>CM056135.1:4628733-5887483 GCA_029620275.1 Acrossocheilus wenchowensis
TGATATTAAAGCTTAATAGATTCAGCTGTGGTTACATATTTCCTGATTTCTCATCAAAATAAATGTATTATGCATGTAACAAACCACCTCAAATATAACATGGAGTTTTACTTTGTCCTAGTGAATGGATGAAATCTTATTTATCTGACCATTATAACTGTAACAATAAATGAAGAAGTGTCATATCAGTCGCAAGGTTCAGTACTGGAGTTAAACATGGAGTTAACTTTTATTGTTTCACTGATGATACTCAGCTTTATATTTCCTCAAGGAAACCTTCTCTAGATGATATTAAAGCTGGATGACTAGTAATGCAGGTCGGCGCCAGGCCCTTCAGCTCGCTCATCTTCTCCCAGCGCAGCGCAGACGCTCTCAGCGGCAGACGGTACACCTGCGGACAAAACCAACACCGTGTGTTTCTGCAGCTCGCCACTGATCCGGGTCTGGCTTCAGGAGGAAGACTCACCAGGTTAGAGTTTCCTCGGGCCTGATGTCCGCCAAACAGATAGAGAATGGGTTGCCATGGAACCGGGGGGGTCTGGAGGCGTCCACAGACATAGGATGTGTATTGGGTGAGGGGTCTGTGATTATTTGTTAATCTAATAACTAATTTAATTTGTTAAATCAAATGAAAAATTGTGTCTGATTGGTCCAAATGCTACAGAGAAAACCTACTGCTTTGTCAGTTATTTAATAACAGGCCCAGGTTTTCTTGCAGGGTTGTCCTGGTTGCCTAATTGTTCTTTTGTTTGTAAAAACTTGCTTTGTGCCTCAAAGGAGCCTGAAATCGTCAATTCTTTGTTAGAAAAGGAGGTTAAGAAAGCATTCATGATTGGGCCATTTGATGAATCTCCCTTTCCAAATTATTGAATTAATTCTATAGGAATCGCTACTCATAAATATTCGAGGAAAAAGCGTTTAATTATTGACCTATCTGCCCCTCATGATATAGCTCAAAGTATCAATAGTCTCATTCCTTTCGCTCCTTTTTCTCTGTTTTATGCCACCGTCAACGACGCAATTAAATTTATTAAACAAGCAGGAAGGGGCGCATGGCTCTCAAAGGCAGACATCTCAGACGCCTTTAAAATGATGCCTTTACATCCATCACATTAGCATTTATTTGGTGTTAAATGGAGGAATAACTTGTATTTTTCAGTTAGGCTCACCTTTGGCTGTCACAGTAGTCCAAAAATATTCGATACGCTCTCAGAGGCACTGTGTTGGATTCTTCTTTATAACTGCAAATTGCCGCACGTGCTTCATCTTCTCAACGGTTTTCTGCTAGTGGATCATACAAATGCAAACCCGGACCGCTGCATCTCGGCACTGAAGCACACCTTCGACGATTTGGGTGTTCCTCTTTCTGAGGAGAAAATGTTAGGCCCGTTAAAGTCCTTGAACTCTTAGGCATCACCCCAGATTCCAACCTTATGCAAGCCTCACTGCTCTTTGAGAGATTAAATCGCATTAGAGACGTCATGAGAAATGCTCAGAAGTCAGCCAAAAGTCTTTCCAGAAGAGATTTGCTCTCTTTGCTAGGCCATCTTAATTTTGTGATACCTATAATTCCCAGAGCAGTACTTTTATTTCCAGGCTGCTTGACCTCTCCAAGTCAGCTGAAAACCTTTCAATATATAGTTACCTTAGATGCAGGCTGCAGATCCGATCTCAGGTCTCTGTTCTCTGCTCCTTGATAACTGGAATCTCATTTTTCTATAATGACGATCTGGAGACTTCTGCAGCCCTCAAGTTGTACACAGATCCTATGGTTACATTTTTGATGTCATGTAATGGTTTTACATTTTAAAGTTGTGGTTGCATGTGCATTAATCATTCATTATGTTTAATGCATCTTTGTTCATTTGCTCATTATCTGACAGAATCACTCTCCATTCTCCGCTGTTTCCGGAGTGAATTCAGACTATAAAAGAACGACCATCGGCTCAGAGACACCTTCATCTACTGATGAACATCTTCAAGACACAGTCTGATCCAGGTAAGATCATGTGTTGTGTCATATTGTCTCGTATATATTATTTAATGTAGTTTTTGGAGTCTTCTTTCAGGTCCTTGTCAGAGCCACTTTTCATTTTAGGGGTTGTGTTCAATAATGAGGTGATCAGCTCTTGTAATTGTCGTTATGATTGCAGATCATGTTATCTCATGTAGTTCATATATTGTTGACTGAATATGTGTCTTTCAGCCTCTGGTGTCACTGATTGTGTAGTTAATCAAACTAGTTTCCTTTCATTAAAAGTCTGTGCTATTTCAGTTTTACTATCAGCACTGAGTGGAATAACGTCACAGATTTGTTTCCCAAAGAAAACAGCTGAGTTCACAAAGCAGCAAAATAATTAGGAAAGTCTGAGCATTTGTGCTTCTCTTAGTATTTGCAGGTTTCTTATTTGGCCGAGGAAGTGAAAACACTGTAAAAATAAACTAGAAAGCATTTTAGTGTACTCGGGTAGAGATTTCCACCTAAACTACCCTTTTTTCATGACCTTTTTTCAGCATTAATTACAGTTTAACAGTCATTATAAGTCATTTATATGACATTGACTGAGTGAATCTTTGAGTGTTTAATTCGTGTTGGAGCTGAAGTCTTGTCTAGTCTGAGTTGGATCATGTACGCTCTTCATCTGCTTCTGTGGATTTCTGCAGGAGAAGTCAGTTTATTTTATTAGTCATTGATGTTATTGTGCTCTACTCACCGCTCTCGTCTTATTTCAGCGTTTGTTACAACTGTTGCTCAATAAACACCATTCACTGCAGCTTCACCAGTCGTCTTGATCCTCACATCACAGTAAGATCTCACTATTCAAGTTAGAAATGTTGGAGTTAAACTTGCTACTAAATGGACTAAAAGTTTACTCACTTTTGTTTGTATCTGAACGATGTTCTCCATCAGATCAGCAGTGTTTGGATGTGTTTTTACGGTGTGGAGTTGATGGAAAATATGATGCTGAACGTTCTCCTTTGACTTCTCTGAGGAAAAAGAAACAAACCAACTGGACAAGTTCTGTCATAAATGTAAGTTGTTCAGTATTTATTGCTTGTTTATTGAACTATTTTATTAAAGCAGTGTCACACTAGCAGTTGTGCTGATACTGAATATTCAGAACAACATTCTTAAAATATTTTTAAATGTTTTATGTTGAAATCTCTGCCCATAAAATCTTTTTTAAGTTAACCTTTATCCTTTTATAATGTATGTGGGGTTTTAATGTATAATGTATTTTGAACATTTTACAGGGATATTTAACCTAAAAACTAAAATCCTGTCATCATTCGTTAACCCTCATGTCGCTCCAAACCTGTAAGACTTTCTTCACATTCAGATCACAACTGAAGATATATTTAATGAAATCTGAGAGATTTCTGTCCCTCCGCTGACAGTCAACACAGAGTTCATGAAGAAACCCAGATGAATTGAGCGGTTCAGTCTGCATCTTCTGAAGAGACTCGATCGATTTATATGATGAACAGATTTAATTCAGGCTTTTATTCACAGATAAACATGAATCAGCGCACAGTAGTCACAGCAAACAGAAGCTCAAGCACACTTGTGTCAGAATCAGTGAGGATCATTCTTGTGTTTCGCAGCACGTTTGAGATCCAGAAGAACCAATGAGCTTCTGTTTATGTTCGCTGATCAGTGTAAATATGTGAATAAAAGCCTAAATTAAATCTGTTCATCAGATAAAGTGATCAAATCTCTTCAGATAATTTGGACTAAACCTCTCGATTCATATGAATTAGTTTAATGAAGTTTTTTTGAAGCATCAATCTGACTGTTGGAGGAACAGAAATCTCTCAGAATTCATTAAAATATCTTCATCTGTGTTCATAAGATGAACAATTTTTCGGGTTTGAAACAACATGAGGTGAGTAAAAGATGACACAGTGTTCATTTCTGGGTGAACTATCCCTGTAACATCACACACGCCACATTTGAGTGGCAACATTTATACAGAAGAAACATGTTAGACCATCTGTTTTTACAAATAATATAATTTTATAATGAGAAATTGAAGCATTTCTCACATATTAAAACTAATGACTGGTTTGTTATTTATTGCTTCCTCTCAGGAATTTGTGAAACAATGGCACAACATAACATCAGCATCAATAACTCAACTGGATCAAATAAAGATTTATTCTATAGGGAGTTGATTGAATTTATAAGTAAACATGAATATGCATTCATTGTATATTTCCGTGTCCTTTTAGTCGTTGAGATTCTAGTCATGATCTTAACTCTGATTGGCTTGTGTTTCATCATCAAATCTCGGCCTGCTGCTTCAGTTTTTGTTAGTAATTTGATACTTTCAGATCTCATACAGGTCATTTGTATATTAATAAGGACAGCAGAATGGACACAGGAACTGTATGGTGCACATCACTATTCTTTGTTGGTGGGTCTGTATTTTATGGCATGTGTTGCTTCTGAACGATATCTTCTGGTTTCTCATCCGATCTGGTACAAATCTCACCAGTCACTCAAACTCTCCTGTTTTATTTCTGTGATCGTCTGGTTTGTGCCTCTGATCTTTGCATTGTTCTCTTATTTTTCTTTGAGTATTATACCCCTGAGTATAGCGTTTTTAATTCCCTACCCCATCATCGTTCTCTGTTTTGCTGGCACTTGTCGAGGTCTTTCTCACGCAATATCTCTGACTGCTCTCAAGCGCAAATTAATTTTGGGCAGTTTGTTTCTGGTGCTGTTGACGTATACACTTCTCATTCTCCCTTCTGTGATTGTGGAATTTATTGTACAATTTAACTATTACAGTATCATTGTTGTTAAATTTTACCCCTTTACACATTTGCTTGTGTGTGTGAATCCACTTGCTGACTGTGTGCTGTATCTGTTCATAAGGCCTGATGTTTGTAATATGATGAAGTCTGTTCGCTGCTGTTGTAGATGTCAGAGATCGAATCACAACCAGGACGAACACTCTGTAGTGAATCCACAGAACAGCTGCTGTACTGCAGTGTGCTGTATTTCAGCTCAAGAGCCTGCATCTCATTCACTGAACACCTGCAGCTCAGTTTAACCTGCTGCTGAATACAGAGCTGAAAAACACTGTGCTATATTTAAATGACAATATTGTTTTTGAGAAATGTATCTACTGTGCTGAAATGCTCATGTATCTGAATCCACTTGCTGACTGTTTTCTGTATCTGTTCATGAGGCCTGATGTTCGTAATATGATGAAGTCTGTTCGCTGCTGTTGTAGACGTCAGAGATCGAATCACAACCAGGACGAACACTCTGTAGTGAATCCACAGAACAGCTGCTGTACTGCAGTGTGCTGTATTTCAGCTCAAGAGCCTGCATCTCATTCACTGAACAATGTAATATAAACAGATTGAATCGTGTTCTCATCTAGTAATCAATGACCCCTTAACTAACCTTAAACCAACCCATAACACCAAACCTGTCCCTGACCTTACCTAGTTTGTTAATGATTTATTAATAAAAATTATAAAGTGTTACCCAATTAATTTTTAGTTTAATGTTGTTATGATGTTTATGCTTGTTGTTTATGATATTGGTAACACTTTACAATAACAGTACATGAATTATCATGTACTAATACCTTAATTAATAATTACTTGACTATGAACTAATGAAGAGTTAAGACATGTATTAATCAAGAACTAATGAAGAACTAACTTAACTACGACATGAGTCATATGAATTACCGCATGAATTACACCACCTTAATTACATGTTAGTTCCTGCATGTTAGTTAATGTATTAATTGAATTATGAATCTTTCTTCTAGAGCATGTTTGATTTAGTTTACCCCAAAGTGTTAATTAATACATTAACTAACATGCAGGAACTAACATGTAATTAAGGTGGTGTAATTCATGCGGTAATTCATATGACTCATGTCGTAGTTAAGTTAGTTCTTCATTAGTTCTTGATTAATACATGTCTTAACTCTTCATTAATTCATAGTCAAGTAATTATTTATTAAGGTATTAGTACATGATAATTCATGTACTGTTATTGTAAAGTGTTACCATGATATTTTTCCGTATGCATGTACATTTCTGGTGCTCATTTTAGTGAAATAATTGCAATATTAAAGTGATAGTTCACTCAAAATGAAAATGTCATTTATGTCTATGATCAAAACATATTTTGGGGGTAAACTATCCCTAAAAACACCCGTCTCAGGTCTCTAATATCAGCTCTCCTGATATTAAGTGCATGATTAAAGTAGAGTATATTAGAGGTGTACTGAGTGAACTTTATAAAAGTATAAAATAATAAGCAGCACTAGAAAATGACACGGCGGTCTGAAGAGTTTGATAAGCAGGTCGCTGTAATACTGTTGTGTGTTTTTGTAGATGTGTGTCGTATAGATGACTGTATTGTTTTTGTATATTAAAGAGCTTACTGTTCTCCGGTGTCTGTTTCTGCCTCGACTTATTTGACTAATAACTGCTGATGGTGAACTGTGTACTGTAGCAAATCAGCTCAAAAGGGAATTGTATATAAATAATTACAATTAATTATGATTAATTACAATTATTTATATCGGCTGACAGTAATAACCTTGTGTGTGCGTGGGTTGTGGGTTTGTCACCTTTTTCACCCCTGAGTTTGCACCCCTGGTAAACTGATTCTTCGTGATTTTCATCTTAAATGATATGCTAAAGGTTCAGTTTTACTGGAATCACATTCTGCGCAAATCTACTGCCACCTACTGCACATCACCAGCATGACAGCTGACAAAAAAATAAATAATAATAATAATCAGTTAAAATAACGCTTGATTGGCCCTGATCCTGATACTTGAGATCGGCTCGGGACATCCCTACTTATTATAATAATAGATAGATAATGTCACGAATCCAGTCTGCACTTCCATTCACCCACCACCAGAGGTCACTAGCTCACCACATGGACTTTCACACTACACTTCTCAATGGACTCCAATTCCCATCATCCAACACTGATCACAGCTGTCACCAATCACTCATTGCACTAATCACACGCACACCTGATCCCACGCACACACTGATCACACACCTTATAAAAACCCTGGACTTTCTCTCCCTCATCGCCGAGTATTGTATGCGTTTACCGCTCTCCTAGTAGTAGCTACTCTACAAAGCCCTGGATAGTTTTCCCTGCCTGGTTTTTCCCGTGTTTGTTCTAGCCCGTGTTCCCTGGATTAACCCTTGCCTTGCTATTTGGACACTGTTTGCACCCCTATTGGACTCTAGCCCGTTTTACCTGGATTATCTCTCTGCCTAGCCCCTCTGGACTCTGTTTGCCGATCGTCGACCTCCGCTTGCCCTAAGTTTACTCTTTGTCTTGTCCCTGCCATACCTGTTTGCCATTGTTTCGACCCTGCCTGTATCTGTGACTATGCCTATGAATAAAAGCCTGCACATGGATCCGCACGCCTCTCGTCTCGTCAGCCCCGTTACAGAATACTCGGCCACACAAGGATCCAGCAACTTCTCAGACGGACATTGGTCAGGTATGGACACAAATAGACAATTGTTTGCCCTTAAACAAGGCCCACGTTCATTGGAGACCCATATTAGGGAGTTTTTAGTTTTTGCTCATTATTCCGATTTACCAGACATAGTCTTAATTGAGATTTTTTGTGATGGCATTAATCCGCCTCTGCGATCTCAGCTCAGACGCGAGGGCCCGCGTTCATCACTGAGTTGTTTCTTAGATTATGCTCTATGGTCTATTGGTTCAGCTTCCACTGTGGGTGTCACGGAGGAACGCGACACTGCATTCTCTCGTTGGATAGCAGCCACACTGGGGCAGACACATAAAGTGGCAGCTACACTAGAGCACGAGCACAAAATGGCGGCCACAACAACACCCCGTCATGTCATTGCTGCTATTCGTGAGCCAAGTCAAGTCAAAGTTAATGTCAGAGAGTCAAGTCAAGCTACAGTTGATCTTCATAAATCAAGTCAAGTCAAAGCTGATCTTCGCAAGCTAAGTCAAGTCACCGTTGGTCTTCACAAATCGAGCCAAGACACGGCTAATCTTCACAAATCAAGTCAAGTCACCGTTGATCTTCACAAATCGAGCCAAGACACGGCTAATCTTCACAAATCAAGTCAAGTCAAAGCTGATCTTCGCAAGCTAAGTCAAGTCACCTTTGATCTTCATGAATCAAGCCAAGACACAGCTAATCTTCACAAATCAAGTCAAAGCTGATCTTCACAAGCTAACCATTGATCGTCACAAATCAAGCCAAGTCACAGCTTCTCTTCGTGAGTCAAGCCAAGTCACAGCTTCTCTTCGTGAGTCAAGCCAAGTCACAGCTTCTCTTCGTGAGTCAAGCCAAGTCACAGTTGGTCGTCATCAACCGAGTCACGTCTCCGCTGCTCGTCCAGAGTCACAGCAGCACGTCTCAGCTGCTCGTCCAGAGTCACTTCACGTCTCAGCTGCTCGTCCAGAGTCACTTCACGTCTCAGCTGATCTCCTAAAGTCAAGTCACATCACAGCTGCTCGTCCAGAGTCACAGCAGCACGTCTCCGCTGCTCGTCCAGAGCCACAGCCCGTCACGGCTGACCTTCCAGAGTCGGGTCACGTCTGGGCTGACACACCCAGATCAAGGTCTGTCTTTCACTATTCTAATTTGATGTCTAGTTTGAGGGATGTACCGCTGGTGTCTGCACGCACGGCTGGTATCCCCAAACCCACTCACACTAACCCTCCTGTTCTTCTGCATATTCCCCTGTCTGAGGCACTTCCCCTGATGGGAATCACTTTGTGTTGCGTTTGGGCTGCGTACACCACCGCAGAACTGCCCGAGGTGGTGGCGCCCAGCAATGAACTCTCCCTGTGTCCTGAGTTTACCACTGCAGAACCTCCAGAGGTGGCGGCAACCGCCGCAGAACCTCCAGAGGTGTCAGCGGTATCTGTCAATGAACTCTCATTCTGTTGTGTTGCGGTCAAAGAGACCATTACTGAACTCTCCCTGTGTCCTGTGTTTACCACTGTAGAACCTCCAGAGGTGGCGGCAACCGCTGCAGAACCTCCAGGGGTGTCAGCGGTATCCGTCAGTGAACGCTCGCTCTGTCCTGTCACGGCTATGGAGGCCTTCAATGAACTCTCGTCCTGTCCTGTCACGGCTATGGAGGCCGTCAATGAACTCTTGTTCTGTCCTGTCACGGCTATGGAGGCCTTCAATGAACTTCCTGTGTCCCCTACCTCAGTCCTTGTGTCTGTGCATGTTCTGTCTTCTCCTTGTGTCTTCGTCCTCCCTAGGTCCCAGGCTCTGCTGTGGGTTCCTGCTCCGCTCTGGTGGTCTTCTACTCCACCTGCTCCGCCATGGTGGTCTGCTATCTGGCTCTGGTGGTCTTCTGCACCGCCGTGGAGATCTTCAGTCCCGTCTGGTCCGCCCTGGTGGGCTCAAGTCCTGTCTGGTCCGCCCTGGTGGGCTCAAGTCCCGCCGGCTCCGCCCAGGTTTCCTGCTGTGTTGGCTCTGCCTTGGTCCCCAGTCACTCCGCTTCCACAGGGACCTGGCCCTCCATCCCTTCCCCTGTTCCGCCTCCGCTCCACCTCCCTCCTGGATTTATAGACTGTGTGGAACGTCTGGAAGCCGCTCTTTGGGGGGGGGGCCCTGTCACGAATCCAGTCTGCACTTCCATTCACCCACCACCAGAGGTCACTAGCTCACCACATGGACTTTCACACTACACTTCTCAATGGACTCCAATTCCCATCATCCAACACTGATCACAGCTGTCACCAATCACTCTTTGCACTAATCACACGCACACCTGATCCCACGCACACACTGATCACACACCTTATAAAAACCCTGGACTTTCTCTCCCTCATCGCCAAGTATTGTATGCGTTTACCGCTCTCCTAGTAGTAGCTACTTTACAAAGCCCTGGATAGTTTTCCCTGCCTGGTTTTTCCCGTGTTTGTTCTAGCCCGTATTCCCTGGATTAACCCTTGCCTTGCCGTTTGGACACTGTTTGCACCCCTATTGGACTCTAGCCCGTTTTACCTGGATTATCTCTCTGCCTAGCTCCTCTGGACTCTGTTTGCCGATCGTCGACCTCCGCTTGCCCTAAGTTTACTCTTTGTCTTGTCCCTGCCATACCTGTTTGCCATTGTTTCGTCCCTGCCTGTATCTGTGACTATGCCTATGAATAAAAGCCTGCACATGGATCCGCACGCCTCTCGTCTCGTCAGCCCCGTTACAGATAACACGATTTACACAGTGACTACTCAATTTTACACTAACATTTAAACTATGCAGTGTATTGCTTTGGTGTTTTCCTCTGAGAGAAACTGATAAAAGAGTGAATGTTCTGGTAAGATACCATCAGTTTTCTTGTTCAGCTCTTCCAGGATGAATGTCTGTTGTTCCTTCAGCTGCGTCTCTAAGGCTCTGATGTTGGCTTTCTGCTCTGTAACGGTGGCGGTCAGCTCTCTCAGTGCTGCGTGGATGTCAGGGAAGCTCAGATGGCAGTATTATTGGCTGTCAGTCGAAGCTTCATCTCTCAGAGAGTCTGTCTGAGGTGGATTCTGTCTTCTGTCCTCAATGCTGAGCTGTTGACTGATCTCATTCTCATCTGTACCACAAACACAAAGGTTTCCAGCAGCAGCATTCATCCTTCACTGTTCGTGTCCAGCTCTTGCTCTGTCATCCCACAGACCCTCATGCTCTTTTCATAGTGTCCTGATTTACTGTCTTTTGTACTTGATTTATGGTGCTTCAGCTAAAAAAGTAGTTAATTGTTAATCATATGTAAAGAGATGTTCCGTGTTCAGTAGATGTTCAACTCTATTTATGATAGACAATGTTGAACAAAAATTAATTTGACACACCACCTTCTGATATCCATGTCATGCGCATCTTACGAAAAATACTATAGGTTTACCAACTGACTGAAGACTGAAAGAAAGAAATACAAACAAATAAACACTGAATGAATGTAAGTTTACGTAGACAAAATCAGCAAGTAATGTTTACATATATAATATTGAAGCCTGTGAGAATACTACTGAAACAGAGCATGATTTAATGTTTACTGCTTTAAAGAATGAGTTGACCGTTATTTCTGTGGTGATTGATATCATGCCACAAATGTTGCTGGAGTTTGAATGTTATTTCCCCCTCATGCAACAACATCCTATATCAACAGTGTATGGATTAATAAACCATTTTTTTTATTCTTTTTTTTTTTATTCTATTCTTACCTTACTATTCATGTATAACTAAATTATGGAATAAACTGAATATGGCAGGCTATATGTATAAAACACAAGAAATTGTATCCTTTTGCGGAAAAACTGCTCAGCTCAGGAATTGCTTTATGATCTCTCAAGCTTATCACTTCAGCAGTCCATTGATCAAAGACTGACCCAATCACCATGTACTCTTTCACTGATCACAGTACTTCATTTTTAAAACCTACAATAAATACGACGTTTACACACTGTCTCTGAAACTTTCGTCCATCATAAATTCGGATAGGGTTAGATTTTCTGTGTTTTTCACATCTGTATCAAGTATTTTTGAAAACTCGGCCACCTTAGAAGCAAAATCCAAAATCATATGCTGGTTTCAATGCCTGGTGCGTACCTTTCCGATGCCACAGTTTGGTTCATGTGGTGCATACCTTAGACCAGTGGTCTCAAACTCAATTCCTTGAGCTCCAACCAGCTCCAAATCACACAGGTTTCTACAGTAGGTGGACAACAAAAAGTGTGCTTTTTACCGCCGTAAGTACCGTCGCTGCAGTGTCTGTAAAGTGCATTTGCAGCTTTTGACCGCCTAGTGCCGCTTCAACCACAAGTTATCAAGCAAACGCATCAGAACACATTTTCGCAAATAGCCGTCAGCTTTGCCTCGCCGATGTGTTACATTTGACGGCTGCAGTCGGCGGAAAATTAAAGAAAAACACTGTAGTTAAAATATTTAATATTCACAGATGCGAATTTACAGTAGTACTGATTAAGTTATGTGCGTTTCTTTGAACGAATTCAAGCAGGATAAATCTCAAGTCTATGAGCCTGTGCTTATATTTACTCTAAGCTACACAGTATTACACCATATTTTAGATTTGAAACATTTAGCACGTGTGCAGTATTATTTAATATGATTCATATTATATGTGATAATATGATCATATGAATATTATCATATTATCACATATAATATGAATCATGTTTTATATTATCCTATAGAAATGGTGGTTTACTTTGCGTCGGAGCATTAAAAGTAGCCTATTTTAGTAGGCTAGGATACATGGATTTATGTGCAAAATGTCAATATTCTCACATTACTTAATATTTGTCACAAGCACATTTTTAATTTATAAAACAGCATAACTCCCATTATTTAGGCCTAACTAAAACAAGAAACGAATAAATTAAACCTGGACACGATTTAGCTAAATCATTGAAACTGAAAAGAGGACGGATTAAAACGTCCTCACCTTTAAACTCAAGTTCTCTCGTTATAATCAACAGTGCGCATGATGTAAAAAAGAGCTTCATTAATTGACAACTTCAGTGATTTTAAAGGGAGCCTTCCTTACTTGCTTTCACACAATTTAAGTAAAACTCCAAAAAAAATAATAATAATAGCAGCTGCATTTAAATGAAGGAGTGTATAAGTGCAACATCATGTGGGGTTACATAATTTATTCTTATTTGTCTACATATTCTTTCTTCGTTACAAATCTTGTTTGGTTTTATTTTGCATCATTGCATGTAAAAAATAATTCACTTTGCGCATATGCAAAATGTGAAACTGCAATCTTATTCGCAGGGCAAAGCAAGGATGAAGTAAATTCATCTTGACCCACTCCCTGGAAACAATGTAGTTCAGTCACTTGGTAAATGGAGAGGGGACAGGACTTTCGGCAAAAAGGCTGGATTAGGGCGGAGCATAACCCCTCCATCATCTGGTAGAAATCTACAGCAGTCTGCATGCACTGACAAGGCGTGCAGTCGTGCACTAAGTCGTGCAATACAGTATCGTGCTTTGATGTTCTGAACACTACTGCATGTAGAAGATGACTCACCTAAAGTCTCCCGCGTTAGCGATCTAGAACGCTAGACGCAATACGGAACTACAGCTCATGACCGCGTTAACGCCTCGTTAATGGTGTGATACGGTATAGCTGCGAGATGAATGAATATATGAAGATCTCTATACAAGCGACAGTCCTCCGGAAGAGGGCAACAAACAAGCTCTTCTTATCCTTGATGGATCGGAGTTTTCACACTGATGCCTGCAGCAACAAAAATCAGTCAGGTAAGCAAACACTGAATGAATAGAGAAAATACAATAAGCTTAACTGTTAACATTACCAGCAATTACTATCCACATGCACCGTGACGCGTGGAATCAAAAGAGGAAGTAATGCGCTATGATCATCCCTTATATACACACAGGTGAGTATGATCTGCGCATGGGCATAATTAATGTCTTACAGATAAATCCATGTCACATGCCACAGGTGGTGTCATAGTCCCCATACGTATGTATTCTGGTGGTCTCGATGCGATAGAGAACAGTATGCAACAATAACGTATTGTGTAAATTATAGTTTTAATTCAAATTATTAAATGGATGCCACCTTATTGGGACAATAAAGCCCTCCCTACACCTACCCTAACCCTACCCGATACTCTTATTTTCAACTTTTTTATTATTTCCTTCATTTTTATTGAAAATAAATGCCTTTCTGATGCAATATGAGATTTGAAAAGGGAGAAAAAAAGTTTGGCAAAAGGCGGGCTCGAACTCGGGTCGATCGTGCCATTTACAGTTCCGAATGAAGTATTAGTCTTACCTATGAGCAAAAATGATGCCGTACTTCAAGTTGTTTCCACTGTTATGAAGAAAAAATGAAGTGATCGCGCTGGCGCCTCCATGCATTAAGCGCGCTTCAGCTTCCACTCTCCACACAAATGCTTAGATATACACCTAACAGCGCACTTTTATCTAGGTTAAATGTTTAAACTAACATTGTAATATGCTAATATAATGTAAATGAGAGTCTCCACTCTTAGTCTTTAGCTATTTCAACATTCATCTAGACAAGCTACAGACTTCCATCCACTCCTAGCTTCATTTGATGTCAAACACCTTACCACTACTAGCACGCACAAATCAGGAAACCAAATTGATTTAATTTACACATGCAATTGTACTGCAGATAACATTCTGGAAAAACCGCTACATATCTCTGACCATTTCTTCATTACATTTACATTACATTTTGCTACCCGGGTGCCACCAACTCCCTTACTGGTTACTTTTAAACGAAACCTACGCTCCCTTTCCTCTCCCTCTCCCCCTCCCCCTCCCCCTCCCTTCTTTCCTCTGTAGTATCCTCCTCTCTTCCCTCACCTACCCATTTCTCATCTCTGGATGTGAATGCAGCTACTGACACTTTATGCTATACCTTAACCTCTTGTCTAGACGACATTTGCCCTCTCTCCTCCAGGCTGGCACGGGCTGCCCCTTCTAGCCCCTGGTTATCCGATGTTCTTCGTGAGCATCGGACCAAACTCAGAGCAGCAGAGAGAAAATGGTGCAAATCAAACGAGCCATCGGACCGGAGTAGGTATCAGTCTTTGCTTTCATCTTTCTCTGCTGAAATCCACACTGCCAAATCCTCACATTTCCACAACAAGATCAACAGCACTCCAGACACGCGCAATCTCTTCAGAACATTTAATTCTCTCCTCTGTCCCCCTCCACCACCTCCCACCACTTCCATAACAGCTGATGACTTTGCCACTTTTTTCACAGCCAAAACTAGAACAATCAGTAATCAGTTCTCACCTCCACACACACAGGACCTCCAACCAACCACATCCACTGCTCGATCTTACAGGTTTGCACTACACAACATCAGAAAGATCAGGCCCTTCCTGATAGAGCATGCTGCGCAACTTGTCCAGGCCCTTGTCATTTCTAGGCTGGACTACTGCAATGCTCTTCTGGCTGGACTTCCATCAAACACAATCAAACCTCTACAAATGATTCAGAATGCAGCGGCACGAATGGTCTTCAACGAGCCCAAAAGAGCCCATGTTACACCTCTCTTTATCTCCTTGCACTGGCTACCATTTGCAGCTCGGATCAAGTTTAAGACACTGATGCTTGCATTCAGAACGACCACAGGCTCAGCACCCTCCTACTTCCACTCACTATTACAAATCTACATCCCCTCCAGAAGTCTGAGATCTGCTAGTGAGCGACGCCTCGTGGTACCATCACAGAGAGGCTCAAAATCACTCTCCAGAACGTTCTCGTTCGCTGTTCCCGGCTAGTGGAATAATCTTCCCACCCCTATCCGGATTGCTGGATCCCTGTCAATCTTCAAGCAACAACTGAAAGCTCATCTCTTTCGACACTACTTGACTTAAAAAACTAAAAAAATAAAAACACCCGTAATCTTTCCCTTTATCTTTCTCTCCTTCCCTAGCTAGCTTTTACTTACTTGAACAATGCCTCAGACTTGGTGTTTCAAGCCCTTCCTCTGTCTGATTGCCTCTTCAAGATGAATTGCTTTATGTATTCCCCAATTGTAAGTCGCTTTGGATAAAAGCATCTGCTAAATGACTATGTGTAAATGTAAATGTTAGAAGAATGGCATCTACGCTAATATTAGTCTGTTTTGTTCTTATTCCGAGGTCACCGTAGCCATCCAATCTGGTCCATATCCAACCCAGATGGTCACTGCAGTCACCAGATCCAGTTCGTATCCAGATCAGATGGTGGATCAGCACCTAGAGATGACCTCTACAGCCCTGAATGTCAGCGGACACCAGGACAACTAGATGAGCTCCAGAGACAGATCCCCAGTGAGGACCCCGTCACCTGGACAGCCATCGGGAAAAGACCACTGGAACCAGTTGAGCCTTTACAATCTGACTTTGCTGCAGTTGAAACAAACTGCTGGTTCGTCTGGCCAGAGGAGAACTGGCCCCCCGACTGAGCCTGGTTTCTCCCAAGGTTTTTTTCTCCATTCTGTCACTGATGGAGTTTGGTTCCTTGCCGCTGTCGCCTCTGGCTTGCTTAGTTCACTTCATTTCCAGCGATATCGTCGACCTGATTGCAAAGACACTATTTAAACTGAACTGAGCTGGAAGATGACATCACTGAATTCAATAATAAAATGCCTTTAACTGAAAATTGAGTGTTTAATTTTGTCATTTTACATTATTGACACACTATTTTCCTATTTGGATATTGTGCAGTTGCTTTGACACAATTTGTATTGTTAAAAGCGCTATATAAATAAAGGTGACTTGACTTATCCAAAGATTTTATATAGCGTAACAAGATGTACAATGAATTTCAAGTCTAACTGTGCAAGCGGACCTTGTGCTTCAACTGACCTGTCACCATTGTGTTCCTCAACTACCTCTTGCAGAACTCTCTTAATGGCAGGCAATCTATCCAAAGTATTGCACAGTGAAATATAATGGATCGGTTCCGGTTGAAGGGGTACGCTGGCGCGTTTGGCTGCCGCTCCTTTCTCCCGTTTTTGTTTGTTTTATTATTCACTACTACTGCGGATGCTTTTGTGTGATAAACAGTTTTGGAGCTTAGAATACCGTTGTGTCGTCTTGCTTTACGGAGATGTGGAACTACAATTCACGTGCTGGATTATTGCTCCTATTTTTGAGTATTTGTTATTGGAACCAACTTTCCTGTTGCCCTGCTTTGGATTTACACTCCTGCGAGGCTGCTGTTAGTGTTGATTCCTCTTGCATGGCCTTAAGGTACACTGTTTGTCAGCTGTTCAAACTAAAGCAGAACTATTGTTTGACAAATGACGTTTACACAATCTGCGGAGATGTTGGAATTCTTCGGCGTAAACGCTACATCCATCGCTCTTCAAGGCGCAGTTTTGTTCATCTGTCATCTGTTGTGTCCTATCCCACATTTTTTCGTAAACCTCAATGGCTGCTGTACAGACCTGCTGGGATTAACTATAACAACTTGTCTGTGCCTATACATAAAGAGATCTCTCGGGCATTTTCTGAGTCCCCGCGCCTGTTGAAATCGGCGTTTTTTAATGCTCGTTCTGTTAACAACAAAGCTGTGACTTTATCTGAATTTATTGTGGAAAAAAAACTGGACATTCTATGTCTGGTTGAAACATGGCACAAGCAGTCGAATGGTCTGCTTTTTAACGAACTTACTCCTGCTGGCTTCGGGTTATTTGATCTCCCACGATCCTCTGGTAGAGGTGGGGGTATCATTGTGTTGTATAATCAACAATACAGATTAAGTCCCGTAGCTGCTCCTTTGTTTAATTCATTTGAATGCCTCGTTCTGACTACTTCTGAGTCTTCTCCTACTGCTATAGTTACAGTCTACCGGCCTCCTAAGGCAAACAAAGACTTTTTACCTGAATTTGCAGAGCTGTTGTCCTATTTGTGCCTCAGATTTGAGAGAACTCTTATTCAGGGGGATTTTAACATCCACATGGACAAAAAAGATTCTGCATTAACAAAAGACTTTTGTCTTTACTGGAGTGCTTTGACTTGAATCAGTTTGTTGAGTGTTTTACACATAACAAAGGACACATTTTGGACCTGGTGATTTCAAGTGGTTCTCTTGTGTCTCAGTTGTTTACTGTTGATTTGGGATTGTCTGATCATCTGGCAATCTTTTTTGATCTGTATTTACCTGGTGCTAATATTTCCTCATCTCGTATTATGACATATCGGAAATGGAGATCAATTGAGCTTTCTGATTTTTCTGTTTTTATTGATTCCTCATTAAGTAGTTTTTCTTTGTCTGATCCATTAGAGACAAAGGTTTCCATGTTAAATTCTGTTCTCCTGTCTGGCCTGGATACCTTTGCTCCTCAAAAGTCACGTTCTGTTTCTTTTGTGCGTCCTGCTCCTTGGTATAATGATGATTTGCGTATGATGAAAACATCTTGTCGTAAAATGGAGCGGAAGTGGCGTCTTTCTGGTTTGACTGTTAATTATGAAGCTTGGAAAGATTGTTTACAAGAGTATAAGGTTAGAATGGTTTCTGTTAGATCGGATTATTTTTCTAAGATGATTGATGACAACAAAAGAAACCCGAGACAACTGTTTAACTGTATTAACAGATTGCTGAAGTGTAATAGTTCTTTACATGTTACTGCTTCAACTCATCTTTGTAATAAGTTTCTTGACTCTTTTGCTACCAAGATTGACAATGTACGCAAGGGTATTTGTGCTTCTATTTTATTGTTGCCCTCTCCGGTTTCTTATTCCGGTACTGTTTTTTCAAATTTTTGTACACTTGATTCATATTCTCTTCAAAAGGAGGTTTCTCAAATGAAACCAGTCACTTCTTTGCTTGATCCCATACCTACTAGTCTGTTTCAGTCATGTTTTGCTTCCTTGTGTCCTGTTGTTTTGAGTATTATAAATGACTCTTTGTGTACTGGGGTTGTCCCGCCAAGTTTTAAAATTGCTGCAGTTACCCCAGTACCAAAGAAGACAAATATTGACTGTGTAAACCTTTCAAATTTTCGTCCAATATCTAATCTTCCTCTTCTTGCTAAAATTCTGGAGCGAGTGGTAGCTTCTCAGTTAATTTCTCATTTGACTGAAAACAATCTTTTTGAACCTTTACAATCTGGCTTCCGCAAATTTTATAGTACTGAAACAGCATTGGTCAAGGTTACTAATGATTTGTTAATTGCTTCAGATTCTGGTTATCTTTCGATCTTGATCCTGTTTGATCTCAGTGCCGCTTTTGACACTGTAGATCATTCGGTTTTAATTACTCGTCTAGAAACTGTTTTTGGGGTCTCTGGTATTGCACTTAATTGGTTTAAGTCCTACCTCTCTGATCGTAAGCAATTTGTTACCATGGGTGGATTTAGGTCTAAAATTGGTGTTGTGCAATCTGGAGTCCCTCAGGGATCAATTTTGGGCCCCTTGCTTTTTAACATCTATATTTTTACTCTTGGTCAGCTTTGCGATCTCTTGGTCTAAAATTTCACCTTTATGCAGATGATACTCAGATTTATATGCATACTAAACCTAACGATCTTGTGTCTGTTGATTTTCTTTCCACATGTATTTCTAGGATAAAAGAATGGATGTCACAAAATTTTCTTTGTCTTAACAGTGAAAAAACTGAGGTTATGCTCATTGGTTCACCTCACCAATTACGTAAAGCTGGGTCGATTACTTTGTCCGTTGATGGTTCAGTTATGGAGTTTAAAACAAAACTAAAGAATTTGGGGGTTATTTTCGACTCATGTTCAAAGCACTGTTAAAACATCATTTTTTCATCTTAGAAATATTGCCAGACTACGTCCAATGCTGTCCTTTCCTGTTGCTGAGAGGTTGATTAACACTTTTGTGTTTACTCGGATTGATTATTGTAATGCCTTGTTGGCTGGGGCGTCAAAAGCTACCCTAAACAAATTGCAGGTAGTGCAAAACTCGGCTGCTAGAATCCTTACTAGAACTAGGATGAGAGATCATATTACACCAGTCTTGGAGTCTTTGCATTGGCTTCCTGTTAGTTTTAGGGTTGATTTTAAAATTTTGATGCTTACTTACAAGGCTTTACATGGGTTGGCACCTCAATATTTATCTGAGCTTTTAATTCCTTATATTCCAACACGTGACCTTCGCTCTTCTGAAACTGGTCTTCTAACTGTTCCTTTAACCCGTTTAAGATTGATGGGCGATAGGGCTTTTTCATCATTAGCTCCTAAACTGTGGAATTTTTTACCGATTGAGATAAGGCAAGCTAAAAATCTTATCACTTTTAAATCTTGTCTTAAAACTCATTTTTTTAGGGTAGCTTTTAATTAAAAAAATTGTATTTTTATATTTGTTGTGTTTTTGATTGTTATTGTGTATGATTTTATTTGTTGTTGTAAAGCGCTTTGAGATCTCCATTTAAAAGCGCTATAGAAAATAAAGTTTATTATTATTATTATTATTATTATAACGACATGCCCACCGAGTATCACTTAGTCTCTGAAGTTCTCTAGGAGCACCTTCAAACATTTCTCTTTGTACAGCAAGCCATTTTTTGTGCACATGTGACCCCGACATGAACACATAAAGCCTTTCCTGCAGTGAGAAAAATCTATTAGCCTCAGGGATTGCTTTGACTGTGTCGACTAGTATCAAATTTAGGCAGTGGGTGCTACAGTGAATGTAAAAGGCATGCTTTGCCACATCTTTAATTTGTGCCTGTACACCTGCATGCTTGCCGTTCATAACGGACGCACCATCATAGGATTGGCCTACTAAATTTTCTCTGTATTCTAGACCATAGCTGGGCTTACTGAAAAGATTATCCACATGTTAGAAAGCCGTGTCTCCCAGATCAGCTGATTCAAAATGGAGAAAACTCTCATGGATGGCTCCACTATAATAGTACCTGAGTACCAAGGATATCTTCATCTTTTTTTAATGTCTTGTTTCATCAGCCATAATACTGAAGACTTCGCTCTGTTTTACTTCTTCTGTTATTTTTGTTCTAACCATATCAGCCAAACAACTAAGTACCTCATTCTGAATTGCTTTGCTGGTGTATTTGGCATTATGGATAGAATGCAACCTTTTTTTCACAGTTTTGTCATGTTTGGCAATTGTTTCCAAGATTGCTATGAAGTTACCCCTGTTGTCTGATTCTGCCAACTCATCGTGTCCCCTTTGTGCAATGTTCTGTGTGGCAGTTAGTAGTAGTACTTCAGCGATTGTTTTCATATATTCCGTTGTCTTTAACCTGCTTGTCGTGTTCTTTGTTTAAGACATTTAGTAAAGTTCTGTTTTTTTTCACTGCTGTCTCATAGTCTTTCCATGCAACCATGGCTTACTTGTGGCACTCTGATCTTGCATGAATTCTAAATCCCCCTTCCTTGTAGGCTGCCTTCTCCCAGTTTTTGAAACTACTCTCAAAAACCGACTCTGGGCTATTGGGAGGGCTAAAATGTCTACAGGCATAACAATATGCTGTGTCTAATATTCTTGAGTACTCAAGCCAGGGATGAATCTTTGAAGCTCCTCTTCCTGGCCCCCATCAGTGTCTTTGGATATGTAGTTAAAGGGGTCATATGATGCGATTTCAAGTTTTCCTTTCTCTTTGGAGTGTTACAAGCTGTTTGTGCATAGATAAGATCCCTGAAGTTCCAAAGACTAAAGTCTCAAAACCAAAGAGATATTCTTTATAAAAGTTAAGACTCATCCATGCCCTCCTAAAACGGCTCATTCAAACACGCCCCCACATGTCTACGTCACAGTGTGGGAAGATTTGCATAATACCGTCCAAACGTATAAGCAATGAAAGAAGGCGGAACTATTATTCTCGCTGTAGTATTGTTGCTGCCGCCGGTGCCATGTCCTGGAGACGCTGTGTTTTGTTGTGTAAGCGAAACTACTTTGTTTGAGCTTCCAAAAGAGGACAGAACTAGAAATCAGTGGTTAAGTTGTATTTACAACACATTTACCTTTAGTCATTTAGCAGACGCTTTTATCCAAAGCGACTTACAAATGAGGACATTAGAAGCAATCAAAACCAACAAAAGCGCAAAAACATGCAAGTGCTAATACAAGTCTTGGTTAGCCTAACGCAGTACACATAAAAATTATTATTATTATTTATTTTATTTTTTTTAAATAGAAAAAAAAAAGAAAGCTAGTGTTAGTTTTACAAGAAAAGGTAGGAGTTAGAGAATAAATAAGCAATTGATAGAGGGTCAAATGTGCGGGGGTTTTTTTAAATAAAAAGAAGAAAAAAATTAAATTAGATTAGAATAGAGAGTGCTAGAGTTAGAGGGTCAAACAAGGATGGAAGAGATGAGTTTTTAGCTGTTTCTTGAAGATGGCTAAGGATTCAGCTGCTCGGATTGAGTTGAGCAGGTCATTCCACCAGATGGGAACAGTTAATGAAAAAGTCAGACAACAACAACAATGTTCCAGAACAGTTCAACCCAAATATTAGAGTGTATGCAGCGCATTTTACGGACGACTGTTTCCTGAACCTGGGATAGTAGCCTACAATGCTGGCTTGCACAAAGACTGTTTCTATAAAGTGGGGCAATTACAACTTTGCAAGGACAGTCTGGCACTTCAGACTCACAGCCTGTAAGTATGTTTTCATATTTAAAGAATTTGCCACTGACAATTCAAATGCTAGTTTTGAGCAGTGTAAAGTAGGGCTGAGCAAAAAAATCGATATTTCGATTAATCGTTTTTTAAATGACGTTGATTCGATATCGATTCTCAAAAGCCGCACATTCATTTTTTTCTGTATTTATTTCAGCAAACATTTAAAACAAGATCTTATCATTAGTCTTCTCCACTAGATGTCACCCTCTTATTTACCTTGCGCGATGTTACAACAGAAAGCCTGTCATTCATTTAGAGCTTATCATGGTGGAGATACTGTTGACAAGAACCGAGAACAAAGCAATAAGCGTGATATGCAATGCTCAGGTAAAATTCTATAGTAATACTATGGGAGTCAATGGTGCCCGAAAACTGTTTGGTTACAAGCGTTCTTCAAAATGTATTATTTTGTGTTCAACAGAACAAAGAAATGTATACAGGTTTGGAACAACTTTGGGGAGAGTAAATGATGACAGAAATTTCGTTTTTGGATGAACTATCCCTTTAAGCAAATACTTTGTCAGAAATAGATATGCTATTTCAATCATCCTTTAAAAATTCTTTAAAAATCTGTCATATTGTATAGCCATTTTATATTTATAGACCGTTGAATTGTGTTTATTTTCTTTTTACACATTTTTAATTATGCTAATACAATAACCCATTTAATCCCATCATTCACAATAGTGACCGAAAAGAAGGTTTTCATTTATAAAGATATAAAAATGTGACAGACTGTTGTTTTAGTGCTTTTCCTGCCAATATGGAAAAAAAATAAAGGGTCTCAATTAAATTAGTGCAAATAATTCCTGTTTCCACCATGAGAAGATGATGGCTGCATCAAAGATCCAAAACAAAATGGTAGTAAAGTACACTATATTGACAAATGTGTTGGGACACCCTCTTCTAATGCACATGTTTGACTACCTCGGTAATTTCGAGGAGTACAAATCTTAATGTTAAAGCATATAATGCTATTCTAGGGAACTGTGTGCTTTTGAAAGCAACAGTTTGGACAGGACCCTTTTCTATTCCAACATTACAATGGCTATGTTTACATGCAACCAAATAATCCGTTTGTAATCAGATTGACGGCTCAATCGGACTGAAAAGGCTTCATGTAAACACCTTAATCGATCCGATTGAGCTCGATCGGAATGAAATTTCAATCGGATTGAAGGGGCTTGTTTATTCCCTTTTCTAATATGTGACCCAGGACGACAAAACCAGTCTTAAGTGTCAGTTTTTCAAAATTGAGATTTATACATCATCTAAAAGCTGAATAGATAAGCTTTCCATTGATGTATGGTTTGTTAGGATCGGACAATATTTGGCTGAGATACAACTATTTAAAAATCTGGAATCTGAGGGTGCAAAAAAATCAAAATATTGAGAAAATCACCTTTAAAGGGATAGTTCGCCCATTTAAGACATGAAGTTGTATGCAATCCTTACCAGCACTATAGTGCATACACACTGACCCACCCACTGTTGACGTTGACAGCAGCGCAGATTGATAGAAATGGAAAGAAAATAGTGCCAATTAAAACTGAGGTATGAATTTTGTCAGGCGTGTTTTTTGTGATGTAAATTATTCAAGCTTTGAAACGCAAATACTTTTTTCACGTAAAAACGCACAGTTTTGCGGCCCCGGAAACTAACCGGGAGTACTATCTTGAAAAACTTCCAGCGGCCAGAACTCTGACCAGGGAGGTGACTAAAGGGTGGGTCAGTGTGTATGCACTATAGTGCTGGTAAGGATTGCATACAACTTCATGTCTTAAATGGGCGAACTAACCCTTTAAAGTTGTCCAAATGAAGTTCTTAGCATTGCATATTACTAATCAAAAATTAAGTTTTAATATATTTACGATAGGAAATTTACAAAATATCTTCATGGAACATGATCTTTACTTAATATCCTAATGATTTTTGGCATAAAAGAAAAATGGATCATTTTGACCCATACAATGTACAGGTACATAATATGAATCTAAAACGCATTAGACAATTAATTGCCTGCGATCACTGATCCATTACCGACAAAAGGTGAGTCTCAATAATCTGGCTCATTTGACTTACAATGAAGAGAACAGGAACCTCTTCTACAAAACCTCTACAAACTTTGCTTGATCTCATATTTACCTTAAACGCGAATTACAATGTTTTTCACCTCAGTTTTTCATGTGATGCTATGTCAGGACACAGGATCAACAGATCTTAAATTGATTCTTAAATCTGAAATTCCACAACGCTCATAATTCATGTTAAAGGTATATTTAGGATCATTGTGCCGATGACCCATACTGAGTTTTGTAAAGATATGCTAACGCTATGATATGGAAATATTGGATGTCTTTTAACTTGGAAAAAGATCTAATGATAATTTTTGGACAAACTTAAGTAATTATAAGTATAAACAGTCATTTTTCTATCTCTGGACCACTGTGCTGAAACGCTGTAGTCTCGGAGAGAGATTGACTTTGGATGACGTTTCTTCTTCATGTCTGTTATGACAGAATCTCTACGGAAGAGATGTTTTCGAGCTGCTGCTCTCGCACCGCTGGATCTGAAGAGGATCTAGTTACCGTGATTGTGAGGTAGACTAGATAAGTGATCAGACCCTGATGTGGTTAGTGTGAATCCTTTCATGTGTTTCCAGATGTTCATACAGATTTGATCTCGTGTTGCAGTGTGAATACTTGACAAGTTCTTTTATCCCCAGTGTGACTTATCTGTTGCTTTTTCAGATCGAAAGCTGAGCGGCTTCCTTCCAGTGTGAACGCTCATGGGACTCTTCAGGTGTTTCATCAGGTCTACAAGAAGCGTTAAATCAGTAAGATAAAAACCAGAAAGATAAAAAATAATTACTCTTATTACTAAAGTGTGATTTATCATGCTCTTCTTGTTTAGCACTAGCACATGCTGAAGAAGTTTTATTCTTCTATAACGTGCGTCAACTGTGTCTCCAAGACGCTCCAAGAAAGCTCCTGCAAAGCTCCTGAGAAACTGCTCAAGTGCACCGAGGGCAAAAGCTGCTTTAAACACAGGATGCTCACAACAAATGTTGATTTCATTTAGTTAATAGAAGATAATTGATAAAGAAAATCTATTTATGACAGCATCCTCATTTACAGCATTTTCACACAAGTGCCTAAAACTTTAACAGCACTGTAGCTTTGCACGTAGCTTTCTTGAAGCGTCTTGGAGATGTTGCCACAGTTCTTCTGGATTTAGTCTGTCTCAGTTTGTTCTGTTTCTTCATGTCACTTCAGACAGATTTAGAAATGTAAAGTGACATTTCCTACCGACACACTACAGCAAAAGATAGAAATAATAACTGATTTTAAACCATTTTTATCTGGTGAAAATACTAGTGTCCTAAGACTACATTGTTACCAAAACACTAACCTTTACCTACATGTGAATTGTTTTTACTCTTTTCCAGATTAGTGACCGGCAGATCCAGGAGGAAGATCTGGAGATAATTGGGGTGTCAGAAAGACACGACCAGCTCACACTTCTCGACAGTAGGCTACACGACTATGTTGTCTCAGCCCATTTCTACGCAGGCGACCCTGACAACTTCGTAAAACCAACTACCACTGAAACTGAAAGATCGGCATTTACAAAGACATGTGCTTAACATAAGATGCCTGGATTCACCTAAAAGTGAGGAATCGCTGAATCTACATCAGGACGGGGCGTCCCTAGACCCCGCTCAGAGTGGGGCGTCCCTCGATACAATCGACTTGTGCTGATTACACTTGGGAAAAAAGACATTAAGTTTGTTTTTTACTGTTTTCTCATGATTTTATTTACTTTTCTGTAATTTAATCTAAACTTAACTTGAATAAATTCACTAAATAACTAAATAAATTCAACCTTCTTATATTTCTGTAAGTAATGTTCAAACTAATATTGTGTAATGTTCAATAATTTAGTTTATAGTTTAAATGTTTAATTTCTTATTTGTTCTTCTTAGTAACACTTTAATCATTTGCTTGATTGTAGATGGTTTATTTGTGTAATTCCTGGTTCTGAATGATAAAATTACTTAGTCTGATCATCTCATACCTCCCCACCACACATACATTTATAGATAAACCCTTAATGCTGAAGAAAGCTGAAGTATTAGGAGTTAAAGTATTAAAGCTAACAGACAGGTCAAAAATAACAATGAATGCAGCGGTCGATTTACCTCGGAAGTCAGATGTGGAGGCTGGGAATAACATCACATCCAAGTGGGTCTCGTTCCTCTACAGAAGTCAGAAAAACAGGTGTGTGTTCGACTTGAAGCAGCGCCGTGCAGACCAAGCGGTGTTTGTAGAGCTGCTCAAGTTCAGAGGCCAAGACAATATTTGTAGATTTACTGACTAAAAAAATAATAATTTAAGAGTAAAAAGTTTGTTTTGCTATATTGATGCAAAAAATACTTTCATGCTAAAACTCAAAACATTGAGCAAATATAGTTCACAAATTTCTTTAGAAAGAAGTATTATTTTTCATATTTATATTAACTTATTTTTAAAATAGATACTGTTCTCCCACCATGATTCTGGAAAAAGACAACTAAACAAAATAACATGTAATTTACTAGAGTTTCTATTAAAAATTGCTGCAGTCTATTTATAAAACACAATATTCAACAAATTGATAAAAAACTGATTCATAACTCATGACTTGCTCATAAAGACTTCAGTTGTTTCATTCCTGAATGAATCGATGTTTTTCTCAGAATCTCAGTTGAAGTCACTGGTCTCCAGCTGCTGGTGTTACGGTGTAACTGATACAATCTTCATTTGGAGCACCGTCACTTTCAAAAAGGTGCGGAAGAGTTTGAACAAAGCTTGAGAATATTTGTTTTTAAATTTCCTCTTCTTATTATTAAAATTTTTTTAAATTCCTTATTTTTATTGTTGTGATCAATATTATTATTTTTTATGACTATTTTACTTTCTTTCATGTAAAGCACTTTGAAATATTGTGTATGAAATGTGCTATAAATAAACTTGCCTTGCGTATTCTATTTTGATCGCTTCTGTAGACAGCAGTGTTTTTATCCAAGCTATAACCTTTTATTCCAGTACTTCTGTGATTATTTGAATGTCTGTAACACAGAAATTTACTTTTTCTTGCATGCAGCATAAATCCAGTCTTTCCCAACCAGGGTGTCTTGTGAAGTCTGTGATCCGTATCAGGGGCGTCATGCACTCATTATTTTTGAGGGGGCACGCATGTTTTATTTATTTTTTCCTTTTTTTTCCCCAAACGCATTAACTATATCACGAAATATCTCAATTCTCACCTTTATAGATTATGTTAGTTGTTCTGTGGTGGGCGATGGTCAAAGTAGCCTAATAATGTAGCCTATTAACTACAACGAAGGATTGTGGTGAGTGACTTGATATAGTGAGCCGGTAAGTGATGACAGGTGGTAATCAGTACTCCGGTGATTGCGAACGGGTGTAGGTGGTTGGTGTGGATGAAGTTGTGGGCGGATCTGTGACACCCAACTTAACAAAATGTGCTTTTTACCTTGGACTGTAATATAATTTCAACTTTATCTTTAACAGCATTCAAACACATTCTCATGTTAGCAAACAGATTACACTCTCACATCCCTTACAAAAAATTACTGCAGTTTTTTAAAAAGTAATACTGCAGTTTTTGTTACATGTAGAAAAATGCAGTTTTTTGGACACGAAAAACTGCATTATTGCCGTTTTACTGCAATACATCTGAAGTACTATTGAAATACAACTGCAATAGAACCGCAGTATTACTGCAATAAATCTGCAGTAGTACTGCAATAATACAACTGAAGTACAATTCAGTACTACCAAAGTGCAATACTAATAAAATGCTGTACAGTAACACTGAAATGCAACCAGAATATTTTTAAGTTTTATTTTACACAACTGCAATATAATAAATTAAGGTACAAAACAACAGTGAATGTCTCAAACAGCAACGCAACAATAAATTATTTTACTTTTCTTTAAACTTAAAATAACAGGCTGAGAGTTACACTAAAAGTATTTAGTGTTTATTTACAAATCACACAATCATGCACATTTCTTCCCGCATTATTCAGACAGGTTTCATTTTCTGAAGAGCTTATCCTCATCGTTCCGCATGGTTCTTATGACTGCCTTCATCTCAGACGTGGAAACACTATTTTGGATGTAGTCTGGAAAAACAAACAAACAAAAACGATCAGAAATTCTCAAGATTCAGTAAAACTTTTCACTACAGGCATATTTAGTATGCTTAAAATAAATCTTAAATTGTGATGTCACCAAGTGTGTGTGAAAAGTATTCTGAGGAGTAATATGTAAGGTTTTATCCTTTATTTATAAATTTTAGCTTTATGGAATTGTAATAGGATTAGGTGATTGACAGCGGTGGTTGCCTATCAGCAAGTAGTACCTCCTATTTAAAGCCCGATTGGCTGTCACCTGGGATGCGTCACGTCTGTTTCCCCCTCCTTTGTTTGCCGGTGTTGAAGGTGGCTGTAGGTAAACGTGCTATGTGTTAATGGGTGGTAGTTTAGGAATTATTACGGTGTGTGTAACCTGAAATCATTTTGTTGATCATAGTGCAGCTTTGTCTTCTGGTGCTGGTGCCCTTTTCACGCTGCTTACGGGTGGATTCAATGACTGTTCGCCTCTCGGGTATGTTTGTTTGGGAGCTCGTCATATAGGACTAGTATGGTTGTGTGGGCTTAAAGGAACACTCCACTTTTTTTGGAAATAGGCTCATTCTCCAGCTCCCCCAGAATTAATAAATTGAGTTTTACCGTTTTTGAATCCATTCAGCCGATCTCCGGATCTGGCGAGAGCACTTTTAGCTTAGCTTAGCATAGATCATTAAATCTGATTAGACCAGTAGCATCGTGTTCAAAAATGATCAAAGAGTTTCGATATTTGTCCTATTTAAAACTCGACTCTTCTGTAGTTATATTGTGTACTAAGTCCGGCGGAAAATGAAAAGTTGCTTTTTTTTTTTTTTTTTCCTAGTCCGATTTGGCTAGGAACTATACTCTCATTCCGGCGTAATAATCAAGGAACTTTGCTGCCGTAACATGGCCGCAGCAGGCGCAGTGATATTACGCAGCGCCTGAAAGTAGTCCCCTGCTAGGTAACTAGTTATAATATAGCCGGGGACTACTTTCAGGCGCTGCGTAATATCACTGCGCCTGCTGCCGCAGCAAAGTTCCTTGATTATTACGCCGGACTGGGAGTATAGTTCCTAGCCAAATCGGACTAGAAAATCGCAACTTTTCATTTTCTGCCGGTCTTAGTACACGATATAACTACAGAAGAGTCGAGTTTTAAATAGGAAAACTGTTAAACGTTGTTGAAATGTTACTGCTTCTACAGTCGCGCAGACGCGATCATCGTTATTAATTAAAAAGGACTGCTGGTCTGATTCTTATCGTGCCGTTTTAGTGCTCTGCTTCATATCTTTGGCTGGTTGGGGAGACCTGATCGGCTCTTTCCGTTCGTATAAGAATATTGGTCTTTCTTTTGTCTTAAACTATTTAATCTTTTGTTTTCTTTTATTTTCAATTCTGAGGAAGTAAGGTTTGGTTGATTTTTGATTTTCTTTTCTTAATATGTATAAAATGGATTAAGTGATTTATAACTCTTGATGTATGTGATCAATCATTAATGCAACTCTACTTGTGCGTGTGATCATCTATTGAGTTCAAGGGGTTTTGTGATAATCTCAGTTGACCAACTGTTTGATCCTTGCAAAGGTTATATTGCTTTCTCTCTTTATTTTTCTGTGATTGACATTCACTGCCGGGAGGGCTTGGTTCATTAGTGAGGTCCATATTGTCATTTCCATGTTTATTGTTATAGTTTCTTCATTTCTTTTTGATCTATTGCAGGAGCTGGGGTCCCACGGGTGGATTGATCTTCCTTGTGGTGGTGGTCCTTTATCGTGTGCGGTGTACACTTTGAGTGCTTGATACTGTGATCAGACTGCACGGGTGTGTGTGCGCGTGTGGACGTGTTCCCTTGTAACACCGAACTCTACATTGATTCCTGCCGTTGGGAGCCTCAGCCCTGCTGGTATTTAGTTTTATTTTGTTCTATATAATTCAACTTAAAGCAAGTAAAACAAACAAATCTCTAATTCTCTGAGTTGAAGGCTGTTCCTCTCTCTGGGGGTTGCTGGAGGGAAGTCCTGGACTTTCGCGCTGATGTGTTGTTGTCGCGTGACGTCACTCGGGATTCCTCTTTGAATTCGTGGCTTAATGGCAGCGCGCGAATGGCAATTGGTTTTGAAGTTCTTACGCTGCAAGTTACTTTGGTCAGACGTGGACAGAGTGTCCTTTGAGATGATCAAACTAGATGTTAAGTCTGTAGGCGGGTGAGGCGAGACCAAAGTTTCCAAGCAGCCAAGTTTTCCAGTTCAGTTTCCTTTCGCCTGTCGTTCCCCAGTTGTTCCAACTCTTTGCAAAGTTGGGTGTCTGGTTTTTATCGGACTGATTTGAGTCCATCCTATTCACTGTCTGACCCAATCACATTGTCTCTGTAGGGCGGAGCCCCGCCCAGCACGACTTCTTTTCGTGCATACATTATCTGCTAATAAATATGTCACATGGAGGAAATATCTTAGCAGATTTCTATAAAGTGTTACAATCATGCCTTATGATGCTAAAAGTCAACATTCATCCTCATCCCATTAATGCAATAAAAATAAGGTTTAATTCAATACCAAACATGAGGTATTTGTATCGAATACCTATAATCTTACCTGCTAAACGGGTTAAGTCATAGATTAAAACATCCTAAGTTCTAATAATCACAGCAAGATAACAAAAACAAAATACCACATTCATATATATATATATATATATATATATATATATATATATATATATATATATATATATATATATATATATATATATATATATATATATATATTTGTTTCTTGAGTATATTGCTTTAATAGCAGCAGTCTTTTCTTAATTGTCCTTTTGGGCAAAGTCCATAAAGGTTTGGGTGCTTTTTTTTTTGGGAGAAGAAGAGAAACTAGGCGCATTCCTTTGGAAGGCAGGAGACCGAAGCTGAGGTCATGAGGAGTATCACGTTGTGTGGCTCTGGTGATCTTCTTAGCTCAGACGAAGCTGTAAGTCAGTCAATTTTTGGTTTATCAGAAGGTAGTTTATGGTAAGCGGGGTCGCAGTATCGCGGACGCTCTGGTTCTGGAGCCTCTCCAAAGAAGTAATTCTTTGTTGTTAACTGCAGATGTAGCGCAGTCATTTAAAAAAATATATAAAAACTTCATAAAAAAAATTTATTAATAATAATTGAAAAAATATATAATTTACAAATATATGTAAAATATATTCTATATACTGTATTCTAATAATAGTGTTCCACAGTTATTGTGCCCCCTTCATTTAATACTGTGTGTAACCTATAACTCTCTTCACACATAAGGGCTAATCCATGGCTAGGTGTGCATTACATGATTTTAATGCATGAGGTGGAGGCAAAAAACCACCCGACATGAAATGGATTGCCTCCATTGAAGTTGATTAAATTTGTGTAATACACACCTGTTACAGCTAGTTTAAAAAGTTAAGTTAAAGCTGCCTATAAAGAGATAGCTAACCCAAAAATGAAAATTCTGTCATTAATTAGTCACCCTTGTGTGGTTTCACACTCGTAAGACCTTCATTCCTCTTTGGAACACAAACAAAGACATTTTTAAAGAAACGGAGAGCTTTCTGATGCTGCACAGACAGCAATGCAACTTACACATTCAAGTTCCAGAATGGTAGGAAAGACATTGTTAAAGTAATTCATGTGACTCCAGTTGTTTTAACTCAATTTTATGAAGCAACGCGAGTGTTTGTGTCCAAAAAAAACAAAAACAAACTAATTGTCCACTTATTTACAAAAATTCATGAGAGCATCACAACGCATGAGTGTTGTTCATGCGACAGAAGACAGAACTGAGGTTAAACCACTGGAGTCACATGGATTACTTTCACAATGTCTTTGCTATTGTTCTGGAACTTACATGAGTTAGTTGCGTTGCTGCCTATAGAGAGGGGTCAGAAAGCTCTCAGATTTCATCAAAAATATCTTAATTTGTGTTTTAAAGATGAACAAAGGTATTACGGGTTTGGAACGACATGAGGGCGAGTAATTAATGACAGAATTTTCAGTTTTGGGTGAACTAACCCTTTAATGCAGTGGTTCCCAAACTGGGGGGCGCGACCCCTAGGGGGGGCGCGGAGTTATGATAAGGGGGGCGCGGCAAGGCTAGTGTACATACAGTCAGCCGATATTTATAGGGATGCACCGAAATTTCAAAAGAGAAAAACTGTCCAATGAGCCGAAAATATCTGCCGCGCCGCCCGGCAGTATTCAGCGCTCTCTCTCTCTCTCTCTCTCTCTCTCTCTCTCTCTCTCTCTCTCTCTCTCTCTCTCTCTCTCTCTCTCTCTCTCTCTCTCTAAAATCACTGCCGTCGTGACACTCCGCTGAATATTCTGCTTTATGAATGTGCGCAAAGCAATGTCCGCTCAAATAACGCGCCAACAGAAAAATTCTATGTATACTTGTTCCTTTTTGCAACAGCGCTATTGTGATGTAACATGCTGTAGTACTGCTGTACTGCACAATGGTGGTAAAATGACGCCACCCTCTCGTGACGTTATGCTCTGCTCACGTGCTCTGATAATAATAGCTTTGTAGGACTATAAAAAAAGTTATATCCGATTCTGTTTCATAGAACTGAATAAAAATAATATATTGATTGATATTTAATATTAATAGGCTATATTTTCTGTCCAATTTTATTGTGTTACTTTCAAAAAACGTGGTTATTTTATTGGCTTGTGATTTTTAAATTCAGTATCATTAAAATTGAGTTAAATTAAAAAGTCTTACAAAAATGACTTAATATTATTTAATAAAATATTGAATAATTATTGCAAAGCAGTTTCGGTTTCAGCCAATAATGTTCTTTTCGGTGCATCCCTAGATTTTTATGTAAAAATAAATGTTTTCAGGGTGATACAAGACCCCACTGTGAAATTATCTAGGTAATTATGGCTTCTTGCCACATATGTAAATAAATGAGCAGAAAATATGAATTTCATCATATTTTATTACCTCAAGACGACGAGTAGTTGTCACACACTGAATTTGTGTTATTACCATTAATGAATTACAATGTTTCAAACAAATCCTCCTGGAGGTGTGTTTGTGTTTATGTGTATGTGTGGGGGTGGGGGGGGGGGCATTTTTTTTATTCTGCAAAAGGGGGGCCCGGCAGAAAAAGTTTGGGAACCACTGCTTTAATGTTTGTGGAGTACAATTTGACTGGAAGGGTAAAACTAAGTAAATTTTCATTAGTTTGTTTGGTTGCAGGTCGTTAGATCTAGCGTTCTGACTGTATGTGTGTGCTACAGTACAAGCAGCGGATTGATTTAAAATAGCGATGGAACTGATTATAATTATCTGCATTCATTTTTTTAATGCACACCTTCCAGTCAATCAGAGAGAATCAAAGAGTCCACAAAAAAAAAAAAAATGCTGAGAGCTGATGTTATGCATTGAGAATAATTGCTGTTATAACTCTCTGTTTTCATACTGAAATGGCACTAGTATTGTAAATCTTATTTTAGCTCTTTGACTTCATTTAACTCCTCGATCTCTTCATGTCTGCAGATCTCTTCCACGGCTGAGTCGACAGAGGACTTGATTTCTCCAGCACTCCCACGGGTCTTACTTTCTGAAATACAATAGCAGTTATGTATTATAAACTATAAAGATGATAGTTAATAAAAGATCAGTTAAATAAAGTAGATTACTGCTCACCATTATTTGAGTGCTTGTTTCACCACAGCCATCATCTTCTGTTGAATTATATTTTTGGTCGTCTTTTTTTAGTTAACAGCACATTTTCCTGAAAATAGCAATCACACACTGATAAAATATCCATTTCCACACATTAATGTCACACTGCTGCACATAAATGCTGGTGTAAATCCTGATTTATTCTATTTTTGTGTATATCCAGTACTAAATATTGTCAGATATATTTTAATTACTTTACAGTGATAAAAAGAAAAATGATGCAAACCGAATCTGCTGTGAAGCAGCTCTAAACAGTAAAACGTGTCAGTGAAATCAGTTGACTGATCAGTGTTAAAAATCATCAAATATAAAATAATTTCAGTGCATCTAGATAGAAGTGGTGTCATCATCTAGCTCAGTTCAGAAAAAAAAAAACATTGGGAGAAAGTATGTTTAGTTTAGGGATCAGTTCTCCTCTGGCCAACAAATGAACATGGTGTGATTATGTCACGAATCTGGTCCATGCACTTCCGCTCCCTCACCACCAGAGGTCACCCGCTCATCACATGGACTCTTGCACTTCACCATCTAACTACATTTCCCATCATCCATCGCACAGACATCACAGCTGTCACCAATCACTCATTGCACTAATCACACGCTCACCTGATCCTATGCACACACAATCACACACTCTATTTAAGCCTTGGACTTTCTCTGCCTCACTGCCGAGTATTGTATGCGTTTACGCTCCCCTAGCTGTAGCTACTCTACAGAGCCCTTGTCAGTGTCCTAGTCTTGCTTAACCTGTTCACCTGTGTTTATTTCTTACCCGTGTTTCCTGGATTAACCCTTTCTGTGCCATTCCGTGTTTCTTTTCAGTTCCTGTATTGTTCTGCGTTTTTCACTCCCCTAGTGTCAGCTGCGATACAGAACTGTTGTTGTTTTTCTATTCTGTGTTTATCCCTGTCTCCCTGTTCGGACTCTGATTATTTCCCTTGCCTGGATTATAGCCCATGTACCTGGATTATCTCTCTGCCTTGCCCACTGGATACTGTTCGCTGTCGACCGACCTTTGCCTGCCCTAGGATTGCTCTTTGTCTTGTCCCTGCCATACCTGTTTGCCATTGCTCGACCATGCCTGTATTTATGACCATGTCTGTGAATAAAAGCTTGCACATGGATCCGCACGTCTCACGTCTTGTCAAGTCAAGTCAAGTCACCTTTATTTATATAGCGCTTTTACCAATACAGATTGTGTCAAAGCACTTAACAGTATCAAATTGGAGGACAGAGTGTCAGTAATATATAATAAGATTAAACATTTAATTTTCAGTTAAAGGCATTTCATTATTGAATTCAGAGATGTCATTGTCTAGCTCAGTTTAGTTTAAATAGTATATGAGCAATCAAATCGGCGATAATCGCTAGAAATTAGGTGTCCCCAACTGAGCAAGCCAGAGGCGACAGCGGCAAGGAACCAAAACTCCCTCTGAGACAGAATGGAGAAAAAAACCTTGGGAGAAACCAGGCTCAGTCGGGGGGCCAGTTCTCCTCTGACCAGACGACACCCACAGTTCAAAAGTTTCAGGTTCTAACGATAGTAGTATTATGTAGTTAGGTATTTTATTATATTTTTAATTATATTTTTAGTTTTAATGTATTTTAATCGAGGTCTCCGGGGGTCATCTGGGTGTCCTGGTCTCCGCTGACGATCAGGGCTGCAGACATCATCTCTTGGTGCTGATCCACCATCTGATCATAGGAAAGAAACAGACAAATATTAGCGTAGATGCCATTCTACTTGCGATGTAACGAGTACACCGTGTGTTGTGGGAAGTGTTCCCGGTTCCGGTTGATCTAATTAATGCAGCCTAACAATCCTTTAACGGATTTGAATAATAGAAGCGTATTAGTGTGTTATGTGTACGCCAGGGTAAAGAGATGGGTCTTTAATCTAGATTTAAACTGACAGAGTGTGTCTGCCTCCCGAACAGTGTTAGGTAGACTGTTCCAGAGTTTGGGTGCTAAATAGGAAAAGGATCTGCCGCCTGCAGTCGATTTTGATATTCTAGGTATTATCAAACGGCCAGAGTTTTGAGAACGCAGCGGACGTGGAGGACTATAATGCGATAAGAGCTCGCTCAAGTACTGAGGAGCTAAACCATTAAGGGCTTTATAAGTAATTAACAAGATTTTAAAATCTATCCGATGTTTGATAGGGAGCCAGTGCAGTGTTGACAGAACCGGGCTAATATGGTCATATTTCCTGGTTCTAGTAAGGACTCTAGCTGCTGCATTTTGGACCAACTGTAGTTTGCTGATCAAGCGTGCTGAACAACCACCCAATAAAGCATTACAATAGTCTAGCCTTGAGGTCATAAACGCATGAACTAACATTTCTGCATTTGACGTTGAGAGCATAGGTCGTAATTTAGATATGTTTTTGAGATGAAAAAACGCAGTTTTACAGATGCTAGAAACATGGCTTTCAAATGAAAGATTGCTATCGAACAGCACACCTAGGTTCCTGACTGATGAAGAAGAATTGACAGAGCAGCCATCAAATGTTAGATAATGTTCTAGGTTATTACATGTGGGGTTTTTAGGTCCGATAACTAACACCTCTGTTTTTTCAGAATTTAGCAGTAAAAAATTACTCGTCATCCAGTTTTTTATATCGACTATGCATTCCGTTAGTTTCTCAATTTGGTATGTTTCACCGGGCCGCGAAGAAATATAGAGCTGAGTATCATCAGCATAACAGTGGAAGCTAACACCATGTCTCCTGATAATATCTCCCAAGGGTAACATGTAAAGCGTGAAAAGTAACGGCCCTAGTACTGAGCCTTGAGGTACTCCATACAGTACTTGTGATCGATATGATACCTCTTCATTCACTGCTACGAACTGATGGCGGTCAGATAAGTATGATTTGAACCATGCTAAGGCACTTCCACTAATGCCAACAAAGTTTTGTAGTCTAGTCAAAAGAATGTCGTGGTCGATAGTGTCGAACGCAGCGCTAAGATCCAGTAGAACTAATAAAGAGATACAACCACGATCAGATGATAGAAGCAGGTCATTTGTAACTCTAATGAGAGCAGTCTCAGTACTATGATATGATCTAAATCCTGACTGGAATTCCTCAGAGATATCATTTTTCTCTAGGAAGGAATATAATTGTGAGGATACTACCTTTTCTAGTATCTTTGACAGAAAAGGGAGATTTGAGATCGGTCTATAATTAACTAGGTCTTTGGGGTCAAGTTGTGGTTTTTTAATGAGAGGCTTAATAACAGCCAATTTGAAGCTTTTGGGGACATATCCTAATGACAATGATGAATTAATAATAGCCAAAAGAGGATCTATGACTTCTGGAAGCAGCTCTTTTAGTAGTTTCGATGGAATCGGGTCTAACATACATGTTGTTGGTTTAGATGATTTAACAAGTTTATACAATTCTTCCTCTCCTACAGTAGAGAATGAACGGAATTGTTCCTCAGGGGATCTATAGTGTGCTATCTGATGCGATACTGTAGCTGACGGCTGCAAGGATACAATTTTATCTCTGATAGTATCGATCTTGGAAGTAAAATAGTTCATAAAGTCATTACTGCTATGCTCTTGGGAAATGCCAACACCTGTTGATGCTTTATTTTTCGTTAATTTAGTCACTGTATTGAATAAATACCGAGGGTTATGTTTGTTTTCTTCTAGAAGAGATGAAAAGTAATCAGATCTAGCAGTTTTTAATGCTTTTCTGTAGGATAGGGTACTTTCCCGCCAAGCTAAACGAAATACCTCTAGTTTTGTTTTCCTCCAGCTGCGCTCCATTTTCCGGGCTGCTCTCTTTAGGGCGCGAGTGTGCTCATTATACCACGGTGTTGGACTCTTATCCTTAATCTTCCTTAAGCGTAAAGGAGCAACCGCATCTAAAGTGCTAGAAAAGAGAGAGTCCATAGTTCCTGTTACATCATCAAGTTGTTCTGAGCTATTGGATAAACTGAGGAACTGAGATAAGTCAGGAAGATTATTTATAAAGCAGTCTTTTGTGGTGGAGGTAATGGTTCTACCATATTTGTAACAAGGAGTTGGCTTTACAGCTTTAGCTATATGGAATATACAGGAGACTAGATAATGATCTGAGATATCATCACTCTGCTGCAAAATTTCAACCCCACTAACATCAATTCCATGTGACAGTATTAAATCTAGAGTATGATTTCGACAATGAGTAGGTCCTGACACATGTTGTTTAACACCAATAGAGTTTAAAATGTCTATAAATGCTGATCCCAACGAATCTTTTTCATTATCAACATGGATATTAAAATCACCAACAATTAGGACTTTATCTGCAGTCAGCACTAACTCAGACAGAAAATCAGAAAATTCTTTAATAAAGTCTGTATGGTGCCCTGGTGGCCTGTATACAGTAGCCAGTACAAACATCACAGGGGGTTTATCATTAATACTTGTTTCTTTGGATAACGTTATATGGAGCACCATTACTTCAAACGAATTATGCTTGAAGCCCGACCTTTGAGAGATACTGAAAATATTTCTATAAATTGTAGCAACACCTCCCCCTTTACCTTTTGGACGCGGTTCATGTTTATAACAGTAATCTTGGGGTGTAGACTCGTTTAAAGTAATGTAATCATCTTGTTTTAGCCAGGTTTCTGTCAGACAAAGCACATCTAGTTTATGGTCAGTGAACATATCATTTACAAAAAGTGCTTTTGAAGAAAGGGATCTAATATTCAATAAGCCAAGCTTTATCAAGTCTTTATCTGTATTATATTGTTTTTTTATTTGTTGAACATCAATTAAATTGTTACTATTACATTGGTTTGGATGTTTTCTGTATTTTCTAGTTCGGGGAACAGACACAGTCTCTATAGTGTGATATCTAGGTGAAAAAGTTTCTATGTGCTGAGAGTTAACTGACTTCTGTGACGTGAGGCGGCTAGCAGACGATCGGTTTAGCCAGTCTGTCTGCTTCCTGACCTGGGCTCCAGTTAGTCAAGTACAAACTCTAAGACTATGTGCCATATTTCTAGAGAGAAGAGCGGCACCACCCCAGGAGGGATGAACACCATCTCTTTTCAACAGGTCAGGTCTGCCCCAAAAACTCATCCAATTGTCTATAAAGCCTATGTTATTTTGCGGGCACCACTTAGACATCCAGCCATTAAGTGACGACAGTCTGCTATGAATCTCATCACCCCGGTAAGCAGGGAGGGGACCAGAGCATATTACAGTGTCTGACATCGTACTTGCAAGTTCACACACCTCTTTAACATTATTTTTAGTGATCTCCGACTGGCGAAGTCGAACATCATTAGCGCCGACGTGGATAACAATCTTACTGAATTTACGTTTAGCATTAGCCAGCACTTTTAAATTTGCCAAGATGTCAGGCGCTCTGGCTCCTGGTAAACAATGGACTATGGTGGCTGGTGTCTCTATTTTCACGTTCCGTACAATAGAATCGCCAATAACTAGAGCACTTTCATCAGGTTTCTCAGTGGGTGCTTCACTGAGTGGGGAGAACCTGTTCGATGTTCTGATCGGAATGGAAGAGTGGTGTTTTGACCCGCGACTATGCCGCCTCACCGTCACCCAGCTGCCCTGCTGCATGGGCTCAACCGAAACCGAACAATGTACAGGACTCCCTGAGCTAGTCGCATCCAAAGCAGTACAGCCCTCACATTCTTACTATCCTCAATTAAAGTTTGGATGCGTGTCTCTAATTCTAAAACCTTCTCTGTCAGCCTAACTATTTCCCTGCATTTATCACATGTGAATCCCTCGCTGCTGACAGAGACAGATAAACTATACATGTGGCAGACAGTGCAAACAACAATAGCAGGAGAAGAAGCCATTACTCACCGTGATTGATGAATGACACCAACTTAACTTACCACTTACCACTGTTGTTTGATGAGCTTGTGAAAAACGGAGCGAGGAAAAAATAAAAATAAATAAATAATAGGCGCGAAATGCAAATGGAACCGCGAGTGACAAGCTAACGGGCTAACGAGCTGCACTCGCGGTTTTAAAGCGAACGATCAAATTAGTTAGATTAGTTTGAAGGATAGCACCTGAAATATGGTGGGAATTAAATTATATGTTATCACTTTAGAAAAAAGGAGTGAAAGTAAGGTAGAGATTCAATAAAAAGCGAAGCTACACGGAGCTACAATCACAAACCTCTCAGCAGCGTGCAACAGACTGAAGCAATCGATCTCAGATTGTCAGCCCCGTTACAGAATACTCGGCCCCATGAGGATCCAGCAGCTTGTCCAGCAATGGACCCTGGTCAGGTATGGATCCTTTCAACCAGCTGCTCGATCTACGACAGGGGAGTCTTTCCATTGAGGAGTACGTCACTCAATTTTGTGTGATCTCGGACATGGTACCTTTTGATGAGGTGGTATTAAAGACATTTTTCATTTTGGACTGAATGAGCCTGTATTTATGACCATGCCTGTAAATAAAAGCTTGCACATGGATCTGCACGTCTCACGTCTTGTCAGCCCCGTTACAATATGATTCAGGCTGCATCACAATTTAGTGTGAAATATACAGGACTGTAGGCCTACAAGTAGCTGGAGTTATGGATCTCATTTAAAGACTAAAACCTAAAATCAGGTTTACATTTGTGGCTAACTAGAATGTGAGTGACCTTTAAAGCATTTCCAGAAATAGTCTCACCAACATCTGTTGAGACCCTTTTCACGTTCTCTCTTCTCCTCTTTCCTAATGCTTCCTTCGTTGCAAACGCTGAACACTTTTCAATGATCAATTAGGGGATGATGCTCTCCTAGAAACAAACAAATACACAGAATATTAAATGCAATTTTGTTCATTCATTATTAGAAATGATGTACTGATTCTATTGAACTGAACTGAGCTGGACAATGACACGACTGATTTCTACAGAACTGCTTGTAACAAATTGCTGAGCCATAGCAGAAATAAATGCATCTATACACAGGGTTGTCACTGGTTGGATTGAGATGTTGGGGTTTTATTAGATTAGATTTTAAGATTTTATAATATAATTATAATGTACTTTATTATAGTAAAAGTGTAGTAAAACAGCATTAAAGCAGTTGTTTTGTCTTCCTCTCAGACTTCAGTTCTGTGTGTTCTGTGCAGAGACCCGCGAGCGCTACAGATCAGCACTGAAGCAGTGTTTCCTCTCATCTTCTGCTCATCTCAGCGGGTTGAATAAGATATCCGTCAAGTCATTTTACATCTCTCTAAAATTATAACTGAAGATATATGAGGACATTATACTCACCGCTAAACTTGATGAGTCGACTAGTCTCCACCTCGCCTGATGAACTTCCTCCCGGAAGCGTTTCTTCTCTTTTGTAGCACTTGTGAAAGGTCTCGGGGTGTAATGTTATGTTTTTGTGCTTTAATTGTGATAGTTCACATATGAACGATGTTGTCAAACCAAAACATATTTCAGTAGACACTACGGAAAAGACCCCGTTACAAGCAATCAGCTGCTCGCGAGACTCGTTGTCAGGACAACGACCGAAGGAAGGTGAAATATTCCATAGGCATTTTCTTATTTTTTTGTACCAAAAATATTTTTGTACGAATATTTAATAGGAAGTCTACATTACAAAAAATAAAATGAAAAAAAAAAAAAAAAAAAAAAGACACTTGTCAAGTCTACTGTAACCACAGCACAAATGAATACAGTATAACTGCAGTACAGGCCTTATACATGAAGACTTTAATGGCAATGAAAATAACCTCATTTACATTAAAGTTTAATTATTGAACCTAATCGCAGGAGTGTTTTTAAAAAAAAAAAGCTCATAAAATTAAATAAAATAAATTTAATCAGACAGACTTGATCTGAAATCTTCACCTGCATTTCAATAGTGTATCACTGAACTATAGTTATATTTTATCTGTACTTCATTATACTGCAAATATACAGCTGTACTTCATTGTACTGCAGTTATTTTTTGTAAGGGATGTGACCAACAATTCCTCAACAAATATAAAATATCATAATATAAAATATTCCTCTGACAGAGGTGACACATCTGACGGTCGTGACGAAAACCTGAATTTATAGTCTTTTTAACTATCAAATAAATTGAGTCAATCAATTACTGTATTAAAACAAACACAACAAACAGTGAGTATGTTACTGTTTTTAAAGATTTTATTCAAGAGTCACATTTAAGTATTTTGATATATCATTGGAGCACAAAATCTTATGGTGGTGAACACAAAATCTGACGGTGTTGACAAATTTGGCATTTCTTTCACAAAACAAATGGAGTTCATGTAGTAGCCATTTTGTTTCCTCTGTTGATGCTAGATGCTAATGGACCCTGCTTCAGGAGAATAAAATGATCTAAATATTTCAAATAATTTCCTCAGAAAGTGGAGGATGGTGTTGACATATCATGGTTGTGACCAGGAAATATTAACATTAAGATTTAAAATATTATAAAACTGTAAAACTGACCAGAGCCTGTCTGACACTGATGTACTCTGCAGAGATGAATGTGGCGAGGGGTCCTTTAGAGCGACAGCTGCCCCTGATATTCCCTGATTTTATGAAATTTTTGTTACGGGCTGACGAGACGTGAGACGTGCGGATCCATATGCAAGCTTTATTGAATCAGAGACGTGGTCGAACAATGGCAGACAGGTGTATAAAGGCAATGCAAAGAGTTAACTGAAACAAGCGTGGGTCGATGATCGGCAAACAGTATCCAAAGGGGCGAGACAGGAGAGGTAGTCCAAAACGTCAGCGATAGGCAAGGCAAGGCAAGGCAAGGCAAGGCAAGGCAAGGCAAGGCAAGGCAAGGCAAGGCAAGGCAAGGCAAGGCAAGGCAAGGCAAGGCAAGGCAAGGGGGCTCTGTAGGGCAGCAATAATGCATACAATACTCGGCAGTGAGGCAGAGAAAGTCCAAGGCTTATAAAGAGTGTCTAATGGGTATCAGCTGTGTAATCAGTGCAATGTGTAATCTGACAGCTGTGTGATCTGTGCGATGGATGTTGGGAAATGTAGTTAGATGGTGAAGTGCAAGAGTCCATGTGATGAGCGGGTGACCTCTGGTGGTGAGTGAACGGAAGTGCACAGACCAGATTCGTGACAATTTTAATGAATGTCTGACGGTGTTGACAAAAAGTGGGGACACAACTTTGAAACCTTATGAAACATGCATGTATCACTGAAAAACAACCTTGCTTTGATATGAGATATTATTAAGTGTTGCTTTCGATAAAACAAGCTCTTTTTTTATCATTAAAAAAACATTTCTATCCACGTTATAGCATATTAATTACTGAACCCCTCTCTGTGGACACAGTTTTAGATGTAGTGAGAAGACAATAAGAGTCATAGATGTAAAAATTAGCTCTTCATTTAAGCTTTTATTTTTAATTTTAGCTTTAGGAAATCGAATCGTAGAGATTCGACATTGATCTGATTAATTGATATTAATCAAAACATATAATTTATACTTTATTAACGACTCGTCCAGTGAGCATTAAACCAGTATATCTTAGCAGTTCTGTTTATTTCGTGGCCACGATAACAATACAGAATTGGTTGAGTAAATCTTGAGCAACAGGTAACACGATCTTTGGCAAATAGTTTCAAACTTGAAAAACACAGCACCAGCCCACTCTTTATAAATGAAACGAGAGTGTATTTGCTGTTCTATGATACAATACTAACAAAACACATACACATACACATGTTCTGGCGAAAGGATTGTGATTTGAAGACAGTTTGAGGTGTAGCATTTGGACCAATCAGACACAATTTTCATTTGATTTAACAAATGAAATTAGTTATTAAATTAACAAATAATCAAAGACCCCTCACCCAATACACATCTTTGGGTGCCCCTATGTCTGTGGGCGCCTCCAGACCCCCCCGGTGCCATGGCAACCCATCAGATAACACTAGTTTTATTGCTCAAAGGAATGCAAATGGTCGAGAAACACTCACTTCATATCCACTTTAGGAAAAGGACATTATGCCATAAAATGGACTCTTCTCTAATTAATTCAAAGGAAAACCTTTCTTTGAATGAGCACACATATCATTAAGTCATTGTGTATATTATTACTGTTTTTGTGTATTTTATACTGTTTTATGCATGCTTATAATAGATCACTAGTTAATATCACTCTAACTGTAACATGTTTGGTCTCTATCAATTCGTCTTCAGATGATCTAAGTGAGAGTGAATATTATATGTTGATACCTATGCAACATATCAGTGTCCTAAGAATCTTTAATAGTTTGTATAATAACTTTCAATCCAACCCCTTTTGCAAATTACCATGCTCTCAGACAAAGGGCCATAAACCCCCCAGTATTTCCGAACTCCCGCTTGGAAATTCAGCCTTTCTCATTGGTCAAGCCCATCCTGAGAGGTGTGACCATAGACTGTAAAAAAGATGGACGACGCATCTCCGCTTCCATCCACTATAGAAAAGTGAAGCGAATACATCTCAGTATGGCCGCTGCCATCTTGAGTAAATGATGTCATTTGGAGCCAGAGTCTGCGCAGTAGAGTCGAGAGGTGGAGCCGCGGAATCAAACTCCCGCCCAAACTCCCGCAGACCCAATCAACCATAACGACACGCCCCATTTTTATAGCGTCAAATTACTAACTAAAATCAAACGTATCACAAAAATGAACAATTGAACATATATCAGCGTGATAACAATTACCTTAAATGACCAAAACCATATTTCGGAAAATTGTATTGGAGGTGTAATTAATTTTTTTATTTTGACTGGAGTCCCATTCGTTTACATGGAGAGGGCGGGGTTTATGACCTGTACTGCAGCCAGCCACCAGGGGGCGATCAATCAGCCCGCAGCTTCACTTTTAAGGACGAGTGAGACACACCCGGGTGTGACTCTTCGCAGACTTTAAAGAGCCCACGCACAGTTCCCTCGCGCGCACTCCCTTTTACCTTCGGTGCCCTGGAGACACACTTATCACCTTGGAAACCTCGCGGCTCCCCTTCCGGGGGGAGTCCGATCTTCTGGCAGTTTTAAGTTCGGTAACTTTGTCAACTCACTTCGGACTAATCAACCCATGGCTGGGATGACGAAGCTTTCACTCCTAAAGGAATCTACCAGGAATCTACACATTATACATGCACCAGGATACTTTACTCAGCACCCACAAAACCCATGCAAGTAACCGCTTGTTAACTATCTAGATGCGCTTCTAGGCTTCGACCCCTTTTAATTAAGGTGATGTGATTTTCTAATGGTTCATAACAGGGTGTAGCTAGCTGATGTTAAAATCCTGCAATGCTCTCTCTTGCGCGCGAGCGCTCCCTCTCTCTCTCTCCCTCACCCTCTCTCTCTCTGTGCCTTCCTTACGTTGGCATCCATGTTTAATGTGTGTATATCTGTGTCTAGTTCAATGTTGCATGTTCCCCTGTAGTGTAGTTTAATAAATATCCATAAGTATTCACACTTGGTTGTCTGTGTCTGCTGCTCTCAGAACGAGGTCACTTTAACGTCCGGTCTTGCTACATGCTCGGGAAGCAATGTTTCAGTAAGGAAATTATTTGTCGTGGCCAGAGGAATAATTTTCCTTAAAGTCAATAGAAGGGTCCGTACTGCAGACGAACTAATCATTTTATTGTACTATTAATACTACAGCTAATTCCTGAAGATGGATATATAATTGATAACCCGTTATGATTAATTATGTTCATCTCATAAAGCAAATATGCTACAGAGGTTCTAATGCTCTTTTCCAAGAGTCCTGTAAATTCAACCTGAGGACTTCACAAATAGAGAACTTTGCTATCTTTACCTTTTAAAGATTAATTCAAACCAGCTCAGCAAGACACGGAGAAGTTCTGCTCAGAGTTCGATGATTCAGCATCAAACATACCGTATTTGGCATACCGAATACATACACTAATTTTATCTACCTAAACGGGTTTAAGGCATAGATTGAGATTTCCTAAATTCTGAATAATCACACCAAGCATATGATACTGAACACTAGTGATCTGTTTACAGAGAAAAGTTATACATCACAGATTAAGAAAATACCAAAGGTTCCAATACACAGCAAGCTTATAAATGACATAAAATACAACCTTATATCCATTACACCCCAAGAACCCGCACTATTTGGGGTTCATCTGGCTACGTGAGAGGTGCGTTTCGTCAACTGAGGACAGAGAGAGAGAGAGAGAGAGGGAAATAGGCCTGACACAGGATCATGGTTTTTCATCGCACACGATATTGAGGTATTATTGTTGATTTATTTGTGCTCAGGAGAGTGAAGGAGCCCATTTTCAGTTTCTCTGGCCATCACGAACACGAGCTACGATCCAGGCCTGCAACATGGTGGGGGTTAATTACTGGTTTGTTTGTGTGTGTGTGTGTGTGTGTGTGTGTGTGTGTGTGTGTGTGTGTGTGGGCCCACAAGTGTTTAACATTGGTTCATATGGTGTTATTCAGTGCGCTTAAAACACTGTGAATATTCAAAGGGATATTCCGATACCCAAAGTCAGTCATTTTATTAATTTCGTTCCAATTGAGTTAATTTGTTCAATCTGTCATCTTGATATTTATTATTTCAAAAGAAGTTTGTTTTGACAATTTAAATATGTTTGAGTATAGATCTAAATTTTAAATAACTTTCTAAAGAGAAATACTTCATTTTGTGACGTCATTGCTGTAGGCATTTAGTTTATTGATCCTGGTGCGCTATCCTAAAATTATAATAATACACAGGGGGCGCTAGATACACATAAGCTTTTTAAAATTACTGGGAATATATACTCGACGAGTAATTAATGACAGAATTTCCATTTTTGGGTGAACTATCCCTTTAACTCTTTCTTTTAGACGAGGAAGACGCAGAAATGAGCGACCTCATATCTCATATGTAAGCAAATAAAAAATAATGCAATCATCAACAATAAACAGCATATAAATGAAAGCTGCCTAATGTTACAGAGTGAAATGTGGATCCAGAAAGTGTTAAAGGCCTGTGCAGGCTTTGGGATCCTGATGGAAGACATCTACTGCAGCTTTGCTTTGATCCTCATACTAAATATCATCCAGATGTAGTCTTTGTTAAAAATTAGATTTTCTCCACTTTTTGCTCAAAATTTTGCTTTTTCTATTAAACCTACCAACATTCAAGTGTTTATGAAAAAAAGAATGCTTGAAGCTAGAATAAAACTGATTTTTGTTTGTTTGTTTAAAAAGTAGAGGATCTGTTCTTTATTTTGATGTATTGCATGTTCAGATATTCATACAACAAAATATTCTGGGGGCCTGAAATTTTAGTAAAAATCCTCAAAAATGGCAACTTTTTTCAAAAACGCTGGCGGGGAAGGAGTTAAGTGCCTGAGAGATGTCTTGTATATCTTTTAGTTGTAGTTATTTGATTTTGTTATGTTTTTAACTGTTTTATTGTTGTATTATTATGTGCTTTATAAATAAACTTTAACTTAAAAATGCTATTTCACATTCAGTTCACCATCAACAGTTATTAGTCAAATAAGTCGAGGCAGAAACAGACGCCGGAGAACAGTAAGCTCTTTAATATACAAAAACAATACAGTCATCTATACGACACACTTCTACAAAAACACACAACAGTATTACAGCGACCTGCTTATCAAACTCTTCAGACCGCCGTGTCATTTTCTAGTGCTGCTTAATATTTATACTTTTATAAAGTTCACTCAGTACACCTCTAATATACTCTACTTTAATCATGCACTTAACATCAGGAGAGCTGATATTAGAGACCTGAGACGGGTGTTTTTAGGGATAGTTTACCCACAAAATATGTTTTGATCATTGACATAAATGACATTTTCATTTTGAGTGAACTATCACTTTAATATTGCAATTATTTCTCTAAAATGAGCACCAGAAATGTACATGCATAGAGAAAATCAGCTAACAAGCATAAATATCATAAAATTAAATGAGAATTTAATTGAGTAACACTTTGTAATAACTTTCATTAATAAATCATTAACAAACATTATGTAATGCTTAACGGATCATTAGTTCATATATATTCACATATCAAATGTGAACTAATGTGCTTGTTAATGTTTACTAATAAATGTATTAATGTAAATTAAAATGGTTACAAATGTCATTTAACTTCTAGTTCATATGATTATGCACATCTTGATAATCTTCGAATGATTTGAACAGATGTTATACAACGATTAAAAGCTTTTAAAGCACAGCACTTCAGCTGCTGTTGAGGTGTGATACGGGTGTAAGGTCAGGGACAGGTTTGGTGTTATGGGTTGGTTTAAGGTTAGTTAAGGGGTCATTGATTACTAGAAGAGAACACGATTCAATCTGTTTATATTGCATTGTTTTGATAAATGACAAATGTTATTAAAAATTGTTGTTTTTCCCTCCTGTTGATGAATGACTCCAGGAATAATCTGTTTAATGATACACAATAGTATAGTAATATAAGTGTTGAGGCAATTAAAACATGTTTTGCACCCAAATTACAATGTGTGACATGTCTTTACCAAGCATTCAGCTAAACTTAACTAAACACCCTTTACACAAATATTGATAAAGTAGCTAAAAGTCCAGTGCCAATAAAGATACTAAAAAAGGTTTATAAACATTTACAAATAATGAATAGTCTCAACTAGATTGGGTAACGCAATGGTTCAAAACATGAACAAATGATTCATAAATGATTTCTAAAGATGTGAAAATAGGGTGAATTCCGGTCATTTGGGACACTTTGCCATCAAAATGACTGCTAATAAAGGTAATAATGATTAATAAATGTTTATAAACATTTACAGTTGATGAATAGTTATCACTTTAGATTGGATACTGCTAAAACATTAACAAATAATTAATAAATGTCTATAAATAGTAGAAATCTACACAACAAACAAAGACCAAATATATGACCTTTACAGACTGTGATTATGAGTTAATTAATATATTAAAGGGGTGGTTTACTGCTTTTTTTCTTTGCTTGATTGTGTTTATGGGGTGCAATATAACATGTCTTCATGTTTCATTTGTTAAAAAACGTCATATTTTTATGCTTGTGTTTACGTTCTTGATCAAATCGAAAAATTACGTCATAAAGTATACATGGAAAATACATTTACAAAATTAGTACATAATTACAAATTCGGGTCCAAAATGTTTGTATGCGTTTGTCATAGACACACGAAATAGCATTTAACTAACTAGCTACTAAAGCCAGCGTTGGCATTTGTTTACGACCTTGATAAAACTAAAACACTACGTCTGAAATTATACATGCAAATACATTTAAAATGATGAAATCTTACTTACAGACTGTGGCCCAACAACCACTGCCTCTGGTTTTAAAGCTGTAACTGCTCCATGTTTTAGTAATAGTTTCTGTGTGAATCCGGCATTGAACTCATGCAGATTCTGGAAGCTGTCTTCCGTAAATTGCGCAGCACAGAGAGCTAAGATTGTAATTGTCAGGAACATAATCAAACATAAATTTTAACCATTGTTGACGAACTACAGCATCCGTAGGAAGCCCGAACACAGAAGACCTGACAGCTGGGTGAAAATAACACCTTTCGACGGCACGGCTACAACTCTCCACTATAACTCTTCCTCTTCGACAGAGCCGCAGAACATGGCCTTGCCCCCTTTTCTGCATGTTCCGGAGGGAGGGGTTGATGGGTTTATTTCGTATGCAACCCGGGAAGTATCTCGTTGTAGTCCCATATGAGTCGTTTTTGTAGGCATTAAACTTCCTGATTTTTAAAAGACGATATCTCCGCTTACGTTGAACTTTCAGCGCTGCAACTTTGCAGATACTGTTCATGCACCAACAGCAACGTTACACACTATTTAAAATGAAAAAAGTGAAATCGCAGTAAACCACCACTTTAAGTAATATTCTAATTTTCTGCTTATTTTGTTCTACTTGCTTATAGAACAAAGATGGTCGGACTAATCTTGATTTGAAAATGCATCAAATTAAACAAAGTTGCAATCATCGGCCATTTCTTTACTCATTTTCACACAGCTGAGTCATAGCTGAATAAGTCGCAAAGTGCTTGTGGCCTCCAAGGGTAACATGTATCAAAATAAACAGCAGGACTTACCTTTTCAGATGATGCTAGTGGCTTATCAGTACAACAAAGTATGGTGGAGTAATCTGGTGTTGAAACTAGCACCAGTCGTTGTTGTTGCATAATATACTATTTCATATACAGTTCATTCATATTTTTTCAAATTGCTAGGTCATGGATTGTCCCACCATCATGGTTCTGATATCACCAGATTACAGACAGTCTTGTCTATCCTTATCTGAAAAGATATCCCCCCTATCATCAATATCTTTTGAGATAGATATACAAATATAACAATTTAATAGATGCAAAAAATTGTTTTCTTTAATGTGAAGGCTAATATAAAATGTATACAACAAATATCATGTCAAATTATGACAGATCTGGATAGCCCTGACTGTCCTGAAAAAATCAACATATAGCATGTATGGCTACCTCTTACAATAGACTTCATACAAACCTGCTGTGCAGATACTGTAGGACGATAATGGCAAAAATAATGATTGTCCCAAAAGATTAGTAAAGCTACTAATCTTGAAATGGTTACCATGTTTCAAAGTACTTATATGGACTCTACAAACAAACTGGTACCGAAGAGATTTTGCCACCTTAGGTGGTACCAAATTCTGACTCGGCCCATGGACTAATAGTGTTTCGGATGCTGTCTGTATACACAAGTAACTGAAGTCAAGCAGTATTCTATTTGTGATTATTACCTCTAATTATAGCAACGGTGAGTAAAGTATTATCAAAGATGGCAACAGCCGTACTACTAAAAATCTTAACACAATTGGCACAACAAGAGTCCAGTCAAGGCATGACTTCATCTGTTAAATCTGAACCAGCAGCATCTTTTAAAATTGTAGTAGATAGGATTATTTGAGTCAAACACAGAGCACAAAACTTGAAAGGAGCAGAGAAAGTGCTTCAATAAACAAATATTGTTTGTGGTTTGCCCCGTCAGATGCTTCGACAGATGTGTGTGGACTCGAGTCATGTTTCTCCAGTGAATAACTTACATTTGATGGCTGTGTCCTTGTATAATTTTGGACATAATTGAAGAGAATAGGAGTGCAATAATTCTAACTAAAATTTTGCTAAATATTTATTTTAAATGTAGGTTTAATATTCTACATGTATTTATGAGAGCAGTAACTGTAAAGAGGGTATTGTCACACCCCTGGACTGTTTTGTTGTGTTTTTGCTCCCCATGTGTTCCCTGTGACCCAGTTTTTCCCCTGTCTCATTGTTAATTTGATTCCAGGTGTGTCTCCTTAGTTCCTTGATTGTCCTGTCTTTAAAAGCCCCAGTCCTTTCAGTGTTTGTCAGTCTTTGAGTGTCTACCCTGCCTGTGATCTGTGTTCCCGTTTGCATTAAATACGCTCCTTTTGTGAATTCCTCATCTCCTTGTTCCTGGTTCCTGGTTCCGGTGCTTCCCTTGAAGCTGTGACAGAAAGACCGACACAAAACAGTAACCGCCGTATTTTTTCCTCTGTTTTTACCCAGTGTTTTTTCTTTCCGTTGTGCCCTATGGATCTCCTCGTCCGGCCGAATTTCTCCTTCTCCTGCTGGAGCAGGGGGAACGATCTCTCGAGGACCACACCAGACTGTTCCTGATGTTAGCTAATGCCACCAGCTACCCGGACCGCGCGCTCTGCTTTTTCTACAACGCAAGTTTGAATACGGCGTGCAGAGCGCTGTCGTCCGAGGATGGTCCTCGAGAGGATTTCGCCGCCTTCGTAGAGTGGATTCTGGTAAGAAATGGATCGCCCCTCACCGTCTCTTCCGAGGATGATCTTGCCAGATCCACTCCAGCCCCAGAGCCCAGCCCCTCGTCTCCTGGTTCCCGTGCTTCTTGAAGCTGTGACAGGTATACATTTAATTACTTCAGTTGTTACATGTAAAACAATTGCTTGGCAGCTGTTACTTTACTATATTCAGAGTATACGTGTGTATACATGTGAATGTGTGTTTCCCATACCAGTTAACCAGTCTGTTTAGTTTAGCATTTTAAATGGTTTGAAATGGCGGGCAAATAATTTTTTTGTTTTAGAATCTGATGTTTATATTTTAATCTTTTTTTTTTTTTTTTTTTTTTGCGAATGTGTAGCACAGCCTACATAAATGCATTCACACTGTTTTTTCTTTAACTTCAGTTTTCACGTGGTTTGGAGGACAAAATTTATCAAGATGTAGGGGCCCACTCAAATTCTTCATCTTTAAATTAAGCAGGATTTGCTGATTGCTCATTACAGGATTCGAGCCGGTCATGTGACTGAAAACTACCAGTAGCCCACCATCATTCCCACACCCATCTTGCAACAAAGTGCAGACTATAACCCGTGTCTGCCATGCACTGTGTGCACCTTGCTTATCGCAGATGATATGGATTATTCTATTAGAGATCTTTATATTCTTTATTTGAGACTATTATTATGTAGAGACTGTTATGTTGTGAATAAAGTTGACTCATTTCGATGCTTTCAGCAGTTAATATGTTAAAGTGTGTCCTTAATGTTTTATTATTTAAAGATTGTTATAATGTTTATTACAGGCTCAGTGAATTTTACTGTTATTGTCATAATCAAGTCTGGGACATTTGTCAGTATCATTAATTCTGTGAGGCATCAAATCAGATGGACATTTGTATTGTGACGCGTGTCCCGAGGCCTCATCAGCGTCGCCCTGGAAACGAAGGAGAAACACCTGCACGTCATCACCGCGGGCTGGCCGGCCACACCTGAGAACAATCACCGCACACACATAAAAGCTGCCTACACGCGTAGATGGGTGAGAGACAACCCAGCTAGATGCCACCGCTAACCTTCCTCTTATCTGCCCACAGAAAGCAGCGTCTGACCGGCCAGCCCCGAGGCACTACCCCACGACTGGCACCCCCACGTGCACTTACGGGCGAGGAAGAACCACAAGCGGGACCTGGAGCACGAGGAAACCTCACCAGAGCACTTGGGCATGACAAGTCTCTCTCAATAAACGCACCCTTCGGGGCTCACATTGATTCACTTTGTCGTGTGATTCTTCCTCCCGCCACAGTATTGTATTTCATCCAAAGGCTTCTTCCTCAATCAGTTAAACATCAAAGGTTTTAAAAATATGAATGATATGTATTACATTATATTTCAAAGCATGGAATGCACCTTCATAAAGACCATGGTATAAATTGAAGTGTTACTCAAATTATCAAGCTTGTAATGTTAACAATTGAAATTCTAAGCAGCAGTCAAGCATGGTATAAGAAGGGTCTAATTTATGTGACACGGGACAAACGAGTCGTTTCGGAGAATGATTCATTCAGTCGCGCATGCGCAACATCCTATAGGTTCTGCACTGGATTAGTTCACCTGTTTCGAGTCTTCGGATTTGAGTCATTCGTTCATCACGTGACAGCCTCATAAGCTAAACCTATTCAGTCTGAGGGAAAAATACTTAATGATAATAATGATAACCAACTCGTTAGTTTATTACCTTTGTTACCACATTCAGTGTTATGGAAAAGAACCATCATGACAGAAATTCACATTTATATACTGTAATTAAAAAGCTACAATTTGAGACCAGAAATGCGTCACGTAACTGTAAGAGTAAATAATAAGAATAATAATAACAACTATGCTTCCGTTTATAAGGAAGCTTGTAAATAACTAATTTATCTGTCCAATGCTGTCACATCATGTGACAAAAGAACCAAAGACTCAGGAGACGAACTAATCAATTCTCTTTCCGGCTCAGACTGCATAGGTTTAGCTTATGATGCTGTCACGTGATGAACGAACGACTCAAACCCGAAGACTTGTCAGATAAGAGGTGAGGTGAGCTAATAATAAAAGACCCAGGTAAACAATGAATTATTCTTTTCTGTTTCTTATAGCATTAGTTTTGTATTGTTTGTAGTGTGATCAATGTTTGCATAAATAATAGATGTGTTAGGGAAGTAGCACGTAACATTTTAATTATATTTTGATAAAATGAACGAAATGACTCGAAAAAAAGATTTGTTCGTGAGCGCATTGTGGTGGCAGAAACACACGGTAACAAGCGGACTGAAACGGGAAAGATCCACAGAATAAGAGAGAAAATGTACTGTTGTGCCTTTGGATGTCAGAATCGTAATGCAAAAAAAAAAAAGAATCGGAATGCAAATAATTTTTTATAGAATACTGTCGTCAAAAATGCCATTTGAAGCTAAACGCAGACGTTTAAACGGACAGACTGATAAATGAAACCTGCTATGATTACTCTACTTTTAAAGCATAAATTGCATGAACAGCATGAAATAGCATTTAAACCTATACCAATTTGCATCACGTTACCTATTTTATCTCACAATTCTTTTTTGAGATTTTTTTTTTCAACTTTATATTTAGTATTTCGGACTTTATAACTCGATTTAACTCAACAATAGCGAGTTTGTCCATTCTGAGGGGAAAAAAGCCAGATGTGTGGGATATAACTCAAAAGAGAGAATGACATTGATTTTTCTTATGGGATATAATCTCGGAATTGCGAGAATAAAGTCAGAATTTTGAAATATTGAAATTTAAATTTTAACGCTGTTGCCACTGCCAGACAAAAAATAAATAAATGACGACAGCTGTGGTTAAACGAGATAAAGAGCGGACTGGACAGAAAAATCATCAGAAAAGCTTGCGTTTGCAGGCGCACGCTTCTTATCAGAAAAGGTTCAATGAAGTATTGTCTTTTGTTGTTATGGGCATGTCTAAAGATTTCTTATGGATCTCAGTACTATGTCGTGTATGAAATAATGTCTGTGTGCATGTGTGTAAAACAACAAACTGATGATTTATATGCTTAATCATGTGTAATTGTATATACATTGTTATGAGTAATTGTGGCTGGAATAATAATGTAGCTGTAAAAATAGTTGCCTGCTGAAATTTAAATATATATTACATCTTCATAGATACACGGTGAGTTTGTCTTTACTATACACATTAGTTGTGAGTCACTCAACCGGAGGTAATTCTGTCAGATCCTCCATCCTTTGCATGAGTACAGGTCGGCCAATTTCGTCCGTTAAAGTTAACCTTTTCAAATAACGCGGTCTAGGACAGTATGCAGGTATGCAGCCCTTACATATGCAGGTAAAATCGGAATTTCTCAAGTTATTGTTAAAAAACAAGCTAACAGACTTCATAGCTAGCGTTAGTGAAGCGGTCAGGTGGATCTTTCTGCCACCACCGAAGCTCCGCCCACAGAAAAACGTCACAATGTTTACTAACATGAAATTCGTCTGTAGAGGTAAAGACGACGATCGAATGCGATGCTTACCAGACGCTTTCACAGATGTCTCTGCGACGTACAGTCAGGTCCATAAATATTGGGACATCGACACAATTCTAACATTTTTGGCTCTATACACCACCACAATGGATTTCAAATGAAACAAACAAGACAGCTGCAGACTGTCAGCTTTAATTTGAGGGTATTTACACCCAAATCAGGTGAACGGTGTAGGAATTACTTAGTTTGCATATGTGCCTCCCACTTGTTAAGGGACCAAAAGTAATGGGACAATTGGCTTCTCAGCTGTTCCATGGCCAGGTGTGTGTTATTCCCTCATTATCCCAATTACAATGAGCAGATAAAAGGTCCAGAGTTCATTTCAAGTGTGCTATTTGCATTTGGAATCTGTTGCTGTCAACTGTCAAGATGAGATCCAAAGAGCTGTCACTATCAGTGAAGCAAGCCATCATTAGGCTGAAAAAACAAAACAAACCCATCAGAGAGATAGCAAAAACATTAGACGTGGCCAAAACAACTGTTTGGAACATTCTTAAAAAGAAGGAACGCACCGGTGAGCTCAGCAACACCAAAAGACCCGGAAGACCACGGAAAACAACTGTGGTGGATGACCGAAGAATTCTTTCTCTGGTGAAGAAAACACCCTTCACAACAGTTGGCCAGATCAAGAACACTCTCCAGGAGGTAGGTGTATGTGTGTCAAAGTCAACAATCAAGAGAAGACTTTACCAGAGTGAATACAGAGGATTCAACACAAGATGTAAACCATTGGTGAGGAAGGCCAGATTAGAGTTTGCCAAACGACATCTAAAAAAGCCTTCACAGTTCTGGAACAACATCCTATGGACAGATCAACTTGTACCAGAGTGATGGGAAGAGAAGAGTATGGAGAAGGAAAGGAACTGCTCATGATCCTAAGCATACCAGCTCATCAGTGAAGATGGTGGTGGTAGTGTCATGGCGTGGGCATGACTGGCTGCCAGTGGGACTGGTTCTCTTGTATTTATTGATGATGTGACTGCTGACAAAAGCAGCAGGATGAATTCTGAAGTGTTTCAGGCAATATTATCTGCTCATATTCAGCCAAATGCTTCAGAACTCATTGGACGGCGCTTCACAGTGCAGATGGACAATGACCCAAAGCATACTGCAAAAGCAACCAAAGAGTTTTTGAAGGGAAACAAAATGGACTGTTATGCAATGACCAGGGCAAACACCTGACCTTAATCCGATTGAGCATGCATTTCACGTGCTGAAGACAAAACTGAAGGGAAAATGCCCCAAGAACAAGCAGGAACTGAAGACTGTTGCAGTAGAGGCCTGGCAGAGCATCACCAGGGATGAAACCCAGCATCTGGTGATGTCTATGCGTTCCAGACTTCAGGCTGTAATTGACTGCAAAGGATTTGCAACCAAGTATTAAAAAGTGAAAGTTTGATTTGATTTATTATTCTGTCCCATTACTTTTGGTCCCTTAACAAGTGGGAGGCACATATGCAAACTGTTGTAATTCCTACACCGTTCACCTGATTTGGTTGTAATACTCAGATTAAAGCTGACAGTCGGCAGTTAAAGCACATCTTGATCGTTTCATTTGAAATCCATTGTGGTGGTGTATAGAGCCAAAAATGTTAGAATTGTGTTGATGTCCCAATATTTATGGACCTGACTGTACCTGTGCTATCTGGGTATTTTAATGAAACGCTGTGAAGTTGGAGTTTAGCTGCAGTGTTTCTGCGTGTTGTTGCGTAAAGAACATGTCCACAAAAGGAGTTCATTCAGAGCCGCTCAGACACGTTCATGCATTCCAGGCATTTTGTGCAGATAGTCTATAAGTCGTGACATTAACGTTATGTTGTATAAATAACGAAGCGTATTCTATATGAGATAGATGAGTTAAATCCCATTGATTAAAAACCTGCCATCATTTGCTTCAATCTACTGGTCATCTTCAGTGCGTGCAGCTCAAAACAGAAATGCAGAACATTACATAACGTTATAATGAGAGCACTATTATAAAAAATGTTGTGAACTATCTTTTAATCAAAAAATAAAACTATATTTACCCCCTTTGTTTCCGCGAGTCTTCAGTTAGGATATTTTCCTTGTGTGTTAACATCAGTATTTATGATTGTCTGACTTGATTCTTGGTACTTTGTATTTTGCCCCGCACCCAAACATATGATTCGTCTATCAGTCGACTATCGGCAAGATTCGAAAATCCAGATTCGACTATGAAAATCCTTATTCGGGGAAACCCCTGCTTGAAATAAGAGTTCATGAGAGAGGGAATAAGAGGTGAGACTAAGTTATTGTTTTGGAAATCACAAGTAAGTCTCGAGTCTTTGCATTCAAGCCGAGTTGCAAGTCTTCAACTTTAAGTCCTAAACAAGTCTGGCACCACAACGTTCACTATAGCAGGTTTAAAGGTGCCATAGAAAGCATTGATACAATATGTTAAATTGTTCTCTGATATCTACATAGAAGGTATGTGGCTTTATCGTTATCTTTATAGTTATCGCGCTGGCTGTGAACGGGCCTTTAGTCGCTTGCGCTGTCTATAACCGGTAATGCTCCGTGACGCTCTTGTTGGTCTCTGTAATGCTGGTTGCAGTAACTGTGCTAACTGTAATATGTTGTGCGGCAGGCTGTACTTATAAGTGTTTTGTCAAATCAAAATGTAACACATCTTCAGGGTCCTCCAAGAGCCTTTCTACCATTAAACATCTTCGTTCTTCATCTTCAATTATTAATAAATGTAATACCATTGTTGGACAGCGCAATTGTTAGCGGTTTTTCCTTTAGTTTTCAGATAATTTTGAAGTTAGGACAGCTGTGGCGTTGTCCTAAAGTTAAGACTGTTTTTAGGATTTTTTGTCAATTTAGGAGGTTTCTGTAATACCCCCTTCCTATCTGTAGTTAAGATGGGATAACGCACTTAGGAAATGCTGTTCTGTAATAGCTTTTGTCCTAAATGTGGTCCTAACTGAAATGACCATGGTTACCAAACAGATAAGATGAGATTCTAAAGTTAGGATCTTTCTGTAATACGCCCCCTGCTCTTGGTCAAAGTTGTGTGGTTCAGGGGGTCATCATCATGGTCTTCCTCATCCTCTCTGTTCACTCCGGCAAAGACAGCCTCGATGTCCTTTTCCCATCCATGATCAGATACCAGTCTGACTGCAGCAATGAGGGTTGTGATGGATATATATATATATATATATATATATATATTTCCCTTAAATGCGTGAATGTTTAAATGCATGAACAATTACAGAAGAATAAAGTAAAGCATAATTGGTTACCTTTTGAAACTTAAAAGGGTTCAGTTTGAGCAGATGATTTTACCATCGCTGTCATCGTCAGAGCGCACTTCCACAGTGCATTCAGCATCTGCCTCATATTCACGATCTCAACTATATTCTCAAAACTATCGTTTACAATGACTTCGTATTCAATATTATGATCACTGGCAGCTTATTCACCACATCCAGCATCAAATACAGTAATTGCTCTGCAGTAAAGCCATTCAAACCAGTTCAGTTTTTGCTGATGATATTCGTTTGTTTTATGCCTGCAGTAATTATGAGTGAAACATCACATCATCGTGTATCAAACAGATATGTAAATATAGTCACGCAGGAAAAAATACTTACACATTTACATACTTCAGGTCTCTAGCGACCCTATAAACTTTTTTAGAAAAAGTTTATTTTGTGCAGACTGTGAGAAACTCGATATTTGTGCAGTGTGCTGTGCATGTCAAAAAAAAAAAGAAATTCTATTCTGATTTCCAATTTATGTGTCACATCAACCCGATCACTTTATTTAGCGTTCATGTAAACACTAAATTCAGATTCATCAATCGTAATGAAGTCAAAACCTTAAGACTTCCATAGTGATTTCTCACAGCAGCAGCAGAAGCCACAAAATATCCTCCTAACCAGGTCTTTGTTTAAATTGATGTTTTTGATTTACTATTTTCAAATTAGTAAGAGTACTACTGAAGTACTCTTTTCCAAAGACATTTTCCAAGAGGAGGACATAAGGACTACAGTTAACTGCAGCTCATACGTTCGAGAGGTTCGTCATCGTCAGCTGCCATCTCATACCAGTCCAGTTTTGGGTTTTTTTAAAAAATGGAAGCATCTCCTTCATGTGGACTAATCACTGTCACAAGTTACTCTATAAAGAATTTGGTGTTTGTATTACTGCTGCTTTATATAAGCTTTGTAATTTCATTAAATAGACATTTTGACAAAAATCATCTTCAAATATTCTCTTTCTTTGGCACACTTCTCATTGAATTACTTTACAGTTTGTTCTATAACAACTCGATTAGCAAATGTTTCTGTTTATTTCCTATAACGACACACAGGCATGACAAAAGCAAAGCAGCTCTGATGCAGAATTTTATTTACTCAGATACAAAGATTACCAAAACCTTCGGGAGTTTCATTCAGAAAATGCACACATATGTGAGTTCTACTTGCACATTAGTAAAGAAATCAGAGAGAATTAGTTAAAGGAGCAGTTGACCAAAAAATGAAAAGGAAAATTTGATTACAAACTTGCAGCCTTTCACTTCACAAGACATTAATTGATGGACTGGAGTCGTGTGGATTATTGTGATGTTTTCATGATCAGCTGTTTAAGCTCTCATTCTGATGGCACCCATTCACTGCAGAGGATCCGTCGATAAGCAAATGATGTAAAGTTATATTTCTTCAAATCTGTTCTGATGAAGAACTCCTCTTTGTCTTGGATCGACTGAGGGTAAGCACTGTTGTAAATATTTGTCATTTTTGGGTCAACTATTCCTTTAATGCAAGACAATACGACATTCAACATTCTCCATTAAGCTTTCTCATCCTGCTACACACGAAACCCATTTTCCGATCACACTTGTAGTTATTCCACTTTTCCGAGCCTATAACAGGAAAGAAAAATTAAATTAAATATATATATATATATATATATATATATATATATATATATATATATATATATATATATATAAAATTATTGTTCTACACTCGGCTGGTTATTTGAATTGAGGCTAATACTGTTCTACAAGACTGTCTAAAAACTGACTAAAAACACTCACAGTCATAGTTCATCCCAACACAGTTCTCTTCCCCATTCTTATGATCGGGTTGTCCAGAAGCCCATATCTCTAGGTTCATTTTGGACCCATCACTCCAGAGCCATGATCTCTCCTGTGAACAGAACACCAAAAAGGACACTCGGTTTCCATCACACACCTTCATGGCATTGTTTAATATTTATTAAACAAATAATTTAATAAATATATCTTTTAGTTTTTATTATTAAGTATAAAAAACACGATCGCACTAACCACTTGGTTCACAGGTACATAATAAGACAGCATTAATGTTTTCATTTTCCTCCCTCCTTTGTCATCTTCCTCCCTTCCTTCATCAACTCTAACAGCTGACGAATTTGTGCATCGATGGTTTCAACTTTATTAATGAAGAACGCGGCAGTTTTCCACACCACATCTTACCAGCAAACATACACTCGTTCACATCCTTCTCTTCACTCTCTGAGGCAGAAGTCTCCAAACTCATCCTTTCTAATCATCCTGCTACTTGTCTGCTTGATCCTATTCCATTTCCTGTTTCCTATTCTCATCTCCTTGAAGCGATTTCTCCTGCACTCGTACCTGCACTCACCTCACATCATTAACACATCTCTTCACACTGGTGTTTTCCCCTCAGCGTTTAGACAGGCTAATTAAGAAACCCACCCTTAACCCATCTTTTTTTAGAGAACTACAGACCGGTTTCCCCTCGTCCTTTCATTGCAAAAACACTTGAACGAGCGGTGTTCGACCAGGTCTCTGCCTTTCTCACACAGAACAACCTCCTCGACAGCAACCGGTCTGGTTTCGGTAGTGGACATTTAACCGAGACGGCCTTGCTCTCAGTTGTTGAAGCCCTAAGACTGGCAAGGGCGGATTTCAAATCTTCAACACTTATCTTGCTGGATCTGGCCGCTGCTTTTGACACGGTTAACCACCAGATCCTCCTGTCAACCCTGTTGGCAAAGGGCATCTCAGAAACCGCACTCCACCGGTTTGTTCTTGGATAGGTGAGGTGTCCAAGTCTCAACATCTAACTACTGAGGTGCCTCAGGGCTCAGTTCTTGGACCACTACTCTTCACATGGCATCGCTAGGTTCTGTCATTCAGAAACAAGGCTGATCATATCACTGCTATGCTGATGACACTCAACTCTACCTCTCATGCCGATGATCTGACGATAGCTGCTCGCATCTCAGCATGTCTAACAGACATTTCTTCCTGGATGAAGGACCATCACCTTCAAATCAACTTTCCCAAGACAGAACTGCTTGTTCCATCAAACCCATCGTTTCATCACAATTTCACCATCCAGTTAGGCACATGAACCATAACTCCTTCAAAAACAGCCAGAAACCTTGGAGTTGTGATTCATGACTTTCTCAGACCACATTGCGGATTTGCTTTATTCAACATCAGGAAGATCAGGGCCTTTCTTTCAGAACATGCAACACAACTCCTTGTTCAGGCTCTTGTTCTGTCCAGACTGGACTATTGCAATGCTCTCTTGGCAGGTCTTCCAGCCAATTCCATCAAACTTCTACAATTAATCCAGAACGTGGCTGCAAGATTTATTTATTTTTTAATGAGCCGAAAAGTACGCACGTCACACCTCTGTTCAACCATTTTGCACTGGCTACCAATAGCTTCTGGCAGAAAATTCAAGGCATTGATGTTTGTCTACAAAACCACCACTGGCTCTGGCTCTTTACCTAAATTCATTACTTCAGACTTATGTGCCTCTAGAAGCTTGCGTTCTGCAAGTGAGCGTCGCTTTCATCCCAAAGAGGCACAAAATCACTTTCACTGACTATTAAATGAACTGTTCCCTCCTGGTGGAATGACCTGCCCAACTCAATCCGAGCAACTGAGTCTTTAGCTATCTTCAAGAATCGGCTAAAAACACATCTCTTCCATTTTTATTTGACCCTCTAACTCTAGCGCTCTCTATTCTAATTCTATTCTTTTAAAAAAATACTTGCCTCTTTTAGACTTTCACTCTATTCATTTACTAACACTAGCTTCTCTATTATTTTGGTGTTTGTTTTCTTTTTATTCATTATATAATTAAAAAAAGACCTTGCTTCGTGTGCTGCATTAGGCTAACTCAGACTTGTCATAGCTTGACTAGTCACTTTGGCTAAAAGCATCTGCTAAATGACTTAATGTAAATGAAAATGTAATGTTTATGCATCTAAAACACGTGTGTGTTTCTCTATAGAAACTGCCCAGTAGAACTAACATGACAAACGTATCGGCTGTATCCTAATCTTTCTTCAATACTATGACATCACTCAAAAACACAAGTACAATATACAAAAGAAGAAGAAAAAAGACCATTGAAAGACACTGTACAAATGTTTTTTTTTTTTATAATAATACTAACAATAATAATAATAATAAATTTAAACAAACATACTGAAACAGAGCCATAGCCTCCTATCCAGGCCTCAGTTGAAGCTCCAGTTTGAGATTTAATCAGGTTCTGTATGAAGGTGTACTCCGCATTAGTGTGTACAGAGGCGAGGTGCCCGTTGTAATCCAAACACTGTTTCTAAAGAGAGTAGGACACAAAAACTATTGTTAAATAATTGAAAATGTCAAGTCTTAAAGTTGAAGGAATGTGATTAGATGGCATCCCATACCTCTGCATCAATCCAGGAAGTCCCGCAGCTAAAAAAGCGGTAGCATCTACATTCATATGCAGACCACTGGCAGCCACCGGTTGCTGTAATAAAGTTTTGTTAGTATTATTGCTGCTTCAAACCTTTTGTATTTTCATTAAACTGATATCAGATTGATATTGTACGTACGTGCACACTTTCCGTCTCTCGTTGTGAACAGGTCAATGGTCCCTGTTTGAAAAAGCACAAATAAATAAATTGAATAAAGATACAAATTCAACAAAGTTTAAGTTTTTTTCAAGTTTGTAGGTGTCCAGCTACAGAGACCGAAAAATTTGCATTGCATAGTCCTCACTGTATAAATTAAAAATAGATTAATTCTTGTTAAAAGTAATTCAGTAAAGAGCAGTGAATGATTTTCTCTCATTGGATTTCATGAATTTATATAAAGACATCACCAGAAGCTCGTAAATTAGGCGCAGTCACTTTAAGAGACAACGCTTCCGCTTCTTTCTCAACCGTTTACGTTCACTTAAGACATAACCGACAGTTTTTTCAAGGGCACTCGCCAAGATGGGTTCACCATAATATTTTCGGAGTGTCTATTAACACTAAGTGCAAATAGCCCGTCTTGTTGGCAATGGCTATTTACACTAACTCCGCCCACTAATGTGTGATTGAGTTAGTTAACACTAATAAAAGACGCTAATATTAGGTCCAGTGGCGTAGATGTTAAAACGCATGCTTTTTGAGGCAATCAACCCGAGTTCGAGCCCGCCTTTTACCAAACTGTTTTTGCTCCCTTTTCAAATCTCATATTGCATCAGAAAGGCATTTATTTTAAATAAGAAGGAAGTGTGGGCCTTGTGGGCAGCGCGCCGACATACAGCGCCGTTGCGCTACGGGCGTTCTGTGTTCGAATCCCGACTCGAGGACCTTTCCCGATCCCATCCCAATAAGGTGGCATCCATTTAATAATTTGAATTAAAACTATAATTTACACTCAATACGTTATTATTGCGTACTGTTTCATAATGTACTACAATACTGAGGTGCAGATAATTACCACTATTTGCAATAAGTAGCATAAATAGCAGAAAATGTTGCTATTTTTACATAGTGTAAATAGAATCCATTGCTATTTGCACTTAGTGTAAATATCAACTATTGCTAAAAAATATGCTATTTACATTTAGCCTAATATTTTCGGTTCAAGGTTCAAGAGCAAGAAGAGGCAAAACTCAATTCTCAAGGACTGAGACGTGGCTCTCTGCGTGCGTGCTGAGCGCACAGAACACAGCGCACGGGTGCTGAATTAAGCTTTTCGCCTTTTTTTGTGTTTCTATGTTTAAACTGGGGAGGAGTTTTCGTTCACTCAGGTGCAGATGAAGAGCTCAGTTTGGGGTTTGCGTGCTGTTCACAGCCATGGGCCCCTATAATCGTCATCACCTTTCACCCCACCAGCGACGACCCTGCTTTTGTCACTACAACTAGACAGAACCAATGTAACGCACTAGAAGACAGCATCAATATCTCACCATTGCTTGTGCCATTAAGAGGTGTTGCCCCTGAAATAATGAAAGAAAAGCATTATATATATTTATATATAAAGAATTTAAATGATCAGATTACAATTTTATGTCTAAACCCAATCTGACAGTCCGTGAGATTTGAGCTAAACTGCATAAACAGAAAACTGGACAACATACACTTCACAACAATTACCTGAAGCATCCAGAGCAAAGAGCAGAAAGAAAGACAGACAAAGAGACCAGACTGCCATTATTACTGAAATCAACCAGGACTACTGCACACCTGAAAAACATGAAGACAGAACAGAATAAAACATACATGCAAATATAAGTTTTTATTCATTATTAACCTGTTCTCACTGTCCAAATTCCAGTACTGTACAAGATCCCTGTGTGTCACTATGGAGATGTCATTGATGTCAGTCTAATTAGGACTGTAAGTCAGATGTAAACAAATATATTGACCTGGCATCGGCACACTTAAGATCATTAAGCTGGTTTCTCAAAAACATCCACTGATGTTTTTTTTTTCTTTAAAAAAAAAAAAAATATATATATACACATTTTTTTAAAACGCATTATAAATCGATTGTGCATTGTTTAGCTTTTTTTTCCTCTTTCTTTCTTTTTGCCTGTTTTTATATTGTAATCAGATAGCCTAACATTTCCAAACCAAGTACAATTAAAAAGCCATAACAAAGCACAAAAAAAATAAAATTTAAAAAAATTACATATACACACACACACACACACACACACACACACATACATATAAGCATTCCAAATGATCCACTGTCTCAAGCCATACTTTTATGAAACAGAGTGAAATTTTAAGTTTTGAACGGCTGAAAACCTCACCCTCTATGAAGTTAGTCACGTCCAAGTACTCTGTAGGTCTCTGCAGAACAAATGCTTGTCCAAAATCTGACTCTTCAACACCAGATTATGACTCCCTACTTTTATTTGGTTCATACACCGAGGAGACTGCTGTCTGATTGGTTCCTGTCTCCGAAACCCACCACAAATCCTAATCATACACCTAAACCCACGCAGGAAAAGCAGATTTCCGCACCACACGTTACATCACCTAAAGTCAATACAAACATTTACTTGACTTGGTTATTTGATAACTTTGTGTCAATAATGACATATAACTTGGTCACTATCACTATGTTTACAGGCATTATTCACAGCTATAGCAGGAATGAAAAGAGGTTTGAGGGCCTGCGGGGCCGTGTTGCATGTGTCCTTGAGCTCATCAAAACTATTCATTCATTTCTCAAATGTTGACTTCCGTTACCTAACAGAATGGTAACCCCCTGAAATTCAGGATTCTGTGTATATCTTGAAATTTTTTATGACAAAAACATGACTCCATAATAACTGGACAACATACATACCGATTCAAAATAGCGATTGAGAAAAAAGTACATTTTAATTACACATCTTCAAGATTTATTACTGCATATTTAGAATGCTTACCAAGTCATTATTGCTTGCTCTTTCCCCATAACTCTCCCCACACCATGTGTTAAAACCTGACCTAACTTGGACCTACCAAAGTGTGGGTTGGTCATCTTGGGAGGAAGGACTGAGTTTGCCTCAAGGAAGAGTATCTAAAATGTGATAATGTGATATGCTACAGTAATTAAGTTGTCTTGAAAAGGCCAAATTATTTATCTGCTATTTAAGATGCTGCTTTTTCATCTGAGACTAGATTTTAAAATGTATCTCCTCCTAGAGCTTTCAAGCTACAACCACCAAACTCGGGTTGGAATTTTCCCCCCCCCTAACTGATCGTACTTACGATTTTCAGGTGATCGAAACTATGAAAAGTCCCGTGTACTTTCATTGAGGGAGTCAACACTTTTGTACAGTAAGACTTATACCTCCAGTTTCAGTTTCAAGGCTTAACCCTAGTCCCTGATTAAAATTAAAATTTAAGTTAAGTAACTTAATTATTCAAATTGCTAATTAGGCTTAAAATCCCTATAAACCTTAATATAAATTCAACTCTTTATTATTTCAATTTGAGTCAAACATAGAATAGTTTAGCCTTTTAGCTTTAAAACAACTGTAATACTTAAACTTAAAATATCTGACTAACAAAAGCTTAAAAGTTAAACAATACACTTCAGTCTGGCAAGATGTTCAGGAAAAGCCCAACCAGTAAAATCCGTACAGGTTTATGTAAAAATAACACGTTAACCAATGTAGGTAAGAATAAATCACAGAAATGATCTTCTCTGCTGAATAAGCAATGTCAGATTTCGCTGCTGAGGTAAATTCCTCTCAGTAGGTCTTCTTTCAAAAATGATGAAAATGAGATGAATCTTGATTTTGTTTCTTGTATCTAGGTGTGAGCGTTTGCGCGCAGGTGACTGCATATAATGAGCTCAGATACGGGAAAGACTGTACCTCGCTTTCATACAGATTACATAATCAGGAATATTCGTTTTCGATTTGAATTCGTTCATTTAAAAGTAAAATTCAAGCTTTTTAGATTCTATTGATTTTAGTCTTATATGTATCTGAGTATTTAAGGTTCCTCTGTAAATCAGGAAAATCTGAAAGTGAACGAGCCGGCGCGCGGAGGGTTAGCCGCTGCATTAAATTTTATCTTTAGACGGTATATATACACATTTCAAATTCAATATTGATTTTAGAACTGTTGAAATTGTTCTTAAATTTGTTTTAAATTACTTCAATTTTTGCTGAAATTATTTATATAAGTAATTGTAATTAAATTACCTAAAAATGAACAGTAATCTCTTACTTTACTTTTTCAGTGGATAAGTAATCTAATTACTTAGTAACGCATTACACTCAACACTGATCCTGGCTTAGTCTAAGCTCTGTTTGTGAAAGCAGGCAATAGTGTGTTTAAGCTGTTTACCACTAGCAAAGCGTAATGATTATCCTAGGACATCATGCTAAAAACCATAGTCATGTAGAGTTAGATGCCCAAGCAGGCGGACACGAGTACGTGTCTGGAGCAGTCGTATATGGCATCTACCTGTACCTAAGGTAACAACATGTTAGCAGTGTGTTAAATCATTCTAAAAGACATGCTAATGGCATGCTAACAACACATTAATGATGCTAGGAGCATGCTAGAAACATGCTAGCAATATATTAATCATGCTAACGATGTGTTAAATCATGCTAGCATCATGCTATCAACATCTATATATCTAAACTTTCAAACTTCAGCATTGGCAACTGCTTCAAACTTTCAGACAAGGCTTTTTCAAACCAACTTTCAAAGTTCGTTTGCAAACTTGACTCATCTAGTTAGGTTTAGCATGCTCAAACATGAGTAATGTAGAATCACTGCATACATGACCCAGTTTATCCTCTTTGGCTCGTCAAAATCTCTGAAGAAACACTGAAAAAGCAAACAGTGTTGAAAAGCAGATTGATACAGCTGTCTCGCACGTTCTGATTTCGCCGAGTTAGATGCATTCCAGGGTCAACATATTTTGTTGACCCTGGAACAACATTTGAATCCAAAAATTTAGTCTTGACCATATCCCTACACCTAAGCTTAACCGGGAGTGATCCCTAAAATCAGAGTGATGACAGATGAATGCCACAGATGTACAAGAACCAAACACTGATTGTAAGCCTAAACGTCACAAAAACTATAAACTGGTTCTTCAAATCTGATTGGTTAATCACAACGTTGTTCCAGGAACATGTCGCACTTGGTAAAATCAGGTTCTGCCAGATGTCTCATTTGGTCGTTAGGAACATGCTAGAAACATAATTTCACTTTACCGTACATCTGCATTGTCAATTCCCTTGCATATATATCATATTTATACTATAGTTAGCTACCGAGCAAATTTCATTGTATTATTATAATGACAATAAAGTTTCTGTTCTATTCTATTCTACTCTATAACAACATGCTAATCATGCTAGAAACATTCTAACAATGTGTAAATCATGTTAAACATGCTAGTAACAAGCTAATCATGCTAGCAGGGGGAACCAAGATGGCGGCAAAAAGAACGGTCGCGTTAATCAGACGGTGCAGACTAATACATTCAATTATCATTATTTTGAGACTTTTTGAAGCAGTCGATCAACATGCCTCAAAGGAACACTAGAAACTCGAGCAAATCAGAGACAGGGTGAGGATAATGCTACTGTCAGCTCGGCTGCCAACACCAGTGTTTCCGAACCGGGCCGACGACAGATTATTACGGAAATCACGGAAAACATTTTGAATTTGATGGATGAAAAGTTGAGTCCACTAAAACTAGATGAGCAACCGTGAAAAACGAATCACCGAAACTGAGAATCGATTCTCCACGCTGGAAGATGCTGCTGCCCCGGTCGAGGGTAAGTTGGAGACGCTAGAGAGACGAGTTCGGAAGTTAACAGATCATTTGGATGATTTGGAAAACAGGGAGAAGGAAGAACATACATATTGTTGGGCTTCCCGAGAATGCAGAACGTGATCGCCCTGTTAAGTTTTTTTTTATCCTGGCTGCCGAACTCTCTGGGTAATCAAATGAAATCCGGTCGCATGAAGATCGAAAGAGCCCATCGCGTTCCAGGCAGAGCTGTGGAGACATCATCCCCGTATCCAATGGCAGTTCTGGTGAGATTTCATAACTACGTGGTCAAGGAACGGGTCATCACAGCAGCAAGAGAGTCGGGTAACGGCGAACAGGCTTTGATGTTCGGAAACTCTAAGGTGAAGATTTTCCAGAATTTTTCTGCAAAACGCAAGCAATTTGACGAGGTCAAGAAGCGTCTGAGGGCGGCCGGTGCCACTTATGCACAGCTGTGAAGAGGAAGTCAATTCTCACATTCCTTAAAGGAAACTGTTGAAATAGCCCTCCAACAAGAAACTCATCTTGATGATAAAGAACATCTTAAGTTGCAACAGCTACTTTGAATAGTACAAATATAGCTTTCCAATTCTTTATAAAACACTGTTTTCTCCAGGTTACTTTAAGGAGATCAACTCCATAATTTCTAAATTTATCTGGAATGATAAATGCCCCAGAATTAAACTTACCACATTACAACATCCTAATAGCACAGGAGAACTGGCTGTAGCAAATATTGAACTGTATCATTGGTCGTTCCAGCTTAAGGCTCTTCATAATTGGGTTGATCCTCAATCTACAGTTTCTTGGAGAGTGATTGAAGCTGACAAGGTTAAACCAAATAGACTCCAAGATATTTTATTTACTGGCACAGGAAAAAAAAAGGGGATAATTATAAATTTGGTCCAGTTGTGACCAACTCTATTAAAATCTGGAAAACGGTGGAACGTCGGATAGGAGGAACCTTCAAATTTTGTAACAGTACACCTTTATGGCACAATTTTAATTTTGTATGTGGAAATCATCCATTTGTCCAACCCTCTTGGTCCTCTTTAGGTTTAAACACGTGTGGTGATATATATGATAACCAGGGCCTATGTTCATTTCAGACATTAAGAACCAAATTTTGTCTACCAGCAACCGCATATTTTGTCTTTCTTCAATTACGTTCTGCTCTCAAAACGTATGGCGTTCCTTGGTCTTCTCCCATTTCCTCTCATCCTATGCAGGACTGGATTGCACCATCTGCTGGTCGGCCATCTGTTTCTTTAATATATAATAAGATTATTGATTGCATTACAAAACCTCTTTCTATTAAAACTATTTGGAATAGGGAATTATCTGACCTTAATTTATCTGTTGACTGGGAGAGAGTGTGGTCTAATCTCAGTTTAACATCTAAAAATCTGGCTCATCGTTGTATTCACTTCAAAGTCACTCACAGAGCATACATAACTCCTTAAAAATGAAACTACAACCAAATCTCAACTGCCATATATGCAATACTACATCATCAGGTACTTTTCTGCATATGTTTTGGGAATGTCCTGTCGTCATCAGTCTAGGGACCCATGTAAACCTGGTTTTATCATCCTTACTGCATATTGATTGGTCTGTTAATCCAAGTTTGTGTATTCTTAATGATGATTCTGGTCTCTGTATAAGTTCAATGCAAAAGAGAATGTTGTTTGCTGGTTTTACAGCTGCGAAGAAGACAATAATACAAAACTGGTTTACACCGCACATGTGTGGAAAAACATATTGGATCCATAGCCTCCTGCAAATAGTGACTTGTGAATGTACAACAGCACGAATCAATGGGGCCAAGCCTTCTACCATTGATGCTTGGCAGTGATTTCTCTTTAATATTCGTGACTGTATAAAGGAGTGACATTTGTGTTTTTCTTGTCCTTCCCTCTCTCTCTCCCTTTGACTGGACTTTGAGATATTGAGTATGTGTCTGTTGTTGTTGTTGTTGTTGTTGTGTCTTATTTTTATATTCTATTTTTATTTATTTATTTTATTTTGTATGTTATGTGTGAAAAATAAAAAATGTTGATAACAAAAAAAAAGAGCCAAAGACTTAAACTACTTCAGTCTGTGTGCATTGAATTTATTTAATACACGAGTTTCACAATTTGAGTTGAATTACTGAAATAAATGAACTTTTCCACGACATTCTAATTTACTGAGATTAGGGGTGTCGCGATATACCGGTATTGACAATAACCGTGATATTCAAAGAAACAATTATAGATATTGTGTTAAAGGAACACTCCACTTTTTTTGGAAATAGGCTCATTCTCCAACTCCCCCAGAGTTAATAAGTTGAGTTTTACCGTTTTTGAATCCATTCAGCTGATCTCTGGATCTGGCGATAGCACTTTTAGCATAGCTTAGCATAGGTCATTGAATCCGATTAGACCAGTAGCATCGCGTTCAAAAATGAGAAAAGAGTTTCGATATTTGTCCTATTTAAAACTTGACTCTTCTGTAGTTATATTGTGTACTAAGACCGGCGGAAAATGAAAAGTTGCGATTTACTAGGCTGATATGATTAAGAACTATACTCTCATTCCGGCATAATAATCAAGGAACGTGAACCTGAAGGGACAGTTTGTAGGTTACCTCGGGGCATGGCTTCAGATTTATTCAAATTAATCCTATAACCTGAGAAGACACTAAAACCTTTGATAACACCTATAAGATTAGTTATGGATAATTCTGGTTTAGATAAGAAAACAAGGACATCATCAGCATAAAGATTAACCTTATGCTGCCTACTAGCTCTAGTCAAACCATGTATGCCCAAATCTGACAATATTGCCTCAGCCAAAGGTTCTACTACTAAAGCAAAAAGAAGTGGTGACAATAGGGATGGCTGACGTGAAACTGACGTTTTGACACGGTGTCGAGATCCCGAAGCGCAGATGTTTCGAAACACTGCTCCGAAGCGTGATTCGAAACACCCATGTCACGTGACTAAGGCGATTCGAAACACCCATGTCACGTGACTAAGGCGATTCGAAACACCCGTGTCACGTGACTAAGGCGATTGATGCATCAGGGCGTGTCACAAGTGTTTTGAGACTTGGCATACCTGCCGAACCTGCGTTTGATTGACAGGGTCGGTAACAAATCACACAATCGCACATCTGTCTCAACCTAACTCCCACAAAGTAGAAAAGTGGAGTTAACGCATCTTCACTTTGTGGGTTTTTGTGAGAGGATTTTTTCAAAGGCTGGAGAAATTATATGTAAAAAAGAAGTAGGCTAAGTCCATCAACAGCAGAACAATTAATATTTTAAAATAAAAATCTTTATATGTAAAAAAAGTGGCTTGATGTACTTTATTGTATATTTTTCATTACCAAAATAACACTTACTTATTCTCAAAGAGTTCATTCAGACGTCAGACAGATGATCCAACACATTACAAGAACAGAACAATAAAAACACACATTTTAATTGTTTTTTATAATTTTGTCAAGATGACTGCGTCACCCAGGATTCGAACCCAAGGTGACAGCATTCCAGTCGAGCACACTAACCACTCCCCCAAATAACTTGATAAATCGACTAACACAGCATACGCTATAAAATCGTCAATCCGCTGAACTGTTTCTTTGTCGCCGCTGTTTCAAAGCAATACTTGAAAATGACCACTAGGTGTCACCGTAGAGACGGGTGTCGAAATGTTAGCGCGAGCAGCGCGTGGGCGTGACCTAATTAGAGATAATGAGACCAGACGGAAAAACTGGACATGTTCTTGGTTTCATACGGATTACTTTATCACAGAATATTTGTTTTCGGTAAGACTTACTTCATTTAACAGTAGACATGTCAAGCTTTCTATAGATATAATTCCCATGTCTCTGTGTGAAGTAGTTGCTGAGTTACAGTTCATTTTAGTGATGTGTTTCAAAAAGCAGCTCGCGAAGACGGAGAAGACAGAGAGCACACCCTGTTTGTTTTCTTTATTCTTCAAAAGCACAAAGTTTAGTTGTTGTTATGAGTGTATTCAAATAAAAGTAGACCCCTTACAGATTCAAATGGTGTATTGCTCTTATCTGTACGATCAAAAATGGCAGAGTAATTCAAGCTCATTTCAGCCTTATCAGGAAAATCTGCGTCAAAACTCGTATACGCGTTTGTCGACCCCAGGGGGTTAACTTCCGAACTCGTCTCTCTAGCGTCTCCAATTTACCCTCGACCGGGGCAGCAGCATCTTCCAGCGTGGAGAATCGATTCTCAGTTTCGGTGATTCGTTTTTCACGGTTGCTCATCTAGTTTTAGTGGACTCAACTTTTCATCCATCAAATTCAAAATGTTTTCCGTGATTTCCGTAATAATCTGTCGTAGGCCCGGTTCGGAAACACTGGTGTTGGCAGCCGAGCTGACAGTAGCATTATCCTCACCCTGTCTCTGATTTGCTCGAGTTTCTAGTGTTCCTTTGAGGCATGTTGATCGACTGCTTCAAAAAGTCTCAAAATAATGATAATTGAATGTATTAGTCTGCACCGTCTGATTAACGCGACCGTTCTTTTTGCCGCCATCTTGGTTCCCCCTGCTAGCATGATTAGCTTGTTACTAGCATGTTTAACATGATTTACACATTGTTAGAATGTTTCTAGCATGATTAGCATGTTGTTATAGAGTAGAATAGAATAGAACAGAAACTTTATTGTCATTATAATAATACAATGAAATTTGCTCGGTAGCTAACTATAGTATAAATATGATATATATGCAAGGGAATTGACAATGCAGATGTACGGTAAAGTGAAATTATGTTTCTAGCATGTTCCTAACGACCAAATGAGACATCCGGCAGAACCTGATTTTACCAAGTGCGACATGTTCCTGGAACGTTGTGATTAACCAATCAGATTTGAAGAACCAGTTTATAGTTTTTGTGACGTTTAGGCTTACAATCAGTGTTTGGTTCTTGTACATCTGTGGCATTCATCTGTCATCACTCAGATTTTAGGGATCACTCACGGTTAAGCTTAGGTGTAGGGATATGGTCAAGACTAAATTTTTGGATTCAAATGTTGTTCCAGGGTCAACAAAATATGTTGACCCTGGAATGCATCTAACTCGGCGAAATCAGAACGTGCGAGACAGCTGTATCAATCTGCTTTTCAACACTGTTTGCTTTTTCAGTGTTTCTTCAGAGATTTTGACGAGCCAAAGAGGATAAACTGGGTCATGTATGCAGTGATTCTACATTACTCATGTTTGAGCATGATGCATTGCTAAACCTAACTAGATGAGTCAAGTTTGCAAACGAACTTTGAAAGTTGGTTTGAAAAAGCCTTGTCTGAAAGTTTGAAGCAGTTGCCAATGCTGAAGTTTGAAAGTTTAGATATATAGATGTTGATAGCATGATGCTAGCATGATTTAACACATCGTTAGCATGATTAATATATTGCTAGCATGTTTCTAGCATGCTCCTAGCATCATTAATGTGTTGTTAGCATTGCCATTAGCATGTCTTTTAGAATGATTTAACACACTGCTAACATGTTGTTACCTTAGGTACAGGTAGATGCCATATACGACTGCTCCAGACACGTACTCGTGTCCGCCATCTTGGGCATCTAACTCTACATGACTATGGTTTTTAGCATGATGTCCTAGGATAATCATTACGCTTTGCTAGTGGTGAACAGCTTAAACACACTATTGCCTGCTTTCACAAACAGAGCTTAGACTAAGCCAGGATCAGTGTTGAGTGTAATGCGTTACTAAGTAATTAGATTACTTATCCACTGAAAAAGTAAAGTAAGAGATTACTGTTCATTTTTAGGTAATTTAATTACAATTACTTATATAAATAATTTCAGCAAAAATTGAAGTAATTTAAAACAAATTTAAGAACAATTTCAACAGTTCTAAAATCAATATTGAATTTGAAATGTGTACATATACCGTCTAAAGATAAAATTTAATGCAGCGGCTAACCCTCCGCGCGCCGGCTCGTTCACTTTCAGATTTTCCTGATTTACAGAGGAACCTTAAATACTCAGATACATATAAGACTAAAATCAATAGAATCTAAAAAGCTTGAATTTTACTTTTAAATGAACGAATTCAAATCGAAAACGAATATTCCTGATTATGTAATCTGTATGAAAGCGAGGTACAGTCTTTCCCGTATCTGAGCTCATTATATGCAGTCACCTGCACGCAAACGCTCACACCTAGATACAAGAAACAAAATCAAGATTCATCTCATTTTCATCATTGTTGAAAGAAGACCTACTGAGAGGAATTTACCTCAGCAGCGAAATCTGACATTGCTTTATTCAGCAGAGAAGATCATTTCTGTGATTTATTCTTACCTACATTGGTTAACGTGTTATTTTTACATAAACCTGTATGGATTTTACTGGTTGGGCTTTTCCTGAACATCTTGCCAGACTGAAGTGTATTGTTTAACTTTTAAGCTTTTTGTTAGTCAGATATTTTAAGTTTAAGTATTACAGTTGTTTTAAAGCTAAAAGGCTAAACTATTCTATGTTTGACTCAAATTGAAATAATAAAGAGTTGAATTTATATTAAGGTTTATAGGGATTTTAAGCCTAATTAGCAATTTGAATAATTAAGTTACTTAACTTAAATTTTAATTTTAATCAGGGACTAGGGTTAAGCCTTGAAACTGAAACTGGAGGTATAAGTCTTACTGTACAAAAGTGTTGACTCCCTCAATGAAAGTACACGGGACTTTTCATAGTTTCGATCACCCGAAAATCGTAAGTACGATCAGTTAGGGGGGGAAAATTCCAACCCGAGTTTGGTGGTTGTAGCTTGAAAGCTCTAGGAGGAGATACATTTTAAAATCTAGTCTCAGATGAAAAAGCAGCATCTTAAATAGCAGATAAATAATTTGGCCTTTTCAAGACAACTTAATTACTGTAGCATATCACATTATCACATTTTAGATACTCTTCCTTGAGGCAAACTCAGACCTTCCTCCCAAGATGACCAACCCACACTTTGGTAGGTCCAAGTTAGGTCAGGTTTTAACACATGGTGTGGGGAGAGTTATGGGGAAAGAGCAAGCAATAATGGCTTGGTAAGCATTCTAAATATGCAGTAATAAATCTTGAAGATGTGTAATTAAAATGTACTTTTTTCTCAATCGCTATTTTGAATCGGTATGTATGTTGTCCAGTTATTATGGAGTCATGTTTTTGTCATAAAAAATTTCAAGATATACACAGAATCCTGAATTTCAGGGGGTTACCATTCTGTTAGGTAACGGAAGTCAACATTTGAGAAATGAATGAATAGTTTTGATGAGCTCAAGGGCACATGCATAATGGCCCTGCAGGCCCACGTGAATATGCCATCCGCATGTTCTTCACCTCTCTCCTGGTCTCAATGTGTAATTACAGTCAAACCTCTTTCCATTCCTGCTATAGCTGTGAGTAATGCCTGTAAACATAGTGATAGTGACCAAGTTATATGTCATTATTGACACAAAGTTATCAAATAACCAAGTCAAGTAAATGTTTGTATTGACTTTAGGTGATGTAACGTGTGGTGCGGAAATCTGCTTTTCCTGCGTGGGTTTAGGTGTATGATTAGGATTTGTGGCGGGTTTCGGAGACAGGAACCAATCAGACAGCAGCCTCCTCGGTGTATGAACCAAATAAAAGTAGAAAATCATAATCTGGTGTTGAAGAGTCAGATTTTGGACAAGCATTTGTTCTGCAGAGACCTACAGAGTACTTGGACGTGACTAACTTCATAGAGGGTGAGGTTTTCAGCCGTTCAAAATTTCACTCTGTTTCATAAAAGTATGGCTTGAGACAGTGGATCATTTGGAATGCTTATATGTATGTGTGTGTGTGTGTGTGTGTGTGTGTGTGTGTGTGTGTGTGTAATTAGTTTTTTTTTGGGGGGGGGGGTTGTGCTTTGTTATGGCTTTTTAATTGTACTTGGTTTGGAAATGTTAGGCTATCTGATTACAATATAAAAACAGGCAAAAAGAAAGAAAGAGGAAAAAAAAGATAAACAATGCACAATCGATTTATAATGCGTTTTAAAAAAATGTGTATATATATATTATTTTTTTATTATTATTTTTTTTTTTAAAGAAAAAAAAAACATCAGTGGATGTTTTTGAGAAACCAGCTTAATGATCTTAAGTGTGCCGATGCCAGGTCAATATATTTGTTTACATCTGACTTACAGTCCTAATTAGACTGACATCAATGACATCTCCATAGTGACACACAGGGATCTTGTACAGTACTGGAATTTGGACAGTGAGAACAGGTTAATAATGAATGAATAACTTATATTTGCATGTATGTTTTATTCTGTTCTGTCTTCATGTTTTTCAGGTGTGCAGTAGTCCTGGTTGATTTCAGTAATAATGGCAGTCTGGTCTCTTTGTCTGTCTTTCTTTCTGCTCTTTGCTCTGGATGCTTCAGGTAATTGTTGTGAAGTGTATGTTGCCCAGTTTTCTGTTTATGCAGTTTAGCTCAAATCTCACGGACTGTCAGATTGGGTTTAGACATAAAATTGTAATCTGATCATTTAAATTCTTTATATATAAATATATATAATGCTTTTCTTTCATTATTTCAGGGGCAACACCTCTTAATGGCACAAGCAATGGTGAGATATTGATGCTGTCTTCTAGTGCGTTACATTGGTTCTGTCTAGTCGTAGTGACAAAAGCAGGGTCGCCGCTGGTGGGGTGAAAGGTGATGACGATTATAGGGGCCCATGGCTGTGAACAGCGCTCAAACATCAAACTGAGCTCTTCATCTGCACCTGAGTGAACGAAAACTCCTCCCCAGTTTAAACATAGAAACACAAAAAGAGGCGAAAAGCTTAATTCAGCACCCGTGCGCTGTGTTCTGTGCGCTCAGCACGCACGCAGAGAGCCACGTCTCAGTCCTTGAGAATTGAGTTTTGCCTCTTCTTGCTCTTGAACCTTGAACCGAAAATATTAGGCTAAATGTAAATAGCATATTTTTTAGCAATAGTTGATATTTACACTAAGTGCAAATAGCAACGGATTCTATTTACACTATGTAAAAATAGCAACATTTTCTGCTATTTATACTACTTATTGCAAATAGTGGTAATTATCTGCACCTCAGTATTGTAGTACATTATGAAACAGTACGCAATAATAATGTATTGAGTGTAAATTATAGTTTTAATTCAAATTATTAAATGGATGCCACCTTATTGGGATGGGATCGGGAAAGGTCCTCGAGTCGGGATTCGAACACAGAACGCCCGTAGCGCAATGGCGCTGTATGTCGGCGCGCTGCCCACAAGGCCCACACTTCCTTCTTATTTAAAATAAATGCCTTTCTGATGCAATATGAGATTTGAAAAGGGAGCAAAAACAGTTTGGTAAAAGGCGGGCTCGAACTCGGGTTGATTGCCTCAAAAAGCATGCGTTTTAACATCTACGCCACTGGACCTAATATTAGCGTCTTTTATTAGTGTTAACTAACTCAATCACACATTAGTGGGCGGAGTTAGTGTAAATAGCCTTTGCCAACAAGACGGGCTATTTGCACTTAGTGTTAATAGACACTCCGAAAATATTATGGTGAACCCGTCTTGGCGAGTACCCTTGAAAAAACTGTCGGTTATGTCTTAAGTGAACGTAAACGGTTGAGAAAGAAGCGGATGCGTTGTCTCTTAAAGTGACTGCGCCTAATTTACGAGCTTCTGGCGACGTCTTTATATAAATTCATGAAATCCAATGAGAGAAAATCATTCACTGCTCTTTACTGAATTACTTTTAACAAGAATTAATCTATTTTTAATTTATACACTGAGGACTATGCAATGCAATTTTTTCGGTCTCTGTAGCTGGACACCTACAAACTTGAAAAAAACTTAAACTTTGTTGAATTTGTATCTTTATTCAATTTATTTATTTGTGCTTTTTCAAACAGGGACCATTGACCTGTTCACAACGAGAGACGGAAAGTGTGCACGTACGTACAATATCAATCTGATATCAGTTTAATGAAAATACAAAAGGTTTGAAGCAGCAATAATACTAACAAAACTTTCTTACAGCAACCGGTGGCTGCCTGTGGTCTGCATATGAATGTAGATGCTACCGCTTTTTTAGCTGCGGGACTTCCTGGATTGATGCAGAGGTATGGGATGCCATCTAATCACATTCCTTCAACTTTAAGACTTGACATTTTCAATTATTTAACAATAGTTTTTGTGTCCTACTCTCTTTAGAAACAGTGTTTGGACTACAACGGGCACCTCGCCTCTGTACACACTAATGCGGAGTACACCTTCATACAGAACCTGATTAAATCTCAAACTGGAGCTTCAACTGAGGCCTGGATAGGAGGCTATGGCTCTGTTTCAGTATGTTTGTTTAAATTTATTATTATTAGTAGTAGTAGTATTATTATAAAAAAAAAACATTTGTACAGTGTCTTTGTCAATGGTCTTTTTTCTTCTTCTTTTGTATATTGTACTTGTGTTTTTGAGTGATGTCATAGTATTAAAGAAAGATTAGGATACAGCCGATACGTTTGTCATGTTAGTTCTACTGGGCAGTTTCTATAGAGAAACACACACGTGTTTTAGATGCATAAACATTACATTTTCATTTACATTAAGTCATTTAGCAGATGCTTTTAGCCAAAGTGACTAGTCAAGCTATGACAAGTCTGAGTTAGCCTAATGCAGCACACGAAGCAAGGTCTTTTTTTAATTATATAATGAATAAAAAGAAAACAAACACCAAAATAATAGAGAAGCTAGTGTTAGTAAATGAATAGAGTGAAAGTCTAAAAGAGGCAAGTATTTTTTAAAAGAATAGAATTAGAATAGAGAGTGCTAGAGTTAGAGGGTCAAATAAAAATGGAAGAGATGTGTTTTTAGCCGATTCTTGAAGATAGCTAAAGACTCAGTTGCTCGGATTGAGTTGGGCAGGTCATTCCACCAGGAGGGAACAGTTCATTTAATAGTCAGTGAAAGTGATTTTGTGCCTCTTTGGGATGAAAGCGACGCTCACTTGCAGAACGCAAGCTTCTAGAGGCACATAAGTCTGAAGTAATGAATTTAGGTAAAGAGCCAGAGCCAGTGGTGGTTTTGTAGACAAACATCAATGCCTTGAATTTTCTGCCAGAAGCTATTGGTAGCCAGTGCAAAATGGTTGAACAGAGGTGTGACGTGCGTACTTTTCGGCTCATTAAAAAATAAATAAATCTTGCAGCCACGTTCTGGATTAATTGTAGAAGTTTGATGGAATTGGCTGGAAGACCTGCCAAGAGAGCATTGCAATAGTCCAGTCTGGACAGAACAAGAGCCTGAACAAGGAGTTGTGTTGCATGTTCTGAAAGAAAGGCCCTGATCTTCCTGATGTTGAATAAAGCAAATCCGCAATGTGGTCTGAGAAAGTCATGAATCACAACTCCAAGGTTTCTGGCTGTTTTTGAAGGAGTTATGGTTCATGTGCCTAACTGGATGGTGAAATTGTGATGAAACGATGGGTTTGATGGAACAAGCAGTTCTGTCTTGGGAAAGTTGATTTGAAGGTGATGGTCCTTCATCCAGGAAGAAATGTCTGTTAGACATGCTGAGATGCGAGCAGCTATCGTCAGATCATCGGCATGAGAGGTAGAGTTGAGTGTCATCAGCATAGCAGTGATATGATCAGCCTTGTTTCTGAATGACAGAACCTAGCGATGCCATGTGAAGAGTAGTGGTCCAAGAACTGAGCCCTGAGGCACCTCAGTAGTTAGATGTTGAGACTTGGACACCTCACCTATCCAAGAACAAACCGGTGGAGTGCGGTTTCTGAAATGCCCTTTGCCAACAGGGTTGACAGGAGGATCTGGTGGTTAACCGTGTCAAAAGCAGCGGACAGATCCAGCAAGATAAGTGTTGAACATTTGAAATCCGCCCTTGCCAGTCTTAGGGCTTCAACAACTGAGAGCAAGGCCGTCTCGGTTAAATGTCCACTACCGAAACCAGACCGGTTGCTGTCGAGGAGGTTTTTCTGTGTGAGAAAGGCAGAGACCTGGTCGAACACCGCTCGTTCAAGTGTTTTTGCAATGAAAGGACGAGGGGAAACCGGTCTGTAGTTCTCTAAACTAAGATGGGTTAAGGGTGGGTTTCTTAATTAGCCTGTCTAAACGCTGAGGGGAAAACACCAGTGTGAAGAGATGTGTTAATGATGTGAGGTGAGTGCAGGTACGAGTGCAGGAGAAATCGCTTCAAGGAGATGAGAATAGGAAACAGGAAATGGAATAGGATCAAGCAGACAAGTAGCAGGATGATTAGAAAGGATGAGTTTGGAGACTTCTGCCTCAGAGAGTGAAGAGAAGGATGTGAACGAGTGTATGTTTGCTGGTAAGATGTGGTGTGGAAAACTGCCGCGTTCTTCATTAATAAAGTTGAAACCATCAATGCACAAAGTCGTCAGCTGTTAGAGTTGATGAAGGAAGGGAGGAAGATGACAAAGGAGGGAGGAAAATGAAAACATTAATGCTGTCTTATTATGTACCTGTGAACCAAGTGGTCAGTGCGAACGTGTTTTTTATACTTAATAAAAAAAACGAAAAGATATATTTATTAAATTATTTGTTTAATAAATATTAAACAATGCCATGAAGGTGTGTGATGGAAACTGAGTAACCTTTTTGGTGTTCTGTTCACAGGAGAAATCATGGCTCTGGAGTGATGGGTCCAAAATGAAACTAGAGATATGGGCTTCTGGACAACCCGATCATAAGAATGGGGAAGAGAACTGTGTTGGGATGAACTATGACTGTGAGTGTTTTTAATGTTCATGAAATATCATGACCATTTTTTTCAGTTTTTAGACAGTCTTGTAGAACAGTATTAGCCTCAATTCAAATAACCAGCCGAGTGCAGAATAATAATTATATATTTAATTTTTCTTTCCTGTTATAGGCTCAGAAAAGTGGAATAACTACAGGTGTCAACGGAAAATGGGTTTCGTGTGTAGCAGGATGAGAAAGCTTAATGGAGAATGTTGAATGTCGTATTGTCTTGCATTAAAGGAATAGTTGACCCCAAAAATGACAAATATTTACAACAGTGCTTACCCTCAGTCGATCCAAGACAAAGAGTTCTTCATCAGAACAGATTAGAAGAAATACAACTTTACGTCATTTGCTTATCGACGGATCCTCTGCAGTGAATGGGTGCCATCAGAATGAGAGCTTAAACAGCTGATCATGAAAACATCACAATAATCCACACGACTCCAGTCCATCAATTAATGTCTTGTGAAGTGAAAGGCTGCAAGTTTGTAATCAAATTTTCTTTTTCATTTTTTGGTCAACTGCTCCTTTAACTAATTCTCTCTGATTTCTTTACTAATGTGCAAGTAGAACTCACATATGTGTGCATTTTCTGAATGAAACTCCCGAAGGTTTTGGTAATCTTTGTATCTGAGTAAATAAAATTCTGGATCAGAGCTGCTTTGCTTTTGTCATGCCTGTGTGTCGTTATAGGAAATAAACAGAAACATCTGCTAATCGAGTTGTTACAGAACAAACTGTAAAGTAATTCAATGAGAAGTGTGCCAAAGAAAGAGAATATTTGAAGATGATTTTTGTCAAAATGTCCATTTAATGAAATTACAAAGCTTATATAAAGCAGCAGTAATACAAACACCAAATTCTTTATAGAGTAACTTGTGACAGTGATTAGTCCACATGAAGGAGATGCTTCCATTTTTTTAACACCCCAAAACTGGACTGGTATGAGATGGCAGCTGACGATGACGAACCTCTCGAACGTATGAGCTGCAGTTAACTGTAGTCCTTATGTCCTCCTCTTGGAAAATGTCTTTGGAAAAGAGTACTTCAATAGTACTCCTACTAATTTGAAAATAGTAAATCAAAAACATCAATTTAAACAGACCTCGTTAGGAGGATATTTTGTGGCTTCTGCTGCTGCTGTGAGAAATCACAATGGAAGTCTTGAGGTTTTGACTTCATTACGATTGATGAATCTGAATTTAGTGTTTACATGAACGCTAAATAAAGTGATCGGGTTGATGTGACACATAAATTGGAAATCGGAATAGAATTTAAAAAATTTTTTTGACATGCACAGCACACTGCACAAATATCGAGTTTCTCACTGTCTGCACAAAACAAACACTCTCCTACAGATGGCCAAGCAGCACGTCTAGTCTGCGCCTGCACCTTATTTCTCGTGCACGGGTTCGCCAGCTGAACAGCCAATCAGAATGAACAGATGGCCCGACTGACCGACAAGCTCAAACGCCGATTCTACATGTTGAATCGGCCGAAAAAAAATCCAACGAGGACCAACTTCAGCCAACGGCGCAGAACACACTTAGTCGGCCGACTAACAAAAACTGCCCGGCGGCTGACCGTCGGCTTGGTGTGTACCGGGCTTACAGGCTACACATGTTGGCCTACAGGCCTTGATCGATATCAGCACTTATGTGCCTTCAGGAATGCCAAATGGCCATTTTGTTCCTCAAGATATGTTTGGGACTGGAAAGCAGAAGTCTTTGAAGATTTTTGACCCTACGCACCTTTGCAGCAATAAAATAAGCAACACTTTGTTTTTCTACAAAATTCTACATATTAAATTATTATATCAATATTTAACTTACATTGGAAAGGTTTCCATGACCTCTTGCGAGATCTCGGCAAAAAGTCTCCCTATTTATTCCAAAACATGATGCATGATGGGATACGCTAAGCCTCGAATAGCACTCCAGAGCGGTGTTCAAAATAGTGGCTGCGTCCGAAATGGCAAACTCAATGAGAACGTACTTCATTTTAATAAAAGCGCTAAAAGAGTACGTACTATACAGCCAAATCTCATTAAGTATGAACGCGATCCAGACATCATCCGCCAGGTGTACGTTATCATGTGACCTACGATGTAATAACAAGTGCAACTTAAAAGACATGAGCAACAGGTTTAATTCATCTATCTGTAAATATTTTGATGTTGATGTAATTTGCTCATTTTGTGGTCTTGTTGAAGAAACAGATGCCATTTTATTGCGACTGTAGTATAACCAATAAAGTTTGGGTTGATTTAAGTTTTTTATATTATTAACTCTACAAATATGACCCACAGTATAATCCTTAAATATATTATTTTTATTATAATAACCCCAAAACGTTATCTCTCGAATGTTATTAATTTCTTTATTTTATGTGCAAAATAGTTCATCCACATGCAAAACTGACTTAAATAAGTTGAATTTCACTCTCTTCCCGAGGCTTATAAATAACAAAAAACTAATAATAATAAAAAGATAAGAGGGACAGGAGTACTAACACATATATATTGTGACGGATCGGTGGCCCTCCCCCTCTTCATCATCACCACCCCGTCCCTTATTCGCCGCCCTCACCAGGCTCCCGACTGGAGTGGGTGGATGAGAGGAGGGGCGTGGGACCAACGTGGGCCTCATCACCGCCGCCGTTAAATGCCGAGCGCGCCTCTCCTCGGGAGACCGGTCTCTTCCCCCGTGCATGCACGCTGGTGTCCTCATGGGTCCAGGAAGGGTGCGTTGAGGGACATCGCGCCGCCGAGGATGTGAGCCGCGGAACCTCGAGAGTCGTCGTGCAAGCTGCACCCGTGTTACGGCCGTCGGGCCAGGATGCCGGGCCGTCCCATCCCGCTAAAAGTCCATAAGTGGTACAGGAAGAGCCGCCGCTCCAGAGAAGCCGCCGCCCCTCGTGCCCCGGGCGCGTGTGCGGTCACCGGACTCCGCCCCTTGCCTGGACCCTTCCCCTTTGGAACACTGCCCTCCTTCACTAGCCCCGCAGCACAACGAGGACACCAGATCCCCCGTTTTATGGACACTTCTTCCCCCTGGACACTTCCTTTTATTATTTTTGTTTAATAAAAACCTCTCCGAGGCCTGACGCCACACCCACTGTGTCTGTCGTTGGCTCCTCCCGTCACAATATATATATATATCCATCACAACCCTCATTGCTGCAGTCAGACTGGTATCTGATCATGTATGGGAAAAGGACATCGAGGCTGTCTTTGCCGGAGTGAACAGAGAGGATGAGGAAGACCATGATGACGACACCCTGTACCTTGGACCAAAAGCAGGAGAACATGTTCGGGACAATGTGGCTGCTGCTCCGTCTGCTCCGAAACATTCGTGTGCTGATACAATCTTTATTTGAAGCATCGTCACTTTCAAAAAGGTGTTTTCTATTTTGATCGCTCCTGTAGTGTTTATATCCGACCTAACCTTTTATTCCAGTATTTCTGTGATTATTTGAATGTCTGTAACACAGAAATAACGATACAAAAGACTTTGTAAAAGATGTTTCATATACAGTACGTAAACTGCTCTCTCTGGATCAGTGCGAGCGCAGATTTGAATGTCTCAGTGTGATTAATGCTTTAATAGACATATGAATAGATATCAAAATAAATCGCAGAAGTCAAAATTGCAAAAAATGTCCCAGATTGCCCGAATTCACCCTAATTAGGCTATTCTGTCATGAACTTACACTGAAGGAGATCTCATAATAATTGAATGGTAATCGGGCATACCGGGCATTTTCCCGGTGGGCCGACGCATTTTAGGGGCCGACAGCGAGCAGGCAGTGGCCCATTGGTTTGTCTCCTCTATTGACAGCGTAAACCACCCAATCACAATGCGCTATAGATGGAGCCATGAAGTGTTTTGCTCTGCTTAAAGACCGCTTCACCCCAACTTCTTCCTCGTCAGCTTTTCCCACGTTTTCACAGCAGCTTCATCAAGAACAGGCTTGCTCTGCGGTGAGTGATGCGGAGTAAAGAGCCAGGAGGAGGAGGAGAGGAGAGCAGTTGAATCAGTAAAGTGTTTGATCGGGACTCGCAACGAAGCAGGCATCTAACCTATCCTAATGTGTGGGCGCGCCACGAGTGTAGAATACATAAACACTTTTTGATAAAATGTAAAATATCCAAAACAGATGCAATGATACATTTCATTATTATTGAATTCAATAATGAAATGCCTTTAACTGAAAATTGAGTGTTTAATCTTATCATTTATACATTACTGACACGCTATTCTCCAGTTTGATACTGTTAAGTGCTTTGACACAATCTGTATTGTTAAAAGCGCTAAAGATGACTTGACTTGATACATATCTACACTACCAGAGTTTTTGAACAGTAAGATTTTTAATGTTTATTAAAGAATTCTCTTCTGCTCACCAAGCCTGCATTTATTTGATCTGAAATACAGCAAAAGCTTTAATATTGTGAAATATTTTTTACTATTTAAAATAACTGCTTTCTATGTGAATATCTGTTAAAATGTAATTTATCCCTGTGATCAAAGATGAATTTTTAGCATCATTACTCCAGTCTTTCTAATATATTTGCTGTTCAAGAAACATTTCTGATTATTTTTATTATTATCATCAATATTTAAAACAGTTGAGTACACTGTTACAAAAGATTTCTATTACAGATAAATGCTGTTCTTCTGAACGTCCTATTCATCAAAGAAACCTGAAAAAAAAAATCTACTCAGTTGTTTTCAGCATAATAATAATAATAATAATAAAAACTGAGCAGAAAATCTGAATATTTGAATTTCTGAAGGATCATGTGACTGGAGTAATGATGCTGAAAATTCAGCTTTGAAATCACAAGAATAAATTACATTTTAAAATATATTTTAAAAACAGTTATTTTAAATAGTACAAATATTTCACAATATTACTAATTTTGCTGTATTTTGGATCAAATAAATGGAGGCTTGTTGAGCAGAAGAGACTTCTTTAAAAAAAAAAAAAAAAAACATTGACTGGTTTGTATATCATATGTGTATATATAGGGAGAGAGAGAGAGTGAAGTGGTGGTGGTGGTGGTGGTAGGCCGCATGGACCCAAATATGCCAGGGCCGATTTTTTTCATCCCAGTCCAGCCCAGACTGTAGTTAAAATAAATATATTTGATTAAATGCGATTAATGTCATATCTGATAACATCAGAAACTCTCCTGAAGCTGATTTCAGTCAATTAATTTTATTCAAAATTCATACAGCATTCAGACATTTCACACATTCATCATCAAATAAAATATTATCTCAAGATGATTTGACATTGTGTTTATTACAAACAATAGAGAAAATCACATGAATGATAAGATATAAGCCTGAGTTTAATAGTAATAATAAAATGACTGATGTGAGTTTGAGAAAAGCCCAGAAACACAGATCATCACTGTAGTGAGTGGGGCGGGGCCGAGAGCCGTGGGAACGGAGCGAGGCCGGTGGAGTTAATGATAATGAGTGACACCTGCGCCACTCACCAGTCTCGAGTCCCACGGAGGAGCTCCGGAAGGATAAAAGGAGTGACGACAGTGTAAGATGAGAGAGGACCAGGCCTGGACTTTTATTTTGTATTTTATGTGCGGCAGTCGTCCGTGAGGGGCTGCCGCTTTACTTTGATGCTTGTTTATTTTATTAAAACTTTGAATGTTCGCCGGTTCCCGCCTCCTTCTTCCCGAGCTACGAACTGTGTTACAATCACTCACTGATTTACTGTCTAGATGAGGATTTCTGATTCATGTTCATATTAATGTGATGAAGGGACTCTATAACATCTCACTGTCACTGATTTATCATGCAGCTCAAAGCATCATGGGTAGAATCAGTCTCTTCTTCTTCATCAACACAGTTTCACTGATCCATAAACTCTAAACCCAGGATAGAGCGGCTGAGTGAATGTGGTCTGGACCGTGTGGATGAGGCTCATTGTGTCAGAGACGCTGTAGAAGGACAGAGTTCCTGCACTCTCATCCACAAACACTCCTACTCTCCTGCTGATGGGCTTTACAGAGAGAACAGTCTCTATCTTATTGTGTCTGAATGAGTAACTGGAGGGAAGGCAGTTCAAACTCCAGGACTGATCATTAAATCCAAACACACAATCATCACCCCGTCCCTTCCTGCTGATGCTCTTATATGACACTGATATATACACACTATAATCTCCACTGCTCTCCAGCTCCCAGTAACAGCGTCCACACACACTCTCTCTACACAACACCTGCTCGCACACACCAAATCTGTCTGGATGATCAGGATACGGCTGGACTCTGCCAGTGTGAGTAATCACTCTGTTGTTCTCAGACAGACGGAGGTTTTTATTCACTGTGTTCAGATCCAGAGTGAGCTGATGGGAATCTGATGGAGAGAAAACACATCAGAATCAGGAATCATGAATGAATTCATAAATCAGACACACAAACATGTGATCTTTAATATAAGACTATAAAATCACCCAAACCTGCACTAAACCTGTGTCACAGAACACATTCTGATATACAGTATAGTCTTATAAAACGGTTAGCTCCATTCCTCGATTCTGATTGGTCAGCAGCTGTGTTTTATTCACGATATAGCATGGCTTTGACCGCTTCACCCAACCGTTCTGTGTATCACTGAGCAGCATGAGAACTGTTCCTGGCCTGTTTTTATTTGAGCTCCATGAAATGACGCACATAGGAGCATTCTGTTGCAGTTAGAGACTATTTTTTACAGCGGAAGGCAGTTCATGATATTACTTAATGAAAACATTAATATATATTTTTGATTTTATTGTGTGGTAACACGAGGCCACGCTGTATCCTGAATAAATCACGGCTGAAGGGGTTGTGCGGTAGGGATGGGCGATATCTTATCGTTTGCAATATACCGTTGAAAATTCTCCTCACGATAAAAATTTGTCTCCTCGCGATAATAACGATAAGTCTAGTTGATGACGTAGTTTTGTGTGCGACCGATTCACTGTTCACGTGCGGAGTGAAAACAAGCATGGCGGAAGGCAGACGTGAGGCTGAGGAGGAGCTTGTTGTTAAGCAAGGAGCTACCTCCACAATTTGGAACTGGTTTGGTTATAGAAAATCAGATGCGGAGTAGAGGCTGACATTTTTTCGGGAATCCCACGGGTCACGGGAATCCCGCGGGATGGGAAACAAAAGCGCTACGAATCACGTGACTGGGTGGGACGGTACAGGAAAAAATGTCATCGGGAGTGGGCGGGACCGGAATAGTAATGATACCCAACTTTATACACAAATATATCTTTTATATAAATAAACTATAAACTGTATATTTTAAATCGGAACTAGTTGCCCTGTCTCGCTCTCCTCCTGTTTGCTTTCGTGTGGCTGGTTAAGTGAATGACGCAGTCCGTGACGGACAGATCGTTAACGGCTGGTCTATGTGGTAATACACACAATCATTCATTGACCTCAAATATGGCTTTTCATCTGAAAGATGTATGTAGTAGCAACTTTACATGGCCGCTCAATATGATGTTAATCTAGAGAAATGTGCGCTATTGAAGTGTTTGTGTGGAGAGTGGAGCTGAATAGCGCGCTCGCTGCAGGACAGGCGCCGGTGCGCTCACTTGCTCTTAAAATCTCCGTAATTTTTGGTCATACAGATAAAAGTAGCCTAATACATCTTTCGAATCTGTAAAGACTCTACGTTTATTTGTATACACTCAGAATAACAACGAAACGTTGCGCTTTAAAGCAAACAGGGTGCGCTTTAGGTCTCTGAGCGAGAAACTTCCGTCTTTGAAAAATATATCTATAGAGAGTGAAATGTCTACTTTCAAATGAAAAAACAAAATTCAAATAGAAAACGTGTGTGTTAGCATGGATGATTTACATAAAATTCAATGTGTGCAACGTAGCCTACACTTTGCATAAACTGGCTTTCAGTTCAATATAATAACAAAAAAACTACATTTTGGGTTTTTATTTATTTTAGGTGGGCACGCTGTGATCTGTACTATATTTTTACTGTAACTGACAGATTTCGGCCAAAAATCAATTAATAAAACCGGGATTGGGAGGGAATGGGAGTAATTCTTCCGGGAGTGGAACGGGACCGGATTTTCCCCCAGTTAGTGTGTATGTGTGTATATATATATATATATATATATATAATTATCGTCATTGGTATCGTTATCGCAATAAATACCTGAAATTATCGTGATAAATTTTTTTGGCCATATCGCCCATCCCTATTGTGCGGCCTCTCGTGCCTTATTGCTTACATATATCTCATGTGTATGTTTTAACAGTCTTTTGAGAATATTATATAAGAGTGTTGAAATGTTCAGAGATCTCACACCGACTGAATGATTGATCTGGTCTCCTAGCAACAGTGACAGCAGCTGTTGCCGATGTAACGGAGTGGAAAGGTGTTAAATTATTGCATAAATGGGGACAGCGCCATCTACGGTTGCATGATGTAATTTAGCGTGTGGAGTAGGGACCGCCCACAGCAGAGTTAACGAAGCATTGCTGTGGGTAAGTTGCATGTTTTTCACGGTCTGAGAATTACCATTTATAAGTGTCCAAAGCACACAAATATTTGCTTTATTGTGACTGTATCTTTCAATGAATATGTTGGAACTCTGTTAAGTCGTGTTTGGTGTCGAGTGTGTTGCTCAATATTGAGTTATAATGCGTTTGTAGTACGAGACCCAATTGTAATCAATTTGTGTGTTGTCTTGTGTTTTATGTAGAAATGGTTTATTCTCTCATAATGAATCAGTGAAACCCTATTCACACACACTGTCTCCATTGTGCAGGTATGTTGTTAAATGTGTTAAATATTTGTTAAATTGTTGATTCTAAATTAGTTGCTTAAGTTCTCTGCTAGGTGGGGATGTTTACTGTCACTGTGAGTTTAATTGTATTGCTCTGTATTTCATTGAGGATCTTCATTCATTGATTTGTGATTCATAATTAATTGAAAGTTTGTCATCTGTATTCAAACTGTTTATATTTACAACTGAAACACTATACGATCACAAAGTTAAATAAAGAACTTAAGTGACAGAATTAAAAAAGAGAACTGTTTTAAATTAAACAGAGCAGAGTTAATGAAGCATTGCTGTGGAAATGGTTTATTCTCTCATACTGAATCAGTGAAACCCTATTCACACACACTGTCTCCATTGTGCAGACCACCCAGGCAAGACCGTCACACCGAGAAACAGTAACGATTTTACTAGACTGTTTAAACTGATGCTCAACCATCTGAATCCATTCCTGTACATCATAAACAAAATTAAATGAAGTAATAGAAACTTTTTAAAAAGTATTCAAATTAAAACATAATTAATTTACAACAAAACAAAAGACGTCATTCTTTTTTTGTTAAATAAGATGCTGCACAACAGAACTGTATAAATTAATGAAACAAATACAGTGGTTGTATGATATTCCTTTCAATTATTATTATTATTATTATTATTATATTTTCATGTATGTACAGCTGTCAAATGTTTAGGACTTTTACTTTGACGGGTGTCGTGAGGGTGACGGAAACTTCCTGTTTGGACAGGAAGTGAGCTCTGCGCCTGTAAGAGAAGGCGTTCTCTGTGATGTGAAGCTGTTTGAAGCAATTATTATATGAAAGGTGAGTTATTCTGCTGCTAAATCTCTTCTCTGAGAGTTTGTCTGGTTTGTATGTGTGGTATAAGCTCTTCACAGCTCGTTTTACAGTCAGAGAGTAGCTAGCGTGTGATGCTAACACCACTAGCAGACTAACACTGACTGTCAATCAAAAACACGATCAAAAAGTTGTTCTGTGATTTGAGGAGGACAGAAAGAAACTGTCCACAACAGATGAGAAGCTCCAAGATTTCAGTATTTCTGAAGGAGTTGCTGACTCAGAAACACAAGTTTTTAAATGTACTTATATTGCAATAATATCACATTCCGTCTCCAAATTAATGTAGAAACAACATAAAGACAGTATAGTTTTAATATTTGTTTAATGGCATTTTTTTTCTGACTGAAGGCCAGTACTTATTATCCCATTTAATCCCACCAGTCACAATAGTGACCGTAAAAAAGGTTTTCATTTATAAAGCGCTAAAGACCTTACTGACTGATGTTTTAGTGCACTTCCTGCAAATATGGAAAAAAAAATAAAGGGTCTCAATTAAATATGTACAGTTTCACATGATTAGTGTATTCTTTGATGGTCAGACACGTAGATGAGCTTGATTAGTTCTTTGTTCACCACCGCGTGCTCTCCCTTCAAACAAGGGACTACCGACTTCACATAACAGGAAGTCCGTGACTTAAAGGAACATACCACATAACTCTACATCCCCGCTCTTTTAGTAGGGAACAAAGTAACAATGCAAAAGACAAAATTAATTCTGACCAACAACATGACATATGAATAGCAGAGAAACGGGTGCAAAAAGGGGGGGGGGGGGGGGGTCAGCTGGAGGGGATTCTGAGACGTGGAGGAGATGTCACCTATTCCTGATATTTGGCACCTTGTGATGTAACAACATAGCTATTTGGTTGCTCGGCAGGGGAATTCACGATTGCTAGTCTGTCAAAACCACGTGCTGTCTGCATCCTGACGGTTTGCCCTGTCTTGAGTGCAGGGAGCTGTCAGTTGTTAAAAAAACAGACTTTTCCCCTCATTCTCCGTTTTGTGATGGTTTCTTTCATGTCTGTGTGGACAACGGGCTGAAGCATTGGCTTGGTCACCGGGAGGAAGGTCCGTGTTTGCCTAGAAAAAAGGCATTGTGCAGGGGACGGTAAACCATCCCGGGGAAGATTGCGAACATGGAGAAGAGCAGCACGGATGTTGCTATGGTCACGGTAGCACTTTTCAAGAAGGTGCTTGGCAGATCTGACTGCACGCTCTGCAAGCCCATTGGATTGGGGATAGTGAGGGCTGCTGCGAACATGCTTAAAGTCTCATGTGTGTGCAAAATCTGAAAAATCCTTGCACACAAATTGAGTAGCATTATCAGTCATGAGAGTGTGCGGAATACCATGTACTGAGAAATGTCTTTTCAACTTTGCAATGACTGTGCTGCTTCTCATGTCAGAAAGGTAGTCCAGCTCAAACCACCCAGAGAAGGAATCCACAAGGACTAAATGTGTTTTTCCATGCCAATCAAATAGGTCAGCAACTGTGAAAGACCAGGGAAGATCCGGGATTTCATGCAGCTGCAGTGGTTCTTTCGCCTGATGAGGTTTGAGTGCATTGCAGGGTGCGCAACGAGAGATTTCAGTATCAATATCAGTGTACATCGATGGCCAGTACGGCCCTGACGTAGCTGGCCTACATAACATTTTTGGAGTACGGGAGGGATAATAAATCTCTCCCCATGAATCAGCAAGTCATCATGAATGGTCAGTTCATCTCTCATTGAGAAGAAGGGACGCAAGGAATACGGAAGTTCTTTCGAGGTGGCTGGTCAGCCATTCCTAATCATATCAGAAAGCTGTTGGCATGTGTCATCTTTTTGTACAGCAGCCCTGAGTTCATCTATGCGACGGGAGGAGAGTACCTGAACAGTCATGACCTCCAGTAGGTCATCTGTGAGTTGTGGATCAGCCACAAACAGCTCCTTGCCACATTTGAAGATAACATCCAGATGTTTCATCATCATACCCTGTAAGCAGGGTGAGGCCGTGTGGAGTGGCTTCCTTAATATGGTTATCAATGGCTGATGATCGGTTTCTACAGTGACTGGGCGGCCGTAGATGAAGTTATGGAATTTTTTTGTTGCAAACACAAGGGCCAACATCTCTTTTTCGATCTGAGCGTAGCGTGATTCAGCGCTCGTGAAGCTCAGACAGCTCGGATTAAGAATGGCGTTGCCTAGCATCCATCTGGCGAATCTCCTCTCTCTACCCAACAAAGCGGATGAACTCCTTCTGCTCTCCCAGACAAATAAAGATTTCTCAAACTCTGCTGCTCTGTGTTTCACAGAAACTTGGCTGAACGACACTATTCCAGACAGCACGCTTCATCTGCCGGACTTTCAGCTGTTTAGAGCAGATTGCGACACAGAATCAACAGGGAAATCGCGTGGCGCCAGGACATGCTTCTACATCAATGAGAGGTGGTGTACAGATATAACAGTGTTAAAGAAGATGTACTGTTCAGATCTAGAAGCTCTCTCCATTACCTGTAGGCATTTCTACTCGCCACGGGAGTAACAACAACACCCAGACTCTGTTTTAATCATTCTTGAGGGCTTTAATCAAGCAAATCTCTTCCGTGCACTGCCAACATACAGACACCATGTTATATTGGATCACTGTTACACCACAATAAAGAATGCATATCACTCTGTTCCAAGGGCAGCTTTGGGGCTCTCTGATCACTGTCTGGTTCATCTTATACCAATCTACAGGCAAAAACTTAAATCTGCTAAACCTGTGGTAAAGACTGTAAAGAGTTAGTGCCATCGAGACAGAGTGGGTTTTACAAGCCTGTCTCGACCTTACTGATTGGAGTGTTTTTGAAGCTGCTGCCACCAATCGGAACAAGCTCACAGAGGCTGTAATTTCATATATCAGTTACTGCGAGGATATATGCATTCCCACCAGGACTTATGTAACATTCAACAATGATAAGCCATGGTTAACAGCAAAACTCAGACACCTTCGTCAGGCCAAAGAGGACGCCTACAGAAATGGGGACAGAGTCTTGTACAATCAAGCCAGGAACACACTGAATAAGGAGATTAGAGTGGCTAAAAGGACCTATGCTAAAAAGCTGGAAGATCAGTTCACTTCCAATGACTCCGCTTCAGTGTGGAAAGGCCTGAAAGCCATCACCAAGTACAGGACACCATCCCCCAGCACTGAGGTGAATCATCAACTTGCTGAAGACCTGAATGAGTTTTATTGTAGAACTGGAAGCTTATGACACTAAAACAAATTCCTTGTATGTGCAAGCATACTTGGCAATAAAAGCTCTTTCTGATTCTGATTCTGTCTACCCCCCAAGATTACTGTTATAAAAATGATCCGCGTCCAAAAGGTAAAGGGGGAGGTGTTGCTACAATTTATAGCAATGTTCTCAGCATTTCTCAGAAGAAGTATAACTCAATTGAAGTAATGGTGCTTCATATAACATTATCTAGAGAAACAAGTATTGATGATAAATCCCCTGTGATGTTTGTATTGGCTACTGTGTACAGGCCACCAGGGCACCATACAGACTTTATTAAAGAATTTGCTGATTTTCTATCAGAGTTAGTGCTAGCTGCAGATAAAGTCTTAATTGTTGGTGATTTTTAATATCCACGCTGATAATGGAAAAGTTCCATTAGGATCAGCATGCAGCAACTAGCAGATGGTTCAAAATGCAGCAACTAGAATTCTTACTAGAATCAGGAAGTATGACCACATTAGCCCGGTTCTGTCAACACTGCACTGGCTCCCTATCAAACTTCATATAGATTTTAAATCTTGTTAATTACTTATAAAGCATTGAATGGTTTAGCTCCTCAGAACTTGAGCGAGCTCTTATCACATTATAGTCCTCCACGTCTGCTGCATTCTCAAAACTCTGGCCATTTGATAATTAGAATATCACAATAAACTGTGGGCGGCAGAACCTTTTCCTATTTAGCGCCGAAACTCTGGAACAATCTACCCAACACTGTTCAGGAGGCAGACACACTCTTTCAGTTTAAATCTAGATAAAAGACCCATCTCTTTATCCTGGCGTACACATAACACACTAATAAGCTTATAATATTCAAATCCGTTAAAGGATTGTTAGGCTGCATTAATTAGGTCAACCGGAACGGGGAACACTTCCCATAACACCCGATGTACTTGTTACATCGTAAGAAGAATGGCATCTATACTAATCTTAGTAGGGTTGTTCCGATTCCGACACTAGTATCGGAAATTCCACCGATACCACAAAAAATTCTGGCATCGGTATCGGCGAGTACTTGAACCCATGTACCGATCCGATACCATTTTTAAACAAGATCTATAGTTATGCGCGCTAGCTTTGCTTAACGCTGCAAATCGGAAATCAATTCTTCTTCGCTGCTCAGAATGCAAACACAGGAAGTTGTTCTGTGTTGCCACACAAGCAACCACTATTTAGAGCAGCGAAGAAGAAATAAAAACGTAAGTTAAATCACTCGCATATGCGACTAAATCTTCACCCTGGGCGACTAAATGATGTCTAATATAAGCCACTGGCTAATAAATGATCAGATTTTACTGGGAGGCTATGTATAAGTTTAGCACAGATATATTGTCACTCGCTGAACACTCTGAGCGCTTCAGAGTTTCTCTCTCCGTCAAGCGATCTATTTTTCAGATCATCTGAATGAATGCGCAGCGCACCTGTATTTGACGTACCGGAAGCTCTAGTGTGAAGCGCACGACTCGCCGTCGCTTTGCTTTTTTCCCCTCACACGCAGAGAGAGAGAGAGATATAGAGAGAGGGAGAGGGAGCGAGAGAGTCTTACGAGTAGCGCGTCAATTCTGCATGTTATGTAAACGTTATTCTTTGTTGTATTTTCCTGTCAAAATAACGGAGTTCGTTTGGAATTCTTCAGCTTTTAAGAACTGCCGGGTTCTCCGGTAGTGGGCGGAGCTAATGCGCAAACGACAATCTCATTGGCTGGCGCTCACCTATTATCCTCCCTGTTTTGATTTCAGCAAATAAGTTCGAGCCGATGCAGACAACCTGATTAATATTCATGAATCCAGCAGCTCGTTAATCCTTAGTGCTTTTTTGTATTGTTCTTAGCAGAATTCATAGTATGATTATTATCTTATCAGTATTATTGATATTTTTTCCCCATTTTTACAGAAACACTGAATGACCAAAAAAGCACCACCACCGGTCCTAAATTCAGTTAAAATTACTTGCCACACTATCTATCTATGGTGAAGCACACCATAAAATAATTGTATCAATTCATACAGATCTAGTAGTACATACAGCTGTATAACCAGATACACACCCAGGTATCGGATCAGTACTCGGTATCGGCCGATACCCTGAGCCTAGGTATCGGAATCGGTATCGGGAAGGGAAAAAGGGGTATCGGAACATCTCTAAATCTTAGTCTGTTTCTTTCTTATTCCGAGGTCACCGTAGCCACCCGATCCAGTTCGTATCCAGATCACATGGTGGATCAGCACCTAGAGATGACCTCTACAGCCCTGAACGTCAGCAGAGACCAGGACAACTAGATGAGCCACAGAGACTGATCCCCAGTGAAGACCCTGTCTCCTAGACAGCCATCAGGACAAGACCACAGGAACCAGATGAGTTCTTTACACAATCTGACTTTGCTGCAGTTGGAATTGAACTTAGCCCGGTTTCTCCCAAGGTTTTTTTCTCCATTCTGTCAAAGATGGAGTTTTAGTTCCTTGCCGCTGTCGCCTCTGGTTTGCTTAGTTGGGGACACTTCATTTCCAGCGATATCATCGACTTGATCGTCCAGCTCAGTTCAGTTTAAATAGTATCTGTGCAATGACATCACTAAATTTAATAATGAAATACCTTTAACTGTAAATTGAATGTTTAATCTTGTCATTTTACATTTATTGACACACTATTGTCCTATTTTAATATTGTGAAGTTGCTTTGACACAATATGTATTGTTAAAAGCGCTGTATAAATAAAGGTGACTTGACTTGGTCAGCCCTTCCTCCTCCATGGCTCCTCCCTCTGTCGGCTTCACCGTGGGTTGTCATCATGGCTGTGTCCTGGGTCCCATCTGGTGCCGCATGCTCTCCCTCCTGTCTCCTCCCTGGCTCCTCCCACCTTCATCACCTCCCTGGACTCTGTCTGGCGGCCCCCTCCCGGGTGTCCGGCTTCCTCCCAATTTCCCACCGTCCCTTCCTATGTTGTTCCTGTGGCGCGAGGACATGCCTTCCGGGAGTGGGGCAATATGTTCTTTACCCCAGGTTACCCCTGTTACCCCTGGTTTGTTTATTAAAGACTGTTGATTGTGAGAATTCTCCTGCGTCTCTGCTTCCTTCGCGCCTTGAAATATATCAACTGATCGATGTCTTGAGGTGTGGCAACCGTAGTATAAGTGGAATAATTGACTTCGGTCTGTTGAATTATTAGAAAAATAATGCATGCTTCGCGTGCTGACCGCATCACCACCTCAGGTGTGCATTATTTTTCTAATAATCCAATGCCCGTCGTCAATTATTCCTTATGTAGACGTGTGTAATTAAGGAGGTTTGGGTTGTTTCTGAGTTTCTTGATCAGTGTATAACTGATTTGCTGCAGCTGTTCAGAAGAAAAGCAGTTTCTGAAGGGGACAGAGAGCTCACTAAGGCTACGTTCACACTGCAAGCCTTAGTGTTCAATTCCGATTTTTTTTCTCAGATCTGATTTTTTTGTATATCTGTTCAGATTGTTGTTCTAAATGTGGCCAACATCAGATTTACATTGTGAACAAATCATGGTTATGAACTGACCCGTATGCGCAAAAAAATGATACGAACATGGTTTCCAGATTTTCACAACAAAATCCGCCAATTGTTTCTCAAAACTAGTCCAAAACTAGCCCAATCATGTTCAGGGGGTAAAGGGGGTTAGTGGGGTCGCGTTAACCCACAAAGTTGAAAAACAACCCACGGCAATAGTGGAAAAAGTAGCCCAATTCCACGTTGAAACTGTGGATTTGGCAACACTTGCGCAGCGCACCGTCATACGGAAGTGAACACGGAGGATATAAAGTAAGCGATTATGCATTTATTTATGGTGTGATCTGCTGCAGAAGCCAGCGAAATTATGCACAGGCAATATGAAAAAATAAAGACAAGGATGTGACAAAAGACAGCAGAGTTTTTAAACTCTTATGATACGAGCCCTCATGTTTTGCGTGTGGAATTGTCACTGTAATACATACAGTATGACTTCTGACAATCACTGTGCTTCCACTGATTACTTTTCGCTACTATCTTGATAACTTTGGGTATGTAAAATCTTTTAAGTGTCTCTTGTCAGTGCGGAATTATGACGAATGTCGATCTAGAGTGACATAAAAGCCACATGAAATCCGACATGACTGTTCACATTGCGGTCACATTGCAAAACCTCTGACCTGGATCGGATTTAGTACCACATATGGAAGTGGCACAAATCGCCCACACAATTCACACTGTCAAAACAAAAACAGATCTGAGTCACGTGTGAGCAAAAAAAATCTGATTTGGGACACATTTGCCTGCAGTGTGAACGTAGCCTAAGGGGTGTGTTCTTCTGTACAGAGACTGAGAGCGAGACAGAAACTGAAAACCCACAGAAAGGGCAAAGAGTGTGCTGCTCAAATGCTTAAAGGGGTTATCTGATGCTTTTTTAAAGATCATTATTTTGTGTATTTGGTGTAACAGAATATGCTGACATGCTTTAATGTTCAAAAAACTCATTATTTTTCAAATACTGTACATTTTATGTAGGTCCTCTATGCCCCACCTCTCACAAACGCATCGTTTTCTTCAAAGTCCCTCGTTCCAACAAGCGCAGTCTGCTCTGATTGGCCAACTGGCACAGTGCATTGTCATTGGCCGAACACCGGAAGCACTCGTTGGAAATGTAACGCCTCTTTCCATAATTGCGAGCTTCAGCTTTCAAAATAAATGTAGACAGTTAATAATGTCCTTAGTTTTGCCATCAGTTCAAGCCTGAAAGGGGAACAGAGTCGCATGACAGACACAGTGATGAAGCTCGTATGTGCTTGCACACAAGCCACGATTAAGACAGCGATGTCTGTGATGTGACCCTGTGTCTCTCTCTTTCTCTCACACACACACACACACACACACACACACACACACACACGATGCGCAAAACTCTGCATTTGAACAGTCAATAGCAAATATTTAAACTAATAACAAAACATACTTACAGTCGCTGATTCAGAAGAGACAGATTGTCATAGCAAAGTCAGGATTACCTCCTCTCCTAGATTCACAAAATGGTCATCCATAAAATGTGTTGCACAAATTCGAACATCTGGGTTGTGCTGTTCTGTTGTAAGTAATCTTAATGATTCCTAAATTCCTAAATCTACTTTCGGAAGGCCAAATAAAGTGCTTTTGCTTTCAAATAGAAACACACAGCATCTCTCTGTCATGGCTGCATCAACACTACTGCGGTTACTGAAACCACGCCTTCTTTCTTTAAATGAACATTTGGGTGGCATTATGGAAATATTTCCACATCGTGATGTAGACATGTAGGGACGTGTTTGAATGAGCCGTTTTAGGGGGGCGTGGCAGAGTCTTAACTTTGATAAAGAATATCTCTTTAGTTTTGAGTCTGTGGTGTTTGCAACTTCAGGGATCTTATCTTTGCGCAATCAGCTTGAAACGCTCCAAAGAGAAAGGAAAACTTGAAATCGCATCATATAACCCCTTTAATGTACTGCTGTAATTAATCATTTTAAGATAACCAAAGAAAAACTGTCCACAATGACTGAATGCCAGCAGTGGAAGGCTGCTGTATATCACATAAAACATGAGATTTCATTAGAATTCAGAGAATTAGCTGGAAAAGGAAAAGCCAGAGTAAGTGATGATACATCATGCATGACCTGCCCTATCATGTCCAACCTGATTCATCTATTACTTGGTTAAAACTGAGAAAAAAAAGGATAAACAAACTTTTTTGTAACGTATTTCAAGTTGTAATTAAAGTACTTGTAAATGACACTGGTCCCTGTTGTAAAATGAGCGTCCTCATTAATCAGGTTGTACCCAAAAAGTCTCAATCATGTCATAGGTGGGAACATTTCAGGAGGGGTGTGACTGTCCTTGTGTGCATCCTATACATCATATTCTCATATCATCTGTGTTATTATTGTGTGTAATTAGAATTCTCAGCCAGATTTGTTCTGCTGATTAAACCATAATTTGTTATAGTTTTATCATGTCTGTAGGGCATCGAGAAAGATTGTTTGTGACGACTAAACCACCAACCTACTGGTTTAGTCGTCAGAGTCCTTATAATGCACTAAAACCAGTGTGTGTGTGTGTGTGTGTGTGTGTGTGTGTGTGTGAGAGAGAGAGAGAGAGAGAGAGAGAGAGAATGTGTGTTTGCGTGTGTGTACAGTATGTGTTAGACGTACATTTATTTATTCCTGCTGTAATCCTGGATTCCCCTCCATGATCCATACTATAAAACACACACACAGACACATACAGTCAGTAAACAAATACACAGTCAGATTAATATTTTCAGTTATGACAGAGTTGCATTTAGCGTGAGATACAAGCTTTCAGGCTCACTCTGCCCATGTAAATCTCATGCCAAAGAGGCAACCCTGTTTGTGATATGAAGCAAAGTCTCATGTTTCAAATTTTGTACGTTTTTAAATATGAAATTGAAACAATAAATACCGTTATGGCACACTTAATGTGACGTAATTCATTGTAGCGCTTCAGTTACAGCCAGAGCCATTGAATGTTTTTCAATGGCTCTGGCTGTAACTGAAGCGCTACAGTGAATTACAATGACATACATTTCACACGCTGTGACACGCTTTGATCTCACTGGCGTCATCGCCAGGTGGTCACGTCGTTCATGGAGCTCTCAATAGTTCCAGAGAAGCCAGCGCTGTCAATACATTTGAATGGTTTAAGCAGGATAGATGACAGCTTCACTATATAGGTCTTTGCAGCAACATTTGGTAAACATTACAGCATATTATGCATTGATTATTACATAAATGACATTAATGATATCATTTTATTCTGGAGAGTGATGGAGAGGTAACATTAATATGTTTTTCTTGTATTTAACCCTCAGGTATTCCTTACTTATAATGTGAAGATACACCTTTACTAAATATTTTAAGTTCTATATTTTAATTCACTAATATTTATGTATTACTTTGAGGAGATCTTTTGGTACTAAATAGGGCTGAACAATTTTGGAAAATAGTCTAATTGCGATTATTTTTACCAATATTGCGATTGCGATTAAATAGGCAATTATTTTTTAAAGCTCTTTATGTTCAGTATTGTTCAACAAAGACAAGCAATAAATCATTGTATAGTATGACCAACGCAATATTAGATAGATTAAACATAAATATTATTTTCTGTAGGCCAGGCTTATATGTTATGATGGAATTAGGTGATGCATGAATTGATCTGAATGACATTTTTATCTATATATATTTTTGTCATCTACAAACACAGTAGTATATTGACTTATTTGTTGAACTTCCAGCCTTGTAAGCATGTAATAATTATGACAACATAAAGCACTGACAAATAAGCCTGGTGTAAAAATTAATATGAAAGTCAGTAACAAATCACACAAACTAAAGCAGGTTGCAGAAATATTTTTAAAAAATCTGTTACTTTACCACACTCAGTATTTAGGTTATTGAAAGTCACTGTAATAAACATGTAAACATGTGGATTGCACTTTTTAAACACTGTCTGTAAACTTTAGACAGACTTTAAATAAATAAATAAATAAGAATATATATATATATATATATATATAATATATATCGCAGCGCAGAAGGTTATCTATCATTGTGTGATGAGGGTACAGCACCAGTGTTGCCAGGGTAGCGGCACAAGTGGGCTATTTTGAAAATACATTAGTGGGAAAAATTACAGAGCCGTGGTTTGCGGTTTTTTGGGCTACTTTTATATTGTATATTTTATATTAAAATATATTTTATATTGCAAGAAATGTTTTGTTGTATTTATTTAAAAATACTTTTGATAATAGTATAGGGTAAATGTATACTGGGATTGAAGCGATGTGGCTTGGTAAACGTTTTATTGCCAGTTTAAAGGCTGATAATGGCTGTATAAAAACAAAAGAATAATGATAAAAGAATAATGAGGATTATGTCTCATACCTGCGGAAGTGTGAAAGGTTCTGTTTCCTTAAATTAGTTTGTCATGAATTTCTTTTTCAACACATTTATAGGTAAATCCTAGTATTTTAAATTTGTGATTAATCATGACTAGCAATTGCTACTCAAAACTAGCCCAATCGCGTTTCAAGGGGGGTCCACCGGTAAGATTCGCATTTAAGGGGCTAACTATCACGTTTTTTGAGGCAAACCGTGGACTTGGCAACATTGTAAGCATGCCAACTTGATGCTTCCTCCTGAAGACTGCTTAGACGTGTTCGACTTGAAGCAGCGCTGCTAGACCGATCGATGTGTGTCATCAAAGGACCACGAGAGCTATAAGAGAGCGGACGTCTCCTTAAAGGAACACTCCACTTTTTTTGGAAATAGGCTCATTCTCCAACTCCCCCAGAGTTAATAAGTTGAGTTTTACCATTTTTGAATCCATTCACCCGATCTCCGGGTCTGGCGATAGCACTTTTAGCATAGCTTAACATAGATCATTGAATCTGATTAGACCAGTAGCATCGTGTTCAAAAATGACCAAAGAGTTTCGATATTTGTCCTATTTAAAACTTGACTCTTCTGTAGTTATATCGTGTACTAAGACTGGCAGAAAATGAAAAGTTGCGATTTTCTAGGCCGATTTGGCTAGGAACTATACTCTCATTCCGGCGTAATAATCAAGGAACTTTGCTGCCGTACCATGGCGCAGTGATATTACGTAGCGCATGAAAGTAGTCCCCAGCTATATTATAACTAGGTACCTAGCTGGGGACTACTTTCAGGCGCTGCGTAATATCACTGCACCTGCTGCGGCCATGGTACGGCAGCAAATTCCAAATTCCATTACAAGGAGGCACATTAGAGTGATTTTGTGGTCTAAAAAATCATTTTCATTTGTAATGCCATGGTTTACCCACTAGGTACCAGTATAGCCCTTTAATAAATATACATGCATCTAATGTACTATTCTAATTGCTCAAAATAGTATTGCAGGTCATAACTGCTTACTTTTTTTAAGTTTTGCATTTAAGTAAATATTTAGACATGATTAAACACTAGGTTTTTAAATGTGAAATTTAAAAAGTTAGTAACTTACATAATTTGTTTAATGTTTAAAAACGCTCCGTTATAGGCTCATTCAATGCTTTGTGTGTGTACATGTGTCAGTCTGAGTGTTTGCCACAATGAAAATGTTGTATAATCTCACACCTTCATTTATGTTTATGTATGATCTTTAAAAATATCTATGATATTAAATATATATATATATATATATATATATATATATATATATATATATATATATATATATACAGGTGCATCTCAAATTAGAATATCATGAAAAAGTTCATTTTTTCTTTTAAGTTATTTCAAAAAGTGAAACTTTGATATATTTTAGATTAATTGCATGCAAAGTAAAACATTTCAAAAGCTTTTTTGTTTTAATTTTGACTATTAGAGCTTACAGCTCATGAAAGTCAAAAATCAGTATCTCAAAATATTAGAATATTTACATTTGAGTTTCAATTAATGACCATCCCTACAGTATAAATTCCGGGTATCTTTTGTTCTTTGAAACCACAATAATGGAGAAGACTGCTGACTTGGCAATGATCCAGCAGACGATCATTGATGCCCTCCACAAAGAGGGTAATTCACAGAGGGTCATTACTGAAAGTTGTGGCTGTTTACAGAGTGCTGTATCAAAGCATATTAAATGCAAAGTTGACTGGAAGGAAGAATTTGGGTAGGAAAAAGTGCACAAGCAACAGGGATGACCGCAAGCTTGAGAATACTGTCAAGCAAAGCTGATTCAAACACTTGTGAGAGCTTCACAAGGAGTGGACTGAAGCTGGAGTCAGTGCATAAAGAGTCACCACGCTCAGACATCGTCAGGAAAAGGGCTACCAAGCCACTTCTGAACCAGAGACAACGTCAAAAGCATCTTACCTGGGCTGTGGAGAAAAAGAACTGGACAGTTGCTCAGTGGACCAAAGTCCACTTTTCAAATGAAAGTAAATTTTGCATTTCATTTGGAAATCAAGGTCCCAGAGTCTGGAGGAAGAGTGGAGAGGCACAGAATCCATGCTGCTTGAAGTCCAGTGTGAAGTTTCCACAGTCAGTGATGATTTGGGGTGCCATGTCATCTGCTGGTGTTGGTCCACTGTGTTTTCTGAAGTCCACAGTCAATGCAGCCATCTACCAGGAGATTTTAGAGCACTTCATGCTTCCTTCTGCTGACAAGCTTTATGGAGATGCTGATTTCATTTTCCAGCAGGACTTGGCATCTGCCCACACTCCCAAAGGTACCAAAAGCTGGTTCAATGACCATGGTGTTCCTGTGCTTGATTGGCCAGCAAACTCACCTGACCTATGGGGTATTGTCAAGAGGAAGATGAGAGACACCAGACCCAACAATGCAGATGAGCTGAAGGCCACTGTCAAAGAAACCTGGGCTTCCATACCACCTCAGCAGTGCCACAAACTGATCACCTTCATGCCACACTGAATTGAGGCAGTAATTAAAGCAAAAGGAGCCCCTACCAAGTATTGAGTACATATACAGTAAATGAACATACTTTCCAGAAGGACAACAATTCACTAAAAATGTTTTTTTTTTTTTTTTTTTTTTTTTTTTTTATTGGGCTTATGAAGTATTCTAATTTGTTGAGATAGTGAATTGGTGGGTTTTTGTTAAATGTGAGCCTAAATCATCACAATTAAAGGAACCAAAGACTTAAACTACTTCAGTCTGTGTGCATTGAATTTATTTAATACACGAGTTTCACAATTTGAGTTGAATTACTGAAATAAATGACGACATTCTAATTTATTGAGATGCACCTGTATATTGTCCAAATTTGTCCCCATGGATGCTTAAGGGGTTTTAACCTGAACAAGAAAAAAATTATTTGTCCTAAACTGTGAAATTAATGTAATAGAAAGCATTAAATTTACCTTTCTCATACATGTCAACACATTGACACATTGTTTTAAAACTAATTATAGATAAGCTGTTTCTTTTTCTTAAAAAAAAATATATATATATTGCTTCAATTAATGTTTTTCAATATAGAACCTTATCATTTTTTTTTAGAATTAGAAGGCTCTATCTGCACTTGACCTGTTTCAAAAAGTCCCCATTTACAAATCTGAGAGGATTTTGATATTGCACATTTAGAATACATTTAGGGTCTTTGTCATTTTCATGTATAAAATAGACTTGTTCCCCATATCATGTTTGCTATATGGAATGAAAAAACATTGAAGCTCAATATCTCAAAACCATTGAGAATGCAGACAGAACCTTATAATTCCAAGGTAGCAATATCTGAGTAGTTAAAATAATAAAACCTAAAAACTCTTCCTGTTTGACGTACTTGAGTTTGTCCAGTTTGCAGTTTGGATCCTCTAGTTTTTCAGACAGCAGCTTTACTCCTGATTCTCCTGGGTGATTGTAGCTCAGATCCAGCTCTCTCAGGTGTGAGGGGTTTGAATTCAGAGCTGAAGACACATAACTGCAGCCGCCTTCTGTCACCATACATCCAGATAATCTACAAGCACACACAGTAACAGTCCAAATCATATTAATTTGGCTGCCAGACATCACTATCACTGTCATCTGTGCACTAGCTCTTACTTTCTGTAGTTTCAGTAACAAAAGTATCAGTGGAAATGTACTGCAGTAAAATTATTCATTTTAATTTTCTAAATGTAGCATAGCAAATTAGCTTAAAAGAGAAATATACATAAATAATTACAATGAATTATAATCAATTATATAAGTTGCCAGAAGTAACTGTAAAAGAATCAATGTTACAATCAACTAATCTGTCCATACAGCAAACATTAAGAGCAAATTTATCTCAACTCCAAGAGATATTATTTCCATGGCCACAGAAAATAACTTTCTTAAAATACTAATGTATTAGAGCATGGAATTGGCTCGTTAAAGGGACTTTGTTTGCATGTAGTGACCACAGAAACCAACTCATGAAATTGAGCACAAATGTTTTGTGAATTAAAACAGTAACACATAACTAGTCTAAACAAACATATACACACACTCACACATACATACATGGGAAAAAGAATAAGTAAAAGTGAATGAATGAAACACTTACAGACACCAGGGCATGAAGCTAAGAAATCAGTTTAGAAATAAAATCAGTTTACCAATTGAGCAGAATCATCAGCACCTTTATAACAAAGGGGTCTGCAGCTTATTCTAAACTTCTGTTTAGCTTACCCAATGAGGAATTATACTTTTAGAGAGAAAGTTTACAATTCTTTGTCTTCTAGTAGGGTGTTTTTCATATGAAATTGGATTGGGTGTTTAAGAAAATAACCTTTACTATTTTCAAAATGTCAGTATATCACAGAGTTAGCAAAATGTAATAAAAGTTAATAAACAGGAGACAAAAATTGGAGTATGTAGATTCTAAGCATTAAAAAATAAAATAGTACACAGCAGTGGTTCCCAATTCCAGTCCTTGCTCCATGCATAAACTAGGCGCGAGGACTGGACTTGAGAAATGCTGGTATACAGCACATAAGACAACATACAAAAATCATCATATTTACCATGTTTTTAAACACATTTGTTGTGGAAAGCAAAGAACCAAGGCAAAATATCTAGTATTGTTGATTATGTTTTGCTAATGCGTGTGTGTTCAAGCTGTGTTTGTGTGCACTTGGATGGGTTAAATGCAGAGCCACACTTACTTGGCCACACTTCACTTTCACGTTCACTTTAAATAAAAAACCAGGTTAACTGATTTTATCCAGTGTCTTTTCTCCTACCAAAACATTGTCGTTATAATAATACATTAGAGCAAAAGAACAAGCAGTACTGAGCAGGCTGTTATGAAAGATTGTTAACCACATCACTCAACAAAAAAGATCAACTGTGAGCATCACAAAGCACTCTAATAAAACTCAACACAAAAAAATAAAATGCAAAAATAAAAACACATAGTAAGAATTAAAGCAACATTTATTCATGCTGCATGCTGCAAGCTGCAATGCAAGCTGGGAGTCATGGATGAGTTTTATACTGTGCTGGTACCCAGCATGCATTGCGGCATGAAGCTTTTGATTGTCACCATTGTTGAGATTCATATGCTGATTTTTGATGTCTCTCTTTGTGTCTAAATTATGCATCAGTTCAAAATGTTTAAAGCACAATTTTTTTTAAATCCTTCATATTTTCTGGTTGTCACAACACTGACTGATCTCATGCTGTGGAACCACTGGGATGTCATAATCAATAAATATAAAACATCACTCGTATATAATTACACTTTGAATGAGATCAATGAATCAGGCCAGTAGATGATGATTGTGATTATTAGAAACAGCCAACATCACCTGACTAACCATAACAATATACCAAATGCATCTTATAGACAGTTATAGCAAAGAAATAAAAACTAGTGTTCTAAAATTAAAGGTCAGGAGTCTGACAAGAGCAAACACAATCTCCACAATGGTAACATCAAATGAAACAATCTAACGTCAACATCTAAACCTCAAATCTCATGAAGTAACCTCAGAAGTAGGCATGTCTTAAGGTTTAAGGCCATATTTTGAATTTGAAAATAATTTTCCTCCTTATAATAAAGAGCTGCATCAGGCCACAGACCCATCTCTCCAGGCCAATGAGAGGGCCTGTGCCCCATCATGTCAGAAATGGTGGCTATGGGAAGACATTTATGGTTGAACTTGGGCATAATGAAAAAAGACAAATCCTTCCTTTTGTAAGCCTCACTGTCCCTAACCTGTTGGGTGCTGAGGCCATTGTTTCAGATCGCTAGTTCGCCTTTTGGTAGCCTATCCGTCCACTGCGGCTGCCATGCTGAGACTAGATATGCAAACGCCCCTTATTCAATGACATTGATGCACATTTTGAAAGACAAGACAGTTAACTTAGCTTTTAGGATGCATTTTGAATGTCCGGTAGTCCTCAAATAACATTTTAGTTCCGTCTCGTCTTATTAATGAAGATGCAGCATTCTCTCTGATTAAATTTAGTCATAGTTGTTATCATCAGATATTAGTTTTAGCTTGTCAACGTCTCCTCTTAGTCACAGAAAAAAGGTTCGTTGACGAATACTTTTCGTTTTCGTCAACAAAATTAACACCGTTTTGCATCAATGAAAGGTGGTGTACAGATGTAACAATGTTAAAGAATATGTGCTATCCCAATCTAAAGCGCTTTTCATTAGCTCTAAGCCTTTCTACTCGACGCAGGAGTTTTGCTCGTTCATTCTCGTGAGTGTTTACATTCCATCACAAGCGCACGTAAGCTCAGCTTTACAGAAACTCGCTGATCAGATCACAGACACAGAACAACAACACCCGGATTCTGTTTTAATCATTCTCGGGGACTTTAATAAAGCAAATCTGTCCTGTGAACTGCCAAAATACAGACAGCATGTTACATGTCCCACCAGAGACAGTTACAATGTGCGCCGGGTCTTCCGGAAGCAGAAAAGCACCAGGCACAGATTGTGTTACACCAGTCTGTCGGAAATCCTGTGCTGACCAGCTGGCCCCCATCTTCACACAGATCTTCAACAGATCACTGGGACTGTGCGAAGTCCCTTCATGCTTCAAACGCTCCACCATCATCCCCATCCCAAAGAAATAAAAAATAACAGGACTAAATGACTACAGACCTGTGGCTCCAACATCTGTGGTCATGAAGTCATTTGAAAAACTGGTGCTGGCCCACCTGAAGGACATTACTGGACCCTTGCTGGATCCTCTTCAGTTTGCCTACAGAGCAAACAGGAATGTGGACGATGCAGTCAACATGGGACTGCATTATATTCTGCAACATCTAGACAGACCAGGGACTTGTGTGAGGATCCTGTTGGTGGACTTCAGCTCGGCCTTTAACACTATCATTCCAAACCTCCTACTGCCCAAATGATAAATCCCCTGTGATGTTTGTACTGGCTACTGTATACAGGCCACCAGGGCACCATACAGATTTTATTAAAGAATTTGCTGATTTTCTATCGGAGTTAGTGCTGGCTGCAGATAAAGTCCTAATTGTTGGTGATTTTAATATACATGTTGATAATGAAAATGATTTGTTGGGATCAGCATTTATAGACATTCTAAACTCTATTGGTGTTAAACAGCATTTGTCAAGACCTACTCATTATTGAAATCATACTACATACTACATACAAATCATCTCAGATCATTATCTAGTCTCCTGTATATTCCATGTAGCTAAAGCTGTAAAGCCAACTCCTTGTTACAAATATGGTATAACCATCACTTCTACCACAAAAGACTGCTTTATAAATAATCTTCCTGACTTATCTCAGTTCCTCAACATATCCAATAGTTGATGATGTAACAGAAACTATGGACTCTCTCTTCTCTAGCACTTTAGATATCCATACGGCAGCAAAGTTCCTTGATTATTACGCCGGAATGAGAGTATAGTTCCTAGCCAAATCGGCCTAGAAAATCGCAACTTTTCATTTTCTGCCAGTCTTAGTACACGATATAACTACAGAAGAGTCAAGTTTTAAATAGGACAAATATCGAAACTCTTTGGTCATTTTTGAACGTGATGCTACTGGTCTAATCGGATTCAAATATCTATGCTAAGCTATGCTAGAAGTGCTATCGCCAGACCCGGAGATCGGCTGAATGGATTCCAAAACGGTAAAACTCAAGTTATTAACTCTGGGGGAGTTGGAGAATGAGCCTATTTCCTAAAAAAGTGGAGTGTTCCTTTAAGCCTCTCATTAAAAAAACACAATTTAACACCAAAGAATTAATTAATTACAGACCAAACTCAAATCTCCCTTTTCTGTCAAAGATATTAGAAAAGGTGATATATGTGAGGATTTCCAGTCAGGTTTTAGACCATATCATAGTACTGAGACTGCTCACATTAGAGTTGCAAACGACCTGCTTTTATCATCTGATCGTGGTTGTCTCTCTATCAGTGCTACTGGATCTTAGCGCCGCGTTTGATACTATCAATCACAACATTCTTTTAAATAGATTAGAAAATTATGTTGCATTAGAGGAACTGCACTGGCATGGTTATCTGACCACCATCAATTTGTGGCAGTAAATGAAGAGGTATCATACCAATCACAAGTGCAGTATGGAGTACCTCAAGGCTGAGTACTATGCCCCTGACTTTTCATGCTTTACATATTACCCTTGGGAGGTATTATTAGGAAACACGGTGTTAGCTTTCACTGTTATAATGATGATACCCTGCTCTATATTTCTTCGCGACCCGATGAAACTTAGCAATTTTCAAAACTAATGGAATGTATAGTTGATATAAAAAACTGGATGACTAGAAATTTGACTAGAAATAGGTGTTAATTATTGGACCAAAAACTTTTGCATGTAATAACCTAGATCACTGTCTAATACTTGATGGCCGCTCTGTAAATTCTTCATCATCTGCTAGGAACCTAGGTGTACTTTTTGATAGCAAACTTTTCTTCGAAAAACATGTTTCTAGCATTTGTAAAACTGCATTTTTCCATCTTAAAAATATATCTAAATTACGACCTATGCTCTCAATGTCAAATGCAGAAATATTAATTAATGCGTTCATGACCTCGAGGCTAGATTATTGTAATGCTTTATTGGGTGGTTGCTCTGCGCATTTAATAAAAAAACTCCAGCTGGTTCAAAATGCAGCAGCTAGAGTTCTTACTAGAACCAGGAAATATGACCATATTAGCCCAGTTCTGTCAACACTGCACTGGCTCCCTATTAAACATTGTATAGATTTTAAGATCTTGCTAATTACCTATAAAGCCCTGAATGGTTTGGCACCTCAGTATTTGAGTGAACTCTTATCACACTATAGTCCTTCACGTCTGCTGTGATCTAAAAATCTCTGGCCATTTGATAATACCTAGAATATCAAAATCATCTGCGGGCGGGAGATCGTTTTCCTATTTAACTCCCAAACTCTGGAACAATCTACCTAACGCTGTTCGGGAAGCAGACACACTCTGCCAGTTTAAATCTAGATTAAACACCCATCACTTTAACCTGGCTTACACATAATACTCTTCGCATTTCTATAATTCAAATCTGTTAAAGGATTGTTAGGCTGCTTGAATTAATTAATGACACTATTTCGACACACTATTTCCCTGTCTAAATACTGTAATGTAAAGCTACTTTGACACAATTTGCATTGTTAAAAGCGCTATATACAAATAATAGTGAATTGTGAATAATAGTGAATTGACTTGATTATAACATACTAAACCGCATCAGCCGAACGTTAGAAATAACTTACTTTTGATCTTTTATGAATTCTTATCACAGAATGAGGCAGAAATATATATCCTCTACTGTAATAAAGGTTATGTCGATTAGCGATGGATTATAAATATACTTAATTATGAAAATACCTGAGGTGGTTTTAAGAACACAGACAAACTATACATTGTCACAGTCGAGTGTTTATTGGCTTAATATTTCATCATTCAAAGGCAAATCGATTCCATCTTTTATTAAGTTATGATGATAGCTGGATGCTTTTGTCCATAATACTATGATTTATGAAGCGTCAGTTCTTTTGGTTGTGTATGCATATTATGTGGATTTTCTGCACGAGGGTGCCCTCCAGCTTCCAGCATGAATGAAACACACATTGCATTTGTTTATAGCACTATATAATGGCCAATGCATATGTAATGGAGTGACAGAGGCGTGAGGCGTGCGGATCCATGTGGAAACTTTTTATTAAAAGATGTGGTCAACAAACACAGGCAGGATCGAAACACCAGCAAACAGGTATGGCACAGGCAAAACACAAGAGTAGTCAAAAATGAGCATTGGTCAGTCAACAGCGAACAATATTCAGAGGGCTTGACAATGAGAGATAAATTCAGGTACACAGTAATAATCCAGGCAGGGGCAAATACAATCCACAACAGGCAAGGCAAAACTATGACAATGAAAACTTGAGCAGGCTCCATAAAGTAGCTATCAGCTAGGGTAGCGATAAGTGCTTACAATACTCAGCCCCGAGAAGGAGAAAGTCCATGGCTTAAGTAGCATGTCTAATAGAAATCAGCTGTGTGTGTAATCAGTGCATTCAGCTGTGTATGTGTAATCAGTAGAAGCATATTGGAAATGCAAAGTCGGCAACACCAAAGCTCTAAAAGTATCAAACAAAACAAAAAAAGAACATATAAACAGGGGTGCACATAATTGATCCGCAGGTCTGCATGCGCGACCAAAATTTAAAAAAATGTAAATAAGTGTAAATAAGTTCTGACAGCGCATTTGTGTACCGACATGGTTGACAGCTGTTAATGCACAATTACTATTTTAGATCGACAAACTGTACTGTATAAGATTTCTATTCAAACTGAAAGCATAATCTAGGCTACCCGCTGCCGTTTTCAAAGCAAAACTTTGACATTTCATTCACTGACGCAGTTCCATCAGCAGCGCTAAACCCGGAAGCGCATAATACTTACATGCCGGCAACCCGCCAAAATAAAAGCTCGCTGATTTTACGTTTGAAAATGATTAAAATAAAAATAAAAATAATGATAATAATAATAAAACATTTTATTTTAAAGTTTACTATAAAATAATTGCATTTGTATGTAATACTGCCTCTTTATTTGTAAATAAAATAGTATTATCACACTTGATTATTTAGTTTATTATTTTTAGGTAGTTATATATATATATATATATATATATATATATATATATATATAAACTAACTGCTCCAGTGCCACCTCTGAAGGCACTGGAGCAGATTCTTGGACAGGAGAGGCCCCAGGAGCAGATTCTTGGACAGGAGAGGCCCCAGGAGCAGATTCTTGGACAGGAGAGGCCTCAGGAGCAGACTCGTGGACAGGAGAGGCCTCAGGAGTGCAGTGTGTAGTCCAAACATGCAATATGGCGGCCGCCATCACGGGCAGTGCGGTAAACAGTGGGATGCCTGGCAGGCTTGAGAGCGTAGGGACCACTGGGATGTCAGCTTCTCACACTGACATCAGTGGTGGGTCCATCACTCTAGCAATCAGTCTCTATATTCCTAGCCCAAGCTCCGCATTCGCAGGAGCTTGGATACTATAGCCCCACCAAAAAAAATCCTTTGGGGAAATCTTGCAACGAAGCTCTTGAATGGCAGTCATGTCTTTTTTTTTTGAGGAACCCAGCTCAGCTACCAAATCTGACCTCAGAAGACTATGGAGGGTAGTCCGGACTGCTGAGCGAATCATTGGTACAACCCTCCCCACTCTCCAAGAACTGTACTTATCCAGAGGGAGCAAAAGGGCTGGAAAAATCACTCTGGACCCCTCAAATCCAGCACACTCCCTCTTTGAACTGTTGCCATCTGATCGACGCTACAGAGTAGAGCCCGGCGCGGGACAGTTTTCTTAAACCCGCACCCGCCCGCTTCCGCTGAATTTCTGACCAGGACTGCCCGCTCCCACATACTCAAAGTAAATAATTTAACATCCAAAATAACAGGTGTTGTGGTCCTACTCGCCCCGCTCCGAGCGGGTTTTGAACCGCGGTCTCCAGTGTGGGAGGCGGGGGCGCTCTAACTAGGAGGCAAAAGGCCACGGCCACTAGCGTCAGTCGCTAGAGCACCACTTGAGATCGGGGAGTGAGGTTTTACCTGCACAGCACTTACCCGCTGGCCTCTGCTACACAGGCTTTAAATATGATTGCGTTTAAATAAGATGAAGTAATGCTAAACCAAAGCACCACACATGACAAAAACATTGAGTTTTTTTTTTTACCGTTATAAAATATTAACCGTTAAAACAAAACTAGTGGCTTATGTAGCAGATTTGCTTTATGAGATGAACATAATTAATCATAACGGGTTATCAATTATATATCCATCTTCAGGAATTAGCTGTAGTATTAATAGTACAATAAAATGATTAGTTCGTCCGCAGTACGGACCCTTCTCTCAACTCTAAGGAGAATTATTCCTCTGGCCACGACAAATAATTTCCTTAGTGAAGCATCGCTCCGAGTATTGTAGCAAGATCGAACGTTAAAGTGACTTAGTTCTGAGAGCAGCAGACACAAACACCCATATGTATTCACACTTGGTTGTCTATTAAACTACACTACAGGGGAACATGTAACATAGAACTAGACACAGACATACACACATTAAACATGGATGCCAACGCAAGGAAGGCACGGAGAGAGAGAGAGAGGGGGAGAGAGAGAGAGAGAGAGAGAGAGAGAGCGGCAGGATTTTAACATCAGCTAAATACAACCTGGGTTTGAACCATTAGAAAATCATTTCACCTTAATTAAAAGGTGGCGAAGCCTAGAAGCGCATCTAGATAGTTAACAAGCGGTTACTTGCATGGTTTTTGTGGGTGCTGAGTAAAGTATCCTGGTGCATGTATAATGCATAGATTCCCGGGGAGGGATTCCTTTTGGAGTAAAAGCTTCGTCCTTCCAGCCATGGGTTGATTAGTCCGAAGTGGGTTCCCGAAGTTACCGAACTTAAAGTTGCCAGAAGATCGGGCTTCCCCGGAAGGGGAGCCGCGAGGTTTCCCAGGTGATGTGTCTCCAGGGCACTTTTTTTGGTAGAAGAGCGTTTGGGAACTGTGCGTGGGCTCTTTAAAGTCTGCGAAGAGTCCCGCCTCTCGGGATGGGCTTGACCAATGAGAAAGGCTGAATTTCCAAGCGGGAGTTTGGAAATACTGGGGGTTTTATGGCCCTTTGTCTGAGAGCATGGTAATTTGCAAAAGGGGTTGGATTGAAAGTTATTATACAAACTATTAAAGATTCTTAGGACACTGATATGTTGCATAGTTATCAACATGTAATATTCCCTCTCAATTAAATCATCCGAAGACGGATTGATAGAGACCAAACATGTTACAGTCAGAGTGATATTAACTATTGATCTATTATAAGCATGAATAAAACAGTATAAAATACACAAAAACAGTAATAATATACACAATGACTTAATGATATGTGTGCTCATTCAAAGAAAGATTTTCCTATGAATTAATTAGAGAAGAGTCCATTTTATGGCATAATGTCCTTTTCCTAAAGTGGATATGAAGTGAGTGTTGCTTGCCATTTGCATTTCTCTGAGCAATAAAACTAGTGTTATCTGATGGGTTGCCATGGCACCGGGGGTGGTCTGGCGGCGTCTGCAGACATAGGGGCACCCAAGAATGCGTATTGGCTGAGGGGTCTGTGATTATTTGTTAATCTAATAACTAGTTTCATTTGTTAAATCAAATGAGAAATTGTGTCTGATTGGTCCAATAGACAACAACGAGCGACGTTAAAGATGCAGAACAATCAGACTTGCACCTGCCACTCATGGCGGGGAGCCAGTGGTGGCTCTCTGGCTGTTGGTTGCCTCCAGGAGTGGTTGTGGTGCCGTGGTGGATGCTGTCAAGTGGAAAGCTATGGAAATGTAGGCTGTAGTAAGGTGCGGATCCTCGAGCTGGTGTAGCAGGTGTCGAGGCAGTGTCAGCTGTCATCCCGAAGTGAGTTGGTCCGGGTGAGATGGTTGTTGATGCTGTTAGCCAGGAGGCTATCTGTGGTACCCGTGGTGTGGAACAGCCGGGTTAGACTCTCACTGGTGAGAGAGCAAGTGGTTCCAGGGGTCGCAGGGAATTGTTATGGAGATTTTGTAGGGTGAAGAGGGTTTCAGACTGACCTAGTGATGATGGCAGGAGGGCAGCAGGTGGTTGTTAGCCCTCTGTTCTGCTGGAACATCACCAGAAATCTGATGTTTGCGGTGTCGCTTTGCTTTTGTGGCGGCACCGACTTGAGCTTGCCTGAGTTGTGTTGGTAGAGGTTTTGCTGTTGGGCATGTGGGCCCGTTGCTCAACCCAACGTTGTCTGGCTGCTTCTGGGGTGTCGACTGGTTTTAAGGGATGCTCCTCCCTTGGAGGGGTCTGATGCTGTGTTGCGTCAGGCAAGGAGTCAGAAGTTTGTCCTTCGCAGTACTCCTCGGTTGAGTCTATTTCAAAGAGCTCTTTTGCCAGTATCAGAAGCTCCTGTAACTCAGAAGTAGGCGTGTCCGGCTGTCCTTGTGCAACATCCGTTCGGCACCTGTGTGAAGGGTGGAGGAGGATGTTGTGGGGGACTGTCGTTGGACATACCATGGTGTTCGCAGGATGAGGATGGCCTTTTCCATGGTTCCTGCCAGTGGCTGGTCTGGGACCTGGGTCTGTTGCCATGGCAACGACTCTTTCCTCTGCTGGCTAGTGGCTTTCTGTAGAAGTGCCTGGCATTGTGGCAATTCTGGGTGCCTTCTGGCGCCTGTTTTGGATTCTGGGTTGTGCAGTTCAGATTCAGTGGGGTCTTACAAACACCTTTGGTAGAGGCCTTGTGCTTGTTAAAGGCCTTCTGTGTCAGGTCACGCAGTTGTTGAGCTGGCATTGTGGGGCAGGCTCTAATGCCTATATGGTGACTTACAATGGGGTGGAGGTTTCGGATGAAAAGGCTCTTAAAGCCGGTGTCTTCCTCCATCCCAGGTTCACTGCGAGCTCCGTAGTAAGCTCGTCGAAGTCTGTGGTAGTAATCACGGGGAGTTTCATGACGGCCCTGTTCGATGGCTAAGGTAGCGATCAGTCCGTGTTCGAATTCTGGGTCTGAGAATTCCCTTTTGATAGCTTGTTTAACCCTCTGGGGTCTAAGGGTGTTTTGGGGGCCTGGAGAAGTTTTGACATGCTCTTACATTTGTGCTTTTTTCAGTTGCTTATAAACATATAAATGGCTAAAGTCTTATATCACTGTAAACAGCACAAACTGGGCTACAACAATATGTTAGCATCATTTATGTACATGATTTTGTTTTTGAGAAAGAAACGTTTATGCGTGGTTCGTGAAAAACTAAAATTTTGAAGTCACTGAAATAAGGCCATAAAACACATACAGAACATTTGTTCACAAGACTTTTGAGAACTGGATCTTGTAGCCTAGAATTTTTGCTTCAAAATGATATGTAAGTCATCTTGTTTACTTGCTCACAGAAAACAATATATTGATTTAAAGATTCTAAGTCACTTTTTGAGTAAAAAGGCTCTATGCGAGAGGGCGTGACTCACACCTGAGAAGACAAAGGCCCGCATAATGAGCTCCATAATGAGCCATTCAGTCAGGTGTGTGACTGAGAGAGAAGAGTTACAAGACAGAATGGGAGGAAAAAAGACATGTGTATACATATAACTATCACATAAAATAACTTGAGATTCACTTGTGAGTGCAGTTAAACAGTTTATTAGGAACAAACAAACAAATAAACAACAGAAGAGTCAAGACATCCTGGGTGCAATATCCAAAATATCCAAAACCGTGGCAGGAAACTGGAACCCAGGAAAACAGGAGACAGCAGAAACTGCATGAGAAAACACAAAACAGACGTGAGCAACACAATGAACAGACAAAGACAAAGCAAACATGGTGAAAATACATACACTACCAGTCAAATTATTTAAACAGTAAGATTTGTGTAGAACAGTAACAGTAAGAAGTGTCTTCAGCTCACCAAGGCTGCGTTTATTTGATCCAAAGTACAGCAAAAACAGTACATTATATTTATTATAATATATAGGCCTACATATTTTTACTATTCAAAATAAATAAAGCATAGAACATATAACTATCCTCACGTCGTGCAACATTTCAATGCAATGAAAGGTTGCCTATCATATTTCAAAATGTTGCACTCGATTTTACACATTTTATTCTGGAGTTATAGTTTGGGAAAAGTTCACCAGTAAATGCGTTAAACTTTGTCACAACAACACATTATCGAATGCCAATAAGAAACATTACTTACTCGGTATAAAGTATCTCCTCCTCCGCGGCTCCAGCTGCGCTCGCGCTCTGTTTGTGAGGGTAAACAAACTTTTTCCTCTCAGCGCGTCTTCTGGCGGTAAATACAAGGCTTTTTCCTCTCAGCGCGTTTCTGAGGTAAATACAAGGCTTTTTCCTTCTTCCAAAACGGAAAAGTATCAGAGATGAACACGTTGCTGCTTTGTTTACGGTAGTGTGGGCGTTTACATGCCGCGTGGCTCGCGCGGAGGTTTGTAATAACAATAGCGCGAGCGGCGCGTGGGCGTCACCTAATTAGAGATAATGAGACCAGACGGAAAAACTGGACATGTCCTTGGTTTCATACGGATTACTTTATAACAGAATATTTGTTTTTGGTAAGACTTGCTTCATTTAACAGTAGACACTTCAAGCTTTCTATAGATATATGTCTCATGTCTCTGTGTGAAGTATTTGCTGAGTTACAGTTCATTTTAGTGACGTGTTTCAAAAAGCAGTTCGCGGAGACGGAGAAGACAGAGAGCGCTCCCTGTATGTTTTCTTTATTCTTCAAAAGCACAAAGTTTAGTTTTTATTATGAGTGTACACAAATAAAAGTAGACCCCTTACAGATTCGAATGGTGTATTGCTCTTATCTGTACGATCAAAAATGGCAGAGTAATTCAAGCTCATTTCGGCCTTATCAGGAAAATCTGCCTCAAAACGCATATATGCGTTTGTCGACCCCAGGGGGTTAAACTGCTGGTAGTCCGATTGGATGTGTCCTGGCTGTCGAGCCAGGAAGCGTTGCACTTCTGGGCTGCAGGTGATCCAGAGTAGATCTAGTCTATCTTGGTGGTTCACACTGGTCCACGGCTGCAGGAAAAAGTCAATCTCTCTTAAGTAAGAGTAAACATCATATTCTCCTGCCAGTTCTGGCGTGAGTGCAGGGATGTTTCTGGCCATTCGGTTGAGGTCTTTGAGTGTCACTCCATGTGCTGTTTCAGGGCTCGCCTGAATAAATCCCTTTCCTTCTGCAGCTGCAGAGGTTTTCAGGAAGCTGACTTGTGAAATGTTAGGCAGAAGACTTTGGCTCCCCCCTTCGTATCGGTGTACAGGAGTGAGGGGATTTGCACTGCTGGCTGTGTGACGTGCAGCAGGGTGCCTTTTATTTGAATCCATGCACAGCCGGTAGGACTGTTTCAGTTCTCTCTGAACCATATCAAGCTCCTCGTTAATGCTGCAGAATTGCTGAGTCAAAGTTTGGACTTCAGCTCTGGCTGCATGTATATGGACTGCTAAGGCCTTAGTTCTGGTGTCCCTATCATTAAGTTCCACATACGCTGTTTTTAACAGTGTCTTTGTGTGAAACAATTCTCTTTCCAGGTCCTGTCTGGTGGCTTTTTCATACTGCGCTTGGTGTCCAGCACATGGTGCGTTGTGGGTATGCATTAACCTGACCCCCTTTGTCACTGTGTCACCACAAGCTTTGGCACAGAGTGAGCATCAGGGACACATTATGCAATGTTGCTCAGCACATGTAGCATGTGTGTGACGTCATGCCGCAGTTTGAGGGCTGGAGCAGCAGCAAGTCGAGTAGATGTGATAGGGTGGTTGGAGGTGTTAGGGAGGTGGTAGAGAATAAGCTTTATTGTTCAGTCAGAGGTTTGCATTTAGGCAATGACATTTATGGATAGCTCTTAAATTAGTGTCAGGGCTGCAAGGTGGGTACCCTGGAGGTGAAAGTTGGTTTCATTCTGGTTACGGCTGCCGTGTCATGGGTGGGTGGGTGGGTCTTGGTTGAGGCCGTAGCTCACCATGCAATGCACTTGTGATGTTGTTGCACGCCTGGTACAGGTGTTGGTGCTTGACTGGTTTCCTGTTCATTGTGGCAAACTCATCTTTATCCTAGCCAAGGAGGTGGCATGTGAAGCTGAGATTGTCATGATTTGAGTCTGTGTAACTGAGGAGTTCTTTGATGCAGTTCTTGTGAGCTGATGCGATTTAAAGGGTTATCAGGATGGCTGTCACTTGTACTGTGATGACTGGGAGTCCAGCTTGAAGTGTTGCTGTGGTAGACTGGAGAATCACTGGATGATTCGTGAAGTGCGGAGCTGGGCTCTTTTGTCATCTGAGTAGTTAGTGCCCCGGTGGGAGCAGTGTTCTGCTGAAGTGGGCAACCCCCCTTTAGTTCTGGCCATGTTGTTGGAGTAGAGTGCAGATGCCATTTGAGTTTGATGATGTAATGTGGTCTTGAGTGAGTCCACATAGCTGACATCAGCTCTGCATTGTTGCTTCTTGTGAAGAGCAGCTTTGGCACTGGCAGTTTCGACAGGTGCAGGATGTCTCTTAGAAAAGGGGGTGTGGCTCAGAGTGCTTTGAAGCGTGTGAAGCTTCAGGCCATGTCCTCATGGCTGGCTGTGAGATTTTCCGTGACCTCTGTGACCTGACAGTCTGTCTAGGTGACCTGTCTGGCTGGAGTGGCTGGGGTTCTTGCACTTCAGCCCGGAGATTCGGCTGTCTCACTTTCAGCAAAGGGTCAATGTGACCCAGCAGCTCTTTATCACTGAGAAGGTTGAATGCATGTATGGCTGCATGTTCCGTGCACACCTTTGGGCCTTAAGAGTTCAGTTCTGTTCCTGAGCTTCAGCTTGGGGTCTGCCCAAGAGTTGGAATTGACATAAAAATTGGATTTACTCCAGTGTCAGCAGAACTCCAAGTCTCGCCTTGTTTTCCAACATGCTGTTTCCTGCTGGTTGGGAACTGTGTTGACTTTCTGATGAAGCATCTATCACAGTGATGTGCCTTTCCAGATGTAAAGGCAGGAGGAGTCTGGGTCGTGGGCTGGTCTGACCTTGAGACTGAGTTCTCGCGACCAGCTGAGATGTCAGGTCTTATCTCTGTGACCTGGCTGTGCACTTCAGATGAGTTGGCAGGCTGGAAGTGTGAACGTTCCCGCACTTGAGGCTAATTCTCTGAATGCTTAAAGTCCCTCGGGCTCAAAACCATACGGCAGGTCCATGTTGGTGAAAAGAGGGCCGGTGTTCATTTGGGGTTGTGTACACAGGGTGTACGGTCTCATGGAGCTGATGGTCAGGTGCAGGAGAGTTGGCCGTGTGTTTATTTTGGCTTGTCGTGGGCGGTCAGCCGTCTGCTGATGTGCTGTTTGGGTGCCATGACCATCTGGCATTAGGATGGATGTCTCTGTTGTGAGAGACTGTTTGACAAGATCTGGGCGTTTCTTTTAGTAGGAGGGCTTTCTGGTAAGTTTCTTATGCCACTCGCAGTTAAAAGGAGTTTTGAGAGTCTGATACATCCTGTTTGCACTGCTGTGGAGGCCACGTTTTATGTCCTCAGGATCTCTGTTGCTGGCCCGTGTGCACTCCAGAGTCAGTTCTGGGTACTGTGCAGGGATAGGCAGGATTTTACCAGTCTTTATGGAGGCAGCGCTGTGTTGTCTGTAGGCCATATGGGCTGAGTTCCGCAGATGTCAGGTGGTCATTGTGCGGGGGAAGACCATGGCGCTTGAATGGTGACTCACAATGTGATGCATCTGTTGTCTGCCGTAGACTCAGAGCTGGCTGTAGCAGGCTTCTCGTAAGTTTTGTAATCCGCTTTGACGGTTTCAGACTGCTGGTACAGGATGTTGTGTTTCAAGGCTGGAGGTGATCCTGAGCAGATAGCCTGTCTCGTGTGGTCACATGGGGCAGAGTGCGAGCATAAAAGTTCATGTTTTGCAGGCAGGCCAGTGTGGTGGCCTTCTGCAGGCCAGTTGGTTGGGGTATGTGGGGCCACACGGTGTGTGTATCTGCAGTGATGCTCTGGAAGGGTCCCTGCCCCACCTGTGGTTGCTGGCAAGTGAGGTGTGAACAGTGGGCCTGGGCCTGCTTGTCAGGGGAAATTCTGTGTTGTGTTTTCCCTTTCTGTTCACCTTGTGGTCTGCAAGCCTATTTCAGTTCATTTGTGACATTGAGTTCGCCTTGGCTTTGTTGGTTGGCGTTTGAAGTTGCCTCGTCGCTGAGCAGAGACTTGGATTTCAGCTCGGCAGCTTGCAGGTGGCATTCACAGGCATTGTTTCAGTTCGCCTGGGTCATTACTTAAGAGAGCTTTAGCCTGCTGGAGCCTCTCTGGCTTCTATTCCAGCTGCTCTCTGTGCTCAGTGTCTGTGTGGGTTTTGTAGAGGCATCCTGAAACTTTCTACTTCCTCTTGTAGCTCCTTGTCCTCTTCATCCGCTGTCATTTGCTGGTCCAGCTGGCCTGGCGGTTCTGCACGCGCTCCCGGTCCTCCGGGCCTCCTTGTGGTTGAAGCATCTTTCGCTTGGCTTTAACTGGATGATGCGGTTGCAGGCAAGAGCACCGATGATCCTGGCTGGCTCTCTGTGGCTGTAGCCCTGGTTTGATCATGGTCTGTCTGCCAGTTCAGGTTGTCATCCAGCTGTTTCGCTCAGGTGCTGTAGATCAGGAGTGGTCCCGGACCGGAGGGCGTCTGTTGCAGTGCTTAGCCAAGCCGGATAATCTGGACACAGGTGGAGCACAAGTGGAGAGGGAAAAACACAAAACACCAATGCAAGTCCGCACAGATTTAGTGAGCTAAAATATTTGGGCTATGTGTTGCATGATTAACTGGTGTGATCAGTTAGTGACGCAAACTAAACGCTTACATATCGTGGCTGATAAGGCAGGAGTGAATAATTGGTGTGAGTGAGCACCCGAAAACTATGGGTAACACTGTTGATGGGTGATAACCTAGGGGGTCATTTAATGACTTAGGCTATTTGGTTTATCAACGTTATTACCAAGTATTTTCTGATGGTTCAAACAGGTTCGGTCTCCGAACACACAAAACAACCAAAACAAACAGAACAAAATTAATAAAACAAATCAAAGTTAGAATTTAGAAAGGAATAGTGGGAAATCAAGGGCTTACTACCACCTCTAGGGGCTGTGACAAGGACTGCGGAGCGGGGCTCTTGTACTGCCTAGGGAGGTGATGAGAGAGATAGCTGGACAGACCAAGCACGCTAAAGCAGAGAGGCTCTCTAGTCCTCTTCACGTTTCATATTGAGTGAATGGCTATATCTTGGGTGTTGTTAGGCTTGGTGATGAGCTGAGGTTACCCGGGTGAGCCCCAGTGATTGGACCGTCTCCCTTGACTCTCCCAAGAACACAACTGCAGGGGCTCCTGATCACTCGCACCCAAGGCACCCGGTGGCAACCACTCAAACAGCAATGCCTTTTGGCACAATGTTGCATCACTCAAGTGAGGGAGTCTCAACGAATAGCTGGCACAGCCAAAATTGGGTTTTGCCTGTGGGTCCCAAGTTACACGGACCCCTTTTGGGCCTCGAACTATGGATGAGTTCGCTCCTCTCAAAAGGGTGGACCACCGTGTAACTTCACAGGGTAATTAACCAAAATTGCCCTTATGTGTCAGTCAGTATGGTTGATACAACACTTGAGGTACCCCATTGCTGATGTCGTGCTGCGTGTTGCCACTCGGAGTACAGGGGCAGAGGTATCCGAGGCGCCCCCCCCAGTACATGTCGGGTAGGTCAGGCAGACGAGTCCAGTCCCCGAGAATTCCCCATGGATGACTCGTCAGCTTACTGCCAAGCACCAGGGGCATGCTACCTAACAGGGAACATTGAGAGGGGACAACAGAAAGATTAAGCGTCTAGGATGAAGCAGCTTGATGCCAATGAGCAAGGGAATCAGACGTGTGACGGTGGGCCACTAATAGATTTGGAGGCTCATTGTGCACCGCAGTGGCTAGCATTACCTATGCCTATAGAGGAAGGAGAGGAAAAGGGTAACAAAATAAAATTGAAAATTGAAACAAAGTTAAAATGTCCTAATTGCGTAGGAAAATAAATGGAAAATTGTTTTAAATAGATTTAAAATTTAAGTAAATTCAATTTTGCTCAATAGGTGTAGCTAGACTTAACTACAGACTGGAGTAGATTAAATAAAATAAGCCCAAATAAAATAAATAAATAATTGCTGCAAATAACAGTAAAATAAAATACACAAAACAACCAAAGCATGTGGAAGAGACCAAAGTAATTGATAGCCCAACAGAAGGTGGAACAGAAAGAAACTGTAGAGGTAGGCGTACTGTTACACGTTACACACACTGTCTCTAAGTGTCAGTCGGATGCTAACAGCTGAGTTAAGTGCTTTAGCCTCTATCCATGTAGGGCCGTTAGCGTGGTAGCTTCGGCTACCTGCAATGGTCTGTTTACATTAGTCTGTGACGAGATTTTATCTGTTCAGGAGAGACTTACGCGGTTTACAACGAAACCCGAAAGTGGGGATTTTCTTTATCCAATATCAAATAGATTTCATCTAAAACTCTGTGCACTGCCGATCTGACATTTACTAGTTGGATATGGGACTTATGCTGTTCAAAACTGAAAATGGGGATTCTTCGCCCAAGATCATAACTTTAGTATATTAAAAAAAATTATATATATATTTATATATATATTTATACGCACTGCCGATCTGGGATTTCTTCGCCAGCTATATGGGACTTGTGCGGTTGTTGCAACAATTACTTGATCAAGATTTTAAGACTCCCGGTTATCATTAATCCGACACTGACCTGCAGTAAGATTAATGTTGCTCCGTGATCGGGCGAGGGGGCACGCATTAGTTAGCTACGCTAATGGTTAAACCCACGGGAGTAATAGTCTAGTTGTATGGCATCGGAACACCAATGGCATCAATCTAGCTACATATAATATAAGGCCTTAATTTTAAGATAAGCGAGGAACATCGCTCGCTATCTTCTTCGCTCAATTTAAGGCGGTTAAAATAGCATTAAGACACACTATAAAAGGTTTCTTCGTTTTATAGTGTCAAAATTTATAAAACTGCAGTTAACTTAAGTCATTAACAGTGGCTGTTTCTCAGCGAGAAACTCGAGAACTGTTAAGGCACGGAAAGTGGGCGTGTAGCCTACATTCATTCACAAAAAGACGCAGTTGGATAGTAGTCTTGGTTTGAATAAACACACATAAGAAACACACAATTGTTACTGAGTCTGCTCACGGAACTAAGTTTAAAACGTTGCTCTAAAATTCTCCACCATCTGTTGCAGATTTGCTTTATGAGATGAACATAATTAATCATAACGGGTTATCAATTATATATCCATCTTCAGGAATTAGCTGTAGTATTAATAGTACAATAAAATGATTAGTTCGTCCGCAGTACGGACCCTTCTCTCAACTCTAAGGAGAATTATTCCTCTGGCCACGACAAATAATTTCCTTAGTGAAGCATCGCTCCGAGTATTGTAGCAAGATCGAACGTTAAAGTGACTTAGTTCTGAGAGCAGCAGACACAAACACCCATATGTATTCACACTTGGTTGTCTATTAAACTACACTACAGGGGAACATGTAACATAGAACTAGACACAGACATACACACATTAAACATGGATGCCAACGCAAGGAAGGCACGGAGAGAGAGAGAGAGAGGGGGAGAGAGAGAGAGAGAGAGAGAGAGAGAGCGGCAGGATTTTAACATCAGCTAAATACAACCTGGGTTTGAACCATTAGAAAATCATTTCACCTTAATTAAAAGGTGGCGAAGCCTAGAAGCGCATCTAGATAGTTAACAAGCGGTTACTTGCATGGTTTTTGTGGGTGCTGAGTAAAGTATCCTGGTGCATGTATAGTGCGTAGATTCCCGGGGAGGGATTCCTTTTGGAGTAAAAGCTTCGTCCTTCCAGCCATGGGTTGATTAGTCCGAAGTGGGTTCCCGAAGTTACCGAACTTTAAGTTGCCAGAAGATCGGGCTTCCCCGGAAGGGGAGCCGCGAGGTTTCCCAGGTGATGTGTCTCCAGGGCACTTTTTTTGGTAGAAGAGCGTTTGGGAACTGTGCGTGGGCTCTTTAAAGTCTGCGAAGAGTCCCGCCTCTCGGGATGGGCTTGACCAATGAGAAAGGCTGAATTTCCAAGCGGGAGTTTGGAAATACTGGGAGTTTTATGGCCCTTTGTCTGAGAGCATGATAATTTGCAAAAGGGGTTGGATTGAAAGTTATTATACAAACTATTAAAGATTCTTAGGACACTGATATGTTGCATAGTTATCAACATGTAATATTCCCTCTCAATTAGATCATCCGAAGACGGATTGATAGAGACCAAACATGTTACAGTCAGAGTGATATTAACTATTGATCTATTATAAGCATGAATAAAACAGTATAAAATACACAAAAACAGTAATAATATACACAATGACTTAATGATATGTGTGCTCATTCAAAGAAAGATTTTCCTATGAATTAATTAGAGAAGAGTCCATTTTATGGCATAATGTCCTTTTCCTAAAGTGGATATGAAGTGAGTGTTGCTTGCGCGACCATTTGCATTTCTCTGAGCAATAAAACTAGTGTTATCTGATGGGTTGCCATGGCACCGGGGGTGGTCTGGCGGCGTCTGCAGACATAGGGGCACCCAAGAATGCGTATTGGCTGAGGGGTCTGTGATTATTTGTTAATCTAATAACTAGTTTCATTTGTTAAATCAAATGAGAAATTGTGTCTGATTGGTCCAAATGCTACACTTACGAAGCCTAATTCTTTCCCAATTTTTTTCCGTGACAATTGAGAATTGTTTCCATACTTTTGTCATGTAAACAGTCGCTTTAATTTTCTTCCTAACTTCATGTGTTGACTCAATTTCTATTGCACGCCAAATCCCACCGTTTCCCATGGGTCTCCCGCAAAATTTTCTGACCACTCACTCCCGCCCACAGCAAAGGTAAAACCTCTACTACAGAGCTCTGAGCACCAGAACGTCCGGACACAGGAACAGTTTCTTCCCTCAGGCAATCCAACTCATGAACACATAACAATAATTGTGGAACACACACTATTTATACACTTATACACTTATTTATCTAACACACATACTTAGTCTACATTTCATGAACACTTGACAATAACATGGAACGCACAACACTATTATACATCATTTATTCATCACACATATCACTATAACAAATTCCTTGTGTGTGTAAACATACCTGGCAATAAAGATCTTTCTCATTCTCTCATTCATTCATTCTCAATTTGCACATCATATACCTGTACATACAATTGTCAATTTGTATATTGTTATTCCCTATTTACTTGCTTTATTTTTTATTTTTATTTTATTATCTGTGTTTTTGTTCTGTTGACATTGTCATTCTGTTGCACTGTGGAAGTTTCTGTCACGAAAACAAATTCCTTGTATGTGTGAACATACCTGCCAATAAAGCTCATTCTGATTCTGATTCTGATTCATAGGCTTTCAGTTGATCTTACAACCCATTCCTCCACAGAGCCCTCAGGAAATCAATCTTTTACCATCACTGGCATCTGAGTTTTAGGGTGCAGCATTTTCCAGTGGCCTCATGAAAATGTCTGCCAAATATGTCTCATTGGGTCCTGCAAACAGATTGCCATTCACTTCTCTTCCTCCAAGGCTCAATGGGGTCTTATCTATGGTAGTAGGCCCTGAGGTGCTGGAATAAAATGTGCACTCTCTCTTGGAAAGGGGGCCATAGAACATATTCTTCCTGAGAGGGAACATACACACCTCTATTTTTCTGATGAGCAACTCAATAATACAACCTTCTCTAAATGTCCAACATAACTAAACATTAACATAAACTACCGTAATTAACGTAAACATCTTGTTTACTGAAAACACATAAAATATCACTTCCATAAAATCCAGAAATTTACTGTCTGAATGCAGTCCCTTGCATAGCATGCTGGGAACTACAGATCCACTGCCCAGGGCTGCCTTTCTCAATGCTTCATACAATTACCAATATTGATACCAGTCCTTTTTTAGTGGTTTATTATGAATTGAGCCAGCTTAAGTTAATTTAGTTTGAAGAAACTAAGTTGTATGTAAAATGTCTACAATTAAATTAACAAAGGGTACGGAATAATTTTTTGAGTATATTTACATCAAGGTGGAAAAGGACTTTCACATCCTTTTTTTCAGAAACTGGATAGGTTATTTTCAGAGTTTATTTGGAATAAAAAGACTGCTAGGATTAGCAAAGTACTTTTTCAGCGACCTAAATCTCTGGGGGGTATGGGCTTGCCCAACTTTTGACACTACTACTGGGCTGCCAATTTCAGAGTTTTTCAATATTGGTTAAACCAATCCCAGTCACAATGCTCACCTATGTGGCTTGTCATAGAAGCAACTTCATGTATCCCCACTACATTGACTGCCCTGTTATACTCCCCTTTTAATAGTTCACACTCTCCCTATACAAAAAATGTAATTGCAAAAACATCACTACAAATCTGGAGACAATTTAGGCTGTGTTATGGATTACAAACATTTTCTATATCTGCCCCTATAGCATCAAACTTTGCTTTCACTGCCCAGAAACAATTTTTTCTGATATTTGCAGGTTCGCAGTTTTATTCGTAATATGTATGCTCAGTTCCCTGGCCTCCCTGCTCCTCCTCCAATAGATTTAATACTTGAACCAATGTGTATTGGGAAAGGGATGATTTCAGTTTTTTATGACAAAATATGTTCTCTGCATAGAAGCTCACTGACATCCATAAAAACTCAATGGGAGGAAGATTTATTAGAAGACATATCAGACGAACCGTGGGAAAGCATTTTATACAGGGTGCATTCCTCATCTGTGTGTGCCAAACACGGCTGGATCCAATGCAAAATAATTCATCGTACTCATTGGACCAAGGTCAAACTTTCTAAAATTTACTCTGACGTTGATCCTATCTGTGACCGTTGGCTCCTGCAACCCTGGCACATATGTTTTGGTTCTGCCCAACTCTATATGGATATTGGTCGGAAATATTTGAGACAATGTCTCAAGTAGTTGGGACAGTAATTAAACCTGTGTCTATAACAGCATTGTTTGGTACACTTCCTTTGTCAGTTCACGGTTCAAGATACATGGCAGATTTCGTGGCTTTTGTGTCCCTCCTGGCCAGATGCCGGATTTTACTGCATTGGAAGTCATCTGCTCCACCTACTCACTCCTTGTGGATTAATGATGTTTTTCATTTCATCAAACTGGAAAGAATTAGATATTCGCTGAGGGGTTCTTCTTTGTACTGTTCTAAATATTGTCTGAAACTTTATATTACAAACACCTCTTGTGTTTATTGGCCTCTTTATGATGAATCGCTTGTTGCATTCCTCATTTGTAAGTCACTTTCCAAATTAATGTAAAAATGTAAAACACCACATCCTGAAATGCTCATGTTTAAATGAACATAGTGCCACAGTTCACTCTGAAACACACAGTGTGTCAGACTGTATATTTATGTAATTACATTGCAAGCTTTACAATTTTAAAATCACACTAAGCCATACTATATTCTTATAAGCTGGTGACTAATAACACCAGCACTTTTAGTGTCTCTCCAAGGCACTTCAGTTTTTACTTGCACTTGGTGCCTGATGAGTGGTCATTCTAAATCCTGTCTTATATGCTGTTGTCATCCCGCACACAGCCACTAGATGGTGTCGTTAGCTTGTGCAATTTGGTTCAGAGCAATTCATGCATGAAATAAATGCAAAATTTTTCATCAGAATATTTCAACATTTGTTTTCTTCTCAGATATACACAATCCACTTTGGTCATTTTTCTCAGGTTGAAAAATCTGCTGAACAGGCATCTTTAAAAATAAAAAATTATATGCCTGCAAATGTGTGTGTGTGTGTGTGTGTGTGTGTTTTCTCTTGTTCTGGCTTTCCAGATGCCAGCTTTGGTGGACAAAAATTTAAAAGTCATTCATTATGATAGCATTGTGTTAATTATTTTATGGTAAACAATTTACCTCAGTATCTCCAGCTGACAGTTTGGACTCTTCAGTCCATCAGAAAGCAGCTTCACTCCTGAATCCTGCAGGTCATTGTTACTCAGATCCAGCTCTCTCAGAACAGAGTTTGATGACAGAGCTGATGACAAGCTCTCACAAGACTGAGCAGTGAGATTACAGCACTGTAGCCTGTGAAGAGAAAAAAGCAAACAGCAAATATAATCTCTATTTTTTTTATTTTGTAATGGTTTATAATCTGAAACACAGAGAAAGGGAACTTTATAATGTGAATTCACACAAGAGCAGTAAACTACTGTGATATTACTGTGAGAATCATTCTGCTGTTCATTCACAGTCATTTGTAAGAAAGTGTCCCATCATGCATTGATTTTACAGCAATCATCACATTTACATTTATTCTAGTGCTGTCAAACAAGATTATCGTGATTAATCGCATCCAAAATAAAAGCTATTGTTTACATAATATGTGTGTGTGTGCTGTGTATATTTATTATGTATATATAAATACAAATACATGCATGTATATACTTAAGAAAAATATGTTAAGTTTATGTATTAAATATATTTATATATAATATATAATATAAAATATAAGAATATAAATGTATATGCATGTAAATATTTCCAAAATATATGCTGTATGTGAGTGAATCTATATATACATAATAAATATACACAGTAAACACACACACATATATTATGTAAACAAAAACATTTATGTTGGATGTGATTACTCGTGATTAATCGTTTGACAGCACTAATTTATTCATGTTTTTGTACAGTCTTGGCAAACAATTCACCTGTGTAAATTCAAGGCCCAATTATTAACAGTGTATGTAAATTGTTAATGCTCTTACAGTGCTTTTCTGGTGTTTTTGATGACTGGCAGCAGTCTCATCAGTGCTTCATCAGATCTTCTGTATTTCTGCAGTTCAAACTTCTCCTGAGTCTCTTCTGACATCTGGAGCGCAAACACCAGACCAGACCACTGAGCAGAGGAGAGATTCTGTGCTGAAAGATTTCCTGAGCTCAGATTCTTCTGGATTTCTTCCACAAAATCATCTTTCAGTTCACTCAGACAGTGGAAGAGGTTGATGGTCCTCTCAACTGAATTCTCCTCTTCTATAGTCTGTTTGATATAGTCGGCAGTGTCTTTCATGTTCTCTGTTTTCCACTTCAGCCCTGGCAGTAGTTCCTTCAGGTCACTCTGATTGGACTCCAGTGAGAGACCCAGCAGGAACCGGAGAAAAAGGTCCAGGTGTCCATTCTCACTTTGTAAAGCCTTGTTGACTGCAGCTTTATGAAGTTTAAACAGTGTTTTTTTGGACACTTTCCATGTTAGTTTTTTTCTCCAGGATCCTAGAAATGGGTTTGCTTTCTTGTTTTTGTTGATAAAAAACACATAGAGTGCAGCAATTAATTCTTGGACACTGAGATGTACAAAGCTGTAAACATTACTTGCAGAAACAGCCTTTTCCTCCTGAAAGATCTCAGTGCATAACCCAGAGTACACTGACCCTTCACTGACATCTAGTCCACATTTCTCAAGATCTTCTTTGTAGAAAATCAGATTTCCTTTTTCCAGCTGTTGAAAGGCCAGTTTCCCAAGCTTCAGAATAATCTGATCAGAAGACCAGGCTTTAGCTTTAAGTTTAGGATCCTCACTATATTTTGTTTCCATTTGTTGCATCTGTGAAAGTAAGAAGTTTATGTACATCCCTGTGAGAGTTGTGGGTGTTTTGTCATTGCTCTCTCGAGCCAGCAGAGGCTTAAGAACAGTGAGAGAGATCCAGCAGAAGACGGGGATGTGGCACATGATGTGCAGACTCCTGGATTTCCTGATGTGACACATGATGTTTTCAGCAACCTCGGGACTGCTGTTATTTTTGAAGTATTGGTCTTTCTGCTTATCATTGAATCCTCGCACCTCTGTCACCTGATCAATGTAGTTTCGGTCTATGAGAGCGGCTGCTGCTGGTCTGGATGTGATCCAAATGAGAGCAGAGGGAACCAAATGTCTCTTGATCAGATTTGTTATTATGTTATTCACTGCTGTTTTTTTGTTAATATCTGTAATGCTGTAATCCTCTTTAAAGTTCAAAAGGAAACGACATTCATCCAGCCCATCAAAGATGAACATTACCTTACCATTACCTTCTGGAAGAGAAGGAAGTTTATCAGGACCACTAAAGAAGTATTCGTGAAGCAGTCCCATGAGACTGATCTTTTCTTTAATCAAATTCAGTCTACGGAATGGGAGTGGAAATATGAAGACTATATCCTGATTTTCTCTTCCTTCAGCCCAGTCAAGGATGAATTTATTGACGGAGACGGTCTTTCCCACCCCTGCGATTCCCATTGTCAGCACTTTTTTGTTTTGTCGACCCATATCTTGCACTTTGAATATGTCATTGCACTGGATTGGTGTTTCTGTGGTAGTAAAGTGTTTGTAACTTGATTCAATTTGTCTCACCTCGTGCTCACTCACTGTTCCTCTAGTCTCATTCTCCACCACATACAAATCAGTGTAAATATCGTTCAGGTATTCCCGGTGACCCTTTTGTGAATTACCAAGCAATAATCGCTCGTAGTCCTCTATTAATTTGTTCTTCAGTCCAAGTCTGATTTCCGTGTAATCATAAAGAGAAGCTTTACTGTCCTCTGAAGTTGAAACTTTAAGGAAGAAAAAAAAAAACAATTTATTGTGTTTTCAAAAATTCACGATAAAACCTACAGTACATGGAAATTCTAACCTAGTCTTTGATCCTCATTATAAAAACAACTACCAAACATGTGTGACAAAAACTATTATTCTACTATATTCAGATTAATCCCACATGTACATTATGCTGAAGTTGACTATATGTACAGTCTTGAAAATGCCTCGACTCATGCCGACTTGAATGTACACCTTGTAGAGTGGGCAATATGATCAAAATCTTGTACCATAATATATTGTATGGCAAGGATATATAATGATATATATCACAAAAGATAATTTCCTTGAAATAAGGTTTTTACAATATAAAAATATTTGATATCATTGAAATTGCATAATTCTACACACCAGTTTTGATCACAGCAAAAACAAATGCTAGCCTAACCAACATAAATTTAAAAAAAGGTTCCCAAGCTTACTGAAGACAAGTAAACAGTAAGTAGTAAGACAAAGAAATACAACAGAACAAAGATACAAGTTAACATTTTATTTTGATTATGTCCTTCAGACATTCTGTTGATTACAATTAACTTGCATCTACATGTCAACTAGCTGTAACTGGAGTATTAGTAGACTGCTTAATATTTGCTAATACTTTATTTTGGTGGTATCCCAACACATTCTAATGACGGTTGTCAAGTCATTACTGAACAGTAAAGTAACAGAATCAATTATGCAAATTTCAGAAATGAGGTAAATCCAAATCGTGCTATAAAGCAGCTTTAGCAAGATGACAGTCATTAGTACATGGTTACAGTGGGTATCAACCCCTTTTAAATAATCACATTTTGTTGCTTTGAAATCAAGATGGACAGAGTTTTTGTTTTATCAAGCTGTATTTACTCAGTGCAACTTATAACATCCAAGTAAAAGACATAACACCAATATGTCAGAAAAATAAAAAAATAAAAAACAGAATCACTGAGTTGGAAAAAGGACCACCCCCTCCTAAAAATGACTTGTAAACTCAATCAGATGTAGCTAATCACCTTCTCAATGGCACACAAACCATTTGACTTTCAATTGTGATCAGCTAGTGGTGTATAAGTACCTGAAAGCCATACTCCAGTAAAAGTACAGATATTTTACCAAAAAATGACTTTGGTAGAAGTTGAAGTCACCGTTTAGAATATCACTTGAGTAAAAGTCTTAAAGTATGTGATATTTATTGTACTTAAGTACGAAAAGTATTTATTAAATCTTAACTCTCTGGGGTCGGCTGTATCGCCGGCGAGACCAACTCGTTTTTTTTAAGATCAGTGCAAAAGACACTAAAAATACTCTGTTGATTTTGGTCACACAAATAAGTGTTATACATCAATCGAAACTGTTAAGTGTCTACTTTTTTTTGAGTACACTCACAATAACAACACAACTTTGTGCTTTTGGAGAAATAAGAAAACAAACAGGGTGTGCTCTCTGTCTTCTCCGTCTCCGCAAACTGTTTTGAGAAACGCGTCACTAAAATGAACTGTAACTCAGGAAATACTCAACACAGAGACATGGGAGTTATATCTATAGAAAGCCTGAAGTGTCTACTTCGAAATGAAGCAAGTCCTATCGAAAACAAACATTCTGTGATGAAGTAATCCGTATGAAACCAACACGATGTTCAATCTTTCCCGTCTGACTCATTATCTCTAATGAGTTAACGCCCTCGCGCTCCTCGCGCCGTTCATATGTAAATAGCCACGTGGTGCGTGAGCGCGTGTAAACGCCCAAAACAAACAAAGAGCTGAGGTCCTCATCGCGGCTACTGTTACTGTTCACGCTGAGTAAAGAAAGGATTTCCCTCGAAAGAAGAACACGATTTCATCCAGAAGAGGAGATCGATCTGATGAGTAAGTTATGTTTCTTTTTTGCATTAGTTACCGTGTTATTGTGTCATAAACTTGAACAGATTTAAACAGTTAGTTGGGTTGTTCCCAAACGACAACATGATGAATGCTACGCGTCTAAGAATGTTTAGACCATGTTTATTATTAATACTCTGTTCACAAATATATTTTAATAGTGTACTAAACAATAATAATTAGTTTCTCAGATATAAAATATCATTTTTTATAGTACAAAGTACATCCTTTTATTGTACAAAGCATGCTTGAGTCTGTGTCATGAGAGTCATGTCATAGGCTACTATAAAATCATACATACTAGACTATATGACTACAAAATCATAGTTGGGTTTTTCCCAAACTATAATTCCTGACTACAATGTTTGAAATCGTGTAAAACATTTTTAATATGATGGGCAATTCACTGTATTTAAATTTCTTACGGCGCGATGATGTTTTCATGCTCTATATAAAACAATAAAAGTAATATGAGTGTACACTGTAACATGATGAATGCTACGAGTCTAAGTATGTTTAGTACATGTTTATTATTAATAGCCTACTCTGTTCAGAAATAGATTTAATAACGTGCTAAACAATAATAATTAGTTTCTCAGATATAAGATTTCTTTCTCTTTTTATGATAGTACAAAGCATGTGTGAGTCGATGGCTACAAAACCTATAATATATATATAATATATATATATATATATATATATATATATATATATATATATATATATACACAGATGTTCCTGATATTAACATGCTCACAAATGTTTTTTGTTTGTATTTTATTGAATCAGATACCAGCACCGGATGAATCCTGATGTCTCTTCAAACTGTTTTCCTCTGAGAGCGCTGCACCAACATCAGATGTTCAACTACGCTGATATTCTATGTTAAAACAAGCTCCTTTTCTACTGATTATGTTTTTTTCTTCTTGAATCCATGGAAATAAGTAGAAACACTTAAAATAAATATCAGGTATGATTTACTTGTTTCACTTGTTGAACAGAATCTGTTGCAGGAATGACTCAAAGTCTGTTCACATCTCTGTGGTTAGATCAGTGTGCACAATAATGTGTCTTTGACCTTCATTATGTATGTTTTGATTATACTGTGTTGTAAATAAAACACAAATAATTTAAAAAACCCTTTTTTTCAATGTCCTCACATTTTCTCTTACCTGCCTCACAGTCACACTTCAGTATTGAAAGTACATAAAAGAAGCAAATAAATATATTTTAAAAAAGATTCAAATAGCTTGAGTACCAAGACTGTGTTCAGTTTTAACTCTTTCTTCCATTTTGTATTTTTGGGTAAGAATAAGAAGCAGTTCATCTGGTACTTAGTGTCTTTCATTCCAACATAAGAAAACATTTCTGAAATCTGCATCTAAAATAGCATTTAGATGTATTTACACAGTTTAATGTATCTCAGAGGGGACATGGATGCATTTAAAGTGCAGTTGCAGATGCATAAATAGGCCTAATATTTTGTTTTAACATAAAACGTTGAATACTGATATTTTAAATAATTTAAACATGAAAAAAAATAGTCTAAATGTGAAATGAAAACCGCCAGTAGGTGGCAGCAAGTGACTGTTAATGAGTGAGTCATTGAGATTCAACTGATTCATTCAAATGGCTGATTCATTCAGGAACAAAGCATTCAACTGTGTTAATGAGTGAATCACTGAATCATTTATTCAACCGATTCGTTCAAAAAGCTGATTAATTCAATGAGTAACTACCGTCCATCGCTCAGAGACCAAAACAGTGCTGTGATCTTTGTTTGGAACTATTTTCGTTGGCAAAATTGAGCAAAAACAAGCAATATTATGTTTAAAATGTAAGTCACATTGCTTTACTGAACTTGTATAAAATTATTATTAAATGTGTTCATGCTAATATCTGCAGAGAAACAGTACTCTTTGTGTGATATAGATAGATATAGAAGTTAAAAATGTTAAATGATATAAACATAAAAAGCATACAGAAGCATTTTTGCCATCTACAATTTGGAATGCCTGGAATTTTGAATTTGAACAGACTTATAAATAAACGTGTGTGCACTCTGTGTGTGATTTGGTGATATAGCCAGACGATGCTGTATCGCACACCCCAGACTCGACTTGAGTGGAAATGAAATCATCCACGGTTGTGCGCGCACTTGTTTGCACATGAGCAAAGGAGTTTTTTTTAGGAGTCTAACTTGCAAACGCCAGACCACTGATTCGTTAAACCTGCTTTCTTGCAATCTGTGTTCTTCTGACTATTTTGTAGTAAGTAATGAATATGCTTCGGGGAAATGCATCGGAGTAAAAGTACACATTTGAATTAGGAAATGTAGTGGAGTAAAAGTAAAAGTTGGCTGAAATATAAAAACTCAAGTAAAGTACAGATACTCCCAAAAGATACTTAAAGGAACACTCCACTTTTTTTGGAAATAGGCTCATTCTCCAACTCCCCCAGAGTTAATAAGTTGAGTTTTACCGTTTTTGAATCCATTCAGCCGATCTCCGGGTCTGGCGATAGCACTTTTAGCATAGCTTAGCATAGATAATTGAATCCGATTAGACCAGTAGCATCGCGTTCAAAAATGACCAAAGAGTTTCGATATTTGTCCTATTTAAAACTCGACTCTTCTGTAGTTATATCGTGTACTAAGACCGGCGGAAAATGAAAAGTTGCGATTTTCTAGGCTGATATGATTAAGAACTATACTCTCATTCCGGCGTAATAATCAAGGAACTTTGCTGCCGTAACATGGCCGCGGCAGGCGTAGTGATATTACGCAGCGCCTGAAAGTAGTCCCCAGCTAGGTAACTAGTTATAATATAGCTGGGGACTACTTTCAGGCGCTGCGTAATATCACTGCGCCTGCCGCGGCCATGTTGTTAAATTAAAATTTATTTAATTTAACTTTGAACTTTAAGTATTTCACCTTGACAAATTTAGTTATCTGAACTTACACAGTTTAGTTGGAATAACTTTACTTTCGTAAAGTGAACTTACCTTTCTAAGTTTTCAATACCACTGCTCTTGTTTATTTAACCTAATTTGACTTATTTTCTAAACTGAATAAATAATTATTTTATTTCAATTGTTTGCTTATATGAATTGTAAATAATTATTTTATTTCAAATGTCTGTCATGTTTCAGTTGACAACTTTTTCATTCCCGTTTAAATTAATTTATACTGCAAATAACATAAGCGATCTGATGTCAGCCACTGAAACATATCAACTCCAAATAAATTAAAGTAAATTTCTCAAGATCTCAGCAGAGGATTATTAAACTCCAAAAAACTACTTTATTGAAAATAAGTGTTTATTTGAAGACACCTTTTTGGTGAATAGTGTTTGCTTTAGTTGTGCTCTTGATCCTTGAGTTTTTCAGTGTTTTTATTTATTTATTTTTTGCCTGCTTTAACACTGTTTTTAGGACACATATGTGTTGTGGTAGAAAAGGACAGAGATGAGACTACATGATACTTGCTACTTATTGATGATATAAGCATTAAGTGGTTGATTCACTGTTCACATCTGAAACATGATCACTTATTGTTTGATTATGGTTGCACAAGCCAGTGCAGTCAATGCCGGTCCCAAGCCCAAACTGTGCCAAATTAAACATGCAGATCATAAATCAGATTTCCATACTGGTTCAGTCGAGGCCTGGGTTAACAACGACCGCCACCGGTACTGCTGGTCGTGACTGGCAGGGTACTGGTGGAAAGGAGAGGAGTAAGGTGAGAAAAGAGGAAGGATAAGAGAGAGGACGTGAGAGTCAGAACATTGAATGTTGGCACTAAGACTGGTAAAGGGAGAGAGCTGGCTAATATAATGGAACGGAGAAAAGCAGACATACTGTGTGTGCAAGAGACCACCTGGAAGAGGAGTAAGGCCAGGAGCTCAAACTGCTCTGCCATGCTGTGGATGGAAAGATGAATGGCGTAGGGGTAATCCGGAAGGAAGAGTATGTAAACAGTGTATTGGAGGTGTAGAGAGTGTCTGAGAGAATGATGAATGTAAAGCTGGAAATTGAAGGGGTGATAATAAATGGGAAAATAGGAAACCTGTGGACTCGGTGTCCTGACAGGCTGAAGTTAGTGTTACCTCCACAAACACAATTCACCATGACGATGATAAACTGAAATAAAAAGACTCGTGCCCGCTCCACTGATTACCAGCAGCGCGCGGCACACGACTCCCTCTCGTGACGTAATATGACGCGATGTTGAAAAAAAAGAACTGTTAAGGAAAGCCTCACTTTTTCTTCTAAATTTGTGCCCTCATGTCTTGTAAAACATTTTCAAATCCCGCATTAACGGTTCATATGGTATTTTCATACAAGTTTATATATTCGTTTGGAAAAAAAATTTTAACCGGCAATATGCACTTTAAGTTATATTATCAACAATAATAGTTATTATCATTTGGGTTTTGGGTTTTTCATGAATCCCAGATGTTATCAAAAAGTCAATCCTGCTGTTTTCCACATGAAAATGCAGGACGATCACTTGCACTCGAATGTAGGATTGTAATCAGGATTTTATGCTTCTGAATCAATTTGGTGACAGCGCCACCTATTGGGCATTGAACTTAAAAAACACTTATATTACAAGAAGATTTAATTAAGGCTTTTAGACCATTGTAAACCATGTGCATTGTACACTCTGTTTTATCTGCCACTCTTGTGCTTGTTTTCATGTACAGACAGTGATTTTTACTTACCCGAGCTCTGTTTTGTATCAGCTCTAGCAGGAACAGATGTCTTCATATTAGCCTCCGCCTGAGCTGTGTGAGAAAGAGAAATGATTAGTCACTGGGAAACATAAATCACACAAACACATCAGCACAGCAAAGAGGAAAGAGGTTTACGGCAAACCATCACACTGGTAAACAGTCAGTCACGTTACAGTCACTGTGAAGTAAAAGTTACCTGGCTTGTGTTTTTTCTTCAGCTGCTCAGCCAGAGCGTTCTGGTTTATTTTCTCCAGGATGCCTACCGTGATCTTCACAGCTTCTTCTGGTCCAAAACATGCCACCATCTTATCCACTGTTTTTTCCCTACCTGCCTTCTCCATGTCAGACTTTGATATGCACTCATGATCTTTCTCTAAATACCACTGAAACGTTTTCAGATCCTCTTTTTCCAGTTCCTCCAGCGACTTCAGAAGAAGCTCTTCAAGAGACGCCATCGTCCTTCACCAGTTCACAGCTGCAGGACAAGAAGAAAAAGATATGAAGTATTTTCACTCTTAACTTGTGAACCTAAGAGTAGTGGCATATGAAGCATCAGAAAGTTGTGTAAATCTGCTGTAAATATTTTAAAGGATCAAATAATTGCTTTGATTTTGCAACCAACCCAATTTCCTATAATTGTTTTGTTAGCAACGAGAAAACTACTGATGTACACAATGTCTCAATGCTGTCTAATGAGTCTAGAATAAACAGATACATGACATATTTAAATCTATATATTTACTATATTTGTATTTACTAACCATGAATAATGACAATGAAGATGTTTCTTTTTTCTTCTCTGAACTGCGTCTTGAAAGGAGTTTCAAAATAACTTCTGCTTGTTTCTGTGGAGGGTGAAGTTTTCTTCATAACCTGTTCAACAACAACCACGTCAGAAAACTAATAAAACCAGACACTCAAGACATGCGAGTGAAACTATGTGGAGGATCACCGTCTGTCGTGAAAATATCCACACACACGATAAACACTAAACTGAGGATTGTGTAGTTCAGAGTGTGTTATTATTGTCTTGTTTGACAACGGATTGCTGTCTGATTCAGAGTTATGTTGTTGTTCTCGGTGACTGTGTGTATTTCAGAATATCATCACTTTAGTGTTTTTGGGGTTAAGTGACAGAAGCTGTGCAGGAGGTCTAGATGCTGCTGTAGATCTTCTTCTGTGGGTTACAGCAGCACCAGATCATCATTTATTAAACTTGCCTGATCATTAATAGAATAATATTCCTCACTCTCCTCAATTACAGCCAATACCTGCAGATCACTTTACATCAGAGATATGACACGTTTTCTTCTGAGAGAGTGTTTTGAAGGGACGGAGGACACGCCAGGTTAAGTCTATTGAGCTTTATGCAAAAAAGATTGTCTCATAGCAGCTTGAAAGTAATAAACAGGAAAATAGCATTAACGTTAAAGTTGCAAAGTTGATCAGTTATGAAACCAATCCAAATTCTGTTTCAAAGGAGCCTTACAGAAGACAATAGTGTCATTATATGAGCTCCATTACATATCTCATTAATTATTTACATTTCATCTCACTGTTAATTAGTAGCTTATTAGCACGTATATTACTGGAATATTGGCTGTTTATTAGTACTTTTATTAGGACCATATTTTAGATCCCTTAATCCAACCCCACACCTAAACTTAAATAACTATCGATGAGCAGCACATTAGGAGTTTATTGTGGCAAAATTCATAATAGTTAATAGTGAGCATTAGACCATAAAATAAAATGGAACCATAATTTTTTATTTGAAATCATTTTTTCCAAGTAATATTAAAAGGTTTTAATACAATGAAAACATAAAATCCCAATTATTTTTCCCAATTATAGTGTGTGTGTGTGTGTGTGTGTGTGTGTGTGTGTGGATTAGTGCAGTAGCACATTCCTCTCTATCTGAGGTGCTAAGAGAACACACACTGATAGAACAGATAGAAACTCATTCTCATTGGCTGCATGCATTCCAGCCATTCACATTAAGTTAACGCAAACGATCCCACTACACTTATGCAAAACTCACAAAGCTTTCATTGGTTATTGGGTGAATAAAAAAATCCTTTTCATTTATCTAATGAATGAAAGCAATTTGAACTGTAACTCTGCGATTATAATGCTGATATCTGTGCTGTCATGTCCACTGGATCCTCATGAAAACAGCATGTATGAAGCTGAGAGACGCTGACCTGCAGTAAAGCTGGAAGTATAACCCACTCCTGTGACATAAAGCTGCTTTCTGGAATAAACCCACTCGCTCTAAACGGGGCTTGATGAGGCAGGGCGTTGGCTTTTGACAAAATCCTAAACAGCCCAAACTCTTATAGATTAACATACAAATTAAGATGTAGCCTATATGCAAACCAATGTATTTGTGCTTTTGTGATTTTATTTCAAGAATTTTTTCTTTAATATTTCTATTATTTAAGGGGATTTTATTAAATATTAACATCTCTGATACGTTAAAGTTTTGGTCAGTGCACTTTATCGAATTCTCTCATCAGAAACGCAGATGTAGCCTGCCTACATGCGATGTAAGAGATTAATTAATCAAACACTGCAGACAACATCACTGATTATAGCTTATAGTTTTTTTTTTATAGAGTGCTTATACTCACACTTCAGTAATATTCTTTGATAATGTAAATGTTCTTTGTTCGCTGTATAATCTGTTCGTTGTTTGAATAATAGTTGACATGCGCGTTATAATTGAACTTAAAATGTCTTTTAATTAAACGTGATCAGGTTAAATTCAAATTCAGTCTTATTAAAATATTTTGTCATAATATGGATAGCCTACTTGCCTAAAACGTTATGATGTGCGTAGTTAATAGATTACATTAGGCTACAGATTAGACTGCAGTGGTTTGAGAGACTAGCGCGCAATTAAAGACACAGTAGATAATGTAGATAATGAGGATTACGTCACAGTCTTTTCACGCTGCGTTGCATTTCGGGAAGGCGCCGCCATATTAGCAGTACACGCTGTCCGTTCCCATGGTTACTTCTCATTCTCTATATGGATAACTGCTTATCTTTTGTTTTGTTTTTGCCTTTAAGTTAAATTTTTTATAAGGGAATCACAATTTTCAACAGGCTTAGTCTATGTGTTCATATGAATGTCATATCATGTGTATTTGGGTGATTATTAGTGACAGAAAGAATTAAGTTCATTCAACAAACACTTGCTATGTTTCTCTGCGTCAGTCTGGTGTTTGTGTGTTTCTCGTGTGTGTTTAATTTTTTCAGCTCAAACGCTTCATGATGATTCATGTGAAACGGAGGAGCATTTTCATTCCTGCAACAGTGTTTAAAGCACACATATTAATTTATTGATATTATAAATCTGGAAAGGCATTCATTGAGATTGTGTTTATGCTGTGAATTGTATTTGTTTTCTCAGAAGCATGTTCATGTGTTTGTGACCTCAGTGACCTCAACAGAGCCTAAAACTCTTCCTTTGAGAGAGCGTTTGTTCACTCTGAAACTCTCAGGACTTTCATTTGGATGAGTTTCAGTGCCAGTATATAGCTCAGTTTGAGATGATGTTCTTCGTGAATCATTTGTTTTCACTGAACGTCATTAGAAACATGCAGATCAGCTCCACATTGAGCTGACAGATATTTAGATGATATTTTACTGACTGCTGTAAGTGACATTCGAGTTCATCTGCTGCTGTTAGGTTCAGATTTTGTAGTGATGAATGTTTTCTTCTTTTAAAAATTTGCCTTGTTTTTACATTTTATTTAATATTTTCTGGAGATGCAGCTGGACAGATGAAAGAGCAGCTGGTCTCTCAATGTTCAGCGTTCAAGGACCCTGTGCAAAATGAGGAAGAGATCCTGGTTTATATTAAGTGTTTATTTGGTCCTGAAGTTCAGAAATACATCATGATTCTGTTCACACACACAGATGAACTGGATGAAACAACTGATGGACTCTGAAACTCCAAGATCATGCAGATCTCCAGCGACTGCTGACTGAATGTGGAGGAAAGACTCACTGGTTTAATAACAAGAAAGTGAAAGGTCAAGCTGAAAAACTACAGCAGAAGTTTGAAGGAATGATGATGCAGAACAGAGGGAACTTTTTATGAAACGCATGAGGAGGAGAAACAACATGGACATTCTCAATCGCAGCTGTAAGTTTTGTCTGGCGAATTCTCTCATCAGACACAACAGAGTGCAGATGTGTGTATGAATGTAAGGTATTCATTTCACAGTGTAAACAGCTTCAGTGATTATAATGAGAGGGCTTGAAATGTTCTTTAATAATGTTAATGTTCTTTGCTTTCTCTCTGTACAATGAAAGTGTTATAATTCGTAACTTACAATGTTTTTATTAAATTCACATTAAATATAAAGTCATGCGTATTAAAAATATTTTATGGCATGACACCAACCTGGTCTCATAGGAAATTTGTACCTCTGTGCACTTTTTGCAGTGCCACAAAATACGTACCATCAGGTACATATTGCTACAGTTTTGAGACACAAAAGTCCACTGGGGGCGCTAAAGAGAAGAACTGTATGTGACATTTATACGATCGACATACGATATGATTCACAGTCAGAGGTATGTACAGTATCCAAATATCCTAAAGTTGTCTGTGTTATTTTAGTGAAAAAATGTTAAGAGATACGTGTTGTTTTACTGAAACATGTTTGCTCTAATGGTAAATGTAATGTTAGAATCATGCGAGTGCTCAAGACACCAGTAGGACACATAACTTAAGCAATGTCTGGGTGATTTAGCTAGCTACCGTCAATTAACGTTACGCACTCTGTGGTACATTTTGTAGCTAGGTGGCTTGCTACCTGATTCATTTGCGAAATGGAATGAACCATTCAATGATTCAAATGATCCATTCAGAGCGAGTCTCCAGTGAACTGAATTCACGAGTGTGATCCTGTGAGCGCGCGTGCGACTGATGCCGCGAAAAGTAAGTTACTAAAGTCCAATTTTAGGATTGATGTTTTTAACTGAAAATCATATTTAGGTCAAATCTGTCAGTTGTTGGTGAATACTCAACGTGCTGTAAATGGTGATCTGTATAACCCCACTGAAATGCTTGAATACGGACAAATTGAGTCCGATGTAGGCTTAAAAAAAAAAAAAAAAACTCATGCATGCTCATCGTCTCAGCTGCTGTAGCATTAAAATGTTATGCACTTAGCCCTATGTGACGTCTGTTTTTATGTTGTTTGTCAACACACATTACATATTATGTGATGATACACTAGGCCGAAATAACATAGCCTATCAAAGAGTAACAGGATAGTCGTTCCATGTAGCACCAACTTGTGCCATAGCCATGATTGCATATGAGTGCGTATTACTACACTTATTTATGTATTGTACATGCATTTTATGTAGCAGCTGTACCTGCCACAGAATGAGTGGAGTTTATAACGTTGTAATTGTACCTCTTTTTACTGGATCTCACATTACAAAAACAAGTTGTATTAAGGTTTTTTAATGTACTTCATTTTGTACTTCTGTTTAGAGATGTCAGGAAACACACAAAAATTGTGCACTGGGTGCAACACCCTAATAAGTGAAGCAAACAACTTCAGCCATATAAAGCCAAAGTAGCAGCAAGGAGATGCAACTTTGAAAATGGAAGAAGTCGATCACAAAAAAACACAACAGGACAACAGTTCTTAATAGCAGCCATGTGTTGGTAAGTTTAGGTCAGGGCTAAGGATGCTAATAGGGATTCATGAAGTCGAGTCAGTTAGCGCAGTCAATAGCCATGTTTCCATGCAATTGTCATGCAAACTTTTGAAATGTTCAAACAAGAACATGACAGTCAGGTGTGTTTCCATCAACTGGGTTGGAGTGAATAAATTAAGATCCCGCGAAGGGATCCTCCCGCACTGAGGCCGTCCCTAACCCGCCCCGTTTACCACCTGCTTTGGGCTACATTCATAAACGACCCAACCCTGTGGAGACGGGACCCCGGCATGATGGGGGCCGTTACCGGCCTCACACCGTCCACAGGCTGAGCCTTGATCAGAAGGACTCAGGCCCCCCAAGCGGCACTGGGCAAGCAGTCTCTCAAACACCACATTTTCCTCAACCACCTGTCAGACAGGGTGTCACGGTTCATGGGTTCGGTATCTCATTCTTGCTTGTGGTGTGTGTGTGTTTAAGTGGTGGGTGTGTCTTAGATACGAGCTGATTGGAGTCAGGTGCGGCTCGTATCTCTCTGGCTATTTATGGCACGCTAACCTGTCTTGTCTTCGTCAGTTCCTCTGTGTTTGTCCCTGGGTTCGGCTGGCGCGTGTTCCTGGATCCACACGCTGTTACCTGTTTCATCTCTTGTTCTCCGGCTGATGATCTTCGTCCGGCTTGGCTGCCCATTGAGATCCCTGCGCTACCCAACCAGCGAACCTCTTGTGAACTGTTACTTATCTTTGACTTCAGTCAATAAACTGTTATTTACCGCACCTGAATCCTTTTGTCTCATTCGCCGTGACAATAGGAACTGACCATGCAGGATTCAGCGGAAGCAACCGATCTTCAACACTTCCTGGGTAACACTACTTCTCGTATGGACGTTCAGGATGATCAGATCAGGTTGACTGGACGGGCGGTCCAAGAGCTGGTAGCGCAGGTGTCCGAGCTCTCCACGCAATTACAACAGCTGAGACTACCCGCTGCGCCACCCACGCCGCCGATATCCCTGAGACCAGCACCTGACTCTACACAGCTTGAACCACGTTTACCCACTCCGGAGAGGTATGATGGGGAACCCAACATGTGCAGAGCATTCTTGACCAAGTGTTCGATGTTCTTTTCCCTCCAACCATTTACGCTCTCCACGGAGACATCAAAGGTGGCGTTTGTTCTAACACTCCTGACTGGTAAAGCTGCACTATGGGGTACGGCGGTGTGGGAGAACCAACATCCGTGCTGCTCCTCGTTCCACCGCCTGTCTACCGAGATGAGGTCTGTGTTTGATCGTGCTGTGACTGGACGCGAGGCGGCCAGAAGACTCGCCGATCTCCGCCAGGGTGAGCGGTCGGTTTCTGATTATTCCATCGAGTTCCGAACCCTGGCGGCGGAGTGCGAGTGGAACGAGGCGGCGCAGCGGGACATCTTTCTGCATGGGCTGGCGGATCGCATTCAAGGGGAGATTGGTCTGCTGGAGTTACCAGACGGGTTCGAGGATCTCGTAGTGTTAACGCTACGGGTGGATTCACGTTTGCACCAGCTGAATCGACGTGCCCACAGTCAGCCGTTTGCGAGTTTTCCCGAGCCTTCTTTGGAGACCAGGAAGGAGATCAGCCATTCTACGGACATCGAGCCCATGCAGATTGGCAGAGCTCGGCTTTCCCGGGAGGAGAGAGATCGCCGCAGAAGACAGGGGTTATGCCTTTACTGCGGGGCCGAAGGAAATTTTCTGATGGAGTGTCCAGTAAAAGATCGAGCCCGACAGCAGAACTGAGGTTGCGGTCGGGTGGAGCTTCATTGGACAGACCCTCAGCGAGTACTCTCCTCCCGGTGAGATTGCAATGGGCAGCCAGGGACTACGAGTGCAGTGCCCTCATCGACTCGGGATCTGAAGGTAATTTCATGGACACGGCTCTAGCCGAACACCTTCACATCCCCAGAGTTCCTCTGAGTCGACAGATTTCTGTCAGGGCACTTTGTGGATTAGCGCTGCCCAGCATCACTTTCTCCACGCCCACACTGACTCTTGTCACCTCAGGCAATCACTCCGAACGTATCAAGTTTTATATCACTGACTCTCCTCTGGCCCCTATAGTGTTGGGTCATCCTTGGCTCACCCAACATGGTCCTACGGTCAATTGGAGACAGAACTGTGTGACGGCGTGGAGTGAAGGATGTTATGCCTCGTGTCTTGTGTCTGCGTGTTCCCCTGTCTCTTGTGTTTCGTTGCAGGATGAGGTGGCGAACCTGTCTAACGTGCCCAGGGAGTACCACGACCTGAAGGAGGTGTTTAGTAAGTCCAGGGCTGCTTCTCTTCCTCCACACCGTCCCTACGACTGTGCCATAGAGTTAATCCCAGGTACTTCTCCGCCTAAGGGCAGGTTATATTCGCTTTCCGCCCCGGAAAGGGAGGCCATGGAGAAATATATTTCTGATTCTCTAGCAGCGGGGATCATTCGCCCTTCTTCTTCTCCAGCGGGGGCGGGGGTTTTTTTTGTCGCCAAGAAGGATGGTTCCTTGCGACCGTGCATTGATTATCGGGGGTTGAACAGCATCACGCTTAAGAATACCTATCCTTTACCGTTGATGTCTTCAGCCTTCGAACGGTTGCAGGGAGCCTCCGTTTTTACCAAATTGGATTTACGCAATGCTTACCATTTGGTCCGCATTAGAGGGGGGGATGAGTGGAAGACCGCGTTTAATACCCCCAGGGGGCACTTTGAGTACCTGGTCATGCCGTTTGGGCTATCCAACTCCCCCGCGGTTTTCCAAGCACTCGTTAATGACGTGTTGAGAGATATGGTCGATCAGTTTATATATGTCTACCTGGACGACATATTGATTTTTTCTTCTTCTCTCCAGGAGCATGTTCAACACGTCAGACGAGTACTCCAGAGACTGCTAGAGAATGGGCTTTTTGTCAAGGCGGAGAAGTGCGCGTTTCACGCACAGTCGGTTCCTTTTCTGGGGTTCATCGTGTCGCCGGAGGGGGTTCGCATGGATCCTGACAAGGTTAAGGCTGTGGTAGATTGGCCAACCCCTGATTCCCGCAAGGCCCTGCAGAGGTTTCTTGGGTTTGCTAATTTTTACCGGCGTTTCATTCGCAATTTCAGCCAACTAGCCGCTCCTCTGACTGCCTTGACCTCCACCAAGGTGACGTTCAGGTGGTCGAGTGCAGCCGAGGCTGCATTCACCAAACTGAAAGGCCGCTTCGTTTCGGCTCCCATTCTCCAAGCCCCTGATCCCACACGTCAGTTCGGGGTGGAGGTCGACGCGTCAGAGGTGGGGGTAGGTGCGGTGTTATCCCAGCGTGCCGTCTCAGATGACAAGATGCACCCCTGTGCGTTTCTTTCTCATCGTTTATCCTCTGCCGAACAGAATTACGACATTGGTAACAGAGAGTTGCTGGCCGTCAAGGTAGCGTTGGAGGAATGGCGTCACTGGTTAGAAGGTTCGGGGGTTCCTTTTATTGTCTGGACCGACCATAAGAACCTTGAATATATTCAGTCCGCTAAACGTCTTAACTCCAGGCAGGCTCGTTGGGCACTATTTTTCGGACGTTTTGATTTTTCCATTTCCTATCGGCCGGGTTCTAAGAACATTAAACCCGACGCGCTGTCGCGCATTTTTGATCAATCAGACCGCCCGGTGTCTCCCGAGTGCATCGTACCTGAGAGAATGATTGTCTCTGCAGTCACTTGGGAGATCGAATCGAAGGTCCGCACGGCCTTAGAAGGGGTAACGCCTCCGCCTGAATGCCCAGCGAGTGGATTGTTTGTGCCGGAGAGGTTACGGTCAGACGTCATTCGGTGGGGTCATTGCTCCAACGTGGCTTGCCATCCAGGAATTGGTCGCACTATCTTTTTGGTTAAACAACGATTCTGGTGGCGCACCATGGCTCGCGATATCCGAGAGTTTGTTTTGGCCTGTTCAGTCTGTGCTCGAGGTAAAACTTCCAATCGACCGCCAGAGGGGTTACTTCAGCCGCTGTCGGTTCCTTCGAGACCCTGGTCCCACATAGCGCTAGATTTCGTCACTGCCCTCCCGCCCTCCCTGGGCAATACGGTGGTTTTAACCATAGTGGACCGGTTCTCGAAGGCGGCCCATTTCATCCCCTTGCCCAAATTGCCCTCAGCCAAGGAGACAGCGGCTACTGTCGTGAATCATGTCTTTCGCATTCATAGCCTCCCGATGGACGTGGTTTCCGACAGGGGTCCCCAGTTTGTATCCAAATTTTGGAGAGAGTTTTGTCGTTTACTGGGGGCGACTGTGAGTTTGTCTTCGGGGTTTCACCCTCAGACCAACGGTCAGACTGAGCGAGCCAACCAGGATCTCGAGAGGGTGTTGCGATGTTTGGTCGCTCAGAATCCCACTTCCTGGTGTCAGCAGCTCTCGTGGGTTGAGTACGCACATAACTCGTTGCCAGTGTCGGCTACGGGCCTCTCGCCGTTTGAATGTAGTTTAGGTTACCAGCCACCTCTTTTTCCCAGTATGGAATCTGAAGTCACGGTCCCCTCTGCCCACGCCTTCGTCCAGAGGTGTCACCTTACCTGGACGAAAGCCCGAGAGACTCTCCTCCGGGTGGGGGCGCGCACCAAGGCTAAGGCTGATCGCCACCGGTCGAAGCCTCCCGTATACGTCGTGGGTCAAAAAGTGTGGCTTTCTACTAAGAACATTCCTCTCCGATCCGTTTGTAATAAGTTAGCTCCCAAATTTATTGGCCCGTTTCCTGTCACTAAAAACATTAGTCCAGTGACAGTCCGCCTCCAACTCCCTCCTGCGTACAGGAGAATTCATCCCGTGTTCCATGTATCCAAAATCAAACCCGTTTTTCATTCTCGCCTTAATCCGCCTACTCCGGTTCCTCCACCGCCGCGTCTCGTAGACGGGGAACCTACTTATTCGGTAAACCGTATCCTGGACTCGAGACGGAGGGGACGCGGATTCCAGTACTTGGTGGACTGGGAAGGTTACGGTCCAGAGGAGAGAAGTTGGGTACCAGCCAGGGACATATTAGATCACTCCCTTATTGATGATTACAATCAACAGGGTAGGTTGGCTCAGAGCACCAAGAGGCGCTCCTAGGGGGAGGGGTACTGTCACGGTTCATGGGTTCCGTATCTCATTCTTGCTTGTGGTGTGTGTGTGTTTAAGTGGTGGGTGTGTCTTAGATACGAGCTGATTGGAGTCAGGTGCGGCTCGTATCTCTCTGGCTATTTATGGCACGCTAACCTGTCTTGTCTTCGTCAGTTCCTCTGTGTTTGTCCCTGGGTTCGGCTGGCGCGTGTTCCTGGATCCACACGCTGTTACCAGTTTCATCTCTTGTTCTCCGGCTGATGATCTTCGTCCGGCTTGGCTGCCCATTGAGATCCCTGTGCTACCCAACCAGCGAACCTCTTGTGAACTGTTACTTATCTTTGACTTCAGTCAATAAACTGTTATTTACCACACCTGAATCCTTTTGTCTCATTCGCCGTGACACAGGGATTCAGTGCTGGGCACTTCCCTCTTCACTCGCCACTACTGAGGGAGTCCTGGTTAGTTTCTTTACCTTCACTTAGTAATGTGCCTGTAAACAGCTGATCTGTCATGCGAGTTAAAATGTTCACTAGATCAGAACTTATTGGACAACTTTTTAATAACTCTTTTTCCATCCAAAAAAAAAAAAAAAAAGGCAAAAACATCTCAAGTGAGCGTAAAACCTTTTTCAAAATTGAGGAAATTCATTTAAAAAATTTGCCGTTTCCATCAACCTTTTCTAATGTGACACTTCAAAAAGCGTACAAAAATACATTGCTGAAAATATGACTGGTGAAACAGAAATAAAAAAATAATAATTTAAAAAAAGCAGCTAATACCGGAGATATTTATCTAGCTAGCTGCATATCCTGCAGTACGTAATGTTACAAAGTGTCAGCAAAATAGGTGTTTTTGTAGCTATAGTGGGCTAGCACATGCTATTCAGGTAATGTTAGATAAATGAAGCATTCTGTGTGTTGCCACTCCACTCTGCCCTAACCAAACAGTTAAAATGTATTTGTCAGAATGCTGTTCACTGACTTCAGTTAAGCATTTAACATTGAAATCCTACTCACAAACCACACTCAAGTGTGGTATGGCAAGTGCTCTACATCAGACTGTAAACACTCCAACAGGTGGTGAAAACTGCCCAACGCATCACCAGCACCCAATCACCCACCACTGAACTGCCTGGGTAGGAAAAGAAACCATCAAGGAGGCCTCCCACCTTAATCATGAATGTTAAACTCTCCAAGAAGTTGTATGCAAACTGCTGTCCACATATTTTCATTTGTTTTGATGTGTACTTTGTTTTTTGTGGCCCTCAGGTGTTCAAATTGCTGAAAAAGGGTCACCTACACCAGAGAAAAATACAGAGGAGAAATTAAAATGTGATCTTGATTAAATTTGGAGGAGATAAAGGTATTTTGTTTAAAATTATGTACCATGCATTCTGCATCAAGCAGTATTTCACTAATGTATATAAGTTATGTATGTGTGTGTGTATATATATATATATATATATATATATATATATATATATATATATTTTAGGGGTGGCACGTTACATGTATTCATACCGAACCGTCATGGTACGGACATCTCGGTTCGGTGCATGAGGCCTTACAACGAATACAGGCAATTCACCCCAATCCAGAAGGGGGCGGCCGCAGTAATGCAACACTGTTTGATAAATTTTTAACACCGAGCATTTCTGCAGACTCTGTTGATCTTCTCCTGGATTCATTTAACTCAAAAGTTAATGTTATTGATGATATTGCTCCGGCAAGGGTCTGCAAGAAGAATGGCAGACAAAAATCACCATGGAAAAAATCAACAGCAGTTCAGAGTATGAAAAGACAATGCAGAAAAGCTGAGCGGATGTGGCGGAAGACAAAACTTGAAATTCACTATAGCATCTATAAAGACAGCCTTCATGCTTTCAATGTGGAACTAGCCACAGCTAGACAGACCTTCTTCTCAAACCTTATAAACAGTAACTTAAAAAACTCTCACACTCTTTTTGCTACTGTGGAGAGACTGACAAACCCCCCCCAAGTCAAATTCCCAGTGAAATGCTCTCAGACAGTAAATACAAAGAGTTTGCTTCCTTCTTTTCTGAGAAGATCAATAATATCAGAAAGGAGACTGGCATATCTACTTCTGCAGAGGTCACACAGATTCGACTGCAATTTCAAAAAGAAGTGACTATGTCGGTTTTTGAAGCAATTGATAGCAAAATTTTGAAAGAAATAGCACAGCACCTTAAATCATCATGCTATCTTGACACACTTCCCACATCTTTTTTCAAAAGTGTGCTTAACTGTTTAGAAGCAGATCTCTTAGAAGTGGTGAACGCTTCACTTCTCTCTGGGACTTTCCCAAACTCCCTGAAAACTGCAGTTGTTAAGCCGCTTCTGAAAAAGCGCAATCTTGATAACACCATGTTGAACAACTATAGACCAATATCAAATCTTCCTTTCATAGGTAAGATTATTGAAAAGGTAGATTTTAATCAGCTGAACAACTACTTAAACTCAAATGGATACCTGGGCAATTTTCAATCTGGTTTCCAAGCACATCATAGCACAGAGACAGCACTCATTAAGATAATAAATGATATTCGCTTCAATTCTGATTCTGGCAAAATATCAGTTCTGGTACTACTAGATCTTAGTGCTGCGTTTGACACTGTTGATCATAACATACTTCTAGAGAGACTGGAAAACTGGATAGGGCTTTCTGGGATGGCACTCAAATGGTTCAGGTCATACTTAGAAGGGAGAGGTTATTATGTGAGTATAGGAGAGCATAAGTCTAAGGGGACGTCCATGACATGCGGAGTCCCACAAGGCTCAATTCCTGCACCACTCTTGTTTAGCCTGTATATGCTCCCACTAAGTCAAATAATGAGAAAGAACCAAATTGCCTATCACAGCTATGCTGATGATACTCAGATTTACCTAGCCTTATCTCCAAATGACTATAGCCCCATTGACTCCCTCTGCCAATGCATTGATGAAATTAAGTTGGATGTGCCAGAACTTTCTTCAGTTAAACAAGGAGAAAACTGAAGTCATTGCATTTGGAAACAAAGATGAAGATCTCAAGGTGAATGCATACCTTGAGTCTAGTGGTCAATCAACTAAAAACCAAGTCAAAAATCTTGGGGTGATTCTGGAGACAGACCTTAGTTTTAGTAGTCATGTCAAAGGAGTAACTAAATCAGCATACTAGCATCTCAAAACATTGCAAGAATTAGATGTTTTGTTTCCAGTCAAGACTTGGAGAAACTTGTTCATGTCTTTATCACCAGCAGGGTGGATTATTGTAATGGTCTCCTCACCGGCCTTCCGAAGAAGACCATTCGCCTTATTCACCTGGCGGCCATTTTGAAAACTCGAACGCTGTTGAGGGGTACACAAACCCGGAAGTTTGACTCCGACGCATAGAAAATTCAGCAGCACCAGCAATGGAAACTCCAGTGTGGACCACCAATCTTTCCTGTCTGCCCGAATTAACGATACAAAATGTGGAGCAGTGGGCCAGTACCGACTGCAACAGCCCCCGGGCTGTGTTAATTAAGGGATACAGTAACTGGATCGAAGGTTTTATCCACGACATTTAAGGTATGAATGAACGCTAATTTACCTCAGTTATGCTCCACATTTTGTATCGTTAATTCGGGCAGACAGGAAAGATTGGTGGTCCACACTGGAGTTTCCATTGCTGGTGCTGCTGAATCTTCTATGCGTCGGAGTCAAACTTCCGGGTTTGTGTACCCCTCAACAGCGTTCGAGTTTTCAAAATGGCCGCCAGGTGAATAAGGCGAATTAGACAGCTGCAGCTCATCCAGAACGCTGCTGCCAGGATTCTGACTAGAATCAGAAAATTTGAGCATATCACACCAGTCCTCAGGTCCTAACACTGGCTTCCAGTTACATTTAGGATTGATTTTAAAGTACTTTTACTCGTTTATAAATCTCTCAATGGCCTAGGACCTAAATACATTGGAGATATGCTCACTGAATATAAACCTAACAGACCACTCAGATCATTAGGATCGAGTCAGTTAGAAATACCAAGGGTTCACACAAAACAAGGGGAATCCGTTTTTAGTTATTATGCTCCCCGTAGTTGGAACCAGCTTCCAGAAGAGATCAGATGCGCTAAAACATTAGCCACTTTTAAATCCAGACTCAAAACTCATCTGTTTAGCTGTGCATTTGTTGAATGAGCACTGTGCTACGTCTGAACTGATTGCACTATGTATAATCATTTTCTATTCTTAAATGTTTTACTTTTTTTTTAAATCAATTTTTAAATCACTTTGTTTTTACTGTTGTGATTATTATTATTTTTTATTATTTTTAATGACTATTTCACTTCCTTTTATGTAAAGCACTTTGAATTACCACTGTGTATGAAATGTGCTATATAAATAAACTTGCCTTGCCTTGATAACCGCCAGAAGAAGAACAGCGAATGCCATGAGTTGCGCACTTGAAAACAAAGCCCCCTAGATAGTGACCATGTGCTGATTCTGAATGCATCTCTCACATAGACTGACAAAGGAGTATACTTTAAAGGCTTGCACACTCAACTTGCGAAAAGGAGCTATGTGCTCGCATATCCTACCTCTCTCATTCGTCACAAATCCAAATATTCCATAATATTTCCATATTTGCGATGTAATGTATCTGAATGACACAGAGGCGCACGCGCTGATGTTTGGCTCACTGTGTTTTGTTTTGATAAAGTACCAACTGCGCTGTCAAGTCAGCAATGCTGGAACTGATGTGTGTTTTTGCGTGTGTGTGTGCTCCAGCACCATCACTTCAACTGTTTCCTTATACAAGCAGAATCAACTTCAAACACTTATTGTCTTATTAATATCATTAATATAATTTCTGACGCACTTCTGGCCAGCTCATGGCCACCTCAAGCTTTTCAGCTATTTCCCTGGCATCAGTTTTGGCAGCAGTCAGGCCCTGACTCCGATAGGTTTGTAGAAATTCTCTCACTCCCATTGTTTCTCTTCTTAGTGTGTCAATCGAGACTTTAGGGCTCTGCAGAATCTTGAAACAGGTTGTAGAGATGCTGCAGTAGCCCAAAAAAGCTGATTGACTTCACGGATGACTTGGCTGCATCACCTACAACAAGGTTGAGGGTATGACTTCCACAAGGAACATAAAGAGCCTTGTTGTTAATTTCAAGCACTCTTTTTTGAACACCCTGTTTCTTTCCCTGCATGTTACTTCCATTATCATAGGACTGCCCACGACAGTTGGAAATATCCAAACCTAGTGCATCAAGATGACCTAGAAATCACTCACACAAGCCCTTACCTGTGGTATCCACTACATTGAGAAAGCCAACAAAATGCTCATGAATGGAAATGCCTTTTGATGTCTCACAATTTACAGTTCTTATCACCAGTTGTTCTTATGACAGTTGCTCGTGATGGCTAAGATCTGGCGTGGAGTCCATGATGACCGAGAAGTATTTGGCTTTCCTAACTCTCTCAACAATGGCATCTATGGTACTTTTTGCCAGAATGTTGATGAGTTCATTTTGAATGTGCTTACTGAGATAGCTGTCACTTAACTCTTTGGCTTGTATTCTCCGCAGGTGTTCCCGCATTACAAGATCAAACTGAGACATTAATTCAATTTGCCCAAGAAAATTTCCATTGCCAGAATGGCCACGGAAAGCAAGATTACGTTCTGCCAGATGAGTGACAATTGCAATCAAATGTCTAATAACTTCCTTCCAGTGTTTTACTTCCAGAGAAAGCAATTCCTGGCTAACCTGATCAATGGCTGTGTTGGTTTTTAGCCTTTCTGACAAACTGTGCCAATTCTCCATGTGTCTCTTGCAGAGGTGGGTAGTAACGAGTTACATTTACTTCGTTACAATTACTTGAGTAAATTTTTTGGGTAACTAATACTTTTAGAGTATATTTAAAAATGGGTACTTTTACTCTTACTCAAGTACATTTTTAGTGAAAAAACGGTACTTTTACTTCATTACTGTGGGCGACGCTCCTCTCGTTACTTTATCTTAATGCATTTTAAAATGCAAGTTAAAAATCCTTCAATTTATTCCAAGCGCGCCGTCTACTTTTTTCTGGGCAATGAGCGATGCCCTTTCGCGAATGATTCATTCTTTTGAGTCGATTCTGTTGGAAGGCTTGATCAAACCAGTTGGCAAGCAGTGAATCGGTTCGCGAATCAGTTTGAATGATTCGTTCAGTACCCTGCCGCACGCGCTGAGTCGCCTGAAGCGGTTATAACATCAAGAGCGTTGAAGATGTGGCTTTGGATCTACAGTCAGTTGAAAGCAAAGGCTATGGTTTGCTATGAAGATCTTTATTAGACGAACACCGCGTGTGCTGTCGGTTCCACAGGTATAGATTTGATTACAGTACACGATACCACTATAACATTACCAGTTTGTTGTACATGTACCTTACACATTAAATACAATGTATAATTTATTCATTAAATAAGCTGTCACAGAGTATAAAATAAACACCCGCCAAACCCGCATTAGTTCCAGGAGGAATGCCTTGCCTAGACACAATTAATATTGATATTTTCACAATATTTACGCTTGCAGAAATAACGGCTACATTTGTTTACATTTTGCAGAAAAGACGGAAGAAGATCCGTCACTGTGCATTTGTTTCGTTATGTTCAGATGTTCTGTAGCAGTCATGTGAGGAGTTTTCACTCTTCTCCGTGTCAGAGGTTATATAGCCTAAATTTATAATACATAATTAAACTTTGAAAACTGGAGTAACAGCTGATACAAATTCTGATTTGCATCACTGAGTTAAATTAAATTATATTTTAGAGTCATATGATCCTTCACAAATCATTCAAATATATTGATTTATTACCAGTGTTGTTGAAAAAAAACAAAAACAAAAAAACAGCATATGCTGGTATGGTATGTTTTGAAGCTGGGATGCTGGTTTATGCTGGTCATGTGCTGGTTTTGTGCTGGTCGGACCAGCTTAGGACCAGCTTAAACCAGCAAAAGACCAGCTTAAATCAGCTCAAACCAGCATCCCATGCTACAAAACATACTATACCAGCATATGCTGTTTTTTTCAACAGGGAACAGTTTTGCTGCTTAATAATTTTTGGAAGCTGTGACATTTTGTTCAGGATTCTTTTATGAATAGAAAGCTAAAAAAAGAACAGCACTGATAATAAATCAGGCTGATAAAAATTCTGATTTGCATCACTGAAATAAATTACATTAAAAAAAAAACATTAAAAGTATTTTGAATGGCAGTGTGTGTGTGTGTGTGTGTGTGTGTGTGTGTATAAAAATGTATCTAAATATCTATATATCTAAATAAAAATAGACTATATTCGGTATCCAAAGTAACTAGTAACTAACTACTTGAGTAGTTATTTTATCCGATACTTTTTTACTCTTACTCAAGTAACTATTCAGACTATTACTTTTACTTTTACTTGAGTAAATATTTCTTCAAGTACTTTTACTTTTACTTGAGTACAGTTTTTGGGTACTCTACCCACCTCTGGTCTCTTGTGGTCAGAGGACCTTTCATGCATTTTTAACTGGGAAAACAAATTCTTCCATTTACTATACCCATCGCCACTGAACATATTGGACCAGTTACCAAAGATGCGACAGCAAAAACACACAGCACTGTCATTTTTTATACTTTATACCAACCACGATCGGCTAATCTTTGCACCATTTTTCATAGTAATGAAGTAATTGCTGTTTGTGAACCGTCGGTCATCACTGTTCACTGGGAAATTTTCTTTTATTTGAACGGGCCCTCTCTTAATAAGCTCACAGCGCTCATTATCTGACAGGCGTTTCGGCCAGAAAGCAGGATCATCACTCATTAAAACGTCCTGTGTGCTATTCGCGTCTGTGTGCTGTTCACGTTCGTGGGCTACACTCACCGGCACATTGTCATCATTTCCCGGGGCCGTGAGTAAAGTCATCCCTGTGTCTGGCGGACGCGGGAGAGGGGCTGCTGCTTCTGTGGGAGCAGCACTGACTGTGGGAGTTTGTGAGAAAAAAGAAGTGACTTTTGGGAGTTTAGCTACATTCTTTTTTCCTCCTTTTTTCAGCTCTGCTGGGGTAGCTACGTTTCATTGTTTGTCTAATTTCTAAACCTCGACTTCTGCTTGCAAATTCTCGCTTCGCTAGCTCTCTCTATCTCTAACTTGCTCTAAACTCTGTCTGACTCTGCTCTGCTCTCATCTGGCAGTAGAGTCGAACTGCTCGCACATGTGCAGTACGATAGGAAAGTTCCATTATTCATGATGGGGGGAGCGCATTTGAGCAGATGTAATAATAACGTTAAAATCTTAATGATTATAGGCAGGACACACAATATATGATAGAAAACTAATAAGTAATATATGATTTATATAGGATTCTTGATATTTGTCGGGGGCCCCTAATTCCCCAGGGGCCCTAAGCGGCTGCTTACCTCGCTTACTGGTTAAGTCCGCCCCTGGCTAGGGTATACCTATTCAGAATCAGAACACATATCAATCGCTGTCTGGCCCTTTTGGCGTCCCATACCCCCATATCTGTCGGGAGCAGACCGGAGATAATTTTTCATGTATTTTTTAATGTCAGCCTCTGACGATGATGGTTTTGACTGCTGCACAGCACCTGAATAAAGATAGAGACACTTGTATCACACATTTTAAGTCATTAAAATACAGAACATTTTTAACTAACCATCACTCATACTAACATAGCAATCCACAAAGTTATTAAAACTCTTTAAATAAGCATGGATAACCAACTAGTCGCTCAGTGATGCAGAATTGAACTGACAAGTGTTACACAGACCCGACTTGACTGAAATTGGCGTTATGTAGAATATAATTCACATATTTTACAAGGTCTGTGTTCAATATTGTCTGATAATTCCAGTGTGAACGCTGGTAGGCACTAGCGTAGCCAGAAATTTTTAAGTGGGTGGGCCTGCATAAAACTGGGTGGGCCAGGTGTGTATATGAAAACTGCATGTCAAATTGCCAACAAAGAAAGAGTACCAAGGTTCATTACACAGTGCTTCTAAAGCATGCATTAACATTAGTAATTTTAATGTTCATTTCAAAATTTACTAATAGGACATTATTAAAATTAAAAGTTGTATCTGTTAACATTTGCCTGAGCTGGTTAACAAAGATGAATAAACACAGTAACAAATGTATTGCTAATGTTAGTTAATGCATTAACTAACGTTAACTAAAGGAAGTTTATTAAAAAGCATTACCTCAGTGTTTCAAGCGTCTCTGTCAGTTCACGCACATCGAGGACCGCAGAAATGTGCGCAGCTGCAAATTATGAAGTTTGTTGTGGCGACCAGGATCTAGCACAATGTTTATGTGTTTCTTTCCACAAAGGACACATCTGTTTAGCGGATCAAACACTGTACCTATGCTAATATGTTTCAAACACGCTTGGTTCAGAAGTTTCCAATCGATAAATCCAGCGCCCTCAGGTGGTCTGTCGGGTTTCATTTGTAGACGGTCCGGATTTATTGCTAAGTCTTTTACTTTTTAAAAGGATTGATCTGATTTATGTTTGCTTCACTAGGCAATTTTCAAATTTAACTTCACAAACGCGCACATTTTACTATTATATCCGTACGTCGTAAACATAACATTGTGGGTGGGAGTAACAGAAATGGACGAATCATCATTTTGACAAGCATATGATGCACCTATAGGAAGAGGGAAAACGACCTGTAATTGACCATGAAATCAAGCGTTTAATATTGTTAATAAATAAAGTTGCAGTGAAATAAGACATTTTAGTATCGTTTAATAAATTACATCCATTTGGAAAATTACAAACTTCTTATTGGGTGGGCCACAGATAAAAGTGGCTACGCGACTGCTGGTAGGTGTAGAAGTTTCTTAAGTACATCTCATCCATATTCAATAGCCATGATTACATGAGTGTATTATGGAGAATATCAAAAGTCTCATATACGTTACATTTACTAGGAGAAGAAAAAGAATGAAAGAATGATATGATTATGCGATACTGAGGGAGACAGTACAGTGTGTTCAGGCCTAATTTAACCCCTGCTTATTGACATGGAAAGTATTAGGATCCCTGAGCTATCTTGCACTTAAAAAAAGTCATAAAACGTTTTAAATTTAATAAGAAGAATTTTAAGCCATAAAAAGTCATAAAAATGTCCGGATTTTCCATACAAGGTCATAAATTACATTTAGCCACGTCTTAAATTGATATGCTTGTTCATTCATTGGTTATACCATCGCCTTCTACTCATCTCTCAGCTTATTACTGTATGTTGTTGAGTCACTGCTTAGTTTAACTGAAATCTCCTGGTCTATCACAATGGGAAAGTGTACATTTAACGGGCTATGGCTCGAAGATGGTGCGTTTAGTAGTTGGCTCAAGCCTGTCGCAGACAATCAGTATCAAGCCTATTGCACACTGCGTAAGAAGGCGTTGGAGCTGTCTAGTTTAGGCATAAAATCCTTTCAGTCGCATGCAAAGTCAGAAAAGCATAAAGTTGCTGTAAAAGGTCTGCAGCAGGTGCAGGCGATCAGTCAGTTTTGTTCGGCTCCGTCACTAATGTTACCCGGTCCAAGTAAAGCGCGGGATTCCGTTTGTCTCACATCCAGTGCCACACACAGTGGTTTCGGATCAACCTCCACACTGAAAGCAGAGGTCCTGTGGGTGTTGAATACCGTGACCAAACACCAGTCGTACAAGGGGAACGAAGATATTGCCGAACTTTTCCGAGCAATGTTCCCAGACTCTGACATAGCCAAGACCTTTATGTGCGGGAAAGATAAGACCTCATACATCACCCAGTTTGGCTTAGCAGAATATATTAAAAAAGACCTCGTCTCCAAGGTCTCAGGGGCCTTATGTTCTCATGTTTGATGAAAGCTTAAATCACACAAGCAAGAAGAAACAGCTGGACATACACGTTCGGTTCTGGGATGACGACAAGGTGCATTCCCGGTACATGGGATCACACTTCATTGGCCAGGCCATGCCACGGCCCAGGATTTGCTAAAGCACTTTAAAGTAAGTAATTAAAGTTTAATCTTTAAACAAATATGATTTCTAATGCTGCATGTAATATTTGAAATAATTTAATCTGCAAACCTACGACTATGCCTAAAATCCATTGATCCATTCATTCAAACCAATTTGGAGAGTAGGGAAACCGCGATATCATGTTATGGTCTCTACTCTGCCCCATTCTAGCCATACTGTTTTGAGAAAATAGAAAATGAACTAGCCCAATGTAATCTAAATCATTTAATTTGTTTCATCAACTGCATGGCATGGGTGTATTTTCAGAAACAGCCCACATGGATATGCTTGATAGAAACAGACATGTAGGCCTAGTCAAACATGGTGATACTTACTTGAACTTGAACTAGAAAAGTGCAAAATTGTGTGTGTATGTGCATGTGTGTATGTTATCAATTAAGTGGTATACAGTATTTATTTATCCTCACCTTTTTATTGTTTTCTCTCAAGGAGTGTGTGGAGCAGCTGAATCTCAGCAGGCTGGTCTCCGTATTGATGGATGGGCCCAATGTAAATGTTAAGTTCTTTGAGCTTCTCCAATCCGACTTAAATGAAATGTATAGGGGTGTTCAGCTGGTGTCCGTGGGGAGCTGTGGGCTTCATACTCTGCACAACGCATTCAAGGCAGGTGGAAAAGCTGTTAAGATCAATGCACACACTCTTCAACAACGTTCCAGCGAGGAGGGAAGACTATGTGACAGTCACAAAGTCATCAGTGTTCCCGCTATCATTCTGTGGCCATCGATGGTTGGAGAACCTGCCTGTGGTAGAGAGAGCTCAGGAGGTCTGGCCTTCACTTCAGCTGTATGTGGATGCGGTGAAAAGAAAGGAGCTGCCAAACCCTGGTACGTATGATCAGGCTCGTATGATACAATAGAGGCCGCTCAAAAGGATCCCCTGATCTTGGCAAAGTTGCATTTTTTCACGACCATCGCCCGTACCTTTGAGCCCTTCCTGAAGAGGTACTAGACGGATGAGCCAGTGATGCCATTCCTTTGATGAAGGTCATTTAAAAATAACTTGTGTGCTTGTCTGGCTCCTCAGCTACTATGATGTATTAGATATGTGTACGAGTATGATGTATTATGTACACTGTGTTTAATGGATGAAAATCTTCAACCTTGTTGTGAGTGCCCATCTTAGTTTCAGTTTCTGTTTTACTCGCTCCGTGTCCAATAAAGCAATCCACGTAATCCGTTCTCTGTTTCAATATATTGCTTTAATCTTGGCTCAGCGATAAAACAAACAAATGAAATAAAATAAACAAATACAATCCTAAATCTCAAAATATCACGGATGCGGTAAAGAAAACTGTGTGACTCCGCTGTATTCCAATGAACGCGCTGTCGCCAGACTTAACTGACACGATTCCTAAAGAGCCAGTACACAATTTTGACACAGTACATATTTTCAATGTAAAATACAGAATATTTATCAAAATGGCATATATGAATAAAGTTAATTCACAAATGCAAACAATACAAACCAAAATATTCAAAACTGAAATGCACTGCATAATACATTTACATTTACATTTACATTTAAACATTTGGCAGACGCTTTTATCCAAAGCGACGTACAATATGAGAACAATAGAAGCAGATAGACCATCGAGAGTGCAGCAGTATACAAGTGCTCTGACGAGTTTCAGTTAGCACAGCACAGTACATATTGCTAGGTTGTGTTTTTTTTTTTTTTTTTTTTAATAAATAAATAGATGTAATAGGAAAGTGTTAGTACTAGTTGGTCAGGTGCTGGCGAAAAAGATGCGTCTTTAGATGATTTTTGAAGATGGCTAAAGACTCAGCTGTTCGAATTAAGATCGGGAGGTCATTCCACCAGCTGGGCACAGTCCAGGAAAAGGTCCGTGAGAGAGATTTGGTACCTCTTTGTGATGGCACCACAAGGCGTCGTTCACTTGCAGACCGCAAGCTTCTGGAGGGTGCGTAAGTTTGAACAAGTGAGTTTAGATATATTGGTGCAGTGCTAGTTGTTGTCTTGTAGGCAAACATCAGTGCCTTGAATTTGATGCGAGCGGCTATTGGTAGCCAGTGTAACCTGATGAAGAGAGGGGTAACATGAGCTTTCTTTGGTTCATTAAAGACCACTCTGGCTGCTGCATTCTGGATCAGTTGCAGAGGCTTGATAGTAGATGCGGGAAGGCCCGCCAGGAGAACATTGCAGTAGTCCAGTCTGGAGAGAACAAGAGCTTGGACAAGGAGCTGTGCGGCATGCTCCGACAGGAAGGGTCTAATCTTCCTAATGTTATATAAGGCAAATCTGCAGGACCGGGCCGTTGTAGCAATATGGTCTGTGAAGCTTAACTGATCATCGATCACAACTCCAAGGTTCCTGGCCGTCATGGAGGGAGTTATGGTTGACGAACCTAGCTGTATAGAGAAGTTGTTGTGAAGTGATGGACTGGCTGAGAACACAAGCAGTTCTGTCTTGGCAAGGTTGAGCTGAAGGTGATGGTCTTTCATCCAGTTAGAGATGTCGCTCAAACAGGCTGCAATGCGAGCAGCTACCGTCGGATCATCTGGTTGGAATGAGAAGTAGAGTTGAGTGTCATCAGCATAGCAGTGATAAGAAAAGCCATGCTTCTGAATGACCGATCCTAATGACGACATGTAGATGGAGAAGAGAAGTGGTCCTAGCACTGAGCCTTGAGGAACTCCAGTAGCAAGAAGTTGTGACTCTGAGACCTCACCCCTCCAAGATACCCTGAAGGACCTACCTGAGAGGTAAGACTCAAACCACAGGAGCGCGGTTCCCGAGATGCCCATCTTTCTGAGAGTGGACAGGAGGATCTGATGGTTAACTGTGTCAAAAGCCGCAGACAGGTCCAATAAGATGAGTACAGAGGATTTGGAAGCCGCTCTTGCAAGTCTCAGGGCCTCTGTAACCGAGAGTAGGGCAGTCTCAGTAGAGTGGCCGCTTCTGAAGCCCGATTGGTTGCGGTCCAGAAGATTGTTCTGTGCAAGAAACACAGAGAGTTGGTTGAACACAACTCGCTCAAGTGTCTTTGCAATGAATAGCAGAAGGGATATCGGTCTGTAGTGTTCTAGAAGTGCTGGATTTAGAGAGGGTTTTTTAAGCAGTGATGTTACCCGAGCCTGCTTAAAAGCTGTTGGAAATGTACCAGTGTGAAGAGAGGTGTTGATAATGTGAGTAAGCGTAGGTATGACCGAAGAAGAGATGGCCTGAAGGAGGTGAGTGGGGATAGGATCTAGCGGACAAGTAGTGGGATGATTAGAAAGGATGAGTTTTGAGACTTCCGTCTCAGAGAGAGGAGAGAAGGAGGTGAGGGAGTGTGTATTAGTCGGTATGAAGTTATCAGTTTGTGGTGGGAGGAATTGGTCACTAATGGTTTTTGTTTTATTTGTGAAGAAAACTGCAAAGTCATCAGCTTTAAGAGTTGATGAAGGAGGAGGGGGAGGAGGACAGAGAAGAGAAGAGAAAGTTTTGAAAAGTGTGCGAGAGTCAGAACAATTGTTGATTTTGTTGTGGTAGTAATTTGTTTTAGCCGTGGATACGTTTGCAGAGAAGGAAGAGAGGAGTGACTGATACGCACTAAGGTCAGTAGAGTTTTTTGATTTGTGCCATTTCCTCTCTGCCGCCCTTAGTTTAGTGCGATGTTCACGGAGAACATCAGACAGCCAGGGGGCAGAGGGGGCAGAGCATGCTGGTCTGGTTGAAAGGGGGCAAAAGATGTCTAAGCAAGATGTTAGAGTGGAGCAAAGAGCGTCAGTAGCACTGTTTGCGTCCAGTGCTGAAAGCTGAGAGGGTGAAGGAAGTGCAGATGTAACCAATGAGGAGAGGCAAGAGGGAGAAAGCGAGCGTAGGTTATGGCGAAAGGTGACCTGTGGGGGAGTGTGTGTTATGACCGGAGTTAGTGTGAGGTTAGAAGTGATGAGGAAGTGGTCTGAAGTGTGCAGTGGAGTAACTAACGTGTTGTCAGTGGAGCAGTAGCGTGTGTAGATGAGGTCCAGATGGTTACCTGATTTATGAGTACCCATGGTAGTCACTCGCTTGAGATCAAATGAAGTGAGAAGGGTGTTGAAGTCGGCAGCCTGGGGGGACAACATTGATTACTGAACATTGATTACTGAATCTGAACAAAAATAGGCTCCTACGCTTGTTAAAACTGTGATATTACTGCATGAAAAATATGGATGTAGGGCACTTACATTTTTCATCTGGAGTTTTCTTCTGACAGAGTAATGAGGCGGTTTGTGAAGCGAGAAGTCCTGCAGGACATTACAAAACTACTGCTCACCAAGCTGGACTTGCTCCTCCTACAAAAAATTGACATTGGCCTTGGTGCAGAGAAAGACCTGTAAGTATTGTGGTGAATTTTGTTGTTGAAGTAATTTTAGAAATTGTGGTCAGGATACAAGAAGCAGGATTGTGTTGTACATTCTACTTACTTGTGTTTTATTGTGCATCCCTCTTCAGGACACTAAAATATCAGATCTCAAGGTCCTTGGGTTTAGAAGGGACTGCATGCAGGGGCTGACTAATATATTCAGAAAAGTGCAGGAGAAGAGCCCACTTAAATACGCCACTGTTAGACAGATGGCCTGTCTGGACCCAGACAGGTGCAAGGAACAAATTAAATGACTGGTGCAGACCTTTCTACAGGCCAGGCAGCTGGCAGGAGGTGTATCTGCTGGTCGGAGTAGTTCTGGAAGGGGCTTTGACCAAAGTTAGAGTACCACGCTGAATTACACACTGTGTTTACTGTGCCATCTTGCAGACATTTGCTCCATTTATATACCTTTTCTCTTTTTTCCCATCAGGGCATTTTTTAGCGTGGATCTCTAGATTTTGTCATTTCCTCTTGTAATGGTCCTGCACCTGTTCTGTGTGCAGTGGCTCATGATCAGAGGCGGACAAAGTACACAACTTCCTTACTTGAGTGAAAGTACAGATACCACTGGTCAAATATTACTCCACTACAAGTGAAAGTTGTAAAGACAGATTTTCACTTAAGTGAAAGTACAGAAGTACATGTTTTTAAAAGTACTTAAGTATCAAAAGTAAATGCATTGTCGTATTGTTGTATATTTACAATACCATATGCCACTAATGCAACCTACTGAATACACTGATTAGCTTGTATTATCTTTGGAATTAAGAGCTTTTATGTTACAAAACATATTAAAAGTGAACAACTGAAGGAAGATAATCATCTTTATTTTTATCTAACACTCCTACAGCTACATTAAACTCATTTTAATACTTGTTTAAAAGTTACAAAGTTCTTTTTCAAAGAGATATTGAAGTCTATGATATGGTTCATTTTAGGCAAACAAAGCAAACATTGAAAAGAAAAACTATAGGTTACTATAGTGAGATAATAGTAAATTTGTGGATACTGTGATTTTACTGCAAATACCATAGTTATGGTTACTATAGTAAAAACATGGTTAATTTTCCAAAGGGCTTTAATGAGTTAACACATGCCTTTTTAGAGCGCTTTTAGCTGTGCAGTAGCGCGGACGTTTACATTAGTTTAGTGGGGAAGATCCCGAGGCTGCCAGATTTGCATAAAAAATATCAGCCAAATTTCCATTCACAGCTGGGCGGAAAACTGCAGGCTTAGAAATACTGTAAGACTTGGCAACACAGGAAGGTCCTGGCAGATCGCAGGCCGGATTTTCGCAGAAAAAAAAGGTTCAGTGAATCTGAAAATGCACTCATTGTAAAAACTGCTACATATAACGACTTTCTACTTGGGGACCTTGATATAAATGTAGTTGAGTAAAAAGTACGATATTTGTCTTTCAAATGTAGTGAAGTTAAAGTCGCAAGTTTCCAGAAAAAATAATACTCGAGTAAAGTACAGATACTCAAAAAGTGTACTTAAGTACAATACTCAAGTAAATTTACTTTGTTACTGTCCGCCTCTGCTCATGATTTATGATTATTTAACATAGGGTTTTCCTTGCTTACAATATAAAGTTTAGGTGCAACACCTAAGTGTTTTTAGGAAGCACATAAACCTAATAAGTGTAACACATTTGAGAAAATAAATGTAAAAATCAGAAGGTAGCTTAGTCTCAAATGGAAAGGTATCCTGACAACAGTAATCAACAAAACAAACTGGATGCGCGATCATGCAGGTCTAGCAGATTAACTAATTTTCTGGCCACGAGTTTAAAATTGTATTTATCTGAGTTTAATGGAGTTTCTATGCCCTCTGAACTCTTAGGGAAAACCCTGAATTTAAACCAAATGTTATTGTAGAGGTTATAGAGGTTAAAGTGGATCAATATATCAATATAATTCTAACTTATTCCCTTTGTAACATGTTTTGTTTTGTAGGGCATGTCATTCTACAACAGTTTGAGGCTCTCCTGACTCTTGAGTGTAGGAATGAAGAGTTTCTCTCCTTCCAGCCAATGGTAAAACGGCTGGACACCTTCTTGTGCGGCTGGTTAAGCCGTGCCTATCCAGTGACTTGAGCATTTTGCCAGAAGCTGCTCCTCCTTTCTCATGGGCAAGCTTCAGTTGAAAGGGGGTTCTCTGTGAACAAGGAGATTGAGACTGACAATATGCAGGAAGAGACAATGGTTGCACATAGACTTGTGTGTGATTATGTACATTTGCACGGTGGGGTGACCAAAGTTCCCCTCACAAAAGAACTGCTGGTATCGGTGGGTGCAGCATTTTCCTTGATCAGCAGCGTGCAAGGAAGGAGAGTGAAGCACGGACACAGAAAAGAAAGCTGGCAGAGGAGTATTTGACCGACCTTAAGAGAAAGACAACCACTGTTCAAGAGGTTTCCACCTGTCTCGCCAGAGAGGCTGACATGCTGGCAGAGGAAGCGGAGGGCAAATCGGGGTCAAAGATGGCCCAGCTCCTTTCAAAGTCAAACGCCCTCAGGCGGGCAAGCAAGGAAAAACTGTTTTGCACAGTTGGAAGAAAACAGCAACTTTTCAGAGGAACAAAAATCAAAAGTTCTCTCTGTTACCGTCCCTTGGAATCCCCCCGGTGTTACGGGAGAAAAATCTTCTTCATTCTGTAAGTAATTTAAACGGAAAAAGCGAAAAAAGAGCTGTTTTCAATTTAATGTGTGCGTGTGTACGTTTTTCTATTGAGGTAGGGAGGTAACACTTTATTTTGATGGTCCCTTTTGAACATTCTGTTGACACTAAGTAATGTTGCAACTACATGTCAACAAACTCTCATAAGAGTATTAGTAGACTGTCTGCTTCATATCTACTAACTCCTTATTGTGTTGGTCTCCCAGCAGATATTCTACTGACTATAAGTAACTTTGCAAGAACATATCAACTTAATCTAACCCTAACCCTACCAGTCAACTAATACACTACTAACACTCTAATGAGAGTCAGTAGAAATGTAAGTGCAACATTACTTATAGTCCATAGAATGTGTTAAAGGGACCATCAAAATAAAGTGAAACCGGTGGGGACTTAAACAATTAAGATTTTTGAAAATCTAAAAATGCAGAAAGTTTCCTGTAGCCCTGCTGGAAAAACCAGCATAGACCAGCGTAATTCCCATGCTGGTCTATGCTGGTGGTTTGGTGCTGGTCTATGCTGGTATATGCTGGTTTAGCTGGTGGACCAGCAAGACCATGCTGGTCTACCAGCATGGTCTTGCTGGTGATGCTGATCTACTGGTCTTTCTGGTGATGCTGGTCTACTGGTCTTGCTGGTGATGCTGGTCACCAGCATCCCAGGTAGCCAGTGGAATCGGGTCGAATGCGGCTGAGTGTCGGCTCACTCGGCTGTGTGCTGGCAGTGGCTTGCCAGAATTGAGTCAGGTCCGGTCTGGCCCAGTAATGGTTGCCAGATTTGGCTAGGTTTTGGATCTGTGGATCTGGCCCGATTCTGGTTGAGAAACAGCACATTTAGCCACATTCAGCCCGACTGTGGGCCAGAAGTCTCAATCCTAAAATGTCAAAAATTCAGGTTTTACTCCTTATCTGAATATTTGGTCCCCACAATTAAAAATTTTAAAATATTAAACCTGTACACACACAATCAATCAATTAGGCTGAATTATAAAATTACAAAAATATATATTTTTAAACAAAATACTTTAGAGTTGTAAACCTTTTGCCTATCAAAGTTATTTATTCAATTTTATTATTATTTTAATTAATTTTTCTATTAATTTTTAGGCTGACCTTAAATGGACTTTGCTTATAATTTAAAAATGTTATAATTTAAAAATGTTCCCTTAATCTAAATTGACACTTTCTGACTGTGTGTGATTGCAAAAACTGATACCTCAGTAATAAGTGGTAAACTTTTACAAAATATGATTTCAGATGTTATAATAGTGATTTTATTATGTCCAAATAAAAGTACCGCAGCAAAACTTAGGCTAGTGGGTTGAATGAGCCAATAAGTGATTCTCTGCTGCCATCTTCTGAAATCAGTGAGTGAAACTTTATTATTAATAACTGTAACAATATATATATATATATATATTTATATATATATATATATGTATATATATATATATATATATATATTGTGACACGTGTCCCGAGCCGTCATCAGCGTCGCCCTGGCAACAAACGGTGCACACCTGCACCCCACATCAACGGCAGACCGGTCACACCTGGAGCTCATCAGAAGCCACTCTTTATAAGCCACACTTCACGCACACTCTGGTGAGTTCCAAGGAAGCCTCCAGCCTAATGTTGTTCTTTCTCTCCTCTTCTACCAGAAGACAGCGTGTGACCGGTCCCGCCAACCACGGAGCACTGCACCGATCCACCACTTCAGGAGCACGAAAGGATTGAGTTGGAGCACGGCACGGAGCACCGCACCACGAACTCACTATTTACCACTAATAAATCCACCCTCCGGGGTTTTCTTGACTGCAGCACAGTCTCATTGTCGTGTGTGATTCCTCACCCCCGCCACAATATATATATATATATATATATATATATATATATATATATATATATATGTATGTGTGTGTGAATGCATGCGCCTTTGTTCTGCAGTGAGGGGCTACTGCATTTTTGTGACAAATCGGGACATAGATGTGTATAATGACAAGGGTATGACACTGTAAAAAAAAAAAGTTGAGCGAACTTAAAAAAACATTTTTTACCAGCTTCAGCAGATTTCAACTTTCAACTTCAACTTGTTTTTGTGGGAGATTCTCAAATTTTTGTTGTATGAAAATAAAACAAGTTGAGAACTCAAAAATCTGCTGAAGTTATTAAAAAATAAATAAATAAATAAAAATAAAAACAATCAATGGATATAAATGTAACTTTAACTATTTGACACCTCACGTGCAAAGCCCGCGAAAGAATCGGAGGTTATATAATATAATATATATAATAATAGTAAAAATAATAATATTTCTGCTGTTTAATAACAAATAATTACAATAAAAGTAAAACATGTATGCATGTGTATACACCAGGGAAGAAATAAAAGTCATATTCAAGTAAATTTATAATTATTTTCAATAATGAAAATATTTATTATTTTTTTCTTTCTTTTTTCAGATTGTCATCCGATTGTTGTAAGTGATCAGTCTAGCAGTCATCCCGCATCTTGGATTTGCCATGTTCAGTTTGTACAAACATTATCTGATATTGAGTGAGGCTTTTTCTCCCCTTTGTTTGTGTGTCAGTAGCTGCTGCACACCAAAGCCACCACAGCACAGCACAGCACACCACAGCTCAGCACAGCACAGCACAGCACAGCACACCACAGCACAGCTCAGCACAGCACAGCACAGCACAGCACAGCACACCACAGCTCAGCACAGCACAGCACAGCACAGCACACCACAGCACAGCTCAGCACAGCACAGCACAGCACAGCACAGCACACCACAGCACAGCACAGCACAGCACACCACACCACAGCACAGCACAGCACACCACACCACACCACAGCTCAGCACAGCACAGCACAGCACAGCACACCACAGCACAGCACACCACACCACAGCACAGCACAGCACAGCACAGCACAGCACACCACTCCACAGCTCAGCACAGCACAGCACACCACAGCACAGCACAGCACAGCTCAGCACACCACACCACACCACACCACACCACACCACACCACAGCACACCACAGCACACCACAGCACAGCACACCACACCACACCACACCACACCACAGCTCAGCACAGCACAGCACACCACAGCACAGCACAGCACACCACACCACAGCACACCACACCACAGCTCAGCACAGCACAGCACAGCACACCACAGCACAGCACACCACACCACAGCACACCACAGCACAGCACAGCACAGCACAGCACACCACTCCACAGCTCAGCACAGCACACCACAGCTCAGCTCAGCACATCACAGCACAGCACAGCACACCACAGCACAGCACAGCACAGCACACCACAGCTCAGCTCAGCTCAGCTCAGCACATCACAGCACAGCACAGCACACCACACCACAGCACAGCACACCACACCACAGCACACCACACCACACCACAGCTCAGCACAGCACAGCACACCACAGCACAGCACACCACACCACAGCACACCACAGCACAGCACAGTACAGCACAGCACACCACTCCACAGCTCAGCACAGCACAGCACACCACAGCTCAGCTCAGCTCAGCTCAGCTCAGCACATCACAGCACAGCACAGCACACCACAGCACAGCACACCACACCACTCCACACCACAGCACAGCACAGCACACCACACCACTCCACACCACAGCACAGCTCAGCACAGCACAGCACACCACACCACAGCACAGCACAGCACAGCTCAGCACACCACACCACACCACAGCTCAGCACAGCACACCACACCACAGCACAGCACACCACAGCACAGCACAGTCTTTGGCTTTGTAAGTATATATTTTTTAAGCTGACTGTCAAACATTTTCTCAATTTTTTTATTTAGGTTCATTAAATGTATGTCATGCAGCAGTTATTTATTTATTTATTTAACAGGCTTGCATTATCTGATCTGTTTTAAAAGTTATGTATATTGTAGTTTGTTAGTGAATTTTAATGATTTAATTACACAACATATTATGTGAATAGTGTAATAATGTTCCTGCTACATTTCTTCTAATATTTTTGTGATTACTTTTTCTTCCTACCTGGTCTTTATGCTAAGTTAGGAAAACCAGCTTCATGTTTAAATAGGCAAACTTGTGCCACATATACCAGACTGACACACACACACACACACACACACACACACACACACACACACACACACGTTTGTTTCAGTGGTTTACAGGGACTCTCCATAGGCGTAATGGTTTTTATACTGTACAAACTGTATGTGCTATTGCCCTACACCAACCCTACACCTAAACCTACCCCTTACAGGAGACTGTCTGCATTTTTAGATTAAAAAAAAAACCCATTTAGTATGTTTTTTAAGTCTTTTTTTTTACGGGGACATAGGCAATGTCCTCATAAACCACCTTCAAATTGTAATACCTCTGTCATACCCATGTTATTATACAAATTTTGTCCCCGTAAACCACAAAAACCAGTACACACACACACACACACACACACATATATATATATATATATATATATATATATATATATATATATATATATATATACCAGGTCAGCCAGGCACAAGAACCGTTTCTTCCTCAGGCAATCTACAGAACAGTTAAATGCCTTTTTATTCTCATCTTATTTTTATTGTCTGTGTGTCGTTGTTGTCTCTGTGAACTGGAAGCTTTTGACACTAAAATAAATTGTTTGTATGTGCAATCATACTTGGCAATAAAAGCTCTTTCTGATTCTGATATATATTTTTTATAAATATATATTTATTTTTCAGCAAATACTGCAGTGTGCTGGATGGAGAAACTGAGAAGTTTATAAACAGAAGGCATGGAAGAAGAGAGCAGGTCCTACAACAAAGAAATTCTTCTTAAGGTATGCTCCAAATTAACCATTTACCATTGAGTTCACTGAGATCTGACTAACTGTGTGTCTATATGTATCCCCTCTTTATCTCTCTTTCCTTTTTCTGTCCTCTTTTAGGATAAACTTGAGGTCCTGGGAGTTCTTAGAGGTTCTAAAGTGTTTTTATGCATTTGTTGATGTCACATTTTCAATAATAAATTCAAATAAATTCTCATAGTTTTTACATTTATATGGTGTCATTCCAACTGGGGGGTATTGAAGGGGGAACTGCACGTGTGTGTGTGTGTGTGTGTGTGTGTGTGTGTGATATTTGTGGAAACAATATTGTTAAAAAAAATAATGGCTTTAATAATACATTTTTTGTAGTTTTTAGAGAACCAATTAATTACATGAACAGTTTTTTTTCCATGTAGGCTATATATATATTGTTAAGGAAAATTAGCAATTGTCCTATTGCAAGTTTGCCTTTGTATTTCTTTAATACCTTTTTATTGTAACTACAAGTTATTATATGTGTTTGTTTATTAAGAAAGACACCACATGTTATTGTATTCATTTTATTGAAAGTGGTTTATTAAGAAAGACACCACGATATGTTATTGTATTTGTTTTATTGAAAGTAGTTTATTAAGAAATACACCAAACATGTTATTGTATTCATTTTATTGAAAGTAGTTTATAAAGAAAGACACAACACATAGTATTGTATTAAGCATTTATTGAGAAAGTGTTATAGCATATATCAATAGGAAGATAGTCAGGAAAGAAAGATGTATTAGCCAGAGCTTAAAGAAAGGAATGTTACCGTTGAATGATGTGTTGCGGACGCAGCGAAGGAGACATCTTAGAAGAAGGTCCCGGAGATGAAAAAATGAGAAGAAAATGGAGGGCTTTATATACGGGTCTTCTGAGGGGAATTCCAAAGACCTCATGACATCAAGACATTGTAATCCACCTGCTGTCTATAAAGGACTGAAGTACGACGAAGAGAATCAGATGCTGGTTCTTTGTGACAGCTCTCCGGTGCCAGATTTGCCTTGCCAGAAACGCCAAGAAGATCGAGCTTGCAAAACCTTAATTTTTATTTCTGTTTTATATTTTATATATGTATTTAATCTATATACAATAAAACTATATTTAATTATAACTAAGAAGCTCGCCTGCCTGAAGAGTCTGATTTATAGACTTGAGCAAAAACAGACCACGGAGAAGTCTTCTGAGACCTATTTTGTGAGTATGAAATTTAAATGCTTATAGGATAGGACAGATTCGACTTTCTTTACCTTACCTGAGAATAAGTAAAATAAGGTAGAAGGTGTATAGAATTTAGCACCACAAAACATGGCGCCCAACGTGTCGGGGGCATATTGATCATTGATTACTGGCCAGGATCAATGACCAATTGCTCAGCTTGACTATACGTTATAGAGTTGAGAGTATAGAGTTTGTTAGGAAGAAATCCTATAGAAAACTCGAGTAGACTAAAAATAATTCAAGGAGAATTATTTAGTAAACCCAGAAAGGGTTTGTGTGTGCACACAAGAAGTGAAAATCTCGTAAGTTAGTGGCGAAAGCTTACTGAGGTTAGAAAAGCATAGAAAAGGCTGAAGAGGGCTATAAATCTGTCAGGTGGGGGACGCCCTGCTTAGGAGCAGTAAAGCCCAGAAACATACGAGAGTATATGAGGAGAGAGATCCTTTAATACGTGTATGTGAGAGTAGTTTAATACAAACTACAATGTCGGTTTAAAGTAAAACCGAGTTAGTTTGGGTTCCATCCAGAGACAAAATAAAGAGTAGTAAAAGTTCAATGGAACAAAAATAGTAGGAATTTTAGAAAAAAATAGCCTACTGAAGGTATTAGAAATAATACGTAGAGAAAAACGCAAGAATGGAGGAAAACAAAATTAGATCTAAACATTGTGAGGAAAATCTTTCAGAAAAGGAAGATGAAAACAATGTTAGAGAAGAATTTAGGGCAGAACAGGAATTAGAATCTGAACTAAATAAACAGAGACTAAAAATAGGGAAAATTGAAATGATAATTTATGATGGTTTGATAGAAGAAACCAGAGGAGGAATGGTAGTTCTTAATGGTAACCAGTTAATGCAGACAGGAGAAGGTACTGCAGGTGCCATTTATAAGATACTAGGAGATCAGGCGTTAGCAGAAATAGAAAATACACGGGAGAAACTGGGTATGCAGAGTCCAGGATCAGTGAGATTAACCTCTGGTTCGCCTAGTTGGACTTATGTAGCACAAGCCGTGATGACAGATTGTAAAGCAAAATTATGTACAATCAAATGCTCAGAGTTAGAAGACGAAACAATAATGTCGTCCTTGATTCAGATAGCAATCAGTAGAGGAGTTAAAATAATACATTTAACTTTAATGGGGACAGGACAGTTTGGGCATTCAGAAATAGCTGTTATGAGAGGGATATTAACAGGAATAATAAAGTATTCAGAGACTGAATCTTTAAAAATAAACTTACTAATGAATGACAGAAATAGAGGAAAATTTAACCAAATTTTCAATGAGAGAAAGGGAGCAATAGAGCCTCACGGAGCAGCAGTTTCTGCCGCAGCAAAAGAGGAGATAGTTTATCAAAGTCAGTCAGAAGAAGAACTGAGCAGTTCAGATGAAGAACTAAATAGTGAGGACTCATATTCATCAACACTAAGTACAGAAAGTGAGAATAGTGTGATGGAATTAGCAGTAAAAAAGAGAGATACGAGATTAAAACATAAAAAAGGAGGAATACTACCATTACAGAGAGTAACAAAACAAATTCAGAATGATTGGCCTGAAGTAGAAATTAAAGGAATTAAATATAAAAATCCCACTAGTAAGAATAGGGGAAGAGAGTTAATAAGAAAATGGGACAGGAAGATTATTCCTAATAATAACTTAACTTATGGACAGATGAGAACAGCTAGCCAGTCACCTCCTGCTACACAAATAGCTAAGCATGGAGGCTGGTCTAAATCAGGAAAACAAATTATATTCCAGGAAGGCTATGAATTTAATAGGAAAATAGTTAGAGAACTGGAGAAAATTATAAAGAATTTAAAAGCCGAAATGCAGCAGTTGAGGAGAGAATTAGACACAGTGAAGGGTCAGCAGGCTATAGCGAGATTAGGATCTGAAACATCTGAGAGTTGGGAGAGCGAAGACACAGAACAGGAGAGAAGAGGTGCTTATACTCCAGTGAGACAGTTAGAATTTACAACTCCAAAGAGGAGTGGAGAAGAGCATGATATACAAGCGAAATTATTAGAACTGCAACTGACAGATGCAGTAAGAAAACAGATAGGACCCAAAAAGAAAGGAGAAGATCATAGTGCTTATACGGATCGTATAATTAAAGCCGCAGAGAATGCAAGTTTAAGTTGCGAAGCCGTAACGGGGGTAGTCGTGGCCTAATGGTTAGGGAGTCGGGCTTGTAACCTAAAGGTTGCTGGTTCGATTCCCGCACCTGCAGAAATTGAAGGTGGGGATTGTGAATCCCCACCTTGTGTAACCTTCGATACCATGACTAAGGTGCCCTTGAGCAAGGCACCGAACCCCTAATTGCTCCCCGGGCGCTGGAGTAAGGCTGCCAAGTGCACATGGAGTAACCCATGTGCACTTGGATGAGTTAAATGCAGAGCACCATTTCGAGTATGGGTCACCATACTTGACAATACGTCACGACTTAACTTAACTTAACTCGCCTAGTTCATACATGCACAGGCCATGCAATATCTGCAGAAGCTATAGAAAAGGTTAGAAACTTAACGGGAACGGAGGACAGATATGGTCAGTGGAAAGACATGTTAATTAATGCGTCTAAAGATCAAGTTCCATTGTTAAGTGTATGGTTATCAATAGAAGAAGAGATACCTATGACAGATAAGGTTAGACTGTTAAGGGATGTAGGAAGAAACATTCCAGGGGGATATAAATTAATAGCAATTCTAAATACCGTAACTAAAAACAGATAGAGGAGAAACTTGCTGAATATGATTTAAATTCCCAACATGTAAGAGTAGTGAGGAGAAAAGAACCTCAAAATAAGAATATGCAAAAACTGCAGAAAATTAATTCTCCAAAAATGCAGAGTAGCAAAATGAGTGAGAGAAAACTCTATAATACTTGTTTTCAAACCAGACAGAGAGAAGGAAATAGAAATATTGTACCGAGAACAGAAACTCAGAGTACAAAAAGCTGGAAGAGAAATAACACAAGAGAGACAAGTTACATTCCAGATGATAAATGGGGAATAATGACCCAGAAGAGAGAAGTGAAGTAATTCAGAAGCGTAAAACAGAAACCTTGAACACTAATAAAGTTAGTCGTACAAAGATAGCGTTCAAAAAAGACACGCAGTCAGATGCAGGAAGCACAAAAAAGGCAGTGGAGAAAAAACAAGAAACAACGCAATGAGAATTACTTGGCCTGTTGAAGAGGGACATTTGTGACCAGAGAGTAATAGAAAAAGAAGATAATTTATTTGTCAATTTAGAAGGAATAGAGTATCTTGTAGATACGGGAGCTCAGATGACCTCTACAACAGAGCCAATACAATTTACAGATAATATTTTAATTCAAGCTTATAATGGTAAAATAGAGGAAGAACAAATGGGAGAAAAGCTTGGTATTAAAATGATAAAAGGGTCAGAGAACCTGTTAGCTGCAAAAGATCTAAAGAAAGTCTTTAGATTAAAAGAAGTAGATATTGAATCGGAATTAAAAAGGATATGCAGTAAAATGATAGGATCAGAAGGGGCGAAAGATGAATTAATACAATTCTTAAGAGTAGCACCTTATGGAAGATATAAAAATGATTGCGGAAAAGTTAGTAATATATATGAGCATGAAATACTAGGTGGAATACATAAACCACAACGTCAGTATCCAATTAATAAAATGGCTAAAGAAGAGTTAAATCAAACGATACAAGAATTAGTGGAACAGGGAGTTCTGAGAGAAGTTACATCTGCTGTAACAAATAGTCCCATACAATTAGTGCCAAAACCAGACAAAACTTTCAGACTAGTAACGAACTATAAAGCATTAAACAGAGTAACTAAACCAGATAGACGTTACGTAATTAATGCTAGAGACACAGTTGAAAGACTAAGAGAAGGAGAATTTCTCACAAAACTAGATTTGGCAAATGGCTTTTGGTCAATTCCATTAGCAGAGAAAAGTCAAGAAAAAACGGCTTTTACTGTAAATAATAAACATTATGTCTATCAAAGATATTTAAATTCGTCAGTAAAATTTCAAACGGTGATGACAGAGATACTTAAAGATTTACCTGTAGAAATTTATATTGATGATATATTGATTGTAAATAATCATGAAAAGGAGCATGTAGAAACTGTAAAGAAGGTCATAAATCGCCTAGCAGAGGCAGGATTAAAACTTAACATTAAGAAATGTGAAGTGATGACAAATATAGTTGAGTTTTTAGGATTTTGGATATCAGCAGGAAACAGAGGAATTACACAATCAATGAAGGAAAGAATAACAGATTTAAAAACTCCAGAAAGCGTTAAAAACGTACAACAAATGATAGGACTAATGAATTATGTGAGAGATATAGTTCCTAAGTTTAGTCAAAAAGCTAAACCAATTTATAATACAATGAAAGGTAATAAATTATGTTGGTCTGAGGAAGCAGAAAAAGCGCTGCAAGACTTAAAAGAGGCCATTTTAAACTCAGGACAACTAGAAGGAAGAGATGACAGTAAATCTTTAGAAGTAGATTTAGAAATAGATACGATTGGTTATCAACTTATAGCAAGGAATGATAGAAGTAATATACCAATTCGTATAATGTCAGGAAGCTGGGAAAAAAGCTGAGAATCCAGAGAAAAAGTTTTTACCGGTAGAGAAAAAACTAGCAGCTATTAGTAAAAGATATGCAGAATTACAAGGTCTCGCTCGAGGACAGAAGATAATAATTAATACAGATGAAGCCATAATTCAACATTTAACTAAGAATAAGATAAAAGATGCAAAAGCCCAAAATACTCGATGGCAAAGATGGGAAAATGTACTTTTAGATCCAAATTTAAGGATAGTAAATAAAGACGAGAAAAAATGTCAGAAAAAGAAAGTAAACTTGTTTAGAGGGATAACAGTGTTTACAGATGGATCAAAAACTCTTGCAGATGATAATTTAGCACATTGGGCATATATTATACAAACGAAGAAAGGGGAAGACATAAGAGAGAGAGGCTCTGTTTCTGGCACAGCTCAATATGCAGAGGTAATGGCTGTTTTAAAAGCTTGTATTAAGTTAAAAGAGATAAAAGCTAAATAAGTTATTTTAATAACAGATAGTAAATATGTTGAAACAAGTTTAAATGAGAACTTAGACATTTGGACACAAAATGGTTATGCTAAATTTAATGGAAAGCCTGTTTTGCACAGTGAGCTGTGGAAGGAAATTTACGATCTAATAAGAGAGTTAGATCTGGTAGTAATTCATCAAGCTGGACATTCCACAGATGACACAGAAACAGCTCTAGGAAACAGAGAAGTAGACAAGTTAGCGAGGATGGGAAGGATTATTGTAATCAAAGAAGATGAAAATAATACCATTCAGAGAATACATGATTATATGAAACATCCCAGTGTAAATCTAATGGGTAAAGTTTTATCAGATAATCATATAAATATTCCTAATTGGAGGAAGAAATATAGACAAGTGAGACTAAAATGTGACAGCTGTATGAGAAGAGGCTACCACAAAACTATTAGAAATGACTATGGCAGCATTATACCAGAAGAGGTTAATGAAGAATGGTCAATAGATATAGCAGGACCTTTAAATCCTAGAACAAGATCAGGAAATAAGTACATACTAGTAGTAGTAGAAGGATTTTCAGGTCGTATATGGGCAAAACCATTAAAAGAGACATCTGCAAAGACTATTATAAAAGCGCTAGAGGACTTAATGTCTAGTTGGTCTAGACCACAGAAAGTCCGTTGTGACAATGCCACTTATTTTGTTGGTGGAGAAGTAGAAGAATGGCTTTCAGAAAAACATATAGTTTTACATAAAGCTATACGCTATTCAGCGGAAAGTAATGGAATAGCTGAACGTGCGGTAGGAAGTTTGAAAAGCTTCTTTAGAGCCAACTACAATAATTTAAGATGGGAGATGAGTATATGGAAGAGGCATTATACTATTGCAATTTAGCAAATAAAGAGAGAGAAATCAAAGAAAAAGAAGAGCAGTACAGTGACAAATGTCAGGTTGGAGATTATGTCTGGATAAGATTAGACAATAAAAAACCAACAAAACCTTTTAAAGATTTAATTACTAAAAAGGACAAGGTAATAAAAATAGTCGACAATCATACAGTAGAATTGTTGCAAAATGGACTATGGAGTAAAAGAAATTTAATTTTAGCTAAATGATAGTTAAATTTATAAGAAAGAAAGGAACCCTCATTCTAAACTGTAAAATACAGGAAGCTTGACACATGCATGAAGGTATGTGAGAAAGTTAGGGATGAGTGATGGAAGAAATTAAAAAGCTATAAGTAGCATGTCTCTGGATGGACCAAAGTAAAAGAAGTTATCAAGGTATAGTGACAAGAAATGAATATACTTTGAAACAAAGCAAAAGAGATGAAACTGATAAGTGGCAGAGCAAAAAGAGAAGGCAGAGGAAAAGAGTCTTTACTGGCAATGGCTTGGCTTGTCTGGCATCGTAAGTATAAAAATTCACTAATTACAATAAATTATAACAGTCCCCAAAAGAAGGGGAAAATGCAATACAATGTTTTGAGTGTAATGAAACTTTTAGAAGGGGAATGAAGCCCAATAAGCAAGAAAAGTCTTCTTACACACAAAACAGCCTCAAAACTCAGACCTGTATGAAGTATTAAGTGAAGAAGGGAAACTGAGCAGAAAACTCAATTCTCTGTTATACTTCACAGGATAATGGAAGATGAAACTAAGTGTTGGACTCTCACAGAAAGAAGTCCAAGAATTACGCAAAGATGGAAAAAGGTCTGTAGAGACAAACCATTCTTTGTTGTAACCATGATAAGCATAGCTATAATTATTATAGCATTTTGGATTGTAGTAAAATCCAATAGGAATTTGACTGTAGTGGATCAAAATACCAAGAAAAAAGATGAAATTGAGTATATTGATCCTGACTATGAAATAGATAGAACCTTTGTGATAAACAAAGAAATTGACATTAAAAAGTCAGAGAAAGAAAATGTTAGACAAGAGACTAACAGAAAGTCGCCAATAGCTAAGAAAGAGCTAGAAAAAGTGAGTAAAAGACACTTTATTGAAGAATGTAAGGAACAATTCACTAAAGAGAAATATGAAACCTTGCAAAAGTTAAGAAATCCTTTTCCTAATTTAAAGTGGTATACTGAATCCACCAGAGAAGCTGAAGTGGCTCTAGGGTATAACAAATACTTAATGGATAAAAGGATGTTCTATCAGATCAGTATTATAACAGATAAATACTGGGAAGATTGCCCTGATGACAATATTAACGATTGCATTAAGACCAGATACAACTGGAAGTTACATGTAATGTGGCGTAGAAACGTATTGAAGGTGTTAAGCAATAGGGTTAAAGACCAAGCTTGCACTGCCGAAGAGATTTATTGGATTGGCTGTATTTGTACAGGACAGTGGAATTGCGATGTGAATTATATCCATAGACCAGAGATAAACTCAAACGTTAAAGGAAAACATTGGCTAGTATTTTCAAATGAATATGGATTTAATAGTCAGGGAGTAATGTTTTCAACAATATTAAAACAACCACTATTGTGGGAGAATTTAATAACAGAAAATAATACAGTAGCTGATCAAATGATAATACAGTTCAGACTGTTTGATTTGCTGCAAGATGTAGCAATGCATGAGAGTGAAAAGATAGTTCCAGTCAAAATTAAAGGTTCAATGAAGGATTCCAAAACAGAACATTTTGGAGTGAGAGTGCAGTATGACAATAAAAGATTGGGAAAATATTACCCAATACCTATAGTTAGAATGAGGTACAAAAACGATAAGAACATAGTTACATGGGCAATTCCTAAGGAAATTCCAGAATACTATAGAAAGGAAGATATACCAAAACCGGTGTATAAACTAACAAGGAATTTCAGAGGTGACCTAAAAGAAGGGGAACTATTTAATCTGAAAACCTTTTGGATAGTGAGATATTTTGAAGATATAAAGCAAACTGGAATTGCAAATTGGGAGTGTTTAAATCAAACAATTGATAGCAATATAAGGAGAAATGACATTAATCAAGGCATCAGTAGACTGTTATCTGAGCCTATTGAGACTGACATGAGTATATTTGCAGATACATTAGTAGAATACAATGTACAAGAAAATGGAAGATGCATGCCTCCATTACCACTTTATTTTATAGTGGCTAAGAAACAATATTTTGAAGAAAAGGTTAGTTTGGAAAAGTCCAAAAGTATATGGTCTGTATTGGATAACAAGATAACGGAAAAAGTTATAATCCTTAGTGGGGTCTCAGTACGCACATACCCCAGATAGCAAAATTACTCCGGATCGGATCCGCCCCGGAGGTATCACAGACTCCGGAACGGATCCGCAAAACGGGTCCGTATCGGAGTCCACTTGCACAGCGCAGCGGATCCGGAACAGATAAGGATTACGGATCCGGAACCTATCCGTATAATTAAGATACTAATTAAATGATGATTGTGCATTAGTGATGAACACCTGCTGTTACTGAGAATTACAGAGGATCGGGTGTTTTATTGGATAAAATGATACCACCATCACGGAGATCAGTGCTTGCTTTAGTTGGGCTCTTGACCCTTGATTCCTGTGTTAGATCTCTCTCTGCAGCAGTGCATGTGCTATTGTAAAGCAGACCGGTCAGTGCTGTGAGCGACTGTTAGTTGTTTTCATATGATGAGACAATCATCAGGTGCTGACCTGTTTATATCCAAAATATAGATATTTATATAGAATATGTGAACAATTAAATTTGGGTAAATTACTGCTGTAATAGTTATAGTGAATGAGTTCTAAATCTATGTAATGCATGTAAATATTTAAACTCCAGTACTATTTAGACACACACAGACATCAAGAACCAGCATATGAATCTCAACAATGGTGGCAATCAACAAAATGCTGCAATCCATGCTGGGTAACACCATAGTAAAAACTCCCATCATGCACTGCAGTATGAATAATTATTGTCACCACTGTTGAGGATCGTATTATAAGTGTTCATGTCTAAAAGCCTGAGCAATATAATACTTTTTTCCAAAATTCAAGCGTTACAATGGCATTTGTTCAACAGTACATTTTTGCAGTTCTGTAATAGCTGATTATCAGTCAATAAACCAAAGAGAGACACCTTCCTGATGTTCATTAAAGGGACACAAAAGCCAAAAGTGTAAGCTCATCTGTTTCCTCAAGCTTTTACTTCAGCAATGCCCGAATGTTTGTTGTGAAACAATATTGCAATTGCTTAAAAGCAATCCTCTTTCAGTTATTAAAAGGGCCAAGAGCCCAACTAAAGCAAGCACTGATCTCCGTGATGGTGGCATCATTTTATCCAATAAAACATCAGCATGCGATCCTCTGTAATTCATCAGCGGGTCCGGATCGGATCCGTAATCCTTATCTGTTCCGGATCCGCTGCGTTGTGCAAGTGGACTCCGATATGGACCCGTTTTGCGGATCCGTTCCGGAGTCTGTTGCTATCAGGGACAGAACCTTGAAGTGGATAATAAGTAATTTTCGCATGATATTAATCATAGTAACTGGACTGTTCCTACTAATTATTTTGGAGCAGACTGGCATAGGGAAACTCCTAAGAATGATTTGTTTCAAAACCTGTGCATTTCTGAGAAAGTGTAAAAGAGGAGAGAGACAGCCCTCTGATGGTAATTTACATTCAACTAGTCATGCGAATAAAGAAATTGGTGTTGTGAAGCCATATGAAGAGACGTATGTTTAGAACATATGAGACAGAACGCTTGAGAATTCGACACGAGCAGACAATGGCTTTTAGTAGGATGTATATGTCACGGAGTGACGTAAAGCGGAACTATTTTTGCCCAATGTTGTTTTCCAGTAGGAACGATTTCGACGTAACACCAGGCCGGTTCCGGGTCCTGCCATGTAAACAGTCCGGCCGGGCTTAGAAAAGGAGCAATGAGCGTCAGCTGTGTAATGAGCGGAGATTGAATCGCGAGAGACAAGTATTCGCGAGGGGGATTATAAAAGGACATGTTTGCATGGAGAGAGGGCGGACCCACTCCGGGAGAAACACGGAGGTCACACGGAGGTCACACGGAGCGGAGAGAGACTGCACATTGGGAGGAAGGAGCCTTAAATCAGCGGTTGGATGTATCTGGATCCATAAAGGGAGATAATACTAACCGAGGAAGAGAGTACACTACTCACGCAGTTTTGGATGCACAGCTTCGTCAATTGAGAGAGGAGAGTCAGCTGGGACCGTGGGTGGAGACCTATTTCACTGTGAGTTGTAGTGCTTAGTGTGAAGTGAACACGTGTGACCATTTGAAGTGATTGACGCATGCACAGGTGTGGATATTGTATCTTTGTGTTTGCCCGTGTCCCCAGTTGGCATGCTCGTTGGTCTCGAGTGCCGAATTGAAACTAACTAACTGCGGTGTGTTGAGTGTATGCTGTATAGGGGTGCAGCTCCCCCCCCCTGTCTGATTGGAAGAGGATTTGTTGAATATCCATGCATTGCTGTTTGGCTCCCTGATTCGAAGAGGAATCATCATCTGTCTCTGGAGCTGTTCACACTGAATGAGATCCCTGGCGTGAGTACCTGATTGTCATCTGATTGGAAGAGGATTGTTGAATATTTCTGCATTACTGTTTGACTCCCTGACTCGAAGAGGAATCATCATCTGTCTCTGGAGCCGTTCACACTGAATGAGATCCCTGGCGTGAGTACCTGATTGTCATCTGGTTTGAAGAGGATTGTTGAACATTTATGGATTGCTGTTTGACTCCCTGACCCGAACAGGAAACATTATCTGTCTCTTGAGCTGTTTATCCTGAAGGAGGTTCCTGGCGTGAGTACCTGTTTATTATTTGACTTGAAGAGGATTTGTCGTACACTCATGCTCTGTTGTATGATCTTCTGGCAAGATTTGCTACCAGGCTATTGAGTTGCTTTATCATTTCGGAACCGCTGTGCGAACCTCCTTACCAGTGTCTGCTTCGTTACCCGCCTCAGGCTGTCCGAAGAGGAATTGCTGTGTGAACCTCCTTACCAGTGTCTGCTCTAATACTTACCCCTGGCTGCCGAAGAGGAACCGCTGAGTGAACCTCCTTACCAGTGTCTGCTCCATTACCCGCCTCAGGCTGTCCGAAGAGGAATTGCTGTGTGAACCTCCTTACCACTGTCTGCTCTAATACTTACCCCTGGCTGCCGAAGAGGAACCGCTGTGCGAACCTCCTTACCAGTGTCTGCTCCATTACCCGCCTCAGGCTGTCCGAAGAAGAATTGCTGTGTGAACCTCCTTACCAGTGTCTGCTTCGTTACCCGCCTCAGGCTGTCCGAAGAGGAATTGCTGTGTGAACCTCCTTACCAGTGTCTGCTCTAATGCTTACCCCTGGCTGCCGAAGAGGAACCGCTGTGTGAACCTCCTTACCAGTGTCTGCTCCATTACCCGCCTCAGGCTGTCCGAAGAGGAATTGCTGTGTGAACCTCCTTACCAGTGTCTGCTCTAATACTTACCCCTGGCTGCCGAAGAGGAACCGCTGAGTGAACCTCCTTACCAGTGTCTGCTCCATTACCCGCCTCAGGCTGTCCGAAGAGGAATTGCTGTGTGAACCTCCTTACCAGTGTCTGCTCTAATACTTACCTCTGGCTGCCGAAGAGGAACCGTTGTGTGAACCCCCTTATCAGTGTCTGCTCCGTTACCTGCCTCAGGCTGTCCGAAGAGGAGCCGTTGTGGGAACTTCTCCCACAACCTGACGAAGGAGAGAGTTGGATTAGCCGATGCTTTTTAATTAAGATTTAGCCTATTTTAACTCAATAAAATACAACGTTTTATCCTGATTACCTTGTCTGGTCTCGTGGTGTCTTTGGATAACTCCTCGAGGTGGTACGCTCAATAGGGGTGGTGTGGGACATGAGAGGAGGCCACCCCGGCCTGTGACATATACCTCAGAGTCCAATGGACACTTAGACAGCCTGGATCACTTCGACATACTGGTAAACATTACTGAATTATTCTAAGAAAGAATAATGCTGTTTAGTGATAAAAACTGAACTTTGTGATTAAAGAAAAAGATAAAACATGTAATATTAGAAATGAAAAAATCATTTGAAATATGTTTGTTTGTAGGGACTTAGACGAACAGAAAGAGGGCAAATGTTGTCACGACATCAGGATTATTGGATTGCTGTTAGGGATGATGAATGCATGAATTGTCATCAGATGTTGTTCATTCAAAAGGCTGGTTTTGTCATGGGAGATCTGTGTCAAAACTGTTTTAAAAGGATTAGACTTATAATCTGGTACACCCATGAGAATGGGACATTTGAGTATTGTGTAAAATCACATGAGCTAATAACATGTCTGAGTACAGAAGTGTTTGAACAATGTAAAAAATAAGTTGAAAGTGCTACACCCAGAGGTCAGAGATTTGTACAATGACTTGAGTGCTCACACAGAATGGCTAAAAGATGATTTGGTTTTGGTACATGAATTACATGGCAAGTACAACAATGATGTTGTAAGAGTAGTGAAGTTTGAAGTATTTTATTTTATAGACGAGAACATTGACAAGGTCACGGGAGATGACAGAACATCCACCACAGACACGATTGTCTCAACAGAGCTTCGAAATGACGAAGACGGCTTTTGGGGCAGTAAACCTGAATCCAACATTTCATTTATTGGGTATTGTAGAAGATGCCTGATTTATGGAAGAAGCCGCACGTTTATTTGTGAAGACTCTAAGGGACATGAAATTGGAGCATGCTATCATGAAATTACTGATGGAAATTTGATGAGATACAAATTTGGACAGTATTTGACTATTATAAAACAAAGCAAAGAAATTTGGCCTATTGGAGATATTGTGAGGGGAAAAGTTATAGAAAGCAAAATTGTGAGGCCTAAGAACAAACGACCCTGGGTTGATCACTATTTCAACGTATTGATGAACGTCCTAACTGATTCAGGACAAGTGTATACTACACTGAGCAAGTATAACAAAAAGAAGAAATGTTATGTACCTTACATAAACTTTGAGATAAGAGAGTAAATAGCAGACAAACTTGCATGACTGGGGTGTTAAGGAAAATGAGCAATTGTCCTATTGCAAGTTTGCCTTTGTATTTCTTTAATACCTTTTTATTGTAACTACAAGTTATTATATGTGTTTGTTTATTAAGAAAGACACCACATGTTATTGTATTCATTTTATTGAAAGTGGTTTATTAAGAAAGACACCACCACATGTTATTGTATTCATTTTATTGAAAGTGGTTTATTAAGAAAGACACCACGACATGTTATTGTATTTGTTTTATTGAAAGTAGTTTATTAAGAAATACACCAAACATGTTATTGTATTCATTTTATTGAAAGTAGTTTATAAAGAAAGACACAACACATAGTATTGTATTAAGCATTTATTGAGAAAGTGTTATAGCATATATCAATAGGAAGATAGTCAGGAAAGAAAAATGTATTAGCGAGAACTTTAAGAAAGGAATGTTACCGTTGAATGATGTGTTGCGGACGCAGCGAAGGAGACATCTTAGATGAAGGTCCCGGAGAAGAAAATGGAGGGCTTTATATACGTGTTACGGTGCACACAGCAGGGAGGGACGAGGAAGACGGACACGAGGAATAACTTCAAAATAATAGTCTTTAATCATGACATCAGGACAGGGCAAGACAAGGCAAGGTTGACATCGACAGGAACACCGGGGAATAACGAGTAGACCAGACAAAAGCTAACTAAACAGGCAGGAACTAAATACACCTGACAATCAATGATAATTAGACAAAACACAGCTGGACAAGACTTAACTAATAATCACACTTAACGAGGACAGGAACAAGACCAAATATGGACACAAGAGGGGCGGGAACACAAGACACACACGACAGAGGACGTAACATTACTCCCCCCTCCCGAAAGGCGCGACCCGCGCCGTAACAGTTCCACCAGGGAGGGGGGGTGGGCACTCTGGAGGTCCCTCAGGACAGACATGGACTGGAACACAGGACGGGGACCTCCAGAGTGGAACAGACAGAGGCCCTGGCAGGGCTGGGAGCTCAGGCGGTCAGGTCTGATGGTCTTCGTGGCCGTGGCCTCGGGTCCCTCGGCCCGGCCACTCCACCCGGAGCTCTACTACCCCCCCCCAAAATTTCCTAGGGGAATCCAGGGGGTATCAGGAGCCCTCCAGGGCTAAACGAACAGGACACGACACTGGCCAGACACACACTTGACAAGACAAGACAGGATAGCCCTCCAGGGCTATACAGACAGGGACAGGACAGGGACAGGACAGGCCAGACACACAGACAGGACAGCCCACAGGAACAGGCTCGGAAGCTGAGGCTTCTTCCGGGCTTGACAGGGAGTCAGGGGCCCTCCCAAGGTCCCTCAGCAACCGCCTCCACTTCCACGACAGGGGGGGCAGGCAGCTGGAATGGCCTCCATGGCCACAACAAGAGAGCCGCCTGCCCTCGACGAGTCTCCATGGACATGACAAGACTAGGGTTAATTAAAATGTTCCTGTGGGCAAGACAAGACCGGCACTCCTGGCCGAAACGTGTGGACTACTCCACGGGGACCGGACTGGAGTCAGCGGCTTCCGGCGGGCTTGAGTCAGCGGCTTCCGGCGGGCTTTGAGTCAGCGGCGGCCGGCGGGCATTGAGTCAGCGGCGGCCGGCGGGCATTGAGTCAGTGGCGGCCGGCGGGCATTGAGCTCCAGGCAGGCTAGGGTGAGCCGCGGACGGCGGCGTGATCTCCCGCGAACGGCGGGCCTGGGTGTGCCGCGGTCGGCGGGTTGGCTTTCCCCGCGGACGGCGGCGTGATCTCCCGCGAACGGCGGGTCTGGGTGAGCCGCGGACGGCGGGCTCCCTCACCGGCAGGGACCGGCGTGAGCCGCGGTCGGCGGGTTGGCTTTCCCCACGGACGGCGGCAGACTTGAGGGAGCTGCCGACGGCGGGTGGGCTTTCCCCGCGGACGTCAGCGTGTTTCTCCCGCGAAGGGCGGGTCTTGGTGAGCCACGGAAGGCGGCGTGATCTCCCGCGAACGGCGGGCCTGGGTGTGCCGCGGTCGGCGGGTTGGCTTTCCCCGCGGACGGCGGCGTGATCTCCCGCGAACGGCGGGTCTGGGTGAGCCGCGGACGGCGGGCTCCCTCACCGGCAGGGACCGGCGTGAGCCGCGGTCGGCGGGTTGGCTTTCCCCACGGACGGCGGCAGACTTGAGGGAGCTGCCGACGGCGGGTGGGCTTTCCCCGCGGACGTCAGCGTGTTTCTCCCGCGAAGGGCGGGTCTTGGTGAGCCACGGAAGGCGGCGTGATCTCCCGCGAACGGCGGGCCTGGGTGTGCCGCGGTCGGCGGGTTGGCTTTCCCCGCGGACGGCGGCGTGATCTCCTGCGAACGGCGGGTCTGGGTGAGCCGCGGACGGCGGGCTCCCTCACCGGCAGGGACCGGCGTGAGCCGCGGTCGGCGGGTTGGCTTTCCCCACGGACGGCGGCAGACTTGAGGGAGCTGCCGACGGCGGGTGGGCTTTCCCCGCGGACGTCAGCGTGTTTCTCCCGCGAAGGGCGGGTCTTGGTGAGCCACGGAAGGCGGCGTGATCTCCCGCGAACGGCGGGTCTGGGTGAGCCGCAGACGGCGGCGTGAAGTGAGCCGCGAACGGCGGGCTCCCTCATCGGCAGGGACCGGCGTGAGCCGCGGTCGGCGGGTTGGCTTTCCCCACGGACAGCGGCAGACTTGAGGGAGCTGCCGACGGCGGGTGGGCTTTCCCCGCGGACGTCGGCGTGTTTCTCCCGCGAACGGCGGGTCTTGGTGAGCCGCGGACGGCGGCGTGTTTCTCCCGCGAACGGCGGGTCTTGGTGAGCCGTGGACGGCGGCGGCGCTTTCCCCGCGAACGGTGGGCTGAACTGAGCCGCGGACAGCGGCGATGAGTTCCCCGCGATCGGCGGGCTGAACTGAGCCGCGGACAGCGGCGATGAGTTCCCTGCGATCGGCGGGCTGAACTGAGCCGCGGACGGCAGCAGACTGGAGGGTTCGCGGCCCTGGACTCGCGGCACTCGCCGTAATCCTGCCGAACTCCCACGCGTTGTTGCCGCGGGCTATGGCGGGACGGACGAGCGGCGACTTCCATGCCGCGGGACAGACAGACAGGAACAAAACCAAAAACCAAAAACTTAAAAAAAACGGAAAACAAAACGTGGTGAAGGGGCGCCGCTTACTGTATTGGTCTGGTCTTCTGTTACGGTGCACACAGCAGGGAGGAACGAGGAAGACGGACACGAGGAATAACTTCAAAATAATAGTCTTTAATCATGACATCAGGACAGGGCAAGACAAGGCAAGGTTGACATCGACAGGAACACCGGGGAATAACGAGTAGACCAGACAAAAGCTAACTAAACAGGCAGGAACTAAATACACATGACAATCAATGATAATTAGACAAAACACAGCTGGACAAGACTTAACTAATAATCACACTTAACGAGGACAGGAACAAGACCAAATATGGACACAAGAGGGGCGGGAACACAAGACACACACGACAGAGGAAGAACAGACCACGGAGAAGTCTTCTGAGACCTATTTTGTGAGTATGAAATTTAAATGCTTATAGGATAGGACAGACCCATTCTGGTCACCAGCGTACCACCAGCATCCCAACACCAAAACACAACATATGCTGGTCTTGCTGGTATGACCAGCTTGCTGGTCTATGCTGGTTTTTCCAGCAGGGAGGGGTAGGGTTGGTGTAGGGCAATAGAATATACGGTCTGTACAGTAGAAAAAGCATTATGCCTATGGAGAGTCCCCACAAGGATAGTAATCCAGATGTACGTGTGTGTGTGTGTGTGTGTTTGTGTGTGTGTGATTCTTCTGATCATCCTTGAGATGGTTCTACACCTTCATTTGAGTCCAGCTGTGTTTGATTATACTGATTGGACTTGATTAGGAAAGCCACACACCTGTCTATATAAGACCTTACAGCTCACAGTGCATGTCAGAGCAAATGAGAATCATGGGGTCAAAGGAACTGCCTGAAGAGCTCAGAGACAGAATTGTGGCAAGGCACAGATCTGGCCAAGGTTACAAAAAACATTCTGCTGCACTTAAGGTTCCTAAGAGCACAGTGGCCTCCATAATCCTTAAATGGAAGACGTTTGGGACGACCAGAACCCTTCCTAGAGCTGGCCGTCCGGCCAAACTGAGCTATCGGGGGAGAAGAGCCTTGGTGAGAGAGGTAAAGAAGAACCCGAAGATCACTGTGGCTGAGCTCCAGAGATGCAGTCGGGAGATGGGAGAAAGTTGTAGAAAGTCAACCATCACTGCAGTCGGGGCTTTATGGCAGAGTGGCCTGACGGAAGCCTCTCCTCAGTGCAAGACACATGAAAGCCCGCATGGAGGACTCGAAGATGGTGAGAAATAAGATTCTCTGGTCTGATGAGACCAAGATAGAACTTTTTGGCCTTAATTTTAAGCGGTATGTGTGGAGAAAACCAGGTGCTGCTCATCACCTGTCCAATGCAGTCCCAACAGTGAAGCATGGTGGTGGCAGCATCATGCTGTGGGGGTGTTTTTCAGCTGCAGGGACAGGACGACTAGTTGCAATCGAGGGAAAGATGAATGTGGCCAAGTACAGGGATATCCTGGACGAAAACCTTCTCCAGAGTGCTCAGGACCTCAGACTGGGCCGAAGGTTTACCTTCCAACAAGACAATAGCCCCTTTCACATAGTAATACCAGTAAATTGCTGTAAAATTACCAGAACGACTTTACCGGAAAATTCAAAACAGCGCTGTTCACACATGCAACGGCATTCAGTCTTTTTTTCGGTAAAGCACCATTCACACATCTGTTTTAAATTACCGTTAAATTCTGTGACATCATAAAACGGAAATGACCTCTAAACGGCTGCGCCTCACGGTGTTTGTGTTTGTAAACATGGAGGGGTAAATGCAATCAGTGTTTTTGTTGATGTTTTCATTTTTGTGCCAAATGTTCACGTTCATGTTGCTTCTTTTGGCCCATCGCACAACTTCAAACACAGCGCGGAGTAAATGCATCATCTGCATCAGAATGTTATGATTGGCCCAGAGCTGTTGAATTTTGAATTTCAACGGCTCTGGATTGGCCAGAGTAGACGTCTTACGTCACCGCGTTCTGAACTCGTACGTGCTCATACCGGTAATTTTCCTTCTGCGTTCACACAGCAGAATTCCGGCAATTTACTGGTAATGTTACAACTTCTCATACCGGTAAATTGCCGGAACGAATTTACTGTTATTTTTGAAAAGGTCCTGTTCACACATGATCTCTTTACGGCAATTTACCGGTAATTTTCCGCAAAAGTCTGTATGTGTGTGAGGGCTTAATGACCCTAAGCACACAGCTAAAATAACGAAGGAGTGGCTTCACAACAACTTCGTGACTGTTCTTGAATGGCCAGAGCCCTGACTTAAACCCAATTGAGCATCTCTGGAGAGACCTAAAAATGGCTGTCCACCAACGTTTACCATCCAACCTGACAGAACTGGAGAGGATCTGCAAGGAGGAATGGCAGAGGATCCCCAAATCCAGGTGTGAAAAACTTGTTGCATCTTTCCCAAAAAGACTCTTGGCTGTATTAGATCAAAAGGGTGCTTCTACTAAATACTGAGCAAAGGGTCTGAATACTTAGGACCATGTGATATTTCAGTTTTTCTTTTTTAATAAATCTGCAAAAATGTCAACAATTCTGTGTTTTCTGTTAATATGGGGTGATGTGTGTACATTGAGGAAAAAAATGAACTTAAATGATTTTAGCAAATGGCTGCAATATAACAGAGTGAAAAATTTAAGGGGGTCTGAATACTTTCCGTACCCACTATATATATATATATATACATACATACATACATACATACATACATATGCAGAGCTGGGTAGTAACTGATTACATGTAATCTGGATTACGTAATCAGATTCCAAAAATGAAGTACTTGTAATCAGACTACAGTTACTTTTTTATGGATTACATGATTACATATTATTCACAAAATAGCAATAAATTATTCATAATTCATTGATTCTCCCTAATTTCTCTTTTTCATCTTTTAAATTCTCCTTTCTAAAATAGCCTACAGTTATATTCAGAAAGTCCAGTTTTGTGGACATTCACACAGTCATTAGTCAGGTGGCGATACAGCATTTGACCACTGGATTTATGTCTTTGAAAGGTTTTTGTCTTTCAAATTCATTAAAATGCATATATTCACATTATTTCTTATTTACATGTAATGCAGGCATTCCAAAACTTTTTGTCATGTAAACTTTATTCACCAAATATACTTTAAGTACTCCTGAGATTTTAAAATACTTAATTATTGAAATATTTATCACATTTGCATGTTCACGGTTTCTTTGATGTTGATTAATGAGTACATGGCATGGAGGTAAATCAAAATATTTCATCTTTTTTAGTAAGTGTTTTATTTTAATGAAAACCTAATTTTGACAACAAAATGACTTTCAACCTATTTATCGAATTTCCTGAAATCGTCCCAGCGCGACATCTGATGGGTTTTCCCAGATTGCATCCCGTCTACATTATAAGACAACTGAACATAATAAAAAATGATATAAATTATATCATAGTGTCATATCACAAAGCAAAATTATATACAAGAATAACACATTTTTACTTCGGGGAGGAACTCCATCTTTGAGTTGATCTGAATCTCAGTGAATAAAGTCCATCTTCAAAACCAGCAGATTCAACTGTGAAAACTTTAGATAATGTTTCTTTGTCATGTCACTTGTAATGTCTGGTTAGGACAGATTTATCCAGATGATATTTTATTGCTTGATGCATTATTGTGTTACATTTGGTGAGGACGCTTATCAGACCTGAAAGTGTTGGATCTGAAGATGATCTACTTACTGTGATTGTTTTTTGTATGACTGTGTAGAGCAGATGAATGATTGAAACTCTTCCCGCATGCAGTGCAGTGATACGGTTTCTCTCCAGTGTGAATCCTCTCATGTGTTTTCAGATTTGATGAATCACTGAACCTCTTGTCACAGTGTGAACACTTATAAGGTTTCTCTCCAGTGTGGATCCTCTCATGTTTTTTCAGACTTGATGACACACTGAACCTCTTGTCACAGTGTGAACACTTATAAGGTTTCTCTCCAGTGTGGATCTTCTCATGTGTTTTCAAATTTGATGAATCACTGAACCTCTTGTCACAGTGTGAACACTTATAAGGTTTCTCTCCAGTGTGGATCCTCTCATGTTTTTTCAGACTTGTTGTCTGAGTGAATCTCTTGTCACAGTGTGAACACTTATAAGGTTTCTCTCCAGTGTGGACTCTCTGGTGCAGTTTTAAACAGCTCGCTGAAGTAAACATCTTCTCACACTCAAAGCACATGTACTCTCTCACACCAGTATGTGTTTTCTGATGTTCTTTCAAATTTTGTAGATGTGAAAAACTCTTTCCACACAAATAACATGAATACGGCTTCTCCTTTGTATGAACTCTCAGGTGTATCTTCAGTTCTGAAGCTCTCAAAAATGTTTTGCTGCATTGATTACATGTGTACAGTTTTTCTCTAGTGTGGATGTTCATGTGATCCTTAAGGTTTGATGATTGTGAGAAACTCTTCCCGCACTGATCACAAGTGTACGGTTTCTCTCCAGAATGAATTCTCATGTGAACATCAAGACTTTTTTTGCATGTCAAACTCTTTCCACACTGAGAGCAGGTGAATGATTTCTTGGTTCTTTTTTTCTTTAAATCCTTCTGTTTGGTTTGAGAGCAACTCAAGGGTTTTTCTCCAGGTTTGACATGATTTTTCTCCTCAACTTCACTAAATTCTTCATTCTCCTTGTTTTCTTCAGACTCTGAAATTAAAGTAAAAAAAAAAAATTCATTTTCAGGAACTCGTAAAAAGCAGAGAAATGTGGACATAAAATGACAGTGTATATAACAGTGTAAAGTACATAAATTGTTGTACAATTTTGGTCATTTTGATACATTTTTATCAATTATTTGTCTCCGAATTTTTGTCATGAATGAGGTACATTGTTCTTCAAATTATTATTTTTAAAACATTTATAGGCTAAATCCAACATATTTAATAGTTCTTCCTATAGAAACATCTATAGGAAGAACTATTAAATATGTTTGATCCACTACAAAATTATCTAACATGATATTATTGAAAAAAGTACCCAGTTCATAGAAAGTGTGCCTTGCAGGGCTCCAGACTAACATTTGTTAGCAGTGGTACCAGAGCCACTAAGTTCAACAGATGGTGGTACCAGAAGCAGGTTTGGTATCTCTGGGGGTATCGAACTTAAAGATAATTTAATCATAGTATTACTATTGTTTTTAATAAACAGTGTAATAAATGCATTGTTCATTGTTTGTTCATGTTAGTTAATACATTAACTAATGTTAACAAATGACACCTATCATTGGAGAGCAGTGGCACCAGCACCTGATTTGGTAGCACTGAACATGTAATATTACAAGTTTTGTCTCTTAGAAATGCACATTAGAACAGGAGCTTGAGTTCAGAGTAGCAGGAGCTTGAGTTGAGATGCAGATGTACATTGCAGACAGTACCATTGTGAAAACTGTAACAGCCTCATATTTTATACATAAGCAAAATTACAGTGCTATAAGCGCAGTGCTAAACTATATGGTTTCTATGGTGTTTGCATTGAAAAACAGTAGCCTAAAGACATTCAATTACAAATCCACATCAACTGTATAATTGTAACGGAGCCGACAAGATGTGAGGTGAGCGGATCCAAGTGCAAGCTTTCATTAGTAAACATAATCAAATCACAGGCAGGGTCAAACAACAGCAAATGGGTATGGCACGGGAAAGACACAAGAGTAATCCTAGGGCAAGTGTGGATCTTCGATCGGCAAACAGTATCTAGAGCGCTTGATGAGGGGTAATCCGATAACGTGAACGGTAGTCCAAGCAGGAGCAAACAGAGGACAAAACGACAAGACTAAAGAGACATCCAAGGCAGGCTAAACTTCAGAGCTGGCAGAGATCAGACAATGAATGAGATACACAAGCTAGGATAAAGATACAAATGACTCAGGCAATAAACTAGACTTAACTTACTCAGAAACACAGAAGGGCTCCGTAGAGTAGCCATCACTGGGAGAGTGATAAACGCTAGACAATACTCAGCAACTAGATCAGGATCTGAGTGTGTTTTATAGTGTGGGTGATTGGTGACAGCTGTGTGATCAGTGCAATGGATGATGGGAAATGCAGTCCAGTGTGATGTGTGGCGTGAGAGTCAATATGATGGAGTCGGACGGAAGGCCACGAACCAGATTCGTGACAATAATTATAACAAAATAATAATTAACAAAATAATGTAATTATATTCCATTACTCCTTTAACATATTTAGTATATTAATAATATAATAATACTCAATATGAATATCCTTCTTTTCTGCCACCGTACCATTGTTCCCATTAGTGTTACTACAGTAAAATGATGGTAAATGTGGGTGATTTGTGGATTGAAACGTCTTCTAACTGGATCATAATTGCACTGTTTCTGCATCAGTGTTGATGACAATAACAGCTCCAATTTATTTGGCTTTAAACTAATTTAAATTAAAGAGATGTGATTTGTACTGGAGAACTCGGTGAAATCCAGTAAGAAGCACTTGAGTTCAGCGCAGTGTTGTTTAGCGCGTGATCGCGACTGGTTACTGTAATAAAGGCATGCGCTCTAAGCTCGTGCTGCGCTGTTTTCTTTTGAGGCGAGCGGATAAAAGGTCAGTGTGGCACGCAGTTCAAACGAGTCCCGCTATTTTGTTCCGCTTTTGACACATTTGCCGTTTAACATATCCATCACCATCAAGCACAACAGAGTGACAAGGACTATCAGTTAGACAAAATATCTTTTATCCAGTGTGTTTGAGTTTGTTAAACCCCGCGCTGCAAACACCTCTTAAGCACACAGAATAATGCAAGTGGGCATTTTTGTAATCGAGGCTTTGAACGATTATGTAATCGTGGCATCCATAATCGTAATCGCGATTAGAATTTCGATTAATTATGCAGCCCTATCTCAAATAGACATTTATTAGAATGCATGTAAAACTGCTTCTGAGACGTTTATCAGATTACAAGGCAGATGTTTCCCAGATCTTTAGCAGACGTCTTACAGATTTACTTGTGCTGTCTGGGTAGTTAAGATGCAGATAAAATTTACTTTTATTACTGTCATTAAAAATGTCTAAATATAATTTAATAAATACAAAAAATAGGGTATATATTAGGGAGTGGAAATGGCTAATAAGCCATAGGCTACTTCTCTGCAGCCATCTACTAGTGGTAATTTAATGTCTGTTTTTATTTTTAAATAAGTGTTTGCTTTCCTGCATTATGAAACATTTAGTTTTATAAATGGAGGCAACCTATGAAGGATAAACAAATGTCATATTAAAAATAACTTTCAAATTCGGTAATACTTAAAGCTTTGAAGTGCTGGAAAAAGTTGTGTGAAGCATTTAAAAACACTCGAAAACATTAGACCATTTCTGCCACAAGTTGTTCCTATAGTTATGTTAAATTCATGGTGAATGGTGGAGATTTGTCTTTATTGAACAATGTTTTTCCTGGTTTTCACATCAGTGGCGTTTGTTCTGATATCCATAGCTTTAACAGAATTCTGCGCCGAATTTGAATGCTTCTCACAAGATTTGACAAATGTTAATGATTCTGCGGCAAATTCGACTACTTTCTTCACTGTATCTCCCAGTGCTGTATATAACGGTGTCGCGTGATCGAGAGCAGCCCACGGCTCTGGCCTGAGCAGATAAATGGTCTGTGCCACGGACCCCAACCGAGTAGCGAGGATTTCGTTTGTCCAATGTATCTCTTGTAAATCAGTCGTGATGAGAATGCAAGGCTGTTCATTCCATTTTTGGAACTAAGAAACAACCTTTGACTGAATGCGTGTTGCGATGACAGCACAGGACGCGTCTAAGCCCAAAATCTGTGAAAACTTGGCGGCAATTACGAAAATTTGCGAGTTCTTGCGAAAATTGCGGAGTTTGCATGATTTTGCGATAAATTCAGCAATCGCAGAATCGCGAAATACTGGAGGGACTGATAAGCTCAACAGAATTGTGTGTGATTGGTTATACTGTGCAATGCTGTAACAATGAAATATGAAGCCCATTCATTTTAGTGCTTCTCAAACACACTCGCCAAACAGTTGAGGAAATTACAGCAGTTTTTGGCATTTTAACGCATTAATTTACCTCTCGGAAATCTGGCCAGCAGTTGTACTTTAAAGCCTCGTTCAGACTGTCAGCCCAAATCAGATTTTTCTGCAAATTCGATTGAAATCCGATCATGTTTAGATAGTCTGAATGGCAACGAACTGCATGAAATCCGATTTGTGCAAATCCGTTTCGAGATACATTTGTATGTGTTTGGAATCCTATTCAAATCGCTTTTCTGGAAATCTGTTTCAGTCTGAACGGTCAGATCGGATTTAGCGTAGCTTTTTCACTTCCTCACGCCACTTAAACGTAAACACGTCAGACGTTTTTGAAGAAAACAAGCTGAACATCTTTGCAGAAACAAGCTTGTGTCGTTGCGAAAGTGAAAGTCAAGCGTGGAAAAAAACGAAACAATATACTGCTAGTATACGTACCTCTTTGTGTTTTGAAAGTAGCGGAGACAAAAAAAAAGGAAAGTAACGGAGACAGCAGCAAGGAATAAAGCCACACATTCAAGCTTCCTGCGTTTCTGCCGCTGCCTCACACGACTAAATATAATAATACAGCGCAACTGCGGTGGCAAGACAACATCAGTATTTCAGAATGTATTGCTGTTACTGTTGTTTTTAGCACAGGCATAACAAGGCAACGGCATCACCATAGAAACCAATGCATATTCAATAAAAACGAAAGAGTGCTTATGGACACACAAATCAGATATGAACAGTTGCGATATGCTGTGTGGACAGTCAGTTATTCACATCAGATTCCATCTGGATGTGCACAAAATCGGATTTGGCCTGACAGTCTGAATGAGTCTTATGATACGTGTTATAGTTAGTTTATTTTTAGATAATTGGCAGTTATGCTATATTTGCAGTTAGATAATGTGAGAAACACTTTAATAGCGATCATAACCAGATGCTAGTTGTTTTTAGTTTAGTTTAAGTTTTAGTCTTTCTGCAATCTTTCTCTCCCTGTAGAAAATTGAATGAGTTTCAATGAAGACTGCCCATTAAAAGAATACAAGAAAGAGTTTCCCTGAATGCAGTTGGTTGCCTTGTGTTTTTTTTTTAAACATTAGTTTACTTTTTGGGGGATTAAATTCCTTATTTGCTAGCCTTTTTTAACATTCAATTATATTGTCTTCTTACATAAATGACATAAAATAATACTGGGATATGAGTAATTAATCTTTTTAAATTCGACATTAATTTATAAACATTGAGTGTTTGATAATGTCTAAATATACAATTCAAAACAAAATAAATAAGCTATTATGACTGGTAAAACTCTTTATAGCAACTATAGAGTAGAGCTAAATATATGTAGGCTATATTAGACAGCCATACGGGCATCTAGTGGTTAAACCATGGCATTACATAGGAATATTATTTTTCTGGCCACCAAATGCCCTCTAATTTGCCTCTTTGCACTGAAATTTAAAAACATTTTCTCTAATTTAACCCTAAATACTATGCTAATTGTAATATAAATAATAAGTATATTAGAAAAAATATTAATGCTGTTGCATCATCACTACCCAGAATAAAATGCGATTGTAAAACGCAGTCAGTGTAGTTATCAATACACAATCAATGCACATATGTTAATAATCACTAGAAATTGCTGCAAATATAGTGAAACTGTCTGTCCCGATTAATCCCATTCAAGCATATTGTTTGGAGCTATTGAGATCAAAGCATGTCACAACTCTTGTTTCTCAACGGCTCTGATCATCAGCTGCTAAATTCAAATCTGCGTTTGCTGGCTGGCTCCAAACCAGAGACAGATGCATTTTTACTGCACTGTGCATTATAACCAATCACACACAATGCTGTTGAGCTTATGAATGCAATGACCAATCAGAGGCGTTCAGATGAGTCATCGCTGAAACACCGGTGTTTTCCTCACTCCCTCGCTGACTGAAGACCTCTTTCTGGCGATTGGCGAATTCTCTCATCAGAAACAACAAAGTGCAAATGTATGAACGTGTAAGAAATGTACATTCATTTCATACACTTTTGTGGCGTTTGCTGTTTGAAGTTTCTCATATGCAACAGAAATGGCAGCTATTATGAGTTTTGTAAGGTGCTGAAAAAATGTCGTTGTGGCAGAAAAAAAAATGGTCACAGTCCGGAGCCCTGCCTTATTATTTGATGCTTCAGCTATATAATTTCAGAGATCTAAAGATTTTTCCTGTTACAGCAAATCTAAATCAGCTTGAAGCTTTATAACCATCAGCACTATTATAAAGAAAGAAAAATAAAGACCAACCTGTTTGTTCTTCAGTATCTTCAGTGTGTTTGATTATGCAGGGTTCTGGATCTCTCATCTTCTTTGCAGATTTCAGCTCTTTCTGATGCTTTGATGCTCGTCTTCACTTGTGAACTGATGGGGGTCTTCCAGCATTTATAGCTGAATTACTGTGGGCGGAGCTTCATTGATGATGTGATTCTTGTGGGAGGAGCTTCATTGAAGGTGAATAGCAACATGTGAAGAGCTAATCTGCCAAAATAAAAAAATATAGCCTATCGCTTACTGCAGATCGTTTTCACAGCACAAAATAAATAATGGTAAGAAAAATAGTTGAAAACATGAACACAGAAACATATCCAGATTTGTAACCAACAAATACCTTCAGTATGACACCAGATCTCCTGTAAATTGCCTGAAAACCCATTTCATTGAAGACATCAGCATAATAAATGAGGTGAGAACAGGAGCTATTGACATGTTTTCAGCTGCTCTGTTAATATTGATGAGTCTCAGACAATCAACACTCATTCAACAAGACATTCAGGATCATCAGCAGATCATCTCACTTTATTCTGAGTGTTTGCTGCTAGAAAATACATTTGAATGAATTGCCGTTGAAGACTGTTGAACCAATTTTGTTGCTCAAGTGGTTGGAAATTGATTATTTGAGTCAGGATATATGATAAAAGCGTAAGTGTTAGACTGAAAGACAGTAGGCCTACTGTTATTTCTCACAATGTAACAAGAACATCAATAATACAAAAACGCTGTAAATAACTATCCTACAACACCATAGCCTATGATGTCCATATTAATCTTAATATAGTTTGGTTTTCTAGAACTACAGTAATTTCAGTAAAGAAATTATAACAATAACATTTTACAGATTTTCATGTGCAGAAACTGACAATGATTGTCAAACTTTTAAAAAATAAAGAGCACCAGCAGCATTGAATGTTTTCTGGTGTCAGACTTCATCATTATTTATCTATATTCACATTTATGAATAGATTTGAAATTTCCAAGTTCATTGCTCATTTTTCCCTGCACATTTACACAACAATTAAACACTTTTAGCAACATTTTAAGTTGTCATTTCTGTAGACTTTTATATGGAAGCCTGTTTCTGCCACTGAATAAAAAATAAAAAAGGTTATTGCGACTTTTTATCTCACAATTCTGACTTTTTTTCTCATAATTGCATGATATAAACTCGCAATTCTGAGAACATATCAGTCCTCGCAATAACGTTTTTAAAAAAATTTATTAAGTGGCGGAAACGGGCTTCCATACTTTTATCATATATCCTGACTCAAATAATGTGTTTCTAACAGCAAACACTCAGAATAAAGTGAGATGATCTGCTGATGATCCTGAATGTCTTGTTTAATGACTGTTGATCGTCTGAGGCTCATCAATATTAACAGCTGCTGAAAACACTCTTCATTTCATGTCAATAGCTCCTGTTCTCACCTCAGTTATTATGCTGATGTCTTCAGATCTCCTGTAAATTGCCACTTAAAGCTCATTTCATGGGTGTCAACAAACAGAGGATTATTTTTAATTACAAATGTGCATTTTTTCTGACTTTAATGCAGGGGCGTAAATTTCATCTAACAGTAGGGGGGGACAATAAACATAAAATTTCTCAAGAGCAATTTTTGAAGGGGACACAAATAATACAGCCAAAATTGTACTTTTAAGGATAGATATGCATACACAGCATGGACCGTGTTTAAATATGAGTTTGGTTCACCACGCGGTCATATTATAATTATTATTTTGCATCATCTATAGTATTTTAGGTTTCGTCTGTCTCTTTAGATATTCAGCCGCATTAAGGGGAGACACTGCAGGCAAAAGAACAAAGACAAAGACAAAGAATCCAAGATGGCGGCGCGGTCAGACGCAGCGACCTCTCCGGGTCCCAAAAACTGTGCTTTTATGTCTTTTAATGTCGTCTGTTCGTCTCCAAACAATGTCAATTTACCGCCAATTCATCAGGAGATCACTCCGGAATACATCTATGATCGCCAAAGCCTTTTGGATATCAACAACACATACAAACACAAACTCTCGCCGGCGGCTACTGAGAAGCTTCGAGGCCTTTGTTTACTGCTGAAGCCGGACCTCGAGACCGCGGCCTCGCCTACTGACGCTACCCGCACAAGGCGGCGTCGCAAGCGGTGTGAGAGAGGACGGAAGCGCGGTAAGCGCGGCGGTATACGAGCCAGGCTAAGAGCTAACCCCACAAGACCGGCTCTTCCAACACTCATGCTCTCAAACGTTCGCTCTCTGGAAAACAAACTGGACTTAATTCAACTCAGTCGGTCTACACAGCATGAGACAAGGGATTGTTGTGTGTCTGTTTTCACTGAAACATGGCTAAACGACAACATCCCGGACTCCGCCATTCAGCTGCACGGGCTAAACTGCTACCGAGCGGACAGAGATTCATCACTGTCTGGTAAGACTCGCGGCGGTGGCTTGTGTGTGTATATCAACAAAGAATGGTGTAACAATGCTGCGTTAGTATCAAAACACTGTTCATCGCTGGTGGAGTTTATGTTTGTGAAGTGCCGACCGTTCTATCTGCCGCGGGAGTTCACGGCCATTGTTATTGTCGCGGTTTACATCCCCCCGTGTGCAAACACTAAGGACGCGCTTCGCGAGCTGTACAGCGCCATCAGCGAACAACAAACAAATAACCCCGACGGCTTTTTCATCATAGCCGGTGACTTTAATCATGCAAACTTAAAGACAGTTTTGCCAAAGTTCTACCAACATGTGAACTTTGCAACAAGGGGAAATAACACACTGGACTTTGTTTACACTACAGAAAAGAACGCTTACAAAGCTGAACCCCGCCCCCACCTCGGGTACTCGGACCACATCTCTGTTATGCTAATCCCAGCATACAGACCACTTCTCAAGCTTGCCAAACCGGTTCACAAACAGATCAAGGTATGGCCAGACAATGCCACCTCAGCACTGCAGGACTGCTTCCAGGACACAGACTGGAACATGTTTAAAAAGGCAGCCACCTACAACAACCACACAGACCTACAGGAGTACACTGAAACAGTGACTGCTTACATCCAAAAGTGCACTGATGATGTGACAGTCACCAAGACCATCACCACACGTGCCAACCAGAAGCCATGGATGACAGCAGAGGTTCGCGGGCTGCTAAAGACCAGAGATGAAGCTTTCAGATCAGGAGATAAAGCAGCCCTCAAAACAGCAAGAGCCAATCTGTCCCGCAGCATCAAAAATGGAAAACGGTCATATGCTCAAAAAATCAATAATCACTTCACAGACAGCAAAGACACACGGAGTCTGTGGAAAGCCATTCAGACCATCACAGACTACAAGCCCCCGCCACAGGCCTGTGACGATGACACATCCCTCCCAGATACACTCAACCACTTTTATTCACGGTTTGAAATGCAGAATGACACACCTGCACAAAAACTGCCCACACCTCCCAACGACCAGGCGCTCTGTCTGTCTCCAGCCGATGTAAGGAAGACCCTATCTAGGATCAACCCACGCAAGGCTGCGGGTCCCGACAACATACCTGGCCGTGTACTGAAAGACTGTGCTGTACAGCTGACAGATGTCCTAACAGATATCTTCAACACCTCGCTGAGCCAGGCAGTCGTCCCCACATGTCTCAAATCCACAACAATCATACCGGTACCAAAGAAATCACCTGTGTCCTGTCTAAATGACTACCGTCCCATAGCACTGACTCCAATCATAATGAAGTGCTTTGAGAGGTTAGTCATGCACAACATCAAAACCAGCCTCCCCAACACACTCGACCCGCTCCAGTTTGCATACCGTCCAAACCGCTCTACAGACGATGCAATCTCCTCCACCCTCCACCTGGCTCTTAACCACCTAGAAAATAAAGACTCTTATGTTAGAATGCTGTTCATTGACTTCAGCTCAGCATTCAACACAATAATTCCACAACAGCTCATAAACAAACTAAACCTGCTGGGCCTTAACAACTCCCTCTGTAATTGGATCCTGGACTTTCTAACCGGAAGACCTGTCAGTCCGTGTCGGCCACAACACCTCGAGCACTACCACACTGAGCACAGGTGCCCCACAAGGCTGTGTGCTCAGCCCGCTGCTCTTCACGCTGCTGACCCACGACTGCACTGCCAAGTCCAGCTCCAACCACATCATCAAGTTTGCTGACGACACAACAGTGGTAGGTCTCATCAGCAACAACGATGAAACGCACTACAGAGAGGAAGTGGCACAGCTGGCTGAATGGTGTGGTGCTAACAACTTGTCCCTCAATGTGAGTAAGACAAAGGAGGTTGTGATGGACTTCAGGAGAAAATCTGTTGATCACCCCCCACTGACCATCGACAGCTCGCCTGTGGAGAGAGTCAGCAGCACTAAATTCCGGGGGGTGCACATCACAGAGGATCTCACCTGGACCACCAACACCATGTCACTCTCCAAGAAGGCACAACAGCGCCTACACTTTCTCCGCCGGCTGAAAAGAGCAAGTCTCCCTCCACCCATCCTCACCACTTTCTACAGGGGCACCATTGAGAGTGTGCTGACCAGCTGCATCACTGTCTGGTACGGGAACTGTACCGCAGCAGACCGCAAGACCCTCCAGCGGACAGTGAACACAGCTGCAAGGATCATCGGTGCCCCTCTCCCCTCCATCCTGGACATTTTCCTCACACGATGCTCCAGCAAAGCCAACAGTGTCGTGAAGGACTCCACACATCCCTCCCACAGTCTCTTTCAGCTCCTACCATCAGGAAGACGGTACCGGAGCATCAGAGCCCGCTCTGCCAGACTGCTCAACAGCTTCTTCCCCCAGGCTGTGAGAGCCCTGAACTCAAATCACCCCGCCCCTCTCTGAACCCCCATACAAACCCCCTACCTCCTGAAAACATGGACCATCTGAAACTTATGGAACTCTTTTTTTGTGCAATCGAAGTGTGCTACACGCAGGTGAGTGGGCCTATACAAACCACCTGTAGTAGCACACTCTCCTCCTCTATGCGCACTAGTCACTTTTCACACACACTGATGTGTGTATACAAATCCCACAAAAAGACTCAGTAATATACATATGTTTACATGCTCATGCACTACTATTCCCCAGCCAGCTGCTGACTCACAATGTTTCTCTTCGCACATGTACAGTATTTATCTGAAGCACTCGTATAGTTTGTATATTTTAGTTTATGTACAGGTAAAAAATTATTTTATATATAGCATATTTTATAGTCAAATCTATCAGTAGGATAGTTGTGTATAGGTTTATATTGTTTTACTGCACTGCTGTATTCCTGAATTTATGTAGCACCGTGGTCCTGTGAGGCACGACATTTCGTTCCACTGTATGCCCCCGCATGTAGCGGAATGACAATAAAGCTCAACTTGACTTGACTTGACTTGAAAAACACTGTTTTTTCATGCACCTGTCAATTTTGAGATTTTGGGCTTTTTGGTTTTTCAGTGTGTTTTTATATAGCACTTTATCTATTTGTGTCAATAGATTTCAATTACAATACATATTTTTAAAGGCAGTTTTCTCAAAATGAGTTTTTTCTCCTACACTGAGACATACATCTCCACTTCAGTAGCACTCACACACACCAAACTTTACATTTTTATTCCTGTCTATATCCTGAAGGTTTTTACAGAGGGATTTGTTCATATATAATTTTCTTGATTATATACAACAATTTAATCCCCCCAAAATTGTCAAAATATAGTATTTTCTGTCTTTTCTAAGTATTTTCTGAATTATGGAGTGACAAAATGAGATACCCAAAATTCCCTCTGTAAAAACTTTTGACTGTAATATGTCAAAAAAATTAAACAATAATTTTGAAACCGACTTCATCCAGTGTTTAGATTTTTGTACTAGAAATGTATGCAAATTAGTGCATATTTCATCAAATAATGCATCATTTGCATATTTAAACCTGACATTTTAGAAAACTTGTAATACAAAAAATGTTTGCAATTATGAATGTAATCAATCAACTAGGTAAGTAAGGCGATAACTATTAGTAAAAAAAAATTCCCTGCCCACTGATCTGCCACTTAACATCATATTGAGCAAAACCCAACACATAGGTAGGTCTACAATATTAGTCTAATATCAGTTCACACACAGGCTTATCGTGTTAGTTGTAGATGGTGACAAGCTACGGTATTAAACTTGTTAACCTTATAATCGCTCATAGAAAAAACATCGGAAATCATAATTTTTTTCTGTCATGACTAATTTATTAATGATCCAGCATCATCTGTATTAAAGAGAAAGGATAATTTCACCCGATGTTTAAATAGAATAAAATAGCCTTGACAGCCTAAGTTACTTACACGACTAACTCTTACTGAGGAACTTGCTCTCTCGCACCGGACTCGTGTGTGTGTGTGCCGCTAAAAGAGGAAAGCAGGCAGTGGACCAAACCACTGTGAGGAAAGGGAGGGGGGAATCAAAACGCTTCTGAACTTAAAACGCTTTTTTGCGTTTATTTTGTTTTACTACTCACACAATTAATTTAAGTATATGTCCATCGTATTATTTTTAATACACAGAGTCGCTTGTAATTATATTTTTAGGGGGGACAACCCTCAGCTGGGGGGGGGTCCTGTCCCCCCCGGGATTTACGCCTATGCTTTAATGTTCTTCTGTTTCCATATATCTACTGTTATTTTAATGAAGAAACAGAATAATGTTAGAATTAGAAATAAACATTTGTGAATTAGCATCAGTTGTTTTAGGCTACAAGAGACAGATACAGATGGTTAAATGTCTCGATTAATATATGAGTCAAAGACTAAAAGGGGTGTATATAGCAAAAAAAAAAAAAAACTAAACAAACAAACAAAAAATAACAAGGAAATAAAATTAAAAATAAACATATCAGGCATATTTTGAAAAAAAAAAATCATTTGATGGCATATTCAAATACTATATTTAAGGATCATATATAGTGTAGCCCCAAAATTAATTGTAATTTTAAATCTTTATATTTTGCCTCTATCCTTCACACCACTAGGTTTTAACCAAATGTTAGCAAGAAGTTTTAATCATTAGTGTACTTAAACTACCCTTTTTCATGACCTTTTTTCAGCCTTAATTACAGTTCAACAGTCATTACAAATCATTTATATGACATTGAGTGAATCTTTGAGTGTTTAATTAGTGTTGGAGCTGAACTCTTGTCTAGTCCGAGTTGGATCATGTACGCTCTTCATCTGTTTCTGTGGATTCCTGCAGGAGAAGTCAATTTAAGGCCCAGACGGTGAAGTCAAAAGGCCCAGACGGTGTCTCTCCAGCCTGCCTCAAAGCCTGTGCTGTCCAGCTATCATCCATCTTCACATTGATCTTCAACAGATCACTAGAGCTGTGTGAAGTCCCCTCCTGCTTCAAATGTTCCACCATCATCCCTGTACCCAAGAAACCAAAAATCACAGGACTTAATGACTACAGACCTGTTGCTTTAACGTCTGTGGTCATGAAGTTATTTGAGAGACTGGTGTTGGCCCACCTGAAGGACATTACTGGACCCTTGCTGGACCCTCTACAGTTTGCTTACCGAGCAAACAGATCTGTGGATGATGCAGTTAATATGGGACTGCACTACATCCTGCAGCATCTGGACAAACCAGGGTCTTATGCAAGGATCTTGTTTGTGGACTTCAGCTCCGCTTTCAACACCATCATCCCGGACACCCTTCAGAACAAACTGACTCAGCTCTCTGTACCCACCTCCATCTGTCAGTGGATCACCAGCTTCCTGACAGACAGGCAGCAGCTTGTGAGGCTGGGAGAACTCACATCCAACACACGCACCATCAGCACTGGAGCTCCTCAGGGCTGCGTTCTCTCCCCACTACTCTTCTCCCTCTACACCAACGACTGCACCTCTAAAGACCCCTCTGTCAAACTCCTGAAGTTTGCAGATGACACTACAGTCATCGGCCTCATCCAGGACGGCGATGAGTCTGCTTACAGACAAGAGGTTGAGCAGCTGGCTGTCTGGTGCAGTCACAACAACCTGGAGCTGAACACGCTCAAAACTGTGGAGATGATAGTGGACTTCAGGAGAAACCCCCCTCCTCTCCCCCCACTCACCATCATGAACAGCACTGTGGCTGCAGTGGAGTCATTCAGGTTCCTGGGCACAACCATCTCTCAGGACCTGAAGTGGGACACTCACATTGACTCCATTGTGAAAAAGGCCCAGCAGAGGTTGTACTTCCTTCATCAGCTGAAAAAGTTCAACCTGCCGCAGGAGCTGCTGAAACCGTTTTATTCAGCTGTTATTGAGTCGGTTCTGTGCTCCTCCATAACTGTCTGGTTTGGGTCAGCCAGCAAATCAGATTTAAGAAGACTTCAACGGACTGTTAGGACAGCAGAAAAGATCATTGGTGTGCACCTGCCCAGCCTTCAGGACTTGTACAACTCCAGAGTGAAGAAACGGGCAGGTAGCATCATCAAAGACCCCTCTCACCCCGGACACAACCTGTTTGCACTTCTCCCTTCAGGCAGGCGCTACAGATCTCTGTGCACTAGAACATCTAGGCATAAAAACAGTTTTTTCCCCCATGCCATCTCCAGCTTAAATGGCATTACCTGTGTTCTGTAATTCATTCTGTAATTCATTCTCCATCTTTAATTATTGCCTCTTTCTCAAGTATTATGTAAATACATATACATATCTGTTTATTTATACAGCTAAAGTAAATAATGCACAAATCTGTATATAAATCTATTGTTCCAGATTCATACACATTATTATTATTATCTATTGTTAAGTCTTACTATTTAAATATTTTTTCTGTTCTCATGTCAGATGTGTGTGTATGTATGTATGTATGTATGTATGTACCAGGAGCACCTTAAAAAAACAAATTCCTTGTGTGTTTGCGCACACCTGGCAAATAAAGCTAATTCTGATTCTGATTCTGATTATTTTATTAGTCATTGATGTTATTGTGTTCTGTTCTCCGCTCTCGTCTTATTTCAGTGTATGTTACAACTGTTGCTCAATAAACACCATTCACTGCAGCTTCACCAGTCATCTTGATCCTCACATCACAGTAAGATCTCACTATTCAAGTTAGAAATGTTACAGTTAAACTTGCTACTAAATGGACTAAAAGTTTATTCACTTTTGTTTGTATCTGAACGATGTTCTCCATCAGATCAACAGTGTTTGGATGTGTTTTTACGGTGTGGAGTTGATGGAAAATATGATGCTGAATGTTCTCCTTTGACTTCTCTGTGGAACAAGAAACACAAACCAACTGGACAAGTTCTGTCATAAATGTAAGTTGTTCAGTATTTATTGCTTGTTTATTGAACTATTTTATTAAAGCACTATCACACTAGCAGTTGTACTGAAGTACTGAATATTCAGAACAACATTCTTATGATATTGTTAAAATAAAAGATTTTATGGTCAGAGGGATTTCAGTATTTATTTAAAAAAAAGCTTTATACTTCTTTAATATATGTGGTTTTTAATGAATAATGTATTTTAAGCAGTTTACAGGGTTAGTTCAACTAAAAATTCTGATTCTGTCATCATTCGTTAACCCTCATGTCGCTCCAAACCTGTAAGATTTTCTTCACATTCAGATCACAACTGAAGATATATTTAATGAAATCTGAGAGATTTCTGTCCCTCCGCTGACAGTCAACACAGAGTTCATAAAGAAACCCAGATGAATTGAGCGTGAATTGCATCTTCTGAAGAGACTCGATCGATTTATACGCTGAACAGAGTTAATTCAGGCTTTTATTCACAGATAAACATGAATCAGCACACAGTAGACACAGCAAACAGAAGCTCAAGCACACTTGTGTCAGAATCAGTGAGGATCATTCTTGTGTTTCGCAGCACGTTTGAGATCCGGAAGAACCAATGAGCTTCTGTTTATGTTTGCTGATCAGTGTAAATATGAGAATAAAAGCCTTGTTATGATCTTGAGATATTCTATGTGTCTGAATTGTTTTTGTATTTGAGCTCTCTGCTCTGGTGTATAGACATGTTTGTGTTCTAGGTGGGTGTGGCCTCTGCTAATCAGCTGAAGGTGGCGATTGGTCCCATTATGCACCTTTCCCAGAGATAAGGACCACCTCAAACACTCGGCTTCTGCCTTCGAGCCTCGCTGACTTTGTACCTTTGTGCCAGAAAGAGATATTCTGAGTAGACCTATAGTAAATCTGTTGTATTCTGATTACTTATTGGTCTGTGGATTGTTGTGCCAGAGAGAGATATTCTGAGTAAACTTATAGTAAATCTGTTGAGTGTTAGTTATTCTGAGATCAAATATTACCTTTCCTGTTTATCTGAACATTGCCCGTTTGACTATGACTTGGATTCTGTTTCTGCTTTGTGTACGCCCTGGAACATTGTAAATACTACTTTATTACACGTTTGCCGAATTAAGGGATGTAAGGGGCTAGACGCCGTTTTATTTTGTGTATGTTTTTCACTTTGTTTATGGTTGAGGGAGGTAGGGAAGTTGGTTTGTAGTTTGTTTTCTTTATTTTTCTTTGAGGTTATTTAGTTATAAAAAAATAAGGTCGTTTTGTTTATTGCTTTGGCTTTGTCTGCCCCTGAAGATATTCCCTTATAAAAAAATAAAACTCGTTTTCTCGGCATCTCTCTGGTGTTTTTTCTATTTCTGTTATGTCTGTTGCGTCGAACCCCTAGAGGTCGTAACAGCCTAAATTAAATCTGTTCATCAGATAAAGTGATCAAATCTCTTCAGATAATTTGGATTAAACTTCTCCATTCATATGAATTAGTTTAATGAAGTTTTTTGAAGCATGAAACTGGTCATTGTGTTGACTGTCAGCGGGGGGGACAGAAATCTCTCAGAATTCATTAAAGATATCTGTATTTGTGTTCAGAAGATGAACAATTTTTCCAGATTTGAAACAACATGAGGTGAATAAATGATGACACAGTGTTCATTTCTGGGTGAACTATCCCTGTAACATCACACATGCCACATTTGAGTGGCAAGATGTCAGACCATCTGTTTTTATAAATAATACAATTTTACATTGAGAAATTGAAGCATTTCTTACATATTAAAACTAATGACTGGTTTGTTATTTAGTGCTTCCTCTCAGGAGTTTGTGAAACAATGGCAAAACATAACATCAGCATCAATAATTATTTTATTGGGAGTTGAGGGAATTAATATGGAAACAAATGTACTGTATGCAGAACTTGTATTTCTCCGTGTCCTTTCATTCGTTGAGATTCCAGTCATGATCTTAACTCTGATTGGCTTGTTTCATCATCAAATCCCGGCCTGCTGCTTCAGTTTGTCATTTGATACTTTCAGATCTCATACAGGTCATTTGTATATTAATTGCAGCAGCAACCTCATTGCCATATAATCTGATTACTGGATATCTCTATTCTATGATGGTGGGTCTGTATTTTATGGCATGTGTTGCTTCTGAACGATATCTTCTGGTTTCTCATCCTATCTGGTACAGATCTCACCAGTCACTCAAACTCTCCTGTTTTATTTCTGTGACCGTTGTGCACATTTGCTCATGTATGTGAATCCACTTGCTGACTGTTTTCTGTGTCTGTTCATAAGGCCTGATGTTGGTAATATGATGAAGTCTGTTTGTTGCTGTTGTAGACGTCAGAGATCGAATCACAACCAGGACGAACAGTGTGCTGTATTTCAGCTCAAGAGCCTGCATCTCATTCACTGAACACCTGCAGCTCAGTTTATGAAGGTATTTTTGGTGCAAAACAACTGAGCGTCTGTGACAGCAGAATTTGTAGTTGTAGAGAAGAGTCACACGTGTATCAGTAAATTTGAGGCCACAGACAAAAGTTGCAAACTTGTAGATTTTTTTCTCTCTCCCACAAACACAGCTGTTACACCTTCTCCAATCCTTCACTGCAGATACACAAATCCTATTCTACGAATCACAAATCAAGAAACTCGTACTCTCACATGTTTTGCTACTATTGCTGCAGTGAATATGGTGCAAAACACACTCACACACCTGTATCAAAAATGTGAAGTTGCAGACTAATTTTGTACATCCGAAAATCAGTAGGTGAATTCTTGCAATGGGATTTGCACACTTGTAGAATGTTTTCTTACATATATTTTGATTTCTTGGATGCTATTTCTAGCACAAACACAAGTGCTAAACTACAACGGCATGAATCTGCTGCTACGGGTCTCAAAAATGCTGTTTTTCACCTGCAAATGACAAGTTTCGCGCACTTTTGCACTGCATATCTGTGTGACAAATGGAGCAAAAGTGATTTGTGCATCTGTAGCGGCTACGGCGGCCACTCTGCAGAGATCAGAGAATTTCGGCCAATCGGAAGAGCTAGTTTGGGCGCCTATCAGCCTGAGACACGCCCCCTAGTTTTAGCCACAACCCCGAAAAATCGTGAGCTGCGAGCATCTTGACAGCGGCAACGGCAAATATCAAAAAAAGGTAGGTTTTTTCTGAAATCATTTGTTTATAGCTTAAACATAGTTACGTTGGTAAACAGTGTTTCTTAGTCAGGTTAGCAAGTCTTATTTGACCAAAGGTAAGCTAACGTTAGCCTACCTGCTCTGTTAAGTTTGATATTCAATCGTCTCGTATTAAATGACTAATAAATATAATGATTTATTTCTTGTATTTTTTTACGCTTTACCTTATAGAAAAATGACAGATCGGGGTGCATCTTCGCAGGTGAGTAAAACCAATAAGGGTACCATGTTTTTTTTTCTTTGGTGAATAGTCATTTTTATTGCAATACTATAGTAAACTAAAGGTAATTTACAGCAGGAAATCTATAGTAGGTAATTTGCCTAGTAATTATTACTCACATTACTAATTACTTTCTAAATTCCATATTAACATCAACTAGTTTAACAGTACAATGATTGACACAAAACTGCACTTTTAACTGTTTCAAATAAACAATAATTGCATAAATTATTATTGAACTGGCTGAAGTGTGGAAAAGGACAAGGTTACATTACAAAAACATGTATTGTAACATTAGATGTTAATTTTTTATCTTAAATATCTGCTGTTGTTTTATATCCACCTTATTTTTCAACACATAAGTAAGCAGTTTCTGTGAATGTGCGGGACTTCTGGTTCATTAGCCGCTGTAGAGAAATAATGAGTAGAATAACAACGTGCAGTAAATGGTAAAACTGTTTGTACAACACACTTTGTTCATAATTAAGTTAAATACATTCAAATAATGTGGTAAGACACCAGTTTGCAATATCAAGCAGCAAAACGAGCTGTTTTGTACAGTAAAAAACACCTGGAAGCGAATGAGACCCGGAAGCCTTGCACATAAACTTTACAAATGGCCGCGCCGGCTCTTATGGGAAAAATAAGATGAATACAATTGTTATGTAGTCTATACAAGATTTAATGCAGTTACATCAGAAGTAACTGTAAATACATTACAGAACCATTAAGAGCAATACCGTACTTTACTTTTTTATGGGAAATACTGTTAAATTACAGTAATCAGATTACAGTACTTAGTAGCTGCTTACACCCAACACTGGTGCCACATGGAAGAAGTCCCAAAATTGGAAGCTGAAGTTTCTCGCAGAAAGAGTTACTTAACCTTTTATGAAGCCTCTTGGTGATTTGAAGCAGGGATGGGCAAACTTGGTCCTGGAGGGCCACTGTCCTGCAGACTTTAGCTCCACCTCTGCTAAAACTCACCTGCCTGTAGCCTTTTAGTAATCCTGATTAGCAGGTTCAGGTGTGTTTAATGAGCGTTGGAGTGAAACTCTGCAGGACAGTGGCCTTCCAGGAGCAAATTTGCCCATCCCTGATTTGAAACTGATTTTATTTAGTATGGAACACCTATTTGCATTGACGTTGGATGAAAAACCTGTTTACATAGCGTAGGAATAGCAATTCATATCACTTGGAAACACTTGCTTTCAGCCACCTTAATTTACTTGGTTAGTTTTGCTCAATTCCTAGATACTTATAGGATTAAGATTGTTATTTGATCTCATAGACGGTCAGCAATTGAAATTACATGGTTTAGGATAGTTGAGTGTTTTATTTGTCCCAAAATTTACACACTTCCATTTTCTAAATAGGTCTAATTTAATTGTAACCCTGATTTCTCTCAAAATGAACAGAACACAAACATTGAGTCAGCAGTTCGAGTGCTTATGAACTGCATAAGAAATGAAAGGGAAAGACCTCACACACCTCAGCACAGCTCTGCTCAGCCTACTGTTACAGGGCCTACCAAAAACAGACCTGTGAGACCAGCCACAGTGCAGCAGGAGATGCAAAGGTAAGTGACTGTTACAGTAGGACTGCATGATTTTGGCAAAACTTACAACCACAATTATTGTAGTCTAAATGTAGGTCACGGTTCTTTAATGCAATTACTCATTGACTTCATAAACATTCCAGTATCGGCTCATAAAAAAATAAGAATAGAATGTGCTATGCTTAATTATCTATTTAAAATAATAAAAATACTCAATAACAGGTTTTCCATGACAGGTCAACATTGTTTTATAATCATTAAAAAATTGGTCCTTTGATACTTAAATTTTCACTAATAAATAACTGTCTATGATTCATTCAAGATGCTTCCCATCAATGTATTCTGGAGGCAAAAGGAAAAGGAAGTCAGCAGATATTCCACGTGTATCGGTGATTAAGTTTATTGAAATGCACTTCTGTCTGCAACCTGAAAATACTGACAAAACCCCTAAGGATGAGGCAGTGCTCTTGCAAGCAGGTCTTGGAAGGAGGACCATAAATCTTGCCGATAATGTGGATCACACAGAGGTTAGACTTAAAGATAAATCAAAAATCGACTCTAAAGACATTATAGAGGTTTTTCAGCCTCGTTTCATGTCAAACAAATCATGTTGTGTCTGCCATACTGCTACTTAATTTTTGTCATCTTTATATAGTAAGCTAGAAAAGGTGCAACGGTACACCTGATTTGATCTAAAAAAAAATAATTGGGTTCTGTTGATGTCACGAATCCTGTCCATGCACTTCCGTTCACTCACCACCAGAGGTCACTCGCTCACCACATGGACTTTCACACCACACATCACAATGGACTCCAATTCCCATCATCCATTACAGATCACAGCTGTCACCAATGACTCATTGCACTAATCACATGCACACCTGATCCTACGCACACACTGATCACATACCTTATTTAAACCCTGGACTTTCCTTCCGTCAGTGCCGAGTATTGTATGCATTATCGCTGCCCTACAGAGCCCCGTTAGTTGCCCTCGCCTCGCCTTTGTCGGATTGTGTTTTCCCCTGCCTGGACTATTGCTGACGTTTTGGATTACCTCTCCTGTCTCGCCCCTTTGGATACTGTTCACCGATTGTCGACCCACGCTTGTCTTTGTTTACTCTTTGTCTCGCCCATGTTATACCTGTTTGCCACTGTTTGACCCTGCCTGTTATGACCACATCTCTGCTCAATAAAAGTCTGCAGATGGATTCGCACGTCTCACGTCTTGTCATCCCCGTAACAGTTGATAATTGTTACCTTTAATATTGTAGTAATTTGCAAGTAAGGGATACCTTCATAGTTTACAATATTTGTATAATTAAGAAAACTATATTTAATTACGTTTATTATTCATTATAATTTAATTTATTTAAAAACAGAGGCACAATTTGTTCAATAAACCACTGTTGAAAAAAAGATTGGATCACTTTTAGTTTTCTTCCCCCTACAGTACAGAATATGTACCACACAGTGACTTCAAAACTGAGGTACGTACTGAACCGTCATTGTTGTGTACCTTTACACCCCTATAAGGCAGCAGTAAAATCATCATGTTAGTGACTGGTTTTTATTTTAATGTCTTAAAATTGTTTTGAGTATGCTACATAACTTTAGCCGTGGTTTACATTTAAGTGATATCATTGTCTGTCTGATCTTTACAAGTCACCATAAATTTTGTCAGTCTCATGACAGTTCGTGATATAGTCACGAAATTTAATCTATTGATTCGTGTTCATGGACACGAATTTCCCTCTTTTTTCGTGTCAGGCAGCACGACTTTCATCTAATGTATTTCAATAGGTAATTTCTTTCGTGCCCTCCACCACGTTTTTCTTTTTGCCACTGGGTACCACAGACGCTGCATTTTTTTTCTGATTTGTTATTCTTTTCTTAATATTCAAGCACTATTACTCAACATTTAATCAGGAGATTTTATTGTTGTTTTTATTGCTTTATATTCTGTAAGCTACTCGCTATTATAAACCATCGTCAGTGGTTCCTTGCAGTCAAATATATGTCACAGGCCGAAACGAGCCCCTATTGAATATACCACCTCGAGGAGTTACCCAGAGACACCACAGACGGACAACAAGGTAAGTAATAAAAGTTCAGTTTTATTGAATTAAAATTCTAACTACTAGAACACGTAGTGGAAGAGTTCCAACTCTGTTCTCCTCTGTCCAGCAGCGGTGGGAGCCCTTGGTGCAACAGTCGCAACCCAGCGGATAACAGAACGGAAGGCCGGCTCAATCTTTCGTCTTCGGACGGAGCTGGTAAATAGCCTTTTAGGCGATAGTAAGGGAGGGATCCCTCAATAGGTCTTCCTCGAAGCAGATGATGGTAAGGGATCGAACAGGTAGTGCTACGAGATCTCCACTCTGCAGTTCCTTTCCGGAAGAGTTGATGGTGGATATAGTAATTCCTCTTCAGGATGGTGAAGGATACGTATCCTGACAGACGATAGTAGGGGTTGAGCATACAACGGTTCTTCTTCGAACAGACACGGTAGGCGATCGTACAGACAGTGGTAAAAGGACCTTCACCCAGCGGCTTCTCTGCAGAGCAGGCAGCGGCAACCGATGGACCAGGCTGTGGTAAGAGACTTTCACACAGAGGCTTATCTCCAGAGCAGACAGCAGAGCAGCTCCTCTTCTGAACAGACAGCGGCAGACAACGGAACAGGCTGTGGTAAGAAACTTTCATACAGCGGCTTCTAGCAGCTTCTCTTCAGAACAAACAGCTGCAGACAATGGAACAGATTGTGGTAAAAGACTCATACAGCAACTTATCTCCAGAGCAGACAGCAGATAATGGGACAGGCAAATGGAAAGATATCTTCTCACAGTGGCTTCTCTGCAGAGCAGACAGCAGATAATGAAACAGATAATGGCAATAGATCTACTCACAGCGGCTTCTCTTTAGAGCAGGCAGATAATAGAACAGACTGTGGTGAGCGGTCTTCACACAGCGGCTTCTCTCCAGAGCAGACAGCGGCAGACAATGGAACAGACTGTAATAAGAGACTTTCATACAGCAGCTTCTCTTCAGAACAGACAGCAAATTATGGAACAAACAATGGTAAGGGATCTACTCACAGATCTGCCCACTGGGCCAACGGGTGGAAGCAGAATCATACACCCACACTTGTGCATGCAGTAAATCACTTCAAAGAGTCACACGTGTTCACTTCACACTAAGCACTGCAGTCCACGACAAACTCACAGTGAATAAGGCTCCCACTCGCAGTCCCAGCCGGCGTCCTCTCCCATTAATAGGTCAGAATATCCAACACTGTAAAGAGTATATGCTGCATAGATGATGTGAATGCTCAGCCACTCTTCAATCCTTATCGCTTTCACTTCATAGAGCCATTCTTCTACAGGTGCTGGTCATATAATTAGAATATCAAAAATTTGATTTATTTCACCAATTCCATTCAAAAAGTGAAACTTTTATTATATTCATTCATTACACACAGACTGATATATTTCAAATGTTTATTTCTTTTAATTTTGATGATTAGAGGTTACAGCTCATGAAAGTCAAAAATCAGTATCTCAAAATATTAGAATATTTACATTTGAGTTTGAATAAATTACCATCCCTACAGTATAAATTCTGGGTATCTCTTGTTCTTTGAAACCACAATAATGGGGAAGACTGCCGACTTGGCAATGATCCAGAAGACGAACATTGACGCCCTCCACAAAGAGGGTAAGTCACAGAGAGTCATTACTTAAAGGTGTGGCTGTTTACAGAGTGCTGTATCAAAGCATATTAAATGCAAAGTTGACTGGAAGGAAGAATTTGGGTAGGAAAAGGTGCACAAGCAACAGGGATGACCGCAAGCTTGACAATACAGTCAAGCAAAGCCAATTCAAACACTTGGGAGAGCTTCACAAGGAGATAACTGAAGCTGGAGTCAGTGTATCAAGAGTCACCATGCTCAGACGTCTTCAGGAAAAGGGCTACCAAGCCACTTCTGAACCAAAGACAACGTCAGAAGCGTCTTACCTGGGCTGTGGAGAAAAAGAACTGGACTGTTGCTCAGTGGTCCAAAGTCCTCTTTTCAGATGAAAGTACATTTTACATTTCATTTGGAAATCAAGGTCCCAGAGTCTGGAGGAAGTGTGGAGAGGCACAGAATTCATGTCGCTTGAAGTCCAGTGTGAAGTTTCCACAGTTTGTGATGATTTGGGCTGCCATGTCATCTGCTGGTGTTGGTCCACTGTGTTTTCTGATGTCCACAGTCAACGCAGCCAACTACCAGGAAATTTTAGAGCACTTCATGCTTCCTTCTGCTGAAAACGCTTCGAAACAGTGAATCATTTCGACTGGAGCGCTTCGAAACAGTAAATCATTTCGACTGGAGCGCTTCGAAACAATGAATCATTTTGCGACGCTATGTTTAACTGATTCAGAGTTTCTAAAAGCTCTGTTGTGTTCTTTCCTCGCTTTGAATGACCATGGAAATTAAATCATTACAGTATAGAAATTATAAAATATATTTTCTGCCTTATTCTCTGATAAAAATGTGGAAAAAGATTACATTTGGCATTTCCGTCAGCATTACCCATGATCCTCCGCCTCCGGATCCCGCGGGTCTTCTCATCGCTCATTACTAATGATCACGTTTTGTTTAAATGTTGTAATTGGTGCCTTTCTTTGCCATTAAACTCACATGGTTTAAATGTTAGAGCAACAATTAAAACCTGACCAATGGTTTACTCCTTATCAGCGAAAAAAGTAAAAATAAATAATAATAATAATAATAATAATAAAAACACTTGTGAAATTAGGCTTGCTAAAAGGGGCTAGCTAACTTCAATATAAGCTAACTCTATTAATATAAAGAAATCCAAGGCACTTCTTCTGGTCCAAAAAAGTTAAAAAGCCTTTATTCACTTCATGGAGTTAATGAGTTAACTAAAGTTCGGGAGCAGGGCCACGCCTCAACCAATCATCTCGCTACCCGTCAGCTACTTATGCAAGCCTGACCTTCTCTAAACTGTTGTCTCAGTTTCTTGTTGGACTCACTCACCATGGATACAGAGCTGCAGATTAACCCCTCCGACTCAGATGACGATCTATTCGGAATCAATTCTTCTTCACCCAGCAAATCTTCTCAACAATCCTCACACAGCCAATCTTCACATCGGTTGCGTTCCGCTGTTCAAATCCCTCAGCCCCGCGGGCATTCTCGTACAAGTTCATTATCCGAGATTTTTCCAACCCCGACTCGACCAGACGTCCACTCTCCGCCGCATACGAGGACTTCTATCCGCGATCGCGATAGATCTCACAGGCACGGAAGCAGGCGCGACCGCTCTCCCCACCAACAACGTCAAGATCCACCCACTCGCAGTCCTCGCCAACGCACTCACGGCAAGTCTCCTGGATTAGAGAGTAACACCAATCAACGGTCCGCAGCTCTTCGAAGCCCGCGCGATCTTGTTCCCCGCCAACAGCGTCTAAATCCATCCACCGGCAGTCCTCGCCAAAGCACTCACGGCAAGTCTCCCAGACCAGAGAGTAACATCAAGCATTGGACCGTAGCTCGTCTACAGTGCGCTCTCAAGGATAAAAGCATCAACTTCAGTCGCTATGATAATAAATCACGACTTTTTCAACTTTACACAGCATCTGTCAACACTCCTCTAAATGTAAACTCAGAGGCCTCGACTCTTCCGGGATCCTCACGGAATCCTCCCCTCGTCACTCATGACGTCAGTACTCAGCCTCAACAACGACCTCAGCAAGCAGCATCCGCGCCACCTAGCGGCGGCCAAATACAAAAGCCACCAACACCGGCTCCTTCCACCATCGAATTATCACAGATAATTACATCCTTCTTATCATCCTTATGTTCACAAACTGCCCCAAATCCTAACACTTGTTCATCCTTTCATCCCACCATCCATTCCTCTACCCTCCCTTCAGCCGTTAATAGCAATACGGCTTCTGCTACTTCTGGTTCTTCTCTACTAACTAACCCAAACCAAGTTCCCCTTGCAGCAAACCTGGGAATCATTCCTGCCAGTAGATCTGTTCAACCTCCTTCTGTACCTTCTGCTCTTCCAACTAATCTATCCTTTTTCCCCTCCCTTACCTTCCCTAACCCCTCCCCTTCCCAATACCCTCTTTTCATGCCAATTAACAGCAGCCCATATACTCTGGCCACTGCAACACCACCTCCTCAGCCAGCTTCATCAGTTCTTCGGCCTTCCCCCGTCTCCCCAGTCTTACGTCATCAGATTCTATCTGGTAATTACATCGATCTATCCCACCTTCTCCAGCCATCCTACAGTCGTGGCCAAAAGTTTTGAGAATTACATAAATATTAGTTTTCACAAAGTTTGCTGCTAAACTGCTTTTAGATATTTGTTTCAGTTGTTTCTGTGATGTACTGAAATATAATTACAAGCACTTCATACGTTTCAAAGGCTTTTATCGACAATTACATGACATTTATACAAAGAGTCAGTATTTGCAGTGTTGGCCGTTCTTTTTCAGGACCTCTGCAATTCGACTGGGCATGCTCTCAATCAACTTCTGGGCCAAATCCTGACTGATAGCAACCCATTCTTTCATAATCACTTCTTGGAGTTTGTCAGAATTAGTGGGTTTTTGTTTGTCCACCCGCCTCTTGAGGATTGACCACAAGTTCTCAATGGGATTAAGATCTGGGGAGTTTCTAGGCCATGGACCCAAAATTTCAACGTTCTGGTCCCCGAGCCACTTAGTTATCACTTTTGCCTTATGGCACGGTGCTCCATCGTGCTGGAAAATGCATTGTTCTTCACCAAACTGTTGTTGGATTGTTGGAAGAAGTTGCTGTTGGAGGGTGTTTTGGTACCATTCTTTATTCATGGCTGTATTTTTGGGCAGAATTGTGAGTGAGCCCACTCCCTTGGATGAGAAGCAACCCCACACATGAATGGTCTCAGGATGCTTTACTGTTGGCATGACACAGGACTGATGGTAGCGCTCACCTTTTCTTCTCCTGACAAGCCTTTTTCCAGATGCCCCAAACAATCGGAAAGGGGCTTCATCGGAGAATATGACTTTGCCCCAGTCCTCAGCAGTCCATTCACGATACTTTCTGCAGAAGATCAATCTGTCCCTGATGTTTTTTTTGGAGGGAAGTGGCTTCTTTGCTGCCCTTCTTGACACCAGGCCATCTTCCAAAAGTCTTGGCCTCACTGTGCGTGCAGATGCTCTCACACCTGCCCGCTGCCATTCCTGAGCAAGCTCTGCATTGGTGGCACTCCGATCCCGCAGCTGAATCCTCTTTAGGAGACCAAAGTTTTGAGAATGACACAAAAACATCCTCCGAGAGCAACTTCTCCCAACCATCCAAGAACAGTTTGGTGACGAACAATGCCTTTTCCAGCATGATGGAGCACCTTGCCATAAGGCAAAAGTGATAAGTAAGTGGCCTGGGGAACAAAACATTGAAATTTTGGGTCCATGACCAGGAAACTCCCCAGAACTTAATCCCATTGAGAACTTGCAGTCGATCCTCAAGAGGCGGGTGGACAAACAAAAACCCACAAATTCTGACAAACTCCCAGCATTGATTATGTAAGAATGGGCTGCCATCAGTCAGGATGTAGCCCAGTAGTTGATTGACAGCATGCCAGGACGAATTGCAGAGGTCTTGAAAAAGAAGGGTCAACACTGCAAATATTGAGTCTTTGCTTAAACTTAATGTAATTGTCAATGAAAGCCATTGGCACTTATGAAATGCTTGTAATTTTACTTCAGTATACCATAGTAACATCTGACAAAAAGATCTAAAAACACTGAAGCAGCAGACTTTGTGAAAATTAATATTTATGACATTCTCAAAACTTTTGGCCACGACTGTAGAGAGCTGCAAACCAGCCAAGGCATCATGCAGCTTAGCCACACTATAAATTCTCGTTCTAAAGACCTTACCCCTACCGAATTTGCTCTAGCCTTTGCGATCTACCGAGATATAATTTGTTCTGTTTACTCAGATCGTAGGACTGAGTTAGACGATTACCTATCAATCATTTTAGACATGGCCGTACGCTTCGGAGGGATAGGCTTTTATAACTACCACGTTCTTTTTGCCACTCAAGCTGCAGGTCGGTTACAGCAGTTTAACCAAGGGACATACTGGGGCACCCTCGATGCCGAACTTTACTGTCGCATCTTTGCAGCCCGTACTTCACTCTCCTGCAAGCTTTGTGGAGCCCCGTCACATCCTGCCTCCATGTGCACGGTTATCACCCCTCTTAAATCTCAGCCATCTTCCTCATGCAAAATACCCATTTTCAATAGACTGTCTTCGGCGGCTCCGCCTCCTCCTATCATTCCAAAACCCCTCGATATACGCCCCACAGTCAACCTCCCAATTCCCAAAAGTATAGATAAAAGAGGGCGGCCGATTCTATACCAAGGAGGCAGAATGGTATGCAATAATTTCAACCATCTTGGATGTTCACTCTCTAACTGCAGACTCCTACATGTCTGCTCCTTTTGTGGCGGTGCCCACGCCAGGAATTCCTGCCCCCATAACCCAACTGCTTTACCTGAATGACTACTAAAGTATCTCGGCACACCAATCAAGGTAAAAGCCCTAGCCACTGCCTTATTAGACCACCCTGACAGAGAGTTCGTAGATTTCCTAACCAACGGATTACAAAATGGTTTTCATCCAGGGATAGAAATAAAGCCAGACACTTCTCATATCTCCCACAACCTTCAGTCCGCTCTCACCGAGCCAGACACCGTCGACGCATTAATAGCTAAAGAAGTCCAAGAAGGATTTATGATAGGTCCATTCAAAGAACCTCCATTTTCTCCATTTAGAATCAGTCCCATCGGCATCGCCACCAGAAAATACTCTGGGAAGAAAAGGTTAATAATTGACCTTTCCTCCCCCCACGGCACACCCATACCTAGCATTAATAGTATCATCCCAGCCCCAGACTTCTCTATGAAATACGCATCCATCGACCAAGCAATCACTCTTATTCTCAAGGCAGGCCACGGTTCATGGCTCTCAAAAGCAGACATCACCAGCGCTTTCAAAGTTATGCCCATTCAACCAGAATTCTGGCGTTTCTTCGGAACATTCTGGAAAGGAGCTTATTATTTCGCAGTACGCCTCACTTTTGGCTGCAAAAGTAGCCCCAAGATCTTCGACTCCCTCTCGGAGGCCTTATGTTGGATTTTAATCAATAACCACAAGCTTCCCTATGTCCTTCACCTTCTTGACGACTTCCTCGTCATTACACCTCCATCCACACCTCCACACTCAGGACTATCTACTCTCGTTCAAGTCTTTTCCGAACTGGGCGTTCCCCTTTCAAAAGAGAAAACCCTAGGGCCATGCACTTCCATCGAGTTTCTAGGTATCACCCTAGACTCTATTTCTTTCCAAGCATCTCTGCCTCCTGAGAAAGTACAACGCATTTCATTGCTCCTATCAAACTATCTTCTAGCAGATAGGTGCACGAAGCGACAGCTATTAGCCCTCCTCGGCCACCTTAACTACGCCATCAGAATAATCCCCCAAGGGAAATCTTTCCTTTCCTACCTACTATCAAAAGTTACAACAATCACCTCCCTTCATGACAAAGTCATTCTGGACGAAGGCTGTAAGATGGAAATGCACCTCTGGCAGCAATTTTTGTCTTCATGGAACGGCATATCCTTCTTTTATAACGACTATGTCACACAGCCAGAAGATATTCAGCTGTATACAGACGCAGCTCCTTCCACTGGCTTTGGCAGATACTACAGTGGCCGTTGGTTCGCTTCCGAATGGCCACCAGAGTTTAGCCATCTCGTTCAGCAATCAGACTCGCCCCCATCCACTCTTTACGAAATGTATCCAGTTATTATAGCAGCCATTCTTTGGGGACATGAATGGTCCAAACATACCATACTTATACACTCGGACAACTCAGCAGTGGTTGAAATCATAAATAAAGGCAGATCTCGTTCCCCAGCCATCATGCAATTAGTTCGCAGACTGACACTAATATCTGCCCAACACCAGTTCCTCATCCAAGCCGCTCACATTCCGGGCTACCTAAATAGCATAGCTGATTCCTTGTCTCGTCTTTCTTTTCAGAAGTTCAGGATCTTAGCTGCAGAATCAGACATCCATCCCACGCCGGTTCCACCGTTTTCTGCTACCATCTTCAACTAAATTCACATCTGGAAGTCCTCTCGAATGCTTCTCGCGAAGCTATCCTCAGCGGTCTTGCCCGTAGCACCCTCTCATCTTACCTAACTGGTTGGAACTGTTTTACCACTTTTATCACCAACTTCCGTTTCCCCTAATGGATGCTTGGTCCATCTGCAATTTTGTCACACATGCCCATTGTTATCTAAACATCCGAGCCTCCACCATCCAGACTTACTTAGCTGGAATCAACTTCATCTACAAACTTGCAACTGGCGAGCGATGCCATTCAATTTCCCATTCCCATGTTTCCATGCTTATCAAAGGCCTACGGAAACAAGAACCAGCCACCATAACTAGACGCTTGCCATTAACTTCTGATCTTCTGAGCCAATGTATATACACATTACGCTCAGGCTACATGAGCCCCTCGATAGACCGAACGTTAGAATGCATGTTTCTTCTCGCATTCTTCAGCTTCCTGAGGTGCTCAGAGTTTGCCCCTTCGACTTCCGCTTTCAATCCTGTCATCCATCCAAGCCTCTCCGACATCTCCGCTCATACTCCAGATTCGCTCATTTACACTTCGGAGAGTCAACTCCCATTTATATATTTCGCTTCAACTCCTTCCTCAGCCCCTACGAGCCACTTTCGGAGTATGCTAATTTCAGATACGCCAATAATTCTTCTCCTCAAGATCCTCTCTTTCTTACAGAACATGGGAAATTGGCCACGAGATCCTGGTTTAACAAGCACTTTCAAAAGGTTCTCAGCGCCTCCGGCATATCTTCTAAACACTACTCCATACATTCCTTCCGGATTGGAGCAGCCACTACGGCCACCAGCGCAGGCGTCTCGGACGAAACCATAAGAGTCATGGGTCGCTGGTCATCCGAAGCATACCGTCTCTATATCCATAACAATCTTAACGATCTCCTTCAGGCTCAAGCCCACATCAGCTCGTTCAAACCTTTGGGGGTCTTCTAATAACCTAACATATTATCTACAGAGACGAAGCCCCCACTCTAAGTCTCTCAACAAGACTTCCCTGATCAGCCAGTTCAGAGAATCATTACACCCCATCCCTTCCAATTCCCTCATCCTGTCTCCATCGTAATAAAGTATTATCTGCATGGTTGATGCGTGGTCCTTGTTAGTGAAATGGAGTTAATGAGTTAACTAAAGTTCGGGAGCAGGGCCACGCCTCAACCAATCATCTCGCTACCCGTCAGCTACTTATGCAAGCCTGACCTTCTCTAAACTGTTGTCTCAGTTTCTTGTTCCCACCCATCCTTCCCCTCTAATCCATCCATTCATCCCTCTCTCTCCCCCCTCCTCCCCTTATATCTTTAAACATCCCTCATCTCTTCCACAGGTTGCATCAAGGGGGGGGGGTCTTCTAATAACCTAACGTATTATCTACAGAGACGAAGCCCCCACTCTAAGTCTCTCAACAAGACTTCCCTGATCAGCCAGTTCAGAGAATCATTACACCCCATCCCTTCCAATTCCCTCATCCTGTCTCCATCGTAATAAAGTATTATCTGCATGGTTGATGCGTGGTCCTTGTTAGTGAATTGTCCATCACTATTAATAGAAACATAACTGAAACACTGCACACTGATGCATTTAGGCCTTCAGCCTTCCTCAGAGTGTATGTATAATTAACAGGTGTAGATATAATTAGTCAGTGAAGTTGGGAGAAATCAAAAGAACCATTACAGGGGGACCTACAAAAACAAAGAATATGACATAAACAACTAAATGAACAAAAAAATAAATAACAATAATCATACTAGTAATGATAACTAGTAAAAGCTAAGTGTAGTTTAAGTTATATCAGCTGAAGAGTAACTTAGCATGGAGCACTGCATTATTGTGTGAGCTCTAGACGATGACATTTTCTCTCGATCATCATGGTTCACCCACAACTTCACTGTAATGTGTCAGTAATAACAATATAACTTTGCCTAAAGCTACTGCAAATAAAGTTTCCTTTAAATCTGGGATGAGGAACCCCAGACGCATGTTACATGCCTTTTAACTGTCATACAGGAAATTGGAAAATCTTGAATTCTTATTGTATTTATAAGAAAATGGGAACATCTCACTATTGGGGTACTCTACTCTACTCTATACTCTACACTACATAATTAACATTTTCTGTTCTCCCTTGCAGATCCTGTCAAACGAGTCACCTGTCCGAACATTGATACACCTGATTTACCGAACCCAAAGGCACTTTTAAGAGCCAACCTCTATCTATCTATCTATCTATCTATCTATCTATCTATCTATCTATCTATCTATCTATCTATCTATCTATCTATCTATCTATCGCAGCCTCTCTGTATACAGTACGTCTATCTGTTTGTGTCTGTCTGTCTGGCTCTGTGTTCATCTGTCTGTCTGTATCTGTTTGCGTTGCAATGGCCTCCAAACGTAAACTTGATTCCCAGGATCCTCGCTACCAAGACGGGAGACGCGTGGCTCTTGAACTGAAACTAGACCGTGTTCGAGCTGAAGCCAAGGTAAGAGTTTTTATATACCTCAATCAATTTATACTTGAACGGTGACAAATTAAAAGTAAAAATGTGCTGAATGTAGGAGAAGGATGAATGAATGCAGAAGATTACATGCAGGTACATTGCATGATGCATTAACATAATGCTCTTTGGCTTGTGTAACTGAGGGAACATATTTTGGAGTTACAGAGACTTGGAGAATCAAGGTTCATTTAAGCTATTCAACACCTTATTAACACACTATTTTTGTGTTTTCCTTTCACTGATCACCTGTTTTTTGGATCCAGTACTTTTAACAACATCGGTCTTACAAGAAATATTCCCTCTAACACACAGACAGCAGCTGTGGAGAGAAAATGTGCACGCTCTGTAGGAGACCCTCCACAGACCTCTAAAGGGGAGTTTTTAGGACATGGCAAGCCGAGGGGGAGGCAAGGAGGGCGACGCCAAGCTGCAGCTACAGGTTACATCTGAATTATTTTACATTTGTAGGAATTTACTATGTAAATGTTGGACCAAATCAAATTAGAACACTGTAATTGATTGTTGAGAGTTTAAAATATTCCAATATCAAAAAAGCCAAAAAAGACTAAACCTTTCAGTGGCACTATAGTAGAAAACATTACCAAGTACTTAACAGAAATATGTCTGATTTCATAAATTGTTCAGTTTTGGGTAAAAAAAAAAAAAACAAACAAACAAAAAAAAGCATGCAGTGATAGTCTAACGTGTTTTACAGTCACACACACCCCGGTCGAATGCTCCTGTCATCCAGTGTGGAGGTTCACTCACTGTACCCTCAGCAGAACTCAATCCTCAACAGCAATTTGGTAAATCAAAGTGATGAATTTAAGTTTAAATCTAAAATCCATGTGTGATTAAAAAAAACCCTTAGACAAAACTGACAGTGCCGTAAATGGATTAAGAACACAATTTAGTAAATGTAGTGGTTGTTCCTCTGCGTTGTGTTATTTTGATGTTAATAATAAAAGATTTTCCACACAAATCTGGTTGTGCCAAAGGTGATTTAATTGCAGCGCCTTCTCTCTCCTCTCTGTACGGTAAAACACACAAACAGACAAGCACTGTTATCTGCCAGACTTTCTCTTTTGCCTCTCCTCTCTAGTGGCATTGCAGGAAAGAGCAACACACACACACTCTCACACACACACACACACACACACACACACACACACACACACACACACACACTTTACAACATGCATACACATATAATAATACAAATTATAAACAATAATAATTATTTATTATAGTCAAGTAACATGTCATTCTTATATGAAAATAATTCAAAACAGCATTACAGTGTTTCTTAAATGCCAATTAACATACCTGTACGGTAAAACACGCAAACAGACAAGCACTGTTATCTGCCAGACTTTCTCTTTTGCCTGTTAACCACAAAATACTTGTTTAAATACACCAGGTAGTCAACCACAAAACACACACTTATGCAATGTCTATCATGTTAATAAACTATAATATATATGTCTTTAGTATTTTTACTAAATATACACCGTTATATAGGTACAATTATACATACACATCTATATAAATACATACACATTTAATCAAATGTTAGCCGCTTAACCGCTAACCCATCTCTCACTTGTGACGCACACACCAGGACGCCATTTCACGCAATATACTATTCACCCATTAACAGCACTCAAACTTTATTTAACCGACTGAGAACTGAAAACTAAGTCAAATATAACATCACATGGAATACTTTTTCACAGTTAATCATTTAAACATGAAATGAACACCTATAAAACAGTTTAACATAAAATGAACGGAGCTCATGTAATCGTACCTCTCCTCTCTAGTGGCATTGCAGGAAAGAGGACGAACTCTGATTGCGCTGTGATTTGAACCTCCCACCTACTTATGACGTCAGCCGACGTACATACTGTGACTATTACCCTTAATAAAAGCTCACAACCTTCTTTCAAAATAAAATACCCCCTAACAAATAATGATTAAAAATAAAATAAAATAATGTAAATAACTAAAATTTATAATCTGGTGTAACAACATAACCCTGCTACATAAAGATTAAGGCTAGTTTGATACTGAATCATGAAGTGGTGTTTATTCTAAATATTGATCAATTGACTTTTAATTGTCCTCATTTAAATTGTCCCTCACAGCTTTATTTCATATTTTCTTTACAGAAAAAAATATGGAGAGGCTCTCCGATATTTTGACATCTTATCCTTCTGCTGAGTCTCAGAAAAGCTCTGCGTCATCATGGTCTTTTCAAGACCACACCACCTAAAATGCCTTATTGCAACAGAGGCTGTTGGTCAGCCATTGTGTTGGCTTTGCCATGAGCCTGCTGTTATTAGGTTGGTTTTAATGTTTAGCGCCCTGCTTTATAGGCTAAAGGTGCATGTGTTTTGGGGGACACCCAGATGAAAACCACATTTATGATAAAAGTAAATCTAGGACCTTCTTGCTGTAAGGTGACAGCGCTAGTAAACACTGAGCCACTATTCAGTCCACAATAAAATCAAACCTAGTGTCTAACTAAATTTGTAATATCTTAAATTGAGTGTGTTATACTTTATATGAGTTATTCGCCTGAAATAATATATTATAATTTTTTTTTTTTCTCCCTAGGTGCAGAGACTGTCTTCCCGAGGAGTGGCTCTGTGGAGACTGTGATGTATTGCATCATAAAAAACAGCCACTCCACAACAGGGAATGTGTGATATACCTCCAACCTCATGCGTCATTAAAGGACGAAATGGATATTGCATCCATGATCAAGGTATGTTCTCATGAAAGCCCTCATTTTGCTGTTCATGTGTGTGCAGCCAATTACAGATAATCTAAATTAGTGGTTTTCTTTCTTTTTGCCAGCTTGCATTTTGCCAACAGTGAAGGCGCCAGACTGCTCCTGTGAAGGCACTAACTTCACCATATTACCAGGCAAACTAGTGATTTTAATTGCCATCAATGGTAAGAACAATTCACTATTTAGATTGCTATTGTAGATTTGATGTTTTTCATACTAGTGTGCTGTGGCATTGTGCTTACAATTGCAGTCATGTCAAAATCTATGGTATAGCACATCGTGTTGTCATTAGCCAACACGGCTGTGTAAGGAATTTTAGCTCTAATTTATATGTAATAAATTTGATTAGCTCCTCATTTAGGCTTTTATTCTGAATTTTAGCTTTAGGAAATCGAATCATAGAGATTTGCTGGATCTGATTAATTGGTATTAATCAAAACGTATAATTTATACTTTCTTAACGACTCGAGCCAGCGAGCATTAAACCAGTATATTTTAGCAAATCTGTTTATCTCGTGGCCACGATAATAATACTGTCAGTCCTCTGTCGTGTGTTCCCGCCTCTTGTGTCCTTATTTGGTCTTGTTCCTGTCCTTGTTTAGTGTGATTATGAGTTTAGTGTTGTCCAGCCGTGTTTTGTCTAATTATCATTGATTGTCATGTGTATATTAGTTCCTACCTATTCAGTTAGTGTTTGTCTGGTCTACTCGTTATTCCCCGGTGTTCCTGTCTGTCTCAGCCTTGCCTTGTCTTGTCCTGCCTTGATGTCACCATTAAAGACTATTATTTTGAAGTTACTCCTCGTCTCCGTCTTCCTCGTTCCTCCCTGCTGTGTGCACCGTGACAAATACAGAATTCGTTGGGAAATTTTGAGCAACAGGTAACACGATCTTTGGCAAATAATTTCAGATTTGAAAATTATGGCACCAGACCATTCATTAAAAATGAAACGAGAGTTTATTTGCTATTCTAGGATACTAACAAAACACATACACACACATACACACGTTCTGGCAAGATGAAAGCAGTTTGAAGAAAGTTTAAGGCTATTCACTTTCCTGAGAATAAAGACGACCTGAAGATGTCACAAACAGAAGACTCGACCATCGTTATCTTTTAAAGATTCATTCAAATCAGCTCAGCAAATAGAGATGGTTTGTTTACTTGCTTTGAGTTGAAGTTGAAGGCTATTCTTCTCTCTGGATGGTTGCTTGAGGGAATCGCGGACTTTCACGCTGATGTGTCGTGGTCGCGTGACGTCACTCGGGGAATCCTCTCTACTATTGGATGGCTTCCTGGCAGCGCGAATGGCAAGGCTTTGAAGTTCTTACGCTGCAGGCTTTGCAAGTTACTTTGGTCAGACGTTGACGGAGTGTCCTTTGAGATGATCAGCTAGATGTTAAGTCTGTAGGCGGGTGAGGTGAGACCAAAGTTTCCAAGCAGCCAAGTTTTTCCAGCTCAGTTTTTTTTCTTCCGCAGCTTTTCCAAAGTTGGGTGTCTGTTTTTATCGGACTGATTTGAGTCCATCCCGTTCACTGTCTGATCCAATCACATTGTCTCTGTAAGGCGGAGCACCGCCCAGCACGGCTCCTTTTCGTGTATACATTATCTTAATGTTTCATCCATCATGTGAGGAACATTTCTTAATAACTTCTTATAAAAGTATTCATCATTCATACGAGACTGAAAATCGACATATAATTCATTTCAACTTCCGACATTTGAGATAAGCTTTAACCCAATACTACACACGGCTATCTATTCAAAAGACAGTTATAAGGCAAAGATCAAACTAAAACACACTATGCATAACGTAAAACACCAAGCATATATATATATGTATATATATATATATATATATATATATATATCTAAGACATCAAACATGAGATATTTGTCATATCGAATACCTATAATTTTACCTACTTAAACGGGTTAAGTCATAGATTAAAATAAAAGAATAAAATAAAAGTTATAATAGAAAAAGAGCGCATTCCTTTGGAAGGTGGGAGACCAAAGCTGAGGTCTTGAGGTCATTAGGAGTATCACGTTGTGTGGCTCTGGTGATCTTCTTAGCTCAGACGAAGCTGTAAGTCAGTCGCTTTTTATTTATCAGAAGCGTAGTTTATGGTAAGCAGGGTCGCAGTATCGCGAGCGCTCTGGTTCTGGAACCTCTCCAAAGAAGTAGTTCTTTGTTGTTAACTCCATGCAGATGTAGCGCGGTCATTTCATCCTCAAACTTATCATGGTTTAGAGTATGGCCGGACGCTAGTCAGAGAATTGTGGCGTTGTGTTGGTGATTTGTTCATTTTATGAGTCGATGATGGAAGATAAGTTCCGTGGAATGTTCTGAGCTAAGATTATATGTGTGTGTTCTGTGCAACCAGGTTCTACAGCTGTTTGTAATTTGATGATTTAGACAAATATAAACAATGTGTGACACTACTCAAGAAGTCTGGTTTGAGTGCCGGGATTATAGGAATTTGTGCAGTGTCTCTCAACCATTCACAATTTGCAGAATTACCTAACTGTTGTAAAATTCATTTTTAAATGTTCTTTTTTGTTCAAAGGGTGTTTTGAGTTGCATCAGCCACTACGTGTATGTCAAACGTGCCAGCATCAGTGGACCCCTGACTTGAAGGACCTCCTTAGGAGTGGATATTGGCCAGCCTCTGTCACCAGCTCCACACTTTATACACTGGACCTCCTCAACTCCTTTCAGGAACTCAAGGTCATCTCTCCAGGATTCTCCAGACAAGCCTTCGCAAAGCTGCTGGAGCATTGCACTAAGATTGGAGGAAGAGTAAGTGTAATTGTTATTACCATATTATAAAATTTCTTTCCATTATCAGACATTGTTACATATACTATTTCATTCTATATATCTTCCAGTCTGGACAAATCAACGGCGATACACTACAGCGCAGCTTCTTAGAGTTGCCATATGCTTCATTTGAGGAAGACCAGCTCTGCTGTGGTGCTCCTTTCACCTGCCCAGCCTGCACACCGGAAATGTTGGCTGTTTCAGCCGATGGAAACAGAAAGCTATATCGCTTTCGCCGAGACACAAGGTGGTCTTTTGTTTCAGTCTTTTTATTGATTTATTTATTTTCTTTATATATTTAATGGATGCATTTCCTATTTTTCTTTCTTCCTCAGCTCTGATGATCCTGTCTTTTTTGAGGGGCTCTTTGTGGCTGAAGACGCTGCAGTGTCTAGATTTGTGGAAACCATACAGAAAGCAGTGAGAAATGCAAGTTTCAATCATAACTTAACCGAAAAGTTGTCACAAAAAGAACCATATATATCCATATATGTCCGACCTTGATTTCTACCAACCAGCTACTCCAAAATCAAATTGAGAGAATAAATGGCATATATTGTATGACAGCATTGCTTTTGTTTGATTTGTTGTGTTTGTTATGTGTGTCATAGACGCAGGGAAAAGGCACATGTGGGGACTCCCAGTGGACAGCAGCGAGGGAGACATCAAGGAGGGCTTCCAGACTGGATGAAGAGGGGATGGAGGCTGCAGTGCGTCGCCACGGATTCCTTCTGAAAGCTCTTAATATGTACAGGGGGGAGATATTTGCCCACCTTCTGTATCTTCAGAAGGTTTTTTTTTTTATTATTTTTTTTTTTATTAAGCACCATAACCTTATTATTTGCTTTAAACAGCACGGGTAGACATGCTTACATTGCATGCAATGGGGTGGAACCACAAAAAACGTCTCTCTCTACATCAGTCACTTTCAACAAGATATGTGAAGGTGAGTCTCCTATTAATTGTTTTGTATATCCTTTTGTTGTGTGCGCTTGGCCTGTTTTTAATCATACTAAGTCCTGATTATTGTATAACACTGTTTATCAGACTTGTCAGAGACTCCAGGATGAAACAGCAAGGGTAGCTGAACTAAAAACAGAGTTACTTTGCACAGATGAAGTGGTGTCACAGTGGCTTTCTGATGTGAAGGAATGGGCGGCTGGTGGTAAGCATGACCAGATCAAAGAAACAGCAAATATCCTGTTCCACTACTATCTGAAATTTTAAGTTTGATATTAAAGAGCAGCTAAAGGTAATAGGCTGATCATCTATGGGTTACAGCAAACTACATGTCACCGTCATTTATTATGTTGCGTATTTCAGTTTCCCTGCAGGAAGTGCACATACCAAGTTCAGTGAAGTATTAAAATAAATATCAATGAAATGTTAATGAAGGATTAAAAGGGGATTTATATACAAATACAAATTCAAACACTGAAACGGTTCTGTGTTGTTTTAACAGTGAATCTGCTTTCACCATTACTTCTACAGAGACACCAAGTAGATCTCATGGCAGTCAAGGCACCGCACACAGAGGACTTCAGCAGTCGATCGAGGGGCTTTACCTCAGTGTGAGGCAGTGGAAGCAAACCCTTTACCGTCAGAATGGTATAACTACAGAGTATAATAGGTTGATATATTCAAGCTACTGTATGCATCCTACTCCACCAAAAAAATACATCTTAAATGTACAAGGTTGTAGATTGCCACCAGCTCCCCTCACCTCTCCCTTTGCAAGCTGTAGTAGAACTACTGTGACAGATGAGAGAAAGTGAGTGGTCCTATCTCGAGCCAGTGTTTGTTTGTCCATTGTGGTCCACCGTAGGAACCTCTGTGGAAGGACCATATTTAGATACAAACTTCCCTTTCCAAAGTAATTAAAGCACAGCAATTCTTGTTTTAAGGAATGTGTGTATCCCCTAAATGTTGCACACTGGACCTTTGGGTTATCGGTTTGTAAATGTAAATAAAATTTTTCACATACTTCAATTACTGCAGCTTTGCTTTCATTTTTTTTGGGTGCAATATGTCTTTCCTTATTGAACAGTGCTGTTACAAACCTCTACACCTGTACCTCCTGTCCTTCTAGACAGCAGCAAGCTTCGCCACCGCCTTCGAAGGAAGCTGGCAGAAGACAAAAAGCTCCTTCTTCAGGAGACAGAGAAATACAATGGTCTTGTACTAGACTCTGCCACTAACACTGATGTAGCTGTGGTGGAGCATTCCCTGACTGGAGAGAGCACTGTGTCTCAAATATGGCCGTGGGAGGTTCAAGGCAGTGGTACGTCAGTTTTCAGATGCTTCACAAGAATTTATTTATATAGAGTACACTGAACTAAGACATGCATGTGACATATTGAGTGTTGTAATGTAGTGTTCATTTAGTTAATGGGCACATTTTCAGTTTTCTTATGTATCAATTTGATTTAAAAAAGTACATGTTTGTAGTTACAAAACATTGCAATGCTATATGCTCATGTATAGATTGTCTCATGTATTCATATAACTGTTGTTGATTCTTAGCAAACATTTCGATCAAGAAACAACTGCATGACCAAGTGATGTTGACAGTGCGACTGCAAGAAGAAAAAAGCATTTTGGTGTTGGAGATGGATGGCACAACACTGCACATGGTGGCAGAGCCTGGCAGTGGTTCTGAAGAACAAGATAGCTGAGGAGGGTAAGATGAATAAAACCCCTGTCCAGTATGAATTTCAAATAAATAAAAATGTATTATTAAATATATTTCAGATTTTGAAATAGTTGTATCTCAGCCAGATATTGTCCGATCCTAACAAACCATACATCAATGGAAAGCTTATTTATTCAGCTTTCAGATGATGTATAAATCTCAATTTCAAAAATTGACACTTATGACTGGTTTTGTGGTCTAGGGTCACATATTACACCTGTGATTCTGTCATAATGCATACCTCAGTTTTTTATGAATTCAGAATTCCCAACTATCACTTATATTTGCTGTGTGTTTGTTGTGGTAAATAATTTAGGACTGTGATGTGTTAAGGCTAAGATGTGATTATTTAAGGGTTTTACCACTGAAATAAAAACAGTACATTACATGAAATTCTTGCAAAATCCAATTTTCATCTGCCTTCAAAGCTGATAGTTAAATTGTACTTTTAAATTTGTTTTGATATAAAATATATAAAATAATAATAATAATGCCTTTCTGACCTTGCACTGGCATGATCACTTAATCACAAATGGTACCACTGAATGTATCCCGACAGTTTAATGTCACGCGAGAAATTGTACATACCATGACAATTGCTTCATCCTTGATGGATGCAATGTTGTGGTTCTTCTTATGACCAACCACCCATTCCTCTCGCTTCTCATCAAATCTCTGAAGCTTCTTCTTGAGTCGCTGCTTCAGAGGCTGCTCCTTTTTACAATTCAAGCAGATCTTCTGTGCGCAAAATAAAATACCCTGACAAAAAGGACAAATCTTTTTTATAGACCCCCCTGGCATTGCGAGATGTAGAGATAGATAGATAGATAGATAGATAGATAGATAGATAGATAGATAGATAGATAGATAGATAGATAGATAGACAGATGGATGGATAGAGATAGGCTCTTAAAAGTGCCTTTGGGTTCGGTAAATCAGGTGTATCAATGTTCGGACAGGTGACTCGTTTGACAGGATCTGCAAGGGAGAACAGAAAATGTTAATTATGTAGTGTAGAGTATAGAGTAGAGTAGAGTACCCCAATAGTGAGACGTTCCCATTTTCTTATAAATACAATAAAAATTCAAGATTTTCCAATTTCCTGTATGACAGCTAAAAGGCATGTAACATGCGTCTGGGGTTCCTCGTCCCAGATTTAAAGGAAACTTTATTTGCAGTAGCTTTAGGCAAAGTTATATTGTTATTACTGACACATTACAGTGAAGTTGTGGGTGAACCATGATGATCGAGAGAAAATGTCATCTTCTAGAGCTCACACAATAATGCAGTGCTCCATGCTAAGTTACTCTTCAGCTGATATAACTTAAACTACACTTAGCTTTTACTAGTAATCATTACTAGTATGATTATTATTATTTATTTTTTTGTTCATTTAGTTGTTTATGTCATATTCTTTGTTTTAATGGTTAATGGTTCATTTGATTTCTCCCAACTTCACTAACTAATTATATCTACACCTGTTAATTATACACACACTCTGAGGAAGGCTGAAGGCCCGAATGCATCAGTGTGCAGTGTTTCAGTTATGTTTCTATTAATAGTGATGATGGACAAGAAGTGAATAAAGGCTTTTTAACTTTTTTGGATCGGAAGAAGTGCCTTGGATTTCTTTATATTAATAGAATTAGCTTATATTGAAGTTAGCCAGCCCCGTTTAGCAAGCCTAATTTCACAAGTGGTTTATTATTATTATTATTATTATTATTATTTATTGTTTTCGCTGATAAGGAGTAAACCATTGGTCGGGTTTATTTGTTGCTCTAACATTTAAACCATGTGAGTTTAATGGCAAAGAAAGGCACCAATTGCAACATTTAAACAAAACGTGATCATTAGTAATGAGCGATGAGAAGACCCGCGGGCGCGCGCGGCCTGGATCCGGAGGCAGAGGATCATGGGTAATGCTGACGGAAATTCCAAATGTAATCTTTTTCCACATTTTTATCAGAGAATAAGGCAGAAAATATATTTTATAATTTATATATTGTAATGATTTAATTTCCACGGTCATTCAAAGCGAGCAAAGAACACAACGGTGCTTTTAAAAACTCAGAATCAGTTAAACATTGCGTCGCAAAATGATTCACTGTTTCGAAGCGCTCCTCCAGTCGGATCGCGTATCACGAATCATTTGATTCAGATCGGGGCTTCAAAGCGTGTATCGCGATTAATTTGATTCAGATCAGATATGTGTGTATATTTGACTGCAAGGAACCACTGACGATGGTTTATAATAGCGAGTAGCTTACAGAATATAAAGCAATAAAAACAAGGATAAGTTTAACCTGCTACAGGAGCTGCTGAAACAGTTCTACTCCGCCATCATTGAATCCGTCCTCTGCACTTCAATAACTGTCTGGTTCAGCTCAACTACCAAATCTGGTACAACCCTCTAAGGACTGTACTTATCCAGAGTAAGCAAAAGGGCTGGCAAAATCACTCTGGACCCCTCACATCCAGCACACTCCCTCACACACACACACACACACATGCATATACACTTTTAGCACATCAAAAGAACTCAAGCATATGTTACCCGCTGTCACGAATCCAGTCTGCACTTCCATTCACCCTCCACCAGAGGCCACTCGCTCACCACATGGACTTCACACCACACATCACAATGGACTGCATTTCCCATCAGCCATCTCACCAATCACACGCACACAGCTGTCACCAATCACTCATTGCACTAATCACACGCACACCTGATCCCATGCATTGCTCATTACACACACTATATTTACCCTGGACTTTCTCTCCCGCATCGCCGAGTATTGTATGCGTTTACCGCTCTCATAGCCGTAGCTACTCTACGAAGCCCTGGATTTACCCTTGCTTTCCCCTTTGGACACTGTTTGCACCCCTATTGGACTCTAGCCTGTTTTACCTGGATTATCTCTCTGCCTAGCCCCTCTGGACTCTGTTTGCCGATCGTCGACCTCCGCTTGCCCTAAGTTTACTCTTTGTCTTATCCCTGCCATACCTGTTTGCCATTGTTTCGACCCTGCCTGTATCTGTGACTATGCCTGTTATTAAAAGCCTGCACATGGATCCGCACGCCTCTTGTCTCGTCAGCCACGTTGCACCCGCCCCGAGTCTGGGAAGCCTGAGTGGGTAAGTTGTATGTACAACACTTGCCAGTACTGTAGAATAATAAGAAGAGATGACGTGAGACACGAGCACTGGCTGCAGTATTTGTCAGTGTTTAATTGATTTTGACTAATTTCTTTGATTTCAATGCATGAACATCATTAACATATTTAACTTTACTTAACCACAATTACTTGTTCTTTTCCTTTTGAAACAACACATTTCAATAAAGACATCTTACATCTTAATAAAGGCCTTTCAAAAGTTTGTTTTAAGTTTTCAGTATAACACATTACTATCTAGCACAACACAGTCACCTTTTACAGTGTTTTCAATCAAATATCCAGGATTTCACATCACCATAACATTCATGAAATATTTAGTGTCATTTTTAGACTATCATACAGATGAATATGCTATTCTCATGTTTTACAGATACGTCTCCATTTTGGCTCGCATACATGCACAGCCATTTTGGCTCTAGATAACTTCCAGTTGCGAATGCACATTTAACTCAATTAAACTTTCTCATCCAATATCAAACAAAATTACAAATTCTTTAAAAACATCCTTGAACTCATTTAACATGTACATTTTATCATATTTCACATTGCACTTACATATTTGTCCCTCTTATGTCTGATACATGACTCATTATTACAAAACAGTCTGAAGCCCTATTCGCACGGGATCAGTATTATCAGGGGACCTTGTTTGATTTCTAAATTATCCCCCCACATCTGAATTTTGTGTGGCGCATGTAGAAGATTTTTATTGATATTAATCAGAATTATTTAGACTTAATCAAGGTGAATTTTGCCAATAAGGTTGAATCTTCCCATATATTCTGAAGGCCTTTGTGTCAAAATGTGTACGTGGCAAAGCACATCTGGAAGAAATGAGGAGGGGGCTTTTTTCTTCTTTACCATAACATAGGTCTGGATGGTTTCCTCTCCTTTGGGACAGATAGAATTACATACGCAAAGTGAAATATAGAATTGTGTACGTGTGACTTAATGTATAGAGGCCCCCACCCCTTTTTTTTAGAGTTTTTGGGTATAAATACGAGAGACAAAGAGCATTCGGGAGAACTCCTTTGCAAACGAGTTTTCAGGTTTTATTCTATTAAAAAATAAAGCCTACTCTGGAATCGAACTCTGGCAATGCGTTTTGTTTTTTGAACTGCGGAAGACGACTCTTCACGCATTCGCACGGGATAAGCGAAGCCTGTGATTTTACTCAAATTTACTGACTTATCTCCCAGATATGATGTCAAGGTATTACGTAATATCCGCTTTCGTGTTTCTAAACATGGCTGTTAAGAAGAAAACACGGCATTGGACGCGGGAGGAGACACTTTTTTGGAGGCAGTTTGAACAAATGGTGCACAACCACACCGTTTGGGAAAATATTCACAAAGACCTCGGTGTCCATCTATACAGGACTAAAGAAAGGTTGGACTACGTGTGAAGAAAGTACCAAGATAACCTCAAAAACAACAAAAAGACTGGCTCAAACCCTATTAAATGTCCTTGTAGGAGCCATTTTGGAGCAATATGTGTTTTGTTAGTTAGTGGATTAATCAACATGTGCCTTCTAATGTTTGCTAACATATGCTACAGTAATTGTCAGTTTAGCTGCAACATAACGTTTCAGCGGCTAACGTAAGTTACAGTAATGTTAATGTTATACAAACATATGGTACAGTAATAAGCAGTTAAGCCGCAGTGTACAGCAGCTAACGTACAGTAACGTTAACTTTAGTAATGCCGCACAACCCCGGAGACATGAGAATGGATAACGGGGGGAGTTAAGATGAGGAATCTGACTGTGGTAAGTAGCCTACACTGGGATCAAAACACCTCCAGGGAAAATGATGCAGAGAATGAGGTATCCAGTCATGGCTCAGCCTCCAAAGAACCAACACCCCCTCCTCCTCCTCCTGCTGAACCCAAGCCACAAGGTGGGCGCTAATGTTGGTAAACTTTTCAATAAGGTACACAAATGTAGGTAGTTTCTGAGGAGCGAATGGATGATATGGTTAGTTGTAGATGAAACTACAACCCGTTAATTTTTTTGTTAATGTACCTTTTGGCAACACTTGTTTTGACTACATACTTGTGTCAGAGACAACAACACTACCTCACACTAGGCGCCCAAGTTCAGTTGAGTGATGCACCTGCTACAAGCAGGTAATTAATTATATTGGAGCTCTCATAATAACTGTTATTGTTATTCTCAATTACAGTGATGCTTTGTTGTGTGTGCACGTTCATGTATGAATAGACCAGGCTGTGAAACAAGGCTTGTCTGGTTGATGTCGTTACAGACGGCAATAAACCTGCACATGCAAAATCCCAGGACAGTCTCCCTCACCCTGTTTGGGAGTAGCCTACCACCATTACAGCATAATACAAAGACCACACAACAGCATCACTTTAAATGACAATAAAAATACAAGGAATTATGAGAGTTTAAGAACGTGCTTTTATTAACAGGTGCATCACTCAACTGAACTTTGGCACGTTGCGTAGGGTAGTGACCCTGCCAGGGACACAGATGTAACCAAAACAAGTGTCCCAAAGATATATTCACAAACCATTAACTGACCATTACATAGTTCTTACCAAAAATATTGAATTGAATTTAATCACTGTAGTATTGAATGTTCCCGGTATTTAAGGGTGCTACAATCTGAATTTGCTGAAATAAATGCTTTGTTTTTATAGCACATCGCCAAAGAAAGGGACGAAAAGATAATGGAGGCAATGGACAAGGGTCTGGACCGTCTCCTGCAAAATGAGAACAGCCATGACTTCGACAGGGAGCGGTTTGAATGGGAGAAAGAGATGGAGAGAAATAGAATGGAGCTGGAAAAGAAACGTCTTGATTTTGAAATGAAGAAGATGGAAGCTGATGAAAAGTGAGCAGAAGAGAACAGGGTGTTAATGCTCCAGTTGTTTCAGTGCTTTAGGCCCCAATCCCACCATTCACCTTTTCTGGCCCCTAATTACAACCCTTATACACCACCTCCCCAACCCCCATCAGCTGAGATTATGGACTATCCATCTACAGTCCCTGGACCCCCTGCCTCAGCAGCAGTGATGGGAATAATGGCGTTATAAATAAACGGCGTTACTAACGGCGTTATTTTTTTTCAGTAACGAGTAATCAAACAAATTACTTTTCCCCCCGTTACATCGCCGTTACCGTTACTGACAATAAAATGTGGCGTTACTATATTATATTATTAGAATTTAATTTTTCAGCTCATCTGAATGGATGCGCAGTGTAGCTGTATTTGACATGCCGTAAACTCTAGTGTGAAGGCGCACGACTCGCCGTCGCTTTCTCTCACATGCACGCACGCAAAGAAAGATACAGAGCAAGAGAGTCTTTCATAACATGCAGAATTGACACGCTACTTGTAAACATATTATTTGTTGTATTTTCCTGTCAAAATAACGCAGTTCCTTTTGAATTCTTCAGCTTTTAAGAACTGCCGGGTTCTCTGGTAGTGGGCGGAACTAATGCGCAAACGACAATCTCATTGGCTGGCGCTCACCTATTATTTTGATTTCAGCAAATCAATTCGAGCGAACTCAGACAACGTGATTAATATTCATGAACCCAGCAGCTCATTAATCCTTAGTGCGTTTTATATTGATGACAAATATGCATTCATACTTGGTTATTCTAATTACTAAAGTTCTATCATCATATAATATAAAATTATCATAATATTATATTATAATGCTTGACTGACTGATACTAAGTGTCAGTAGATAAATAGTGTAGATTAATGTACAATGTTTTATAATAATAATTTATTCTTTTTAGTGTCTATTTCATTAATTTAACATATTTAATATTGGGGGCATCCAAAGTTATTTGACATTTGAACATTTTGTAAAAAGTAACGCAATAGTTACTTTCCCTGGTAATTAGTTACTTTTATAATGATGTAACGCAATTACTAACTCAGTTACTATTTGTGAGAAGTAACTAGTAACTATAACTAATTACTTTTTTAAAGTAACGTGCCCAACACTGCTCAGCAGCATATCAAGTGCACTACCACAATGACACACCCAACTAGCGTTTTGTGCCATACCATCTTGTAGGAAAGCATTATTTGTTCTTAGGCCTTTGCAGGGCTCTCAAGTTTTGAAGACAGGCAAGAGAGACATCACTGTCTCATCATCTTCCACCTGCACTGTCTCTTCATCTTCCACCTGCACTGTCTCTTCATCTTCCAGCTGCACTGTCTCTTCATCTTCCACCTGCACTGTCTCATCATCTTCCACCTGCACTGTCTCATCATCTTCCACCTGCACTGTCTCATCATCTTCCACCTGCACTGTCTCATCATCTTCCAGCTGCACTGTCTCTTCATCTTCCAGCTGCACTGTCTCTTCATCTTCCAGCTGCACTGTCTCATCATCTTCCAGCTGCACTGTCTCATCATCTTCCAGCTGCACTGTCTCTTCATCTTCCACCTGCACTGTCTCTTCATCTTCCAGCTGCACTGTCTCTTCATCTTCCAGCTGCACTGTCTCTTCATCTTCCAGCTGCACTGTCTCTTCATCTTCCAGCTGCACTGTCTCATCATCTTCCAGCTGCACTGTCTCATCATCTTCCAGCTGCACTGTCTCATCATCTTCCAGCTGCACCGTCTCTTCATCTTCCACCTGCACCGTCTCTTCATCTTCCACCTGCACCGTCTCATCATCTTCCAGCTGCACCGTCTCTTCATCTTCCAGCTGCACCGTCTCTTCATCTTCCACCTGCACTGTCTCTTCATCTTCCACCTGTACTCTCTTCATCTTCCAGCTGCACTGTCTCATCATCTTCCAGCTGCACTGTCTCATCATCTTCCAGCTGCACTGTCTCATCATCTTCCAGCTGCACTGTCTCATCATCTTCCAGCTGCACTGTCTCTTCATCTTCCACCTGCACCGTCTCTTCATCTTCCAGCTGCACTCTCTTCATCTTCCAGCTGCACTGTCTCTTCATCTTCCACCTGCACTGTCTCATCATCTTCCAGCTGCACTGTCTCTTCATCTTCCACCTGCACTGTCTCATCATCTTCCAGCTGCACTGTCTCTTCATCTTCCACCTGCACTGTCTCTTCATCTTCCACCTGCACTGTCTCATCATCTTCCAGCTGCACTGTCTCTTCATCTTCCACCTGCACTGTCTCATCATCTTCCACCTGCACTGTCTCATCATCTTCCACCTGCACTGTCTCTTCATCTTCCACCTGCACTGTCTCATCATCTTCCAGCTGCACTGTCTCTTCATCTTCCACCTGCACCGTCTCATCATCTTCCACCTGCACCGTCTCTTCATCTTCCAGCTGCACTCTCTTCATCTTCCAGCTGCACTGTCTCTTCATCTTCCACCTGCACTGTCTCTTCATCTTCCACCTGCACTGTCTCATCATCTTCCAGCTGCACTGTCTCATCATCTTCCAGCTGCACTGTCTCATCATCTTCCACCTGCACTGTCTCATCATCTTCCAGCTGCACTGTCTCATCATCTTCCAGCTGCACTGTCTCTTCATCTTCCACCTGCACTGTCTCTTCATCTTCCACCTGCACTGTCTCATCATCTTCCAGCTGCACTGTCTCTTCATCTTCCACCTGCACTGTCTCATCATCTTCCACCTGCACTGTCTCATCATCTTCCACCTGCACTGTCTCTTCATCTTCCACCTGCACTGTCTCATCATCTTCCAGCTGCACTGTCTCTTCATCTTCCAGCTGCACTGTCTCTTCATCTTCCAGCTGCACTGTCTCTTCATCTTCCACCTGCACTGTCTCTTCATCTTCCACCTGCACTGTCTCATCATCTTCCACCTGCACTGTCTCATCATCTTCCACCTGCACTGTCTCTTCATCTTCCACCTGCACTGTCTCTTCATCTTCCACCTGCACTGTCTCTTCATCTTCCACCTGCACTGTCTCTTCATCTTCCACCTGCACTCTCTTCATCTTCCACCTGCACTGTCTCATCATCTTCCAGCTGCACTGTCTCTTCATCTTCCACCTGCACTGTCTCTTCATCTTCCACCTGCACTGTCTCTTCATCTTCCACCTGCACTGTCTCATCATCTTCCACCTGCACTGTCTCATCATCTTCCACCTGCACTGTCTCATCATCTTCCACCTGCACTGTCTCTTCATCTTCCACCTGCACTGTCTCTTCATCTTCCACCTGCACTGTCTCTTCATCTTCCACCTGCACTGTCTCTTCATCTTCCACCTGCACTGTCTCTTCATCTTCCACCTGCACTGTCTCTTCATCTTCCACCTGCACTGTCTCTTCATCTTCCACCTGCACTGTCTCATCATCTTCCACCTGCACTGTCTCTTCATCTTCCACCTGCACTGTCTCTTCATCTTCCACCTGCACTGTCTCTTCATCTTCCACCTGCACTCTCATCATCTTCCACCTGCACTGTCTCATCATCTTCCAGCTGCACTGTCTCTTCATCTTCCAGCTGCACTGTCTCTTCATCTTCCACCTGCACTGTCTCATCATCTTCCAGCTGCACTGTCTCATCATCTTCCACCTGCACTGTCTCTTCATCTTCCACCTGCACTGTCTCTTCATCTTCCACCTGCACTGTCTGTTACGACCGTCTAGGGGTCGGCCGCAGCAGAAATGGGAAAGGAGAGTCTTAAGCCAGTGAGAACGATGATTAACAAGCTTTTATTTTGAAAAAGTAAGGGTTTAGCATCAGGGGAAGACAAGGCCAAAATAACAAACAAAAATAACTCTTATTAAACCTCTATCTTTCCTACATCGAAATGAAAGAAGAAAAAAATAAAGTACAATCACAACTTACCTAACTCCCTTTCCCAAAAACAATATAATAAAGACATTTATATAGAAATAAAATGGCGTCTATCCCCCTACGTCCCTTATCACAAATTCTTACAACCTATTTGAAAAAGCTATCTATAAATTATCAGTTAACAATTCACAATCAGAAGTAATAAATTACTACAGAGCAGAGGAACACACAACTACGCGACACTAAGGTACAACGTGAACGAGGAGAAGTACTATGGCACAAGAGGCCTTGATCAACATTTTAGGGCGATCCTTTATCCAAGTCAGCCAAGGGTAAGAACCAATCGCCAACTCCATCCAATTAACTCCAAGAACCGCCTTCCTGAAAACAAATATAGACATACACAAAAAGAACACAGGAGGGCAGCAAAGAAACAACAGACAAATGACTGAAGGTCATAACACCCTCACACTTAAAATAAAACACAATGGTTTTACTGATTAACGCGCGATAGGGCGTCAGCCATTACATTATCAATACCTTTTTTGTGACAAATCACCAAATTGTAACTTTGACAGATTAGAGACCAACGCATAAGACGATGATTTGCATTTGCCATCCGCTGCAAAAACACAAGAGGGTTGTGGTCTGTATACACTGTAATAGATTGTGAGCTAGAGCCAACATAGACCTCAAAATGTTGCAAAGCGAGAATTAAAGCAAGAGCTTCTTTCTCTATGGTACTGTAGTTAACTTGGTGTTTGTGAAATTTCTTTGAAAAGAAGCCAATTGGGTGATTCAAACCATCAGCACCCATCTGAAGAAGAACAGCACCTACACCGGAACCGCTAGCATCAACCTCTAGTAAGAACGTTTTCTCAAAACAAGGTGCAGCAAGTACAGGGGCACTACAGAGTAAGGTTTTCAAAGCTTCATAGGCAGACTGACATTCTGAAGACCATTTAAATGAAACTGCTTTACTTAATAGTCTAGTGAGGGGACTAGCGACAACTGAAAAATTTTTACAAAAGCATCGGTAATAACCAATCATACCAAGAAATCGACGAAGTTCCTTCTTGGTGATAGGAACAGGAAAATCAAGAATGGCTTGTACTTTCGAATTAAGAGGACGAACTTGACCATTTCCCACCTCTTTTCCTAAATATGTAACTGTGGCACAACCAAACTCACACTTTGACAAATTCAAAGTCAAATTGGCATTTCTCAAACACTTAAAAACATCCTCCAAGGTGTTGAGATGATCTTCCCACGTATCAGTATAACACACTACATCGTCCAAATAAGCCTCGCAATTAGACACATAAGACAGCACTATGGACATTAACCGTTGAAACGTAGCTCCAGCATTTCGAAGTCCAAAGGCCATAACACGATACTGCATGAATACATCGGGAGTGGCAAAAGCAGAGATTTCTGATGCTCGATCTGTAAGTGGCACCTGCCAATATCCTTTTAGTAGATCTAATTTAGTTACGAACTTAGCATTTCCTACTCGATCGACACAATCCTCCATACGAGGAAGTGGAAAAGAATCAGCTTTTGTTAAGGCGTTAACCTTACGATAATCGGTACAGAATCTGGAGGACCCATCTGGCTTAGGGACGAGTAGGCATGGGGAACACCATGGACTAACACTAGGAACGGCTAAATTGTGCTCTAACAAATACTGCGTTTCTTGCTTCATTAACTGTCTTTTGTGTGGGTTTACACGATAAGCACTTTGCTTAACTGGGGCATGTGATCCGACATCTATGTCGTGGTTTATCACATGGGTAACCAAAGGAAAATCATTAAATAAAGTTGGATACTTCTCAACAAGATTGGAAATATCTACCTGAGCTGATACAGACAAGTGTACCAATTTTTCTGACAAATGCGACAAGGTTTCAGAATTTGGCAAACGAGCCGATAGAAATGATGCACTATTCATTCTCAAATCATCACTCTCGGGGGAGTATTCTGACAGTGACACAGTAATGGGTGCAACAGTAGCGACAGATTTGCGAACATCAGAATCAGAACGTGATACATATGCCTTAAGCATATTAATGTGACAGACGCGTGATTTTCTCCTACGATCAGGGGTTTCAACTATATAATCCGTATCTCCAAGTTTCTCTTTTATCTCATAAGGACCAGCGAATTTTGCTTGGAGCGCCGAACCTGGTGTTGGAATTAAAACGAGAACCTTATCTCCAGCCTGAAATGATCGGGTGACAGTTTTTTTATCGTAGCGGGTTTTCATTTGATTTTGTACTGAACTGAGTGAGCTTTTTGCCAACTTCCACACTGAATGCAAGCGTTCACAAAATACACTGACATAATCTAAAACATTGGTAGTTGGCGATATACGAGTGGACGACAGAATTTGTTCTTGCAGAATTTTCAACGGACCACGAACTGTATGTCCAAAAACCAACTCGGAAGAACTGAATCCAAGAGACGCTTGAGTAGTATTTCGAACCGCGAATAACAAGAGGGGAATGTGCTCATCCCATTCCTTCTCATGTTCCACACAAAAGGTCCTGAGCATTGACTTTAAAGTTTGATGGAATCGTTCGATAGCGCCTTGCGATTGTGGATGGTACGCACTGGATACCTGATGTCTGATAGCTAACTGTTTCATTACCTTCGCGAACACGTTAGACATAAAATTTGTACCTTGGTCAGATTGAATGTACTTCGGCATTCCAAAAGTAGTGCAAAACTTAACCACTGCTTTGACAATTGTACGAGCTTTAATAGAACGCAATGGTATGGCTTCAGGAAATCTGGTAGAGGCACACATTAACGTTAAGAGATAAGAATTTCCAGACTTTGTTTTAGGTAATGGCCCCACACAGTCAATCAGGATTCGTTCGAATGGTTCTCCTAATACAGGTATAGGCTTCAAAGGAGCAGGAGAGAGTATTTGATTTGGTTTACCAGCAATTTGGCATGCATGACAAGATTTACAAAATTTAGCTACGTCCGATTTCATGGAAGGCCAAAAGAAATGTTTCAACAACTGATCATAAGTTTTACGAATGCCCAGATGACCTGAAAGTTCATGATCATGCGCTACACTCAGCACTTGCTGTCTGTAAGGCTTCGGAACAACTACTTGAAAAACAGTGCTCCAGTCACTCTTTGCATGACGTGGAGACCACTTACGCATCAAAACATCCCCCTCGAAGTAATATGCCACTGGATGCACAGATAATTCAGACAGCTCGACGGTAGCTTTTATGCAATGACTTAAAGTTGGATCGGTACGCTGAGCTTCAATCAACATTGGTTTACCCATAGGTAAATCAACCTTCGGAAGTACACACACTTCTACGTCAACTGTATCCTCACGTTTCTTTACATTATTGAAATTGTCGACACTCAGAAAAGAATCTGAGAGATCTACGGTATCTCTAAATTTACATGCTTGAGATCGAGTAACAACACATGTGCCAAACACATCAGGAAATTCCTCACACAACACGTCGCCATCAGGTGCAACAGGAGTATCTATTACCTCAGGCAGACAAAAAACTTTGTCACCTGCCAAATCATTCCCAAGAATGAGTGACACATCTTTAACAGGTAATTGTGCACGAAGTGCCAGTTTAACACTCCCTGAAATAATTCCCGATCGCAAAAACACTTGATGCAAAGGAGCTTTAATTACCGTGAGATCAATCCCTTGAACTAACACACTGGAACCACAGCTAGACTTTTCAGAAAATGGCAACGCACTTTGCAAGATAAACGATTGGGCGGCGCCAGTATCACGGAGGATGCGAATGTGCTTCATCTCAGAACTGGCTTCAGTCAGAGAAACTATACCATCGTAAATGAATGGTTCAAAAGTTGACTCAACCGACGAACTTATAGATTCGTTTTGCCCGAGTAACAAAACTGATCTCTCAATCAAAGCAACACTTTTCGAAGGGTTTTCCCTTCTACCCGATTTGCGCTTCAAAGTGGGACAATTTGCAATGAGGTGCCCAACCTCATGACAATAAAAGCATTCACGGCTTTCCTTACTGTCTACATTTACCATTCTCTTATGTACTACAGCAATATCTTTAGAAGGACACACTCGACTAGGAACAAAACGCTTTACAGGTGAAAATACTACTCTGTGCGTAAGTACAAATTCATCAGAAAAAACTGCGGCTTCAGAAAGAGAAGACACTTTCTGCTCATTTAAATATACGACGATTTTCTCCGACAGACAATTCTTAAATTCCTCCAACAGTATTAACTCCTTAAGTTGCTCAAACGTGTCTACCTTGTTTGCAGCACACCATCTATCAAATAAATTTGCTTTATCTCTAGCGAACTCAACGAATGTTTGGTTAGGGGTTTTCACAAGATTTCGAAACTTTTGTCGGTACGCTTCGGGGACTAGCTCATACGCACGTAATACAGCACTTTTCATCACGTCATAATCCAAGCTCTGTTCAAGCGTTAATGCTGAGCAGACCTCTTGGGCTTTACCTACGAGTTTGCATTGCAGCAACAGTGGCCAAACATTCCGCGGCCATTTTAACGTAGCAGCAATCCGCTCGAACACCGTGAAATAAGTATCTACCTCGCTTTCTCTGAACAGCGGTACGAGTGAAATTTGTCGACTAACATCAAATTCAGGTTGACTTACTTGTGGGTTTCGTCGAGGTGCAGGAATAGGACTCGGAGTGGAAGCATTGATGGGTAAAGGCGCTGGCATACTCACGCCGAGCGCATCAGCAGCTGTGAGTCTACCAGGTGACTTCCTGAGCTCGAGCTCCAACTCCTTGAGCTTGATTGCTCGTTGAGATTCGATTTCAACCGTGCGTGCATGCACCAGCTGACTCTGGTATCGCTGCTTACTTAACTCTAGATCAAGCTCTTTTAATCTGATTGCCAAGCGAGGATCACTTGGAGAAGGGAGATCAACGGGATCTATGCCGGCCATCTCCTCGGGTTTGGGATACTCCGCCCCCTCACCTACGGAAATTGGCAACTGATCTGCAACACCCGCTTCACTCACCTCCGAAAAAACTCCATTTTCCACCAAATGCTTATAAATCACCTCCTTGAGTTCTTGCTTCACTGCACCACGAGGAACTTTAATTTGATATAACTCAGCAATCGAAAATAAATCATCCTTACGACAAATGTCCAATTGTTCAACAGAAGGTTGAATTGCAAATTTTTCCAGCTCAAATTTCAAAGACATTTCGAATTCCCTCCCCCTAAAATTGAAAACCACTAGCCAAACGAAAACATACAAAGCAAATTTCATCAGTCTTCTTTTCTAAAATACAATAACACCGCAACAAACACACGCTCCCTATTTCGTTGATTTATATATTTTTTTTTTTCTAGCAAGTTCACAAATTCTCTTTAAAAGAGAATTAAAAGAATAAAAGAGGAAGTCTAAATTTCGGTTTTTAAGACGAGCCCCCAATTTCTGTTACGACCGTCTAGGGGTCGGCCGCAGCAGAAATGGGAAAGGAGAGTCTTAAGCCAGTGAGAACGATGATTAACAAGCTTTTATTTTGAAAAAGTAAGGGTTTAGCATCAGGGGAAGACAAGGCCAAAATAACAAACAAAAATAACTCTTATTAAACCTCTATCTTTCCTACATCGAAATGAAAGAAGAAAAAAATAAAGTACAATCACAACTTACCTAACTCCCTTTCCCAAAAACAATATAATAAAGACATTTATATAGAAATAAAATGGCGTCTATCCCCCTACGTCCCTTATCACAAATTCTTACAACCTATTTGAAAAAGCTATCTATAAATTATCAGTTAACAATTCACAATCAGAAGTAATAAATTACTACAGAGCAGAGGAACACACAACTACGCGACACTAAGGTACAACGTGAACGAGGAGAAGTACTATGGCACAAGAGGCCTTGATCAACATTTTAGGGCGATCCTTTATCCAAGTCAGCCAAGGGTAAGAACCAATCGCCAACTCCATCCAATTAACTCCAAGAACCGCCTTCCTGAAAACAAATATAGACATACACAAAAAGAACACAGGAGGGCAGCAAAGAAACAACAGACAAATGACTGAAGGTCATAACACTGTCTCTTCATCTTCCAGCTGCACTGTCTCATCATCTTCCACCTGCACTGTCTCATCATCTTCCACCTGCACTGTCTCATCATTTTCCACCTGCACCGTCTCCTCCTCTGTCTCCTCCTCTAATGTGCCTACCATTTTCGCCACCTTCTCCGGGCCAGCATCCTGTAACCTGCCCTTTTTGGGGGGCTTTCCTCTCAGGGTGAATGAAAGGATGCTTAGTTGCCTTTTACCTGACATCTTTCAAAGACCGATGCAATGATTAATGCATCCATGGCCAGGATATAATTATTAAATATGACATGATTTTAAAAGTGACCTATAACTATGCAATACACTTTAATTAATTTAAATTTAATAAAATTATTAAGCCTATTGAAGAGAGATATATTTATAATGTGACAACGAAAATATACCAAGGCCTAGACTACTTGTTCTGAGCAGATGTTGTCAGTGAACAGGCTGTATCACTGTTGGCTAAGTAACAGACACTCATGAAAAACTGATGCTAATTTATCTGGGAAACATTCTCTAACAGCAGTCAAGTTGTCAATTGTTTGTGTCAAACAAGTTGTGAATTTGTTGTAACATTAAAACAGGAGATCATGACTTACTCTGTGCTCAAAGTGATGTTCGGAGTGCCAGTGGTTTCCTCTGTGGGTGAACGAGGAAGATGGTGAACAATTTCAGGATATGCTTTTTTTCATTGGTTGTTGCGTTAAATCTTACCCGGATACAATAGTGCAATTTTCTGATTGGCTATTGTGTAGCCTATTTCTTTTTTTGATTGGCGGATAAGTGGCAGGCTCGATTAAGAACTCCAGGGGAGACGCGCTTGATTCCTGCCGGGTTCCATAGTGAGAGCGGCGCGACCAGATATCGTTTCTTCATTTTGTAACAAAGTATTTATTTTATATTCAAACTGTGAAAAAAAGTTATATTTTATAACAATTGTTTATATTTGTATCCAAACACTGGAAAAAGTTGAACAGAAGTTGAAAGTTATGTGAATTTCCAAGTTCAGAAATGAAAGCACTCGCCAATAAATGTTTGATTTCAATTTCACGTGGGTCTTGACTGCATACTTTGGGTATGAGCTTCCAAAGCTTCTCTGCACTTTACTCAATTGTGTGAATATGAGCTACCAAGGCCTCCCGGATGCCCTCTGCTGGGGAGAGAGCAGGTACATCATGCTGCTCTGGTCCTGCCTCTGGCTGATCCAACACATCTTCCTGTGGTTCCTGGTAAGCAACTTTCTGCATTTCACAGAAGTTGTACAACACTACACAAGCAGACACAACATACTTCACATTTTGGGTTTGACAGTCAATTATTTTCATAATACATCGCCAGCGGCCTTTGAGGCGACCAAATGCGTAACATGGATACGAGCATGGCTCAAGGAGGCGTAGGCTGCCCTGGGTCCCCTCGCTGTACCTTCCGGGAATGGCTTCATTATGTTGCTAGTCAAGCTGTAGGTTGAATCGGCCACTATCAGGACAGGTATGTCACCCCTTTGGATGTTCCTGCTGAATGGAGGGAAAAAGGTACCATCCTCCAGCTTGCAACACAGACGGGAATACTCAAAAACATATGCATCGTGGCACTTCCCAGGCCAGCCAACATCGAAATCAAGGAAGCAGTAAGTGTGGTCTACAAGTTCTTGAAGAAGAACACTGTACCATCCTGTTCTGTTATAGTAGTCAGGGGGATAGCTCGCTGGGGCAATGATTGGGATGTGTGTGCCATCCAAAGCACCAGCACATATGGGGAATCCCGTCTTCCTCTTAAATCCTGTAATGGTGGCTTGGACTTCACGGACAGTTTTTGGCCTCTTCACAAAAACCCTCCTGAGTTTGCTCAGTGCATCACACACCTCCCAGAAGTTACAGGCGGTGCTGGTTACAATACCAAACAGATTGGCAACATCGTGGAACATTACTGGCAAGTTTGTAGATGATAACCTCTTCTCTAGAGGTACTGGATCCAACATGTTGGTAACTTGGGGGTTGATGTATGGGTGCAGCTGGTCACAAATGGCATTGAAGGCCTCTTTGGGCATTCTGAAGTTTAGGTACCAATCTTTCTCTTGGAAATTCTGGAGCACCTCTGTTTCCCAGAAGGAAGGGCCTCGCTCCCGTGGTGTTCTCTCATTGTACCATGAACTTACTATAAAAGAGAAGGCAGTCAGTACACATTATTGTCAGTTTGCAGTTTTTATATTCTACACAGACATTCAATTAACTAAAATCAGGGGAAGACCTACATTTTATTACAAATTTAAGTACCTAAACTACAGAAAACGATTAGCATGAGAACAGTGATGTCCTAAATTTAAGGATGACATTTTGATTTGAAGATTAGTTAATAACTAAACCAGCAATGACTGACTATACTGCATAACATTAAAATAAGCCCACCAGAAAACACAACTGCCAATATTGCTTGCATTTGTGTAGCACATTTTTACTAAATATATTTACTGTAGTCTGTATTATTCACTGTCTTTACAGCTTACTCATGGGCTAGTAAGATTGAGATAATGTTTTTTACATTTAATTATTATTATTTTAATAATTATTATTTAATAATTATTGTAAGGCTATTATCATTGAAATGTATCATGTATTAAATGTGGATAGCAATAATAAATAAACAAAAATACTTAAAATAAATAAAATTTTAAACTTAAATATAAAATAGTTGTATCCAAATTATATTTCTTGTAGCCATGTGGAAAATGTTTTCACGGGATGACTAGATGGTATTGTGTGTCCTTTTGGCGTATCCCCTTGTTGAGAGTCCCGTTCTATGGTGATAAAAAAAATAAAATAATCGTGCCCCGTCTCATTTACATTTTACCAGGTTCAAATCGAATTGCTTAAGCTTTACACTATATTTATTTGTAACACATTAACCTAGAATTATGATGTGAACCCCCTCGCTTGATTGTGCGTTATTTTGGACAGGCTAGATTGCTTGGAAATGTCTTATAGGTCTAGCTGTACAATATATCATAAACAGAAGAATGTTACTTACCGCATGCTGTAATTCATGTCATCCATCTCCATCTAATCATTCTTTTTGTTTACACTCTTCTGATGGTTTGCTTTCTCTTTCTGCAAATTGTATCGTTGTATGATGTATTAGTGATATGACCCAGCACCCAAAATACATTCAAAACACTCCAATGCAGCCTCCGCGAAGGATGGAAAAAAGGCGCACAGGAAATAAAACAGCCTACATGCCCCCGCCAAATCTTGGCCAAATTACAGAGATGCCGATTCGCATGGGACTAATATTATCACAGGACCTCGGTGTTCATTTGCGGGGGAATTTTTACTTTACAAATTACAGCGCCCTCTACAGGCGGAAAACATAACAACACTATATCCTTTTCCCAGAGGTGAACAGTAACAAAGTAAATTTACTTGAGTATTATACTGCCGTGCAAAGGCAAAAGACCGTAACTTCGATTTTTGACGAAAATGAGTTATTGATATTTTTGGGACATTGAAGACATCCTTTATCATGTACATTAGTATCTTGAGTCAATTTAATTGTTTTTCCGAGAAAATAATGGGTCGTCTCAACCGTAACTTCAAAAAGCCCCAGAGAAACCAAGGCAGAACACCGTATAACACCAGTAACGGCTCTTTTGTTTTGTTTAGAACGCTCAAATTGAGTTACGGTCTTCTGCCTTTGTTTAACTGCACGTCAAAATGAAGTTACGGTGCCAGCTTGGAGTTATACGGTGTTCTGCCTTTTTTTTACTGTCCATTAAAGTCTGAAGCATTTAAATTATGGTGTAGACAAACAAACCAATTAGATCGCGATCTACCAAACAAAGCATACTCATAACAAAGCACTGAAGACTAGACACCTTGGCAGCAATACATAATGTGAATAACCTTTAAAGATTTTTTTTTTTTTCGTTTTCGTTTTTGTAATGCAGATTATTCACCAGGCTGTCACTTCTAGTTGGATGCATGTGTACTTGAATACCATAGCATGTAGCATGATCAATCATAAAATCAGTAGCCTAACAGTTCGCAATTAAATCCATACCCTACCTTTTCTTGTAATCCGATAAAGTCAATCCATGGCGCTGAACGTCGTCAGAGATGTTTAATCCACACCCATTTCTGAGCATGCCTGCTTGCTGGTGTTCACATAAATCCACAAGTCGTTCTTTTAGGTTAGGCTATTTCATTCAAGTCAATATAAGCAATTATGCTATATGTCTAGCATTCTTTTTTTCTGTTATTGAGCATAGCAAACAAATTGATTGCGAAACGGTATCCATTCACAATCACGTTTAACTTTTAGTCTGCTTGTTATGGTCAAAAAATAAAAAAATAAATAAGCCTATGATCACTAGATTTTATACAAGTGTTACTATAACGATTTTGTAAATGGTGATCAGCAACCAAATATTGATAATGTGGAAGTTACTGTCTTTTGCCTTGGTGTGATTTCTCACTTTTTGCAGACAATGCAAAGGCAGAGTACAGTAACTTCAAAATAGGGGTAAAAATCAAGTTTGAGCTTAAAATTTTTTTATGTAGATAATTTTCATTACTTAAACATCTAATTGCCAAATTTGCAGTGTCCTACCTATAATTAATTTTGCTGGACAAGTAAAAAACTTTAAAGTCATTTTTCTCAGTTTCACACTCTAGCGAGTTAAGGTCTTTTGCCTTTGTAGGGCAGTATACTTAAGTAAACTTTTTGAGTATCTGTACTTTATACTTGAGTATTATTTTTTTTCTGAAAACTTGCGACTTTAACTTCACTACATTTGAAAGACAAATACCATACTTTTAACTCAACTACATTTATATAAAGGTCCCCAAGTCGAAAGTTGTTATATGTAGCAGTTTTTCCAGTGTGTGCATTTTCAGATTCACTCGACACTTTTTTTTTTTTTCTAAGAAAATCCAGCCTGCTATCTGCCAGGACCTTAATAAAAATCACAGGATCCACAAATGTACTATTATCTCACTATAGTAACCATAATTATGCTATTTGTAGTAAAACTTCAGTAACCACAAAATTCATTATATTCATTATAGTAACTAGTTTAATTTTTGTAGTTAAACTATGGCAATATGCTTTTAAAGTGGTAAATATAGGAGGAATATGTAAAAGTCATTTATATATGCCAAATTTCCTGCTGCCAACAGGTGGTACTATGATTATAACTGAATTTTGGCATGTAGAAGTCTTCAGGCCAGGACTCTTACCAAATGTGAAGTTTGGGGTAGATTGGACATTGCATGTTTAAGTTAGTGTAAAACAAGTAATTTACTGTTGCCAGCAGGTGGCAGTATGATTATAACTGAATATTGGCCTCTAGATGTGTTAAGGCTAGGACTGTTATCAACTATGTCAAGTTTGGGGCAGATCAGACATTGCGTGTTTAAGTTAGTGTAAAACAAGACATTTACGGTTGCCAGCAGGTGGCGGTATGATTATAACTGAATATTGGCCTTTAGATGTGTTCAGGCCAAGGCTATTATAAAATGTGTAACGTTTGGGGCAGATCGGACATTGCATGTTTAAATTAGTGTGAAGCAAGTAATTTCCTGTCACCAGCAGGTGGCGCTATAATTTTAATTGAATATTGGACTTTTGATGTGTTTAGGCCAGGACTGTTATAAAAGGTGTGAAGTTTGGGGCAGATAAGGCATTGTATGCATGAGTTACAACAACTTCCTGTGTCATGGTATTAAAAGAGCATGTCTTAACTGAATCTAGTTAAAACGTGATTTGATATTTAATGGAAAAAAAGTATTGATAACAAATGTCCTGTGGTTTCAGGAGTAACACTTCTACAACAGAAGAGAAGCTCCAAGATATCTAAATTTGTGAAGGAAGCTGCTGACAGAGATGTGGGAAACATAGGTAAGCAGGGTGAGAAAGCTCATTAAATCACTTCATATATGCAAATATGTAGTGAAAAAAATGCATATCACCATGCATCTTTTACAATTCTTTATTAAAGTTATTTTAAGGTTTTGACATCCAAACACGAGTGAGTGATGTTAAAATGTATTTTTTATTTCTGTGATCAAAGATGAATTTTCAGCATCATTACTCCTCAGTTTTACATGATGATTATTCAGAAATCATTCTAATATAATGATTTGCTGCTCAGGAAATATTCCTGATTCGTAATTTGTTTTGTGTTTTGTGTGTATTATTCAGGATTCCTTAATGAACAAAGTTTAAAATGAACAGTGTTTATTTGAAAAAAATTTTTTTACTCTCACTTCTCATCAATTTAATGCATCCTTGCTGAATAAAAATGAATTTATTAAAAAAAACCTCACTGACTGCAAACTTTTGAACAGTATTGTACAATACCATTTAAAGGTCTGGAGTCTATTTAACAATGAATCCTGAAAGAAAAAAAAAAAGTTTACAGTAAAATGTTTATGTTACGGCTGCATGGTTGTAGACAAATCAAATGAAGGTCAGGAGAACGAAGTAGCATCCACTCACTTTCCATTTATTTAACGTTTAGCTCAGACAAAGAAAAAGGGGAAAACCGAGGACTTATAACATGATGGGAACAAAAGAACAAACAAGACAATACAAATCAGGTGGGGACAATGAATACTGATTAAATAATAAGAACCGGAACTAAACCAAATAAGGGAAAACAGGAACTTAGAAGGGCAGACACGTGACAGTTTATCAGCGCATCTTTTTTTTTATATTGTTAATAATCAGAAATGTTTCTTGAGTAGCAAATCAGATTTATTTTTGAAGGATCATGTGACACTGAAGACTGGAGTAATGATGTTAAATTCAGCTTTGATCACAGCAATACATTACAATTTTAACATTCAAATAATAAAAAAAAAACAGTTCTCTTGAATTGTAATATAATTTCACAATGTTATTGTTTTAACTGTTTTTTGAGTTGTGAGTATAAGAGACATCTTTCAAAGATGTAAAAAGCCTACTGACCCCAGACTTTTTAACAGTTGTGTAAATTAGTTATGATGTTCCTCCCACTTCAATAATACTGCGGCATATGTACACTGTAAAAAAATCCAATTAACATAATGTTGAAAGGGCAAAAATATTTGGTTACACTTTATTTCGATAGTCCACTTTAGACATTCTACTAACAGTAAGTAACTTTGCAACTACATGTCAGCTAGCAGTCATTAGAGTATTAGTAGAATGTCTGCTTAATAACTTCTAACACTTCATTTTGATGGGTCCACAACATACAATATAATGAGTATGAGAAACTTTACAAGTATATGTCAACTTATTCTACTAACCCTAAACCTACCCTACTGAGAGTTAGTAGACATGTAGTTGCAAATTAATGAGAATTAGTTGACATGTAGTTACAAAGTTACTTATAGTTAGTAGAATGTCTAAAGTGGACTATCGAAATAAAGTGTAACCAAATATTTTTGCCCTTTCAACATTATGTTAATTGTTTGAACTCTTTTTATTGCTTGTGCTTAGTTGAGAAGACATATTAAGTCTGCACAAATATATTTTAAAAATATTAAATGAATGGTTATTTTCAAATTCAGTAAACTTTCAGAATGCTAAATGATGACTAAACTAATAAACACAAATCCAGCCAACACTGAGATCATTCCGCACGTGCACGAGCCTGAGTGACTTTGTGGGAGAAACAGCGCCGCCATCTTGTCAAGTTCACGAGTCAGGTGAGTTGCACTAAATAAATGTTATTTTTTAGACTAAATTCAATGAGAAGATCATGCAACATATCCAACTTTTTTGAGTGGACATTTAGAAAGTGTTTTATGAGTTGTTAAAAAGTGGATATAAGACAAGTTCAGGCAAGTCAAGTGGCACTGAATAAATATTTGTACTTAACGTTATACTGCATTTATAAAAAAGAGTATATTATAAAGGTGTAAATGTTTTATTTAAAATGTATATATTTAGACACAAGCGTACAACATGAATAAAAACATTGAATAAGCGTTGTATGATACGTTACGTCTGAGGGAAATTTAAGTTAAGGTAACATGCTCTCACCTTGTTTAATCCATAAAACACCATGTCAAAAGCTGTGTTACTATAATGAATTTTTTCTGAACGAAAATGAACAACTGAATCGTTTCACGAGGCCGTTCAAAGCGTCTCAGTCAGTTCTAGGTTAGTGAATCACTAGATCGTGCACACGAGTTCCTGCACAGGGAAAGACCGTGGCTCAGTAAACACTGGGACAACTGATCAATCAATTTGTAAAACGTCACCATTGGTATTTATCAACAACAGGCAGGACCATTATATTATGATATTATTTTATCCTATTTAAGGTAACTTAGCCCTATAATATGAAATGTACATGTTCTATTACAAATCCAGTCAGCATCAATGCTCCCTATTGTGCAATGGATGGATTTATGCCACAAAAAAAAATGGTTTCAACTTCTGTTTCATCACAAATTAACTTAATTAACTGATATTGATACATTGTAAGTGATTTAAAAGGCATCATTTAATTATTTTAACTTAAAATGTACTTTTCTTTCTCCATCAGGGTGTGGCCAAAGGTTTCATTGGTGCATCACTGCAAGATTTTAGATGCAACCCAGTCAGTTCTTCCAAGGCACCAAACACCAGACCGCTCCACTGCAACTACATACTGTGTGTACCTTCAAGACTAGGAGTTTACTTGTTTCATTCCAGGTAATGTGTGTAAATGTTTAGAGTGTTTACTACAATTAATATGTGCTTTATTGTTCTCAGTGGCATCTACGCTAATATTAGTCTGTTTCATTCTTATTCCGAGGTCACTATAGCCACCCAGATCCAGTCCGTATCCAGATCAGATGGTGGATCAGCACCTAGAGACGACCTCTACAGCCCTGAACGTCAGCGGAGATCATGTCAGCTAGATGAGCTCCAGAGACAGATCCCCAGTGAAGACCTCGTTGGCCATCGGGACAAGAACACAACAATCAGACAAGTCCTCTACTCAATCTGACCTGTGCAGGAATTAAACCATGCCATGCTGGTTTCGTCTGGCCAGAGGAGAACTGCCCCTCGACTGAGCCTGGTTTCTCCCAAGGTTTTCTACTCCGTTTCTGTCACCGATGGAGTTTTGAGTCCTTGCCGCTGTTGCCTTTGGCTTGAACCTTGTCGAAAAGAACACACACATATAATCTTAACTCAGAGTCTCCCCCTCCACGCAGTTGTAAAATTAACAAATGACCAACACAATGCCACGAGTATCTGACTAGCTTCCTGCCTGTTCTCCTTATCATCTCATGAGACCCATGAAGCTGGGAGGAGAACATCTGGCCACCCTTTGAAGATCAGAATCTTCAATGTTGTTCCTGACCAGTTTACCATAAATAAAGTCGAATAAACAGACAGTACAAAGCACGTGGGATCTGGAGATACATACATATATATATATATATATTGTGACGGGAGGAGCCAACGACAGACACAGTGGGTGTGGCGTCAGGCCTCGGAGAGGTTTTTATTGAACAAAAAAATAATAAAATAAAGTGTCCAGGGGGAAGAAGTGTCCATAAAACAGGGGGGATCTGGTGTCCTCGTTGTGCTGCGGGGCTCGTGAAGGAGGGCAGTGTTCCAGAAGGGAGGGGTCCAGGCAAGGAGCGGAGTCTGGTGGCCACACACGCTCCCGCGGTCCGGGGCACGAGGGGCGGCGGCTTCTCTGGAGCGGCGGCTCTTCCTGTACCACTTACTGGGCCATTGGCGGGATGGACAGCCCGGCATCCTGGCCCGACGGCCGTTATACGGGTGCGGCTTGCACGATGACTCTGGAGGTTCCACGGCTCACATCCTCGGCGGCGCGATGTCCCTCAACGCACCCTTCCTGGACCCACGAGGACACCAGCGTGCATGCACGGGGGAAGAGACCGGTCTCCCGAGGAGAGGCGCGCTCGGCATTTAACGGCGGCGGTGATGAGGCTTCATTCAGTCCAGCTGTGCCTCATCACACGCCGCCAGCCCACGTTGATCCCATGCCCCTCCTCTCATCCACCCACTCCAGTCGGGAGCCTGGTGAAGGGCGGCGAATAAGGGTGATGATGATGGGGAGGGCCACCGATCCGTCACATTCCCCCCCCAAGCGACATCCCCGTCGTCGGTCGCCGCCCACGCAGGAGTGCTACCTTCCTCAACCAGGCTCCATACGGTCGGAGTGGGCGGGGCAGGGATTCCTCTCCGGGCGATCCTCCCTCTCGCGCCGCGCCGGAACAGGGACAGAGAAACCGGTATTAGTCGACAGCCTCAACCAACCACAGGATAAGATGACAATTGACGAGATGTCACTTACCCCTTCAGTGGCTGGGAGGCCGTCTCCGTCGTTTCTCCGTCCCACGCGCTTCTTCACGAACTTCAGCGGGCGAGAGGGGATGACGTCTTCAGGTGTTGCCCAACTGCGCTGTCTAGGCTCCGCCTTGCCCGCATTCTCCACCAGTGTAACGGGTGGAAGAATCACACGGCAAGGGAGATCAGTGAAAGCCCCGAAGGGTGCGTTTATTGGGTGATCGTGTCGTGCCGTAGTGTTCGTGAGTGAGGTTTTCGTGCTCCCGGATTTGCTGCCTTCTGTGCTCCGCGTGAGTGAGGGTCTGGTGTCCCGGCGGTGAGGGTTCCTCGGGCTGGCCGGTCAGACGCTGCTGCTCTCTAAGGGAGATGGAGAGAAAGGTTAGCGATGCGTTAACGGGAGTCATACCTCCCCGACTCTCAGCCTGTTGGCAGCTTATATAGGCGGCTACTAATGAGCCTCAGGTGGGGCCGGCCAGCCCGCGGTGATGACGAGCAGGTGTTCTTCCTCCGTTTCCAGGGCGACGCTGATGAGGTCCCGGGACACGCGTCACTCTCTCTCTATATATATATATATATATATATATATATATATATATATATATATATATATATGTGGTATTTTATGCTTTTTATCAGGCTGTGGTTATTAGAACTTAGGATATTTTAATCTATGACTTAACCCGTTTAGTAGGTAAGATTATAGGTATTTGATATGACAAATACCTCATGTGTGGTATTGAATTAAACCTTATTTTTATTGCAATAATGTGATAAGGATGAATTTTGACTTTTAGCATCATAAGGCATGATTGTAACACTTTATAGAAATCTGCTAGGATATTTCCTCCATGTGACATATTTATTAGCAGATAATGTATGCACGAAAAGAAGCCGTGCTGGGCGGGGCTCCGCCCTACAGAGACAATGTGATTGGATCAGACAGTGAATGGCATACAGCTGGACAACTGCTAAAAATCTGCAAGAAAACTTGGCTGAAAGCTTGGGCGTTGCCCCCCTTATCGCGCTGCGAAGCATCCGCAGACTTAACATCTAGCTGATCATCTCAAAGGACTTCAACACTCTGTCAACTTCTGACCAACAAAACTTGCAAAGCCTGCAGCGTAAGAACTTCAAAGCCTTGCCATTCGCACGCTGCCAGGAAGCCATCCAATCGTAGAGAGGATTCCCCGTGTGACGCCACGCAACAACAACACATCAGCACGAAAGTCCGGGATTCCCTCAAGCAATCATCCAGGGAGAAGAATAGCCTTCAATTTCAACTCAAAGCAAGTAAACAAACAATCTCTATTTGCTGAGATGATTTGAATGAATCTTTTAAAGATAACGATAGTCAAGTCTTCTGTTTGTGACATGTTTGTGGGGAAATATGGCATCATAGAGGAAATCGTACTCCTGAGTCATTGAAAACTCACCTCAAAATGATAGAGTGGCACCACTGGTTAGGTGTACGCCATTATGATGGTGTCTTAGGTAGACTTATCCATGACGTAAAAATGCATGTCAAGATTTGCAGGATGCTGTAATTAACTGTTTTTGCAGTGATATGGACCAAACGCTGCATGGCTTAACCCATCATTGTACTGTTTTCATTTAATTTTGGGTGAATCGCTCTTCAAATGCAATAAAATACAATTTTAATTATTATTATTTTTATTATTATTGGATGATTTATTTTATTTCTCTAACACCTGTTGATCTGTTTTACAACATTTTAAATGTTCTATTATCTGATCTTCTTTTGGAGGAAAAAAAAAATATTGTCTTAACATTTAATGACATTTTAATGACAAATTGAATTTGTACCACTGTAATTGAGGTCAAGAAAATTATTCATGACGCTGTTATAAAACTATTTGACAGAGTATTAACACTTAATGACATTTTAATGGCAAATTCAATTTGTTCCACTGTATAAAAGTGATCAGAAATATATTCATGACACAAATTATAATGGCCTCATGACAGCCAATGTCAAAACCAACCACATGACAGTTTAATCTAATGTTAACCCATAAAGTAAGTAGTTTCTTAAGTTTGATAATTAATCTGCTGTGTCATGTTTATGACAGATTTATGACAGGTTATGATGTATTGGTTTATGTCAAGTTGTCATAAACACGTGTCATGAATATGAAGGGGTCATGTCAGTCTTATGCACACCCCTTCAAGTAAAGTGTTACAGAAAAAAGACTGTTTTTGCAATTGTAAGAGTGTGGTTAGTTTGTTTTGTACTGTTCTGTGGAGTATGATTTGAGTTAACGGGCACAGCTAGAATCACTACGTCACATCACCATCAACAGTTATTAGTCAAATAAGTCGAGGCAGAAACAGACGCCGGAGAACAGTAAGCTCTTTAATATACAAAAACAATACAGTCATCTATACGACACACTTCTACAAAAACACACAACAGTATTACAGCGACCTGCTTATCAAACTCTTCAGACTGCCGTGTCATTTTCTAGTGCTGCTTAATATTTATACTTTTATAAAGTTCACTCAGTACACCTCTAATATACTCTACTTTAATCATGCACTTAACATCAGGAGAGCTGATATTAGAGACCTGAGACGGGTGTTTTTAGGGATAGTTTACCCACAAAATATGTTTTGATCATTGACATAAATTACATTTTCATTTTGAGTGAACTATCACTTTAATATTGCAATTATTTCTCTACAATGAGCACCAGAAATGTACATGCATAGAGAAAATCAGCTAACAAGCATAAATATCATAACAGCATTCACATATCTAGAAATGTGAAATAATGTGCTTGTTAATGTTTACTAATAAATGTATTAAACGTGACCTAATAAGTAACATTTCATGTAAATTAAAATGGTTACAAATGTCATTTAACTTCTAATTCATATGATCATGCACACCTTGATAATCTTCAAATGATTTTAACAGATGTTATACAACGATTAAAAGCTTTTAAAGCACAGCACTTCAGCTGGTGTTGAGGTGTGATACGGGTGTAAGGTCAGGGACAGGTTTGGTGTTATGGGTTGGTTTAAGGTTAGTTAAGGGGTCACTGATTACTAGAAGAGAACACGATTCAATCTGTTTATATTGCATTGTTTTGATAAATGACAAATGAAGTATATTCTTTAAAAATAGTTGTTGTTTTCCCCTCCTGTTGATGAATGACTCAAGGAATAATCTGTTTAATGATACACAATAGTATAGTAATATAAGTGTTGAGGCAATAAAAACATGTTTTTATTTTTTTATATGTTATGTCTTTACCAAGGATTCAGCTAAACTTAACTAACCACCCTTTACACAAATATTGTTAAAGTAGCTAAAAGTCCAGTGCCAATAAAGATACTAAAAAATTAATAAAGGTTTATAAACATTTACAAATAATGAATAGTCTCAACTAGATTGTGTAACGCAAAAACATGAACAAATGATGTGAAAATAGAGTGAATCCCGGTCATTTGGGACACTTTGCCATTAAAATGACTGCTCATGAAGGTAATAATGATTAATAAATGTTTATAAACATTTACAATTGATGAATAGTTATCACTTTAGATTGGATACTGCTAAAACATTAACAAATAATTAATAAATGTCTATAAATAGTAGAAATCTACACAACAAACAAAGACCAAATATATGACCTTTACAGACTGTGATTATGAGTTAATGAATATATTAACATGAATAATTTGTTCTTAAAATTACTAATTAAGATATACTTTCACAACATTTGTAAATGTAAAAATGAGCATTATCTAATATCTGAACTGAAGTTTAAAGACATTTGTAAGCATTCAAACGTACATTAACAAATAAACTTGTAATCATTGTGTGATTTCTGTTAATATCATTTGTAGGTTTTTAAAAGCATTGAAAGTTTAATGACATTTGTAAACATTAACTAATTATCCATTAATCATTATATAATGTTTATTAATGATTAATAAATAAAGCTTTTAATCATTGTAAACCACCTGTCAAAATCTTTTGAAGATTAAAACAAACAAAAAAAATACATGATGATATGAATTGAAAGTTGAATGACATTCGTAAGCATTTCAAATTACATTAAATAATGATCTGTTAATCATTTGATAATGTTTAATAAGATCATCAGTTAACATTAACAAACACATTATCTAATATTTCTAGATATGTGAATATATATTAAGCAATGATTAGTTAAACATTATATAATGTTTGTTAATGATTTATTAATTAAAGTTATTATAAAGTGTTACCATTAATTGTGCTTGCGATGTAAAAATTGACACTGACTTCGATTAAATACAGCGCAGTGTTTTTGAGCTCTATATTCAGCAGCAGGTTAAACTGAGCTGCAGGTGTTCAGTGAATGAGATGCAGGCTCTTGATCTGAAATACAGCACACTACAGTACAGCAGCTGCTCTGTGGATTCACTACAGAGTGTTCGTCCTGGTTGTGATTCGATCTCTGACGTCTACGACAGCAACGAACAGACTTCATCATATTACGAACATCAGGCCTTATGAACAGGTACAGCACACAGTCAGCAAGTGGATTCACGAACAGGGGAAATCGTGTATTGAAGTAAAATTTCTTAACAACAATACTGTAATCATGAACAAAATCTACAACCAATGCCATAATCACAAAAGGCAGAATTAGAAATGTGTAAGTCACCAGCACCAGGAACAAACTGCCCAAAATTAATTTGCGCTTGAGAGCAGTCAGTGATATTGAGCGAGAAAGACCTCGACAAGTGCCAGCAAAACAGAGAATGATGATGGGGTAAGGAATTAAACACCCTATACACTGGGGTAGAGTATTAAAATAAAAATGAGGAGGGTCTATTTCTGCAAAGATCAGAGGCACAAACCAGATGATCACAGAAATAAAACAGGAGAGTTTGAGTGAATGATGAGATCTGTACCAGATAGGATGAGAAACCAGAAGATATCGTTCAAAAGCAACACATGCCATAAAATACAGACCCACAATCAAAGAATAGTGATATGCTCTACTCAGATGATATGACCATGAGGCTGCTGCTGCTATTAATATACTAATAACCTGTATGAGATCTGAAAGTATCAAATTACTAACAAAAACTGAAGCAGCAGGCCGAGATTTGATGATGAAACACAAGCCGATCAGAGTTAAGATCATGACTGGGATCTCAACGACTGAAAGGACACTGACAAACACAAGTTCTGCATATTCATGTTTCCTCATATATTCCCTCAACTCCCTATAGAATAAATCTTTATTTGATGCAGTTGAGTCATTGATGCTGATGTTATGTTGTCCCATTGTTTCACAAATTCCTGAGGAAACACTAAATAACAAACCAGTCATTAGTTTTAATATGCAAGAAATGCTTCAATTTCTCATTATAAAATTGTATTATTTGTAAAAACAGATGGTCTAACATGTTTCTTCTTTCTAAATGTTGCCATTGAAATGTGGCATGTGTGATGTTACAGGGATAGTTCACCCAGAAATGAACACTGTGTGATCATTTACTCAGCTGAAGATATTTTAATGAATACTGAGAGATTTCTGTTCCTGCAACAGCCAGTTTGATGCTTCAAAAAAACTTCATTAAACTAATTCATATGAATGGAGGTTTAGTCCAAATTACATATTTACACTGATCAGCAAACATAAACAGAAGCTCATTGGTTCTTCCGGATCTCAAATGTGCTGCGAAACACAAGAATGATCCTCATTGATTCTCCAATGACAAGCAAGTGCGCTTGAGCTTCTGTTTGTCATGACTACTGTGTGCTGATTCATGTTTATCTGTGAATAAAAGCCTGAATTAAATCTGTTCAGCATATAAATCGATCAAGTCTCTTCAGAAGATGCAGACTGAATCGCTCAATTCATCTGGGTTTCTTTATGAACTCTGTGTTGACTCTCAGCGGACCCAGGTGGAAAAGACATAGTATTAAATGTATTAAAAATATACTTGAAATTCAAGTAGTATGTTTATAATACATTTGTATTCCCAACATGCTTATTTGAAGTGCATTAAAAATGTACTGAATTGCATTTTGATATATTTCTAAAAAGTATACTTGAAGTACTTTTGTATTAAATATATGCTTAGTTGTACTTCTAAGAAATATGCTAACCACAAGCATACTTATAATACATTCCTAAAAAGTATAGTAGAAATACTATGTTAATAAATATATTCTTAGTTTCACTTTTAAGGAATATACTAAACTTAAGCATACTTTTAGTGACGTTTTAGTGTATTTACAGAAAACACACTTATATTCTTAAAGTATATTTTATGTCTACTTTGTGTAAGAACATAACTGATGTGATTATACTTTGAAAGAAAAACAAAATGTTTACACTAAAAACCCACTAAAAATGAACTTTATAACCATGTGTAGGCTTACTGCAATTTATTTTAAATATTTATGTATTTGGAAAAGTACAATATTTGAAAAAACAAAACAAAACAAAAAAGAAAAAACATTTTTTTAACATTTACAATGTACAAACATTTCTCAACTATTATGAAGCATTGCAATACTTAAAATATGTTGTTTAATATGTTGTTCAGTTTTACTTAAAACGTTATACTTTGGTTGATTAGGCTGTTGTCCATTACATGATACATTAATTGTAATAAGCTACTGAAATTCCCACAAGGATTTCAACATCATATCTGAAATGCTTTAAAACAATAAAATAAAATAAAAAAAAAAAAATTGCATTTACTTGTGTTTAAATTCAAACAACACACTGACTAAACCTGATTGGTTCCAGAGCCATTGAACGGCTCTGATTGGTTCATATGATAATGAGTTCGCAACAGCAACCTTTGTAAATCAAATATGATGTGCGTGCAAATGTTCCTTGAATGTGAATATGTCTAAATTTAAACAGTTATATTATATAGAGCGATCCTGTATCTTTTGAGCGTTTGGAGGAAACCACGCAATTCATATGGATTACTTTGGCGATTTTTTTTTTTTTTTTTGCGATGAACATTTTGTGATGCAGTAGATCCTTGCAGATCTACTGCGGGACATTTTAGGTCCGTGAAAAAATAGATAAATGATGGCTTGACCCGTAGAAGTAAATGAAAGGTGACTTTTATTTACAGTGCACCTGAAAAATGTCCAGTGGTGAGAGTATATACAGTATTTCCAAAAGTGCTCAGTCCAAAACACAAATAGCAAAGTAGCAAAAAAAAAGAACAAAGAACAAAATAAACAACGAATAATATGTACAAACGAGTATCCACAATATACAAGGAGGTTAGGTTTTGCTTACGGCACCGCAGTAGCACGTTCGCTGACTTTGTAAACAAGCAACTTGATGTGAGCCTGGCCTCCCTTCTTATAGGCCAGGCTCCACCCCCTACCTGAAGGGTACCATTAGCAGGTAAGTTTCTAATCTTATCTCATAAACTTAACATAAAACATAAATCGTATTATAAAACACAAAAACCAATAAAGCATTATTAAAACATATTAATAACACAAATCATTAACATTTAGTATATTTTCTCTCCACAGAAAAGATGACCCAGTTCCCCACACAAAAACAACAATGGTTTCGTCGGACTACAATCGCATTGCGCCGGCGCGGCGCGGCGTGGCAGTGACGTCATAAGCGGGTGCCGCTCGATTGTTTGGTTTGGCCGGCACAACGTGGAAGTCCGACTACTTCCGACACACATAAGACAAAACGAACTAAAAATAACTTCAAACTAACAACAGTGTGTCTGTGTGGTTTATCCGGGGTATGTATAGTGTAAAGGGGTGCCATCGAGATTACGTGTGTACCCGCTCTCCTGATGGCTAAACAGCAGAGGTAGGAATGAGGTAAGTGTGTATGTATATATGTGTGTGCCAGTACTGCCGTTCCCAGCGAAGATCAACTCTTCACATCACGTCTTCACATCACCTCCCCTCTCTCCAAGCCACGTACTGTCCGAGTACCGGGACAGGTAGTCGGCAACCAGGTTAAGCCTCCCAGGCCGATGTCGTACCTTGAAACTGTAGGGCTGGAGAGCTTGGTACCATCTTGTGATGCGGGCGTTATGATCTTTCATTGTGTGAATCCACGTCAATGCCCGATGGTCCATCTCCAGGTCGAACTCTCTCCCCAAGTGGTAGTATCGGAGGGATTCCAGGGACTACTTGATTGCGAGACATTCCTTCTCGATCGTTGAATACCTGGTTTCTCTGGGCAACAGCTTCCTACTCAGGAACACAACTGGCTTCTTCTCTCCCGCAGTCCCCTGGGCTAGTACTGCTCCAGTTCCCTTTTCTGAAGCATCCACTTCCACCAGGAACCGCTGATTGAAGTTGGGGCTTTGTAGGACTGGGCCGGAGCACATCCTCTCTTTTAGGGTGCTGAACACTTCCTCACAAGCACCAGTCCATGCCACCTGGTTCTTCCCAGTTTTGGTTACCAAGTCCGTTAGTGGTGTTGCAATGTTAGCAAAGTCTGGGATGAATCTGCGGTACCAGCCCACTAGGCCCAGGAAGGATCTCACCTCCTTTTTCATCCTAGGTCTGGGACTGCGCTGAATTGCTTCCACCTTGCATACCTGGGGTCGCAGTTCGCCATTGCCCAGATGGTATCCCAGGTAGCTGGTCTCTTGCCTAGCCAACTCGCACTTTGCCACATTCAAGGACTGGCCCACTGCTTGAATCTTCTCCAGAGTCTGTCGTAGATGTTCCAGGTGGTCTGCCCATGTATTGCTGTAGATCACAACATCGTCCAAGAATGCAGCAGACCACCCTTCACAACCCTGGAGAACTTGATCCATGAGTCGCTGGAAGGTCGCAGGTGCCCCGTGCAGCCCAAAGGGTAGGACCATAAACTGGAACAGTCCCATTGGTGTCCTGAATGCAGTGTGTGGCATTACAGATATTTTCTGTACTGCCCCTTTGTTTATTTTCATTTTCCTCTATTGCCTCCTTCCTAATGAAATGTAATCCGATTGGAGGCCAGCACTAATTAAGAGGAGGAGTCAATGTTTATATATTGCAAGGTTCAGAGACTGGAGGGGGAGGGGGGGGGGGGGGGGGTCTGACCAGTTACGTACCTTTTGGAGGCAGGTCTTGCGGGTGGATCTTTCGACTCAGAGTGTGTGGATCGTGGAGAGGAGGTGGTGCTACCTGTTTAGCCTGTTGCTAATGGGCATTTCTCTTGGCCAGTGAATGCCTTTCTGTTAACTTGGGATTTGAGCTGGAGTTTTGCACCATACTCCTAAAATCGGTGATTGGGAGCGGTCGGAAAGGAAGGAGCCGAGACCGGCTTCCGCTGCTGATATTCCCGAGTCACTCTAGTCACCCGTACTGCCAGCTTGGTCAGTGTTTCCTCCAATCACAGATACACATTCACTCATTGCACTCATTTCTGCATCTTTCGAAAGTGCTGTTTTGTTTTTGGTTTGGTTTTTGTTTGATTCTTTCTATTGTGGATTTAACAAGAAAAAAAAAACTTGTATAGATTATTCTAACGATACCTCAGTAAAAATAAAGTGCTTATAACTCATCTTGTAGTATGTGTTCCGTCTTCATTTTTTGTTTGTATGTAACGGATGGTGGTATTTGTCTGTTGCTATCCAGGAATGAATGAAATTAGTATAAAAATGTGGCAGGGATAACCCTGTCTGGTGCCCAAACAACAATAACTAATTGTCTCTTTTTTTTTTTCTTTTGAGGCTTTCGGTTTGAGAGTCGAATAAAGTCTGAGTGCAACCATCATTATCAGCAAGACGTCGTCACTTGGGTGACCCGAGTTCGGTTCCTGTTCCTGATAAAGTTTTTTTTTTTTGTGTGTGTGTTTAACCTTTGTTATTTTTTGGAACAAGACAACCTCCGTTACAGAAATGGCGCCCGAACAGGGACATGAACTAAATAAACTGGTTATGACTATCTGAAATTTTGTGACTGTGAATTTTGAAAAATGTGTGGGATGTGAATATTTGAATCCATTAAGTTTTATGTCTGAAATCGTTTTGGGATTGTGAAACTCTTGAGGGAATAGATGAGTAACTGAACCTTTGTGAAAAGAAAAAAGAAAATCCTTTTGATTATCTGTGATTTTGGAGTGAAAATTTTAAATACTGTGGTGTTCTTGAAAAACCTTTGTCAACTGAATTTTTTTTTGTTGACTTTGTTCTTACTGAAAAAGTGTGTGGGAACTTTAATTTGGGAAACTACAAATCTATTTTGTCATGTTCCTGGGATATGTATTTGTTGTTGATTTTCTTCTTCCTTTTTTGATGTTTGGAAAATGTTGTAATTGACTGTAGAGAAATCAATTTTATTTTTTATTTTGCCCCTGTTGCCCCAAACATATACATAGGCCTTGAATTTCTTTCTTTCTTTTTTTTTTATTCCCAACTTTTCAAATACACCCACACATTACAAGACATGGACACTTTCCTTTCCCCACCTTCCACCTATGTGGATATTGATGCCCCTGATGCCCCTCGTATTTCCACTCCAATTTGGCCACCTCCTGTACAAATTCAAACCCTTTCAGGACTTCCTCCACGTGACCCAGCCATGTATAACATTTCCACTCCACACAGTTTCGCCCTCCCTGGAACCCAGGTGCGGATGCTCTCCCCTGTTCTTGGAGGCAACACCCTTGTGCAACCTCTCACTTGGGTCCCACAACATGACAGTATGCAAATTTGTACATCTATGGATGCTACATCTTCTTCAATGGCTCAGCATGATCTTCCTGGTATCCTTCCAACCCCTGGGAGGGGAATTCAACAATTTAATGCTCATGTGCAAGGTAACTGGGACAATCTGATGGAATTCATGAAAAGACAGGAGAAAACTGTAAATGAGCTTACCCAGGTACTAAAGGCCTCATCTTCCCACCATGAGAACCAGATCACCGATCTTGCAGCAAAGGTGGAGACCAACAATCAACAGGTTGTCACCCTAATGACTGCAGCTAAACAACAAGAGGCAGCCGAGGCTGACCAATTGATTAACCCTCTGGGGTCGACAAACGCGTATACGCGTTTTGACGCAGATTTTCCAGATTTCCAGATTTTCCAGATTTTCCTGAAACGAGCTTGAATTACTCTGCCATTTTTGATCGTACAGATAAGAGCAATACACCATTCGAATCTGTAAGGGGTCTACTTTTATTTGAATACACTCATAATAACAACTAAACTTTGTGCTTTTGAAGAATAAAGAAAACAAACAGGGAGCGCTCTCTGTCTTCTCCGTCTCCGCGAGCTGATTTTAGAAACACGTCACTAAAATGAACTGTAACTCAGCGAATACTTCACACAGAGACATGAGACATATATCTATAGAAAGCTTGAAGTGTCTACTTCGAAATGAAGCAAGTCTTATCGAAAACAAACATTCTGTGATGAAGTAATCCGTATGAAACCAACACGATGTTCAATCTGTCCCGTCTGACTCATTATCTCTAATGAGTTCACGCCCTCACGCCGTTCATATGTAAATAGCCACGTGGTGCGTGCGCGCGTGTAAACGCCCAATACAAAGAGCGGAGAAAGAGCGGCTACTGTTCGTTTCTGGAAGACGCGCCGAGTGAAAGCAGGATTTCCCTCGAAAGAAGAACACAATTTCATCCAGCAGAGGAGATGAGTAAGTAATGTTTCTTTTTTGCGTTAGTTAACGTTTCATTGTGTCATAAACTTGAACAGGTTTACTAACAGTTAGTTGCGTTTTTCCCAAACGACAACATGATGAATGCTACACGTCTAAGAATGTTTAGACCATGTTTATTATTAATACTCTGTTCACAAATAGATTTTAATAGCGTGCTAAACAATAATAATTAGTTTCTCAGATATAAAATATCATTTTTTATAGTACAAAGTACATCATTTTATTGTACAAAGCATGCTTGAGTCTGTGGCTTCAGAATCATGTCATAGGCTACTATAAAATCATACATACTAGACTGTATGACTACAAATCTTAGTTGGGTCTTTCCCAAACTATAATTCCTGACTACAGTGTTTGAAATAGTGTAAAACATTTTTAATATGAGGGGCAATTCATTGTATTTAAATTTCTTACGGCGCGATGATGTTTTCATGCTCTATATAAAACAATAAAAGTAATATGAGTGTACACTGTAACATGATGAATGCTATGAGTCTAAGTATGTTTAGTACATGTTTATTATTAATAGCCTACTCTGTTCAGAAATAGATTTTAATAACGTGCTAAACAATAATAATTAGTTTCTCAGATATAAGATTTCTTTCTCTTTTTTATGGTAGTACAAAGCATGTGTGAGTCTATGGCTACAAAACATATACATACACACATTATATATATATATACATATATATATATATACAGATGCTCCTGATATTAACATGCTCACAAATGTTTTTTTGTTTGTATTTTATTGAATCAGATACCAGCACCAGATGTATCCTGATGTCTCTTCAAACTGTTTTCCTCTGAGAGCGCTGAACCAACATCAGATGTTCAACTACACTGATATTCTGTGTTAAAACAAGCTCCTTTTCTACTGATTATGTTTTTTTTCTCCTTGAATCCATGGAAAGAAGTAGAAACACTTAAATAAAACACATAAATATCAGGTATGATTTACTTGTTTCACTTGTTGAACAGAATCTGTTGCAGGAATGATTCAAAGTCTGTTCACATCTCTGTGGTTAGATCAGTGTGCACAATAATGTGTCTTTGACCTTCATTATGTATGTTTTGATTATACTGTGTTGTAAATAAAACACAAATAATTTAAAAAAAACTTTTTTTCAGTCTCCTCACATTCTCTCTTACCTGCCTCACAGTCACAGTCACACTGATGGGCCATTAGGGCCCCATAGGGGAGGGCCCTTTGTCTCTCAGGTGAGACTCACTTAATATTCATGGCCATTGCCACTCCCTCGCATACAGACCCTCGATCACAAAACATGTCTTGAAAATTTTAAATCAATATATTGTTTTCTGTGAATGAGTAAGCAGAATGATTTTCACATGATTTTGAAGTAAATATTCTAGCCTACAAGACTGATTACTCAAAAGTCTTGTGCAGGACTATTTAGTGTGGGTTTTAAGGCCTTATTTCAGCTACATTTTTTTTCCCAAAACGTACTAACCACGCATAATATTTTTTTTCTAAAAAATGCAAACATGTACATCCATCTTGGTCACATATTATTGTAGCACAGTTTGTGCTGAATACAAAAAAAATTACATGTTGGTCAATAGTATGTTTTAAGTAGCTGAAATAAGCACAAATATCAGGGCATGTCAAAACATCTCAAGGGCCCCAAAATGACCTCGGACCCCAGAGGGTTAAGGATGTGCAACTGATGATCTCAAAGGAAATTAAAAAAATGGAACAATCCTTCACCTCTGTAGTCCGGGATAAGGTGGAATAGCTGCGGGTGGAGGTACAACAGGATATGAAAGGTATCCAACGCACACTTCAGGGTAGCCTTGATCATGTAATCACAAATCTTCAGCAATGTGAAACACAAATTCACAAATGTCGTACTTGTGTAACTGAGCTGCAAAATGATCTCCAAGTGTTCATTGAGGAAAAGGCTGAAGAGCAAACAGAAAAAACAACTCCAGTTTTTGGTGCACACCCAATAGAGAATGTTTTACCTTCTCTCTCAATGCCTCTGGCCAAAAGTGACCACATTAAATTAACATTTCCCACATTTGGGCGGCCTAACGATGATGCTGACCCCCTGTTGTACTTGACTAAGTGTCAAGATTTTCTGGCTCTACATCCGTTGAGAGATGCAGATCTCCTAGCTACCTTCCGCACAGTGTTGCATGGCACTGCACGTGACTGGTGGGAAGTAAGTCGCACCAATATAACCACTTGGAAGGAGTTTGAGGCTGCATTTCTCTCTGCTTTTTTATCTGAGGACTATGAGGATGAGCTGGCTGAACGTGTCCACACTAGAGTTCATGTAATGGACCACATCCTCCAGGCAACTGCCCAATGTATGTACATCCACCCTCTCAGCAGTCTTCTGCTCAACAACAGTTCACGCAAGGAAAGTATTCTCACCACTCTGCAAAATCAGGACGACGGCCATCCAATAATAATGTGGCAGCCTCTGAAAAATCTCAGACACAAGCAAAAACTCAAATTTCAATCCCTTCACGATCAAATGCATTCATGACCATACCACAACAATTAGTAGTTCCAATTCGTATTGAATCCTGGTCGGGGAAAGCGATTGTGGATACTGGAGCAAGCTATACGCTAATTCACGAGAGTCTTATGAAGCAAATTGCAAACCTTGTTCAGCTCCAACCGTGGTCAGGTGGTCCTCTCTACCTGGCGAATGGCAAAGCTGAGAGTCCTTTAGGATGGATAAACATTAATATTCGTCTGCACGATACAGCCATTACAGTGCCTGCTGTTGTCCTCCCTTCTCAAGCTCTTGCTTATGCCATCATCCTGGGTTTGGACTTCAACTTTTTCAGTGGCCTGCAAATTAATGTCAGTGAACAAAAATATTCTTTCAAGTCTGACCCTGCTGTAGAATATCTATTCCAACCTGGAACCGCTAGTGAACCGTTGGTGACTTTGCCAACAATGAAGGAAGGGAAAAGAACCAGCCAAAGCAAAATAAACTTGACTTTGCTAAGTGCTGTTCCTCCTCCCCAATCCTTCTTGACCATGTTACAAATTGACAGTGTGGACAATGCAATATTAATTAGAGATGCTGTAAGTAAAGCGCATCTACCTATGGATGGAAAGCAACAACTACTTCAGATTCTAGAAAGCAATCCACTAGTATGTACTCACCGAACTGGGCGAACAGATGTCTTGCAACATCGCATCTATACCACCTGCCAGGTTCCTATCAAGCAACGGCCATATCGGTTATCTCCTGTCAAACAAGCAGCAATGGAGTAACAATTGGAGGTAATGTTGAAAGAAGGAATTGTGGAGCCATCACATTCTGCTTGGGCCTGTAGTTCTGGTCCCAAAGAAAAATGGAAAATTAAGGTTCTGTGTAGACTATCGTCTCCCAAACATCACAGAGATCCTAGAATCACTCTCCGGGGCATACATTTTCTCTACCATAGACCTCAACAGTGGATACTGGCAAGTGATAATGGACCCTGATAGTAAAGCCAAGACTGCTCTTATTGTGTCTGCAGGTCTATATCACTTCAATGTTATGCCTTTTGGGTTAAAAAAATGCACCTGCTACCTTCCAGAGGTTGATGGAGACAGTCCTGGGGGAGCTAAGAAAGAAAATATGCTTTGTCTATATTTACGACATTATCATTTATTCTCCCTCAGTGGCCCAGCACTTCTGTGACCTGAAAACTGTTCTCCACAGGCTGGAAACTGCCGGTTTGACTATTAACTTGAAAAAGTGCAATTTTTTTCTTCCAGAAATCACTTTTCTGGGACATGTGGTGAGCAATAAGGGTATCACAGCCGATCCAAGTAAAGTTGAGGCTATTCGTGCCTTTCCTGCTCCCAACACCTTGAAGGAAGTTCAGAGGTTCTTGGGATTAGCCGGTTGGTACCACCGGTTTGTGCCAAATTTTTCAAAAATTGCTGAGCCCCTCAATTCCCTGAAAAGAAAGGGACATGTGTTTAAATGGACAACGCAGTGTCAACAAGCATTTGACCAATTAAAAGCATGCCTTACCTCGCCTCCCATTCTCGGCCACCCTGATCTTTAAGTTCCTTTCATCGTATATACAGATGCTAGTGACACTGGGCTGGGTGCCATTCTCACACAGAGGAAAGATCCAGGCAGGGAGGAAGTTATTGCATATGCCAGTCGAACATTAACTGGAGCAGAGATCAACTACACGGCAACTGGAAAAGAGTGTCTAGCAGTTATATGGGCCTTAGAAAAGTGGCAACATTACCTTGAATACAAACTTTTCACGGTTGTTACAGACCATTCCGCTCTGCAATGGGTCATGGGATCCACTAAAACCAACAGTCGCCTCATCCGATGGGTTCTGAGACTGCAAAAATTCAACTTTGTCATTGAGTACCGTAAAGGGAAATTAAACGTTGCCCCTGATGCTTTGTCCAGGTTATCAGTCACAGCAAACTCTCCCATTACAGCAATTTACACCAAGCAAAAGAGGGACCAACATCCAGAGATTCCAGTGACAGATATTGTCCTGTGGGAGGAACAGCATAAAGACTGTGAGATAACAAGGTTATTACAAGCAGTAGCAGAGGAACAAAGTCCTCAGATGGACCAATACAAAGTGGTAGAGGACAAGTTGTATCACAAAACTCACCTGAAGAATGATCAAATACACTATAGAGTGTATGTTCCCAGCAGTCTCCGGCCAACTCTCCTTCAGCACTATCATTCACATCCCCTGAGTGGCCATAGAGGAATTTATAAGACATATAAGCAGCTCCAGGAAGTAGCGTTTAGGCCAGGGATGTGGACTGATGTGAAACATCATGTCAGGGAATGTGTGAAATGCCAAATCCTCCGGCATAATAACCAGAAACCTGCGGGGAAACTTCAATCAATTACCACCACCAAACCAAATGAAATGCTGGGAGTTGATATCATGGGTCCACTACCCCGGAGTACACAGCAAAATGAGTACTTGCTGGTTTTCGTTGATTATTACTCACGATGGGTTGAGTTTTTTCCTATGCGTCATGCCACCGCTCAAAGTATTGGAACAATTTTCAGAAAAGAAATCTTAACTCGTTGGGGAGTTCCAGACTTCATTCTTTCTGATAGAGGCACCCAGTTCGTCTCATCTGTGTTCAGAGAAGTATGTGAAAAATGGAGAGTGACACCGAAATTAACCACAGCATATCACCCTCAGACAAACATGACGGAACGTGTGAATAGAACTCTTAAAAATATGATTGCGTCCTATGTGGACGACAACCATAAAAAATGGGACCAGTTCCTACCAGAGATGAGATTCGCCATTAACTCTGCCATTCAGGAAACCACTGGAGTAACCCCATCAGAATTGCAGCTTGGAAGAAAACTGAGAGAGCCAATGGATAAAATTCTGCACGGTCCAAATCTTACTCCTGACACCACCTCCTATGACGTATTCTCTCACATACAACAACTGCAATCTCAAGTTAAGGAAAGTAGTAGAAAAGCCCAACATCGTCAACTCCGGAACTATGACAAAAAAAGACGAGACAGCACTTTCAAGATCAAAGACAGGGTATGACTTCAGAACTTTCCTCAATCTAGTGCACAAAACAAGTTTAGTGCCAAATTGGCACCCAAATGGAAAGGGCCTTACCAGGTTCTGAAGTCACTGGGACCTTTGAATTATCGCATTGCGTTGGAGGCAACTGGAGAAGATGTGCGCACTGCACATGTGTGCAATCTTAAAATGTGTTTTCCCACAGCTGAGCAGTTGGAGGAATAAGCAAAGAAAACACTTCGGGACCTCTTTCAAGAAACCTCAGATGAGGAGGAATTCTTAGGGTTTTGATTCCTTTCTCTTAACAACCATGGGTTGTTTCATCCTGGGGGGGGGGAGAATGTGGCATTACAGATATTTTCTGTACTGCCCCTTTGTTTATTTTCATTTTCCTCTATTGTCTCCTTCCTAATGAAATGTAATCCGATTGGAGGCCAGCACTAATTAAGAGGAGGAGTCAATGTTTATATAGTGCAAGGTTCAGAGACTGGAGGGGGGGGGGGGGGGGGGGGGGGGGTCTGACCAGTTACGTACCTTTTGGAGGCAGGTCTTGCGGGTGGATCTTTCGACTCAGAGTGTGTGGATCGTGGAGAGGAGGTGGTGCTACCTGTTTAGCCTGTTGCTAACGGGCATTTCTCTTGGCCAGTGAATGCCTTTCTGTTAACTCGGGATTTGAGCTGGAGTTTTGCACCATACTCCTAAAATCGATGATTGGGAGTGGTCGGAAAGGAAGGAGCCGAGACCGGCTTCCGCTGCTGATATTCCCGAGTCACTCTAGTAACCCGTACTGCCAGCTTGGTCAGTGTTTCCTCCAATCACAGATACACATTCACTCATTGCACTCATTTCTGCATCTTTCAAAAGTGCTGTTTTGTTTTTGTTTTTTGTTTTTTTTTATTCTTTCTATAGTGGAATTAACAAGAAAAAAAAAACTTGTATAGATTATTCTAACGATACCTCAGTAAAAATAAAGTGCTTATAACTCATCTTATAGTATTTGTTCCAAATTTCATTTTTTGTTTGTATGTAACGGATGGTGGTATTTGTCTGTTGCTATCCAGGAATGAATGAAATTAGTATAAACATGTGGCAGGGATATCCCTGTCTGGCGCCCGAACAACAATAACTAATTGTCTTTTTTTTTTTCTTTTGAGGCTTTCGGTTTGAGAGTCGAATAAAGTCTGAGTGCAGCCATCGTTATCACCAAGACATGGTCTTGTGGTTAGGACTCTACGTCGTCACTTGGGTGACCCGAGTTCGGTTCCTGTTCCTGATAAAGTTTTTTTTTTTTTGTGTGTGTGTTTAACCTTTGTTATTTTTTGGGACAAGACAACCTCCGTTACAAGTGTATGGTTTAGAGTTTGGGTTAAGGGGAACCTGCCAGTACCCCTTACACAGATCAAAGGTAGTGATGTACCGGGCCTGTCCTATCCGCTCCAGCAAGTCATCAGTTCTAGGCATCGGGTAGGCATCGAACCTTGACTGGGCATTAAGCTTGCGGAAGCCCTTAAGGGATCATTCACATGGCTCAAGTTCACCATTGCAGGGTGTCTCTGAGGTCTCACCTCTGGAGCAGGCTCATCCTCTTCCTCATCAGCCACCTTCCTTACCATCAGGGACCTCTCTGGAGTCTTATTGGGTGTTTCTTTCCATTCCTTCAGCAGGTTTACGTGGTATGTCTGGTGCGACTTCCTCTTGTCAGGGTGGTGAATCTCATAGGTTACTGGTCCCATCTTCCTTACCACAGTGTATGGCCCTTGCCACTTTGCCAGGAGCTTGTTCGGAGGTGGGCAACAGTAACAGCACCTTTTGCCCCGGTTGTAGTTGACGGAATCGTGCCTGTTGATCATACCACTTCTTTTGTGACGCTTGTGCCTGCTGTAGGTTTTCTTTAGCTTCTTCTTGGTAATGCTCGAGCCGGTTTCTCATTTCCAAGATGAAGTTAACCCTCTGGGGTCTGAGGTCATTTTGGGGCCCTTGAGATGTTTTGACATGCCCTGATATTTGTGCTTATTTCAGCTACTTAAAACATACTATTGACCAACATGTAATTTTTTTTGTATTCAGCACAAACTGTGCTACAGTAATATGTGACCAAGATGGATGTACATGTTTGCATTTTTTAGAAAAAAAATATTATGCGTGATATTATATTATTAACCCACACTAAATATTTTTGAATAAGACTTTTGAGTAATCAGTCTTGTAGGCTAGAATATTTACTTCAAAATTATGTGAAAATTATTCTGCTTACTCATTCACAGAAAACAATATATTGATTTAAAATGTTCAAGACATGTTTTGTGATCGAGGGTCTATATGCGAGGGAGTGGCAATGGCCATTCATATTAAGTGAGTCTCACCTGAGAGACAAAGGGCCCTCCCCTAATGGCCTCTAATGGCCCATCAGTGTGACTGTGACTGTAAGAGAGGTAAGAGAGAATGTGAGGAGATTGAAAAAAAGGGTTTTTTTAAATTATTTGCAACCCAGTAAATTATTTATTTACAATTATTTATTTACAACACAGTATAATCAAAACATACATAATGAAGGTCAAAGACACATTAGTGTGCACACTGATCTACCCACAGAGATGTGAACAGACTTTGAGTCATTCCTGCAACAGATTCTGTTCAACAAGTGAAACAAGTAAATCATACCTGATATTTAAGTGTGTTATTTAAGTGTTTCTACTTCTTTCCATGGATTCAAGAAGAAAAAAAACATAATCAGTAGAAAAGGAGCTTGTTTTAACATAGAATATCAGTGTAGTTGAACATCTGATGTTGGTTCAGTGCTCTCAGAGGAAAACAGTTTGAAGAGACATCAGGATACATCTGGTGCTGGTATCTGATTCAATAAAATACAAACAAAAAAAACATTTGTGAGCATGTTAATATCAGGAACATCTGTGTATATATATATATATATATATATATATATATATATGTTTTGTAGCCATAGACTCACACATGCTTTGTACTATCATAAAAAAGAGAAAGAAATCTTATATCTGAGAAACTAATTATTATTGTTTAGCACATTATTAAAATCTACTTCTGAACAGATTAGGCTATTAATAATAAACGTACTAAACATAGACTCGTAGCATTCATCATGTTAGTGTACACTCATATTACTTTTATTTTTTTTTATATAGAGCATGAAAACATTGCGCTGTAAGAAATTTAAATACAGTGAATTGCCTTTAATATTCAAAATGTTTTACACGATTTCAAACATTATAGTCAGGAATTATAGTTTGTGAAAAACCCAACTATGATTTTGTAGTCATATAGTCTAGTATGTATGATTTTATAGTAGCCTATGATATGATTCTTTAGCCACAGACTCAAGCAAGCTTTGTACAATAAAAGGATGTACTTTGTACCATAAAAAGGGATATTTTATATCTGAGAAACTAATTATTATTGTTTAGCACGCTATTAAAATCTATTTGTGAACAGAGCATTAATAATAAACATGGTCTAAACATTCTTATGCCGAGTTCACACTGCACGATTTTAGCCCGATTTTTCACTCGCCGACAGGTTTTGATAAATCGCCGACAAATGCCCGACATCGGAGGCAAATCGGAGCTCGTTCACGCGAATGACAATCGCGCAGTGTGAATTATCAAAGACGCGATCTGAGGGAATCGCCGACACGTCGCCGACATCCGCGAAATATTTGGCATGCTAAATATCTGGAGCTGTCGGCGATTCACAATCCTGCTGTGTGCAATGATTTCTGACTGAAAACTACATCACGATGACCTTCAGCCAATGAGAGACAAAGATACAGGGCAGAGGGAAGTTCATTGAGGAGTTATGAACCATATCAGTATTTTAATATGTACAATTATATCATACAGAAACAAGCACAAACGCTTGACCAGCCGCAACATCAGCATAACAGTTACTGGAAAATTATTATTTACCACTCTTTGCAGAACACAATCCCTGTTCCCCGCATCTCTCTCCTGCATAATCTGTTTTTCTTTTTGTAGCTGGAAATCAGCGCACAGACCATTTGCGGGCTATATTTTTTTTTAATACTTCCAGTCTTGCTCAAGAACAACGGGCTGACGCACACAGGTTCTCGCGTTATTTCCTTATCACTTCTCGCGTGGGTTTTGTTGTGAAACGTAGTTTGCGGATCAGACAGAGTTGTCTGCGACTCTTCCTATTGTGAAATCGTGCAATGTGAAAGCCCCTGTCGCCGATCCATCGTGCAATGTGAACACAGCAGCGACTGAATGCTACCCCAGATAATCACGCAGTGTGAAAACAACAGCGATCCGACGAGTTTGAAAATCGTGCAGTGTGAACTCGGCATTAGACGCCTAGCATTCATCATGTTGTCGTTTGGGAAAACCCAGCTAACTACTAGTAAATCTGTTCCAAGTTTACAACACAATAAAACGTTAACTAATGCAAAAAAGAAACATTACTTACTCATCAGATTGAGCTCCTCTTCTGGATGAAATCTTGTTCTTCTTTCGAGGGAAATCCTGCCTTTTCTTAGCGCGAACAGTAACAGTAGCCCCGATGGTGATCTGGTCTCTTTGTTTGTGTTGGGCGTTTGCGCACGTCCCATGTGGCTATTTACATATGAACGGTGCAAGTCGCGCGAGGGCGGGATCACATTAGAGATAATGAGTCAGACGGGACAGATTGAACATCGTGTTGGTTTCATAAGGATTACTTCATCACAGAATGTTTGTTTTTGATATGCTTCATTTCAAAGTAGACACCTCAAGCTTTCTATAGATATAACTCCCATGTCTCTGTGTTGAGTATTTGCTGAGTTACAGTTCATTTTAGTGACTCGTTTCTAAAAACAGTTCGCGGAGACGGAGAAGACAGAGTGCACACTCTGTTTGTTTTCTTATTTTTCCAAAAGCACAAAGTTGTGTTGTTATCGTGAGTGTACACAAAAAAAAAGTAGACACTTCACAGTTTCGATTGATGTATAACACTTATTTGTGTGACCAAAATCAACAGAGTATTTTTAGTGTCTTTTGCACTGATCTTAAAAAAAACGATCCAGGCCTTCTTCAGCAGGTCCAATGGGCCTTGGACCTGCCACCCATACAGGAGCTCGAAGGGGGAGAATCTGGTTGAGGCTTGAGGTACCTCCCTGTAGGCAAACGAGACGGAGGGCAGCCACTTATCCCAATCGCATCCTGTGTCTGTGACGAACTTCCGCAGCATGCGCTTCAGTGTCTGATTGAATCTCTCGAGCAGTCCATCGGTTTGCGGGTGGTAGGGACTGGTTCTCACCGCGGTGATACCCAGTTGCTGGTGGAGCTGCTTCATCAGGCGGGAAGTGAAGTTCGTCCCTTGGTCAGTTAGAATCTCCTCTGGGATGCCTACCCTGGAGAACAGCAGGATGAAAGAATGACTTTCGGTGTAGTGATGGTGCGAAGTGGGAAGGCTTCCGGGTACCTTGTTGCATAGTCACAGATGACTAAGATGTATCGGTGTCCCGCACTGCCCTTCTCAAGTGGTCCCACAATGTCCATGGCGATGCATTGAAAGGGGGTAGATATGATGGGTAGCGGATGTAGTGGTGCTCTGCCCCGCTGACGCACAGTACTGGTCTTTTGGCATGTGGAACATGTGGTGCAGTATGTTTGGAGATCAGTGTACATGGTTGGCCTATAGAATCGTGAACTAATGCGTGTGTATGTTTTGTGTTGGCCCAGATGGCCTGCCCATGGAACTGTATGTGCCAGATGTAACACTAGGGGGGCAACAAGACAGGGGAACAATTAAACGTAAAACATCACCCATACTTTTCATTACTCACATTAGGATCACTTGTACAACCAACTTTTGCAAACAACGGTTTCAATGTTTCATCTTCCCGTTGCAGTTCACTAATGTTTTCTGGGACCTGCCAGTCATTAACCTCAAGACCCTCCGTGGAAGGTTTAGGGACTGGAGTACCCATGTACTTTATGAGGCGCCGCTGGCGGCGTGTCTTTCTTGGGCCTTTAGTCCCGCGCTGCAGCAGACTACTACTACTACTAAGTCTGGCGAGGGCTGAACACCTGCCTTAGCTTGGGCCCTTGTCACAGCAGGAAAAGATTGTTCAGTGTCATGAGTGGTCACATTAACATCAGTTTCGACAGTCGGGTTAACATCATGGTCAACATTCACATCAGTAATAAGCAAATCAGTCAGCACAGGCATGTCCCTTCCCAAAATCATATCAGCAGGCAGACTGTCCACTACTGCTACATTTAGCATGTACACCTGGCCCTGCACACCAACTAACACTTCTGCCCGAGAATATCTCTTTACATCCCCATGTACACATTGTACTGCCGTTGTAGAAGCATAGTTGACGTTAGAGACCTGACAAGACTTAATAAGAGACAATGAATAAGACACAATGTCCAGGAAAGCTTTCAGAGAATGTCCATTAACAGAAATGTCCAAAACCATTTGACTAGTTTGTCCCTCCCCACCAAAGTCTGTGACATTGTCCTCTTCTCTAGGGGCATAACAAAATCCAGTCAATTTGGACTTCCTTACCGGGCACACTGAAGCCTTGTGCCCTGGCTGCTGACATGAAAAACAATTGAGTCGTTGACCAGTTGTAATTTTAAGCCCTTGTGTACCTGCTGTAATCTCTTGAGGTTGTGGCTCAGTTCAGACACATGACCACTAGCATGTTGGGTGTAACGTGCTTTACCTTTAGGGGGTTGAGAACGAGGAACAGTTCTGTGAGCGTTCGTATACTGCTGGGCCAACTTGGCGGCTGCCAGTCCTGACGTCGGCTCGTGCTCCTTAACCCAGGTTCGGCTGTTGAAAGGGAGCACTCGAAGTAACTGTTCCAAGATCACGAGTTCTCCAACGTCTTCTTTGGTATGCAGATCTGGTCTTACCCAGCGCTGGTAGAGATTCCGCAGACGATGATAAGTTTCTGTTGGAGCTTCCCCGTCCGGCACTGTCACTGCCCAGAATCGTTGACGGTAAGTCTCCGGTGAAATGTTGAATTTCTGCAGAAGCGCAGCTTTCAAATGGTCACAATTGTCTGCTTGATCCTCATTCATTGCAAGGTATGCCTCCAACACTTACCCAGTCAACAGTGGCACCAACCGACAGCTCCACTCCTCTCTTGGCCATCGCCAGGCCCTGGCCAGTCACTCAAATCGCCGAAGGTAGCTCTCGATGTCATCCCCCTGCTGTAGAATTGGCACCGGCATCTCCGTTCGACGAGGCGGCAAACTCTGCTGAGTAGAAGCTCTTGGTGGTGAATCAGTAAGTTGAACTGGTGCGTTGTCTGTGGATACTCTCCGTGGCGCAGGCATTGGAAGTTCCATCCGAATGCTCCTGGTATCACTTGGAGTCACTGGAGCAGGTCTGACTGTCTGCAGAATGGATTCTCGTAACCCCCGGAGCTCCAGAAGGTACCTGTCCTCCCTTAGCTGCTGGAACGGGATGGGCCTGGCTCGCTCTGGGAACCTGGAAGCCCCACTGATGCCTCCTCTTCCGATGATGTCCCCAGCGTGTCACATGCAACATCCTCTTTAACAGCATCCTTTGCTTGGGAACGCAAACCAGGTCTTTTCCCTTTTGGCGCTTTCTTAGGGGTAGTCATCCCACCGCTGCCACCAAATGTGATGCATGGTGAGACTATATACAGTATTTTCACAAGTGCTCAGTCCAAAACACAAATAGCAAAGTAGCAAAAAAAAAAAAGAAGAAAGAACAAAATAAACAACGAATAATATTGTGACGGGCGTCCCGATGGATTATCAGCGTTGCCCTGGAGACGTACAAGGATCACCTGCACCTGCTCATCACGGCGGAATCGGCCACACCTGCAGCTCGTCAGCCCGCGGCCAGATAAGCCGCGTGAGGCTGCGAGACAGACAGAGTTCGCTCTGGCCAAAGACTAATGTGCTGTCTCTTTCTCTCTCCCAGAAACCAGCGAGTGACTGATTCCACTCTGACGAGAGCCACACAACGCACACGCCGCACGAAGGGAGACTACACGAAGAGCACCACAGCACGCCAGCCAGCCACCTCTCACTCTACTTTCTCACTGTTTGTGAATAAATCCAGCCTCCGGGGTATTTATTTCAGCTCTCCTTGTCACGTGATTCTTCCACCCCGTTACAATATGTACAAACGAGTATCCACAATATACAAGGTGGTTAGGTTTTGCTTATGGCACCGCAGTAGCACGTTCGCTGACTTGGTAAACAAGCAACTTGATGTGAGCCTGGCCTCCCTTCTTATAGGCCAGGCTCCACCCCCTACCTGAAGGGTACCATTAGCAGGTAAGTTTCTAATCTTATCTCATAAACTTAACATAAAACGTCAATCGTATTATAAAACACAAAAACCAATAAAGCATTATTAAAACATATTAATAACACAAATCATTAACATTTAGTATATTTTCTCTCCACAGAAAAGATGACCCAGTTCCCCACACAAAAACAACAATGGTTTCGTCGGACTACAATCGCATTGCGCCGGCGTGGCGCGGAAGTGACGTCATAAGCGGGCTCCGCTCGATCGTTTGGTTTGGCCGGCGCAACGTGGAAGTCCGACTACTTCCGGCACACATAAGACAAAACAAACTAAAAATAAAACTTCAAACTAACAACAGTGTGTCTGTGTGGTTTATCCGGGGTATGTATACTGTAAAGGGGGTGAAGAGTGTGTGGAATGTCCGTGTGCCATCGAGATTACGTGTGTACCCGCTCTCCTGATGGCTAAACAGCAGAGGTAGGAATGAGGTAAGTGTGTGAGTATGTATATATGTGTGTGCCAGTACTGCCGTTCCCAGCGGTGAAGATCAACTCTTCACACATTTTGAAACGTGAACATCGTCTTTCATTGGAGGGACATACATATTTCATTAAAATATATCCACTTTTCTTCCGAAGATGCACGAAAGTCTTAGATGGTTTGGAGCATCTTAAGGGTGAGTGATGACAGAATTCAAATTGTTTTGGGGGAACTATGAAATTAATTAGAAAATATAGCGCTATGTTCTTATTTTTACCAGCTTCTGCAAGCATGTATGGTGTCTGGCTTTGGTACCTCACTGTGACTTCAGGTAAGATTTGAAATTTAATTAACATTGTCTGTACCAATCGTGTTTTTGACACATGCATTGGCAGGAAAAAAAAAGTCTTTATAACATGTACAACATTAACATTTTTTATTTGCAAAATGAAGTTGTGTATTTATTTCTGATTTCCTGAAAAATTTGGCTTCATTGTAATGAGGTTAATGATCTTTGAAAAACCATGATTATGAACATACAATTACTTTGTCTTGAGCTGATCACCCAACTGTGGTAGTGTTCATCGATAGGTGTTTATATTTGTTCAAGCTTGACAATCTTATCGCCTTTATTTTCTAATATATATTTCTCATTACAGATAAGAACAAAGATCAAATTGTAAGAGGGGTTGCTTATAAGAGAGCACACAGTACATCTGAAACTGCTGAGGCTGGGAAGGTTGACTATATTACCGACCAGGTACATTGTACTCAGCATACTGTCATTCTTAAAAAGAAAACAAATTATTAATCATCATTTGCTTTTTGTGTGTCTGTGTGTGGAATATTAACATTTGTTGTTTTTCTGATCAGCTGCTATAGAAGACAAACTGAAATTGAAATCTGAGTGCAGAGACGGGAATAGTAAGTATATTTTAATGTCGTATCTCCTCTGTTGTAGAGATTTTTGAATCAGGCCTAATGGAAGGTGATTTGGTCAATCTTGGAAGAAAAACGTTAGCAATGTGTCCATTCCAGGTGGCTAATTTGTGTCATTCATTCTGTTATTTATTTATTTTTATTTTTTTTTGGATGACTAACTAATCCTGGCAACAGAGGTGAAGAGAGTGTATGTTAGCATTACCACAACATACATATTCATGTGAAATACTCTAGGTTACAATAAACCACAATTATCAACATACCCTGTAATACTCACAGGTTGCTTTATTGAAAAAATTTGTTATCAAATAATATCAGTGAGTTTGTAACTCTGCTCACTGTAAGTGCTGTTGTTGGGCTTCTTCTAATCACATATTCAATGTAACTCATAGAGTGCTGTACAGTGACTACAGACAAGAGGATAAGTGTTACAGGGCTGACGAGACGTGAGACATGCGGATCCATATGCAAGCTTTTATTGACAAGATATGTGGTAATAACAGGCAGGGCCAATCAATGGCAGACAAGTATATAATAGGCAATGCACAGAGTTATCAAAAATGGGCGTGGTCATACGACAGCGGACAGTATCAAAAGGGGCTAGACAAAAAAGGTAATCCAAAACTTAAGCAAGAGTCCAGGCAGGGGAAAACACAATCCGAAACGGGCAAGGCAAGGCAAGACTAGGGAAACTAGCAGGGCTCTGTAGGGCAGCGATAATGCATACAATACTCAGCCGTGAGGGAAAGAAAATCCAGGGTTTAAATAAGGCATGTAATCAGTGCAACGTGTAATCTGTGACAGCTGTATGTGATCAGTGCCATGAGCTGTTTGCGCGTGTCGTCAGTGCAATGAATGATGGGAATTGGAGTCCGGTGAAATGCAACAGTAGTGTAGTGCAGTGCAAGAGTCCATGTGATGAGCGGGTGACCTCTGGTGGTGAGTGAGCAGAAGTGCATGGACAGGATTCGTGACAATAAGAATGGACAATCATATGTCAAACTTGATGAGGATATTGTCAAAAGGTAGGAGTGACCCCGAATAGTCGGCGATTCGATGCTTCGATTCGAGGAGCCTGATTCGACTCCCAATCTCACAGTCGAATATTCGTGGGGTGTTATGATCATGCCATTTTGGCTATACGGGGGTGCTCAGTGTCTGATTTCACATAGAACTGCCGTTTTCTCCCAATAAGTTAATATACAGCCTATTATGATAATGCTGTAAATAAGAATCTTAAAAGAAAGAAGCCTTAAATAAATATTTTAACGTGCGTGAATAAATCCAACTTCCCCTATAGGTTAAAGTTTTGCTTTCTAATCTGTCACCGACAGAGGACCATCTTGGCGGCAGGGATTTAAATCTTTAACAAGACTCAAAAAGATTTCCTTTTTTTCGATCAGGTAGGGTGTAAGTGATTTCAAAACATTTCAGTCAGTTTATTTGTACCATGTATATATTATTTATCTCGTATAAGATACATTTGGTTAAGTTACGCTACAGTAAAGCGCTTCATTGTAGTAGGCTACTATGTGATTATCTCTTCAGCGCGCGGTGCGAGCAGACAACAATGCGGAATATTTATAACTATGACTGGCACTGTCATATACTGTACATAGCATTATAATGAGAACACTTATAAAACGCTGTGATTTTTTTAGTGTTTAGTTGTGTTTCTGCATGTTATTGCGTGAAGAACGCGTCCACAAAAGGAGTTCATTCAGAGCCGCGCAGACGCGTTCATGTGCATTCTGGGGCATTTTGTGCAGATAGCCTATAAGTGGTAATATTAATGTTATGCTTCATTCTACTGGTCATCTTCAGCGCGAGCAGCTCAAAACAGAAATTATAACTATGATCATATAGCCTACATAACGTTATAATGAGAGCACTATTGTAAAAAAATGTTGTGAATTCTTTAGGGTTTCGCTGACGTTTAATGTTAACTATCTTTTAATCAAAACATAAAACATCATTTACCCCGTTTGTATCTGCGAGGCGGTATCTGTGTCCCATTTTCCCTGTGTATTTATGACTGTCGTATGTCTGACTTGATTCTTGGTAATATATTTTGCCCCGCCCCCAAATATATGATTCGACTATCGGCATGTTTCAAAAATTCCGATTCAACTATGAAAATCCTTAGTCGGGGACACCCCTATCAAAAGGTAAACTAAATTCTAATGAATATCAATGCAAATTATGATACATCATGGATGCCAATCTGGCTAATTTTATCAATTCTTTTTCCCTTTCACAGATCCTGTGATAAAGCAGTCTTCAAATACTACAGTGTCTGAATTACAAGCCCTTAGTTGCAGAACATGCAAGTCGTACTCAAAGAAGTGACCTCGTCCTACCGGCTCCCCCTTGGTCAGTCGTCACTCTACTTCTGCCACAGACTTGCAGGCCGTCTGGTGCGCTCCAACCCTCCACCTCTTTGGCTGTAGTGGGTTTTTCCCGTTGGGTACACCGTGGTTCTCGGTCACACCGGCATCACTCCAGTCCTCGGGTACTCTGGCTCCACCAATGATGCTCGTCCCTGCGGCTGTGCCCAGGTCTCCGGAACCTGCGAAAACACTCAGCTCCATCGGCCCTCCGTCTGCGCCTTCAGGGTCCACCAGCTCTGTCTCCATCGATCGGGCCCCAGATGTCCGCAGCCACACCATCTACATCTTGGCTCCTTGCTCCCTCGAATCAGCTGTGTGTTGTCAGCACTGGGATGTTCTGGGTCTGTGCCATGTGCCAAACACCATCTAAGCCGCCAGGGCATCATCGTCATCCTCCCATCACCATCCCTTCGCCACATCCTGCCATCATCCCACACCTTTGCATCTCACCATCCCTACACCATATCTCCTCGTCCACCTCCAAAACCCCCTCCATCCCTCCCTATTCTGTTACTTGAACTTTATCATCTTCATCTTCAGTCTTTGCACACACACACAGCTATTCACTTCTGAACTTTGTTTTTCAGTAAATTTTTATTTTTTCTTCAGAAAATTGCATTGCAATTTTTATTTATTCATTGATGTTAAATTCTGTACTTTTCAGTAATACAGGTATAACTGAAATGTTCTACAAATTGATAAGATAGCTCTGCCATAGCATTTCAGTCTTTTTTCATTTATTATAATGCTTTTTGTACAATGTATTAAAATGTACTTGAGTGTAGTAATACAAATATACTATAAACATACTTGTATTTCAAGTGCATTTTTAATATATTTAATAGTATGTTTTTTTGGTGTTGTTGTTTTTCACCAAGGTATATATGCTGCTGTACTTTTTTTTAAATGTACTTTATGCATATTTGTAATGTAAACAACAATATATAATACATTAAATTTTTCTAGATATCAAAGTGTGTACCTGTGTATATACTGAAAAAAGCAGCTTTAGAATACACAGGTGCTAGTCATATAATTAGAATATCATCAAAAAGTTGATTTATTTCACTAATTCCATTCAAAAAGTGAAATTTGTATATTATATCCATTCATTACACACAGACTGATATATTTCAAATGTTTATTTCTTTTAATTTTGATGATTATAACTGACAACTAAGAAAAATCCCAAATTCAGTATCTCAGAAAATTAGAATATTACTTAAGACCAATACAAAGAAAGGATTTTTAGAAATCTTGGCCAACTGAAAAGTATGAACATGAAAAGTATGAGCATGTACAGCACTCAATACTTAGTTGGGGCTCCTTTTGCCTGAATTACTGCAGCAATGCGGCGTGGCATGGAGTCGATCAGTCTGTGGCACTGCTCAGGTGTTATGAGAGCCCAGGTTGCTCTGATAGTGGCCTTCAGCTCATCTGCATTGCTGGGTCTGGCATATCGCATCTTCCTCTTCACAATACCCCATAGATTTTCTATGGGGCTAAGGTCAGGCGAGTTTGCTGGCCAATTAAGAACAGGGATACCATGGTCCTTAAACCAGATACTGGTTGCTTTGGCACAGCCAGGCTCTTTTGCAATGACCTTTTGTGTCTTGCCCTCCTTTTGCAACGTGTCAATAGTCGACTTTTGGACAACTGTCAAGTCAGCAGTCTTCCCCATGATTGTGTAGAACTAGACTGAGAGACCATTTAAAAGCCTTTGCAGGTGTTTTGAGTTAATTAGCTGATTAGAGTGTGGCACCAGGTGTCTTCAATATTGAAACTTTTCACAATATTATAATTTTCTGAGATACTGAACTGTTTTAACTACTTGGTCTGTAATAAATTACTTTTTAAATAAAATTAGCAAAACACTCTTTGTGGTGAAAGGAGCATTGTAATAAGACGACCTTGCTACTGAGCAATTTTAACATTCACAACATGCAAACATCAATAACACTATTAAAGTTATTAAAAACAATCAACATGTAGTAAGAAACACAACAAGAAAGCTGGATGAACACATTTAGTTTGTAGATACTGCACTTTGCGTTTGCTATAGTGTTTTAGTTGTGCAAGGTCATCCAAAGGCAGAGTGCATTTTGGTGGTCAAAGGTCACTTCAGTGGTCATGGTTTTTATCTATAAAAAATGTCATCTTAAAAAGGCTTCAAATGAATGCATTGCCACTAATCTACCCACTACATGTTTGACTGGCTGATGTAAAAACTTTAAAGCCATTTTTTCTCAGTTTCAGTGTTTGCGTAGTTACTGCACTTTGCCTTTGTAGGGCAGTGTAGTTCATGAAGTATTAAAAGTACATTTTAAATGTATTTTAAGAAATACACTTTAATTGCACTAAATGTACTTAAAGTGGTTCCATTTTAACACAATTTCAATATATTAAATATATTGCAAATAGATTAAAATTGAACTTAAACATATCTTGAAATACACTTAATATACTTAAATTTGTTTCAAAATAATACACTTAATGTGCACTTAATACAGTATAGTTTTAATATATTAAGTGTGTCTGAAAAAGCACAATTTATATATATTTCTTTTTCACCTGGGGAGGGACAGAAATCTCTCAGATTTCATTAAATATATCTTTACTTGTGTTCAGGGTTAACTTTAAATATAAACACTGAAATCCCTCTGACCATAAAATCTTTTAATGAAACAATATCATAAGAATGTTTTTCTGAATATTCAGTACTTCAGCACTACTGCTAGTGTGACACTGCTTTAATAAAATAGTTCAATAAACAAGCAATAAATACTGAAAAACTTACATTTATGACAGAACTTGTCCAGTTGGTTTGTGTTTCTTTTTCCACAGAGAAGTTAAAGCAGAAAGTTCAGCGTCATCAACTCCACACCGTAAAAACACATCCAAACACTGTTGATCTGATGGAGAACATAGTTGAGATACAAACAAAAGTGAGTAAACTTTTAGTCCATTTAGTAGCCAGTTTAACTCCAACATTTCTAACTTGAATAGTGAGATCTTACTGTGATGTAAGGACCGAGACGACTGGGGAAGCTGCAGTGAATGGTGTTTATTGAGCAACAGTTGTAACATACGCTGAAATAAGACGAGAGCGGAGAACAGAACACAATAACATCAATGACTAATAAAATAAACTGACTTCTGCTGCAGGAATCCACAGAAAGAAGCAGATGAAGAGCATATGATCCAACTCAGACTAGACAAGAGTTGAGCTCCAACACTAATTAAACACTCAAAGTTTCACTCAGTCAATGTCATATAAATGACTTATAATGACTGTTAAACTGTAATTAATGCTGAAAAAAGGTCATGAAAACGGGTAGTTTAGGTGGAAATCTCTACCCGAGTACACTAAAATGCTTTCTAGTTTATTATTCAGTGTTTTTCACTTCCTCGGTCAAATAAGAAACCTGCCAACACTGAGAGAAGAACAAATGCTCTGACTTTCCTAATTATTTTGCTGCTTTGTGAACTCAGCTGTTTTCTTTGGGAAACAAATCTGTGACGTTATTCCACTCAGTGCTGATAGTAAAACTGAAATAGCACAGACTTTTAATGAAAGGAAACTAGTTTGATTAACTACACAATCAGTGACACCAGAGGCTGAAAGACACATATTCAGTTAACAATATATGAACTCATACATGAGATAACATGATCTGCAATCATAACAACAATTACAAGAGCTGATCACCTCATTATTGAACACAACCCCTAAAATGAAAAGTGGCTCTGACAAGAAACTGAAAGAAGACTCCAAAAACTACGTTAAATAATATTTACGAGACAATATGACACAACACATGATCTTACCTGAATCAGACCGTGTCTTGAAGATGTTCATCAGTAGATGATGGTGTCTGTGAGCTGATGGTTGTGCTTTTATAGTCTGAATTCACTCCGGAAACAGTGGAGAATGGAGAGTGATTCTGTCACATAATGAGCTGAAAGAAAGAACAAATGAACAAAGATGCATTAAGCATAATGAATGTTTAATGCACATGCAACCACAACTTTAAAATCAATCAAAAATTTAACCATAGGATCTGTGTACAACTTGAGGGCTGTAGAAGTCTCCAGATCATCATTATAGAAAAATGAGAATCTTCTGAACGTGCACACTAGATGATTCAAGCAGACCGCGAGACCGCACATTTGACTGTAGGAACGATTTCACAGTGACACATGACCTTATACGGAGGCTCGCGAGATCAAACGTGACTAGAGAAGGAAAGACAAATAGAGGACTGTTTTCTGTTTCACAGTGAAAAACAAAGTAAACAAAAGAATATGGGTGATGTTCTCTGCTTTCACGGCATGTTTGTGGCTGCCAGGTTTCAGCTATAGAAGCCTGCAACATCCGGTGAGTGACGCTTGCTCGCTCTCATTGGCTATGGCGGGTATCATGTCAGAGGCAGCCCGATCAAGAGCCGTAAATATCAAACATGTTTGATATTTACGATTTGAGTTCGGCGACGCTCTGTCTCAATCGGGAGCAGATAAATAATCGTAATGACACCAAACAATAGAGGATTTTTGGACAAAAAATCATTTGTGACTGGCCGTGAATCGGGCCACACCCCCCAATCATTCCGGTGTGCAAATCGGCCTTAAAATCGGGCTTAAAAACCTCTAGTGTGCGGCAAGCCTAAGTAAGCGCCCTGTTTGAGATTTGCCAATTGAGTGCATAGGGATCGGATCAGCTGATAGGGGCTGGGTTTGAATTTTCCAATCAGCCGATAGCAGCACTTGACTCTGAGGCCTGCCTGAACTAATGCGGAATGCTTGATTTATTGTATTTTATTTCATTAAGTTTCTCATTGTTCAACAATGATGGTTAGTTTAATTGTATGTAATCATAGCCAAGTGTGACCTTAAAGCCGTGGTTGGGGATTAGTTTGGGATGGGTTTGTTAATGGGGTAAAATGCTGATTCTGAACAGAGTTACTGTACTCTATTCTGAAATTTGCATGAGAATAAATACAATTGTTAATCACTAAGTTTGTGTGTGTGTGTGTGTGTGTGTGTGTGTGCGCGTTTTTGTGAAAAGTCAGGACATAGATTTGTATAATGACAAAGGTATGACATAGGTATTACAAGGTGAAGGTGACATCTCAGGACATTGACCCATGTCCCCACTTTTCAAAACGCTTATAAATCACTCAGAATTAGTTTTTTTTGGGGAAAGTTGAAATGCACAGTCTCCTGTAAGGGGTAGGTTTAGGTGTAGGGTTGGTGTAGGGCAATAGCACATACAGTAAGGACAGTATAAAAACCATTACGCCTATGGAATGTCCCCACTTTTCACAAAAACGAACATGTGTGTGTGTGTGTGTGTGTGTGTGTGTGTTGTTTTTTAAAGCTTCAAGCAAAAAGGTTTTTAACTTTAACCACAGAGTGTTACTCCACATCCACGGAGTATCATAACGGGTTCGGTTTGTGTCATTAGAAACCTCTTCCTCTGTTGTGTGGGTGTTTTTCCCCAAGACATTGTCAGAAGCTTGATATTAAAGCTTAATAGATTCAGCTGTGGTTACATATTTCCTGATTTCTCATCAAAAATAAATGTATTATGCATGTAACAAACCACCTCAAATATAGTTTTACTTTGTGCAATTCTGCTGGCATTACTGGAATCTCAATATCACGATTGAAATTTATCTGACCATTATAACTGTAACAATAAATGAAGAAGTGTCATATCAGTCACAAGGGTCAGTACTGGAGTTAAACATGGGGTTAATTTTTATTGTTTCACTGATGATACTCAGCTTTATGTAGGGTTTATACATAGAAATAATTTAATTCAGCTCAAAGGGAATCATTTATGATTTTACAGGGAATTTGAACAGAATTACTGTTTTGCGGCTGATCACTGAGTCGGCAGCGATTCACTGAACGAGCCGTATAACATTAATTCTGCACTGGATATTAAAATCCAAAATATAGTGAAAACACTATTAATAAGCACAGTAACAAGATCGGCAGATTAAGACATTAACTTGTAAGCACAAAACACAAGATACTTCTCTTTTCAATATAAATAAGACTTTATTTATATAAACCTAAGACATAAACTAATCTAACACATGAACACATGCATTCACACATTCACACGTTGCAGAAAGAGAGAAAGGATGAGTTTAGAGAATGAGAATGTGAAATCCCAAGTTTATAGCAATATGTGCTATCGCAGACCTGAACAACCATCAATCACTTAATTAACCCTCGCATTGAGTTTCTGAATGAGGCTAAAATTTATATTAAATGCACCAGCTCAGTTAGACCTGAAGGTTACTTGCTTGCGTTGCCTTTGTGTTACAGGGATTCCCTTCTGTCGTCGTCGTCGTTGCAGGAAAAGGGGTTTCCTGAGTTGCTGATTGGCTGGAAGTTCAGTCGTTGAAGGGATGTCTTGGGTGTTGGCTGAGGATGCGGAGTTGGTCTGGTTGAAGTTTTGAGGTGGTCACAGGCTCGAGTTGAACTGAGAACACGAAACTCGCAACAGAAAATAAACTAAAAGAAAAGAAAGAAAGGGTGTAACAAGACCAGGTGGTTTTTCTTCTCATCATGTCAAAGCATTGATAACATGCTGGAGCTCAAGAATCAACACTTTTAATACTGCAGAAAATGGTTACATTTAAAAGTTTTGTTGTGGAGTGAGAAAAACTAAGATGCCCTACTGTGTTAATGTTTATTTCTAAACGTTTATTTGCATTTAGCCATTTTCTTTTTCTGAGTATAATAAAATATAATCAAATGTGAATCATATACACTTTATCAGTCTTTTTTTGACTGGTAAGTGTAGTATATTTTTTCTTTAAAAAAATGACGTAAAATTTTTTTAACTGTTTACTGGTAGTACTAATAGGGTTTTTATCCCCAAAATATTTTTACAGTGTATTTTTATTGTCAAAAACTGGTGTTTATTGTAATTATCAACACTGTTTTTTCAGAGTTGTTCAAAAAGTGAAATATTATTAAATATTAAGTCATCCAAACGTGTCGCTCCTCGCTATCTAACAGGGGACCTTTTTGGTCTTTGGAGGTCAAAACTTTGATCTACGGCATTGAAAATCTTCATTTGGCTCTATGTGGTTTCAGAAAATTCTGACACTGAGGACGATCTTTCTGAAATAAGGGCTCTTAACTCTCGAAAGACTTCAGCCTCAGGAGAGGCAGTTGGATATATGAGTAATCCACAACTGCCATTAAATCAAAAAGGTATGTTATTCCATTAAGTATAAAGCAGAAGATCTTGACATTTGTTTTTAGAATTGACCATGGTGTATTATGTTTTCAACTTTGTAAAATCTGGATTACTGACATTACATTTGGCTTATTTATTCCTTCATATATTTAAAAGTTAAAATGTTTCAGAATTGACTAAGAGACCAAAATAAACCAGCTTTATGCATTTTGTTTGTTATTTGTGAATATTGTGCATCTAACACATTACATAATCTGCACATTTAATGAACTCCAGCTGGTTCAAAATCGCATGCGATTAATCGTGCATCCCCATGGGGCAACGTGATCTCACAGAATTCCGTGTAATGTTCACGGACTTAATTAACCTCCGAATCTGCATCACGGAATCGCCGAAAATTCCGTGATGGGCTCACAGAAAAAATTCCGTGATGGGCTCACAGAAGTGATACCAATGTAAGTCAGTGACAGGCATCAGCCGTGCTCCACGCATGGAAACCCTTAGCATCAATATGCCGACGCGATACTGGGAAATTTATCGTCATCATTATTGTTCAGAACTGGGTAGGTTTAGGGTAGGGGCTGTCAGGTACTCCAGTGAAAGTATAACTGCATCGGAGGAACTTTGCCGCCGTAACATGGCCGCTGCAGGCGCAGTGATATTACGCAGCGCCTGAAAGTAGTCCCCAGCTATATTATAATTAGTTACCTAGCTGGGGACTACTTTCAGGCGCTGCGTAATATCACTGCGCCTGCTGCGGCCATGTTACGGCAGCAAAGTTTCTTGATTATTACACAGGAATGAGAGTATAGTTCCTAATCATATCAGCCTAGAAAATCGCAACTTTTCATTTTCCGCCGGTCTTAGTACACGATATAACTACAGAAGAGTCGAGTTTTAAATAGGACAAATATCGAAACTCTTTGGTCATTTTTTAACGCGATGCTACTGGTCTAATCGGATTCAATGATATATGCTAAGCTATGCTAAAAGTGCTATCGCCAGACCCGGAGATCGGCTGAATGGATTCAAAAACGGTAAAACTCAACTTATTAACTCTGGGGGAGTAGGAGAATGAGCCTATTTCCAAAAAAGTGGAGTGTTCCTTTAAAACATACTATTGACCAACATGTAATTTTTTTTGTATTCAGCACAAACTGTGCTACAATAATATGTGGCCAAGATGGATGTACATGTTTGCATTTTTTAGAAAAAAAATATTATGCATGGTTAGTAAGTTTTGGGAAAAAAATTGTAGCTGAAATAAGGCCTTAAAACCCACACTAGATAGTTGTGAATAAGACTTTTGAGTAATCAGTCTTGTAGGCTAGAATATTTACTTCAAAATTATGTGAGAATCATTCTGCTTACTCATTCACAGAAAACAATATATTGATTTAAAATTTTCATGACATGTTTTGTGATCGAGGGTCTATATGCGAGGGAGTGGTAATGGCCATGAATATTAAGTGAGTCTCACCTGAGAGACAAAGGGCCCTCCCCTAATGGCCCATCAGTGTGACTGTGACTGTGAGGCAGGTAAGAGAGAATGTCAGGAGATTGAAAAAAAGTTTTTTTAAAATTTGTATTTTATTTACAACACAGTATAATCAAAACATACATAATGAAGGTCAAAGACACATTAGTGTGCACTAGGGGTTGAACGACTTCTGTTTTTTTAAAGTCGACTTTTATGTGATGAAAGTCGACTCGAAGTCGACTAGTCGCTGATGACGTCATTAATGAACAAATAAGTCTGGAGCTGTGACAAACACCTTGTGCACAGCTATGGCATATGACACAGTGCCGCCCACATGGCTATTGCTCCTATAACAGCTCATTTTTATCAGTTCTTTTGTCTTTATATTCGTTATATTTCTCACAGATTTCTGCTCGTTCTAAATCACATACAGATAAAGTTGCACAGTAAAGATTACATTCATATGAATGCATTAGTGAGAGCGATTGCGTGTGTGAATTAATTCTACCTGGCAGCTACTCTCTACTAGTAATGAAGTTGTGGGATTTAGTTAATAAGAAATATATGCTTGAACGTTTCAGTTTCTAAGCTATTTTATTGATAAATCGCAGAACAGAGTTGACAATACATTTCCGCACTGAACGATTCTGTGCACGCGCGATCTGCACGTGATGTACGCGCTACTGTCTGAAGCCTATGTGTGTGCGTTACAGAGCAGCAGCGCATTACATTAGAACAGCGATTAACTGACCTGTACTATAAGCTGTTTAAAACGTGCATTCTCCCGTTCAGTTTCGAGCATCCAGTAATATAATCACACATGTCTTGTGGAGCGCTTTCAGAGTATGCATTTATTTGTCATTTTAGTTTGGAAACGGAGCTTAAATGTGGAAGTCCTTCAGAGATTTCTTATATTGTTGCGCCCTCTATAGGACCAGCGACTAGTCGACGTCAAGCTAAAAGCGTCATGGCAGAGCATTAAAGTCGACTAGTCGACTAGTCGATTAGTTGGTGCAACCCCTAGTGTGCACACTGATCTAACCACAGAGATGTGAACAGACTTTGAGTCATTCCTGCAACAGATTCTGATCAACAAGTGAAACAAGTAAATCACACCTGATATTTATGTGTGTTATTTAAGTGTTTCTACTTCTTTCCATGGATTCAAGAAGAAAAAAACATAATCAGTAGAAAAGGAGCTTGTTTTAACATAGAATATCAGTGTAGTTGAACATCTGATGTTGGTGCAGCGCTCTCAGAGGAAAACAGTTTGAAGAGACATCAGGATTCATCTGGTGCTGGTATCTGATTCAATAAAATACAAAAAAACATTTGTGAGCATGTTAATATCAGGAGCATCTGTATATATATATATATATATATATATATATAGGTGCTGGTCATATAATTAGAATATCGTCAAAAAGTTGATTTATTTCACTAATTCCATTCAAAAAGTGAAACTTGTATATTATATTCATTCATTACACACAGACTGATATATTTCAAATGTTTATGTCTTTTAATTTTGATGATTAGAGCTTACAGCTCATGAAAGTCAAAAATCAGTATCTCAAAATATTAGAATATTTATATTTGAGTTTCAATAAATTACCATCCCTACAGTACAAATTCTGGGTATCTCTTGTTCTTTAAAACCATAATAATGGAGAAGACTGCTGACTTGATAATGATCCAGAAGATGAACATTGACGCCCTCCACAAACAGGGTAAGTCACAGAGGGTCATTACTGAGAGGTGTGGCTGTTTACAGAGTGCTGTATCAAAGCATATTAAATGCAAAGTTGACTGGAAGGAATAATTTGGGTAGGAAAAGGTGCACAAGCAACAGGGATGACTGCAATACTGTCAAGCAAAGCTGATTCAAACACTTGTGAGAGCTTCACAAGGAGTGAACTGAAGCTGGAGTCAGTGCATCAAGAGTCACCACGCTCAGACATCTTCAGGAAAAGGGCTACCAAGCCACTTCTGAACCAGAGACAACGTCAGAAGTGCCTTACCTGGGCTGTGGAGAAAAAGAACTGGACTGTTGCTCAGTGGTCCAAAGTCCTCGTTTCAGATGAAAGTAAATTGTACATTTCATTTGGAAATCAAGGTCCCAGAGTCTGGAGGAAGAGTGGAGTAGCACAGAATCCAAGTTGCTTGAAGTCCGATGTGAAGTTTCCACAGTCTGTGAGGATTTGGGCTGCCATGTCATCTGCTGGTGTTGGTCCACTGTGTTTTCTGAAGTCCACAGTCAATACAGCCATCTACCAGGAAATTTTAGAGCACTTCATGCTTCCTTCTGCTGACAAGCTTTATGGAGATGCTGATTTCATTTTCCAGCAGGACTTGGCACCTGCCCACACTGCCAAAGGTACCAAAAGCTGGTTCAATGACTATAGTGTTACTGTGCTTGATTGGCCAGCAAACTCGCCTGACCTGAACCCCATAGATAATCTATGGGGTATTGTCAAGAGGAAGATGAGAGACACCAGACCCAACAATGCAGAAGAGCTGAAGGCCACTATCAGAGCAACCTGGGCTTCCATACCACCTGAGCAGTGCCACAGACTGATCGACTCCATGCCACGCCGCATTGCTGCAGTAATTCAGGCAAAAGGAGCCCCAACTAAGTATTGAGTGCTGTACATGCTCATACCTTTCATGTTCATACTTTTCAGTTGGCCAAGATTTCTAAAAATCCTTTCTTTGTATTGGTCTTAAGTAATATTCTAATTTTCTGAGATACTGAATTTCGGATTATCCTTAGTTGTCAGTTATAATCATCAAAATTAAAAGAAATAAACATTTGAAATATATCAGTCTGTGTGTAATGAATGAATATAATATATGTTTCACTTTTTAAATGGAATTAGTGAAATAAATCAACTTTTTGACGATATTCTAATCATATGACCAGCACCTGTGGTGGCCGTGATTTTCCCAAGTAAGACATGTTCCTGGATCAACATCTTTTGTTGATCCTGGATCAACATTATTATCCAAAAATATAGACTTAATCCAATCCCTACCCCTAAACCTAACCCTACCCATAATATATTCCTAAAATCAGTGTGAAATGATAACTGATTAACAAGGGTGTCGAAGCATCTAACGCTGAACATAAGCCTAAAGCAGATATTTCCTGAAAAGTTATCCCTCAATTCTGATTGGTTGATTGGAATGATGTTCCAGGATCAACAAGGATGTTGATCCAGGAACATGTTGTACTTGGTGAAATCACGCTCACCCAGCAGCTGTATATATGTTTTGTAGCCATAGACTCACACATGCTTTGTACTATCATAAAACAATCTCATATCTGAGAAACTAATTATTATTGTTTAGCACGTAAAATCTATTTCTGAACAGAGTAGGCTATTAATAATAAACATGTACTAAACATACTTAGACTCGTAGCATTCATCATGTTACAGTGTACACTCATATTACTTTTATTGTTTTATATAGAGCATGAAAACATCATCGTGCCGTAAGAAATTTAAATACAGTGAATTGCCCCTCATATTAAAAATGTTTTACACTATTTCAAACATTGTAGTCAGGAATTATAGTTTGGGAAAAACCCAACTATGATTTTGTAGTCATATAGTCTAGTATGTATGATTTTATAGTAGCCTATGATATGATTCTGTAGCCACAGACTCAAACATGCTTTGTACAATAAAACTATGTACTTTGTGCTATAAAAAATGATATTTTATATCTGAGAAACTAATTATTATTGTTTAGCACGCTATTAAAATCTATTTGTGAACAGAGTATTAATAATAAACATGGTCTAAACATTCTTAGGCGCATAACATTCATCATGTTGTTGTTTGGGAAAAATGCAACTAACTGTTTAAATCTGTTCAAGTTTATGACACAATAAAACGTTAACTAATGCAAAAAAGAAACATTACTTACTCATCTCCTCTTCTGGATGATATCGTGTACTTATTTCGAGGGAAATCCTGCTTTTACTCGGTGCGTCTTCCAGAAACGAACAGTAGCCACAATGAATCTCCTCTCTTTGTTTGTTTTGGGCGTTTGCACGTGCGCACGTCCCACGCGGCTATTTACATATGAACGGCGCGAGGGCGGGAACACATTAGAGATAATGAGTCAGATGGGACAGACTGAACATCGTGTTGGTTTCACACGGATTACTTCATCACAGAATGTTTGTTTTCGATAAGACTTGCTTCATTTCAAAGTAGACACTTCAGGCTTTCTATAGATATATTTCTCATGTCTCTGTATGAAGTATTTTCTGAGTTACAGTTCATTTTAGTGACGCGTTTCTAAAAGCAGTTCGCGGAGAGAGTGAAGACTGAGAACGCACCCTGTTTGTTTTCTTTATTCTTCAAAAGCACAAAGTTTAGTTGTTATTATGAGTGTATACAAATAAAAGTAGACCCCTTACAGATTCGAATGGTGTATTGCTCTTATCTGTACGATCAAAAATGGCAGAGTAATTCAAGTTCATTTCGGCCTTATCAGGAAAATCTGCCTCAAACCGCATATATGCGTTTGTCGACCCCAGAGGGTTAAAACAACCTTAGGACCCTTTTTCCACCTTACCTAAGTAAACATTAACAAATAAGTACCCGGACAGCACACGTACGTCTGGCCGACGTCGGCCCAATATCGAAACGTCGGCCTCACTACCTGAAACATCTAATAAACATCGGCCAGGCGTAGGCCGATATAATTCGGTCAGTGCTCTGTTTTCCAGCTCATCAGTCGTCGGCCACGAGTCGGTTCATGACCGCAGGCCGATGCCGCGCTTTTCTGTTTGCTCTCGAGCCCAGTTATTCTTCTCTTAGCAACCCACAGAGAGAAGACACTCATCCCGGCGACATCTGTGCTTTCAGGTAAGATTTCACTTCAGCTAAATTACAAAACAAATACTACTTTGTTAATTCTGTGACACTTAAAAGGTACTAGTTAGGCACATTTGGTGTGCTACAGCACAGGTGAAGAGACTGTGGCTAATTTCCAACTAACGTTAACTTGTTTAGCTAACAGTCACGCTAGCGATTTTTAAAATTAATGTTTACGCCTTAATGCATTTCTAGCCATTTCTCTGAGGGGAAATGTTAAAGCGGATTATTAAAGAGAAGTTTTTGAACTACAAATTGAGTTTTAAGTTCATTATTGAATATTAATTGAACGAGATTGTAATTTATTAATGTAATATTTTAATCCTATATGTTTATTTGTGTAAATGCTGTGTGCGCGTTGAGCTCTGTGCGAGCGGGGAGCAGAGTTGCCATGGAAACGGGGCGTTGACACAGCTACTGGCGAACAGTAATCTCCGTCGCTCGCTGCGGTTTTCACTGATTTCAGGTAAGTACTGTATAGTCCCTAAACTTAATCACACAAATATTACATACAAACGTTCCTGACACGTTTCTTACTTGTTATTGACACGTTTCAATTAAATATTTATTTTATAGAAATGGGTTAGTGTCTTCGAAAAAGTCTGTTATTAGCATCTTAGCAGTTTTCAGGTAGGCTAACTCCAGATTGAGCTCGTGTTTATGAAACGCTGGGCTTTTAATCAAATATACAAATAAAATAAAAATTGGACTGTGTCCTATGGTGTGACAGCAAAAATGTAGAAGAAGAAAAAAACTACAAATAACTTGAGAAAATTGTATCTTCATTCTTAGAGTTACAAATAGCATGAGAGAGGTTTATCTTCAATGTTAGTTTATTTTAATTTGATTTTTTTTGCTGTCACACCATAGGACACATTGATATGTCAACTACCCATGTGAGAGATTTTGATAGCTGTAACGGGGCTGACGAGACAAGAGGCGTGCGGATTCATGTGCAGGCTTTTATTAACAGGCATAGTCACAGATACAGGCAGGGTCGAAACAATGGCAAACAGGTATGGCAGGGACAAGACAAAGAGTAAACTTAGGGCAAGCGGAGGTCGACGATCGGCAAACAGAGTCCAGAGGGGCTAGGCAGAGAGAGAATCCAGGTAAAACGGGCTAGAGTTCAATAGGGGTGCAAACAGTGTCCAAACGGCAAGGCAAGGGTTAATCCAGGGCTTCGTAGAGTAGCTACGAAACGCATACAATACTCGGCGATGCGGGAGAGAAAGTCCAGGGTAAATATAGTGTGTGTAATGAGCAATGCGTGGGATCAGGTGTGCGTGTGATTAGTGCAATGAGTGATTGGTGACAGCTGTGTGCGTGTGATTGGTGAGATGGCTGATGGGAAATGCAGTCCATTGTGATGTGTGGTGTGAAGTCCATGTGGTGAGCGAGTGACCTCTGGTGGAGGGTGAATGGAAGTGCAGACTGGATTCGTGACAATAGCTCTGTAAAGGTTTTGCTGGCGATTTGTCAATGGGTTGTTGGAAAAGGCTTTACTGAATCGATAACATCACTTACATGGAGAGTGTAATCGAAATTGAAAACAAGTTTTGATATTTCATGGTAAACAAATATTAATAAAAATTGTTCTGTGATTTCAGGAGGACAGAAAGAAACTCTACATAACAGAAGGGAAGCTCCAAGATTTCAACATTTCTGAAGGGAGCTACTGACTTAGAAATACAGGTGAACTGAAGAAGCTGAAATATAGATCATGAAATATATTAATGTGCATTTTTCAGAATATATTTAGCCAATTTTAAGAAGGCCTTGACATCAAAATGTAAGTGACACTCAACCTAAAACTAAAAACATAGATTCTGTTATATTAAGATTATGTTGTTATTAGTAGTAGTAGTAGTAGAATTTGTTGTGTGTATGTGTGTGTATATATATTTGTTAATAATTGTTATATATTCTTTCTTTTATTTGCATTTTACTGCTGCTCTAGCGCGTTTCCTTCTAATAAACCTGGAGATGCAAACTAAATATTGTTGGCTCTGTGACAGATTGCTTGTTTCTTTCCTAGATTCTTCAGTGGTGATGGCCTGCTGCACCCAGCAGAGTTGGAGTGAACCTACTGTCAGACAGTGGCGTACCGTGGGGTTTCAGTCAGGGCCTTCAGTAAGCAACATGTACACATTTTACACATCTCTGTTACAGCTAACGTAGCCATATGCGTAATGCACATATTATGCCGCACACAGGCTCTCAACAACGACTGCTGATCAACAATTTCAACAGTCGGCTAGATTAGGGTGGGTTAAATGCAGAGTAAATTTCCCTACATCATGGTCAGTAAAAGTAATCCGCCAATACACAAGTAAATATGCACATTCACGTCACTCTAAAATGACAACGTGCCCAAAGCAGCAAAACTGTACAAATGCTGGACATCCACACACCACACCACAGTATTATCAACGCACCACATACACCTCCATAACAATGTGCATGATACAATACTCATCAAATAATAAAGCACTCACCTGTCACTTGTAAATAAAGTCCCTGGGTCTATCATTCCATGCCTCTTTACTTGGATTAAAAAGTAAACACATCAACAAAATAACTTGTGCTCGGTGCTAGCTGTTAGCCACTCATAGCACTCATAGTGGCAATCTTTGAAATGGCGCATAAAAACTTTGCTGGCCTTTCAGTTTGGGTGTAGGTCTTCCTTTCTCAGTTATTCTCGTTTGTCTTCAAAAGAGCGCCTTGAAAAGGTGTTTTTAGTAGCTAGGCAACAAGATCTGGTGTAGGCGCCGATGACTGCAGCTGTCATTTTCTTTTCATTGAATTTCACTTTCGTACCTTGGAAATCCCGGACTAAAAGGGTGTTATAATGCTGGGGGTGGCACTGGGCACGTCACTAGACTCAGAGGGCGGGCTGTCATTGAACGTCAAAATTTGATTGGCTGATGATTCTGTCACTAATGCTTGTAACTGGGTATCTCAGATAAAGAATAAACATTGTTCTTTTACATATATTACCAACATTGTAACAATACAAAATGGACTGAAAATGATTTAGCTTACCCTTTAATAATGTTTAACTGAACACAAAACTAGAGACTTGTTTAGTAAGATTTTATCTGAACATAAGTGACACTCGACCTAAAACTAAAAACATAGATTCTGTTATCTTAAGATTATACTATTAGTAGTATTAGTTATATATGTATATGTTATTATATTGCTATATATATTATTCTTTCTTTTATCTGCATTTTACTGCTGCTCTAGCTCGTTTCCTTCTAATAAATCTGGAGTTGCAAACTAAATATTGTTTGCTCTGTGACAGATTGCTTGTTTTGTTCCTAGATTCTTCAGTGCTGATGGCCTGCTGCACCCGGCAGAGTCCGTGTGAACTCCTGTAAGACAACATCACCAAGATGCTATAAACCGCAGGATTAGTAAGTAAAGTCTCGAACATACCAACCCAAACTTATGAAACAGTAGTGTATGATTATTTTTTTTGTTTTGTTTTTGAAAGTCTCTTATGCCAACCACAGTTTAATGTATGAAATTAATACACTTTACTACAATTTAAAATAACTGTTTTCTATTTGAATATATTTGGAGAGATAATTTATTCCTGTGATGATAAAGCTGAATTTTGTGTCACATGATCCTTCAGAAATCATTCTAATTTTCTGATTCTTATCAGCATTGAAAACAGCTGTGCTGCTTCATTTTTCCAGGATTCTTTGGTGAATAAAACAGTACAGCATTTGACATTGATAATAATCAGAAATGTTTCTTGAGCAGCAAATCAGCGTATCAGAATGATTTCTGAAGGATCATGTGACACTGAAGACTGGAGTAATGAATGTTCTGCTTTGATCACAGAAATAAATTACATCGCACAATATGCAGAAAACTGTTGTTAAGTAGTTTTTACTTCATATTGATCAAATAAATGCAGCCTTTGTGAGCAGAAGAGACTTCTCTCAAAGATGTAAAAAAACATTTAACAGTAGTGTAAATTACAAATATGATGTTCCACCCACTTAAATATACTGTGGCATGTGTAGTCCATTAAAACACATGTTTTAGCCAAGTATTCACACAACACATCTGATAACCTTGCACTCCAGTTATATGTCTGAATAATATGAACAGCAGCTATGCTGAACTTTCTTCTTTTGATTTCCTGTTTCTATCTTAGGATGCCCATCCCGAGGTTACTAGAGATGAAGCCAGCTCCAGTTTGGATCCAAACTCACTTGTGAAGATGCCAACGCTCACAAAGACTACAGATGACGGCTACTGTACATGGACACACAAAACAAATATTATCCTTATATTGCCTATAAGGGTAAGTTTGACGATTTTCAACCCGCTATTGTATTATTGCAACGTCTGTAAATCTGTAAATGAACAATATTTACTCTTTCTCTGAGTTATATGGACCCTATTTGTCCCCTTTTATTTGTAAGCAGCACTCCGCAGGATGACGCAAAATGAAATGAGTTTTGACAAAATGACACAAACACTTTTGCAGCATCTAAATCAAAAAATGCTGTTTTGCATCAATTTTGCTGACCAATACACTGGGTATCTCGGAGAAAGAATAAACATTGTTCTTTTACATATGTTACCAACATTGTAACAATACAAAATGGACTGAAAATTGTTGAACTTACCCTTTAATAATGTTGAAGGATAATGTTTAACTGAACACAAAAATAGACTTTAGTAAGATTTTATCAGAAAATATTTTAGAATTTTTATCATGCTATTTAAAAATTTTAGCTGCTTATTTATTGTTTGCCTGGTTTTTAATTTGTGTTTATGCAACTGTTGTATTATTGTAACTCAGTTTTTGCCATGAAGATAGCCTTCGATGCTGACAGCACAGAACACATGACTTGTTTTATGAACTACTGTCATATGGACATTATTTTGTTGCCAGAAGATGGTCTTCCCCAGCGAGTCTCAGTCACCTCTGGCTGATTAAAGGATGTTTTTAAATTGTAACCTTGAAATATGCATATTCTGTAAACCTACTTTGAAATGATAAGTATTGTGAAAAGTGCTATACTTATACAACATTTAACCATGGTTTTACTATAGTAAAACTGTAGCAAGCATGATTATAGTAACCATGTGTTTTTTTTTTGTTTTTTTTTTTGAAACCATGGTTTCGATGTCATATTCTACTATAGTAATATTGTAGTAATACTTCAGTAAAACTGGTAACTATGACTATAGTGACCATAGTTTTTGAAATCATGGTAAATGTTGTAACTATGGTTTTACTGTAAATGCTGTAGTAACGGTTATTTTGTAGTTACTATGGTTTTACTGCAACAGTCATAGTTAGACCATGGTTACTGTAGTAAAACTATGTTTGATTTTGAGTTTACTATGGTTTTACTGCAAATGCTGTGGTAAAATCATAGTTAATTTTCAAAAGACTATAAATAATCGTGAATTATCCGCTTTTGATCAAAACATCTGGTAAATGTAAATGTATGTGTAATGTGTTAAATGAAAATATTAATAAAGTTGCAGCTGTTCTTGAGAGTGGTGTGTATTATTATAAACCAGCGGCGGCAGCTGCAGGTGGTCCGTAACGATGAGCAAAACGCCAGTGAACCGCGTCCACGCAGAGCGGCAGGGATTTACAGCTGCGTCATCCCAACATCGGCCGGAGGGCATGTCCGATCAGAGGCCGACGTCGCGGCGACGTATTGCTGATTAGCAAACGATCCCTGAGCGACATCGTGCCGACGAAATTTTGTACATCGGGTCGACGTCGGCCAGACGTATGTGTGCTGATAGGGTAGCGTCAACAAAAGCTAACGTTACATTTTCCAAAGAAAGCATTCTGAAACTCAAGGTCAAATCAGAAATATAACAGCTACGGATCACTGATCCTGGATCAGTACGTGACGCCACAGACACTAAAGCTCGTAACGCCATTGGCTCCTCAAGCTAATAATATCTAATGACACATGCAACGATGCAAATAAACGTAGCCTATCTGTAGGCCTAAACATCTATATGATAACACTATACAATACGATTTCATTAAAATACATTTGTTACAGTATCTATTAATCTTTGTTAATGCTAGTTAATGAAAATACAGTCGTTCATTGGTAGTTCATGTTAGTTCACAGTGCATTAACAAATGTTAACAAACAACTTTTGATTTTAATACTGCGTCAGTAAATGTTGAAATTAACTAAGATACATGCTGCAGAAGTATTGTTCATTCTTAGTTCATGTTAACTACACTAGTTAACTAATGTTAACTATTGAACCTTATTGTGAAGTGTTACCATTTATATAAATGTATCTGTATACAATAAAGCCACAATACCAACTACCAATAGGAGGTTTCCGGCCGACAGCAAACATTTATTTTGCCTATGTCACAATTTGAGGTCAATCCGGCCTGTAGTTGATACTGATTATGTTGCCAAATTGGTTTGGAACAGCTGTTGAATAAACAATTAAACTGAACATGTCTGTCTATCTGCTTGACTGACAGTTTTATTGATCACTGAGAGAGCATTGACTTGGTATTATGTTTGTTCAATAGAACAGGTAGAACATTTCTGTGTAAAACAATAGCGAATTTAACAAACACGTCTCAAGTTTAACATTAAATTGTGTGTTCTTGTCAGTCCAAAAATAATTTTATGCATTATGATTTGAAACATTAAGTAATGCAATATTTTTTAGAGTAATTAGTACAGTATCTCATTACACTGTTGGGGTACAAAATAACTTAAAGTAATCATAATTACTTTCTTTGGAGTAATTTGCTCAACATCAAATATTATATATGTGTATAATTAATCGTTAATCCAATCACCAAGCTTGTAATGTTGAACACTTAACTTCAAGTAGTCAAGGGTCTAATATGCTCTCTACAAAATAACTTGTATAGGCATGTAAGATCAAATTGATCTCTATTACAGAAGGATCAAACCAACAGGGATAGTTGGACAAACAGATTTAAAAGTGCATGATGGTTAAATGGTGTTCCTTTTTTCTTTGTTTTGTGCTTTTGTTCTCATTTGTTTCCAGTAAAGATTGTAAGTCACATTTTACCTGATCATTTAGAGCAATATTAATGTCCATGTAAAGCACAAAGTGTTATTCTGTGCACAAGTAAAGAAAAAAAAAATGTTGGTGCCTCCTTGTAAATTAACTCTTTCAACGCCATTGACGAGATATCTCGTCAATTAAGAGACAACGCTTCCCCGCCATTGACGAGTTTTTGCGGCTTTCCGTGTTCTAGGTGTATTACGGTAAGGAAAGCCCTAGCGCATGTCCTGAATGAGTTACGGGACTTCCGGGTCTTTAGGGTGCGAATAGAAGACGATCAGCATACATGGAGGGTCAGAGAAAATATAGATCATATATAGATCATAGCCTATGTAGATCAGGGGCGAGGCCAGAAATGTTTAAGTGGGTGGGCCGACATAAAACCGGGTGGGCAAGGTGCGTGTAAGAAAACGGCATAATTGTCAACAGAAAATACAGCGCAAATGTTCAATGCACAACACTTCTAAAGCATTAATTAACATTAATTTTAATTTCAACTTTTTCTAATAATTATTAAAATTTAAATTTATTTGTTAACATTCGTAGGCTACCTGAGCTAACAAAAAGTTGTAGCCTATTTTTATTAACTAACCTTAAAAATTAATTAATACTGTAACAAATGTATTTCTCATTGTTAATGTTAGTTAATGCATTACCTAACCTAAGTTTATTGTAAAGCATTACCTTAGTCTGAGACGACGGAGCTTCGCAGATGATCTTATAATCAGTCTCTGTCAGTTTGCGTTCAAAGGAGAATAAACGAATACCGCAGAAATGTGCACAGCTGCAAATATGCAGTTTGTTGTGGAGAAGAGTATGTAGCACAACGTTTATGTGTTTCTTTCTAAAAAGGACGCATCTATTTAGCGGTTTAAACACGTTGCTAATATGATGCTTTAAACACACTCATAAGTTTCCAATCTAAATCCATCACCCGGTGGTCTGGTTTGTAGGCGGTCTGGATTCATTGCTAAGACTTAATTTTCATTTGGGATGTCCAATATTTTTAAAGACTGATTGAGGTTTGTTTCACTATTTTCAAATTCAACATTATTTTAAAACGTGCGCATTTTGCTATGTTCTTACGTCGTAAACATAAATGTGGGTGGGACTAACTGAATCGTCACTGACGAATCATCATTTTTGACAAGGGTATGCTATATGCACCTATAGGAAGAAACCTCATGTTAAATATATTTTAAAGTAAATATATGAAGTCATAGGGAAACTATACGTTTATTATTATTATCGTTTAATAAATATCATTCATTTGGAAAAGTACCAACTTCTCATTGGGTGGGCCACGGCTGAAAGTGGGTGGGCCTTGGCCCACCGGGGCCCACCCGTAGCTTCGCCACTGGTGTAGATCATGCTTTGACCGTTTTGAATCTGATCGGGACGATGTAGTCCGTGAGAGAGAGAGAGAGAGAGAGACACAGAAACATCTGTAGTTATAACCGATCCGTCGATCTGAATAGGGGTGTGTGTGTGTGTGTGTGTGTGTGTGCGCGCGCGCATGTACAGTATATGTATGCATATGTATGTATGTAGCCTGTGTGTGTGTGTGTGTATAATCATATGTATGTATATGTTTGTGTGTGTGTGTGTGTGTGTGTGGACGTGTGTGTGGACGTGTGTGTGTGCATGTACAGTATATGTATGCATATGTATGTATGTAGCCTGTGTGTGTGTGTATAATCATATGTTTGTGTTTGTGTGTGTGTGTGTGTGTGTGTGTGTATAATCATATGTATGTATATGTTTGTGTGTGTGTGTGTGTGTGGACGTGTGTGTGGACGTGTGTGTGTGCATGTACAGTATATGTATGCATATGTATGTATGTAGCCTGTGTGTGTGTGTATAATCATATGTTTGTGTTTGTGTGTGTGTGTGTGTGTGTGTGTGTGTGTCTGTTTATTGAATGCAATTTAAATTATTCATATAATTATTTAAAGGTGAAAGAATATGACATTTGAATGTATTTTGCATGAAAATGCACTACTTTGATAAAAAGGCATTTTTCTCAGTTTTTTGTCCAAAATGTTGTATTTTTGATGGTACCCACCTGCATTCAAATGGTCATAAAACATGAAGACATGAAGATAGAATAAAATAGTTTTTTTGTTTAAAAGCAGAGACTTGGTTCTTTATTTTGATATATAATATGTTCTTATAGTCATAGCAGAAAATATTCTGAGGGCCGTCAAAGTTAGGTGAAAATCATCAAAAACGCTGGCGGTGGCTGGCAACTTTTTTAAAAAACGCTGGCGGTGAAAGAGTTAATATAAGACAACAAGGAATATGGATCCATTATCTACAAAATAATGTAATGTTTGCTTTTAAACATGCTATATGTTCTTGTAGAAAGAAAAGCAAATATCACAGAATATGGATTTTAAATAATTGTTATTTCTTCACATATTTCCCTTTAAATTAATCAAGTAGCTGCAGCTTCCCATCCTGACGCACATATCCGGCATATTTCGGGTGATAAAGATACGTCGTATAGATGTCATTTAGAGGTATGGAAGACATCTCATTTAACAGCTCAAACAGATGATCTACAGACGATGAAAATACGACTATAAAAAAAGAATGCAATGTTTTCCAGACGATACGCTCTTTAGCAGACGTCTCCGCGACGTACGCGTGCTATCTGGGCAGTAGCTCAACCATTTTGGAATGAATGGCTAATGTGATGAAATAATGATAGATGTTGTGAGGGGTAAGTCTATTTGTCAGAGAACCATATTTGAGCAACATAACATTAGCAATTGATAACATAGGAAACCGCAGACAATTGTACATAATCAATTGCATGAATGTAGCAAGCAAGCATTTGCAACTTGTTCAAAAGAATTATGATGTGCACAAGTGACGTGATGATGTGGATTTTTGAGAATTTCATTTCTGATTTGATAAATGAGCCACAGCGACTAAGGGGGAAAGGGGGGGGGGCACTCTGACATGTATGGTGTCAGAGAAACTTTTATGTTTAAATAAAGTGTGATACTTTATATTTTGATAGTGACTTTTAAGTACACTGCAAGTTAGAACGGATTTTAATCGATATTATTGCTTTTGCCTCATTGGTGGCCATTTCAGCCATTTTAGGGCCTTGTGCAAACTGCTGACCTTGGACTAGTTAGTACATGACCTTGATTAACTTATGTTTTTATATTCTTTCTCTATACATTTATAAATATAACGTGACACAAGTTCACCAGAACATGTTGATAACACAGTTGACGGTCAATTAATCTACTCTACGTGCAGACAATAACATAGATCAAATACTGAAGAGGAGAAGTTATGACTTTCCACACTGTCTTCAAATTTCCCTCCAAAAAAGGAAAATACATCAAGTGATGTTGGACATGTGACTTTATAAAATCCCCTATAAATCAGCAATGGTTTGTTCCAGTGAGTAACACTGTAAATAATCTTTATTCCATTCTAAATGTTAAAGCAATAGTTGACCCAAAATTGAAAATTCTGTCATTTATGAGTTTCTTTCTTCAGTTGAACATAAAAAAAAGATATTTTGAAGAAGCTGGTAACTGGTAGCCGATAACTTCCACAGTATTTTTTTCCTACGATGGAAGTCAGTGGCTACCAGTTACCATCATTCTTATGAATCACTTTTTTATGTTAAACAGAACAAAAAAACTCTTTGAAGGTGAGTAATTGGTCAGTTAGCTTTTATTTTATGTGAACTATCCCTTTAATAACATTATGAAGGCTTGTTGTACAGTCAATATTTGATCAATAGGTTTTAATTAGTCTTATAAATCTACCCACACTGCATTCATTTTCCATTTAGTTAGGCCAAGTGAATACACAGCATGTACACCGGAGATATATTGTTGTAGGCCTAATGGTTACTTTTAATGCTTCAATCTGAGGAGCATATGTACATTTTTATGTCATTTTTCATTCAGGATCTATATCATTAATGGTAATCATAAAGCTAAAAATGAAGCATAATAACCTAAGAAGAATAAACAAATTAAAACCAAAACAGGAACTTTTGTAGATGCCTCGTGTATGAGGTTACTGCAAATAAACAAAGCTTTTTAAAACTTTCTTGCGATTTTGTTCAAGAACCGCAGCCGCCATGGTTTCTCAATCACAGAAAATAAATTGTATGTCGACGAACGCTCTCGTGTGGGGGAAGGAGCTGAGTAAATTTATTCTCACGTCACACAACAGCAATTCGACTAGGAGCAATTGCAATTCAGATATCTTAAACTATAATTGTGACTAGTCGAAACTGAATTAGAGAGATCTCTAATTACATTTGCAGATGTGATGCGTCTATTGAAGATAGCTCTAATGTATTTACAGATATCTTAAATGGAGTCTTGACTACCCATAAAGTATTTAGGCTTGGTTCACACTGCAGGCTAAAGTGGCCCAAATCCGACTGTTTTGCCCAAATGTGACCCATATCTGATTTCCTTATGACAGTCTGAACAGCACAAATCCGATTTTTTCAAATCAGGCCCAGGCCACTTTCATATGTGGTCCTAAATCAGATACATATCCGATGTTTTGCAATGCGTCTTCTGTCTGAACAGCCATGTCGCATTTCATGCGATTTTTACATCATTGAAATGCGACAGACGTCACAATTCTGCGCTGGAGGAAATCATGCGCTCCTTCTTCTTAATATTCTTCTTCTTATCACTTCGTTATTTAGGCTCCGGTTGCACATTAACTTAAAAATTGCTAAACGCGCGCTAACACGAGCAGCATCTATTTTTATTTCCTCAAACACAGTGCGCTGCGTCTGACGTCACGTCTTATTCTGCGCATGCGGGTCACTTCAGGGCCGTATACGGTTCACACATGAGACTGATGTCGCATTTAAATGACAATGTGAACAACAGCGCAAAATCCGATCTGAGCATTAAGACCTGCAGTGTGAACTAAGTCATAGACATATCTCTAATCCCATTTCTTACTAGTGCAATTATAATTGCAGGTATCTCTAATTGTCATTGTGACTAGTCAAATTATAATTATGACTCTCCGAATTACAATTGTGACTATCCGAAATTATATTGGATAGTCAAAACAAAGTTTTAAATGTTAAAACGGCTTGCCGTATAGGCAAATCATATTTAAAGATATCTTGAATTGGAATTATGATGACTAGTCAAAACCCATTTAAAGATATCTGCAATTTAATTATGGATATCCCAATCAGATTTTTGACTAGGAAGAACTTTCTTTGGAGATTAGGAGAAATTGCAATGTGGATATCTGGAATTAACAATTTGACTAGCCAAAATTGCTTTATAGATATCTAAAATGTGCATGCAAATACACCTTTGTTGAGCCCCACCTTAAAAATGTTATTTAACCAATCGTAGCTTTGAATGCTCCACCATTTTGTGAGTTGTATAAAAAAGGTCCTGCGTCTTTGGGTGATTTTAAACTGTTTTTTTACAGAAGTAATTCAGAAGTATGGAAACAAAAATGTAGCTGGAGCATGTGTAAAAGTAGGCTATACAGATAGGACTTAAATAGTCTTTTGTCCTGTTTTATATCGTTGAGACGTGTGTACTGTGGATTAAATTGTGTTAGCCTTTATTTACAAACAAACATATATATCAGCTGTTGCAACATTTGATATAATGTTAAAAGAATCGGAGTGTCTATTAGCACTAAGTGCAAATAGCCCGCCTTGTTGGCTGAGGCTATTTACACTAACTCCGCCCACCAACGTGTGATTGGGACAGTCAACACTGAAAAACGACACTCAATCAGAAACGACTTAAGTTCAAATCCGCCAAACTTTTTTTTCACTCTTTTCAAATCTCGTATCGTATCGGAAAGGCATTTCTTTTCAATAAAAATTAAGGAAATAATTAAAAAGTTGAAAATAAATATTGGGTAGGTGTAGGGTGTAGGTGTAGTGTCCAAATAAGGTGGCATCCATTTAAAAATTTGAATTAAAACTATAATTTACACAATACATTATTATTGCATACTGTTTTATAATGTAGTACAATACTGAGGTGCAGATAATTACCACTATTTGCAATAAGTAGTATAAATAGCAGAAAATCTTGCTATTTTAACATTGTGTATAGAATCTATAGCTATTTGCACTCAGTCAAGTCAAGTTAAGTTTAGCTTTATAATAGCATCTATTAGCGATAGATGCTATTTACACTAAGAAAATATGTTATTTGCACTTAGTGTAAATAGAATCTAATTACTATAACACTTTGTGCAAATAGCCGCTGCTCAAAAGAATACACTGACGCTCATCACTGAAGACAGCAGAATATCATCATCATCATGGATCTCTTGCTATAATACAATACAATACTCCCACCTTGTGGGCTATTTCCCATGGAAGCTCCTTTCTGCCACTAAATAAAGATATAATAAATAAATAAATAACTTTTTATCTCACAATTATAAAATTTATAATTAAGGTAAGATAAAAAGCTGCAAATTACATTTATTTTTCATTCCATGGTGGAAGCAAGTGACACAAGTAAACCTGAATTCATACACAACGTAATGTAACCTACTAATAAATGTCATCAATGCCAGATAAACTTTTATTAAATTGTTAAATTTAATATTGTTATTAAATTGTTATTAAATCTTTTTAAAATCAGACACCTTTTTTGACTGCATCTGATTATGAGGCATTGTTCTTGTCTGTCATGCATTTATTTGTTCTATTTTTCATGTGTGTGTGTAAAATAAACACACGTGTTTAACCCATAAATAAATTGGTTAAATGTGATTGTGTTGCAGTGGACATTATCCAAAGCTCAAGGTTAATCAATGCAATGCCAAAAATCTAATTAAGCCAATAATCTCAAAAATACAAATACATACAGTTAACATAAATTATTAATTATTAATATTAATAAATTAAACATAAATCAAACACCGAACACAACTCAACAATCGTGCCGTTTCAGATTCTGCAGTCTGTTGCAACTGTTTAAACCAAAGTAAATCCTGTGAGGATCAACTCCAAACGCTCACCTCAGAATCTCCATATATTCAGAAAAAGATCAAATCAAAAAACACCAGACAGACTTAGCAATTAGATATTCATTTCTTCATGAATTATTTGTACTTTTTGGAAAAGAGGGTAAGCTTTATAAGCCCGTGAAGTGAGTGCCATTACATTGATGAAACTGCACACAGTCCTCGTTGGTTCTCACTGGATCTGTCGTCATTAGGGTTGCTAACTTTAGGAAAAAAATGTATAAAGTGTAATAGGTGTATAAGAGGTTCTCAGATATAAACACTTTTGACACATTTGTTTTGCTTAAACTGTTTATGCATAAACCTATGCAATAATTAAATAATGAATATTTTGAAGAAATAAATGTACCTGTTGAGAGTGTGCTGACAGTCTGTGTAGCTGGATGGTCCAGCTCCAGAAAATCATTTTGTTTCTTTGACGGTTTGACGGTTTTTGAAAAACAAAAAGGCAGGAATAAAGAACCCCCTTTCTCATTCTGATCTAAAATTGTCAGAACATCAGAAAAAAAAAAAACATATTCAGACTAGTGTACAGACACCTGCATGTCTCTCAGTGGCGCTATAATACAGTACACTCATTTACAGTTATTTCTATAAGAACATCGGCTCATCTCATGGTTCTTGTTTTTGCCTGGATGGGATCAACACACACAATATTTCATCCCCAACTTTTACTTCTGCCATTTTAAAAATAAACTAGATTTGTCTCTAAGACACAAAGAATATTCTTCTCAAGAGCTGCTGCTCACAGAATCACATTGAACCACTTCTAAAGATGATTATAATACATAAAAGTCTTCAAACATCAGTGAGAAGTAGCCACACCAGCATAGAGACATACTTAAAACAATAAAAAAGTGAGAAAAAAATCATACTTTTCAGTTACATTAATGAATTGAATTGTACATTGATGAGAGCAAGCATTCATCTCATGATGAAACTGAAAGAAAACAGTACAAAGGTTTCTCTGATAATGAGTGAATTTGATGCCCATATGACTCATAAAATTTAATTGGTAGCTGAATGTCTCGTAATTTTTTTTGCAGTTAATAAATAACAAAGTACATGTGGAAAGCATCTAAAAAAGCAGTTCTGACCGGAGAGGCTCTTAAAATGGAAAAAACAGACCCACAGAATAGTACATCAACAGAAAACATTTGTTATCTTAAATGAAAGGTCTGTGTATCCGTTCACTCTTAATATCTGCTTCTGCTGCAGATGAAGTTGAGTTTGTGGTGTTCAGGACGGCTGATCCAGCGCTGATCTCCTCCAGACTGAACTGCTCCAGATCTCACTGCGTCTGCACAGTCCTCCTCTGATGTGCCGTTCCCTGGAGCCCAGTTCTGATAGCACACAGTCTCTCCGCTCACCCAGAACCAGATGCCCACCGTGCAGGAGTGACGTAAACCCAACCACACCGCCGCAGTAGACGCCCGTTTAACCACGTTCATCACACGACGCTGCATCTCTTCTGAATGAACCGAGACCAGATCCACATGATTCTGTCTGCAGTATCTCAGAGCTTCAGCCCACGTCAGATTCTGTCTGATCACAATCAGTTTATCTGGAAACCAAACAAAGCACAAGCAGAAACTAGAGAGACTTATCAGAAACAACACGCTGAACAAACTCTGTGCATGGATCTGTCATGTCAGACATGTAGCGTTAACGTTAAGAGATCTGGAGGTGATTGATGGATGGATTGTGTGTTTTTGTGAGGATCTGCTCACCTTCATGACACACAAAAGAATATTGATTGGTGCAAGAGATGTCATGCCATCGTCCCTGAGAGTCATGTTTGATCCCTGTACAGTTTTCATCATGTACATTAATGTTGGGTTGATCAGTGTCCCAGTCTCTGAATGAGGAGTTACTCTGATCTGACCACTGCCACGAGTCTCTGACTCTGAACAGACCGATCCAGACATGTGATCCAGATGAGGGATTGTCACTAATGAGCTGCTGAACCTGTTGACTCTCATCCTGGTTCCTCACACTGACCAGATCAGAGCGATTCTGTCTGCAGTAACTCTGAGCGTCTCTCCAGTTCATCTGCTGTTTGACAAAGACGAGTCCTGTGTTCGCTTCAAGAAAAACAGAAGCAATGCTCAAGTATCTCTCAAAAACTTACAGTAAAAATAGATCATTTAAAGACAATGTGATGAGCTTATAGCTGAGTTTATAATTGAATAGCTTTAACAGTAAGTGATTTGTACCATTACACATGCTGAATAAAAATGATTTAAATGCGATAAAATGAGATAAAACTGCGAAGTGTGGGAGTGAGGTTGTGTTGTATGTGTATCTTGTATAAATCTAAAAATATGTAAAGCATGAGTTTGAATAAGCATGAGATAGAGAAGAAGAAGAAATGTGTGCGAGAGAGACAGGAAATAAAAAAGAGGGAAAAATCTGAAAATAAAAGAATAAATAAATGAGTAAATAATATTTATATTGTTAAACTATAAAAGGGCACATAATTATGCCCCTGTTTACAAGATGTAATATTGGTCCTGGGTGTCCCCAGAATGTGTCTGTGAAGTTTCAGCCCAAAATGCCCCACAGATCGTTTATTATAACAGCTGGAAAATGACATTTTTGGGGTGTGTCTAAAAAAGTGAATGGAGTGAATAGCTTTTAATGCAAATGAGCTGCATATTCCCGCCCCGTCTCCAGAAGAGGGCGCCGCTCTCAGCATTGCATATCTACAGCAATAAACACCCGGTAGAAGCAACATAATAGAGGTGTGCGGTACTGCAAATTTTGATATCGATCCGATACCGAGTAAATACAGGGCCAGTATCGCCGATACCGATTCCAATACTTGTCATTTAAAAAAAAAACATACATTTTAATGACCAACAACAATTAAAAAAATTAACAATACTAATGTTGATGTGACTAATATTATATTCACCTTAAAGCTACGTGGATATTATTTGCCTTTCTAAAAGGACTTTGCAGGCAGAGGAGCCCAGAACATGAAAGCAATGCACAGTTTCATGTTAAGTATTTTCCTCCCATAGAAAATAGTTATAAAAATAATCAATGTGACTTAATAAATTAAGAACGTAATATTAAAAGATAAATCTCAGTATACACCTTATTAATGTTGCAAACTAGATACAGGCCTACAAGTTAGCATATGCCCAGAATATGAAAGCAACTCTCAAAGTTTTCACATAATGCATTTTCCTCCCATAGAAAACCATTATAAAGAAAAGTTTAACTTAAGTGGCTTATTGAATGAAGACAGTGATATGAAAAATAACTAGGCCTATTAAACCATAACTCGTTTAGTATTGAAAGGATTTTCGTATGTTATGTACGTACTGTATTTTCTCTTTGTTTTATAGCTACTGTAATATTTGTTATTATTACAATAAAAAACTGTGATATGAAAAGGTAAAATTTGGTATAGTTTATAAAAAATATATAGGCCTACTGTATACTGTACTGTATAGGCCTACTGTATGTACAGGTAAGCAGATGAACCCAGAACATGAATGCAACACACTGAATTTCATACCTGCTCCATTCCATCTCTCACATTTTCTGTTGTCATGTTTAAATTTGTCATAAGAAGTGTCTTTTGCTAAATCATTATTACATTAGGTGTTTGTACTCACTGTTATTGCAGATGAAAGGCTGGGTCGTACGACATGGGAAATCATGCCATTGTCCATTAAACATCATAGCACAATAATCTCTGCCTTCTGGTTGTGTACGTTCCCAGTTCAGATAGAGCGCAGGCTCACCTGAAGACCACTGCCATTCATCACGACCCGTCTTCTGCAGCCCAATCCAGACAAACTCAACACTTCCATCATTCACACTCTTCTTCAGCTCGTTCATGTCGTTCATGTCGTCAGCGGTGGCCAGATCTGTGTAATTCTCTCTGCAGTATCTCTGAGCGTCAGTCCAGGTCTTCCTCTCATTTATAAAGTGATACTGACGCTGAACACATTCAGATACGGAGCAGAGAGCTGTGGAAGAGAGGGTCTGATTTAAAGGGGTGATTGACTGTTTTTTTTCTAGGCTTGATTGTGTTTAAGGGGTGCAGTCTAACATGTGTTAATACTTCATTTAAAAAAAAAAAAACAATGCATTGTTTTTTTTTTTACATAATTTACCTTTATTGTACACTGCTCTGTCCCTCCCTCAGAAGTATACGAATATAAATTTGGAGGCTGAGGTAAGAGGATGTGTGCACACATAAGGAGAGAGAGAGAGGGCACACGAGTGTGTCACACACACACGCACACACACACACACACACACACACACACGGTCTCTCTCCGTACAACACTCTAACAGCGCCAAAGTTTGTTTTTTAAATGTCCTGATTTTGAACAGATGTAAACAATGGCAGCAGAAGGCTTATATATAGACGTGATGCCACTAAATCGCAGAAACGTAGTACTTCAGTCTGCTATTAGGAGAAAACGCCGCCCCGAATAGCAGATTAAGTACTACGTTTCTGCGATTTAGTACAATAATTAAATTTAGCTGGTATGACGTCTGTACTTTTAAGTCTCCTGCCATTGTTTACATCTGTTCAAAATCACACTTAAAAAACAAACTTTGCCGCTGTTTGAGTGTTGTTTGGAGAGAGACCGTGTGTGTGTGTGTGTGTGTGTGTGTGTGTGTGTTATGCTGCATTCAGGTGCTATCGGAATTATCATAAATACGAGTTTCCTAATCAGAAACTGGCCATCTAAGGCCGTTCACTTCCAATTTCCGACTAGGAAGCTGGTATTTAGAATAATTCCGATAGCACCTGAATACAGCATTAATCCGGGAAAGGTCAGAGGTGTAAAGAGTACCTGAAAACCATACTTGAGTAAAAGTACAGATACCGTGAAAGTTACTCCACTACAAGTTACAAGTCACCAATTCCAAAACAACTTGAGTAAAAGTATTAGAGTATCTGAATTTAACAGTACTTGAGTATTTTACTTATACTAAATACAGGTTTAAAGATGCACAAGTCAAAGAGACATGCCAGTCAAAAACTGTAACGAGAAGCTGTAGAAAACAGCCCGAGGCAAGGATCTGTGTGCAGATATTTCATGGAAAAACTAGAATAAACAATAAGCCAAAAACCACAGGCAAACAGACAACCATTACATTCAACAACTCACAAAGAACTACAGAAACACTAGAGCTGTATACAGTATACAGGAGGCTAACAAGCTGAACAAGATAAGATACGCCACGGGAGACAGGAAGTGACATAAAAGTCCAAGACAAGGCACAGAAAACAACAAAAACAAGAAAGAGCTTATTTGTGAGGAGAACAATTACGCTTGTTTTCTGAAACCAAAATAAAACTGAACACCTCAAAATTGCAAAAACAAAAACAAAAAACAATATCCTTCAAAAAGGTCTCTTCAGTGTAACGGATAAATAAAATAATGTTAAGTAAAGTGAGAAAGTCAAAGTCTTCTTGCCCTGGATGTGCTGGTTTCGGCCTCATTGCCAGCTGTGCTCATCTCATTTATTAAACACCTGTGATTTACAACTACTGGCTAAGAAGCTCACATTCACATAAAGTAAGTAGCCTTGTTGACAAGTTTGGGTGAGTAAGGACAAAATGCACAAGATATAGTACCTTCAGTGCCCTGTAGTTGATGATATTTTGTAGCATAAATAATGTAAATGTGTTTCAACACTCGTTTCAAATGTAGCGGAGTAAAGAGTACAGATACTCAGTCAAAAATGTAGTGAAGTAGAGAGTAAAAGTATCTAATATCTTTGATACTCAGTACAACTACAAAGTACCCGAAAAGATACTTAAGTACAGTAATTAGTTACATTTACTCATACTTTACACCTCTGGGAAAGGTGAACATTCCTGCATCATAACTTGGACTGAAAGATGAATGTGTAGAAAGTGAGCGCGTCTCCAAAAACCTTGTTGAGCTGCCGGTTTAATGACTGCTGCTTTATTTTTTATTTATTTACAGAAATTATGTTTTGATTATGGTTCTGATTATTGAGCTGCAGGTTTAGGCTCACTTTAAGTGACTGCATTATTTTTTCATTTATAAGGATCTCTTTTTTTTTTTACAGAAAATAATTTATTTTCTGATTATTGTTGAGCTGCAGGTTTAGACTCACTTAATTTAAGAAGAATTCAGTTATTTATTTTAATTATTTAGCTTGACATGTTTACTGTTATAAAATGTTCTATATGTTTCTTAAAAAGTAAAATATATTGTTCAGTGAACTACTGAGTTCATTTTTACACCATTTCATTTCAAATGTAATTAGATCATCCATGGAAGTGTAAAAATGAAAATCAATGAGTATTCTGGATTTAACTATAGCTAAAAACAGCATTAATATCTTGGTCTGAACCACTGATCTCTATAATAGAGAACTGGATTGCTCATGACATCATGAAAGTGAAGCCGCCGCGCCGCCATATTGGTATTCCCCAGTATTCCCATACATTCTATTAAATTAACCCTCTGGGGTCCGAGGTCATTTTGGGGCCCTTGAGATGTTTTGACATGCCCTGATATTTGTGCTTATTTCAGCTACTTAAAACATACTATTGACCAACATGTAATTTTTTTTGTATTCAGCACAAACTGTGCTACAATAATATGTGACCAAGATGGATGTACATGTTTGCATTTTTTAGAAAAAAAATATTATGCGTGGTTAGTAAGTTTTGGGAAAAAAAATGTAGCTGAAATAAGGCCTTAAAACCCACACTAAATAGTCCTGAATAAGACTTTTGAGTAATCAGTCTTGTAGGCTAGAATATTTACTTCAAAATTATGTGAAAATCATTCTGCTTACTCATTCACAGAAAACAATATATTGATTTAAAATTTTCAAGACATGTTTTGTGATCGAGGGTCTGTATGCGAGGGAGTGGTAATGGCCATGAATATTAAGTGAGTCTCACCTGAGAGACAAAGGGCCCTCCCCTATGGGGCCCTAATGGCCCATCAGTGTGACTGTGACTGTGTGAGGCAGGTGAGAGAGAATGTGAGGACATTGAAAAAAAGGGTTTTTTAAATTATTTGTGTTTTATTTACAACACAGTATAATCAAAACATACATAATGAAGGTCAAAGACACATTATTGTGCACACTGATCTAACCACAGAGATGTGAACAGACAACAGATTCTGTTCAACAAGTGAAACAAGTAAATCATACCTGATATTTACACGTGTTATTTAAGTGTTTCTACTTCTTTCCATGGATTCAAGAAGAAAAAAACAATCAGTAGAAAAGGAGCTTGTTATAACATAGAATATCAGCGTAGTTGAACATCTGATGTTGGTTCAGCGCTCTCAGAGGAAAACAGTTTGAAGAGACATCAGGATTCATCTGGTGCTGGTATCTGATTCAATAAAATACAAACAAAAAAACATTTGTGAGCATGTTAATATCAGGAAAATCTGTATAATATATATATATATATATATATATATATATATATATATATATATATATATATATATATGTATATATGTATGTATGTATATATATATATATATATATATATATATATATATATATATATATATGTGTGTGTGTGTGTGTGTGTGTGTATGTATGTATATGTTTTGTAGCCATAGACTCACACATGCTTTGTACTATCATAAAAAGAGAGAGAAATCTTATATCTGAGAAACTAATTATTATTGTTTAGCACGTTATTAAAATTAGACTCACAGCATTCATCATGTTACAGTGTACACTCATATTACTTTTATTGTTTTATATAGAGCATGAAAACATCATCCATAAGAAATTTAAATACAGTGAATTGCCCCTCATATTAAAAATGTTTTACACTATTTCAAACATTGTAGTCAGGAATTATAGTTTGGGAAAAACCCGACTATGATTTTGTAGTCATATAGTGTATTATGTATGATTTTATAGTAGCCTATGACATGATTCTGAAGCCACAGACTCAAGCATGCTTTGCACAATAAAATGATGTACTTTGTACTATAAAAAAATGATGTTTTATATCTGAGAAACTAATTATTATTGTTTAGCACACTATTAAAATCTATTTGTGAACAGAGTATTAATAATAAACATGGTCTAAACATTCTTAGACACGTAACATTCATCATGTTGTCGTTTGGGAAAAACGCAACTAACTGTTAGTAATTCTGTTCAAGTTTATGTCACAATAAAACGTTAACTAACGCAAAAAAGAAACATTACTTACTCATCTCCTCTGCTGGATGAAATCGTGTTCTTCTTTCAAGGGAAATCCTGCTTTTACTCGGCGCGTCTTCCAGAAGCCGCGATGCTTCTCCTCACTCTTTGTTGTTTTGGGCGTTTACACGCGCGCACGCCCCACGTGGCTATTTACATATGAACAGCGCGAGGAGCGCGAGGGCGTGAACTCATTAGAGATAATGAGTCAGACGGGAAAGATTGAACATCGTGTTGGTTTCACATGGATTACTTCATCACAGAATGTTTGTTTTCGATAAGACTTGCTTCATTTCAAAGTAGAGACTTGAAGCTTTCTATAGATATATTTCTCATGTCTCTGTGTTGAGAAGTCGCTGAGTTACAGTTCATTTTAGTGACGCGTTTCTAAAAACAGTTCGCGGAGACGGAGAAGACAGAGAGCACACCCTGTTTGTTTTCTTTATTCTTCAAAAGCACAAAGTTTAGTTGTTATTATGAGTGTATACAAATAAAAGTAGACCCCTTACAGATTCGAATGGTGTATTGCTCTTATCTGTACGATCAGAAATGGCAGAGTAATTCAAGCTCATTTCGGCCTTATCAGGAAAATCTGCGTCAAAACGCGTATACGCGTTTGTCGACCCCAGAGGGTTAATAGGAAATCGTACAAATTTAATGAGAAAACATCACCTAACAAGTCAGCGTTTTTAAATCTGAAGTATCCCTGAACATTCTTACGTGTCATGATAATAATAAGGAGGAAGCAGAGATGCAAGTGAACTCAGAATTTAATAAAGGAAGGTCAGATACAGTCACAAAGCCGGTAGACGAGGTAGATGATGATGATGACACGACACGGGCGACACAGGGACTTCGATGGTCGTGAAGGGCTCGGTGAAGTTCCAGAGAGGTGACGTAAACCATACAACGAGACGACAAGACGATCAGGAACAAACTTGTATGGGACATCACAGGAAACCGGAGACACTCACAACAGACACCAAACAACGCTCTGACAAGGGAAAGGACAAAACAGTGAGTATTTATGGGAGAGTAAACGAGCTGCAGCTGGTGTCAGTGAGTGCGTTCAGCTGAGCGCTAATTAGTGATGATACTACGGTCACGCCCTACACACCCACTCACAGACATGTAAACAGAGCCACGAGACCCGAAGGAAACAGTGAATTCATGAACCGTGACAGTACCCCCTCTCCTAGGAACGCCTCCTGGCGTTCCCAGACTCCTTTACCTGTCGATTGTAATCATCGATAAGGGAGTGATCCAGGATGTCTCTCGCAGGTACCCAACTTCTCTCCTCCGGACCGTAACCTTCCCAGTCCACCAAGTACTGAACTCCGCGTCCCCTCCGTCTTGAGTCCAGAATACGGTTGACCGAATAGGACGGTTCCCCATCTACGAGACGCGGCGGTGGGGGAACCGGAGCTGGCGGATTAATACGAGAGTAAAACACGGGCTTAATTTTGGAGACATGAAACACGGGATAAATTCTCCTGTACGCAGGAGGGAGGTTAAGGCGGACTGCCACCGGACTAACAATCTTGGTGACAGTGAACGGGCCAATGAATTTGGGAGCAAGTTTATTCGAGACGGACCGGAGAGGAATGTTCTTAGTTGAAAGCCACACTTTAGAGCCGACGACGTATACGGGAGGCCTAGACCGGTGGCGATCGGCTTTGGCCTTGGTACGCGCCCCCACCTGGAGTAGAGTCTCGCGGGCTCTAGTCCAAGTGCGGTGACACCTCTGGACAAATGCGTGAGCGGAGGGGACCGCGACTTCGGACTCCAGACTGGGAAAAATAGGTGGCTGGTACCCTACACTACACTCAAACAGAGATAGACCCGTGGATGACACTGGTAACGTGTTGTGGGCGTACTCCACCATAGAGAGTTGTTGACTCCAAGAGGAAGGATTCTTGGAGACTAAACATCGCAGCGTTCTCTCCAGATCTTGGTTGGCTCTTTCAGTTTGCCCATTGCTCTGGGGGTGAAACCCAGAAGATAGACTGACAGTCGCCCCCAGTAATTTACAAAACTCTTTCCAAAATCTGGATCTAAACTGGGGTCCTCTGTCGGAAACCACGTCTATCGGGAGGCCATGTAACCGAAAGACGTGGTTAACGACAGCCAGCGCTGTCTCCTTGGCTGAGGGCAATTTGGGCAAGGGAATGAAATGAGCTGCCTTCGAGAACCGGTCCACCACGGTTAAAACTACCGTGTTGCCCTGGGAGGGCGGGAGGGCGGGAGGGCGGGAGGGCGGTGACAAAATCTAGGGCGATATGGGACCAGGGTCTCGAAGGAACTAGCAGCGGCTGAAGTAACCCAGAAGGAGGTCGATTGGAAGTCTTACCAGTGGCACAAACTGAACAAGCCAAAACAAAACTGTGAACGTCACGAGTCATGAGTGGCCACCAGAATCGTTGCTTGACCAAAAACTTGGTACGACTGACTCCCGGATGACAAGCCACATTGGAGCAATGTCCCCATCGAATGACGTCTGACCGTAGTCCCTCCGGTACAAATAAGCGGTTAGGTGGACACCGAGTCGGAGGCGTTACCCCTTCTAAGGCCGTCTTGACCTTCGATTCGAGCTCCCATGTGAGTGTGGAGACAAATAGGGTCTTGGGTAAAATGCACTCGGGAGTAGACGGGCGTACGGAACGATCAAAAATACGCGATAAAGAGTCGGGTTTGATGTTTTTGGACCCCGGGCGGTACGAGAGAGAAAGTCAAAACGACCGAAAAAAAGTGCCCACCGAGCCTGCCTGGAGTTCAATCTTTTGGCAGTTCTAATGTATTCAAGGTTCTTATGATCGGTCCAGACTATAAAAGGTACCCCCGACCCTTCTAACCAATGACGCCATTCCTCCAATGCTAATTTGACTGCCAACAATTCTCGGTTACCAATGTCATAATTACGCTCAGCAGGGGATAAACGATGGGACAAAAACGCGCACGGATGCATTCTGTCGTCTATGGGAGAACGTTGTGATAACACTGCGCCTACCCCCACCTCTGACGCGTCGACCTCCACCACGAACTGCCGTGAAGGATCAGGGGTGATAAGGATGGGGGCTGAAACAAAACGGCCCTTGAGTTTGGCAAACGCAGCCTCGGCTGCGTCTGACCACCTGAACGGAGTTCTGGGGGAGGTCAAGGCAGTCAGAAGAGCGGCTAGTTGGCTGAAGTTGCGAATAAAACGCCGGTAGAAATTGGCGAAACCCAGAAACCTCTGTAGGGCCTTACGGGAATCTGGGCTTGGCCATTCCACCACAGCCTTAACCTTGACAGGATCCATGCGAAGACCCTCAGACGACACAATGTATCCCAAAAAAGGAACCGACTGTGCATGAAAAGCGCATTTCTCCGCCTTGACAAAAAGCCCATTCTCTAACAGCCTCTGAAGCACTCGCCGGACGTGCTGCACATGTTCCTGGAGAGAAGAAGAAAAAATCAATATGTCATCCAGGTAGACATATATGAACCGATCGACCATATCTCGCAGCACGTCGTTGACGAGTGCCTGGAAGACCGCCGGGGAGTTCGATAACCCAAACGGCATTACCGAATATTCGAAGTGGCCCCTGGGGGTATTGAAGGCGGTCTTCCACTCATCCCCCTTCCTGATGCGGACCAAATGATAAGCATTACGTAAGTCCAGTTTTGTGAAAATAGATGCTCCCTGCAACCTCTCGAAAGCTGAAGACATCAACGGCAAAGGATAGGTATTCTTTACCGTGATGTTGTTCAACCCTCGGTAATCAATACAAGGTCGCAGGGATCCATCCTTCTTCCCCACAAAAAAGAACCCCGCCCCCGCTGGAGAAGAGGAAGGGCGGATGAACCCGGCTGCTAAAGAATCAGAAATGTATTTCTCCATAGCCTCTCTCTCTGGAACAGAGAGCGAATATAACTTGCCCTTAGGCGGAGACTTACCTGGCAATAACTCTATAGCACAGTCATAGGGACGATGCGGAGGGAGAGAAGCAGCTCGAGACTTACTGAACACCTCCTTCAGATCCTGGTACTCTGCGGGCACGTTTGACAAATCCACTGTCTCCTCCTGAAACAAAGGAACAGAGACAGACTGACAAGCAGACACAAGACACGACTCATGACAACGATTGCTCCATGAAACTACAGCACAACTCTGCCAGTCCACACAGGGGTTGTGCTGAAGGAGCCAGGGGTGACCGAGGACGACAGGGGCAAGGGGGGAGTCCATGATAAGAAATGACAGTCTCTCGCTGTGGTTGCCGGATGTGATGAGGGTGATAGTCTCAGTGGTGGAGTTGATGGTGGGAAGATTCTGGCCATTGAGTGCATGCACAGGAATCTCATGGGTGAGAGGTTTGATGGGGATGTTAAATTTGTGTGCAAATGTTCTGTCCATAAAATTACCTTCAGCCCCGGAGTCCAATAGTGCATGGCAGTCGTGGTTGAGTGTTGACCATCTCAGTCTTACCGGGAGGAAAGTTGATGTAGGTGAGGTGTTCTCGGTGGAGATCCCGCCCGATAGTAGCCTCAACGTTACTATCGAGCTCTGTCTTTTACTGGGCAATTAAATGCTTGGTGCCCAGTCCCACCACAGTACAAACATAGTCCTTGGGATCTCCGCCTTTCCTTCTCCTCCCGGGAAAGCCGAGCTCGCCCTAACTGCATGGGTTCGGGATCGTAGGAGGAACTGACCGCATCCGCCATATCGCTGGATACCAGTCTCTCCAGAAACACGAGTGGGTAATACCCGCCGTTCGACTCGACTCAGTCTGGCATCGACTCTCGGAGCCAACTCAATCAATCCGTTTAGAGATACGGGAAGGTCCATGGCATAAATTTCTCTCTGGATGCGGTCAGCCAGCCCATGCAGGAACATATCCCACTGCGCCTCCTCGTTCCACTGGCACTCCGCTGCCAGAGTCCGAAACTCAATGGAGAAGTCAGAAACTGAACGATCTCCCTGGTGAAGGTCGGCCAATAGTCGGGCAGCTTCTCTTCCGGCCACGGCGCGATCAAACACTCTCCTGAGTTCGGCGGCGAGTGCCTGGAACGAGGCGCAGCATGGATCTTGATTCTCCCACACCGCTGTCCCCCAGAGTGCCGCCTTCCCGGACAAAAGGGTTAACACGAACGCCACTTTGGATTGCTCCGTACTGAAAGTTCTGGGTTGAAGAGCAAAATGCATAGAGCAACGTGTTATGAAGGCTCTACAATAGCTGGGCTCACCTGAGTACGCTTCCGGTACCGGTAATCTGGGTTCCGATTGGGCAGCACTCGCTGGTGGTGGAATGGGCACGGCCGGTGCGGGTGGCGCAGTGGGAGCTCGCAAGAGTCGAATCTGCTGGGTGAGCTCGGACACCTGTGTCAGGAGGGCTTGAACAGCCCTGCCCGTGTCGCTGATGTTTCTCTCACAACTGTCCATGCGTTGAATGCTGCTGGTGACGAATGTTTGAAGAGTAGCCGGTGATTCACTCGCTGCTTCCATGGTCAGGTGGTCAGAGCGTTCTGTCATGATAATAATGAGGAAGCAGAGATGCAAGTGAACTCAGAATTTAATAAAGGAAGGTCAGATACAGTCACAAAGCCGGTAGACGAGGTAGATGATGATGATGACACGACACGGGCGACACAGGGACTTCGATGGTCGTGAAGGGCTCGGTGAAGTTCCAGAGAGGTGACGTAAACCATACAACGAGACGACAAGACGATCAGGAACTCGAAGACAGGAACAAACTTGTATGGGACATCACAGGAAACCGGAGACACTCACAACAGACACCAAACAACGCTCTGACAAGGGAAAGGACAAAACAGTGAGTATTTATGGGAGAGTAAACGAGCTGCAGCTGGTGTCAGTGAGTGCGTTCAGCTGAGCGCTAATTAGTGATGATACTACGGTCACGCCCTACACACCCACTCACAGACATGTAAACAGAGCCACGAGACCCGAAGGAAACAGTGAATTCATGAACCGTGACATTACGGTGCAAACACCCTAAGCATGTAAACGGTTATTGTCTTTAATGTCGGGAATTTCCCCTGATTATTAAAAAGTTACGTTCATTAGAGTAACGAACATCATATGTATGTATATTGTGAAGTCAGATACTGATTCATCTAATATGGGATTTCCCGACCAATCTAACAAGACCGTGAAAAAGAGATCAGATAAAATAGAAGTCGATTGATGATTTTTTAGTTCAAGGGATACAAAGAAACTGGAGTAGGGAGATCAAGAAACAGGAGAAGAAGGAACGTCGCAGACGGGCCCAAGAGAGAGCGAGAAGACCAGAAGATCATCTTCAAAATGAAGGCAATTCTGAGATTAATGAGGAAACAAGAGTCAACGAATAAGAGAATAATGAAATTGATAAGAGAGATGATTGAACTATGTGATTTCTCTGCTGAATTACAAAAGTTAACAAATGATTTAGAGACAGTGAAACTCCAGAATCCTGTTATAAAAATATGAGTATTGAAAGCTGTGTAAAAGTGTATCCTGTGTTGAAATGGCAGACGATGATAACTTTGTGGGTTTAACAGCTATGTATTTGCTATATTTATTTTTGTAACAGAACGGTTAAAAGCGAGAGGATGCATCTTGCACCTCGGTGCAAAGTGGAATTTCTAGCTAACCGTGGCATAAGATGCTTATCACACTTGCTAGAGGTGTGATATTGTGGTTTAAACATATAGGCTTATGTATTGTTTAGGTCAGGGGTTCTCAACCTTTTGCAAGCTGGGCCCCCCCCAAAGCTGGTTCATTGCAGTTGGGGCCCCAGTGCCCCCCCTCCCCACACCACCCACACCACCTTGCATAGATAGATAGATAGCCCTAGGCTATTATTTTTAGGCCCACATTATTATTATTATTATTATTATTATTATTATCATCAGTAGCGGTAGGTAGGCCTATTATCATTACTAGGCTATTGTTATAATTGCAGTAGCACCAGACTTATAATGTGAGCTTGCAGACATTATTATTATTATTATTATTATTATTATTATTATGAGTAGTAGTAGGCCTATCATCATTACTAGGCTATTGCTATATAATTATATGAGGTTACATGCTTTATTGTTGTTGTTGTTATTATTATTATCATCAGTATAGGCCTACTATCATTGGCAGCAGACCTCTGATATTAATTTATGCTTTATTATTGTTATTATTACTAGGCCTAATAGTAGGCATCATCTGCATTTTTACAGAAGCTTGCAGGTAGGTGATGTTAATGTGAGATCTGAGCCTGCTTTGCCTTGCAAAGATCCTAAATTCTTGGCTCAATGTTTGATAAACATAGCCTCAAATCATCCTCGATTTGTGCACGAATGCGGCATTTCGTTTTGAGTGCAGTCATTTTTGAGAATCCTGCCTCACACAAATATGTCGACGCAAAAGGAAGGAGAATCTTCAAAGCGAAGTCACAGAGTTCAGGATATTCCTGCATCAATGCTGCCCAGAATGACGAAAGAGGGCAGGAGCTGTGGAAACAACACGAGACTGTGCCGTGACTGGGAAGAGCGTCTCGACGGTGTTTAGAGTCCCGCAGCAGCAGAGAGCGCCGTCAGCGCAGATGAAGAGTTCTGCTTCAAATACATGCAATACGCTGAAGCTTGCTGCAAAGCCCCAGCAAAATTACCATGAATGTGTCCGGGGGAAATAGTAAGGAGATATTTGAATTATTTACTAATAAACTAGTGTTTTCTGTGTCAGTGTCGCAAAGATGAAGATGATGATCTCCTCATTAGACGCGCCTTTAGAGAGAAGTGCATCTTCACTGATTATAATGAAAGAGTTTTTGTTATCGATTTGATTTATTTCGTTAAGTGGTAATTTAAAGCTTTCTATAGATATATTTATCATGTCTGTGAGGCATGTATTCGCTGACTTTCGGTTCATTTTTGTGAAGCGTTCCTCTTCAAGACGAGACGGCGCATCATTGTTTTATATATTTTATAAAAAGTTTTTTTTAATATTGTGAGTGCACACAAATAAAAGTAGACCCTTTACAATTCCGAATGATGTATTACTCTTACCTTTATGAGCAAAAATTAGGCGTAAGTTGTTTTCATTTTTAAAAAAAATGCAATTGATTGCGCTGGTGCCTCCACGTCCTGCTCTTTAGCTTCGACTCTCCGCACAAACTACTGGATGCAGCGCACATTTAACTAGGTTTAACCTTTAAATATTGTTATATGCTTGAACTGTTTTAGTATATCTATAGATTGTATTTTAGGCAAGTCGTGATGATTTGAGAAGGCTAAATTGATCAAACATGGCTATGATCAGCCTGCCGGTCTGCCGCTGGCTGCTTGGTCGTTACTTTAAGAAAGAATAAACTTATCTAACGAACAAAAAAATGCTCCAAACGTTTTTCTAAATTAACTTAATAAAAAAACGAAACGAAATTTCAAAAATTCGCCATTACATACAAAACTGAACTATTTGACCGAGCCACCGAGGGGGATTCTACCGGAACGTGATCTGTACGGAGGGGGACAACAACCCACTTTCCAGGAGAAGAAATGCCAGTGTTGCCTCCTGCTCAGGGCACTGTAACTGCCACGCCGCTAGTTTCAGTTTTGCTTTAAATATTTAGTCTGGGCCTTTATAATAAATGTTTATAGTGAATGCCACTGTAATTTTTGTTTGTTTTTTTACTTATTTTCATTCCGTTTCTGTTATTAACACTGCTAAATTTACAGGATTTTTTTGGAGTGAAGGGAATATAAATACATGTTTCTAATTTTTGCAAACGTTGAGTTTATTTTACATTATTTATGAATGAAATGATAAAATGTGTCTTATACATCAATCGACTTGTTCCCCAATGCAACTTATCTGTGTGTCATAAAGTGCTCATAAAAAAGGCAGAGATGGTACAAGAATAGAACTGCCATATATGTACAAGTATAGGCCTACATACAGTACAGTAGTGAGTGTCAATTTAATAAAACTAAACAATAAAAATCAAAGCTTCATTTGTCAAACATATAATGCGGCCCCTCACTTGGTACGGAAAACTTGATGTGGCCCACGAGTCAAAAAGTTTGCCCACCCCCTTGAGCTAGTGCTTCGCGATGGACCATGCAATGTGTCCATTTCACAAGTGGAGCTACTTGCTGAACGCGAGCAGCTAGGCCACGCCCCGTCATTGCCTGCGCACCATCCGTGCATAGGCCAACGCATCGGTCTCAAGCCAAACCATTTTCACGTATTTTTCGCATCCGTAGCAAATATTTTGAGGGGTGTTTTTGACAATTGAGAGCCATCAAATGACGAATATGAAAAAACGAATACGACAGTTTTGGACTCAGTCAGGGTGCAAGGACCTTAAACTTTTGAGGCTTGCGCAGCTTCTCGAGGAGAAATCAAACAAATGACACTGATTTCATATGACAGTTCAACAAACAAGTTAATAATATTAAGTCACTTACATTTTAGACGAAATAATGACTGTTTTGGTCTATTTTAGCAGCGAAAATAGATCCGATGAATCCAAACAAAGAGCGCATCTCACAGCAACATTCAATCGTGTTTTGAACGATTCAGTGTTTTGAACGAATCGGTTGAGTCAAAGATTCAATGACCCATGCACAAAAATCTGTCTCATTCTTGATGAATCGGCCGTTTGAACGAATCGTTTGAATGAACGACTCAATGACTCGCTTAATAAAACCGCTTCACCTGCATTTGCGCTCACTATCGACAAACCAATCAAATTTGTTCAAAACTCTTTTTTTAAAATCAGTCCAAACACATTTTAATTTTTATTCAGGAGTTATGTATATACAAAACTATAACTTTTTATGACAGTAGTTTCGTGATTTTTTTCAGTTTTTTTTCCCTCCCATCCTGTAGCCTACTCGCGCCCCCCCGGGAGAGTGTCCACGCCGCCCCACCGGTTGAGAACCACTGGTTTAGGTGATAAGCAGGTGTCATAATTTTCTCCTATAGTTTAAAATAGAACTAGACACCTTAGCTATTTAGAGATGCTGTATATTTTTTCCTTTTGAACTTTTGACATACTTTGTGCAGACTCTGACACAAAAGGCTATGCTTCCTCTCTGAGAGGAGGGGGGTGTGGGGGGGGCAGTTGCAAGCAGTGACAGAGAGAACTATATAAATGATATAAATGTATAGCTTAGCCTGCCCAAAAAAAAGACCATATAAACATTGCAGATAACATCTGAAGTAAAAATTAATTTACATACACGTAACACAAAAATGAATCCCCTGTGACTGAATCGCTTCAAATCGGGTGATTTTAGGTCATCGGTTTGCATGTGACTCAATGGGGCTCTCTGCTGGTAGGGAATAGTCAGATGGCGGATCGAACACTTCCGGTGGCTTCACCGCCTGTCGGCAGTTTAGAACGCAACGAGCGATCCAGTCATATATATAGATCAGTGATCTGAACCCATTTCTATCTTATTTTTCTTACTTTGTTTCACCTATAACAAAATTCAAACATTGACAAATAAACCTCTTTTTCCTAACACGTTTAAAACCAACAATAAATACATCTATAGAAAAAGATTAATTCAAACTATAAAATATATTTTGTAATAAACTAAAAACCTTCTCAGTCTAAAACAATCCACCTTTTTTTCCATTTTTCTAGTAAATGAAAAACAAATCGTCTTGACTTAATTTTCAAACTTAAAACAACTCTTTACGTATTCTCAAAGTCTGGTCCAGTCAAATGAACTAGACTCCCCATTGTACATATTTTGGAAGCCACATGTTTTTCTGTAAGTCCAGGAATATTACAGTCATCATTTGTTAAATCAAAGCATGCTCCATATATTAGCGGTTCTTCAAGGAGCCAGTAAAGAGACTTAAAATGTTCTTCTCTTTGCACTTTGAACATATTCCACACTTTAAAAACATTTTGATAAAAAATAGGCATTCAACTGATATTCAGCTTTGAAAAGCCCATAAAAAAAGATTCCTGTCCATATTCAAATTTCCACATTTTTGTAATATTTTACATGCAACTACTTTGCAGCTGGAAGTTACTGAACCATTAAGAAGTCTTTGCAAAAACTGTGAATGAAAAGCTGCTGTTCTGCTTTGAAGATGTATTAATCCTTGTCCTCCTTCTTTGGGTAAAAACAATACACTCTGAGGAACCCAATGTAACTTATTCCAGAATAAATCAACTAAAATTGCTTGAATCTCTGCTAACTAACATAGAGGAGGATGCAGGTCAACTTATGCCATGAAGACCATGCTACTAAATTATTTATTACAAAGGTTATTACAAAGGAGTCCTTCCCAAATTTTTTGTTGATCTTTATTTTGATGGTCCCTTTAACACGTTCTGTTGCACCTACATTTCTACTGACTCTCATTAGAGTGTTAGTAGTGTATTAGTTGACTGGTAGGGTTAGGGTTAGATTAAGTTGACACGTTCTTGAAAAGTTACTTACAGTCAGTAGAGTGTCTGTTGGGAGACCATCACAAATAAGGAGTTAGTAAATATGAAGCAGACAGTCTACTAATACTCTAATGAGAGTTTGTAGTTGCAAAATTACTTAGTGTCGACAGAATGTTCAAAAGGGACCATCAAAATAAAGTGTTACCAGCAGTTTTGCTATGATAAAATCATGGTTAATTTTGGTAAGGGTTGTTATGTCCACGTTTTTGTTGAAGTAATTAAAGAGGCTGTAGCATTTCTATTGCAAAAAGGTGGCCAAAAATTAAGAAGATATTTTAATTAAATGTTTGGTAAATATTAAACAAGGATTTGATCATTCTGTACAGGTGCATCTCAGAAAAAAAGTTTTTTTTCTTGTAACTTATTTCAAAAAGTGAAACTTTCATATATTTTAGATTCATTACATGTAAAGTCTTTTCCTGAAGCTCTGTTCAGGAAAAGGGCTACCAAGCCACTTCTGAAAGAGAAACATCGTCAGAAGCATCTTACCTGGGCTGTGGAGAAAAAGAACTGGACTGTTGCTCAGTGGTCCAAAGTCCTCTTTTCAGATGAAAGTAAATTTTGCTTTTCATTTGGAAATCAAGGTCCCAGAGTCTGGAGGAAGAGTGGAGAGGCACACAATCCATGTTGCTTGAAGTCCAGTGTGAAGTTTCTGAAGTCTGTGATGATTTGGGCTGCCATGTCTTCTGCTGGTGTTGGTCCACTGTGTTTTATCAAGTCCAAAGTCAATGCAGCCATCTACCAGGAGATTTTGGAGCACTTTATGCATCCATCTGCTGACAAGCTTTATGGAGATGCTGATTTCCTTTTCCAGCAGGATTTTAGCACCTGCCCACACTGCCAAAACCACTTCCAAGTGCTTTCCTGACCATAATATTACTGTGCTTGACTGGCCAGCCAGCACGTCTAACCTGAACCCCATATGATATCTACGGGATATTTTCAAAAGAATGATGAGAAACAGTGGATCCAACAATACAGACGAGCTGAAGGCTCAATACTGCCTCAGCAGAGCCACAGGCTGATTGCTTCCACGCCACACCTCACTGATGCTGGAGTTTGTGCTAAAGGGGCCCCGACCAAGTATTGAGTGCAGAAATGAACACACTTTAAAGAACTTGAACTTTTCTGATTTGCAAATCCTTTTTTTGATTGATCTTAGGAAATATTCTAATATTTTGAGATACTGATTTTTTCATTTTCATGAGCTGTAAGCTCTAATCATCAAAATTAAAACAAAAAAACTTTTGAAGTGTTTTACTTTACATGTAATGAATCTAAAATATATGAAAGTTTCACTTTTTGAAATAAGTTACATGAAAAAATGAACTTTTTCACCATATTCTAATTTTCAGAGATGCACCTGTAAGTGTAATAGCAGGCCTTTGGTGCCCTTTGCACCTAGATAGATTATATCTGAGGGAAAAAGAAAGGATGTGATGTTCAGAACATGGTAACTACAGTAATTATCAAAGTGGGAAGTGATGCCCTCTGGGGGAATTTGGCCAGGGGTGTTTTAACACCACAGACAAGGTTTGAGAAGAAAAAAAATCATTATGAAATTATAATTATATTTTCCTAATCCCAGGTATTTTGGGCTGTAGGATTATAAAAACATGTGATAAAATAAAATAAAGTAGTCTTTATAAAATTGCTAAATAAATCTATCAGTACTTTTTTATTTAAGTACATAAAAAATCGAGTACTTTTGTGCTTTCACTCAAGTAAAATTGAAAAAAGCACTACTTTTACTGGAGTAATATTTTATAATACGTATCTTTACTTTTATTCAAATACTTGATTTGTGTACTTCGTCCACCACTGTTTACATCTGTGGAGCGTCTCAAACTCCATCTCTGCATATTGTTGTGAGTTTGGGTTTATTATAACGTTCATCTGGGAATGCAACGTGCACCATTTCATCAGATTTGTAAAGTAAATAATTTGTAAAACTACACAAACTCAGGAGAATACATCAATGTCTTTATCAATATGCTAACTGTTCATCGTGATTTCAAAATAAAAGCTCAAACCCTGGCTATGAGTTTACACATTTTGATGTCCACATATTCAATAAATTACAATGGCTATAGCATTTCTGCCGTAAAGAAATGGCCACATATTAAAGATTAAGTGGACATTTGAATTAAACAATATTTAGTTAATATTAAACAAGAATTAGATTGCACAGTAGTAAAGTGTAAAACAATTGTCAGGCTGTTGGCACCCTCTGCAGGCCTTTGTTGTAATCTGTAATATATAGTACTTTAGCTCTATTGTTTTTTTAAGTTTTTTTTTTCAATAAAACCTGATTACTTGCTTTTGATACTTTATTTGAACTAAGTATTATTGCCTTATTGCTATTATATATGTATTTTAACGGCTATTATTCAGTTGCATCTATTTTATTACTACAAAAAATTATTATAATTATAGGGTCCTATGAAATCCATTTTATTTATTTCCATTATTAATTTAGTTTTTTTTCTGTTATAATTTTCTATACTAAATTCAAAACTGTAAATTGTTTTACAGTTTTATTTTTACCAAATTCTGTGTTTTCCATTACTTTTCTTGATTCCATTTTAAAGGTGCCATTACATTTTAATAATCAAAAGCATCTATATATACAGTGGGGGAAATAAGTATTCAACACTTGAACAAATGTTTTATTAAACACATTTCCAGTGCAGCAATTCACATGAAATTTTGACCAGATGTTGGTATTAACTTAAGAAATCTACACAGATAAAGAAATCATAAAATTACAATCCATAAAGAAGTTATATTTAATGTAGTGAAATAGAAGAAGAAAAAAGTATTGAACACACAAAGAAAAAGCAGTACACCAAGGCAAGACAAAGCAAGACAACAGCTGATTTCACTAATTAGTTCAACCTCCTATTTGTGCAAATTAGAATCAGCCAGGTTATTGCAGGTTAATCAGTTAGAAAAAGCCTTACCCACCTCTGAATGCAAGTATACAAACATCTCATGATGGGTAGAGGCAAAGAGCTGTCCCAAGACCTTCGCAACAAGATTGTTGTGCTGCATAAAAATGGTAGTGGTTATAGACGGATTTCACAACTCCTAAATGTTCCTGTAAGCACCATTGGCTCCATTATACGCAAGTGGAAAGAAAAAAACTCCACCATCAACCTGCCACGCAAAGGAGCTCCTCGAAAGATTTCTGATCAGGGAGTCAGAAGGTTAATCAGAAGAGTAATCCAAGAGCCAAGGACCACTCGGAAAGAGCTACAGAGAGACTTGGAAGCAGCAGGTACAGTTGTCACAGAGAAAACTATAGGCAATGCACTCCGCCACCACGGCCTCCATGCACGCTCACCTCGGAAGGCTCCGTTTTTGAAGAAAAGGCATGTTGAAGCTCGTTTGATGTTTGCTTAAAAACATTTGGACAACCCTGTGAATTACTGGGAGAATGTAGTCTGGTCAGACGAGACAAAAATTGAACTTTTTGGCAATAATACCACACGCCATGTTTGAAGGAGAAATGGCTCTGCATATGACCCTAAAAATACCATACCAACAGTGAAGTTTGGAGGTGGAAGCATCATGGTATGGGGCTGTTTTTCTTCTCATGGTACTGGCAGAATCCATGTTATTGAAGGGAAGATGAATGGAGCCATGTACCGGGAGATTCTTGAGGTGAATCTGTTACCATCCGCCAAGATGATGAGGATGAGACATGGATGGACATTCCAGCAGGACAATGATCCAAAACATACTGGAAAGGAGACTCGGAATTGGTTCCAGAAGAAGAAAATAAAGTTGTTGGAATGGCCCAGTCAATCACCAGACTTAAACCCAATAGAGAATTTATGGAAGGAACTGAAGATCAAGATTCACAAGAGGGCCCCGCGGAACATTCAAGATTTGAAGACAGTCTGTTTAGAAGAATGGACCAAAATCCCACCTGCACACTGTGAACGATTAGTTTGTTCATACAGGAAGCGTCTTGAAGCTGTTATTGCAAACAAAGGCTTTTCCACCAAGTATTAAGTATAATCTCAGTTAGTGTGTTCAATACTTTTTTCCTGAGTCATTTCAATTTATTACACATAACTTTTTTATGGTTTGTAATATTCAATATTTTTTCTCTGTGTAGATTTCCTGAGTTAATACCAACATCCGGTCAAAATTTCATGTGAATTGCTGCACTGGAAATGTGTTTAATAAAAAATTTGTTCAAGTGTTGAATACTTATTTCCCCCACTGTATATATATGTATATATATATATATATATAGTCGACAATTCAATGCTTCAATTCGAGGAGCCTGATTCGACTCCCAATCTCACAGTCGAATATTCGCAGAGGTGTTATGATCATGCCATTTTGGCTGTACAGTCGTGGCCAAAAGTTTTGAGAATGTCATAAATATTAATTTTCACAAAGTCTGCTGCTTCAGTGTTTTTAGATCTTTTTGTCAGATGTTACTATGGTATACTGAAGTAAAATTACAAGCATTTCATAAGTGCCAATGGCTTTCATTGACAATTACATTAAGTTTAAGCAAAGACTCAATATTTGCAGTGTTGACCCTTCTTTTTCAAGACCTCTGCAATTCGTCCTGGCATGCTGTCAATCAACTACTGGGCTACATCCTGACTGATGGCAGCCCATTCTTACATAATTAATGCTGGGAGTTTGTCAGAATTTGTGGGTTTTTGTTTGTCCACCCGCCTCTTGAGGATTGACTGCAAGTTCTCAATGGGATTAAGTTCTGGGGAGTTTCCAGGCCATGGACCCAAAATTTCAATGTTTTGTTCCCCAGGCCACTTACTTATCACTTTTGCCTTATGGCAAGGTGCTCCATCATGCTGGAAAAGGCATTGTTCGTCACCAAACTGTTCTTGGATGGTTGGGAGAAGTTGCTCTCGGAGGATGTTTTTGTGTCATTCTCAAAACTTTGGTCTCCTAAAGTTGATTCAGCTGTGGGATCAGGGCACCTCCAGTGCAGAGCTTGCTCAGGAATGGCAGCGGGCAGGTGTGAGAGCATCTGCACGCACAGTGAGGCCAAGACTTTTGGAGGATGGCCTGGTGTCAAGAAGGCCAGCAAAGAAGCCACTTCTCTCCAAAAAAAACATCAGGGACAGATTGATCTTCTGCAGAAAGTATCGTGAATGGACTGCTGAGGACTGGGGCAAAGTCATATTCTCCGATGAAGCCCCTTTCCGATTGTTTGGGGCATCTGGAAAAAGGCTTGTCAGGAGAAGAAAAGGGGAGCGCTACCATCAGTCCTGTGTCATGCCAACAGTAAAGCATCCTGAGACCATTCATGTGTGGGGTTGCTTCTCATCCAAGGGAGTGGGCTCACTCACAATTCTGCCCAAAAACACAGCCATGAATAAAGAATGGTACCAAAACACCCTCCAACAGCAACTTCTTCCAACAATCCAACAACAGTTTGGTGAAGAACAATGCATTTTCCAGCACGATGGAGCACCGTGCCATAAGGCAAAAGTGATAACTAAGTGGCTCGAGGACCAGAACGTTGAAATTTTGGGTCCATGGCCTGGAAACTCCCCAGATCTTAATCCCATTGAGAACTTGTGGTCAATCCTCAAGAGGCGGGGGGACAAACAAAAACCCACTAATTCTGACAAACTCCAAGAAGTGATTATGAAAGAATGGGTTGCTATCAGTCAGGATTTGGCCCAGAAGTTGATTGAGAGCATGCCCAGTCGAATTGCAGAGGTCCTGAAAAAGAACGGCCAACACTGCAAATACTGACTCTTTGTATAAATGTCATGTAATTGTCGATAAAAGCCTTTGAAACGTATGAAGTGCTTGTAATTATATTTCAGTACATCACAGAAACAACTGAAACCAATATCTAAAAGCAGTTTAGCAGCAAACTTTGTGAAAACTAATATTTATGTTATTCTCAAAACTTTTGGCCACGACTGTATGGAGGTGCTCAGTGTCTGATTTCACACAGAACTACCGGTTTTCTCCCAATAAGTTAATATACTATGATTATGCTAATACTGTAAATAAGAATCTGAAAAGAAAAAAGCTTTAAATAAATATTTTAATGTGCGTAAATAAATCCAACCACCCCTATTATAGATTTAAGTTTCACTTTCCATAATCCGTGACCGACAGAGGAGCATCTTGACGGCAAGGATTTAAAACTTTAACAAGACTCAAATTGACACAGGCAGAGTGAAAGACTGGATTTTTTTAGATCAGGTAGGATACAAGTGATTTCAAAACATTTTCCCTGTGTGTTAACATCAATATTTATGACTGTTGAATGTCTTACACTCTTGGTAATGTATTTTGCCCCGCCCCCAAACATATGATTCGACTATCAGTCGACTATCAGCGAAATTCGAAAATTCCGAGTCGACTATGAATATCCTTAGTCGGGGACACCCCTAATGTATATATACATATAATTATTTTTTTTAATTTTTTTTTTTTCAGAAATACTGTGTATTTACATTTTTCTCCTAAATGTATTTTGGTACATAAGTTTTGATTAATTTTATTAGTAGTAGTTGTACTATCATTATAATATATAAGTAATATATTTCTGATTTCTGATGAAGTTTCTTTAAGTTAACCTGAACTTTTATTTTGACAGGTTGCTGTGAAGACCTTCGAGTTCTGTTTGTAGCATGTATGATATAAATTTACATTTAGTCATTTAGCAGACGCTTTTATCCAAAGCGACATACAAATGAGGACAATAGAAACAATCAAAACCAACACAAGCGCAACAACATGCAAGTGTTAATACAAGTCTTGGTTAGCCTAACGCAGTTCACATACAAATTATTATTATAATAATTATAATTATTTATTATTATTATTTATTTGTTTTATTTGTTTTTTTTAATAGAAAAAAGAAAGCTAGTGTTAGTTTTACAAGAAAAGGTAGGAGTTAGACAATAAATAAGCAATTGATAGAGGGTCAAATGTGTGGGTGTTTTTAAATAAAAAGAAGACAGATAAAATTAAATTAGAATAGAGAGTGCTAGAGCTAGAGAGTCAAACAAGGATGGAAGAGATGAGTTTTTAGCCGTTTCTTGAAGATGGCTGAGGATTCAGCTGCTCGGATTGAGTTGGGCAGGTCATTCCATCAGATGGGAACAGTTAATGAAAAAACAGATATGACAACAGTTTTTCCACAAAAGTAGTTCTAGAGATTATATTCACACGTTCATGTGCTCATATATGGAGGCAGCCAAGGCTGAAAACACAGCAAGCATCAGACATGCTTCAGTATGCGTGTAGTAAACGAAACCGCGTGTCTGTGCCATTCATTCATATAAAGACACGCAGAACATGCAGAATTCACATTTAAATAGTATATTTGTGACTTAATATTCACAGACACTAGTCCATATCATGTTTTGGTTTAAGTGTACTGATTTATCCATCCAAAAATAAACAGTAAATTCTGTTTTTATGACTGGATTCCTCGATTCCGTCTGCGTTTTCCACATCGCGGAAATCATAGGGCACTATAATTATCCGATTACTCAATTAATCATCAGAATAATCTACTGATTACTCGACTGCCAAAATAATCAGTAGTGACATGCAGCCCTAACCTCCGTTTGCATTGAACTTTCAGCGTCGTCACTAAGCAGATATTGTTTATGTTCAAACAGCAATATTGTACACTAACTAAATTTAAAAAAGAGAAATCACAATCAACCACCCTTTTAATGCTTTTCATAACAGGATCAAACCTAATGAAACTAGAAAGCATAAATAAACCACAAACACACTCACCAATTAGAAGAAGAATGAAATATAGAGTTTGGTCCATTTCTGAAGAAACACAATGTAAAGAATATTAATATTTCAAAAGACTAATTTTATTTAATGCGTGAGTTGTTCTTACATTAGAGGTCATGTGTTTCTGTACTGAGTCTGATCATTCTTTAAACTTTGTTTTTATTATCTTCTCTCCTCCCCCATTCAGCATTACATCATTTGTTTATTAACAAAAGGCTTTTTCATTTTTCTTCCTCTTTCATGTGTTGATCTTTGTGTTAATTTGAATGTGGTAGAGACTGGAGGCTCTGTATGTTCAGTAATGTAGTACTGCATTTCCACAGTGACTTCACAGGAAAAATCCCTCAACCTTTGGATTTTCTCATCTTATTGTTTGTTTTCCACGTTTTTCACCTTGAGCATGTTTCTGTATCCCAAACAGAGAACAATATTGTCACAAAATTTGAACATAATCTGTCACCATTAGCACAGTATCTGGTGCTTCATGAGCACTGTGTGCACAATGTAACAACACTCAGCTCTTTATTTATGGAAATCACAGGTACAGAGAATGTCCACATTATTTCACTATGTACTGTATGCAAGTGCACCATTGCCCTTTCTTCATATAATATCAGCTTATATAACAAAGTAAATTACATTCACTGGCAAATAAATGCATTTACACGAGTTACAAGAGCAGAAAATTCATTTAAATAAAGAAACATTAAACTCATGAAAATGTGAAATTATAATGAAATACACTCTATCACTACAACAGCTGCATTTAATTAAAATAAGATCTACATTTATTATTTAATGACTTATCTTAATAGATGAATAAGAACAAGATTGAAGTGAATTGCCGTGTGGCGACCCATACTCGGAATTTGTGCTCTGCATTTAACCCATCCAAGTGCACACACACACAGTAGTGAACACACACCTGGAGCAATGGCCAACCAATGCTGCGGTGCCCGGGGAGCAGTTGGGGGTTTGTTACTTTGCTCAAGGTTTAACCTCAGTTTTGGTATTCCACTCCCCCCACCGACAATTCCTGCCGGACCTGAGACTCCAACCCGCGAGTAACCTCCAACAAGTCTGACTCTCTATCCATTAGGCCACGACTGCCCCTTGCACTTGCTTAATGCAGTCTCTGAGTGTTAAAATTTCAGATGGATTCGGAACAGTGCCTTGACAAAGGGAAGCAATAAACTGGAGTCTGTCTAACAAAGTGGAGAAGAAGCAAAGACACAGCTGCAGAGAGAAGAAGTGGGAGGGGCTGATGGATCTTCAAATACCCTCCAGAAAGAGGAGTGCACACTTCTGCATGGAGTGCCATCACAGACTGATGACCCAGTGCAACAGCCGAACAGCTTCAACTTTATTGAGTGGTGCGGTATGTTGCGGACCGGGTTTGGTGGGCTGCTCTGTGCCAAAAAGAGCGGCCCACCAAACCCGGTCCGCAACACCGCACCACTCAATAAATGACTGGCATACTTCTTTACATTACAATTTGTCTTGGTGTATATGGCAAATAGTAAATCATTTTTTTAAGAATTTTTACGAGGGAAAGTTTAATATCACTAAAGTTAAATACCTATATTATCAGTCCATATGACACAATGCTCTGGTATCGTCTAAGACAGTGGTTCTCAACCTATTTTTTTTCAGTGGGCCGCACTGTCCAAGTTCAAGTTTCACAGGCTGCATATCATTTATATATGATGTGTAGGAAACTTTTTCCTCGTCGAAGCAGAGACCAGGAGACGTTGGGATATCTTTCATACAGAAGTTACTCTTTATTGAGAACTCAACGCGAGGGTTAATTAAGTGATTGATGGTTGTTCAGGTCTATGTGATATCACATATTGCTATAAACTTGGGATATCACATTTTCATTCTCTAAACTCATCCTTTCTCTCTTTCTGCAATGTGTGAATGTGTGAATGCGTGTGTTCATGTTAGATTAGTTTATGTCTTAGGTTTATATAAATAAAGTCTTATTTATATTGAAAAGAGAAGTATCTTGTGTTTTGTGCTTACAAGTTAATGTCTTAATCTGCCGATCTTGTTACTGTGCTTATTAATAGTGTTTTCACTATATTTTGGATTTTAATATCCAGTGCAGAATTAATGTTATACGGCTCGTTCAGTGAATCACTGCCGACTCGGTGATCAGCCGTGAAACAGTGATTCTGTTCAAATTCCCTGTAAAATCATTAATGATTCCCTTTGAGCTAAATTAAATTATTATTGATGTATCAAACCCTACAGGGGGCAGTGTTTAGGAATGGAAACAAAGCACCTGGGTGACAACCTGAAACAAAGCATGCAAATGAAGTATAGGTATAGCAACCTGCCCCATTTAATCACTCCTAATCCAATCAGCCTAACTGCCCAAAGATTGGGGCAGGGGCACCAAGAGCCATTACAAACAAAAGGTGAGAGTCTCCGAGAATGGCTCATTGGACTTATAATAAGAGAACAGGAACCTCTTGCTACAAACTTTGTTTAACAGAATCATTCATCTGATGTCATCATCTTCACCATAAATGCTAAATAAAATGTACCTAACTTTTTCAGTTTATATATTATTACATTGGAACCTAGATTTAACATTTTATAAATTTGTAATCCAACAGACATCACCAATGCAAGCTAACCATATATCAAGGTATCTAAATTATTAGAATTAGATTTATTATTATTATTAGAGTATAATTCTACTTACCATTAATGGGACACCTGATGTTGTCGGGAGCAGACCAATTTGGTGAAATCCAGCTCGAAAGGAGTAACAGCACAATGAAGTTGTGACTGTAAGTTGGAGTCTGTAAGACGCAAACGGAAACGTGACTTGATGCGCATCATTGCAGAAAATGTGCGTTCACAAAAAATGTGCGTTCGCAAATGTATGTAGATCCAAAGATGGAGAGCACTTTTGAACTTAATAATCTGAGGTTTTGTCCAGAGATGTTTCGCCACATTTCTGCAGCTGAGGGTGACTGCTGCGCAGTATGGCTGTGTCCTCTTGCCTGAACATCCATCAGTTCATCTTCAAGCGGGGCAAACTGAAAGTTGCAGCCAAGTCCTTGATTTTTTCCACAGGAAAAGTGAATGGCTCTCTGATGAAATGACCTGCAGATTTTATTTTCTCAAGATCAGAAAAAACAAGAGATGAATTTTTCCTGGATTTGATTGACAGTTTTAACGAATGGTTCTCTCTGTTGTATGTCCAGTACATCCTCACACGCATCTTTCAGAAGTGGAAAGTGAGTTAAATCACCATCTTTCAGTTGTACAGTGTACAGTCCTAGCTTCATTTTGAAATTCTCAACACAGCCCAACAGGTCATCAACATGTTTTCCGTCACCTTGAAGTTGCAGGTTCAGCTTGTTTAGGTGAGCTGTGACGTCTGCACTTGAATGAAGTTGACCACCTTGACCACGGTGCCCATAACCTCCACGAAGTATCCATCAACTAACTTGCTGCATACAGGTGCATCTCAGAAAATTAGAATATGGTGAAAAAGTTCATTTTTTCTTGTAACTTATTTCAAAAATTTAAACTTTCATATATTTTAGATTCATTACATGTAAAGTAAAACACTTCAAAAGTTGTTTTGTTTTAATTTTGATGATTAGAGCTTACAGCTCATGAAAGTCAAAAATCAGTATCTCAAAATATTAGAATATTTACATTTGAGTTTCAATAAATGACCATCCCTACAGTATAAATTCTGGGTATCTCTTGTTTTTTGAAACCCCAATAATGGAGAAGATTGCTGACTTGGCAATGATCCAGCAGACGAACATTGATGCCCTCCACAAAGAGGGTAAGTCACAGTGGGCCATTACTGAAAGGTGTGGCTATTCAAGGAGAGCTGTATCAAAGCATTTTAAATGCAAAGTTGACTGGAAGGAAGAATTTGGGTAGGAAAAGGTGCACAAGCAACAGGGATGACCGCAAGCTTGAGAATACTGTCAAGCAAAGCCGATTCAAACACTTGTGAGAGCTTCAGAAGGAGGGACTGAAGCTGGAGTCAGTGCATCAAGAGTCACCACGCTCAGACTATTGCTCAGTGGTCCAAAGTCCTCTTTTCAGATGAAAGTAAATTTTGCATTTCATTTGGAAATCAAGGTCCCAGAGTCTGGAGGAAGAGTGGAGAGGCACAGAATCCTTGTTGCTTGAAGTCCAGTGTGAAGTTTCTGAAGTCTGTGATGATTTGGGCTGCCATGTCTTCTGCTGGTGTTGGTCCACTGTGTTTTAACAAGTCCAAAGTCAAAGCAGCCGTCTACCAGGAAGTTTTGGAGCACTTTATGCTTCCGTCTGCTGACAAGCTTTATGGAGATGCTGATTTCCTTTTCCAGCAGGACTTTAGCACCTGCCCACAATGCCAAAATCACTTTCAAGTGGTTTGCTGACCATGATATTACTGTGCTTGATTGTCCAGCCAACATGCCTGACCTGAACCCCATATGGGATATTTTCAAGAGAAACAGTCGATCCAACAATACAGACGAGCTGAAGGCTCAATAGTGCCTCAGCAGAGCCACAGGCTGATTGCTTCCACGCCACACCTCACTGATGCTGGAGTTTGTGCTAAATGAACATACTTTAAAGAACTTGAACTTTTCTGATTTGCAAATCCTTTTTTTGATTGATCTTAGGAAATATTCTAATATTTTGAGATACTGATTTTTGACTTTCATTAGCTGTAAGCTCTAAACTTTTGAAGTGTTTTATTTTACATGTAATGAATCTAAAATATATGAAAGTTTCACTTTTTGAAATAAGTTACAAATGAACTTTTTCACCATATTCTAATTTTCTGAGATGCACCTGTAGTGCTTGCTGGTGTGAAATGCAGTGAAATGCCAACAAGTCCGGGGAGAGTTTTTGCATTTCAGCAACGAGACCCTTGTGTTTTCCCATCTTTGAGGGCACACCGTCAGTAGTGATGGAGACAACTGAGGATGCCGGTATAATCATGTCTTTGCATGCTTCACTAAGTGCTCTATGAATGTCCTCGCCCCTTGTTCGTTCATGAAGCGATTTCAACGCCAATAAATCTTCTGTAACCTCAAAAGTCTCTGAATTCACACATCTCACCCAAATGCAAAGCTGAGCAATGTCTCCGATGTCTGTCGATTCATCCACTGCCAAACCGAGTGCTGAAGCAGTGGCTAGCTTAGTTTTTAGTTGTTCTGTCAAATTCTCAGACATTTCAGAAATTCGACGAGTAACTGTGTCATTGCTGAGCTGTAAACTTTTTATCCTGGGAATTATCTCGCTCTTGTTGCTCAGATCATCAAATAGACATTGTTATTCCAGAAAACAGTTCTTAACTAGCTCCCCATCACTGAATGGTTTGCCGTGTTTGGCAAGGAGCCAGGAAATTTTGAATGTTGCTAATGTCATGGCCTGAGACACTTTTAAGCTAGCTCGCATTATCTTGAGAGCTCTTTCCTGAGATCCAGGTGGATATTTCTGGTCAAAAGTTGCATGGGTGGTACCCGAAATGTCTTCTGACATTGTAAGTTTTGCATACACCCAGTATTTTACTACAGAGCAGGCAGAAAGGCTGTCCATCTCGTTGACAGCAAACTGATTCTTCCATTCTTCAAGCACTCTCCTACCTTCACTGCTGACGCTGTGACTCTTCTTGTTTGCATGTGTTGCTTCTAGGGCTGTCACGATATTAGATTTTTCATATCACGGTTATTGTGGCCATAAGAATTCACAATATCGATATATCGCGATATCTATAGAAACCTTGGGGGGGGTTATGACAAATAATTTTTTACTTTGTTTATTGAATTTTTCTTTTTCACCCAACAAACATAAGGATACTGATAAACGCAGGGCACAAGACTCTAGCTTTCTCTGACTTCTTTGGAGCTCCTATGAAATAACAAGAGAAAAAATACTGTCAATTTCAACAGTATGATGAATAAATATTAATGGTAACACGTTACAATAAGATGTCATTTGATAACATTAATGTATTAACTAACAATATATTTATTACACAATTTATTATTCTTTGTTAATGTTAATAAAAATAGAGTTGTTCATTGTTCATGTTAGTTCACAGTGCATTAAAGTTTACAAACACAACTTGTGATTTTAATAATGCATTAGTATGCTGAAATTAACATTAACTAAGATTAATAAATGCTGTAGAAATATTGTTCATTCTCATTTCATGTTAACTAATGAACCTTATTGTAAAGTGTTGCCATATTATCATATAAACTGATACTTTAACCTGTTAACTTGTATACCCGTATTTTAAGCTCTTTAACCTATAGTTGCGCCGGCGCCACTGAAGTCATGCAGTAAGAGCGCTGCTAATTCAGTTTTAATGTGCATCTAGAACGGCTGCAGATGAGGCATTAAGTGCATGGCACTGCGACCAACTTACCAGTTTACAGAGTTTAATATAGCAATGTGGTCGTTCAGTTTTTCAAGGTCAGTTTTAATCGTGTAACTGTTAATAATAGATTTGAACAAAGAAATGAAGTGTTACTACACACAAGCCGTATTCATTGCAAATACAAAAATAAGATGAGTAAAGAAAACACGGTACTTATTAAAATAATCACCCTTTAGGCAAGGCAAGTTCATTTATGCGATTCTTGCTTGATTTGAAGAGGATGCAAATTTACCTTTGTGTTGTTCTTGAGCCTGTGTAAATGAAAGAGCCTCGTAGAGTCTGATCTGGGGTTCAGAAAGCATCAGCAGTGTTTGAGACGCTCACTAGATTGATATTTATAAGGCTATAAAGAGGAAGATGGAAATGCACCTTGTTTCTTGGAAATGCACCACAAACATATTTCTTGCCAAATTTAATTTGTGCAAAAGAGTATACTTATCAGCTGATGCATGTGCGGCAAAAGATAAATAAAAAAATACCCACTTACCCAATGTTCTTTGGTGTAGGGTTCGGTTTAGTTTTTTTTTTTTTTTTGTCTCCCACATGTGAAACCACAGTGGTAAAACCAGTGTAAAATGGCAAATATTCTCAAGCTTGTAAATTTGAGGAAAAAATAAATAAAAAATCAGGAAGCAAAACAATAAACAACCTTTCCTTATCTGAACAATACTTATAATTTGCAAACTATAGTAGGTTGACAGATGAACATGATGCAAATGATACAAATGTTGATATCTAGTATTAAACTGCAAGCTGTAAGAACTTGAGACCTGTGCTCAAATGAAGATGTTAATGTAATAATCCATGCTATGAAATGGACAATAGGCAGACTGAAGTTGCTGAAACAAGTCATTCACTGCAAGATGAGCATGTACCTGTCGAGCAACTGTATTTTCTGATCATTTAGAAAAAAAAGGGTAAATTAGAGATGGGTTGAGAGTTTTCTCAGTGATTATAATCCATGCCAGGTTTCTTCATTTAGGGGTTATGGCTAAAAGAGAAGGTAAACAACACTTAACCAGATATGTGGGAATAGGATCTAACTGACAAGCTGTAGTCTTGATTTTTGAACACACTTATTTCATCAACTGTAGGTAAATCAAAACTAGAAAAGTGATCATCTTTCCACCTGAAAAGAAAAACATGCACTACAAGCCACATTATTATAAGTCATTACATTTAGATGTAAAAAATGCATTAAAAATGTCAAAATAATCACATAAAAACAGTAGAATCATTTTAATAAATGATAATTTAATGCTATTCTTTACTTTTTACTTTTTAATAACCATAGTGGTAAAACCAGCGTAAGTCTAGTGTTGAGTTAAGTCTGAGGATGTGGGTGTGTGTGCGGCAAAAATTACCCAGAAAAAACAAAAATTGCGAAAGATTACTCAATCATAGAAGAATGTATCCTCATTTAAAGATGCTCTTCTTTACTACTTCAGAAATTATAGGAGGGAGTGTTTTACTCCTGCTCCTGGAATGAAGGGAATTACAATTCATTCCTGTAATGTAAGAGAACAAACACATATACAGGCAAAGGTGTTAGAGCTGCAGTTGAGAAATGCAGTTAGAAAGCAGACAGGACCCAAGAGGTCAGGAGAACATAATAGTACAGATACAGATTGTATTATTAAAGAGGCAGAAAATGTAAGTTGCGGGGATATAATTGCTTAGTACATAAATGCACAGAATATATTTTATGAGCAGAGGCCATAAAAAAGTGAGAAATTTAACAGGAACAGAAGATAAACATTCACAATGGAAGGAAATGTTAATTAATTCATCTAAGGACCATATGGTTAAATAGAGGATGCCAGTTATATACACTGCAAAAACGGATGTGTTAAAAAAAACAACGCACATGGTTGTGTTGATAGCATTCTGACACATGTTGTGTAGATTAATGTGTAATTTGTTTTTAATGCGTCTGCACAGATCTGCACATAACATGTGTTATCTCCTGAGGGGAGGGCAGTTTGTATTTGTGAAAGAAAAAATACACATTTTATATAAATAGCACATGAAAAATCCCTAAAACAAATAAAAAAATAAAAATTAAATTATATACATCTGACTACATCAAATTTAAATGATTAACGGTTGCTTTTTTAAAATGCTTCGTCATTTTAAATTGCATCAGCCTCCTTTCTTGCGCTCTTTTCGCTCTGGCTGGCTTGAGAAGAAAAACCAAGATGTTGGCGGACACTGATCTATCTGTAAGTAAAATTTTTATTTTGTGTTTTGTGATGTTCACAGTTATTAGCTCGCTAGTTTGAAAACAATAACCTTTATTTTGAGAGAATTTTATGGTACTAATTAATATTTATGATATATATTTTTCCCATTGAAAATAGTACAACATTTTTTTTTTTCAAATTATTTTTCAATTTATGCAGTATTTCAGATGAAAATAGACACTAGGCCTTTAAAATCCAATTTTTTGAATGCAGATTAGCACCTCCTGGTGTGAGCAAAGAAAGAAAAACATGTAATTTCATGGTGTAACCACTAGTTGCCTGTATAGGACTCTATAGAGAGGCTTGTGAATTCCCTAGTTAAGTTTCTTAATTAACTTTTTGTTTATTGAGCTGTTGTAAATAATCAATATCACATTTGTAATCATGGTAATTTTTTGGAGAAAAATGGCACTCTTTGAGTGAAATTGATTAAATATGAAGTGGTATAAATACATACATTTTCTGCCCCCATGTCTTGAATTTGTGATCATTCTAAATGCATTTTAATAGACTGAATCATGCAGTGAAAGAAGGCACTCTAAATGCGCTCTCTCTAGTCTAGACTTCACTTAATGTATGCGTGCGCTCTGTAGGGCTGTTTTGAATGTTTTTTGCAAAATACTCGATCATGTCAAATTGCACATCGACAACAACAATTACGATATTATCGCAGACTATATATTGCACACCCCTACCGCTGAGGCATCTCAGATCTGTTACCTTGGTTTTTTATCCTATAAAAAATTATTATTTTACAACTTCTGTGATTGGAAAAATACAGAGGTCCGGACCTCGGGGACCTCAATGGTGGGTACGGCCCTGATTGTCAGTAACACATTTTAAAAAAGACAGAGATATGCTGGAACAGAAAACATGACAAAAAAGCTGTCTTTTTATAAAATCTAAACTACAGTTTAATGTGGAGGTTGTCGTACTTCATCAGGTGCAAAGATGTGTGCTGTTTAAAGCACGAGTGTTATTAAGTTCATATTACGGTTTTCTCCTGTACTCAATTTGTTATGAACTCAAGGTACATATTTCCATTCCTCAAAAGTGTTTGACTTTACCCAATACAAGTCTGTGTCATTATTATCTGATGATGGAGGGGACCAGACAAATAAACCTGCAAAATTTAAATTTACTTATGCAAGTTAATTGCACAATGTAATATGATATATTACATATTACTAGTTACCGTGCGTTCACACCGCCGCCGGCGAGAGCGCCAAAGTGGCCGGAGGTCATTCATTTTCAATGTGAGCTGGTGTTCTAATGATTTGTGCTACCCGCTCAGATTGTGCTACCTCCCATTAAAAAGATAGGTAGCACAAATCGATAGCGAAAAATGCTACCTATCAGATTGTGCTGCCGAGCAGCGGCGCGGGGCATCTTGGACGGTGTGGGTGTCGACTTCAACTCTCCTCAACGCCCACACCGTCCAAGATGCCCCGTGCCTTGAGCTTTACCGTGACTACAACGGACACGACGGTGACTTTGTAGTGTTGAGAGTAGACATCTAAAATAGTGTGTTTCTATAAATACTTTTACTTGGCTAACCATTTTTGTGAAGTGCATGACGTTTGCGTAGCCAAAGTGTTTGGATTGAGATTTATTTAGAAATGCATTCCAGTACAGTGTAAATAGCATTTCTCTCTTCTTCTTTGTTTCTCCAGGACCCAGACCATGAACCAGAATCTGTCACGGTTTTTAAAAATGGAAAAGAGTACTCAAAGAAGATTTATACTGTTCACAGTAGTGAGCATCTCATAAATCATACCACATCAGAACAAGGTTTTGCATTTTACAAAGTTCAGAAATACAATGCTGATTTCCAAGAATTTGTATATGTTGAAAGAAATGTAGAAATCAAGAACTTTGAAAGATTTCAGATCTACGTCAGCCACAGAAGCCCTGCACCACACACATTCGACCCATCAAATCCAGGTATTTTGTTTTTGTATTGTATATGGGTCATTCTTCATTTGTGGTGGCAAGTGGTGTCCCTCTACTTTACAACAGTTTAAATAAACTTTAAATACCAATAAATCATAAAATAATTTGTGCACTGTTAATAGTGACATTTTTATTTTAAAATACATATTGCATTTGTAATAAAATATGCATGTTCCCGCCATACCTCAGAGAGGTATCATGTAATGTAATTGCAACAGTATAATTTTTTTTACAAAAATTAAGTGGTTATATTGTGAATATAGATTTTATTTAACATGTGCAATTTTATTAAATTATTTTTAAAAATACATATTTTGTTATATTTAAGAAAAAAGTTGTGTCCCCCAAATTCATGTCTGTGGTGTTACAACAATGGATGTTGCCTCTTTAAGAAAAGAGGGAATTCTATTCGGACTACTTCCTGTGTGTAAAGGTTACTGCAGGTGCTGGCTGATCTGAGGGGTGCATGGGGAGTACATTCTTTTTTTTTTTTTTGAACTCAGACGCTCAGAAGGGAGCGGCATGCTCATAGGTGACCCTCAATAGTAAGGGGAGCAACGCCAGCTCGACCAACAAGGAGAGCATAGGGTCACAGAGCTCTGAGGGAGCGGAGAACCCAACTCTCAGTATGAGAGGGAACTCAGATGCTCGGAAGGGAGCAGCATGCTCATAGACCCTCTATGGATAGGGGAGCAAACAGAGAGATAGCTGGCCAGCGTCTCTTCCACAGGGGGCATCCCCTCATAGCCGTTTTCACGCATCCCCTCAATGTTAGCATAACTGGTATGCTGAAACCTATGAATGTGAGAGGAAAATGGCTTTTTCCATTCCCTCTCAACCTCCGCATGGAGATCAGGAAGAAATGGAAGGCTCACTCGAGCTGGGGGGCTATGGCCAGAAAGATAACGCTCATCGAGACGACCCCCTGGCGCCACCATCTTGGCCCGCTTCCACAGCAAGTCAAGCCTCGCCATGGCGCGTTCCATAACCTCCAACAGTTCGTCATACGCAGGGCAGGAGGATTGAGAGGGCTCAGTCTCAACTTCTTCGCCCTCAGACATCTCCTGCTCTTCCTGGGCATAACCCAGCAGAGCACTAGCTGCTGGATCAGATGATGTCAGAGAGATCGCATCATCGTCATCCAGCGACTCACTCTCGTTCGCGGCCGACGAGCGCGAGAGGGAAAGCCCCCTCTCTAACTCATGAGCCAGCTCCGCCTGCGAGCCCCACGAGCTCATTCTCCTCCGTACCTCAGCAGCAGTGAGTCTCGAGCCGCGGAAAGCAGACGGCTGTCCCTCCTTCCTCGAAAAGAGAGACAGACGAGAGCAGAGCTTTCTCTTAAAAAAAAAAGCTCACAGTGCACGCAGATTGCCCCCTCGAGGACATCGCGTGCATGCTCCTCGCCCAAACCAAAGACGCAAAGATCGTGTGTGTCATCAGGTGTCAAATAACGAGGACACGGATGCACACATCTCTTAAACGCCTTGCTAGTGCTCGCCATAGTAGAAAATCGTTTCTTATCAGTAGAATGCACGCTTCAAACAAAACAGTCACTGAAGACGAAGAAGAGAATGACGTTTTTTCCCGGCGCCCCTTTATACTGTGGTTGCGCCAGTAGTGACGTCATAGGCTGTCACCGGCCAACACCTGGTGTTTTTGTATATATGCTTCAGACACGGGTCACGCTAACGGCATTCCCCATAGCGACCCCTAGAGGACGCAGTTCGAAGTTCCCTCGAAAAGGGAACTGTTTTTTTAAGAGTGTATTTTTTGTAATAACTGACAACACATTTGCCAAATTTGATTGTTTCATTTTCAGAAATCATGACATTAATTATGATTATTTTATTGACCCCTATTGTTTTTAGTTAATACTGTTGAAAAACCATGGGTTATTTTGTAATGGTTCTACTGCAATGCTGTGGTAAACCATAGTTCATTTTGCAATTACTATGGTTTTCTCCAAAAACTATAGATAAATCATGGTTACTGCAGTAAAACCATGATTAATTTCATAGTTACTATGATTTTACTACTAAAACCATAGTTAAAACATGGTTTATTTTGTAGTTACTAAGGTTTAACTATAAAAACCATAGTTAAACCATGGCTACTACAAAAAAAACATGGTTAATTTTCGTAAGGGACAAATAGCTACCATTTCCTATGACTGGTGATGACGTGTAGTACGCCCTTGCGGTACGTATAATTGTTTGTTTGTTGCTTTGTTTGTAATTCCCAGTTTACTGTGAGTAACTCATTATTCCATGTTCGGCAGGTAACTGCACGTGCAAGGGTTTCTGGGATTGTTAGTTTGGGGCAGAATACATTCACTGCTGTGACGTGACGGCGCTGCTGTTTTACCTGGGTCTCATCTTGGTTAATTTGGTTATTGTGTTTGTGTTTATGCCGTGTATGTGGGTGTTTGTATTGTGGTTGCGTTTGAGTCATTATTGAAGTGATTTTGTTTTCTGTTATTTGTTTCTTCTGAGCAAATTTTCGACTATCTGTGTCTTTGTTTGTTTTTTGTTCCTTTCTTTGAAAGGTGTTAAGTTTGTTATTTGGTTAACTACAACAGTATAATTGTATTTTTCTGTTTGTTTTGGAGAGTGTATTTAATTCTGTATTGTTGTAAGGATTTGTAAGGGTTTTATCCTTATTTATAAATTTTAGCTTTAGGGAATCAAATCGTAGAAATCCGACTTTGATCGGATTAATTGTTATTAATCACCAATGTATAGATTAATTGATATTAATCAAAATGTACAATTTATACCTTATTAACGGCTCGGCCCGCAAGTATTAATACAGTATAAATTAGTAATTCTTCATATTGTTGATAATAATACAGATTTGATTGGGAAATCTCTGAGCACAGGTAACACGATCTATGGCAAATAATTTAAGATTTGAAAATCACGGCACCAGACTTATTCATTAAAAATGAATCGAGAGTTTATTTACTATTCTAGGGTATAATACAAACAAAACACATACACACACTATGGCAAGATCAAAGCAGTTTGAAAGTTAAGCTATATTCTCTTTTCCCGAGAATAGCGACGACCTTGGAATCGTCACAAACAGAAGACTCAGTTATTATTATCTTTTAACGATTCATTCAATTCAATTCAGCTTCAGCGAATAAGAGATCTGTTTGTTTTACTTGCTGTGAGTTGAAGTTGAGTTGAAGGCTCCTAATTCTTGAGGGAATCCCGACTTTCGTTGTCGCGTGACGTCACTCGGGAATCCTCTCTACGATTCGTGGCTTCCTGGCCGCGCGCAACTGGCAAGGCTTTGAAGTCCTTATGCTGCAGGCTTTGCAAGTTCCTGTGTCAGAAGTTGATAGTGTTGAGGTCTTAGATGGTCGACCTGATGTTAAGGCTGTAGGCTTTCCAGCAGCAAAGTTTTCCAGCAGCAAAGTTCTTCCAGCTGCCCAGTTGTCAGCAGCAGCAGCAGCCCAATTCTTTTATTAGCGGCTCAGTTCATTTTAGAAGCTCCGTGAGCTTTGTGTCACGTAGTTTTAACGGGCTGGATTCTGTCCACCCACTAAAGGCATCTTCCAATCAGATTGTCTGTACAGGGCGAGGCCACGCCCCGCACGGCTTCTTTCCGTGCATATATTAAAATAATGCTTCGTCCATCATGTGAGTGATATTTCTAATAAATGGTTATAAAAGTATTCACCCTTCATATGAAACTGAACATCAACATAACATTAATTCCAACTTCCTGCATTTGAAATACGCTCTAATATGATACTAGATATGGCAATCTATTCAAAAGAAAGTTATAAGGCAAAGATCGAAATATAGCACACCACGCATAACATAAAACATGTATGTAAGCATAAAGCATATATGTAAGACGTCAAACATGTTATTTGTTCATACACTTGCATCAATGGCAATGGAAATAAATGATTGTCTTTAAAGTTCATTTGTGTAAGTTAGTGTTTCTATTGTTGCCTGAGCAAAGTTGGAGACCGAGCACGCGGGAGACAGTCATGTTACAGATCTCGTGGTTTTGACGGCCTGAGGGCTCTAAGTTCCTTTAATGGTCCTTTTCCTGCTTGAAATGTATGGATCCTTACATCTTGACTAAACCACGCGGTTGCTCCACGGGTTGCAAGAAAGATTCTTGCCGTTCTTTAAAACAAAGGAGCTTTGTTTTTCCTGATTAAGTTAGTCATTATCATCCCTCTGAGTGGATGAGAAAACGCTGACAGGAAACAGCTTAAACCGTGGCCTGAGATTAATCGTTAACTAGTCTCATGACCGCAGATGGCTGGTAGAGGACTTCTTTTAAGGACTGTGCTGTTTTCGCACTAATTTTCTGTGTCCGTTTGTTGAGGTCCTACATTGTGTTCCTTGTTTTCTCTATTTTGTGATTTGTTTATTTATTTATTTTATTTTTATTGTATTTCTCCGTCAATTTTCATAGTTGGAGAGCCCAGCTGTGGTTGTAATGTACTGGTGTGTACACATAGAGTGCAGTGTTTAATAAGTTTGCTGTTTTCACACGTGTGTTGTGTGTTTTTTTCTTTTTTGTTGAGGGTTGGGTGGAAGGCTGAGGACTCCTGCTGGCCACCTCCTTTACTTTCTATTGTTTTGTTTTTTTTTGTGTATCTGTATGTATATTTTGGAATTGTGTTTTGGTGATTGAGACCTTGTGTGGAATCAATGTATTGTGTATTTTTAACTTTTGTATTTCAAGAAAGTGCTTATTGTCTTTATTCTTCCAGTCCATGTTCACCCTGCCTTGACAGCGAACCTATGTGCCTTTGATAAGGCTGTAATTTCCCGGTGGCGCAGTCGATTAATAGTCAAATTTTAGTTTTGTAAGCGCTTTCAATTTGACCTCTCTTGCCACATATAGTATATAAACAGTGCGGTGCTAATTGACATAACATGTATTACAGTATAGAAACTATTCTGCCTTATTATGTGTTTGTATAAACCAATCCTAAAATTGTCATTAGAAAAAAAAACATTAGAATACAAATTATTGGTTATCGTCCAGCAGTGTATTTGATTTCTTAGCCAATTAAAAGACATAAGAAAAAATAAAGCCCGTCAATTAGACAAAAGTCAAAAGTTTATTTATTTAATTGGTTTTTTTTTTTTTTTCTGTCCCTCTCATTTCTGAAATGATGGCTATGCCCCTATGTGTGCAGGACAGAAAACAGAGCACAAGTCTGCTTGTGCTTGAATGGTTTAAAGTCATATCAAAATGCACAGAAAGGAATCAATAAGAGGAATCAAAATTGTAATTTTGGCAACACTTTAGGATAGGGAACACATGCACTATTAACAACGACTTTTCACTCAATAAACTCCTAACTTGCTGCTTATTGATAGTTAGTAAGGTAGTTGTTATGTGTAAAGCCTAGGCAGGGAAGAACGCACACACATGTTTAACTGAAGAAACTAATCTAACTTCATCCGCTCGTAAAATGAGCAAATGACCAACTTGCGTCCGGCCATACTCCCTTTACCACCCGAGAGACTCGTAAAACATGATAAGGTGAGGATGAACGGCCCGCGCTACATCTGTTGGGAGTTAAACAACGGATAATTACTCCTTTGGAGAAGCTCCAGAACCAGAGTGTTCGCGATACTGCGACCCCGCTAACATAAACTACCTTTCCGATAAACAAAATTTGACTGACTTACAACTTCGTTTCAACAACGACGATCACCAGAGACACACAACGTGATACTCCTCATGACCTCAGAACCTCAGCTCTGGTCTCTTTTCTCTTACAACCAAGGAATGTGCCTCTCTCTTTTCTTCTCCAGAAAGCACCCAAACTTTCATGGGCTTTGCCAAGAGACAATCCAGAAAAGACTGCTGCTATTAAAAGCAATATACTCAAGAGACGATATTTGTATATGAATGTGGTATTTTATGTTCCATATATCTGACTGTAGTTATCAGAACTGAAGATATTTTTAATCTATGACTTAACCATTTAGTAGGTAAAATTATAGGTGTTCAGTATAAGTACCTCATGTTTGATATTGATTTAAGCCTTATTTTTATTCCAATAAGATGAAAAGGATGAATGTTGACTTTTAGCATCATAAGGTATGATTATAACACTTTGTAGAAATCTGCTAGGATATTGTGGCTCATGTGACATATTTATGAGCAGATAATGTATGCACGAAGAAGAAGTCGTGTTGGGCGGGGCTCCGCCCTACAGAGACAATATGATTGGGTCAGACAGTGAAAAGGATGGACTTAATTCTGTCCGATAAAAACAGATACCCCAACTTTGTCTTAGAGGAAGTGAAGAAGAAGCAGAGCTCAGAAAAGAAAACCGGGGTGAACAACCGGTTGAAACCTGCAAGGAAACTTGGCTGAAAGTCTGGGCGTTGCCCTCCTGATCCTGCTGCGAAACATCTGGCTGATCATCTCAAAGACTTCAACACTGTCAACTTCAGACCAAAACTTGCAAAGAACTTTAAAGCCTTGCCATTCGCGCGCTGCCCAGAAGCCACGAATCGTAGAGAGGATTTCCGAGTGACGTCACGCGACAACAACACAGCGCGAAAGTCGGGGATTCCCTCAAGAAGTACAGCCTTCAACTCAACTTCACTCACAGCAAGTAAAACAAACAAATCTCTTATTCGCTGAAGCTGAATTGAATTGAATGAATCGTTAAAAGATAACAATAACTGAGTCTTCTGTTTGTGACGGCCTAAGGTCGTTTTATTCTCGGGAAGGAGAATAGCTTAACTCTTCAAACTGCTTTGATCTTGCCATAGTGTGTGTATATGTGTGTGTATGTGTTTTGTTTGTATTATACCCTAGAATAGTAAATAAACTCTCGATTCATTTTTAATGAATAAGTCTGGTGCCGTGATTTTCAAATCTTAAATTATTTGCCATAGATCGTGTTACCTGTGCTCAGAGATTTCCCAATCAAATCTGTATTATCAACAATATGAAGAATTGCTAATTTATACTGTATTAATACTTGCTGGTCGAGCAGTTAATAAGGCATAAATTGTACCTTCTGATTAATATCAATTAATCTATACATTGGTGATTAATATTAATTAATCCGATCAAAGTCGGATTTCTACGATTTGATTCCCTAAAGCTAAAATTTATAAATAAAAGGATAAAACCCTTGCTAAATCCTTACATAAGTTTAGGATTAGGGATGTAGAATAAGGCATTAATATGTGCTTAATTACTACTAATAAATGGCTAATATTCTAGTAATATGCATGCTAATAAGCAACTAGTTAAGAGACCCTAAAATATAGTGTTACCGTAATTTTATAACAAGTAGACAATATCTGACCTTAAGCATCCTATTCCAGAATTGGAATAGATTTTGGACTAGGTATGGGTTAACATGTTTAAATAAAATGCTCTTTTTTGCGTCCTACCGAAAATGTGCCTGGAGTCCGCCTTTGTTATTATACCAAACTACACTTTCAAAGTGATTTTAAACCATTCAAGTCAAGAAGACTTGTGTGCTGTTTTCTCTGCTGCACACATATCCTTGTGTAAGTTCTTTAGCCTGTTGATTTCCATTCATAGTATTCAGCTAACAGTGACATTTTTTGCAATAAGATTATATCTAAGATTTTTTTATTTATTTATTTGAATTTTTTTACCTTATTGGAATCAAAATTTGGAATTGACAAGATTTTGAATCATTATAATTCAAACGATGATCAACCTTACCCATACCCCACATTATTTTTTACAGGCACCTTTCTATTCACACTGTTTTAAACCCTTTATTTTCTTTTAAACCTTCACTTACCCTTCTTAAAATCAACCACATAATCTTATACGTAATGTACTTTTCAAAATTAGTTATAAAACAGTTGCTCCTGGAAACAGGGATAATAATAATTTGTTACATTTATGTAGCGCTTTTCTGGGTACTCAAAGCACTTTACATAGAAGTGGGGAATCTCCTCATCCATCACCAGTGTGCAGCATCCCCCTGGATGATGCGACGGCAGCCATATTGCGCCAAAACGCCCACCACACACCAGCTTACTGGTGGAGAGGAGACATAGTGATGAAGCCAATCAGTGTATGGGGATGACTAGGAGGCCATGGTGGTCAGAGGCCAATGGGCAAATTTGGGATTTTTCTTGACCACAGAGAGTCAGGACCTCAGTTTAATGTCTCATCCGAAGGATAGGTAGTATGTTTGCTTAAAGGAAAACGCCACCGGTTTTCCATATTCTAATATGTTCTTCCCTCTGTCATGAGTCCGGGTCCACGATGCTCCCTCTCACCACCAGAGGTCGCCACCTCCCGTCTTCCCGGACTCAATTGCAATTACCACACACACCTGCCACTCATCACACTCCCAGCTGTTCCCCATCACCATGGACTATTTATACACCACACTCCCGCTACTCTGTCTGGTAGTATTATATTGTTATTTGTGATCGAGTTTCCTGTTTTATGTTGCTGTGGACACACGCACTGTGTTGCCGACTGTTGTGTCCCGTTCCGTAACTTGTTTTGTTTTTTGCCTTGTTGGCTTTTCTGTTGAGTATTAAAGTGTTTTTTCCCTGCATCTGGACCCAGTCCTTGTTCTTGCCGTGACACCCTCAACTTAGACTAGTTGATACGTACCTCTCCCGTCTCAGTGCGTGCACTTAATCGCTCTAGCGCACGGCGCAACTACAGTATTGTTCAAAATAATAGCAGTACAATGTGACTAACCAGAATAATCAAGGTTTTTAGTATATTTTTTATTGCTACGTGGCAAACAAGTTACCAGTAGGTGCAGTAGATTCTCAGAAAACAAACAAGACCCAGCATTCATGATATGGACCCTCTTAAGGCTGTGCAATTGGGCAATTAGTTGAATTAGTTGAAAGGGGTGTGTTCAAAAAAATAGCAGTGTCTGCCTTTGACTGTACAAACTCAAAACTATTTTGTACAAACGTTTTTGTTTCTAGGATTTAGCAATCCTGTGAATCACTAAACTAATATTTAGTTGTATGACCACAGTTTTTTAAAACTGCTTCACATCTGTGTGGCATGGAGTCAACCAACTTGTGGCACCTCTCAGCTGTTATTCCACTCCATGATTCTTTAACAACATTCCACAATTCATTCACATTTCTTGGTTTTGCTTCAGAAACAGCATTTTTGATATCACCCCACAAGTTCTCGATTGGGCTGGCCACTCCATAACATTAATTTTGTTGGTTTGGAACCAAGACTTTGTTCGTTTACTAGTGTGTTTGGGGTCATTGTCTTGTTGAAACAACCATTTCAAGGGCGTGTCCTCTTCAGCATAGGGCAACATGACCTCTTCAAGTATTTTAACATATGCAAACTGATCCATGATCACTGGTATGCGATAAATAGGCCCAGCACCACAGTAGGAGAAACATGCCCATATCATGATGCTTGCACCACCATGCTTCACTGTCTTCACTGTGTACTGTGGCTTGAATTCAGAGTTTGGGGGTCGTCTCACAAACTGCCTGTGGCCCTTGGACCCAAAAAGAACAATTTTACTCTCATCAGTCCACAAAATGTTCCTCCATTTCTCTTTAGACCAGTTGATGTGTTCTTTGGCAAATTGTAACCTCTTCTGCACATGCCTTTTTTTTTAACAGAGGGACTTTGCGGGGGATTCTTGAAAATAGATTAGCTTCACACAGACGTCTTCTAACTGTCACAGTACTTACAGGTAACTCCAGACTGTCTTTGATCATCCTGGAGGTGATCATTGGCTGAGCCTTTGCCATTCTGGTTATTCTTCGATCCATTTTGATGGTTGTCTTCCGTTTTCTTCCACGTTTCTCTGGTTTTGCTCTCCATTTTAAGGCATTGGAGATCATTTTAGCTGAACAGCCTATAAGTTTTTGCACCTCTTTATAGGTTTTCCCCTCTCCAATCAACATTTTAATCAAAGTACGCTGTTCTTCTGAACAATGTCTTGAACGATTTTCCTCAGGCTTTCAAATGCATGTTTAGCAAGTGCTGGCTTCATCCTTAAATAGGGGCCACCTGATTCACACCTGTTTCTTCACAAAATTGATGACCTCAGTGATTGAATGCCACACTGCTATTTTTTTGAACACACCCCTTTCAACTAATTCAACTAATTTCCCAATTGCACAGCCTTAAGAGGGTCCATATCATGAATGCTGGGTCTTGTTTGTTTTCTGAGAATCTACTGCACCTACTGGTAACTTGTTTGCCACGTAGCAATAAAAATTATACTAAAAACCTTGATTATTCTGGTTAGTCACATTGTACTGCTATTATTTTGAACAATACTGTATGTTAGCGTTTAGCTTAGCCCCATTCATTCCTGATGATATTACTGCGCCGTGGTCGAAGTGCTGCGACGTGCTCTTCCGCCATACATTATAGTTATCATTTTTTATCCGCTTAGAAAATCACCATGTTTTATTTTGTGTCATCACACTTACTCATGAAACTACTCATGTAACCATCTTTAAATAGGGAAAACATGGAAGTGTTTGGTGGCTTCTAAATTCATCCCTGTTTGGATCCTAAGGAATGAATGGGGCTAAGCTAAACGCTAACATAGTTGCGCCGTGCGCTAGAGCGATTAAGTGCACGCACTGAGACGGGAGAGGGTACGTATCAACTAGTCTAAGTTGAGGGAAGAACATATTAGAATATGGAAAACCGGTGGCGTTTTCCTTTAACATAGCATCAAATATGACAATTTATGAGACTGATATCATGCTTTGCTCCAAAATCACTATATAACATCAGTCGTGTTTGAAATAGTTAGCTTCTGTGGTTCCATGTTGCTTCTTATGACAGAAAGAGACAAAAAGTATTTTTAATAAAATTCTATACTGTGATACAAGCTATGTCAATTAGCGTTGCATTGTAATTGACCTTTGTTTGTCCGAGGGAACAACAGTAACCAAGCTGCTTGTCCTGGTAACACTTTAGAATAGGGAACACTTATTCGCTATTAACTATGACTTTTCCCTCAATAAATTCCTAATTTGCTGCTTATTAATAGTTAGTAAGGTAGTTGTTAAGTTTAGGTATTGGGTAGGATTAGGGATGTAGAATAAGGTCATGTAGAATAAGGCATTAATATGTGCTTAATTACTACTAATAAATGGCTAATATTCTAGTAATATGCATGCTAATAAGCAACTAGTTAAGAGACCTTAAAATAAAGTGTTACCCTTGTCCTTGTCCCACGATGTTCTTGAACAATTTTGGACACAGAAGGACCACCATTCAAGTGGGAATTAAATATGCCATGGAGGGATATATAAAAGATTTTTAAATAAACGTGGTGGGTAACTCTATTAATTTGGAAGCGAGGGTTTACAGATCACAATGCAAGCAGGTGAAGCCTCATCTGATCGCGAATGACAACATGCAGGATCAACAACACTGTTAATGTATCGCAGGGTACGATGAAATTAATGATCATTTAACCAGTTTAATATGGAGAAGCACTGAAATGTAGACATTCGTTTATGTGTTTTTGACCTATGATATTTATGCTTGTACGTTAGCATTGACTAGTTTTAGCCAGAGATGCCTTGCTAAAGCACAAGATGACATTAACGTTCTGCTTGAGCAGATGAAAATGGAAACTTAATGAGTGTATGACAACCAGAAAATGAACGTTTTCGTCTTCACTGGGCTTGGGGTTCAATGCTTACAGACATTTTGTTTGGGTTTAGAAAATGTAATAAAATAAATTATATTGCCTATCCTCTCCAGGATACATGGAATCAGTGTTACAAGTACCCCAGGCACATAGTTTTTTCCATTTTTGTAGCATAAACACCATCAAACCGATGCAAGCTTCGAATCTTCCAATGTTTCTCTATGGTGCTTAAACCTAAATATGTCCGAGTTCCACTCCCTGTGCAACTGATACTCCACTGCCATTGGCTAGTCTGTGCTCGAGGGGAGGGCCTTACCGATAGGTCAATTGTGTGTTTATTGTCTTCCACGTTTCATCAGTCAAAGCGTTTCTATCTGCATGTTATTATAGTGATATCTGATGCATTTGTCCATATAAGGGATTTCCTGGTGTCACCTGTGAAACAGACATTACAGTACATGAGTGTTAGGATTAGGGTTAACCCTGCTCCATAATGCTCACATCGTCTCATTTTGGGTAAAAATAGAAAAGTAATACTAAAGTACTTTGTAACACAGTAACTTGAGTAGTTTTTTCAGCAAACTACTTTTTTACTCTTACTTGATAATATAAATTTTCAGTACTTTTACTTGTACCCAAGTAAATTATTCCTTAAGTAGCAATAATTTTACTTAAGTACCATTTCTTAGTACTCTTTCCACCACTGATATGTACACACAGACACACTGAGACGATACACACTGCAGCTCGACTGTTCATTTCTTCCTTTAAGGAGGGTTTATATATCCTCTTGATTACATTCTTGAGAAACAGGTATCTTATAGGGTTGATTCTCCCTAATTCCTCTTTTTCATCTTTTAAATGTTCCTTTTTAAAACATTTTACCTCTTATGTACACTCACAGACAGTCACTAGTCATGTGGCCACACAGCATTTGACTACTGGATTTACAAAAGTCATATCAGGTGTTTCAACATTGCATCAACTGCTGATGAACACATTCATTTTTATTTGAATTATCACTCCGTAGGTTATTTAACCATCTATTACAATGTCTTTGGAAGGCAGTGTTTTTACAACGTTTTTTAGGAAGTGTTTTATTTTGATTTGTTATTTAAAAAAAAAAAAATTGATGAAAAAATGATTAACTTAAATTGATTTTTCTACAGGATGCACTAACTAACTCATAGCATGATACAGATTTCAATTTCAATTTCAATTTCAATTACAACATAAAACTAACAAGAACTAAACTTTTCCAACACCAACAAGCAATGTTTGGAAATATAATCATCTCTCCTAGAGTTGAATAAACCAAATTAATTTCTACTAGTAGCAAAAGCACTGAACTTTCTAAAGGGTTGGGAATGTGGTTTGATGAGATCTGGAAAAGGTTAAAGAATTACCCAGAAATGCAGGCAAGCAACAAAATCAGTTCCTTGGAGTAAACACCCAAGCCATCAAAAGGTAATAAAGATAGTGCTCATTGTTTCCACTGTCACTAAATTTCTAAGAAACATATTTTCATTTCCAGTGAAAAGGTTTTTAGCATTTTTATAATGTGAGTGCACAGTAAATTAAAGCTGGAATGAAGTCAACACATCTGTCTTGTTATCCTCAGTGTTCTGAGATAATTAAAAAAAGAAATGCTAAAAGTAAAATGTAGAAAAACTTTATAGGACCTAATGTCTTTTTTTTTAGATACCCGTAAAGGACATGGTAATAACTTTTCTGCAACATTATAAAAACACATTTGGTAAAAAATTAAGTCATAGGATAAAATGTTACTGTTATGTTTTTAGTTGTGCTTCAAAAGTGAATGCTGTCATTTAAAAGCTTGTCTTTGGGTAGTTTTTCCCCCTACTTGTTTTAAGCATTGGCATAAATTACAAGTCCTGCTTATACAGATTTGCTTATCGAGTAAACTGACCATGTTTTGGTTAGGTTTTAAAATAGCATACACATACAGTCGTGGCCAAAAGTTTTGAGAATGTCATAAATATTAATTTTCACAAAGTCTGCTGCTTCAGTGTTTTTAGATCTTTTTGTCAGATGTTACTATGGTATACTGAAGTAAAATTACAAGCATTTCATAAGTGCCAATGGCTTTCATTGACAATTACATTAAGTTTAAGCAAAGACTCAATATTTGCAGTGTTGACCCTTCTTTTTCAAGACCTCTGCAATTCGTCCTGGCATGCTGTCAATCAAGTCAAGTCAAGTCACCTTTATTTATATAGCGCTTTTACCAATACAGATTGTGTCAAAGCACTTAACAGTATCAAATTGGAGGACAGAGTGTCAGTAATGTATAATGATAAGATTAAACACTCAATTTTCAGTTAAAGGCATTTCATTATTGAATTCAGAGATGTCATTGTCTAGCTCAGTTTAGTTTAAATAGTATCTGTGCAATCAAATCGGCGATAATCGCTAGAAATTAGGTTAGGCTAGAAATTAGGCTAGAAATTAGGTTCCAATTAGGTTCAATCAACTACTGGGCTACATCCTGACTGATGGCAGCCCATTCTTACATAATCAATGCTGGGAGTTTGTCAGAATTTGTGGGTTTTTGTTTGTCCACCCGCCTCTTGAGGATTGACTGCAAGTTCTCAATGGGATTAAGTTCTGGGGAGTTTCCTGGTCATGGACCCAAAATTTCAATGTTTTGTTCCCCAGGCCACTTACTTATCACTTTTGCCTTATGGCAAGGTGCTCCATTATTGCTGGAAAAGGCATTGTTTGTCACCAAACTGTTCTTGGATGGTTGGGAGAAGTTTCTCTCGGAGGATGTTTTTGTGTCATTCTCAAAACTTTGGTCTCCTAAAGTTGATTCAGCTGTGGGATCAGGGCACCTCCAGTGCAGAGCTTGCTCAGGAATGGCAGCGGGCAGGTGTGAGTGCATCTGCACACACAGTGAGGCCAAGACTTTTGGAGGATGGCCTGGTGTCAAGAAGGCCAGCAAAGAAGCCACTTCTCTCCAAAAAAAACATCAGGGACCGATTGATCTTCTGCAGAAAGTATCGTGAATGGACTGCTGAGGACTAGGGCAAAGTCATATTCTCCGATGAAGCCCCTTTCCGATTGTTTGGGGCATCTGGAAAAAGCCTTGTCAGAAGAAGAAAAGGTGAGCGCTACCATCAGTCCTGTGTCATGCCAACAGTAAAGCATCCTGAGACCATTCATGTGTGGGGTTGCTTCTCATCCAAGGGAGTGGGCTCACTCACAATTCTGCCCAAAAACACAGCCATGAATAAAGAATGGTACCAAAACACCCTCCAACAGCAACTTCTTCCAACAATCCAACAACAGTTTGGTGAAGAACAATGCATTTTCCAGCACGATGGAGCACCATGCCATAAGGCAAAAGTGATAACTAAGTGGCTCGAGGACCAGAACGTTGAAATTTTGGGTCCATGGCCTGGAAACTCCCCAGATCTTAATCCCATTGAGAACTTGTGGTCAATCCTCAAGAGGCGTGTGGACAAACAAAAACCCACTAATTCTGACAAACTCCAAGAAGTGATTATGAAAGAATGGGTTGCTATCAGTCAGGATTTGGCCCAGAAGTTGATTGAGAGCATGCCCAGTCGAATTGCAGAGGTCCTGAAAAAGAACGGCCAACACTGCAAATACTGACTCTTTGTATAAATGTCATGTAATTGTCGATAAAAGCCTTTGAAATGTATGAAGTGCTTGTAATTATATTTCAGTACATCACAGAAACAACTGAAACCAATATCTAAAAGCAGTTTAGCAGCAAACTTTGTGAAAACTAATATTTATGTTATTCTCAAAACTTTTGGCCACGACTGTACTTTTGAAAGAGATTTCAAAAACCAAATTAAAATACGAGACAACAAGACTCTTTAACAAAGAGTGATGCTGTAATAACATTTATAAAGCAGTCTCTTATGAATTGTTTTCAATATGGGATATATAGCTGAAATCGTCCTGATGGTGACACTCGAACTCTGAGCTAGACTGAAGACAATACATCCGTCTTGGTTTTCTTTTTCTTTATTCATTAAGTAATCCTTTGGAGTGCAGGTACAAGGAAATGATATATTCAGATATAAAACCAAAGCATAAAAGTCCACTAAACAGCACATAAAATATAAACAACAACAACAACAAAAGTCTTATATATTTCTTTCTTTAACAACATGAGAATCAGATTTGAAAGTTACTTTAGACAGTCATTCACCAAAAGCAATCAACAGTTTCAACAAATTTCAACAAAAGACATAAATCACAGTTTTTATTATCAGTTCATCCTCATACATTAAATGATTAAATTCATCTTATGATTAATTTGCTAAAAACTATTATCACACTTGATATAGCAGTTAAGTAATTAGAAAATAAGAAACGTATATAATTTTTCTGTTTCACAATGCTTAGATGTAATATGGCAATATTATTTACATACTTAGATGACACAGCTTCACTGTTGTGTTGTTTTGTAATCCAATTCCAGGATAGAGCGGCTGAGTGAATGTGGTCTGGACTCTGTGGATGAGACTGACTGTGTCAGAAATACTTAAAAATGACAAGGTTCCTGCGCTGTGATCCACATACACTCCTATTTTACGGCTGGACACTACAGGGAGTACAGTCCGTGTGGTATTGTGTCTAAATGAGCAACTGGAGTTAAAGCAGTACAATCTCCAGGACTGATCATTATATCCAAATCGACTATCAGCACTCTTTCTCTTCCTCTTGATGCTCTTATATGCCACTGCTATATGGACACCCTCATTACCGCCGTACTCAACCTCCCAGTAACACTGTCCACTGACACTCTCCCGACACAACACCTGTACCCAACACTCAAATCTGTCTGGATGATTGGGATATCTGTTATTACAGCTGGTGGAAGTGATCACTGTGTTGTCCTCAGACAGACGGAGACTTGAATACGTTGTGTTTGAATCAAACGTGAATGGATGGAAATCTGATGAAAGTAAACAAGATCTGCATGTAAATAATAAAGTATGACTTTAACCATTTACCATTGAGTTCACTGAGATCTGACTAACTATGTGTCTATATGTGTCCCCTCTTTATCTCTCCTTTTTTCTGTCCTCTTTTAGGATAAACCTGAGGTCCTGGGAGTTCTTAGAGGTTCTAAAGTGTTTTTTATGCATTTGTTGATGTCAAATTTTCAATAATAAATTCAAATAAATTCTCATCGTTTTTACATTTATATGGTGTCATTCCAACTGGGGGGTATTGAAGGGGGAACTGCACGTGTGTGTGTGTGTGTGTGTGTGTTATAAATATATATCAGAATCAGAATCAGAAAGAGCTTTTATTGCCAAGTATGCTTGCACATACAAACAATTTCTTTTAGTGTCAAAAGCTTCCAGTTCACAGAGACAACAACGACACACAGACAATAAAAATAAGATGAGAATCAGCTTAAAAAGTTTGTGATAGCACTTGTTTTTATCTTTATTTATCTTAAGATTATTTTTAATTGATTTATTTGGATTATATGGCGTTCTAACCTTTCAAACTTTGTATTTGTGTGAACTATTGTGTTTAAACTCTAATGTGCAATGTTTTGCAGAACTGACAATGTCCTGGCATGAATGTGGTAGCAAACATCTACACCTAACCATAAATAATGATGCTTGACTAATCAGAGTATAATAATGCAAAAGGAATTAAGATCTGACAGATGCTGACAGTTACACTGTGTCTAAAACATATTTTGTTTATTGCTCATTTTATCCAGATGAGACAGAAGTATGGAAGCCCGTTTCCGCCACTGAATAAAAAAATAAAAAAGGTTATTGCGACTTTTTATCTCAGAATTCTGACTTTTTTTCTCAGAATTCTGACTTTTTTTCTCAGAATTCTGAGATATAAACTCGCAATTCTGAGATATAAACTCGCAATTCTGACTTTTTTTCTCAGAATTCTGAGATATAAACTCGCAATTCTGACTTTTTTTCTCAGAATTCTGAGATATAAACTCGCAATTCTGAGATATAAAGTTGCAATTCTGACTTTTTTTCTCAGAATTCTGAGATATAAACTCGCAATTCTGACTTTTTTTCTCAGAATTCTGAGATATAAAGTCGCAATTCTGAGATATAAACTCGCAATTCTGAGATATAAACTCGCAATTCTGACTTTTTTTCTCAGAATTCTGAGATATAAAGTCGCAATTCTGAGATATAAACTCGCAATTCTGAGATATAAACTCGCATTTCTGTGACATAAACTCGCAATTGCGACTTTTTATCTCGCAATTCTGACTTTTTTTCTCGCAATTGCGAGTTTATATCTCACAACTCTGACTTTCTCGCACAATAGGAAACTCCGTGTGTAAGGCTTTTCAGTGCTTTGTTCGATTTGCACTATCAAAATGAACTAGATGAATGCTGCGTCCGAATATGATTTTTGAACAAACATACAAATGACTAATTATTCTCCATTTCCGTGTTTTACGCTCGCGGTTGGACAGTACCATTACCGCCGGGCAGGGTGCGGGAGGGGGGACGCCGCCGTCGGCGCGCACAGCTTTCAGACACAATATTCTTAATTTCTTTATATTTCTGAGTTTGAGGCAGCTTCTATCGCGTTATTTTAACAACAGCTGTCAAGTAAAGAGCGTATTATTGTAACATGAGAGTGAATATATGAATGCACGCAGGTGGATTTCCTTCACTCTCGCATAAAACGCGCTTTCATCTCTATGTTCTTGCTCTAGCATTATCTTATCTCCTGTATTTAATGTTGTAAGATATCGACCAAGCAAGGCATCTCCGATGAAAATTGTAAATAAATTAAGGATTCATTATTTATTAGTTAGTGGCCTATTAGTTATTATTTTAAGTATTTTATTATTTTTATTTAGTCAATTATATATGAAGGGTTCAGATGCAAAAAACTCTTAAGTGCTATCTGAAATTTTCTTCTAAAATGAGAGCATTTTTCTCAGGTACAGCTTCTTTTCATTGTCATTAAAGTGAAATAACTGAACATAAATAGGAGCCTGAGAAAAATGCTCATTTTAGAAGAAAAATTCAGATAGCACTTAGATGCTTTTGCATCTTCATATATTGACTAAATAATTAAATATATATATATATATATATTTAAAAAAATAACTAATACTAACTAATAAAGAATCTTTTATTTACAATTTTCATCGGGGATGTCTTGCTTGGTCGATATCTTACAACATTAAATACAGGAGATAAGATAATGCTAGAGCAAGAACATAGAGATGAAAGCGCGTTTTATGCGAGAGTGAAGGAAATCCACCTGCGTTCATTCATATATTCACTCTCATGTTACAATAATACGCTCTTTACTTGACAGCTGTTGTTAAAATAACGCGATAGAAGCTGCCTCAAACTTAGAAATATAAAGAAATGAAGAATATTGTGTCTGAAAGCTGTGCGCGCCGTCCCCCCTCCCGCATCCTGCCCGGCGGTAATGGTACTGTCCAACCGCGAGCGTAAAACACGGAAATGGAGAATAATTAGTCATTTGTATGTTTGTTCAAAAATCATATTCGGACGCAGCATTCATCTAGTTCATTTTGATAGTGCAAATCGAACAAAGCACTGCAAAGCCTTACACAGAGTTTCCTATTGTGCGAGAAAGTCAGAGTTGTGAGATATAAACTCGCAATTGCGAGAAAAAAAGTCAGAATTGCGAGATAAAAAGTCGCAATTGCGAGTTTATATCTCAGAATTGCGAGTTTATATCTCAGAATTGCGACTTTATATCTCAGAATTGCGACTTTATATCTCACAATTCTGAGAAAAAAAGTCAGAATTGCGACTTTATATCTCACAATTCTGAGAAAAAAAGTCAGAATTCTGAGATAAAAAGTCGCAATAACCTTTTTTATTTTTTTATTCAGTGGCGGAAACGGGCTTCCATACAGAAGAGATCAACATTTCATACAAATTATCTATTCACTTTTTCTCACACAAACATTTCTTTGTTGCTTTTAATCTTCACGAGAACTTCAAGAGAAAAGCTATTTGTGTGATGACGTGTTCATACAGATCATGTTCCAACAGTCTTCATTGCTTTCAACATTTGTCATTGCATCTTTTAGATCTAGCAGCAATGCAAGTCAGTTGTAGTCAGTTGTGTTTCTGCTGGTCTCTTTTTTCTCTTCTTCTTGCTTCTCTATAAAAAAAATAACATAAAAACACTGTTACTTCTAACCCTATAGGGCTGGGTAAATGTAAGACAGAACACGTTAGGTTAATTTTACCCAGCAAACTGGGTTATTTAACCCAGCATAATGGGTTGATTCATTTTTACTATAATACTAGCTTAGTTTTTACTTCATACATAATGCAGACTATACAGTAAAAATTTTTATTGATTACATGATTACAAATTATTCACATAATAGCAATGAATAATAGTTAATTTATTGATTCTCCCTAATTCCTCTCTTTCATCTTTTACATCTTCCTTTCTAAAATAGCCTACCCCAAGGACATGCACAGACATTTTGAGGGCCAGGTATGAGGTCCACTAGGGGTGTCGCATTGTCCTGGGCGCTGGCTCGTGGTACCTCGCTAGCAGACATCTGTAGAGCTGCAGGCTGGGCGACTCCTAACACGTTCGCTAGGTTCTATAGCCTACTTGTTGAACCGGTTTCCTCCTGTGTTCTCACCTCAAACTGTGGCACTGAGAGGCCTGGTTCAGAGTCAGCTTGTGGCGGTCCTTAAGCCTAATTCTCCAGAGAGTTCCTTAACCAGGCAAACCCTGTCGAGTCCTCATGCACTCCGGCGGCCAGACGTGGGCGGAGCGTCCGGCGTCTCATTTAAACGTACTTCTCACTCCTGATTGGTGGAAATCAGGTCTGACAGCACTATCAACATTCCTTCAAGTGAGTGTAGGTGACAAATGACTACCTGAAAGCTGCTTAACATTTGCCAGCTTTGTGAACATTCTGTGCACTTAACTGAACACTGTCAGGCAACGGCAAGCTTCAGTTGTGGAAAGGAAGAGAGAGTTTAGAGGTAAGTGTGCTTTAAGAATCCTTACATCAACTGTTTTTTTTCATATTTTACTTTGGATGAGAGTAAGCATTTGAAGATGCACAAAGATAATTCAGCTAAGCATATATCACTAGTGCATTTAAGTACTTTCAAATCAACTTGTAAGTGAATCAGTATTTGGTGGTGTGGCTGATCTTATTTTGTTATTAAAGTCTAAACTTTAACATTTAAAACGTTAAAAAACTGTCTTTTTCATTTAATTACAGGAATCAACTATGCCTTTGAGGTAAGAATTTAGAAGAACATTTTTAGTTGTTCAAAATAATAATATTTCACTATTCATATATCATTACACAGCAAATTCCCTGTGTTAAATTAACACTCCTTCACTTAATTATCTAATTAACTGCAACATCACTTCATTGTTAATTTTTTAACACTGTAGTGTGGACTCATAATGACACAGAGGAGTGTTACTTGAACACCACAGATTTTGCTGCGTACAGCAGCAGCACATCAATTTTTTGCTTCCCTGATAGCACACGTACATCACGGAGATGTCTATTTGACGTCTGCAATTACATCTGCAAGATGTATTTTTTAGAGTGTTTGCTCATCTGCAATACATCTATGGGATGTTTCCTATTAGATGTCAAATAGATGTCTTTAAGAGGTTTATGATTTAGAATGTATTTAAAACTGACATTTTATAGGTGTCTGTCAGATATTTGTACACAGCAGATGCTTTCCAGATCAAGTATATCATGTATATGGGCCATTCTACAGAATTGGTCCAAAGCCAGAGTTGGAAAAGTCTTGAAAAAAGTATCTTTTTCCAAAACAAAACTGGTATGACAGCAAATTGTATAATATCCAAGGTACACATTTCTGGTAATTGCAGTTAATTCTCATATTGTATTTTCATGAAGTTTTGAAATATTTGACCTCTCCCCAAATTTGTCACTACCTAAACAGTAATAATAATTATTTAATTATAAGGCTTATATTGACCTGTTAAGATTTTGCTTACATCCACACTGTAAATATATCTTTTTGCTAATTTATTAAATTCTTTCAGAGGTAAATCAATAATTTAATTTAACAATATTTCAAATGTAATTCATGAGATTTGTTGTATTTTGAAGTTGACCATACTGATTTCAAAATTAAGGATTCATTAGTTTGAATATACGTTGAACCAAAAACTGGTAGTGACTGCACATTTTCAGTAGTGACGGCAATGCTTTGGTAGTAACCACATCACATTACAGAATTTTAACTCACTCATTTAAACTAAAACACTACTAAAATACTAAAAACTGTCCTCCAAATATAAGGATTATATGTTCCTTTTTGTCACTACTGAAAAAATGACGACATGTTTCGGTCATGACAATTTAATGGGATAACACCCCCCAAAAAAGAAACTCCAAAATGTTTCGGTAGTGACAATTTTAGATACTTTTGAACCTAGCTCAAAGATATTAATCAGCACATGGTTAGCTAGCACACTTCTGAACAGTGGTATGCATATAAAAACTAAATGTTATGGAATAACTCCCAAAAAAGTATGCTTAATTGTAGAAAAAAAGGTGTTTGGTAGTGACATTACACACAGATTTTTCAGCCTTTTGAACACATTTACCTCAAAAGAGATGGGACCTATCTACTAACCATGTAGCTATGAGAGAGTGACACAAATATTTCCTGATCATAAATGTAGGAGTGTAGTTAAAATTAATCTCAGCCAATGGACTAAACCATACACTGCTTCGGTAGTGATTTTTTTTTTTTTAACAAAGTTTTATAATTTACAAAAAAAATATAAAAACATTTTTTTGAACTTCACATTTTAAAAGAATCAAAAAGATACCTTTAAAAACAACAATAGAAAAAATACAAAAATTATTTTAATATCATTTTCATAGGTGGAAATTGAGGGGTTAGGGTTCGGGACAGCCACCTCCTAATTGCAAGTACCCAATTAATGATGATTTTATATATGTAAATATTACTAATATTTTAAATATTATTGTGGGTTTATTAGATAATAGAAGGATCTTAGTAAACATCTAAGATTTGAATACTTTTTAAATGTGTTTTTTGGTTGTGGGACAGTAGATTGGACTAATTCTGTAGAAATGACCCATATTATATATATATATATATATATATATATATATATACAGTGGGTACGGAAAGTATTCAGACCCCCGTAAATTTTTCACTCTTTGTTATATTGTGGCTGCCGTCGCATCATCCAAGTGGATGCTGCACACTGGTGGTGGTTGAGGAGAGACACCCCCACATGATTGTAAAGCGCTTTGGGTGTACGTCAATACACAATAAAGCGCTATATAAATGCTTCATTCATTCATTCAATCATATTGCAGCCATTTACTAAAATCATTTAAGTTCTTTTTTTTTCCTCATTAATGTACACACAGCACCCCATATTGACAGAAAAACACAGAATTGTTGACATTTTTGCAGATTTATTAAAAAAGAAAAACTGAAATATCACATGGTCCTAAGTATTCAGACCCTTTGCTCAGTATTTAGTAGAAGCACCCTTTTGATCTAATACAGCCATGAGTCTTTTTGGGATTTGGGGATCCTCTGTCATTCCTCCTTGCAGATCCTCTCCAGTTCTGTCAGGTCGGATGGTAAACGTTGGTGGACAGCCATTTTTAGGTCTCCAGAGATGCTCAATTGGGTTTAAGTCAGGGCTCTGGCTGGGCCATTCAAGAACAGTCACGGAGTTGTTGTGAAGCCACTCCTTCATTATTTTAGCTGTGTGCTTAGGGTCATTGTTGGATGTCATGTGTCTTGCACTGAGGAGAGGCTTCCGTCGGGCCACTCTGCCATAAAGCCCCGACTGGTGGAGGGCTGCAGTGATGGTTGACTTTCTACAACTTTCTCCCATCTCCCGACTGCATCTCTGGAGCTCAGCCACAGTGATCTTTGGGTTCTTCTTTAGCTCTCTCGCCAAGGCTCTTCTCCCCCGATAGCTCAGTTTGGCCGGACGGCCAGCTCTAGGAAGGGTTCTGGTTGTCCCAAACGTCTTCCATTTAAGGATTATGGAGGCCACTGTGCTCTTAGGAACCTTAAGTGCAGCAGAAATTTTTTGTAACCTTGGCCAGATCTGTGCCTTGCCAAAATTCTGTCTCTGAGCTCTTCAGGCAGTTCCTTTGACCTCATGATTCTCATTTGCTCTGACATGCACTGTGAGCTGTAAGGTCTTATATAGACAGGTGTGTGGCTTTCCTAATCAAGTCCAATCAGTATAATCAAACACAGCTGGACTCAAATGAAGGTGTTGAACCATCTCAAGGATGATCAGAAGAAATGGACAGCACCTGAGTTAAATATATGAGTGTCACAGCAAAGGGTCTGAATACTTAGGACCATGTGATATTTCAGTTTTTCTTTTTTAATAAATCTGCAAAAATGTCAACAATTCTGTGTTTTTCTTTAGCAAATGGCTACAATATAACAAAGAGTGAAAAATTTAAGGGGGTCTGAATACTTTCCATACCCACTGTATATATATATACACACACACACACACAATGTATATTATCTAATTAATTAACAATGGTCATATGTTTTTATAGCCTAATGATGCCGTTAATGGGCAATATTGATTCCACATATGGGATTTTAGTATGTACAGTGACGTCATGTGGCTGCCAGGTACAAATCCACATTTGAACTTTGGTTGGTGCTGATCCAGAGGAGGACGCGCTCAGCTCATCACAACTATGCAGTGTTAATTTTAGGTTTGATACATTTAAAAATACATAAGCACTAGCAAAACAATACATTTATATCTTGTAAAATACACCCTATGGAAGCGGCAATAATAATCCATTCAAATGTAATTTGCTGACATGTTTTATTCATACCACAAACTTCACTCTATTCTTCTCCCAGTTCACCGGCCACTGCAGCACAAACTAAGGTGGCGGCCATCTCACATTATAACATGGACTATAAAATCCACTTAGGGTGCTTTCACACTTTTGGTGCGCACCTGGGTTCGACTGACATCAGAGTTCGGCTCATTTGGATGATGTGAACGCTGTCTTCCGACCTCTTAAAAACGGTGGTCTGGGGTAGTGTTCAAGTGAACTCCGGTACGGTTCGCTGCTGATGTGAACGCAATCGTACCAAATCGCGGAAGTGAACCACTTTTAAGGACATATTATTTAAAAAAAAAAAAAAGAAAGTGTTTCTTTCTCACTCACTTTCCTGATGAGTGTGACTAACGTGCTGCAAGCAGAGAGCTGTATGTCTCCTTTCTGTTCGCCTTCAGCGTTCTTTAGAGCATTTGCAGTACATTTGTAAGACAGACGTTAAGTGGCGTTATGTACTGAAGCTTTGGAAACAAAACCAATGGTTCAAAAACATAAATACAGGTGCATCTCAATAAATTAGAATGTCATGGATAAGTTAATCTATTTCAGTAATTCAACTCAAATTGTGAAACTCGCGTATTAAATAAATTCAATGCACACAGACTGAAGTAGTTTAAGTCTTTGGTAGTCTATTCAAAAGAATGTTGTGGTCAATAGTGTCGAACGCAGCACTAAGATCCAGTAGAACTAATAAAGAGATACAACCACGATCAGATGATAGAAGCAGGTCATTTGTAACTCTAATGAGAGCAGTCTCAGTACTATGATATGATCTAAATCCTGACTGGAATTCCTCACAGATATCATTTTTCTCTAGGAAGGAATATAATTGTGAGGATACTACCTTTTCTAGTATCTTTGACAGAAAAGGGAGATTTGAAATCGGTCTGTAATTAACTAGGTCTTTGGGGTCAAGTTGTGGTTTTTTAATGAGAGGCTTAATAACAGCCAATTTGAAGCTTTTGGGGACATATCCTAATGACAATGATGAATTAATAATAGCCAAAAGAGGATCTATGACTTCTGGAAGCAGCTCTTTTAGTAGTTTCGATAGAATCGGGTCTAACATACATGTTGTTGGTTTAGATGATTTAACAAGTTTATACAGTTCTTCCTCTCCTACAGTAGAGAATGAGAGGAATTGTTCCTCAGGGGATCTATAGTGCGCTATCTGATGCGATACTGTAGCTGACGGCTGCAAGGATACAATTTTATCTTTGATAGTATCGATCTTGGAAGTAAAATAGTTCATAAAGTCATTACTGCTATGCTCTTGGGAAATGCCAACATCTGTTGATGCTTTATTTTTCGTTAATTTAGTCACTGTATTGAATAAATACCGAGGGTTATGTTTGTTTACTTCTAGAAGAGATGAAAAGTAATCAGATCTAGCAGTTTTTAATGCTTTTCTGTAGGATAGAGGTATTTCGTTTAGCTTGACGGGAAAGTACCCTAATTTAGTTTTCCTCCAGCTGCGCTCCATTTTCCGGGCTGCTCTCTTTAGGGCTCGAGTGTGCTCATTATACCACGGTGTTGGACTCTTATCCTTAATCTTCCTTAAGCGTAAAGGAGCAACCGCATCTAAAGTGCTAGAAAAGAGAGAGTTCATAGTTCCTGTTACATCATCAAGTTATTCTGAGCTATTGGATATACTGAGGAACTGAGATAAGTCAGGAAGATTATTTATAAAGCAGTCATTGTGGTAGAAGTGATGGTTCTACCATATTTGTAACAAGAAGTTGGCTTTACAGCTTTAGCTATATGGAATATACAGGAGACTAGATAATGATCTGAGATATCATCGCTCTGCTGCAAAATTTCAATGCCACTGACATCAATTCCATGTGACAGTATTAAATCTAGAGTATGATTTCGACAATGAGTAGGTCCTGACACATGTTGTTTAACACCAATAGAGTTTAAAATGTCTATAAATGCTGATCCCAATGAATCTCTTTCATTATCAACATGGATATTAAAATCACCAACGATTAGGACTTTATCTGCAGTCAGCACTAACTCCGATAGAAAATCAGAAAATTCTTTAATAAAGTCTGTATGGTGCCCTGGTGGCCTGTATACAGTAGCCAGTACAAACATCACAGGAGATTTATCATTAGTACTTGTTTCTTTGGATAACGTTTTATGGAGCACCATTACTTCGAACGAATTATACTTGAAACCCAACCTCTGAGAGATACTGAAAATATTTCTATAAATTGTAGCAACACCTCCCCCTTTACCTTTTGGACGCGGTTCATGTTTGTAACAGTAGTCTTGGGGTGTAGACTCGTTTAAAGTAATGTAATCATCTTGTTTTAGCCAGGTTTCTGTCAGACAAAGCACATCTAGTTTATGGTCAGTGAACATATCATTTACAAAAAGTGCTTTTGAAGAAAGGGACCTAATATTCAATAAGCCAAGCTTTATCATGTCTTTATCTGTATTATATCGTTTTTTTATTTGTTGAACATCAATTAAATTGTTACTATTACTTTGGTTTGGATGTTTTCTGTATTTTCTAGTTCGGGGAACAGACACAGTCTCTATAGAGTGATATCTAGGTGAAAAAGTTTCTATGTGCTGAGAGTTAACTGACTTCTGTGACGTGAGGCGGCTAGCAGACGATCGGTTTAGCCAGTCTGTCTGCTTCCTGACCTGGGCTCCAGTTAGTCAAGTACAAACTCTAAGACTATGTGCCATATTTCTAGAGAGAAGAGCGGCACCACCCCAGGAGGGATGAACACCATCTCTTTTCAACAGGTCAGGTCTGCCCCAAAAACTGCCCCAATTATCTATAAAGCCTATGTTATTTTGCGGGCACCACTTAAGTGACCATTAAGTGACGACAGTCTGCTATGAATCTCATCACCACGGTAAGCAGGGAGGGGACCAGAGCATATTACAGTGTCTGACATCGTACTTGCAAGTTCACACACCTCTTTAACATTATTTTTAGTGATCTCCGACTGGCGAAGTCGAACATCATTAGCGCCGACGTGGATAACAATCTTACTGAATTAACGTTTAGCATTAGTCAGCACTTTTAAATTTGCCAAGATGTCAGGCGCTCTGGCTCCTGGTAAACAATGGACTATGGTGGCTGGTGTCTCTATTTTCACGTTCCGTACAATAGAATCGCCAATAACTAGAGCACTTTCATCAGGTTTCTCAGTGGGTGCTTCACTGAGTGGGGAGAACCTGTTTGATGTTCTGATCGGAACGGAAGAGCGGTGTTTTGACCCGCGACTATGCCGCCTCACTGTCACCCAGCTGCCCTGCTGCACGGGCTCAACCGAAACTGAACAATGTACAGGACTCCCCGAGCTAGTCGCATCCAAAGCAGTATCTACAGCCCTCACATTCTTACTATCCTCAACTAAAGTTTGGATGCGTGTCTCTAGTTCTAAAACCTTCTCTGTCAGCCTAACTATTTCCCTGCATTTATCACATGTGAATCCCTCGCTGCTGACAGAGACAGATAAACTATACCTGTGGCAAACAGTGCAAACAACAATAGCAGGAGAAGAAGCCATTGTACTCACCGTGATTGATGAATGATACCAACTTAACTTACCACTTACCACTGTTGTTTGATGAGCTTGTGAAAAACGGAGCGAGGAAAAAATTAAAATAAATAAATAATAGGCGCGAAATGCAAATGGAGCCGCGAGTGACACGCTAACGGGCTAACAAGCAGCACTCGCGGTTTTAAAAGCGAACGATCAAATTAGTTAGATTAGTTTGAAGGATAGCACCTGAAATATGGTGGGAATTAAGTTATATATTATCACTTTAGACAAAAAGGAGTGAAAGTAAGGTAGAGATTCAATAAAAAGCGAAGGTACACGGAGCTACAATCACAAACCTCTCAGCAGCGCGCAACAGACTGAAGCAAAGTTAATTGTTGGCCTTCTGGAAAGTATGTGGAAAGTATGTTTATTTACTGTATATGTACTCAATACTCGGTAGGGGCTCCTTTTGCTTTAATTACTGCCTCAATTCTGCGTGGCATGGAGGTGATCAGTTTGTGGCACTGCTGAGGTGGTATGGAAGCCCAGGTTTCTTTGACAATGGCCTTCAGGTCATCTGCATTTTTTGGTCTCTTGTTTCTCATTTTCCTCTTGACAATACCCCATAGATTCTCTATGGGGTTCAGGTCTGGTGAGTTTGCTGGCCAATCAAGCACACCAACACCATGGTCATTTAAACAACTTTTGGTGATTTTAGCAGTGTGGGCAGGTGCTAAATCCTGCTGCAAAAATCAAATCAGCATCTTCAAAAAGCTGGTCAGCAGAAGGAAGCATGAAGTTCTCCAAAATTTCTTGGTAAACGGGTGTAGTGCAGTGTCAAAAAAACACAATGGACCAACACCAGCAGATGACATTGCACCCCAAATCATCACAGACTGTGGAAACTTTAACACTGGACTTAGCAACTTGGGCTATGAGCTTCTCCACCCTTCCTCCAGACTCTAGGACCTTGGTTTCCAAATGAAATACAAAACTTGCTCTCATCTGAAAAGAGGACTTTGGACCACTGGGCAACAGTCCAGTTCTTCTTCTCCTTAGCCCAGGTAAGATGTCTCTGACGTTGTCTGTGGTTCAGGAGTGGCTTAACAAGAGGAATACGACAACTGCATCCAAATTTCTTGACACGTCTGTGTGTGGTGGCTCTTGATGCCTTGACCCCAGCCTCAGTCCATTCCTTGTGAAGTTCACCCAAATTCTTGAATCGGTTTTGCTTGACAATCCTCATAAGGCTGCGGTTCTCTCGGCTGGTTGTACATCTTTTTCTTCCACACTTTTTCCTTCCACTCAACTTTCTGTTAACATGCTTGGATACAGCACTCTGTGAACAGCCAGCTTCTTTGGCAATGAATGTTTGTGGCTTACCCTCCTTGTGAAGGGTGTCAATGATTGTCTTCTGGACAACTGTCAGATCAGCAGTCTTCCCCATGATTGTGTAGCCTAGTGAACCAAACTGCGAGACCATTTTAAAGGCTCAGGAAACCTTTGCAGGTGTTTTGAGTTGATTAGCTGATTGGCATGTCACCATATTCTAATTTGTTGAGATTGTGAATTGGTGGGTTTTTGTTAAATGTGAGCCAAAATCATCACAATTAAAAGAACCAAAGACTTAAACTACTTCAGTCTGTGTGCATTGAATTTATTTAATACGAGTTTAACAATTTGAGTTGAATTACTGAAATAAATGAACTTTTCCATGACATTCTAATTTATTGAGATGCACCTGTATATAAAAATAAAGAGAGCAACTCTGCATTTTTCTGCCTTCTCCCGTGCCGTCGTTACTAAGCAACAGGGTAAACAACTGCTGGTTTTATGACGCAAATGAACCGCGGTTCGAACCCAAATAAAATGTATATGAACACAGTCCAGCACGGGCAGGAGGAGGGGGGAGCAATCAAACTTGTGTTCGGACAATTGAACCAAGTGTGAAAGCACCCTTAAATGTATAATAATCAACTAACAAGATCATTATAAAGGTGTTTAAACAAAACACACTCACTTACACATTTGATAATCAGGATATCAGATCGAAATAAGTGATTACATCTGTCATACTTTCTTTTTTCTTTTTATTAGACAGAAAAGTACTGAATACACTCAATTCGTTAAGAATAACACAAAGGTTTTTTTAAAAAAAAAACTTGTTTCCATTGTGGTCCTTGATGTAAAGCACAAACTCCACTCCTGGTAACAGATACACTTGCATTGCATTCTAAATACAAACATTACAGTAAAATTCCACAGTTACCAGTGCTTGGTGGTTCATGCATGCCATCCACCATTTTTTATTTTAGAATGTATAGCCTTATTGTTTCCATGGCGACGCGTCATGCTTGTCATGTGACACACCGCAGCCACAATAGCGCTGTATGACACATGGATCGCTTTTATTTATTTTTTCCTTTTTTATTCAAAATATTCACAAACATGCTCTCTATATTATGAAATATTTGATATTCCGATTCTGAAATATGTGCAAGTAAATGTATTTGGTAGTTTAAACACTTTTATAATGACCGTGTTAGTTGATCTACACCGGGTGATGGTCGCCGCCATGTTTGTTCGCACTGAATCTGTCACGCCCCTGGACTGTCTTGTGTGTGTTTTGCTCCCCATGTGTGCCCTGTGACCCAGTTTCTGTCTCCCTTTGATTGTTTAATTTGATTCCAGGTGTGTCTCCTCAGTTCCTTGATTGTCCTGTCTTTATAAGCCCCAGTCCTTTCAGTTAGTGTTGGTCGGTCTTTAAGTGTCTTCCCTTCCTGTGATCGGTGTTCCTGTCTGAATAATAAACGCACGTACTGCTAATTTCTCGTCTCCTCGTTCCTGCTCCCCGTGGACCCGTGACAGAAAGACCGACCCAAAAACAAGAGAAGTTAGCGCTGTGTTTCTACCCTCCGTTTATTTTTCCCGTTTTCACCAGTTTTTATTTTCTGTTTTTGTTTCTATGGACCCCCTTGTGCGACCCGAATTCCTCCTCCTCCTGCTGGAGCAGGGGGACAGATCTCTCGAGGACCACACCAGACTGTTCCTGATGTTAGCAAATGCCACCAGCTACCCGGACGGCACGCTCTGCTCATTCTACAATGGGAGTTTGAACACCGCGTGCAGAGCGCTGTCGTCCGCGGATGGTCCTCGAGAGGATTTCGCCGCCTTCGTGGAGTGGATTCTGGTGAGAAACGGATCACCCCTCACCGTCTCACCCGAAGATGATCTCACCAGATCCACTCCAGACCCAGAGCCCAGCCCACCAACTCCCAGCGGTGCGGAGCATCAGCCCGAGCCCACCGACGACGGAGAGCCACTCCCTGCCGCGATCTGCGAGCCAGCGCGAAGCCGAGCGACTGAGCGGAAGATCGCCCCGGAAGTTGAGCCCAACCCGTCAGATCAGGTGCGAGAGCCGGCGACAGTGCCCATCGCGAGGGAGCCAACTGTGGACGATGTGAGCGCGGAGTGGAGCTCCGCCCACTGCACCATGGCTGAGGATGAGTTGATCATTCATCTGGGGCTGCTAGACATGGAAGGGGATCTCCTTGACTGGGAAACGGATGGGGAGGTCGACGTTCCCCCTCATCAGCCGCTGGTCCCATCCAGCCCACCTTTGCCTCCGCTGGTCCCGTCCAGCCCACCTTTGCCTCCGCTGGTCCCGTCCAGCCCACCTTTGCCTCCGCTGGTCCCGTCCAGCCCACCTTTGCCTCCGCTGGTCCCGTCCAGCCCACCTTTGCCTCCGCTGGTCCCGTCCAGCCCACCTTTGCCTCCGCTGGTCCTGTCCAGCTCAGAGCCTCCCGAATGCCCCCTAGAGCCTGCGCTGCAAAGGCGCCAACCAGAATCCGCGCTACAAGAGCGCCGCCCAGTGCCTGCGCCAAGAAGGCACCTCCCTGTCTCCGCGCTGCAAGAGCGCCCCTCAGAATCCGCGCTGCAAGAGCGCAAACCAGAGCCCGCGCTACAAGAGCGCCGCCCAGAGCCGGCCCCTCGCAAGTGCCCGCCCTCCCACCCGCTCTTGCCTCCTGCACCGCTGTCGTCTGGCAGCCCCTTTGCTCGCCCTCAGCCCACCATCAATGCGGTGCGAGCCCCACGGGACTGCCATCCTCCAGCGTCGCCGGGGCTGGAGTATCCCTCACCTCCGCCTCCAGCCTCCTCGGCCTGGACTCCGCCTCGGTCTGTTGACCCAGTGGCTCCACCTCGGCTCCTAGCTCCCTCGCCTCCACCGTCACCCATCGATCCTCCAGCTCCACCGGGCTCCCTCGTCCCTCCGGCTCCGCCTTGGTCGGGCGTCGACCCGCCATCGCCTCAGGACTCCGCTCCACCGGCTGCACCTCGTCGCTCCGTCCCACCAGCTCAGTTGGGCTCCTTCCTCCCGCCAGCTCCACCTTGGTCCTCAGTCGCTCCGGCTTCGCCGCGGATCTCCGGAACTCCGCCTCCGCCTCAGTCACCAGAGCACTCGGCTCCACCTTGGCCCCCCGGATCCTCGGCATTCCCCTGGCTCGTCGGCTCTCCGTCTCCACCTCGGGCTCCTCCACCACCTGCTCCGCCGCCGTCGGTCGGCCCCCTGGAGTCGGCGGCTATCCCTCCTCCATGGCTCCTCCCTCCGTCGGCTCCACCGTGGGCCATCATCATGGCTGTGGCCTGGGTCCTGCCAGGCTCCTCCTGCTCCGGGTCCCTCCTGTCTCCTCCCTGGCTCCTCCCTCCTTCGTCACCTCCCTGGTCTCTGTCAGCCGGCCCCCTTCCGGTGGTCCGTCCTCCTCCTGAGCCTCCGCCTTTGTTCCCACCCGTTTCCCCCCCTCTGTTCCACGGTGCGAGGACGCACCTTCCGGGAGGGGGGAGTAATGTCACGCCCCTGGACTGTCTTGTGTGTGTTTTGCTCCCCATGTGTGCCCTGTGACCCAGTTTCTGTCTCCCTTTGATTGTTTAATTTGATTCCAGGTGTGTCTCCTCAGTTCCTTGATTGTCCTGTCTTTATAAGCCCCAGTCCTTTCAGTTAGTGTTGGTCGGTCTTTAAGTGTCTTCCCTTCCTGTGATCGGTGTTCCTGTCTGAATAATAAACGCACGTACTGCTAATTTCTCGTCTCCTCGTTCCTGCTCCCCGTGGACCCGTGACAGAATCCCAGCTGTGGGATTTACAACACGTAAAGCAAGTCTCCGGTAAACTTGGAGAAGAGCAGAGTAAACTTTAAAGTTATCTACACAATCTGTATATGGTATCAGTAAAACATGTCGTCAGATTATAATTGTAAGGATCATTATTGCTGCTTCCATAGACATCAGCGTGTATTTAACAAACTATAAATGTATGGTTTTGCTAATACTTGTGTATTTAAATGTCTGAAATCTAAAATAAGCATTATATGGTTGAAAACATGGAATAGTTGTGATAATATGAGAAGCGCTCAGCGCATCCGATCTGGCTCCGCACCAGCCAGCGTGCGAAAGCAGATTTGAATTCAGCAGTTGATGACGTGACTCACTGAACGCTCTAAACACTGATCGTATGCTTTAGGGACCAGCCAAGACTGATCACATCGGTGTGATCGTACGCATTAAAGGGTTAAATAGTAAAACTGTTTGCACTACATTTAGCAGACGCTTTGACTTGCATTGCATGCAAGTTACAGTTTTTACATTTTTGTCAGCTCTTGCTTTCCCTGGGAATCGAACCCATGATCTTGGCGTTGCTAGCGCCATACTGTACTATTTGAGCTACAAGAAAGTGCCCCCTCAGATTTTTGAGCCAAGTGGATTTTGAATGCAGCTTCCAAAAGACAAAAAATAGCCGATTTAATATATATATTTTAAAATATTTGACACAATCACACCGGCATGATTAGAACGTTCAGTGTGTCATATCATCAGCTTCTTAATTAAAATCTGCGTTTGCTGGCTGGCACTGAGCCAGAGACAGACGCGTTTTTAACAGCACTGCACATTATAACCAATCACACACGATTCTGTTGAGCTTATAAATGCAATGACCAATCAGAGGTGTTCAGATAAGTTATCGCTAAAATGCCCGTGTTTTCTTCACTGGCTCACTGACTGAATACCTCTTTCTGGCAAATTCTCTCATCAGAAACAACAAAGTGCAAATGTGTGTACGAATCTGTAAGATATTGATTTCATAGTGTAAACCGCTTCAATGATTTTAATGGGAGTTTTTGAGAGTGCTTGAACTAGACTGTCAGTGAAAATGTTCTTTGATAATGTAATTGTTCATTGCTCTCTTTCTGTACAATGAAAGTGTTATGATTAGTAGCCTTACTTGCAATGTTTTTATTCACATTAACTTTCAATGTTCAATTCACATTAAATATAAAGTCAGTCGTATTAAAAATGTTATGGCATGACACCCATAAACAGACAGGTTTTTATGCATATAGTTAATAGATTACATTACTAGGTTACTTTGACCATCGCCCACTATCAACATAATCTATAAAGGTGAGAATCAAGATATCTCATGATATATTTAATGCATTTGTGTATGTTTCGAATAAAAAGGAAAAAAAAAAAAAAAACATAAGTGCTGTTGTGGCTGCTGTGTGTCACATGATGACCCCCCCCCCACTCCAACTCGTGCCCCCTCAAAAATAATGAGTGCATGCCTGCGTCCCAATGTTCATACTATCCATCCTAAATAGTATGTGAGAATAGAATAAGTGTGTCCCAAAGCATAGTATGTTGAAAAGAGTATGCCAAAAGTCCCCGGATGATCTACTATTTCAGGTCGATTTTTGAAGTGTGGATCCGTGCACACTCTAATGGCTTGAGTTTCACATAATTCTTTGCACGTGGTAGGAGGAGTTAAGATCAGTAAGGTGGATTCGCTAAACAAACATGACGGACAACCCTGATATCACTGCGTCATCATCAGCATTTAAACGTGAAAAGTTTATACATTATAAAGCAAAGCATTTATTTTGAATTTTTCTTTTTTGTTTATTAACTGTAGACCTAGTAGTTAAAATTCAATGAAGCCGAACACTTTTTGACTTTCTCAAATTGTGTAAATCCACTTCATGTTCAGAGTATAATTTTTTTTTTTATCCACAGTAATTTCACACTTGTCTAGTACAAATGTGTCACTTTGTTTCATAAATACAGTGTATACGTTTTTCTTTATTTACCCTCAAAAATTGGAAGTGAAATGTGACAACATGCTCCATAGGTGGGGTACATTGTAACAGCTGAGGGGCACGTTGTAACATGACCATATGACACCCTAAAATGTAATCTGATCTTATGAAAAAAATATACAAGACAAACTAAAATATTTTGTCAATAAAATAAAATAGCCATTATTTTATTTAAAATAAATAATTATGTGGAAAATTGACATTGCGATATTGCTTAATGCGAGTCAAATTGCGAAGGTTGTGATTACGTTAAATAAATATGCCCCTTCAGAGCAAGCCAGCTGTGTTTATTTACGGAATAAATATTTCCGTGTGCAGTTCACGGAATCCTGAATTATACTTGCAGCGCCCGCCAGTAGCGAGAGGCAAAAATGTATAGCCTATAGGCCTACAGAATTTCATTTTTCGTCGGGCCTGGGCAAAAGTGAGCAGGCATTATGGAGTCTAGCTCAATATTATTTCAATCTTCTTTTCTTTGATCCTGTTGAAAAAACGGCTTGTCAAATTAATGTTTTTATGACTTCGATTTGGTTGAATACAATATATTGTTTTTTTTTCAGTTCTTTCATGGATATTAACAGCAAACAATAATAATTCCTTAAATATTATTACAAATTATTTAGAAAATATTTAATATAATATATAAATTAATTTTAAGCATGTTCAATGTAACATTTTAATATGAAAATGGATAAGCGTAATGCAGCTGTTTGTGATGCATTGCATACATACAGCATTGTGGAAAACATCAGCACCGCTCCGGACATTATGCTTGTGAACGGCAGATCTGCGCCGACGCGCTCTTTCTTGTCTCGCGGATAAACTGGTAAGCATTTGTAGAACAAATAATGAGCAGTGTAGGGCACGGCAAGGATAAATAAACTTGCGAGTAATGGAAAAGAAATGTCCATGTGTATTTTTTATGCAATGGCAAAAATGTCATGTAAGAATGTTTTCTATCTGAATAATTGACAGCAGATGTAAAATGAACGCAATTATGTCACCAGACGCAATTTTATGACGTAGTAGTGTTTTCTAAAAACGTCCATACTTTTCTGCTACACACTCAAAAGTATCTACTTTTTCTTCGCGAAAAAAGTACATACTTTTAGGATGTAGTACAAGTAGGCACATTGGGACGCAGGGCATGACACCCTTGATCGTAAGACACACAAATGTTCAGTATCAAGCAGCAAAACAAACTGTTTTGTACAAATAAAATTAGCTGGATGCGGATGAGACGGGAAGCTAGACCCATAGAATTTACAAATGATCCCCCATGATAGGGGCTTATTTCATGTATGTTATATTTGCAGCAGCAGTATTTCTTACATGCTCACAGCAGCATGTTGTGGATGTATTGGCAGTAGCAAGTATCGGTACTTGTTCTGCCACAGCAGCAGCAGCATAGCAGATCTATTTTGCCAAGACCAAAAACATTAACATTGTCATGTACAGTACATTACCATGCCAATCCCTCCGAGAGCTGTCATGACGGAAATACCTTTAATATCTAGAGGTATCTTGTTCCACAAAAGTGCCAATGAATATTTAAAAGACCTACAACCATACATAGTTTTAAAACAACATAATGTAATATCCATGAGAATTTGCCTAGTATTATAACTGTTACGATCTAAAAAGATCTAGGGATTGGAACGCAACATTACTATTCAATATTGCTGGGAGGATAGAGATTATAGAAAGAACCAGGCATGAAGAACGCTTAATTCAGTTAAATGTTTGAATTTCTTTAAGCCAAAGCCACTAGACAATGTGTGAGCTATATACAATGCATAATTTAGAAAGCAAGAATAAGAATACATTAAACTAGGAAAAAACTGAGGAACGAAGGTGGCGTCAAATCAACAAAAATAATAAAACATAAATATTCTAAACTGAGTTCCCAAAACCCTTTTAACCTAACTAACCAAAGAAAAATGTAGAAAACAAACTCGACATCTTCGGCGTATGCGACGCCACAACTAAACTACACTAACTACCAACAAAAATACAGAAGAGATGCTCATCTCTTACCTAGCGTGTCCAACACTTATTAACTGTGGGCGGAATGTGTCCTAGGGTGCGCAATACGTTAACTTGTTCCTCATTTCCCCAATCAAAGAAATAACAGTAATTCTTATCAACACTCCACTCAGAGTCTCGATAACACAGCAACAAGTATTAAGCTCACACATCCACAACCACAACCAAGAAGACTACAAACTCTAAGACAGACTTTAACTCAAAACACCTGAACACACACACTGAGCTACTTCAGTGTGACACGCCAGGAGACCTTTAAACAGCAGGATGACATCGGATTGGCTGCAGAGACAATGCCCTTAATGATGATTGACAGCCGTCTCCTCCATCCAGCAGAGACTTAAGAGCAATGATGACAGACTAGAGAACAGATTGATAGAAATAAGAAAGAGAAAAGAAAAAAAACACACGCGGCACGTAACAATAACAATGTTGCTCATTAACCCTAGAGAAAAGTGCATTAAAATATGAAGGTGCTCTATTATTGATAATCTTATGTACCATTTTTAATTTAATGTGTTTTAGTCTGCTTTCTATACGTAACATATCAAGGTACTTTAAAATGGGAAACCTCAACATGTGTAAAAGGACTAAACCCTAAACTAGCCTTATCAATTTTTGTAACTTATCCAACTGAAGGGAGTGAAATTATTTCCTTTATGAAATTAACTCAGGAACTCACAGATGCCATGCAATAAAGCCATGAAACTAACCTGGAGAAGAGATCTCCAAAGACAACAAAAGATCCCCAAAGAGAACAGACAACACCACCCTAACCTTCTTTGATCATTTACGACCCCTTCTTCACCCTGCCATCTCTGCATCTCCCTCTTTCTCCCCAAAAGGGTTCACTCAAAGTTCATTAAGAATATGCAAATACCACATATCATGCATCTTGTGAACCTGTTGTTTTTCCCTTTCATGTTTGGTATCATTTTAAAGGTCTCGGTGCGATGGGTAAACTGGTCTCGATTTCACAGCAGTCACTTATATTATGAGAAATATTGAAAACTTCAGTTAACTCTGTGCTTCTGTTGTGGGCGGTCTCCTTTCAAAACCTGATAAACATTGCTCTACAGGTGTGACCGTTTGGGGCACGAGAACAGCTCCTAGAGAGGCTTCTCATCCCCCATACACAGATCTAATCTGTTTTGGGGCAGAGAATAATGTTTATGGGCCTTTTGTTCTGGTAGTATTTAAGGGAAAGTTGGAAATCAGTCGGGGTGATTTGTAGCCAGATCAGCCCGTAGTGTGGAAGATATTCAATATGTTCCATACTATGTATTTTCTTCTTGAATTCAGGTAAACATTTTACTCTTAGATTCATCTTTGAACAACTGATGTTATGTATTTTCTTATTTTTGAATTGGCTTCTTATTGTTTTATGTAATTGGCACAATACGTTTACCTGGCTAATAATAAATTGTTATATTTGATTTATTCTGCTCTCTTCTGAAATCATTTTTTCAAGTAGATTAATGTGTAGGGGTATTTCCACAAATCTGCGTTCAGGACGGATCACACCAAAGCACTAATGGATGAACCATGGGGGGCGCCATGAAGGAGACTCTGGATTTCTGACTGTCGCTGGCTTAACACGGTGTAGCTCTCGTGGTTATAGGGAAAAATACACTTTTTGTTATGAGCAGGCGCAGCTCACTTAAAGGTATTATAACCGCTCTGCACCCTCTGAGTAAGTTCAGAACTGACGGGTTTGTGTCGTGAATTCACTAAAAAATCGGCCGAAGTGTAATTCCTATGCGATACCTAGACCCTAATGAACGAATAATTGAAAGTATGGGATTTTCAGAGTAATCAAATATCTAAATTAATGTACAATATATATCTGTGATCAATTTAATTATAAGTATTGTCTAAATTTAATGATCACTTGAAATTGGAGTCAGATCAAGCACGGAGTTAGACTAAAATTGAAACTAGATCCTGATAAATTCAGAAGCACAAGTAAAAGACCGAACATGCATTAAACCTTCGACCAGGCCGCTGGATTCTATTGTTTGGACCAGCGGGTGGATCCTTACACAACCAACCACAAGAAAAATCAGATCTCCAGGAAATGCATGCATATTCAAAATGACATGACACCAAACATGATACAAGTAATTTTATATTCAGTTGATCAAGAAAACTGACATGTCTGGCAAGAAATTTTGTTCTAGCATTAACCTTACCCAGAACTTTCATAGACATACTTACACCACTTAAATCATTGTCAAGGACACATCCAAGATAATTAACGGTAGTTCTATTTGATTTTAAACAATCCCCCACCTTAACAGACATCTTAGAAACCTTATTCAAATTATTTTTCGACCCAAATAATATGGAGTCAGTTTTTACCTAAATGTAACATTAGAGCCCTGCATGGGTCTCAAATTTAGCTTATCAGAATTACCGGCCCGAGCCCGACCAGGGCCATCAGACATGTATGTAATGGAAAAGTGATTATATTTCGTTCAGTTTTTTTATTAAGTTAATTTAGAAAAACATTTGGAGCATTTTTGTTCGTTAAATATAAGTTTCTGTTTTTTAAAGTAACGACTAAGTGGCCAGCTGCAGACAGTGAGTTGATCGTAGCCTATGTTTGGTCAATTTAGCATTCTCAAATCATCACGACTTGCCTAAAATAAAATCTATAGATATGAAACAGTTCAAGCATATAACAATGTTTAAACGTTAAACCTAGATAAATGTGCGCTATATTTCCAATCGTTTGTGCGGTGAGTGGAAGCTAAAACGTACTTTGTAGGATATGGAGGCGCCAGCGTGATCACTTGCATTTTTTTCAGTGGTAACAACTTAAAATATGTGCCATTTTTGCTCATAAAGGTAAGAGTAATACATAATTCAGAACTGTAAAGGGTCTACTTTTATTTGTGTGCACTCACAATATCAATAAAATGCTTTTATAAAAAAAAAAAAAATGATGTGCTTTCTGCCATCTCTGTCTTGAACAAAAGCGCTTCACAAAAATTAACTGAAACTATAAGCAAATAGAAGCGATTACATGCCTCACAGACATAAATAAATCTAAAGAAAGCTTTAAATTACTACTTAACGAAATAAAACAAATCAAAAACAAAAACTCTTTCATTATAATCTGTAAAGATGCACTTCTTTCTAAAGGCACGTCTAATGAGGAGCTGGCAAATCAAGATCGGCAACTTCATTCTTGTGACACAGAAAACATGAGTTTATTAGTAAATAATTCAAATATCTCCTTACTATTTCCCCTGACACATTCATGGTAATTTACCTATCGGTAAGCCCCGCCTCCTTAGTTACTGTTGCTCCCTCGGACAAACAAACGGAGTTGCTCACTGTCTTACAATGACAGCTACAGTGTGAAAACCTTGTCCCACGATGTTTTTGCACAATTTTGGACACAGAAGGTCACCAAATGGGAATTAAATATTCCATGGAGGGATTTATAAAATATTAAATAATAAATATGGTGGGTAACGCGAAGGAGGTTTTACAGATCACAATCTGTAAAACAATCTGCAGGAGAAGTCTCATATTACGGTCGGTCATCACGATCACGGATGACAACATGCAGGATCAACACTGTTCATGTATCGCAGCAGGGTACGATTAAATTACTGTACATTTAACCAGTTTAATATGGAGAGGTACTGAAATGTTGAACTTCGTTTATGTGTTTTGATGTACACTGTACAAGACGCGAGAACAGTCCACTATTAAGGTTTGTACATTAGCATGGACTCACTAACTTTAGCGTTAGCTAGTTTTAGCCAGAGATACCTTACTAAAGCAGAAGATAACATTAACGTTCTGCTTGAGCAAATGAAAATTGCAACTTAATGAGTGTATGACAACCACAAAATGAACGTTTTTGTCTTCATTTGTATTGGGGTGAATACTTAGGGACATTTTGCTCTGTTTTGTTTGGATTCAGGAAATGTAATAAAATAAAATAAGTTGCCCATATTGCCCATCCTCTCAGGATACCTGGAATCAGTGTTACAAGTACCCCAGGCACATTGTTTTTCCATTTTTTGAAGCATAAAACCGATGCGAGCTTCGGATCTTCCAATGTTTCTCTATGGCACTGAAACCTAAAGATGTCAGAGTTTCACTCCCCGTGCAACTGATACTTGACTGCCATTGGCTAGTCTGCGTTCGAGGGGAGGGGCTTACCAATAGGTCAATTACTTTTGATGGTGTTTTAATTACAAAGTTCGGGAGGAGCGCGTCAGATACTTAGCCTAATTAACACAAGAGGATCGCACTCAAGTTAATCAACACCATAGGTATAAATACAGCTGACATACCTCTATCCATTGATGGTTAATCAGCATCCCTCCACTGCCCCTTCTCCACACTTGAGTTCTTACCAAACTTACACGGTGGGGGTACTCTGGGTTCAGGCCATTCCCGAGCTCAGAACCCATCCCCGGTCAGCACGTCAAATACGCATTAATATACTCCAGCTAATTCTATGCAAGTGTGAACTCGTGAACTGGTGCTTTGTGGCAAGCTTTAGAACTTTTCAGCTGCGCTGATGGCACACATGTTGCAGCTGCTGGCGGGACACTAAACACTGTCGAGCTGCTCGTGACAGTCACGGTAGCACGGTCTCGTGTATTTCCTTCAGCGCAGCATTTTTTTTTTTTCATCACTAATTGATGGATGTCTAAAATGTAAAAATAAGGAGAAACCTAAAACAGGCCCGAGGCCTGGCCTGCATCTGAACTATAACGAGAAAATTGGCCTGAAGCCTGGCCTAAGGGGCGTAAAAAAGTCGGGGCCCATCGGGCCCGGGCTGAAATGCAGGGCTCTACAACATCAACTTGTTTTCAGAAAGCCAGTCTCTTTCCTTACAAAGCTCTTTACCTAAATTCACTTGTATCCTACCAACATCCTTGTCTAAAATTAATGAAGCAGAATCATCAGCATATAAAAACAAATTACAATCACAAACTGCTTCCATGTCATTTATGTACAAAAAGAAACAAAAGAGAGCCTAAAAGTACCATACTACACATTTTAACTTCATCAATCTGCCTCCTTATAAAATCTGTTGAATAAAGTAATTATCAGTCAAATAAGATCTCCTAAAACCTGATTGAAAATCATAAATTAAACTACTCTTACTTTTAATACTCATACATCTGTTTACACAATTCCTTCAAAAAATTTTGAGGCCACACTAAAAATGTAGTTTCCAGGATTGTATCTGTTACCTTTTTTGAATAATGGAACTTCATAGAAGATGGGACTATACCATTTTCCAAGCAGACCCATACAGTGCTGTTGTGGCTGCGGTGTGACAATAAGGTGAACCTTTCTAAAATAACGGTCACCTTAAAGAAACACTCTGGGGGGACAGCTAAAATATTGTAAACTTTCATTTGTAAGAGTTAAGTTTGGAAAGTTTGGTTGGTTACACTTTATTTTAATCTGTCTGAAGACTAAATTGTGTCATTGTTACAGTGTAATGATACATGTAAAGGGGACCTAACACACACAGTTTCACCCAATCTCATGTTAATCTTGAGTAGCAATGGAGTAGTATTGCATCCTTCATATTTCCAATTTAAGAGTCTTTAGTTTTATCAGATTTATAAGAGAAAGATTCAGCTTTACAATTCTCTCTGAAAACAGCCGAGCTCCTGGAGGCGCACCGTGGGCAGAGCTAAAGAGTGACAAGCACTTGAGCGCTGATTGCCAACAAAACAGACATTTTATGCCATTTCACTTACCTTCTGCAGTTCTGAATCATGACCGGGATCTTTCATAGCTGGGACTGCTCCATCTTTCAGTATCAAACGATGTGCAAATCCAGCGTCAAACTGGGCCTGGTTTATAAAACATTTGTCACTGAAATGACGGGAACAAACACACTTTTGAAACTCTGTTGCTGCCCTCGAAAAAACAAACTGCATCCACTGTTCACGTAACACTGAGTTCTTTGTGAAGCTGGACAAGGTTATCTTTCTCTTACAAACAAAAACACACTTCTTTGGAGACATTCTTCTCGAGCGAGTCCTGTGTAGCGCTGCCAACAAAGCTGATGGATGTGCTCTTGCTCTCACTCTTGTCGATGTGTGCGCTCTTTCGGGAGAAGTAACCATACAAGGAATTCTGCCCTTTATGACGTCATGAAGAGTCATACTTGAAAAAAACGTTCCAAAACATGTATGAACCTTGAAGGAGTGTATTTGGCACAGAAATACTCCATCATACGTCCAAATCCTTTTTTGAAACTTTGGCCATGTTTAGCATGAGAATCCAACTCTTTAACAGTGTAAATAACTCAGAATGCACGAAACAGCATTATAACCCACCCAAGTACTGAGTAATATTAATTAACTACATGTACTTACATAAAACAAAGTGTTACCATCCGCTTTATTTACTTTTATTTAAGTTTGGAAACTATATGTTGTCTTTATAGTATCACACAATTGATCTAACAGCTTATATATAAACATATATATGACATAGAAATACATACTGTATATGTGGATATATTTTACACATAAGGGGTCTTTCACAAATGACTTATCATATTTAGGGATCCTCCTTGGTGTCATAAATTTGAAAACCTTCACTCCTTTCTGTGAAGAATTAGGTAGAGGATCATCAGTCTTTTTCTCTCACACACCACCGGATGCTTCCTTCATTTTTATTGGTTCAACTAATCCTTTAAATTACATTTATTTAAATATGTCCTTTGATAGGAAATTCACAGTGGTCGGGGAAGGTGGAACAATTGATTGTTTAGCTATACCTATGTTGCCTGCCGGAACTAATGCTTGTGTGTTTTTTGTGATCTGTACTGATGTCTGGCCCACATTTTTGTTTTCAGCTACAAGTCTTACCTGGACCCAGATACAGCAAGCCCATATGTCCACTTGTCTACAAATGGAAAAACAGCAACTTATTTGCAAGAGGAGCAGCGTTATTGTTATAACCCTCGGAGATTCTACAATTACATGGTGGTGATGTGCAAAGACCCCCTGCATGGCTGCCAAAGCTGGACTGTTGAGTACAAGGGAAAAGACGTTGGTATAGGAGTGTCTTATGGAAGTGTTGCCAGGGATTACCTCATGCCTAATAGCAATTTTTTTTTTCAAAATAATGACAAAGCCTGGTGTCTGTTGTGTTCTGATGGCTGTTACTATGTATATCACAATAATGAATGTCAACCAATACCTGCCCCCCCCTCAAACTCCAGAAAAATAAAACTCATTTTGGATCGGGCAGAAGGCACTTTGTCTTTCTACACAGTCTGCTCTCCTTTCAAGAAGACACACCTGTACACTTTTCACACCACATTCACTGAGGACCCTTATCCAGCATTTGGGTTTTGTTGGTACGAGTCCTCAGTGACCCTGGTCTAGAACAGAAAGAATATCCATGCATCTGCTTGCTTTGTACTCAGATTCCTCCATGTATCAGAATATGGAGTTTCTCTGATAAGAAATTGTTTGATTTTATATGTATGCAGACATGAGGTGCTCAAAAAGGCACTCAGTGATATTTCTTTTTTCAATGAAACTTACAATGTCTTACAGTGTATCATAATCATGTCAAATAAAATACTTATATGCTACTTGATAATGAGTCATGTCAGTCCTGTAATACAGTACCTACAGCCATAGCCAAAAATATCGGCACCCTTGGTAAATATGATCAAAGGCTGTGAAAATTAATCTGCATTGTCTTTTATTAAAAAAATTCACAAAGATCTAACCTTTCATTGGATAATAAGAATTTAAAATGGGGGGAAATATCATTATGAAATAAATGTTTTTCTCTAATACACATTGGCCACAATTAATTTTCTAAATAATCTAAATGTTCTCCTATAATGCCTGATGAGGTTAGAGAACAACTGACGAGAGATCAGAGACCATTCCTTCATCCAGAATCACTCCAGACCCTTTAGATTCACAGCTCCATGTTGCTGCTTCTTCTCTTCAGTTCACTCATTTTCTACAGGGTTCAGGTCAGAGGACTGGAATGGCCAGCAGAAGCTTGGTTTTGTGCTCAGTGACCCATTTTTATGTTGTTTTTGAGGTTTGTGTTTGGATTATTGTATGGTTGGAACAGGGCCGCTGCTGGCCAAATGGGTGCCCTAAGCAGGATTGTATTGTTGTGCCCCCTCCCTCAAATATTATGGAAGTAAACAAAAATACCTACTATAGGGGTCAAAATAGAACTTTAATAAAATATAAAAGTAAATAAATAAATAAATTAAATTGTATTATTTACAATTACAGTTCATCTATTCGTCATCTATAGCAGTGGTTCCCAACCACGATCCAGGAGGCCCCCCAAAACTTCAAAAGTTTTTCAAAAATTACCCCAAAAGTTTTCCATGTCTCCTTAATCAAACACACCTGATTCAGATCATCAGCTCATTAATAGAGACTCCAAGACCTGAAATGGGTGTGTCAGACAAAGGAGAGATGCAAAATGTGCAGTGTTGGGGGGCCTCCAGGAGCGTGGTTGGGAACCACTGATCTATAGCAAAAAGGTGGCCAAAAATTATAGTTTAAGTGGATATTTTAATCAAATGTCGGGTCAATATCTTATTAGACAAGGACTTGATCGTCCTGTAAGTGTAACAGCAGCAATTACCAGGCCTTTGGCTCCCTCCTGGAAAAACCAGCATAGACCAGCATATGTTGTGTTTTGGTGCTGGTATGCTGGTGACCAGCGTGGGATGCTGGTGGGACGCTGGTGACCAGCGTGGGATGCTGGTGGGACGCTGGTGACCAGCGTGGGATCCTGGTGGGATGCTGGTGACCAGCGTGGGATGCTGGTGGGACGCTGGTGACCAGCGTGGGATCCTGGTGGGATGCTGGTGACCAGCGTGGGATGCTGGTGACCAGCGTGGGATGCTGGTGACCAGCGTGGGATCCTGGTGGGATGCTGGTGACCAGCGTGGGATCCTGGTGGGACGCTGGTGACCAGCGTGGGATCCTGGTGGGACGCTGGTGACCAGCGTGGGATCCTGGTGGGATGCTGGTGACCAGTGTGGGATGCTGGTGGGACGCTGGTGACCAGCGTGGGATGCTGGTGGGATGCTGGTGGTACGCTGGTGACCAGCGTGGGATGCTGGTGGGATGCTGGTGGTATCCCAGGTAGCCAAAATTATCCGGCCCGATAACAGCCCAAATCCGGCAAGCCGGAAGAAATAGCTCGGCCCGGATGCTGTTGCCAGACTCTTGTGAATTACGGGAGTGAATGACGCGCTAGAATCGGCCCGAGTACGCTGGTCCGAGTCCGGTTGCCGAAACTGAGCCGACACTGCCGGCATCGGGCCACAATCACGCCAGCATAGATTATACAATTAGCCGGTACTGGCCCAAGTCTGGATACCAAATGGAAATGTATATGAAATACAAACCAATATTAATTTAATTAATAACAACAAAATTTACCAAAACAATATTATATATATATATATAGCCTACATGGAAAAAAACTGTTCATGTAATTAATTGGTTCTCTAAAAACTACAAAAATTGTATTATTAAAGCCAGTATTTTTTTTAACAATATTGTTTCCACAAATATCACACACACACACACACACACACACACACACACACACACACACGTGCAGTTCCCCCTTCAATACCCCCCAGTTGGAATGACACCATATAAATGTAAAAACTATGAGAATTTATTTGAATTTATTATTGAAAATTTGACATCAACAAATGCATAAAAAACACTTTAGAACAGGGCTATTCAATTACAAATTCAGTTGGGCCAGATTTTCAAACCAAGAAGGTTAGCTGGGCCAGTTATTTCAGCGGCGAAGCAACTCGTAATGACACATTTTAAAACCAACACAAACAAATTTATTGAATACATGCAAGGTTTATTCATTGTTTCTCTTTTAACTTTGGTCAGTTTGCACATCAAAAGGTGCATAAAAATACAATAAAAGAGTTAACTGAACATAATCTGAGGTAGCCCCTACTACAAAAGAAAAAAAAAAAAAACTGACCTCTTGCCTAGGCCTACCTAGGCTACATATCTGACCTATCTGATCACAAAGTGCATAAAACAAAATTGTGCACAGTAGTAGATAAGCAATAACATTAAGTTTCCTTTTGAAACAAAATAAACATCTTGCTCACATTTGACCCAGGAACATCTCAAAGTGCATAAAATAAAAAGTGCACAGTATTCACGGCTATAACTAACACATGAATACATGGTGGACTACTGCACATATTGCACATACTGAGGGAACATATTTTAAATCACCACATTTATAATTAGGCATGCCTTTGTTACACATCCAACATTATATTGATGTAGGCTACAGTTACCCAGCTGATTTAGTGGGAGAAGTGACATTTTTTGTTTTGAACGAGAGCAGTGACTTTTGGCTCGTAAGTTGTCAATGCAATCCGAAGGCATTGGTGAAGAGTACAGTCAGTCAGGGAGCAACGATAGTTGCTCTTTATGGAGTTCATGTGTGAAAAACTTGACTCACATGTGTATGTTCATCCAAACATACTGAGCATGACGATCGCTACTTTCTTAATGTTAGGGAACTGATGTACGTTGACATCAGTCCAAAACACTGTAGGCCCGTTAGTGCAAAGCTCCTGTGCCATGGTTACAGATGACTGCATGTCAACAAGTTCGAGTGTGAATTTCCCCTCGTCAATGGAAGGAACCACTTGCTTTGCTCTGGCAGATAAGTCCCCTTCTAATGCAACAGTGAACGGGTCTCTGACAAAAACGGCCACCTCTGAGGGCAGAACAAGTCCATCCAATCGACCAGCAAAGTTCATTTTCAGCCTCGCAATGAAATCTGTCATCACATCCGTGATTTGTGCGGGGAATGAGATGAATTTGCGGAGTGTCGGAAATGCAGCATTCGGCCTGTGCTCAAATCAGTTGCGAAAAGGTCCAGTTTAACTGGGAATGCGCGCATCTGTTCCACAAGGTCAATGACAGTTTTGTCTCTGCCTTGTAATGCCAAATTGAGATCATTCAGGTGTTTGAATATGTCGCTCAGAAAGCTGGTATCGGCCATGAAGTTGTCGTCCAGTATGCGACTCAAGTGCGTTTCTGCCTTTTTATGCTTAAGGAAAGTTATGATCTCCTCTCTGAGACCACAGAAACGCTCCAGTGCTTTGCCTTTGGACAGTGTTACGACCCTGCATTCTACTTGCCCGCCTGCTGGTGGCGTAGTTTTTTCCAGGAGGGCGTGGGAGATTGCACACCCCTGTTACCTGTTCACCATTTGATTGCAGAGAAGATAAAACCTTGGATCCAAACACTCCTCTTCACTTCGTCCAGGGGATCGACGGCCTCTGGAGAAGTCACTTGCTTATAACTCATATCAACCTTTTCTCCTCCCCATTTGGATTATGATTTTTTTCCCTTTATTATACTAAGTTATTTGTATTCTTTTGAAGACCAATAAAATCTTGCAAGTCATTATTTGTACTTGTATGTTTTATGTACGGTCGAAACGAGCTGGCCGTAACATAAATTGGGGGCTCGTCCGAGATCCTATGGGGGTAGGAAACGTTGGTGAGTATGGGTTGTATGTGTGTATGTTTTTGTGAATGGTTACCTTTATAAATGAGAACTCCGGTGAGTTAGAGTGTTTCCAGCTGGATTGCGAATACAATCCTTTCGACGGAGCACTGTTTGTTGTTTTGTTTTGTTATTTTGCCTTTCTTGTTTTTGGAGGTTATCCTGGGTGGAGATTAACTCTCTGTAGGGGGTACGCTTCCAGACTTTCAGTTTGACTGATTGTCGCGGAGTTTAGCGTTTAATGCCGTCCCGAGCCCGGTACATCTCTGAAGACCAGGTAGGATTTAGTTAGTGTTTTCTGAGTTAGGAGCTGGAGTTTTCTCATATTATAAACGGAAAAATCCATTCTACAAAAATAAATGAAGGTAAATTGTTGCGTTTGTGTATAGTGCGGTTTATTTTCGCGCTTGCACTGTGTTTTGACTTGTGGGAAGTCTTTGAAAGTTTTGTGAATGAGCATAGGTTGCTTAATACGGTGACGTAGTTCATTTTTGAAGCAGTGGTTTATGGGAGTTGTAATTTGAATAAACAGCGTCTCACGTGTGTTAGCTAGTAGTTTCGTTTGTGTTATTGTGCGTATACAGATACGAATAACATGTCTTCGGTGATCGAAGATTTCGTTGCCTGTCCATCAGAAGCTTTGCTTGAGAGTTGTACAAAGGAGCAGTTGGTGCAAATCGCCGAACGCTTCAAGGTCGATCTTACTTCTCAAGAAAAGAGGCTGAAGGAAACTATTGTGACTACTTTGAAACAGTCACTTGTTGATAGAGGAGTTATAGAGGTTTATAGCTCCTAGTGAATCGTTTGAATATACTGCGGAGGTTGATAGCGAAAGTGAGATAAAATTTCCAGAATTGTCTTTGCAAGAGAAGCAATTGTGTTTAGATTCCGCGAAAACTCGTGATGATCGCGCTATAAAAGAGCGAGCGATAGAAAGAGAATTTGAAGGGAGAAAATTAGATCACCAATTAGCTATGCGAAGAATGGAGCTTGAGTTAGAGAAAGAACGTGATGAGAGAGCGTTTCAGTTAGAGAAGGAACGAGAGGAGAGAGCGTTTCAGATAAAAAAGTTGGAGTTAGAATTAGCAGCAAAGACAGCTGAAGTTTCACAAGCGAATGTGCCTCCTGTTCCACAACAGCATGCGAATGCAGGTGAACCTGTGTTTGATGTTCACAGACATATGAGATTAGTGCCGCCATTTTCTGAAAAGGAAGTGGATAAATATTTTTATCACTTTGAACGTGTTGCTTTATCCATGAAATGGCCGAAAAGCTTTTGGACTTTATTGTTACAGTGCGTGTTCACAGGTAAAGCTCAAGAAGTTTATTCTGCACTCTCACTGGAACAGAGTGGTGAGTATGATGTTGTGAAATCTGCTGTGTTGCATGCATATGAACTCGTGCCTGAAGCATATCGTCAAAAATTCAGGAATTTGTCTAAAGCTGATGAATGTACTCACGTTGAATTTGCAAGAGAGAAAGAGAACTTGTTTGATCGTTGGTGCACCTCAATGAAAGTTACAACTAAAGAGCAGTTAAGAGAATTAGTGCTCTTAGAGGAGTTTAAACATTGTGTTCCTCATGCAGTGGCTACGCATCTCACTGAACACAAGGTGAATACACTTTCTGAAGCTGCTATCATGGCTGATGAATTTGTGTTAACCCATCGTCGGTCATTCAGTTCAGTCGGTCTTAAAACCAACGATATGAGTAAGTCTAAGTTTTGCTTTCAACCTAAAACAAAATCTCCTGTGATGGGTAGGAATATTAAGGCGACAGTTGCTGAACATGCTAGTAAACCGGCACTCTCACGAGACATGGTTTGCTTTTACTGTAAAAAGTCTGGTCATAAAATATCTGACTGTCTTATTCTCAAGAAGAAAGAGAGATTGTCGAAATCTGTTGCTTTAGTTTCTACCTCACCATTCACTGTTGACACTCGTGATGAGAAAGATCGTCATCTATCTAGTTCTAGTGATAAAACTGTTGATCAGTGTGTGTCTTCCTCTGTTGATTATACACCTTTTATCACTGAGGGAAATGTGTCATTGCGTGGTTCAAACGAAATGGTGCCAGTACGTTTTCTTCGAGATACGGGAGCTGCGCAGTCGTTTCTTTTAGAAGGAATTTTGCCTTTAACTTCTGAAACTGCTACTGGAACTCATGTATTAGTGCGAGGTTTTGAGATGGGGTTTGTTGAAGTGCCTTTGCATCGAATCCATCTTTCCTCTGCCATTGTATCTGGTGATGTAGTAGTTGGTGTTCGTTCTGCACTTCCAGTCCCTGGGATTACATTTATTCTGGGAAATGACTTAGCTGGTGGGAATGTTTGGGGACGGAGTAGTGTGTTAGCTCCACCCATAATAACATGTATACCTAAGAAGTCTGATGTTGAAAATTGTAGAGAATTTCTTGATTTGTTTCCCGCTTGTGCAGTTACTCGATCAATGGCTAAATCGTTATCTGAAAATCAAGTTGAAGTTCCATTGCATGACACTTTCTTTTATACTGTTAATACAGGTGAGCTAAGATCTGATGTGTCTAAATGTCCTGAGCAAAAAGACCTGAAGTCCTGTCCTTCGTCGTCTTCTGACCAGAAAGATTCAACAGGGCTGCAAAGTGAATTTGCTGATACATCTGAGGTTCTGTCCACTCTTGAGAAAAGCAATGTTGATCTCTCTGATGCTGATGACTGTTCTTTGACTTCTTTGTTACAGGATTTAATTAAAGCTCAACAGAGCGATGACACTCTTAGACCTTTATTTTCTGCAGCAGGGTCTAGGAAGTGTTCTGATGCTCGGTCCTCTTCGTACTTTCTTGATGAAGGTCTGCTTTGTCGGACAGTGGTCCTGCATAAAGATGTTTCTCTAGAACCTAAAACTCAGATTGTGATTCCTTTTACAGTGAGAGACTCTGTGTTGCATTTGGCTCATCAAGGACTTGCTGGTCATACTGGAGTTCGTAAAACGTATGATCGAGTCTTACGGCAATTCTATTGGCCTAAGGTAAAGCGAGATGTGGCAAAACATATTCGATTTTGTCATACATGCCAGATCACCGGTAAGCCGAATCAAAAAGTGCCTGTTGTTCCGTTGCAGCCCATTTCCGTCGTTTCCACTCCTTTTGAGTATTTGATAGTAGACTGTGTTGGTCCTTTGCCCCGGTCTAAAGCTGGTCACCAATACCTTCTAACCGTTATGTGCCAGACTAATCGTTATCCTGCTGCTTATCCGTTAAGGTCCATCACTACAAAATCTGTCTTGAAGGCCCTCACTAATTTTATGTCGATCTTTGGAATTCCCAAGATTATTCAATCCGATCAGGGTTCGAACTTTATGTCAAAATCGTTCTCAAAAGCCCTGTGTCAGCTTCGAGTAAAGCACAATATTTCTAGTGCCTATCATCCGCAGAGTCAAGGAGTTCTTGAGAGGTTTCATCAAACCCTGAAGTCCCTTTTGAGGTCATATTGTGTGGAACTCGATGCGGATTGGGAAGAAGGTCTGCCGTGGATGTTATTAGCGATACGTGAGGTAATCCAAGAAAGTCTTGGGTTTAGCCCAAATGAATTAGTGTTCGGACATGTAGTGCGAGGACCTACAGCTGTGTTAGCTGAGGAGTGGCGAATGTCTAAACCTTCTGAAAACATTTCTGATTATGTGAGTGGATTCCGACGTAGATTGTATGAGGCACGAGCTCTCGCTAAAAAGAAGTTGAGTAGGTCTCAAATAAAAATGCAACAACATTATGACAGAAAAGCTAAGTTAAGAGAGTTTCAGGTGGGTGATCAAGTACTGGCTCTGCTGCCTCTACCTGCCAACCCATTTCAGGCTAAATTTACAGGTCCTTACAGTGTAGTTAAACGTCTTTCTGATAATAATTATCTGTTGAATACTCCTGACCGGAGAAAAAAAGTACAAGTCTGTCACAGTAACCTGTTGAAATTGTATATAGCGCCTGGTCGTTCTGTTACTGTTAATGTGGTAAACTCTTGTGACTCTTTTCCAGAATCGTCTCCTCTCTTTCGCAGCGTGAGTGGGGATTCTTTAGAGAATGAAGATGAGAGTTTTCTTTCTCGAGAAAAAGTTGACGGGCGACTTAAAAACTCTGAGATTCTTCTTAACCTATCCTCTCATCTTTCTTATTTGACAGAGAAAGAGAGGAGTGATGTCACTGAGTTGGTGACGTCATTTCCCTCTCTTTTCCTTGACGTTCCTGGTCGGACTTCTGTCATAGAACATGATATCGATGTAGGAACCTCATGTCCAGTTAAACAGAACGCCTATCGAGTCAATCCTTTTAAAAGAGATTTGCTGAAACAAGAGGTGAACTATCTGCTTACTCATAATCTGGCTGAATCTAGTTTCAGTTCATGGAGTTCTCCTTGTGTTTTAGTAAATAAACCTGATGGCTCATATCGATTCTGCACAGATTATCGAAAACTTAACTCCGTGACAAAGCCGGACTGTTTCCCTTTACCTCGAGTTGATGACTGCGTCGATCATGTTGGCTCTGCCCGTTATGTTAGTAAATTCGACCTCTTAAAGGGGTATTGGCAGGTGCCTTTGACTAGTCGTGCAAAGGAATTATCTGCCTTCGTTACGCCTGATGCTTTCCTACAGTATACGGTAATGCCTTTCGGAGTTCGAAATGCACCCGCGACTTTCCAGCGACTCGTAAACCGTATACTGTATGGAATGTCAGGATGTGAGGCATATTTGGATGACATCGTTTTGTATAGTTCCTCCTGGTCTGAGCATCTTAACCAGATTAAAGAACTTTTTTCTCGTTTAGCAAAGGTTAATCTCTCTAAGTCTGAGTTCGCGAAGGCAACCGTTACCTATTTGGGTAAGGTAGTGGGAAATGGTTGTGTAAAGCCTATTGAGGCTAAGGTAGAAGCCATTTGTAACTTTCCAGCTCCCACCACTCGTCGTGAATTGCGACGATTTCTCGGTATGGTGGGATATTACCGAAGTTTTTGCGAAAATTTTCCCAGTGTAGTCTCACCTCTTACCGATTTATTGAGTCCGAAGTTATCTTTTCAGTGGTCTGAGTCCTGTCAGCAGGCTTTCGAAAATTGTAAGGCTTTGCTGGCATGTAGCCCTGTTTTGACCGCTCCGAATTTTGAAAAGTCTTTTAGTCTTACAATTGATGCGAGTGCTTGTGGTGCGGGCGCTGTTCTCCTGCAGGAGGATTCGAGCCATGTTCAACATCCTGTAAGTTACTTTTCTAAGAAGTTTAATCGACATCAACAAGTGTATTCCACCATTGAGAAAGAAGCTCTTGCCCTAGTGTTGGCCGTACAACATTTTGAGGTATATCTAGGGTCAATTGCTGCACCGATTATCATTTATACGGATCATAATCCTTTGGTCTTTCTGAATCGGATGAGGAATCAAAATCAGCGACTTATGCGATGGAGTCTCATTTTACAACCTTTTCATCTTGAGATTAAACACATTCGAGGAAAAGATAATATTATAGCTGACACACTTTCTAGAGCGTAACATAATTTCTGTGTTGTTTGTTCCCTTTTCTTTGCATCTCTAGGGCCCAGAGGTGTTGAAGAATGAAGAGAAAGCGACGTTCTTTTGGACCATCAGAACTTTTATTGTGTTCGTTCTGGATAGTGTTTAACTGTTTTTCTTTTTTTTTAGATTCATTGTCGAATCTTTTTTTTTAGGAGGGAGGTGTTACGACCCTGCATTCTACTTGCCCGCCTGCTGGTGGCGTAGTTTTTTCCAGGAGGGCGTGGGAGATTGCACACCCCTGTTACCTGTTCACCATTTGATTGCAGAGAAGATAAAACCTTGGATCCAAACACTCCTCTTCACTTCGTCCAGGGGATCGACGGCCTCTGGAGAAGTCACTTGCTTATAACTCATATCAACCTTTTCTCCTCCCCATTTGGATTATGATTTTTTTCCCTTTATTATACTAAGTTATTTGTATTCTTTTGAAGACCAATAAAATCTTGCAAGTCATTATTTGTACTTGTATGTTTTATGTACGGTCGAAACGAGCTGGCCGTAACAACAGCCACCTAACGTCATTATGCAAAAGCAGGTCGTGGAGCTCAGCAGACATTTCTGACAGCAGCATGCGGAACAAGCGGTGTTGGAGGCTTGATATAGAGCGAATAAAATTAATTGTAGCCATCACGTTGTCCATTGTCGTTTTGAGCGCTCCGCTTAGTTTTGCGCACAACATCGCCTGATGCACAATGCAGTGTAAGGAGATCAACTGAGGTGTAACAGCGGACCAACGTGCTGCCAAACCATTCACTTTCCCTGTCATGGATGGAGCCCCATCCGTCACAAGCATGCACACACGCGTCATATCCAGACCATTGTCTTTAAAAAAAGTGGAAATTTTCCCAAAGACTATATCGCCCGTTGTGTGTCCTTCTAACGGCAGTAGGCAGAGCAGCTCCTCTCTGAAGCATTTGCTGTCAAAAAAACGGACATATATGCACAACTGAGCAGTATCAGCTTTGTCTGTGGACTCATCTACTGCTATAGACATAGTATCAGCTTTCATCAGGTCTCCTAACAGCGTTTCATACACAGGGATGTGCGTTTTTGGCGGGACTACGGGCTGGGCCATTTGGAGGTTGCTTGCGGGCCGCCAATTGAATAGCCCTGCTTTAGAACCTCTAAGAACTCCCAGGACCTCAGGTTTATCCTAAAAGAGGACAGAAAAAAGGAAAGAGAGATAAAGAGGGGATACATATAGACACATAGTTAGTCAGATCTCAGTGAACTCAATGGTAAATGGTTAATTTGGAGCATACCTTAAGAAGAATTTCTTTGTTGTAGGACCTGCTCTCTTCTTCCATGCCTTCTGTTTATAAACTTCTCAGTTTCTCCATCCAGCACACTGCAGTATTTGCAGAAAAATAAATAAATATATATTTATAAAAAATATATATCAGAAGCAGAATCAGAAAGAGCTTTTATTGCCAAGTATGCTTGCACATACAAGGAATTTATTTTAGTGTCAAAAGCTTCCAGTTCACAGAGACAACAACGACACACAGACAATAAAAATAAGATGAGAATAAAAAGGCATTTAACTGTTCTGTAGATTGCCTGGGGAAAGAAACTGTTCTTGTGCCTGGCTGTCCTGGTATATACAGTATGTGTGTGTGTGTGTGTGTGTGTGTGTGTGTGTGTACACGCGTTTTTGTGAAAAGTCAGGACATAGATTTGTATAATGACAAAGGTATGACATAGGTATTACAAGGTGAAGGTGACATCTCAGGACATTGACCCATGTCCCCACTTTTCAAAACGCTTATGAATCACTCAGAATTAGTTTTTTTTGGGGAAAGTTGAAATGCACAGTCTCCTGTAAGGGGTAGGTTTAGGTGTAGGGTTGGTGTAGGGCAATAGCACATACAGTAAGTACAGTATAAAAACCATTACACCTATGGAGTCCCCACTTTTCACAAAAACAAACGTGTGTGTGTGTGTGTGTGTGTGTGTGTGTGTGTGTGTGTGTGTGTGTGTGTGTGTGTGTGTGTCAGTCTGGTATATGTGGCACAAGTTTGCCTATTTAAACATGAAGCTGGTTTTCCTAACTTAGCATAAAGACCAGGTAGGAAGAAAAAGTAATCACAAAAATATTAGAAGAAATGTAGCAGGAACATTATTACACTATTCACATAATATGTTGTGTAATTAAATAATTAAAATTCACTAACAAACTACAAAATACATAACTTTTAAAACAGATCAGATAATGCAAGCCTGTTAAATAAATAAATAAATAACTGCTGCATGACATATATTTAATGAACCTAAATAAAAAAGAGAAAATGTTTAACAGTCAGCTTAAAAAATATATACTTACAAAGCCAAAGACTGTGCTGTGCTGTGCTGTGCTGTGCTGTGGTGTGGTGTGCTGTGCTGTGCTGTGGTGTGGTGCGCTGTGGTGCGCTGTGGTGTGGTGTGCTGTGCTGTGCTGTGCTGTGCTGTGGTGTGGTGTGGTGTGCTGAGCTGTGCTGTGGTGTGGTGTGGTGTGCTGTGGTGTGGTGTGCTGTGGTGTGGTGCGCTGTGGTGTGCTGTGCTGTGCTGTGGTGTGGTGTGGTGCGCTGTGGTGCGTTGTGGTGCGCTGTGGTGCGGTGTGGTGCGGTGTGCTGTGCTGTGGTGTGGTGTGGTGTGGTGTGCTGTGCTGTGCTTTGGTGTGGTGTGGTGTGCTGTGGTGTGCTGAGCTGTGGTGTGCTGTGGTGTGGTGTGCTGAGCTGTGCTGTGCTGTGGTGTGGTGTGCTGTGGTGTGGTGTGCTGTGGTGTGGTGTGCTGTGGTGTGCTGTGCTGTGGTGTGGTGTGGTGTGGTGCGGTGTGCTGTGCTGTGGTGTGCTGTGCTGTGGTGTGGTGTGGTGCGCTGTGGTGTGTTGTTCTGTGCTGTGGTGCGCTGAGCTGTGGTGTGCTGTGGTGTGGTGTGCTGTGCTGTGCTGTGGTGTGCTGAGCTGTGGTGTGGTGTGGTGTGCTGTGCTGTGCTGTGCTGTGGTGTGGTGTGCTGAGCTGTGGTGTGGTGTGCTGTGCTGTGCTGTGCTGTGCTGTGGTGTGCTGTGCTGTGCTGTGCTGTGCTGTGCTGTGGTGTGGTGTGGTGTGGTGTGCTGAGCTGTGGTGTGGTGTGGTGTGCTGTGCTGTGGTGTGGTGTGCTGTGCTGAGCTGTGGTGTGGTGTGGTGTGCTGAGCTGTGCTGTGCTGTGCTGTGGTGTGGTGTGCTGTGCTGTGCTGTGCTGTGGTGTGCTGTGCTGTGGTGTGGTGTGCTGTGCTGTGGTGTGCTGAGCTGTGGTGTGGTGTGGTGTGCTGTGCTGTGGTGTGGTGTGCTGTGCTGTGCTGTGCTGTGCTGTGGTGTGCTGAGCTGTGCTGTGGTGTGGTGTGGTGTGGTGTGCTGTGCTGTGGTATGGTGTGGAGGCTTTGGGGTGCAGCAGCTACTGACACAAATAAAGGGGAGAAAAAGAAAAAGCCTCACTCAATATCAGATAATGTTTGTACAAACTGAACATGGCAAATCCAAGATGCAGAATGACTGCTTGACTGATGACTTACAACAATCGGATGACAATCTGAAAAAAGAAAGAAAAAAAGAATAAATATTTTCATTATTGAAAATAATTATAATTTTACTTGAAAATTACTTTTATTTCTTCTCTGGTGTATACACATGCATACATGTTTTACTTTTATTGTAATTATTTGTTATTAAAAAGCAGAAATATTTTTACTATTATTATCTCATAAGGATAGGCTACATTGGCTTGTGTGAGTCTTTTCTGTCTCTCGCTCGCTCTACCACACACGATGAGAGAGAGAGAGAGAGAGAGAGTATGCGTCAGTGTCGCTCGCTCTCACTCAGACAAATCTGTGAGACAACACTGCTTAAATGTGAAAATATTAATTGTAAATGGCTACATTTTTTTAAACTAACGCTACCTTGACCGACATGAATGTGAAACGAAAGGAGGTTTTCTCAATTCTAGCAGATCTGCGCAAATGACGTCACACAGATATAACGGCATTAACGGTAATTAACGGTGCTGAAGAGCGGGCCGTACAAAATAAAGACGGAAAGATTCGTTGTACATTTAAATGACAGGCCGTCGATTTTATATTTGTGTACACAAAAAATACTTTACCTCGTGAAAGCTCTCCCGTCAGGCGACGTCCGTCAGAGTCCAGCTGTGCGCGTGATGTGACGACCGCAGCTTATATAACCTCCGGTTCTTTCGCGGGCTTTGCACGTGAGGTGTGAAATAGTTAAAGTTACATTTATATCTATTGATTGATTTTTTTTTTTTTTTTTTTTTTATAATCTAAGATGTAGGCTATTTAAATCATTACCTCATGTTATATTTTTCCTGGCAAAAAATAAATAAATAAATAAAATAAAATAAATTACACACACACACACACACACACACACACACACACGTTTGTTTTTGTGAAAGGTGGGGACTCTCCATAGGCGTAATGGTTTTTATACTGTACAAACTGTATGTGCTATTGTCCTACACCAACCCTACACCTAAACCTACCCCTTACAGGACACTTTCTGCTATTTCAGATTTTCAATAGACTCCATTCTGTGTGATTTATAAGCGTTTTGAAAAGTGGGGACATGGGGTAATGTCCTGAAAAGTCACCTTCTCCTTGTAATACCTGTCATACCCTTGTCATTATACACATCTATGTCCTGATTTGTCACAAAAATGCAGTAGCCCGTCACTGCAGAACAAAGTAGCATGCATACACACACATATACACATATATATATATATATATTGTTACAGTTATTAATAGTAAAGTTTCACTCACTGATTGCAGAAGATGGCAGCAGAGAATCACTTATTGGCTCATTCTACCCACTAGCCTAAGTTTTGCTGTGGTACTTTTATTTGGACATAATAAAATCACTATTATAACATCTGAAATCATATTTTGTAAAAGTTTACCACTTATTACTGAGGTATCAGTTTTTGCAATCACACACAGTCATAAAGTGTCAATTTATATTAAGGGAACATTTTTAAATTATAAGCAAAGTCCATTTGAGGTCAGCCTAAAAATTAATAGAAATATTAATTAAAATAATAATAAAATTGAATAAATAACTTTGACAGGCAAAAAGTTTACAACTCTAAAGTATTTTGTTTAAAAATATATATTTTTGTAATTTTATAATTCAGCCTAATTGATTGATTGTGTGTGTACAGGTTTAATTTTTTTAATTTTTAATTGTGGGGACCAAATATTCAGATAATGAGTAAAACCTGAATTTTTGACATTTTAGGACTGAGACTTCTGGCCCACAGTCAGGCTGAATGTGGCTAAATGTGATGTTTCTCAACCAGAATCAGGCCAGATCCACAGATCCAAAACCTAGCCAAATCTGGCAACTATTACTGGGCCGGACCTGGCTCAATTCTGGCAAGCCGCTGCCAGCACACAGCCGAGTGAGCCGACACTCAGCCGCATTCGGCCTGATTCCGCTGGCTACCTGGGATGCTGGTGAGATGCTGGTGGCCAGCATCACCAGCAAGACCAGTAGACCAGCATCACCAGCAAGACCAGTAGACCAGCATCACCAGCAAGACCATGCTGGTTGACCAGCATCACTAGCAAGACCAGGCTGGTTGACCAGCATCACTAGCAAGACCAGTAGACCAGCAAGACCAGTAGACCAGCATCACCAGCAAGACCATGCTGGTAGACCAGGATGGTCTTGCTGGTCCACCAGCTAAACCAGCACCAAACCAGCATATACCAGCATAGACCAGCACCAAACCAGCATATACCAGCATAAACCAGCATGGGAATTACACTGGTCTATGCTGGTTTTTCCAGCAGGCTTTGCAGGCATTTGTAATAACATGTAATGTTCATAAAAAACAATGGACACCATCACAAAATTTGTAACTGTTTATGGTAATTGGTCACCTTCTAAATCCTAATGGAATATGTCCCAAAACACACAGCAGAATGTTTTTTAATGGTTAAAAGTTGATGCTTTGTAATGTTTGTAATGGCATTTGTGATTCATTTTTCTGCAGGGTTGCCTCATTGTTTTTATATAATGCATTTTAAGTCATTTTAAAGGCTGTTGTTGGCTTAGGTTTGTTTTTATAATCACAAAAAGATTATCTTAATGCTTCTTTGTATATTATTATTTGAAGTAACAAAACCAGGGTAATGGTGAACAAGAACCATGATTTATTTTTTATTTAATTTTTTTTATTCGTGTTAAAACCATGGCTAACTTTTGTAATTGAACATGGAAATGCTGAGAGTATATTAGACGCGTTGGTGGTGGTGAAATTATTACCAACATTAAAACACATTATTGAACTCAAAACCCAAAAAAGTTTCACAGGATTTTGAATGTAGCCTACCTGAAAGTGACGCAAGGGCTTCGTTTTCATCTTTTTTTTCTTCTCTTGGCGCCGGATTGCTGATGTCTTTTCACGGGCATAATTATCCTTCAATTATGATCATTTGCATTCAGCCGCAAACATGAAGTGCGAGCGGGCGCGGGGTGCAGGAATGGCACTTCACTTTTATTTATTTATTTATTTTTTATTTTATTTTTATTTTTGAGCAACTGGGATGGTGCCCCCCTGGGAGCTGGTGCCCTACGCAAACTGCGTACTCTGCGTATAGGGAGCGGCGGTACTGGGTTGGAAGATCCAAACAGGGCCCATTATAAGATTTCTTACAGAGTCAGTCACTTATTGATTTTTTTATCTGTTGATATTTGACAGAATCCATGATGCCATGCGTCTAAACAAGATGTCCAGGACCTCCACCAGAAATATAGGCCCACAACATCCAAAATACAGCAGTTTATTTCATTGTACACATGGGGTACTTTTTATCCCTGTGTTCACCAAACCCATCTTGAGTGTTTGCTGCTAAAAAGCTAATTTTTTAGTTTCATCTGACCACAGAAGCCAGTCCCATTTGAAGTTCCAGTCGTGTCTGATAACTGAATATGCTGGAGTTTTTTTTTGGATGAGCGAGGAGAATTTTTCTTGAAACCCTCCCAAACAACATGTGCTGATGTAGGTGCTGTTTGACAATTTTTTTTAAGGTTTTCTGATCCCGAGACTCAACTATTTTCTGCAATTCTCCAGCTGTGGTCCTTGGAGAGTCTTTAGCCACTCAAACTCTCCTTCTCACCGTGCATTAGGACGATATAAACACACCTCTTCCAGGCAGTTTCCTAACATTTTATGTTGATTGGAAAGTCTTAATTATTGCCCTGATGGTGGAAATGGGAATTTTCACTGCTCTAGCTCTTTTCTTAAAGCCACTTCACTAATTTGTGAAGCTCACTTATCTTTTGCTGCACATCAGAAATATATTCTTTGGTTTTTCTCATTGTGATGGATGATTAAGAGAATTTGGGCTTTGTTTCCCTCCTATTTATATTTCTGTGAAACCGGAAGATATAGCTGGATAATTTCATGTTCACAATCACCCTGGAGTGCTCAAAATTGTGAATATGAATGGGAATATACTTCAGAGATATTTTACTCATAAGAATTTCTAGGGGTGCCAATAATTGTGTCCAACGTGTATTTGAGAAACACATTTATTTCATAATGATATCCCCCCCGCCCCCCATTTTAAATTCTTATTATCCAATGAAAGGTTAGATTTTTGTGAATTTCTTAAATAAAAGGATTAACAATGCAGATTAATTTTCACAGCCTTCTTTGATCATATTTACCAAGGGTGCTGATATTTTTGGCCATGACTGTGTATATATATATTATATTATATATATATATATATATATATATATATATATATATATATATATATATATATATATTATATTATTTATTTATTATTTTTTTTTATTTTTTTTATTCCCCCAAAGCACCTAAAAGCCATTTCACACTTGCTATTCTCCAACAGGGTGAATGCACTGACCAAACAAAACAAGCATTTTTAAAAAAGAAAATAGTTTTTGTGGCAGTGTGAAATGACCATAATGCTGTATGTTAGGTGTGAGATTCATTAAACTTGGTTTGCTATAATACATCTATTCAGAAGTGCATCATTGCTGTATATCCATAAAGTGATATATTTGTCATAGTACTCTTTCATTGACTCATTAAGACAGTCTCTTGCTCCCACCTACTGGCATAACAATGTAACCTGCAATGTTTTTTGTTTGTTTTTTTTTTAAAGAAAAAACTTTTTTTTGGCATGATTTCCAATTAATTATTGGAAGTGGGTTGGTTAAGGGCCTGATTAGCTGATGTATTACAATGCTTGATTCAGGTTCAATAGAGGAGCATGTGATTAGTTGAGAAATTGTGCATAGTTAATGATGGATCTTAAATATTTAAATAGTGTGTTGAATGCCTACAAAGACTTGCATAATGTTTTGAACCTGGATGCTTACAGAAGGATAATCTTTCATTTATGTGCCATAAACATCATAAGCATTCAGAATTTTGTTGGTTCATGCTGAACTGGTGTTGATAAATGTACTCTTTATATTAATAAGTCAATTTATATTGTCACTGTTTTTAAGTTACATTGTCTGGAGAGTTTTCCAGTGCCCAAATTTTGTTTGTATTCTATTTATTATGAAGGGGCAAATCATAATCTCGATAATGAAAACATTCACATGTGTGGAGATTTAATTTATTTGCATAAAGTTCGAGTAAACAGGAATATATTCTATGAAACATAATAATAATAATTATAATAATAATAATTACTTACATTTATATAGTGCTTTTTCTAGGCAATCAAGGGGGGGGGGGGGGAGAGTCTCCTCATCCACCACCAGTGTGCAGCATCCACCTGGATGATGCGACGGCAGCCATAGTGCGCCAGAACGCCCACCACACACCAGCTTACTGGTGGAGAGGAGACAGAGTGATGAAGCCAATCAGCAGATATGGGGAACTTAAACATGTTCAAGTTTATTTAATTGAATATTTTAATGTTTTAAATTTTATTTGCATTTATAGAAATCTAATATATTTACATGTACAGAAATGTAATATGTTAACAAATATTAGAAATTAACATATGGAAATATATTGCAAATTAATATATTTACATAGTCTGATATCTAAATGTATTTACATATAAAGGAAATAAATATATGTAAATATTTCCGATAAAAATATATTTACATATGTGAAAAATATTAAAATCAAATCAAATATTTAAATATATTTTAATATATATTTCAAAATATATTTACATATGTGAAAAATATTAAAATCAAATCAAATATTTAAATATATTTTAATATATATTTCAAAATATATTTAAATATATCAAAATATATTTATTAAAAATATTTTTAAATCTATGTGACATCTGTATGGGTATTTACTAACTGTTCACTTGTCTTTAATAATGTTTGAACTTTGTTAGGCTAATAGTTTTTGCCGTGGTATTGAATAAGTTACTTGAAATAAATTATTTCAGTGTTGCCTGAAATAATGTAAATGTTAACTAATAAATTATTTCAATTCATTGAAAGGGGGCCCAAAGTTTTGCATTCCCCCCTTAAAAATCTTCATGGCGCCCCTGAACTACACTAAAAGAAGTCAAAAAGGAATTTGAATCAAGAATAAAAAAAAAAAGAAAAAAGTGTGGCATTTAAATGTCCCAGTTAACTGTTTCTTATTGATGATTGATCTGTTTTCACTTTCATTTTACTGATTGTGGATGCCAGAGGTGAACGGCTTTCCATGGATTGTGATGACTTTCGTATTAGTTTCACTTAAATATGACATAATATCAGGTGTAATCAGCGCTGTAATGTGAATAACGTACTCGGTTACTGTCATAACCTCGGTTCCCTGAGATACGGAACGAGTACTGGGAAAAACGAGTATATGGGAAAAAGCCTTATTCAATCATGCAGTGAAACTGTACGACTATTGGTTTGTGCAGTGTGTAAAAAACAAACCAATGGGTCGGCAGCAGAGCTGCACGAGCCTATGGCGATGAAGCCTGCCAGAATGGGCGGAGCCATCTGGCTATATAAGCGGCCATTTCGCCATAGGATCCTCAGGTTACTTCAACTGAAGCGACGACTGAGTTGTGCAGCTACCTAGAATGCAAATTCCCATCTGTCTTGTAGGAGAAAGAGCCGCGTCCATGCACTTCATAAAAGTGTGGGGGGCCAGAAACATTCCAAGGGAAGGACTGTGTACTGATAAGCCTCTGATAGGGGGCTATCTGGATGTGAAAGTATGTGTCTTTCAGGTCCAGAGAAAAGAAACAGTCCCCTTGGCAATTTTGCGAGAGGATCTGCTTCAGCACGATCATCCTGAGCGACCTCTTCATGAGGCCGCGATTCAGGTGTCTGAGATTGAGGATGGCCGGAGGCCGCCATCCTTTTGGGGACGAGGAAGTAATGGCTGTAGAAGCCAGATTCGCTCTGGGCTGGAGGGACCTTTTCTACGGCGCCCTTTGCCAGCAAAGTCATCACCTCGGAGTGCAGGATGTGTGCCTTTTTGCTCTGAACAGAGGTGGGAACCATGCTGCTGAAGCGTGGGGGTCTTTGAGAGAATTGCAGTGTGTAACCTCGTTTTATTATCCCCATAACCCAATCTGACATTCCGGGGATTGCCTGCCAGGTCTCGGCCCGTGTGGCTAGGGTTAAATCGTTTTGAGCAGCAGGCCGCCTGGCGGAGACATGCAGCACGTGATAAGAGGGAGAGGAATGCACTCTCTCTTGAAAATATTTGCGTTTTATTTTTGTAAGGTTTTATCCTTTATTTATAAAATTTTAGCTTTAGGGAATTTTGATCGGATTAATTGACATTAATCAAAAATATATAATTTATACCTTATTAACGACTCGACCAGCGAGTATTAATACAGTATATTTTAGCAATTCGACTTATTGTCGTGGCCACGATGATGATAATACAGAATTGATTGGGAAATTTTGATGCAACAGGTAACACGATCTTTGGCAAATAATTTAAGATTTGAAAATTACGGCACCAGACTATTCCTTAAAAATGAATCGAGAGTTTATTTACTATTCTAGGGTACAATACAAAACAAAACACATACACACACATACACACGTTATGGCAAGATGAAAGCAGTTTGAAGAAAGTTAAGCTATTCTTCTTTCCTGACCTTGAGACGTCACAAACAGAAGACTCAACTATTGTTATCCTTTAACCCTCTGGGGTCGACAAACGCATATATGCGGTTTGAGGCAGATTTTCCTGATAAGGCTGAAATGAGCTTGAATTACTCTGCCATTTTTGATCGTACAGATAAGAGCAATACACCATTCGAATCTGTAAGGGGTCTACTTTTATTTGTATACACTCATAATAACAACTAAACTTTGTGCTTTTGAAGAATAAAGAAAACAAACAGGGTGCGCTCTCTGTCTTCTCCGTCTCCGCGAGCTGCTTTTTGAAACACGTCACTAAAATGAACTGTAACTCAGCAAATACTTCACACAGAGACATGAGAAATATATCGGTAACACTTTACGGTAAGGGTACATGAATTACCATGAATTCATGCATAAATTAATGTGTGAATTATGCATTACTTCATGCATTACTATCTCATGAATTAGGAAGATCTGACATGAGTTCAAAGTCTTTCATTCATGACTTCATGGATGAACAACACCTTAATTAAGACATTAACTAAGACGAGTACATCATCATGATTTATGATTTATTACGCATGATCATGATGTTTTCTTTGTTCACAAAAAACAAGGTCTTTACTATCCATTTTGGATATGCTTATGGTACGTAACGCATTATTTCATGCATGTAAGACTACTTGAATTATTAAAGGAATATACAAAAATCCACATTAGCTCATGCATGCAGGCTAGAACAGTACATCCATTAATGTGAGAACTAATGTTTTTCATTAAATATGATATGAGTTATCAAGCATGTTCATATCTTCTTCATAGTAGCCAATCACAGCACATAGTATGTGAATCCTGTTGACATCCAAATACAGTCGTCATCATTAACTAAGCATTAGCTTCTCATGACTTCAACTAAAGTGGTGACTTGGTCCTTTGGAATACTGATAAACAGTGTGTTATTAATGATGGCATAATTGTGAAATGACATGAATATGAATATGAAAGTTCAAGCTTTTGCACACAATGTACTGTGGACACAAAGGGGCTTTATTCTTAAACAGTATAACCCAGTTAAATCAGCAGCAATGCCTGGGAAGAGCTGAGAAGGAATTCAGTACATACAGTATACCATGAACTTTAAGTGCCTGTATATCTAAAAACTCTTTACTAAACCATAAAGGATTTACAACAGCTTGGTCTTTTTTAAGGTAAGGAGACACCTTTTAGTGTAACAAGTTACCGATGTGGACTCCTCATTAAATATTTAATTTTGAACAAAAACAAACTGATCAAATAAATTGCACAAACATGGCAGTACATATACAAACTTGTCCTTTGTTGGGTATAGAGTGCAGAAAACGCTGTTTTATGTTAATTATATGTTAGTTGCAGGGGGTTTTGTGAGCAGGAGCCTACAGCTTCAGCTATCTTACAGAAAAAAGAAAAAATGTATGGTTTTGTAAAGAGTTGAAAGGCACTTAAAGTTCATGGTATATGAAGTCACCAGTTTAATATGTTTTTAATAAATTATGCTTTTTTTTTTAATCATGTACCATAAGCATATCCACAATGGATAGTAAAGACCTTGTTTTTTATGAACAAAGAAAACATCACGATTATGCGTAATAAATCATACATCATGATGATGTACTCGTCTTAGTTAATGTCTTAATTAAGGTGTCGTTCATCCATGAAGTCATGAATGAAAGACTTTGAACTCATGTTAGATCCTCATAATTCATGAGATATTAATGCATGAAGTAATGCATAATTCACATATTAATTTATGCATGAATTCATGGTAATTCATGTACCCTTACCGTAAAGTGTTACCAATATATCTATAGAAAGCTTGATATGTCTACTGTTAAATGAAGCAAGTCTTACCGAAAACAAACATTCTGTGATAAAGTAATCCGTATGAAACCAAGGACATGTTCAGTTTTTCTCATTATCTTTAATTAGGTCACGCCCCGCGCTATTGTTATTACAAACCTACACGCGAGCCACGCGGCATGTAAACGCCCACGCCACCATAAACAAAGCAGCAACACGTTCATCTCGGATACTTTTCAGTTTTGGAAGAACACGCTGTGAGGAAAAAGCCTTGTATTTACCCCCAGAAGACACGCTGAGAGGAAAAAGCTTTTGTTTACTTCACAAACAGAGCGCGAGAGCAGCCGGAGCGACGGAGGAGGAGATACTTTATACCGAGTAAGTAATGTTTCTTATTGGCATTCGATAATGTGTTGTTGTGACAAAGTTTAACGCATTTACTGGTGAACTTTTCCCAAACTATAACTCCAGAATAAAATGTGTAAAATCGAGTGCAACATTTTGAAATATGATAGGCAACCTTTCATTGCATTTAAATGTTGCACGACGTGAGGATAGTTATATGTTCTATGCTTTATTTATTTTGAATAGTACAAATATGTAGGCCTATATATTATAATAAATATAATGTACTGTTTTTGCTGTACTTTGGATCAAATAAACGCAGCCTTGGTGAGCTGAAGACACTTCTTACTGTTACTGTTCTACACAAATCTTACTGTTTAAATAATTTGACTGGTAGTGTATGTATTTTCACCATGTTTGCTTTGTCTTTGTCCGTTCATCGTGTTGCTCACGTCTGTTTTGTGTTTTCTCATGCAGTTTCTGCTGTCTCCTGTTTTCCTGGGTTCCAGTTTCCTGCCACTGTTTTGGATATTTTGGATATTGCACTCACGATGTCTTGACTCTTCTGTTGTTTGTTTGTTTGTTCCTAATAAACTGTTTAACTGCACTCACAAGTGAATCTCAAGTTATTTTATGTGATAGTTATATGTATACACATTTCTTTTTTCCTCCCATTCTTTCTTGTAACTCCTCTCTCTCAGTCACACACCTGACTGAATGGCTCATTATGGAGCTCATTATGCGGGCCTTTGTCTTCTCAGGTGTGAGTCACGCCCTCTCGCATAGAGCCTTTCCACTCAAAAAGTGACTTAGAATCTTTAAATCAATATATTGTTTTCTGTGAGCAAGTAAACAAGATGATTTACATATCATTTTGAAGCAAAAATTCTAGGCTACAAGATCCAGTTCCAAGATCCAAAAGTCTTGTGAACAAATGTTCTGTATGTGTTTTATGGCCTTATTTCAGTGACTTCAAAATTTTTGTTTTTCACTAGCCACGCATAAACCTTTCTTTCTCAAAAACAAAATCATGTACATAAATGCTGTTAACATATTATTGTAGCCCAGTTTGTGCTGTTTACAGTGTTATAAGACTTTAGCCATTTATATGTTTATAAGCAACTGAAAAAAGCACAAATGTAAGGGCATGTCAAAACTTCTCCAGGCCCCCAAAACACCCTTAGACCCCAGAGGGTTAAAGATTCATTCACTTCAGCTCAGCAAATTAGAGATTGTTTGTTTGTTTACTTGCTTTGTGTTGAGTTGAAGGCTGTTCTTCTCTCTGGGTGGTTGCTGGAGGGAAATCCTGTACTTTCGCGCTGATGTGTCGTTGTTGCGTGACCCCCCGCCCAGCACGACTCCTTTTCGTGCATACATTATGTTAATGTTTCATTCATCATGTGAGGAACATTTCTTAAAGGAACACTCCACTTTTTTTGGAAATAGGCTCATTCTCCAACTCACCCAGAGTTAACCCTCTGGGGTCCGAGGTCATTTTGGGGCCCTTGAGATGTTTTGACATGCCCTGATATTTGTGCTTTTTTCAGCTACTTAAAACATACTATTGACCAACATGTATTTTTTTTGTATTCAGCACAAACTGTGCTACAATAATATGTGACCAAGTTGGATGTACATGTTTTCATTTTTTAGAAAAAAAATATTATGCGTGGTTAGTACGTTTTGGGAAAAAAAATGTAGCTGAAATAAGGCCTTAAAACACACACTAAATAGTCCTGAATAAGACTTTTGAGTAATCAGTCTTGTAGGCTAGAATATTTACTTCAAAATTATGTGAAAATCATTCTGCTTACTCATTCACAGAAAACAATATATTGATTTAAAATTTTCAAGACATGTTTTGTGATCGAGTGTCTATATACGAGGGAGTGGTAATGGCCATGCATATTAAGTGAGTCTCACCTGAGAGACAAAGGGCCCTCCCCTATGGGGCCCTAATGGCCCATCAGTGTGACTGTGACGGTGAGGCAGGTAAGAGAGAATGTGAGGACATTGAAAAAAAGGTTTTTTTAAATTATTTGTGTTTTATTTACAACACAGTATAATCAAAACATACATAATGAAGGTCAAAGACACATTATTGTGCACACTGATCTAACCACAGAGATGTGAACAGACTTTGAGTCTTTCCTGCAACAGATTGTCTTCAACAAGTGAAACAAGTAAATCATACCTGATATTTACGTGTTTTATTTAAGTGTTTCTACTTCTTTCCATGGATTCAAGAAGAAAAAAACATCAGTAGAAAAGGAGCTTGTTTTAACATAGAATATCAGTGTAGTTCTCAGAGGAAAACCGTTTGAAGAGACATCAGGATACATCTGGTGCTGGTATCTGATTCAATAAAATACAAACAAAAAAAAACATTTGTGAGCATGTTAATATCAGGAGCATCTGTATATATATATATATATATGTTTTGTAGCCATAGACTCACACATGCTTTGTACTATCATAAAACAATCTTATATCTGAGAAACTAATTATTATTGTTTAGTACGTTATCAAAATCTATTTCTGAACAGAGTAGGCTATTAATAATAAACATGTACTAAACATACTTCGACTCGTAGCATTCATCATGTTACAGTGTACACTCATATTACTTTTGTTTTATATAGAGCATGAAAACATCATCGCGCCGTAAGAAATTTAAATACAGTGAATTCATCACATTCAAAATGTTTTACACTATTTCAAACATTGTAGTCGGGAATTTTAGTTTGGGAAAAACCCAACTATGATTTTGTAGTCATATAGTCTAGTATGTATGATTTTATAGTAGCCTATGATATGATTCTGTAGCCACAGATTCAAACATGCTTTGTACAATAAAAGGATGTACTTTGTACTATAAAAAATGATATTTTATACCTGAGAAACTAATTATTATTGTTTAGCACACTATTAAAATATATTTGTGAACAGAGTATTAATAATAAATATGGTCTAAACATTCTTAGACGCGTAGCATTCATCATGTTGTCGTTTGGGAAAAACCCAGCTAACTGTTTAAATCTGTTCAAGTTTATGACACAATAAAACGTTAACTAATGCAAAAAAAAAAGAAACATTACTTACTCATCTCCTCTTCTGGATGAAATCGTGTTTTTTCGAGGGAAATCCTGCTTTTACTCGGCGCGTCTTCCAGAAACGAACAGTAGCCGCTCTTTCTCCGCTCTTTGTTTTGGGCGTTTACACGCGCGCACGCACCACGTGGCTATTTACATATGAACGGCGCGAGTCGAGCGAGGGCGGTAACTCATTAGAGATAATGAGTCAGACCGGACAGATTGAACATCGTGTTGGTTTCACACGGATTACTTCATCACAGAATGTTTGTTTTCGATAAGACTTCATTTCAAAGCAGACACTTCTAGCTTTCTATAGATATATTTCTCATGTCTCTGTGTTGAGTAGTCGCTGAGTTACAGTTCATTTTAGTGACGTGTTTCTAAAAACAGTTCGCGGAGACGGAGAAGACAAAGAGCGCACACTGTTTGTTTTATTATTTTTCCAAAAGCATAAAGTTGTGTTGTTATTGTGAGTGTACACAAAAAAAAGTAGACACTTAACAGTTTCGATTGATGTATAACACTTATTTGTGTGACCAAAATCAACAGAGAATTTTTAGTGTCTTTTGCACTGATCTTAAAAAAACCGTTCTAGTATCGCCGGCGATACCGTCGACCCCAGAGAGTTAATAAGTTGAGTTTTACCGTTTTTGAATCCATTCAGCCGATCTCCGGGTCTGGCGATAGCACTTTTAGCATAGTTTAGCATAGATCATTGAATCCGATTAGACCAGTAGCATCGCGTTCAAAAATGACCAAAGAGTTTCGATCATTTTCCTATTTAAAACTCGACTCTTCTGTAGTTATATCGTGTACTAAGACCGGCGGAAAATGAAAAGTTGCGATTTTCTAGTCTGATGTAGCATATTTGCTTTATGAGATGAACATAATTAATCATAACGGGTTATCAATTATATATCCATCTTCAGGAATTAGCTGTAGTATTAATAGTACAATAAAATGATTAGTTCGTCCGCAGTGCGGACCCTTCTATTGACTTTAAGGAAAAATTATTCCTCTGGCCACGACTAATAATTTCCTTACGGAAGCATGGCTCCCGAGCATTGTAGCAAGACCGGACGTTAAAGTGACTTCGTTCTGAGAGCAGCAGACAGACAACCAAGTGTGAATACATATGGGTGTTTATTAAACTACAATACAGGGGAACATGTAACATAGAACTAGACATAGACATACACACATTAAACATGGGTGCCAACGTGAGGAAGGCACAGAGAGAGAGAGAGAGAGAGAGAGAGGGGGAGAGAGAGAGAGAGAGAGAGAGAGAGAGAGAGAGAGAGAGAAGGGGGGGGGAGCGCTCGCGCGCAAGAGAGAGTATTGCAGGATTTTAACATCACTTTAACTACACCCTGTTATGAACCATTAGAATAAACACATCACCTTAATTAAAAGGGGTCGAAGCCTAGAAGCGCATCTAGATAGTTAACAAGCGGTTATTTGCATGGGTTTTGTGGGTGCTGAGTAAAGTATCCTGGTGCATGTATAATGCGTAGATTCCTGATAGATTCCTTTAGGAGTGAAAGTTTCATCATCCCAGCCATGGGTTGGTTAGTCCGTAGTGAGTTAACGAAGTTACCGAACTTAAACTCGCCAGCAGATCGGGCTCCCCCCGGAAGGGGAGCCGCGAGGTTTCCAAGGTGATAAGTGTGTCTCCAGGACACCTAAGGTAAAAAGGAGTGCGCTCCGGGGAACTGTGCGTGGGCTTTTTAAAGTCTGCGAAGAGTCACACCTCTCAGGATGGGCTTGACCAATGAGAAAGGCTGAATTTCCAAGCGGGAGTTTGGAAATACTGGGGGGGTTTATGGCCCTTTGTCTGAGAGCATGGTAATTTGCAAAAGGGGTTGGATTGGAAGTTATTATACAAACTATTAAAGATTCTTGGGACACTGATATGTTGCATAGGTATCAACATGTAATGTTCACTCTCACTTAGATCATCGGAAGACGAATTGATAGAGACCAAACATGTTCCAGTCAGAGTGATATTAACTAGTGATCTATTATAAGCATGCATAAAACAGTATAAAATACACAAAAACAGTAATAATATACACAATGACTTAATGATATGTGTGCTCATTCAAAGAAAGGTTTTTCTATGACTTAATTAGAGAAGAGTCCATTTTATGGCATAATGTCCTTTTCCTAAAGTGGATATGAAGTGAGTGTTGCTTGACCATTTGCATTCCTTTGAGCAATAAAACTAGTGTTATCTGATGGGTTGCCATGGCACCGGGGGTGGTGTGGAGGCGTCCACAGACATAGGGGCACCCAAGAATGTGTATTGGGTGAGGGGTCTGTGACTATTAGTTAATTTAATAACTAATTTCATTTGTTAAATCAAATGAAAAATTGTGTCTGATTGGTCCAAATGCTACACCGATTTGGCTAGGAACTATACTCTCATTCCGGCGTAATAATCAAGGAACTTTGCTGCCGTAACATGGCCGCAGCAGGCGCAGTGATATTACGCAGCGCCTGAAAGTAGTCCCCAGCTATATTATAACTAGTTACCTAGCTGGGGACTACTTTCAGGCGCTGCGTAATATCACTGCGCCTGCTGCCGCAGCAAAGTTCCTTGATTATTAAGCTGGAATGAGAGTATAGTTCTTAATCATATCAGCCTAGAAAATCGCAACTTTTCATTTTCCGCCGGTCTTAGTACACGATATAACTACAGAAGAGACGAGTTTTAAATAGGAAAGCGATCGAAACTCTTTGGTCATTTTTGAACGCGATGCTACTGGTCTAATCGGATTCAATGATCTATGCTAAGCTATGCTAAAAGTGCTATCGCCAGACCCGGAGATCGGCTGAATGGATTCAAAAACGGTAAAACTCAACTTATTAAATCTGGGGGAATTGGAGAATGAGCCTATTTCCCAAAAAAGTGGAGTGTTCCTTTAATAACGTCTTATAAAAGTATTCATCATTCATACGAGACTGAAAATCGACATATAGTTCTGTTTAACTTCTGGCATTTGAGACAAGCTTTAACCCAATACTAGACAAGGCTATATATTCAAAAAGGCAGTTATAAAGCAAAGATCAAACTAAAAGACACCATGCTTAATATAAAACACCAAGCGTATATATATATATATATATATATATATATATATATATATAAGACATCAAACATGAGGTATTTGTCTTCTCGACTACCTATAATTTTACCTACTAAGTGGGTTAAGTCATAGATTAAAATATCCTAAGTTCTAATAACCACAGCAAGATAAACAAAACGTAAAATACCACATTCATATATATATATATATATATATATATATTGTCTCTTGAGTATATTGCTTTAATAGCGGCAGTTTTTTCTTGATTGTCCTTTTTGGCAAAGTCCATAAAAGTCTGGGTGCTTTGTTTTGGAGAAGAAGAGAAAAGAGGAAGGCGGGAGACCAAAGCTGAGGTCTCGGGGTCATTAGGAGTATCACATTGTGTGGCTCTGGTAATCTTCTTAGCTCAGACGAAGTTGTAAGTCAGTCACTTTTTTGTTTATCAGAAGATAGTTTATGGTAAGCGGGGTCGCAGTATCACGCACGCTCTGGTTCTGGAACCTCTACAAAGAAGTAGTTCTTTGTTGTTAATTCCATGCAGATGTAGCGTGGTTATTTCATCCTCAAACTTATCATAGTTTACGAGTCTCTTGAGGTGATAAGGAGAGTATGGCCAGACGCTAGTCAGAGAATTGTGGCGTTGTGTTGGTCATTTGTTAATTTTTATGACACAGCGTGGAGGGAGGAACTCAGTGGGATGTTCTCAGTTAAGATTGTGTGTGTGCGTTCTTTTCAACCAGGTTCTACATTTTCCTCGCCATAACAGCGTTCAGTTGTGTGGGCGCTATTTGAACGGGCCCAGTGTTCACAACAGTATTTACCACAAACACATTGCCGTCGGCACCCGGAGCTGAACAGGGTGCTTGGAGGTATGACAGAGGTCGTTTGGGGGCGCTAGAGCAAGACACAAACTCTCGCGCTGACAGATCAAAGATCTGAGTGGAGAGTGAAACGCGGGGCTGCACCGGCATAAATTCACTCAAGCTTGATCGCTCAAACCCTCGAGTTTGTGGTTTCTTCTCCGAGATAACTGGGAGGGGAGAAACACTGGAGCAGGGGAGGCGGGGCCACCTTCATTGAAGAAGGGGGACCGTGAGCGCAGCAGGGACAGACTGACGATTCCACAATGAAAGCCATTTGCAGCCAATCAGTCTAATGATTCAACGTCTGGGCCAGGGGCTCCGAAAGCCATTTGCAGAACAAAAGATTCGAGTCTCAGTGATCTGACACATTTAACTTACAATGGAGTGAACAGGAATTGCAATTTTGCTGAGCAGATCTAAATTAAACATTTAAATAAATTTGTAATCCCACAATTCCCCCTTTGAGAGTTCTAATAACTCTCACAAAATACAAATTTAGACACTTACAAGTTTATTCTTGTAACTTGTGATCGTTACAGGCACATAATACATGTTCTGTGTTGCTTATATGTAATTGCATGCTGACACAGAAACAAAACATGCAATTAGGGTCCGTGAAGTTCTTACGGGTAATAATCTTTTCTGGTTGGAACTGTCATTTCCTCGTGAGAGGCGGAAGTCATTTGCTGAACGAAACACTTGATACTGTGGATGCATAGATAGTACGCCAGTAGGAGAAACAACAGCAGAATTGCTATGTCCTTGATCCACAGCCAGGGTTTACCTAACAAGTCTCCGAACCATGAAGAATTATCTTCAGTCATCTGGTGTAATTTTACTGAAAGATCAAGGATGTCTTGTTGGATATTGTTCAAGTTCTCGGTTGGATCCATTAAACCGGTGCAGCATTCAGGGCCGATAATGGTACAGGCTCCCCCTTGTGTTGCAAGAATGTAATCCAAGGCCACTCTGTTCTGTAAGATCATCATCTTGTGTGAAGCGAGAGTGTCCGTGATATTGCCCAGGGCCAAAACCGTATCATTGGCCAATTTCTGTACAGAATCCGACAGGCTTCTGACTTGATCGAGAGCCTGCATGACGCCATACGATGGGATTAATGCTCCAAGAGTTCTTGACCACCACGTTTGTACACAAGTGAGTCCTGGAATGCAGCCATCTTTGTTGGTAGAAGCTGAATTTTGTAGATGTGGACAATTTGAGGTGGAGTGTGTATTTTCTCTGATAGCTGGTAGAACATAAACCAGGGTGCACCTGCCGTTGAATTGGCTGGGTAGGATGCTGTAGACAGAAGTTCCACATAACCACAAAGTACCAGTCGGTGGAGGAATCATACACAACTGATTTATGGCAAAAAGTTTCGGTAGGGATGGGTTCCCGTAGAGACACTCTTTTAAGTCATTCTCCTCTTTCGTATCTGATGTAGTAACGTACACATTGAATTCGGTTCCTCTTTTAATCACAAAGCTGAAACGTTCACAAGGAATTTCACCCAGTGTAGTCGATGCTGGAGCATAATTTTCCATACACCAATGTGCCACCCATGGGATTCCTGCTCCTACTGAAGGTGCGTATGGCATGCAAACGTTCTTTCCAGCAAACAAGGCATTTCTTGACATATTCATCAGCTCTAAGAATATGTTGTTTCTGGGGTCTACACTTAGCGTGATGTCCATGATGGTTAATAATACGACAATCTTGTTCATGTTGATGGATGACTGAAGTTCCCGTATGTGAGTCTCTGCGTTGTGTATTTTTTTCTTTATTCTGTCTTCCGTGACAGTTGGCTCGGCAGTGGGTTCAGTTGTCTTTTAGAGGTTGTGGCTTCATACGCAGGTGAGGATGTCGGTGTGTATGGGTCTTGGGACAGCCATCAAGTGGTATCTGCACAGAGTAAGAAAGAAACCAAAAGACGACAGTGCAGTATTTGTTGTAAAAGCCTGCAAACACTAGGGTTGTATCCTTTGTTTGATCTGGGTCTGCTATTGTTGTTCCTTCTTTCCCTATTTCTTAATTCTTGCGACACCTAAAAAACAGTGAGGAAAGGATGGACTATTGGATGGGGAAGGGCCTATGAGGGAGTCTTCGCCGCAGGGTTGGCCCCCGAAGCATGTTGCGTTCGGTTCTTCCCTGGGCTCCTCACTGGTCCGTGTGTCCTATCCTATCACTGTAGGTGGTGTGCAAACTTTAGTGTGTGACATCTCCATCCTCTAATGGAACATCAGTCATAACAAACATCATAACCCAGAGAGGATAGGTGAGTGACTGGAGTGTGCTGTAGTATAGCTTTGAAGGCTGTGAGTGTACTTAACTAGCATTCTCTCAATGGAAGGAAGTGACAGTCACCTTCCTGTAGTTTTATTTACAAAGAATCTTTCAGCTTTGATGTACATTACTGGGGAAATTAAGCACTCACAGCCCTAACAGTTAACACCTGAGCAAACTGCTCCAACAGTTCGGTGAAGCGGGGAGGGGCTGCTTCAGAGTACTAAATAGACTGAGTAGGAGCTGAGTAAAGCTGTTTAATTTATCCTAATGTCTTTTTGCTTTTCCTACACTCTTTCATCCAGTGTCCAGGTTTACCACAGTAATGACAACTGCTCTCCTTCTTAGGACATTTACGTTTCTGTCGGTTCTCTGTGTTAACCTTAAAGGACGCTGCTGCAATCTTTACTCTGGCTTTAACAACAGAGTCTCTTTCCCAAGTAGCTAACCTGTCCAAGCTGTTTTGCAAGCTTCCAGTGGACCATGTTAGATCTAAGAACGGCAAAGCCGATCTGTGCTCTGATAAAAGGCCATCAAACAATGTTCGAACTAGTGGTCCTTTGTCATCAAGCACACTTTCAGGATCATCCACTATTCCACTGTAAGTTACAGCTGACTGACAAAACCTTTCAGTGTATTCACTCACAGTTTCTTCTTTCCTTTGCACACAGTTAGTGATTCTGGACCAGTCTATTTTTGGGTCCCATGATATTCTTTAGAATTTTCAAAACACCTTCTCTCATATCGCCTTTACTGGCGTGTTGTAGTTCAGAAGTAACAGCAGACTCAAAACTGTTGAATTCAGATTCAGTTAGAATTTGTGACATCAGCTGTGTGACTTCTGCTAACGACATGTCGTAGAGAAGCATTTTGCGGATCAATGCTCTTCTAAATTCAGAAAAATCTGTGCGTGCTGAGGGTAAGCTCTGGGATAGCCTCTCTATATTTTTAGGTCCTAGCGCTTTGGCAACAGTTTGTACTTGGACAACAGAAGAGTTGGGAGGAACACTTTCAATTTCCTCAATTCCCTGAGATCTTCTCCTAGCACCACATACCTTCACTGAATCTACAGGCACATCAGTTACTGACTGGATGGTTACATCTGTTTCAAAGAAAGCTTGTAAGTCAGGATAACTGTTATCAGGCTGACTAACTTCTTCCACATCAGTTTTTGCTGAAGCTTTGTTGCGGTTCAATTTCTTAGTCAAAGAGGATACTCTAGCATGGAGCTCTTTGTTCTGTTCCTCTAGCTCTGAGTTACGCTGAGACTGTTGTGTAGCTAGCGCTAAACCAAATTCTCTGTGGCAGCAGATAATGCCTTTCACATTGTTCTTGCGAATACATGCTCCTAATACCTTTTTACACTCATCTACAGACCAAGTCTTGTCTGGATGGACCTCATATTTCTGAGTTAGTTCTTGTCTAATTTTCTCAGTGACTATGTAGCGAATTAGCTCAAAAAGAAAGGGAATTATTTATAATTAATTATAACTGGTTATAATTAATAATAAATATTTAGATTAGATCTTAGAATTAACTGTAGCAGAATCGATATTACAATTACTTGATCTGTCCGTCCACCGAGCAGACAATATAATTATTTATCAATTCTAGGAAGGTTACGTTTCTGGCCAAGAAACAATGGCCTTCCTACTTATACAGTACTAGCAGTAGTTAGCATGTAGCAAGGAGCAATCTTTCAGTGACTTTGAAATGTGAGCGGAACACAGAGACAATCAATTGTGAATATAAGGGATTTAATAAACGAAACTATAACTAACATACACACAAACTAAGCAAAACATATATTTATAGAATGAAGGAAAGTAAGGAAAGAGAGAGAAGAGTAAAGAATGGCAGTATTTCACATCAATTTTACCACAACCTCAGTGAGAATCATCAGAGCCACAATTCACCTTAACGGGGTTCAAACTTAACACGCATCTAATCAGTTGTAAATGGTTACTTGCATTGGTTTGTTGCTGAATAAGAGTCTTGATGCTGTAGACGAGGTTCTTGATGATTTCTTGAGGAGGAAGTTGAAGAAGTCCAAAGTAAATCCACAACGTTACTTGAAGGTAAACACTGCCGGAAGGTTAAGGAGTTTTTGCGAGGGTCTTTGTCTCAAGGAGAAGAGTTTTGAGCGATGATTAGTCTGGGTTCTAACCTTTTAATGGTTCATGGCCGCACCCATTTTGTGGGTGGAGTGGCCAATCAGAGGCATGCATTTTGAGCGGGAAGCTCCCTTTGTCTCCGTTTTATGGCCCATCTCACACTTTATTGCTGGGTTGGAACGCTAGTGCAGCTTTTAATTCAAAACATAGTAAGAATTGTTTGATGCATTTCACGATCACATAGTGTACGTCATTGTGTGAGAAATAAAGAGGAGATCATTTTGATACCAAGAAAGTAACCTTCGGATGATATTAAAGAAGAGATACACTCATACACTGGAATATAGGCATTTAACGTCTAACTAATACAAGAAAAGGGTTTTAACTAAGTTAATATAACAGGGGAATATACATACAAAACATGCATATAGCAGATACATTTATAACTACTTAGTTATGGCCTAAAATAGAGAAAATGTCTTTAGGTGTGTGTGTGATGTGTATTGGGAATTGTGAGGACAGACAACTGGTCTGTCTCTGGCATGGGGGTCATCCAACCTTATGTGGAATGTGTTTGAAGATTGATAAAGATACCCCAGAGGCGACCTGTTTTAGCATCCTTTTGATAGTGACAAAGACCATCTGCAATTTAGCACCCATATAAATGTAAACGATGAGGCCAGGTTTAGTAATTTATATGCAAATGTCAAAGGCTAAAAGGTTTTCTAAAAACAAAGTGAAATCAACCATTACTGATCTAAAGCAGACGTTACAGAATCCCCCTTTTGGCTGAAGATGTCTGAATTGAGACATCATCAGACAACAGTGGATCAGGATGGTTGAATGGCAGGTGGATCCTGATGGTTAAATGGCAGGTGGATCATGAAGGTTGGATGGCAGGTGGTTTCTAATTTTCCTCAGCCTTCGGATCCCCAGCTGTGGTGTTAACAGTGGTCAGGTTCAGCATGGTCTCTGCCTGAGTCCCTCTTTTTCGATGGTTCCGTTTGAAGGTTCGAGGAAAGGCAGCTGTGCACCTGTTCATGGACCTTTGCACCCCATTGACTCTATTGAACAGGACGAAGGCAAGGCCGAGTGTCAGAGTGTACCCAATTGCTGTGGCGAGGCAAAGTGCAGTGTCAGCGGCGGTCCAGGATCGGGCAACGGGAAAGTTGGTCTGGACAGGCAGCCGAGACAGTGCTTGGAGGGCTGTGTCGATTGGGGTGATGTCAATCATTTGGGGTCCCCCTTTCTCAATGCTCAGTTCCATTTCAGGTTCCAGGGTGAGACTGTGATCCTTGAAGAAGTCTGGAATTTCTACCTCAGATTGGTACTCGTCACTTGGAAGGTGGTACAGCGCCAGGTCCCCGAGGTGGAGGATGGCACCTTTGGGTACTTGAATCCACATGCTCTGGTTGGGCAGGCTGATACGGGTGGCAGTGTCGTGCTGGTCATAGGTCAGTGTAGCGGCACGGATAGGAGTGTTGACGAGCCACTGATTTCCCACAATCTCTGCTTGCGTTTCTGTGACTTGTGCCTGAGGCTTGGCCTCAGCAGGGCAGAGAGTCTCTTTTTGCATGGGTTGTAACCCGCAGATTCCTTCAGTGTTGTCTCGGAGGAAGGGTTTGCTGGGGCAGAGATAGTGAATGTCTTTGGTCAGGGTACACATGCGCAGGTTTGGGGCCAGATATAACTGTGGGTTACTGTCGTGGTAGGCCACCACATCTGGGGTGCGTATCCTGATGTGAGTGTTCCCTTGCCAAAATCCGACATTGACAATGTCTTTGAGTCTGTAAATGTTGTCAGGTTCAATGACGGGTAGATTCAGAAGAAACGCCATCTCGCTGTGCTCGGGGTCGACATGTAGCAGGATGGAGCCCCCCAGGGAGTAGGCGAGGTGGGCTTGGAGAGAGTCAGGTGGATGAGCAGTAGCCGAGGATAACAGCGTCTGTACTAGGCTCAGGGGCACCAGGTATGGGGGAATTCTACCCATGGCTAAGCTGTCAATGGAGGAGCTCACCTCACGGAGCATGTCAGACATTAGCGTGGTGACCAGCTGAGTCTGGGCAACATCATTCTGTATAACAGAGAATAACTGTTTTACGGAGTTCATAGTTTGGTTCAGCAGGACACTGTGAGTGTTCAGAACCACCAAGGTGCCTTTTAATGATTTGCCTATAGTCTGCAGGGTTTTGCCCTGTAGTGTGAGTTGTTCTCTAAGCTGGGGAATCTCAGTCTGGATCTCTTTTACATGTTGCCTCAGGGTAGATAGGCGCACGGAGTTGACGCTGGTGACTCCCAGGTTGAACAGGGTTCCAACAGCAGCAGCAGCGCCGAGCAAGGCCCCCAGGAATCGTTTGTTACGGTGGTGAGGTCTGGTTAGCTCTGCTTGGGTAACAGTCATTTTCTGCAACTGGGTGAGCATGTGTTTGATATCAGCTTCTGCGTGAGCGAGGGTATTTTCAGTCCATCGGGCACCTGCCCAACTGTAGTGTGCAGCTGCCTGGGGATGATGGGTCCTGTAGACGTTTCGGGGGTCAAGTCGGACATACACCTTTTGGGGGTGAGTCCTGCAGTTGGTGATGAGAAGTCCAGGTTGGTCACGCAGTGCAATGCCTGATGCTGGACCTGGTGATGTGATATCAGGCTGCGGCTGTCCTCTGGTTAGCTGGAGGCATAGGATGGAGAGCCACAGCAACATCCTGGTTCAGAGAAGGAGGAGAAAGGTAGTAAATCAGTGAGGAAAGTTCTTGTCTGTTCAGGACAGTCTTTGTTTGAGCTCTATAGCAAGGCCTAGTTAGTACTAGCCCCTCCCTGTCTTTCCCTGCCAGCGGCCACATGTCTCTTGATCTGGTTACGATGAACCCATTTGAAAACTGGTTCTTTCTGTCCCCGGCTCAGCTTGATCCGGTATGCGACAGGAGAGAGTTTGTCCACAATTTCATGCGGTCCCGTCCAGTGTGGCAGAAATTTCTTTGATAGCCGATGAGAGGTTGTCTGAGACGGCTGTGTGTAGCGGTAGTACCAGACTTTGTCACCCACATCCAGCTCTTGGTGTGACGCCTTCCGGTCGTAGTATGCTTTCTGGCCTTCCGCACTCTTTTGGAGTCGTTGCTGGGCAAAAGCAAATGTGGTTCTCAAATGCCGGTGTAGTTCCTCAAGGTATTGGTGAGTGGTGTAGGCGGTGACAAGGTTGGAGTCTCCTGGCTGGTACAGCAGGTGCAAGGGCAAAGTCATTCGACGGCCGGTAAATAATTCGAAGGGAGGCACGCCTGTTGACTCATGTGGAGTAGCTCTGATGGCCATAAGCACCAGGGGAAGTTTCACGTCCCAGTCCTTCTGGTTAGCAGACACGTATTTTCTTAGCATGCTGACCACAGTCCGATTCGATCGTTCCACTTGACCCGAAGAGATTGGATGGTGACTTATGTGTAATTGTGCTTGGATTCCCAGAAGTTTCCAAATCTGCTGCATGATCTCAGCTGTGAAGTGAGTGCCCCTGTCTGAGTTGACTCTCAGCGGCAGACCGAACCTGGAGAATATGTGATTCATCAGGAGGTATGCTGTAGTTTGTGCAGTGTCATTGGGTGCGGGGAGGCACTCTACCCACTTTGTGAACTGGCATACGACTGTGAGGAAATACTTGTTGCCTCTTGTTGACCTCGGCAGGGGTCCGACCCAGTCAATTTGGAGGTCTGACCAAGGAAATGTGACTCCTCTGCGCTGCAGCGGGGCTCTGTGGTTTGGGTTTGCTGGTTGGAATTGACAGCAAACAAGGCATCCTTTCACATACTCTGCCACATCCTGCTGCATGCCGGGCCAGTATGCCACTTGTTTTAGTGTCTCGTAAGTGGCTCTTGTGCCGTGGTGTCCCGCACATGGTGCGTCGTGGGCATACATCAGCCACACCCCCCTTTGGCACTGTGGCACCACAAGCCTTGGCGCAGTGTGGTCATCAGGGACATACCATAGAATGTTGTCCATCACATGCAGCATGGGTTTTACGTTGAGTAGTGCTTTGAGGGTCGGAGCATCAGCAAGCTGAGCAGGTGTAATAGGGTGGATGGAGGGGTCAGAGAGGTGGTGAAGAATAGTCTGTATGGAGGAGTCAGAGGCTTGCATGTCAGCAATGTCATTTGTGGAGATTTGAGGAGCCAGCGTAAGCGGCTGTGAGGTTGGTATTGTGGCAGGTTGAGTATGTTTGCTGCGGGTTATGGCTGCCACGTTAAGGGTGGGTGGTTGGGTTGGTGGAGACCATACCTCGCCGTGTAATGCACCTGCTTTGGCTAGGGCATCCGTTTGGTCGTTGAGGTCCTTGTCTGGACCAGGTTGCTTTGAGTGTCCTTTCACTTTCTTCCAGTAGACAAGCATATCATGCTCACTTGTGATGTCGTCACATGCCTGGAACAGGTGTTGGTGTTTGACTGGTTTGTTGTTTGCTGTCTTGAAACCATTTTGCTTCCAGCCTGGAAGATGACATGTGAAGCTAAGTCTGGCATAGTTGGAGTCTGTGCAGATTAGCAGTTCTCTGATGTTATGAGATGATGCTATTTGCAGGCTTATGAGTATAGCTGCTATCTCGGCATATTGTGATGATTGTGGGCCCAGTTTGAAGTGTTGTGGTGGGCATGGATGATCATTTAGCCAGAGAACACCTGCACCTGCACTTAGGATGCCCTCGTTGTTGTAGGAACATCCATCGACGTAGGCTGTGGGCATGCCTTGGCAGACATTCTCATCAAAGTACCTGTGGCAAGTCGGTGGCAGTAGTTGGGGCCTTTCTGCTTCTACGATCTCAGTTTGTGTGTTGTCGGAGCAGTTTTGACAGGCTGCCAGGCCGTTACCCAGCGCCGACTTGTGATTTTGAGCATATCGTGCTTCCACGTTGCGCCCCTGGAGGGCCATTAGCCATGTGGCAATGCGTGCGTTTGTGACCACACCATCGCGGATACGTTGGCTGTTAAGAAAAGTGACAGGTTGATGACAGGTCTCGATGATCACTTTCTGTGCCCCGATGTAGTTGGAGAATCTTTGGATGGCCCATACAGTACAGAGCAGGGCTTTTTCACAGTCTGAGTATTTGCACTCTGGGGGAAGAAGAGTCTTACTGGCATATGCGACCACCCTTTTGTCTTGGTCGTGCTGTTGGTATAGACCAGCGCTGAGGCAGTGGCTGGAGAATCCAGCGTCCAAGTAGAACTCCTTCTGTGGATCCGGGTATGCCAGACCTGGAGCAGTGCACAGATGTCGTTTCAGTTCATTCATGGCATTTTGCTGATCGTCTGTCCAGACGAAGGGGCAGTCCTTTTTCAGAAGGGCAGTGAGAGGACGTGCGATGTCCGAATAGTTTTCAATGAACTGCCGTGAATAGTTGCATACACCTAGAAAACTTCGGAGTTCTGAGACATTGGCAGGTGGCTTGATGTTCTGAATGGCCTGGATGCGGCTGGTTTGGGGCTCAATACCCCGTGGTCCGATAAGCAGGCCCACGTAGTTGACCTTGGTTTTGCACCATTGTCCTTTGTGGAGGGCAATCTTGGCGCCGGCGGCGGTCAGCTGGTGCAGGACATGGTCAATTTCCTTCAGGTGATCAGCCACCGTCACACTTTTTAAGAGGACATCATCAACATAAGTTAAGTTCCCTCTTACTCTGGCATCTGGGCATGCTTTGTTGAGGAAGATGTTAAATTCGGCAGGTGAGTTGGCATAGCCGAATGGACACCTGGTGAAAGTGTACTGCCGATTGCAAAAGGTGAAAGCCAGCTTGTGTTGGTCATCTGGATGCACTGGTATAGTCCAAAATCCTGAGGCCACATCAAGAGTGGAGAAGATAGTGGCTCCTCTGATCCTTGGTATTTCTTGGTCCAGCTGTGTCATGGGCCACCGTGATAATGGCACCTGTTGATTCAGTTTCCTATAGTCAATCGTTGGTCGCCACTTTCCGTTTGGTTTAAGGACAGGCCAGATGGGGGCAGAATAGGTGCTGTTACAAGGACGGATGACATCTTTCTCGAGCATAGACTTAATGATCTCCTGTACGGGTTCGTACGATTCTAGGGGGATCTTGTATTGCTTGACAAAAGTGGGTGGAGCTCTTGGGTGTGTTGGGATCCGCACAACATGAAGGTTAGTGAGGCCACAGTCTAAAGAGTCTTTGGCAAATGACTCTTTGTATTTGTACAGGACTTGGCGGAGTTTGTGGCGGTCCGCATCCTCCTGTATGGCATCAGCATCTTTCAGAATTTGCTGGACTTGTGTCTCAAAACCTGGATATGGCTCTTTTGTCATTAATTCCTCTGTCTCGTGTGCAGTCGGAGGTGCGGTAGCACTGTCAGTCTCGCCGGTGGCGTGGTTAGAGACTGTATACACGGCAAGATGTTGGTCTTCTGTTAGCTCTGTTCTACACACCTGCTCCTTGACCACTGGCATGACTGAAGTTACGGTGATGATCTTGAAGGGTGCTGTTGACACTGTGTGGCCTGAGCTTCCTTCTGGAATCACTGAATCTGGGATGGGTCCAATTACTGGTAAAATCAGTTCAAAGTCATGGAAGTCATAACTCACTAGCCAACCCAGCCGGTAGGCCTTAGGCACTCTGACATCCGTTGCTGTGCAGTTGTTGAACAAGATGTACACTGCCCGAGATGTCACTTCAACGAGGGGTGTGGCTTCCAGAGTGAGGCCCAGTTCCCCACACTCGGGTGAGGGCTGGAAGAAGCCCAATGTGTGGCTGAAGGTTTGACCGCATTGCAAGTTGAGTCGAACAGTGACCCCTTTGGTGTAGGCTGGTATTACAGTCTCTTGTTCGTTGATGAGCGTGCAGGCCTCAGGGATGGTTTGGCCTGACAGGAGGTTCTCAAGGTTGACAGGAACAGTGGGGGACTGTGAGGTCATAGGAGCCCATATCACTTCATTGATCATGTCCACATGAGCCCTGAGACGAATCAAAATGTCCGCTCCGATGTAAACATCACGTGGTAGGTCAGGGAGGACCAGGAAGTAATGGGTTAAGCATCGGCCATTCCACTTCAAGTTCAGAGCACAGATGCCCTTGGCAGTCACCATGGTCGACGGGCAGGAATTCAAGGGGAACCGTGTGCGCTTGTTAGCAAAAGGAGTGTCTGTTGCGTGCTGTTTGAGAGCATTGAACAGTGAAAGGCTGATGGCTGAATTGTCTGCCCACAGTGCTAGTATGGGGTCTGTTGTTGTGACATCGTTCAGCTGTAGACCCCCCATGACCTGGGGGCCATATGAGTCAGAGTCTTTGGCTAGCTGGAAAGCACATAGCAGTGACCTTGAACCTTGCTCTTGGGTCAAGACGTTGCCGTGGCTAGCGTTGAGATTTTCTGTGACCTTTGTGACCTGGCAGTTTGTCTGGGGTGAACTTGGAGACTGAGGAGGCAGAGGTTCTCGCACTTGAGCCCAAATTTTCAGCTGTTTAAAGTCTAACAGGGGTTCAAAACGGTCTAACAGGTCTTTGCCAATGAGGAGAGGAAATGTATCCAATTTAGAGATGTACACAGGGTGTACTAAGCTCATAGGGCCGATGGTCAGGTGAATTGGAGCTACCTGTTCAAGCTGGACATCATTTTGGCTGTAGGATTGCACATTCAGCACACACCTCTGATATTTAAGAGTTCGATTCTGTCTCTTGGCTTCAACCTGAAGTTTGTCAAAAAGTTGGCTTGACATTAGAGTGAGGTCAGCTCCGGTGTCCACGAGGGCGTCCAGTTTCACCTCATTTTCCAATGTGATGGCCAAGTATAGTTTTTTGGCCACCCCCCTTTCGATCAGGTTCCCCAGGAGTCTTGGCACTGGGGCTTGTGTGGTGACTGGCAAGCAGTCAGAGCTGGTTTCGTGTGACTCGTCAGGGAGGCAGACCACCAAAACTGCACTTTCGGGTACTTTGGGGTTTGTGTTGGAGATGTGGTGCTGGATGTTGGTTGGCTCTGGTGGTTCAACAGTCAGCTGAGATGGTTGTGTGATGTCATCACTTGGTGATGGGATGTGTGGTTCTGTGGTTGACAGTGGATTAGCAGTGGTTTGGTTGGGAGGTTCATTTTGAGAGGACTCTGAGTGGTTGTTAGGGTCAGATCTCATGCTTAGTCATAACCGATCTGACTCATCCTTCTTGTCTCCTTTGTGGGACTTTTCCTGGAGGAGCTCCTTTAAAAGTCTCATGATCTCTGCTGATTCAGTAGCTTCCCGGTTCTGTTCGGCTGATGGTTTATATTTGGGCTTGTCCAGGGCGTGTTGAGAGGGGTTCTGCCGCTGGCGGTCTGAGCTCGATGCTTGTGTCGGTGAGTGTCGGTACCCCTTGGACTGTCTCTTAGCTTCCCAGGCGGGTTCACCCTTTCGGTTGAGAGGTGGTTGTGACCTGTCCCAGGATCTTTCGGGGTGCCCAGTCTGATGCTTTGGACGGGCACCACCATGGTTACGCTGCCCTCTGCTGGCTGGGAAGGATCTTGACATTGTGTTGACAGGTTTGTCACTGTGGCTTGGCTCGGCGCCCTCTAGGGCAAGTTCTGAACTCTGATTAGTGACAGAATAGATTGTGGGGTGTTTTCCCATCTTTTCAGAAGCAGTTCTTTGTTTGGCATAGGCCTTATGGCTTAAGTCTCGCAGCTGTTGAATGGACATAGTCCGTGGGCAAGCCAGAACCCCCAAATGGTGACTCACTGTTGGATGCAGGTTCCGGAGGAACAGAGTCTTGAAATTGAATTCTTCTTCCATTCCTGGCTCATTCCGTGCTCCGAAGTATGCTTGTCTGAGCCTGTTGTAGAAGGCCTGCGTGGTTTCCTGTCTGCCCTGTTTAAGGTCCATGGCCGTAATCAGCCCTTGCTCTGATTCTGGGTCAGAGAATTCTTTAATCAAAGCCTGCTGCAGTTGCTGGTAATCCACTTTGACCGTTTCTGGCTGTCGGTCTAGAAAGCTCCGGACTTCACGGCTGGCGGTGATTCTGAGCAGGTAGAGTCTGTCTCGTGTGGTAACATTTTCAACAGTTTGCAAGTGAAAATCAATGTCTTTTAAATAATCGTGCACATCGTGGCCTCCTGCAGGGTTTGGAGTGAAAGTGGGAATGTTTCTAGCTAGCTTGTCCAATTCTTTAGGTGACACGCCGTGACTGGAAGACAGCCTTTGGAAAGGCTCCCACCCCCTTTCTGCTGCAGGGGGTTCTGGGATGCTGGCAGGTGATGTCTTGAGCAGTGGGCTCTCACCTCCCTTTCGCACTGGGAATTCTTGACTAGGAGGTACCAGTCTACTGGTTAGGGGAAATTCAGTGGTGTGCATTTCCCTTTCAGAGTCACTTTGCAGTCTATATGAATGTTTAAGCTCTCGGTGAACTGTGTCAAGTTCTTCTTTCAAATAGTCTCTTTGTTGGGCCAGGGCACTGACTTCAGCCCGGGCACTTTGCAGGTGGCCCTCACAGGCCTTGGCCCTGGCTTCTCTTTCTTTAAGTTCAGTCTCTGCTCTCATCAGGAGAGCCTCAGCTTGCTGGAGTTTTTTACTCAGCTCCTCTCTGGTGTCCTTTTCCTGTTGCTCTCGGCGTGCTGTATCTACACGGAGATCTTTCAAGGCGTTCTGGAGTCTCTCTACTTCCTCCTGCAGCTCTGGGTCCTTTTCATCCGATGTCCTGTGCTGGTGCTGAGTTTCCGACGTTAGCTGGTCCAGTTGACTTTGGGCGTGCACCAAGTTTCTCTGAGCTTCCTCAGCCTGGAGCTTCAGCGCTACTGCTTCCTGTTCCCGGCGGGAGATGCTTGCTTCACTCAGCTTTGCCTGGCCGAGGAGGTTATGGGCCAGTAACCCGACGATCTTGGCCAGCTCTTTGTGGCTGTAGTCCTGTGTCGGATCGTGGGCCATCAAGGCACTCAGGTTGTCGTCGAGCTGTTCCCGGCCCATGTTCTGCAGGTCCCCGGCGGCTTCAGGAAGAAGTGTGCTAGTCAGGGCACTCAGCCAGGTCTCTAGTCGATCCCAGTGGGCATCAGGGCTGGATGATCGAGACATGTTGGCTCACTGGTGAAGAGAGAGAGGGAGAGAGAGAGAGGGAGAGAGAGAGAGAGGGAGAGACAGCACACAGGCCAATGCAAGTCCTTATAGCGTTAGCAGGCTGCAATTATAGTAAATTTTATGTTCTATGCCCGGTCTGTTTGATGGATACAAACAGTTTACGGAGGGTAGACTTGGCACCTGTTATCTCAGCCGTGAATGGCAAGGTGAGTCTAATTGTTGTGGGGCACCGGAAAGGATCTAATCAAAGATTGTTGATGGCGTGATCATCTAAAGACTTTAGCAGCTTGGGTCGTCAATCTATTACTCGGCTTTCTCTGATGATTCTCAAAGGTTCGGTTTCTAGGCAAGCAAAAACAAAACAAAATGAAAAACAAGCAAACAAATAAATCAAAACAAGCAAACAAATAAATCAAAACACAGAGAGAGATAGGGAAGAGAGCAGGTTTAAGCCTTTCACTGCTGTTAGAGGTTATGACATGGTCTACAGAGTAGAGGGCGCTGCTGGGTCAAAACATCTAGTGTGTTGGCTTTACTGGGATAGCGGGAGCAGGCCAATTACCTTAAAGGTTGAAGAGAAACCTGATTTTGGGGTTTCGCTAGTTGGAAGGGTCAGTATTCTATGGCTAGGCTTAGTGATGGATAGAGGTGATCCAGTCAGGATCCCGTGGCAGCTCACTGTGATCCGTCGTGGAGGCAACCGTCGTTTCACCAACTAAGCACTAGAGGGGGTGTTACCTATAGGTGCACACAAATGGCTAGAACACAGAGATTAATTTTAAATTTAAATTCAAACACTGTTTGAACTAAATTTAAAAAGTGAGTGGCTAAGGCAAGAGAGAAAGAGGCCTGAATAATAAAGAATGATAATAATAATAACAAAAATAAAATAAATTTAAAAAAAAAAAATTAAAATAAGAAAATAAAAGGAGAAGAATAAAAGTTATGATAATAAAATAAAATAAAACAAACCAAAGAAGAATTGGAATAAGTTTTTCAACTGTAATGACAGGGCTAACCAAGGAAAACCAACCTACTGAGAATGGCCACAAGGTGGCGTGGGTGAGTCACCCAAGGTTCAGAAGAGAAAAGGGTAGAGGTGAAATTTGAGAAGTACTAGATACTTAACTAAACTGCCCTCTAGTGTTAATCACAGGTACTGTGATTAAATCTGAGCGCTTCTTGCGTGATTTGCTCTCGCTCTAGCGGCTGATTTACTGCAACGATCACAAGTACAGTGCAATTTGATCCGAACCGATCTTTTAGTTTGTGCAAATTAACTGCACAAAGGTGTGTGGCAGGTTTTCTTCGCTGCCTGTTACACAATAACAATTATAGACAACAGGGTTTCATCGCTGTTTCTACACAAATTATGCATTATAAACAACAGGCTTTCTTCGCTGTTGTTGCACAAATTATGAATTATAAACAACAGGCTTTCTTCGCTGTTGTTGCACAAATTATCACTTGATCAAGGGTTTTAAAACTCTCATTTACATACCAATTAGATATGATTCGATTTGAACTAGGCACCCATTCGTACGTTAATGGTTAACCTAAGAGAGTAACGATCATCTAGTTGAATGAAATTTGCAACACAAATAACTTCAATCTAGCGATACAATCGCCTAAGGCCTTTAAAAGATGATAAGAGGAACATCGCTCAAATCCATCTTTAATCGCAATGAAGGAAGTTTTCTTCGTTCCAACAGGCGATTTTGATAATATTAAAATGTACTGTAAAGAGGTTTCGTCGTCTTTACAGAACGATTTTAATATTATGAACTGCAGTTTACTTTTACAATTACAATTAACAGTGACTAAATGTTAGACAAATAGAGGCTGTTAAAAATACAGTACTGGAGGTGGCTTTAACCATCCAATCAAAAGAGTGAGTCCGCGTTGCGACTTGTCTCACTCTGAGCGCGCATAATACAAAAACACAAAGAAATTGATACTGAGTTTTCTCACAAACAAAGTTTGAATGATGCCCGCATTATCTCCACCAAATTAATATGTAGCGAATTAGCTCAAAAAGAAAGGGAATTATTTATAATTAATTATAACTGGTTATAATTAATAATAAATATTTAGATTAGATCTTAGAATTAACTGTAGCAGAATCGATATTACAATTACTTGATCTGTCCGTCCACCGAGCAGACAATATAATTATTTATCAATTCTAGGAAGATTACGTTTCTGGCCAAGAAACAATGGCCTTCCTACTTATACAGTACTAGCAGTAGTTAGCATGTAGCAAGGAGCAATCTTTCAGTGACTTTGAAATGTGAGCGGAACACAGAGACAATCAATTGTGAATATAAGGGATTTAATAAACGAAACTATAACTAACATACAAACAAACTAAGCAAAACATATATTTATAGAATGAAGGAAAGTAAGGAAAGAGAGAGAAGAGTAAAGAATGGCAGTATTTCACATCAATTTTACCACAACCTCAGTGAGAATCATCAGAGCCACAATTCACCTTAACGGGGTTCAAACTTAACACGCATCTAATCAGTTGTAAATGGTTACTTGCATTGGTTTGTTGCTGAATAAGAGTCTTGATGCTGTAGACGAGGTTCTTGATGATTTCTTGAGGAGGAAGTTGAAGAAGTCCAAAGTAAATCCACAACGTTACTTGAAGGTAAACACTGCCGGAAGGTTAAGGAGTTTTGCGAGGGTCTTTGTCTCAAGGAGAAGAGTTTTGAGCGATGATTAGTCTGGGTTCCACACTTTTAATGGTTCATGGCCGCACCCATTTTGTGGGTGGAGTGGCCAATCAGAGGCATGCATTTTGAGCGGGAAGCTCCCTTTGTCTCCGTTTTATGGCCCATCTCACACTTTATTGCTGGTTTGGAACGCTAGTGCAGCTTTTAATTCAAAACATAGTAAGAATTGTTTGATGCATTTCACGATCACATAGTGTACGTCATTGTGTGAGAAATAAAGAGGAGATCATTTTGATACCAAGAAAGTAACCTTCGGATGATATTAAAGAAGAGATACACTCATACACTGGAATATAGGCATTTAACGTCTAACTAATACAAGAAAAGGGTTTTAACTAAGTTAATATAACAGGGGAATATACATACAAAACATGCATATAGCAGATACATTTATAACTACTTAGTTATGGCCTAAAATAGAGAAAATGTCTTTAGGTGTGTGTGTGATGTGTATTGGGAATTGTGAGTTCAGACAACTGGTCTGTCTCTGGCATGGGGGTCATCCAACCTTATGTGGAATGTGTTTGAAGATTGATAAAGATACCCCAGAGGCGACCTGTTTTAGCATCCTTTTGATAGTGACAAAGACCATCTGCAATTTAGCACCCATATAAATGTAAACGATGAGGCCAGGTTTAGTAATTTATATGCAAATGTCAAAGGCTAAAAGGTTTTCTAAAAACAAAGTGAAATCAACCATTACTGATCTAAAGCAGGCGTTACAACTATTAGGTTCATTTGCACTCCTAACAGTGATTTGAATTCGCTATCTGACCACAAAGGAGTCGCGAGACCACCATTTTCAGTTGTGGGGACCAGTCTAGCATTCTTTCTAAACATTTTTGTGAGTTTCTTTGTTACCACACAATCAAAAGCACTAAAACTTCTCTGATCAATAGAGGGTACGCTTGTTAACACAGATCAACTATTGTTAACCTTGCCTGGCAAAGCAGAGGATAACACAGATTACTAGCATTTTATGCTAAACTTCCCTGCCTGAACAGAGGATAACCAATTTTTGCAAGTAAAGATAATCTTCCCTGCCTGAACAGAGGATAACCAATTCTTCCCTGCCAAGACAGAGGATAACAAATATTAGCATGTGATGCTAATCTTCCCTGTCTGAACAGAGGATAACCAATTCTTCCCTGCCTGAACAGAGGATAACAAATATTAGCATGTGATGCTAATCTTCCCTGCCTGAACAGAGGATAACCAATATAACTAGCACGTAAATTCCAATCTTCCCTGCCTGAAACAGAGGATAACCAATATAACTAGCATGTAAATGCCAATCTTCCCTGCCTGAAACAGAGGATAACTTTCATCTCTAAACGAAAACTTTAGAGGATAATTTAGTTAAACAAACCCTACAGATGTATGTTAACTCTTCTCTGACGGCACAGAGGATACAAACTTTTTACTGGTCTTAGGTTCTTTTTGGATTAGAGACAGCACTCACCACAACCTTGGTTGAGAGAAAAATTCAGTCTGGAAATCTTTGTTCAGCTGGAAGTTTTCGCTGGCTTCCAAAAGATGCAGTCTGGAAGCAGATCTTTGTTTGAGCTTGAAGTTTTCAATCTGGATTCTGGAGGAAGCTGGAACTCTATCCGGGTCACGGCACCATCTGTTGGAAACTTTTATTCCTCTTGTCGAAGCAGAGACCAGGAGACGTTGGGGTATCTTTCATACAGAAGTTACTCTTTATTGAGAACTCGCTGTGCGTTGCTGTAGTCATCCAAGTCTCAAATCTCAAGTAATTTTACATGGTATCTTAAAGACATTTTTGGAGGAGGGACTTTTGGAGGTGGAGACAAATTCAAACAAAGCATGCAAATGAGGGAGGATTTGATTCTATCAAGCCAAAACTGGTTTGGCAGGTTATCTGGCTTGCTCAAAAGAGAAAAACAGACCCAATCAGCATAACACTCGATTGCATTGATAATCCAATCAGTCTAACGATTCAACGTCTGGGCCAGGGGCTCCGAAAGCCATTTGCAGCCAATCAGTCTAACGATTCAACATCTGGGCCAGGGGCTCCGAAAGCCATTTTCAGAACAAAAGATTCGAGTCTCAGTGATCTGACTCATTTAACTTACAATGGAGTGAACAGGAATTGCAAGTTTGCTGAGCAGATCTAAATTAAACATTTAAATAAATTTGTAATCGCACATTACAGATCTGCTACAAAACTGAGCAAAGAAGATAAAGAGGTACAGACCATTACTCTAATATATGCTATGGGCATTGAAGCTGAGAACATTTTCAAATCATTCACCTTCACGGCTGAGGAAAGTGCTGATGATTACGATATAGTGCTTGGAAAATTTGACGAGTACTTTTTGCCAAAACAGAATGTGATACACGAGCGGGCATGTTTCCACCAGAGAGTGCAGAGGCCTGGAGAAAAGGCAGAATGTTATATTAGAGCCCTCTACGAACTTAGTGAGAACTGTGAATTCGGGGCAAGCCGAAACAAACATATAAGAGACAGACTTGTTGTCGGAATTCAGGATAAAGAGCTTTCCAGAAAAATGCAGTTAATTACTGCCTCAATTCGGCGTGGCATGGAGGTGATCAGTTTGTGGCACTGCTGAGGTGGTATGGAAGCCCAGGTTTCTTTGACAGTGGCCTTCAGGTCATCTGCATTTTTGGGTCTGGTGTCTCTTGTCTTTCTCTTGACAATACCCCCATAGATTCTCTTTCAGGCGAGTTTGCTGGCCTATCAAGCACAGTAAAACCATGGTCATTGAACCAGCTTTTGGTACCTTTGGCAGTGTGGGCAGGTGCCAAGTCCTGCTGGAAAATGAAATCAGCATCTCCATAAAGCTTGTCAGCAGAAGGAAGCATGAAGTGCTCTAAAATTTCCTGGTAGATGGCTGCGTTGACTGTGGACTTCAGAAAACACAGTGGACCAACACCAGCAGAAGACATGGCAGCCCAAATCATCACTGACTGTGGAAACTTCACACTGGACTTCAAGCAACATGGATTCTGTGCCTCTCCACTCATCCTCCAGACTCTGGGACCTTGATTTCCAAATGAAATGTTGTGGAAAGAGTCACACAGCCCACAGATTGGTGTGCACCCATGGTACCAGTCATGAAGCCTAATGGCACTGTCAGAATTTGTGTCGGATTAAATAAACTGAATGACAACATAATGTAGCATTTGGACCAATCAGACACAATTTTTCATTTGATTTAACAAATGAAATTAGTTATTAAATTAACTAATAGTCACAGACCCCTCAACCAATACACATTCTTGGGTGCCCCTATGTCTGTGGACGCCTCCACACCACCCCCGGTGCCATGGCAACCCATCAGATAACACTAGTTTTATTGATCAAAGGAATGCAAATGGTCAAGCGAGCAACACTCACTTCATATCCACTTTAGGAAAAGGACATTATGCCATAAAATGAACTCTTCTCTAATTAATTCATAGAAAAACCTTTCTTTGAATGAGCACACATATCATTAAGTCATTGTGTATATTATTACTGTTTTTGTGTATTTTATACTGTTTTATTCATGCTTATAATAGATCAATAGTTAATATCACTCTGACTGTAACATGTTTGGTCTCTATCAATCCGTCTTCGGATGATCTAATTGAGAGTGAATATTACATGTTGATACCTATGCAACATATCAGTGTCCTAAGAATCTTTAATAGTTTGTATAATAACTTTCAATCCAACCCCTTTTGCAAATTACCATGCTCTCAGACAAAGGGCCATAAAACCCCCAGTATTTCCAAACTCCCGCTTGGAAATTCAGCCTTTCTCATTGGTCAAGCCCATCCTGATAGGTGTGACTCTTCGCAGACTTTAAAGAGCCCACGCGCAGTTCCCCCGCTCTCTTCTACCAAAAGTGCCCTGGAGACACACTGATCACCTGGGAAACCTCGCGGCTCCCCTTCCGGGGGAGCCCGATCTTCTGGCAATTTTAAGTTCGGTAACTTTGGGAACTCACTTCGGACTAATCAACCCATGGCTGGAAGGACGAAGCTTTTACTCCAAAAGGAATCCCCCCCGGGAATCTACGCATTATACATGCACCAGGATACTTTACTCAGCACCCACAAAAACCATGGAAGTAACCGCTTGTTAACTATCTAGATGCGCTTCTAGGCTTCGACCCCTTTTAATTAAGGTGATGCGATTTTCTAATGGTTCATAACAGATTTTAGTTAGCTGAAGTTAAAATCCTGCCACACTCTCTGTTGCGCGCGAGCGCTCTCTCTCTCTCTCTCTCTCTCTCTGTGCCTTCCTTGCGTTGGCATTCATGTTTAATGTGTGTATGTCTGTGTCTAGTTCTATGTTACATGTTACCCTGTAGTGTAGTTTCATAAACATCCATATGTATTCACACTTGGTTGTCTGTGTCTGCTGCTCTCAGAACTGAGTCACTTTAACGTCCGATCTTGCTACAATGCTCGGAGCACTGCTTCGTTAAGAAAATTATTTGTCGTGGCCAGAGGAATAATTTTCCTTAAAGTCAATAGAAGTGTCCGTACTGCGGACGAACTAATCATTCTATTGTACTATTAATACTACAGCTAATTCCTGAAGATGGATATAGAATTGATAACCCGTTATGATTTATTATGTTCATCTCATAAAGCAAATATGCTACAATAAAAAGAGAGAGATACATACTGCCCACAACAGATGAGATCCTAGCTAAATTACCTGGAGCAAGTATCTTTACATCACTAGATGCAGCGTCAGGATTTAGGCAGATTCCATTATGTAATGAGAGCAGTTTGCTAACGACATTCATCACTCCGGTGGGGCGCTATTGTTTTAAAAGACTGCCATTTGGGATCAGCATAGCACCAGAAATCTTTCAACGAAAAATGAATGAGCTTCTAGCTGACATAGAAAGAGTTGATGTGTACATGGACGACGTGATTGTGTACGGGAAGGACATGACAGAGCACGACAATCACTTGAAAAGAGTGCTGGAAAGATGGAAAGTGTGGGTCTCAAATTGAATAAGGACAAATGTCTATTCAGGAAAGCAGAATTGGATTCTCTTGGATGCACAGATAAGGTGCGTGCGATAAGTGATATGCAGGAGCCGAACAACGTAAATGAGTTGAGAAGGGCGTAAGGCTTCATAAACTACATGAGTAAATACATTCCTGATCTTGCAACGACAGGAGGACCTTTGTAGCTGCTCAAGAAAGAAAGGGCATGGACATGGGATGAGCCACAGAAAAGCGTATTCAGCACTCTTAAAAGTTTGCTCACTAAAGCTCCAGTCCTGGCACACTATGAACAATGGACATGCTGAACGGGCAGTTCAAACAGCAAAGCGCCTTCTGAAACAGGACGACCCAGTGGTACCACTCATGTGTTTTCGAGCTACCCCTACCTCCTCTACAGGGGTCAGCGCTCACTACCCTACCCACCTTACCGAAAAATAGAGAGACAAAGCAGCAAAAGAAAAACAAGCGTACTACTTTATCAGACGACATGGTGTGAAGAACTTACCAGTTCTTAGACCAGGGGATTCAGTCTTGTTAAAGTTAGACAATGAAGCAAAGTGGAAGGGATCTGCTATGGTGTTGGCAGAGAGCGCTACTCCAAGGTCATACGAGGTCTTCAGTGAAAAAGAGGGAGAGAAAAGGAGAAATCTCAGGCATCTTCAGTTTCTGCCAGAAGAGGTTCCAGGAATTACTATTAAGACTGGGGAGAGTTCAGAACAGTCACCACAGAAAGTCAGTTCAGAACAGTCATCACAGAACGTTCAACTTCATGTCGACTCTGATTTACCTGCAGAGAACAGTGTAAGGAAACCTAACATCACTAGATCAGGCAGAGTAAGTAAGCGGCTGAACCTATAAAAAAAAAAAAGAAAACAAAAGAAAAGAGTATCGACATACTGTCGGTAATGAATGACTTTATTGAGTTACGTGACCAGGCTTTGTTATAACTGAATGTAAAATGAATATTTGTGAATGTGATGTGTGACAGCAACGGCAGAGTAATGTTGTGTTTGATTTGAAAAAAAACAAAAAAAAACAATGTTCTAGTTTGAAATTGGTTAATTAATAGTCATTGTGTTGGGTAAGTTTACAGAAAATAAATAACATTAAGTATTTGATTTAAAGGGGGAGGTGTCAAGGTATTGTACTACCTAAGACATGTTATACTATATCCAGCCCACTAGGGGGACTCAAGGAGTGCTGTATGGGCAAGTCACAAACTAAGAGAATCAGTCTGTGTTCTGAATCTGGATAAGAACCAAGTTGCTGTTCCAAGTTGTTCTTCAATAAAGCCTCAAAAGACCACTGCCTCCTGGTAAATGCTTACAAGACACTGTGTCTTGTCTGCCAACACTTACAGACCATTTTTGTGTGCTTTCCAAATGCCAGTGAGGCCGAACAAATTGTAGATTCATCTACAATTTGTTCTTTTCTCCATAAGTGGGGTTTTCCACAAGTAATTGGCTGCCTGAATGGTACACACATAAAAATAGATCGACCCGATGGTCCCAATGCAACAGCCTTCTATAACCGGAAAGGGTTTTACTCCATCGTGATGCAGTCAGTAGTCGACCACAATTGAATATTCCGAGATTTGTGCGTAGGCAAGTGGAAAGTGGAGGAGCCTTGAACACCGTACTGAGCACCCAATCAAGGCAATCTGTCGTGTGGTGGTAGCTTGCGTTATTCTGCACAATTTCTGTGAACGCACAGGTGAAACTCTACCTGTTGAAGACAGCGTGACAGAAATACACCAACTGCACCCCGATGAAGTTGAGCCAGAGTCTAGAGAGGAAGCGCAAACCATCCGAATCACACTGACGCAACACTTCATGGTAAAAAAAGATCGCCAGAAACGTTACAGTTGCAAAGTGTAATTTCTGCAACAAGTGCGACCGCTTCGAGGCCCCCCCCCTCTTCAGACCCGCCCCACACTCGCTATTGGTTGAGTCAAAAATTAAAACATGGGACCAATCAAATTAACACATTTTAAAAATTACCACATTACCATAAAACCGATATCAACATATACATAATAATAGCACTGCTTTTAAACATTTTTATTTTAATTATTCATGTGAAACCAACAATTTTAATACAGGCATCTGTTAATTACAATTACTATGTATATATTTATTAATATAACCTCTTTACAATTTAACAATTTAAAAACAACTAAACATTTAAGAAATGATCATTTATGAGTAATCCTTACCAATATCTTGAAAAACTTTCCAGAATAGGTTAGCACTCTCCTACTAAATTAACATTTAATTACTCTACATAACCTGTTTACATAACCATTTAAATAACTAAACATTTAACAACCGGTAATTCATGAACAATCCTTAATATCCTGAAAAACCTTTCAAAACAGGTTAGCACTCTCCTGCAAAGTGAACATTTACTCTTCTTCTAATTGGCCGTAAAATGAGTTGTCTGAAGTACTGAGGTGTGCACTTGATGTAGTGGAGTAAAGTGGTGTTTGCTGTGTGTTTGTTGGTATATGTTGAAGGTGTTGGTGTAATGTGTGTGAGTAGATGTTCTGTGGTGGTGCGTGCACGTACATGTTCTGTTGTGATGTGTGCGAGTACATGTTTTGTGTTTGTGACTGCAGGGAGTTTGTTAGGGCCCTCATGAGTGTCATCCTACACTGCCGTTCCTGTCGTTCTTCATCTCTCTCCTGTTAGGCTCTCATCTTCCAGTGAAATTACAACTTTGTTGTTTTTGGCAACAACGACGAACTGGTCAGGTTTCCAATGCAGACTAGTTGTGGCTGCTGGCTCCTTGTGGCAATGTCATCACTGTCACATGTACACCCTGCTGGAAAAACCAGCATAGACCAGCAAGCTGGTCATACCAGCAAGACCAGCATATGTTGTGTTTTGGTGCTGGTATGTTGGTGACCAGCATGGGATGCTGGTGACCAGCATGGGATTCTGGTGGCACGCTGGTGGTATGCTGGTGGCACGCTGGTGGTATGCTGGTGGCACGCTGGTGGTATGTTGGTGACCAGCGTGGGATGCTGGTGGGTTATCTACAGTATACTGTTAAGACGCTGCCTAGCAGCTTCAAACTCTTTCATTAATGAACAAAACCCCTCATTGTCATCTGAAACGTCTGACTCCTGTCTTTCTGAAAGGTTAGGCTCTCATCAGGTTAGGCTCTCATCTTCCCGTGAAATTACAACTTTGTTGTTTTTGGCAACAATGACGAACTGGTCAGGTTTCCAATGCAGACTAGTTGTGGCTGCTGGCTCCTTGTGGCAATGTCATCACTGTCGATCCTAGTCCCAAACTATATAAAAATGTAGATGAACCCAGGTGAAAAAGACGTAGTATTAAATGTATTAAAAATATACTTGAAATTCAAGTAGTACGTTTATAATACATTTGTATTCCCAACATGCTTATTTGAAGTGCATTAAAAATATATTGAATTGCATTTTAACATATTTCTAAAAAGTATACTAGAAGTAGTTTTGTATTAAATATATGCTTAGTTATACTTCTAAGAAATATGCTAAACAGAAGAATACTTTTAATGTGTTTATAAAAAGTATACTAGAAATACTTTGGTAATAAATATATGCTTAATTACACTTTTAAGGAATATGCTAAACACAAGCACACTATTACTATATTTCTAAAAAGTATAGTAGAAATACTATGTTAATAAATATATTCTTAGTTACACTTTTAAGGAATATACTAAACACAAGCATACTTTTAGTGACGTTTTAGTGTATTTACAAAAAACACACTTATGTTACTCTTACTTAAAATATATTTTATGTGTACTTTGTGTAAGAACATAACAAAATGATTACACGTTTAGTAGGTTTTTAATGTACTTTATATTGCAGTAGGCCTACACATGGTTATATTTGAAATATTTATGTATTTATAATTTTAATATTTGGAAAAGTACGATATTTTGAAAAACATTTTTTACATTTACAACGTACAAACCTTACACAACCGTACAAAATATTATTAACCATTGCAGTATTTAAAATATGTTGTTTAATATGGGTTATGCTACTTTGGTTGATTAGGCTGTTGTTCATTACATGATACATTAATTGTAATAAGCTAGGTGTTTATAAACTTGTTCAAGCTTGACGCCTTTATTTTCTAATGTACATTTCTCAAATTTCCACAAGGATTTCAACATCATATCTGAAATGAGAAAAAAAACACAAAAAAAAAAACGTTTATTTGTGTTTAAATTCAAACAACACAGACTGATTGGTTCCAGACCCATTGAACGGCTCTGATTGGTTCCTATGATAATGAGCTCACAGCAGAGAGCTTCGTAAATCAAATATGATGTGCGTGCAAATGTCACTTCAATGTGCATATAAGTCTAAATTTAAACAGTGTTATATTATATAGAGCGATCGTGTCTCTTTAGGGCGCTTGGAGGAAACCGCGCAATTCATATGGATTACTTTGGAGATGTTTTTTTTTGCGATGAACTTTTTGAAACGTGAACATCTTTTCATCGGAGGGACATACATCTCTCAGATTTCATTAAAATATCTCCGCTTTTCTTTCGAAGATGAACGAAGGTTTGGAGCATCTTAAGGGTGAGTGATGGCAGAATTCAAATTGTTTTGGGGGAACTATGAAATTAATTAGAAAATATGTAAGGGAAAGGGATAATCAACGGCTAGCTGTGCATTAAACGATCTGAATGCACGACGTGGAGGTGAAGAATCACCCGACGCGTGGCGGAGTGCATTCAAATCGTTTAATGCACAGTTAGCCGTTGATTATCCCGTTTGTCATGGTCTTTTCCCAGCATTCACATATTAAATATGTTAATAATATTTGTGCTGCAGTATTTGACCGGAACGATACAAATGACGGTTATTTTCGTCTGTATTACTATTCAACTGTAACTGTATGTTACTATGGTTACCAATGTTTATAGGAAGCGCATTAATATAGAACGTGATTAAACTGACCTGGAGCTACCTGTGCAGTTCAACGAATTTAATCAACACCAGCCAGCCAATCAGAATCCAGTATTCAGACAGACCATGGCATAAAGCGGTATGTTCTTATTTTCACCAGCTTCTGCGAGCGTGTATGGCGTCTGGCTTCAGAACCTCACTGTGACTTCAGGTAAGATTTGTATTTAATTAACGTTATTTGTCTGTACCAGTCGTGTTTTTGACAGATGCATTGGCAGAAAAAATTTAATAAAATTAGTTAACATTAACATTCTTTTATTTGCAACATGAAGTATATTTATTTCTGATTTCCTGAACAATTTGGCTTCATTGTAATGAGGTTAATGATCTTTGAAAAACCATGATTATGAACATACAGTTACTTTGTCTTGAGCTGATCAGCAAACTGTGGTAGTGTTGGTTGATTGGTGTCTATATTTCTTCAAGCTTGACAACCTTATGACTTTATTTTCTAATATATATATTTATCATTACAGATAAGAACAAAGATTAAATTGTAAGAAGGGTTGCTTATAAGAGCAGACAGTACATCTGAAACTGCTGAGGCTGGGAAGGTTTTTGACTATATTTCCGACCAGGTACATTGTTCTGTCATTCTTAAATAGAAAACAAATCATCAATCATCATTGCCTTTTTTTGTGTGTGCGTGTGAGAAATATTAACATTTGTTGTTTTTCAGATCAGCTGCTATAGAAGACAAACTGAAATCTGAGTGCAGAGACAAGCAAAGGAATAGTAAGTATATTTTAATGTCGTATCACCTCTGTTATAGAGATTTTTGAATCAGGCCTAATGGAGGGTGATTTGGTCAATCTTGGAAGAAAAACGTTAGCAATGTGTCCATTCCAGGTGGATAATTTGTGCTTCTTTTCAGTCATTCATGTAAAAATCTGTTATCTAATTTTGTTTCTGTTTTGTTTTTTTTCTAAAGCTGCAAGGCACTACTGACTAGGCTGTGCCCAGGTCTCCGGACCCTGCGACGACGCTCAGCTCCATTGGCCCTTTGTCTGCGGCTTCAGATCCACCAGCTCTGTCTCCATCGGTCGGCCCCCAGATGTCGGCAGCCACACCATCTACATCTTGGCTCCTCCCTCCCTCGACTCCGCCGTGTGTTGTCAGCACTGGGATGCTCTGGGTCTGTGCCATGTGCCAAACTCCATCTAAGCCGCCAGGGCATCATCGTCATCCTCTCATCACCATCCCTACACCATCTCCTCGTCCACCTCCAAAACCCCTCCATCCCTCCCTATTCTGTTGCTTGAACTTTATCATCTTTAGTCTTTGCACACACATCTATTCACTTTACATGTTTGTTTTTTCTTCAGAAAATTGCATTGTAATTTTTATTTATTCATTGATGTAAAATTCTTTACTTTTCAGTAATACAGGTATAACTGAAGTGTTCTACAAATGGATAAGATGGATAATGCTCTTCCATAGCATTTCAGTCTATTTTTCATTTATGTTTTTTGTATAATGTTTTAAAATGTACTTGAGTATGTTTGTAGTAACACAAAAATACTATAAACATACTTGTATTTCAAGTGCATTTTTAATACATTTAATAGTGTTTTTTTTTTTGTTTTTCACCAAAGTATATATGCTGCTGTACTTTTTTTAATGTACTTCATGAATATTTGTAATGTACACAATATATAATACATTAAAGTTTTCTAGTTATCAAAGTGTACATGTGTGTATATATTGAAAAATATAATACTAATAAATATAATATACTAATAGTGTAATGCTAATGCATTTCTAATAAGCTGAAATACAATTGAAATGTACTTGAAGCACATTAAAATGATGCTTCAAATATACTTTACCTGTAGTTCATGAAGTATTAAAAGTACATTTTAAATGTATTTTTAAAAATACACTTAAATTGCACTAAATATACTTAAAGTGGTTCCAATTTAACACAATTTCAATATATTAAATATATTACAAATAGATTAAAATTGAACTTAAGCATATCTTGAAATACACTTAATATACTTAAAGTTGTTTCAAAATAATACATTTAATATGCAATTAGTACAGTATAATATAAATATATTAAGTGTGTCTGAAAAATCACAATTTAAATATATTACTTTTTCACCTGGGAAGAGCGAAGGAGACAAGGATATACAGAGAGAGAGAAAAATACTGAATACTTTTTTTCATGCTGCACATGTTATTTGTGATCCAGGACACAAGATCATAATGAATAAATAAATAAAGAAAGCTTACCGGTACAAAATCCAGCAAATACAAAATGGCAGATTTGACACTGCACCGGCTTTGAACGGCACAGCTGGTGGAAGTAAGTGTGTCAGGACCTGCAGCATGATGCAGCACTTCTCATCTATTTAATATAAAAGAGCATAAGATGGTTAGTTACAATTATGTCCACAGCTAACAAATTAATACATTATAATGCTGAAAGTGATTAATCCTTGGCTTAAGATGAACTGATTATTTTGTCCAAACAACAGCACAAGATTGATCACAAATTTTAAAACTGAAGAACGTGTCATTTTTTGAAGATGAAAAACTGAAAAATGCCTCACACTCTCAGCTCGCATTGAAATGGCTGTCAAAGATGATCAATAACATATGCAAGCAGTTAATCATTACTTACCATCATTACAGTTTATAAGTTGGTCCAAAAGAGAGGTTACACTTCCTTTCTCAAAAGCTGCGATCCGTTTCAGCTTTGGGATTAGTGATGACTCCCATTTTCAGATCAACACCTCGCCCTTTCCATCAAACGTCTTTCCAAACTCTGCATCTAGCTAAAGTAGGGTACAGAATAGCAGGTTCTGAGATTTCAGAAAACCTTACAACAATTAGTGATTTAAACTCTTTCTGGTAAATACATTTTACCAGAAAACAAATATTACATTTTACATAGAAAATACATTTTCCAAACCATAATATCATTTGAAATCTATTAGGGCTGTGTAAAAAAAAAAAAAAAAAAAAGTCACTTTAAAAAAAAAAAAAAAATTTTACTCACTTTTTACTCTTTTACAATTTTACTCTTTTGATGAACTGATATCTATTATTAAATCCCAAGATTCTATCTTTTAGTCTGTGCTGTTTTCAGCTGATATGTGAACAAAACTTCACAAAATATTCGTAGCTAACATGGCTACAAATTTTCACTCTATTGTCACTGTAAAACGCACTAATTCTATTGCTTCATAACAAAAAACTACTTTCTACCACGATACCATTGTCAGGTTAGTTTTACTACAGTAAATCCAGGGTAACTTTTGGTGATTTGTAGATTGAAGCTGCTTCTGGATCATTGTGGCACAATGTTTCTCATGTTTTTGCTGAGAATGTCAGCGCTGTTTGATCTGGTTTAAACTAGTTTAAATCCCTGAAACGTGTGTTCTTCATTGAATTTAGATGCTTCTCAGTCAGAGAATCTACCTAATAAATTCAATCTAAAAACAAAGCTAGAGTTGATAAAATTCAAATAAAAGTCTTACCAGGGATGGCATGTCAATGAAGCGGGGGTAGCTACTGTTGGCAAATGTCACCAACTGTTGGTGACTCCATGCTGATCCAGTTCCTGCGATGAATGAATGTCTTGTCCATTGCAGTTTTGATGGAGGCGATGTTTTCAGATGATGGCTTCATTCTCTTGATGAGTGTCAACCGTTCATTTGGGTCTTCATCATTAGATGACGTTACTAAGGCTCCTGCTGACACACTGCAGGGAGCTTTCCTTTTTCTCTGATAGCGTCGCTGTCCCTCTTCAAGATGCCGCCTCATATTTCGAAGTTTCATTTCGATGAATCCTTTATGGGACACAGATGCTCCTGCAAACACATTTTACTTAAAAGTTGAAGTTTTAAACAACAACAAATCATTTTGCCAATAAAATATACATTTCAGCAGAACTGTGAGCTAAAGCAATGCTGAGATTTAGGGAGGGAAAGACGGCAATCAAAGATTTAGCTAAATTCAACTTGTCTGCAGGAGATGGGTAACTGTTTGAGACAAAAACATGATACACATGCAAGAAATTACTATAAAAATCTTCACCAACAACAACAAAAGAATAATGTAATGAATAATAAAATTCATTTGAATAATCAACACTATTTTTGTATCATTATAGAGCGGAATAACCTGATATGAATGATATATTATTGCAATTTTAAACATTTTGCAATATGCAGAGTATTGCAATAATAATTAAAAAACACTTATGATATATTTAAAGGTTTCAAGGTATACCACAGTTTGACAAAAATCAAAAATAGTCTGTTGTACCATTCCTGTTTTTAATGTCTCATAAAAGACAGAAGGTACAGGATTCCCTGATGAAGATGGCTGCACCTCTTTACAAAGTGCATATGCTATGTGTTGCTTAAAATATATTGTGTTCAATGGAAAAAGGTTTTTTTTTACTCAGACATTTAAAGGTAACAAATCGTAGAGCTGTAATTGCAGTAACAAAATACTGTGAAACTGTGATATTTCTGTTAAAGGTTATTATACCAACAAAATTTCATACCGGCACATGCCTAATCGCGAGTGAAAGTTTAGCATTACAGCTAGCTTGCCTTTACGTGTCAAATTAACATGGGCAGAGCAGTCAGTGCTCAGAAATATGTGAGAACGTGCTTACTGTATACACAGCTCACTGTGCTGAAAGATATTTAGTCAAGTCAAGTCAAGTTGAGCTTTATTGTCATTCCGCTACATGCGGGGGCATACAGTGGAACGAAATGTCGTGCTTCACAGGACCACGGTGCTACATAGATACAATAATACAGCAGTGAAGTAAAACAATATAAACCTATACACAACTATCCTACTGATAGATTTGACTATAAATATGCTATATATAAAAGAATTTTTTACCTATACATAAACTAAAAAATACAAACAATACAAACTATACGAGTGCTTCAGATAAATACTGTACATGTGCGAAGAGAAACATTGTGAGTCAGCAGCTGGCTGGGGAACAGTGCAGGATGATTTGTAGTGCATGAGCATGTAAACATACGTATATTACTGAGTCTTTTTGTGGGATTTGTGTACACACAGCAGTGTGTGTGAAAAGTGACTAGTGCGCATAGAGGAGGAGAGTGTGCTACTACAGGTGGTTGGTATAGGCCCACTCACCTGTGTGTAGCATACTTCGATTGCACAAAAAAAAAAAAAAAAAAAAGTTCCATAAGCTTCAGATGATCCATGTTTTCAGGAGGTAGGGGGTTTTGTATGGGGGTTCAGAGAGGGGCGGGGAGATTTGAGTTCAGGGCTCTCACAGCCTGGGGGAAAAAGCTGTTGAGCAGTCTGGCAGAGCGGGCTCTGATGCTCCGGTATCGTCTTCCTGATGGTAGGAGCTGGAAGAGACTGTGGGAGGGATGTGTGGAGTCCTTCACGATACTATTGGCTTTGCTGGAGCATCGTGTGAGGAAAATGTCCAGGATGGAGGGGAGAGGGGCACCGATGATCCTTGCAGCTGTGTTCACTGTCCGCTGGAGGGTCTTGCGGTCTGCTGCGGTACAGTTCCCGTACCAGACAGTGATGCAGCTGGTCAGCACACTCTCAATGGTGCCCCTGTAGAAAGTGGTGAGGATGGGTGGAGGGAGACTTGCTCTTTTCAGCCGGCGGAGGAAGTGTAGGCGCTGTTGTGCCTTCTTGGAGAGTGACATGGTGTTGGTGGACCAGGTGAGATCCTCTGTGATGTGCACCCCCAGGAATTTAGTGCTGCTGACTCTCTCCACAGGCGAGCTGTCGATGGTCAGTGGGGGGTGGTCAACGGAGTTTCTCCTGAAGTCCATCACAACCTCCTTTGTCTTACTCACATTGAGGGACAGGTTGTTAGCGCCACACCATTCAGCCAGCTGTGCCACTTCCTCTCTGTAGTGCGTTTCATCATTGTTGCTGATGAGACCTACCACTGTTGTGTCATCAGCGAACTTGATGATGTGGTTGGAGCTGGACTTGGCAGTGCAGTCGTGGGTCAGCAGCGTGAAGAGCAGCGGGCTGAGCACACAGCCTTGTGGGGCACCTGTGCTCAGTGTGGTAGTGCTCGAGGTGTTGTGGCCGACACGGACTGAACGAGGTCTTCCGGTTAGAAAGTCCAAAATCCAATTACAGAGGGAGTTGTTAAGGCCCAGCAGGTTTAGTTTATTTATGAGCTGTTGTGGGATTATTGTGTTGAATGCTGAGCTGAAGTCAATGAACAGCATTCTAACATAAGAGTCTTTGTTTTCTAGGTGGGTAAGAGCCAGGTGGAGGGTGGAGGAGATTGCATCGTCCGTAGAGTGGTTTGGACGGTATGCAAACTGGAGCGGGTCGAGTGTGTTGGGGAGGCTGGTTTTGATGTTGTGCATGACTAACCTCTCAAAGCACTTCATTATGATTGGAGTCAGTGCTATGGGACGGTAGTCATTTAGACAGGACACAGGTGATTTTTTTGGTACCGGTATGATTGTTGTGGATTTGAGACATGTGGGGACGACTGCCTGGCTCAGCGAGGTGTTGAAGATATCTGTTAGGACATCTGTCAGCTGTGCAGCACAGTCTTTCAGTACACAGCCAGGTATGTTGTCGGGACCCGCAGCCTTGCGTGGGTTGATCCTAGATAGGGTCTTCCTTACGTCGGCTGAAGACAGACAGAGCGCCTGGTCGTTGGGAGGTGTGGGCAGTTTTTGTGCAGGTGTGTCATTCTGCATTTCAAACCGTGAATAAAAGTGGTTGAGTGTATCTGGGAGGGATGAGTCATCATCACAGGCCTGTGGCGGGGGCTTGTAGTCTGTGATGGTCTGAATGGCTTTCCACAGACTCCGTGTGTCTCTGCTGTCTGTGAAGTGATTATTGATTTTTTGAGCATATGACCGTTTTCCATTTTTGATGCTGCGGGACAGATTGGCTCTTGCTGTTTTGAGGGCTGCTTTATCTCCTGATCTGAAAGCTTCATCTCTGGTCTTTAGCAGCCCGCGAACCTCTGCTGTCATCCATGGCTTCTGGTTGGCGCGTGTGGTGATGGTCTTGGTGACTGTCACATCATCAGTGCACTTTTTGATGTAAGCAGTCACAGTTTCAGTGTACTCCTGCAGGTCTGTGTGGTTGTTGTAGGTGGCCGCCTCTTTAAACATGTTCCAGTCTGTGTCCTGGAAGCAGTCCTGCAGTGCTGAGGTAGCATTTTCTGGCCATACCGTGATCTGTTTATGAACCGGTTTGGAAAGTTTGAGAAGTGGTCTGTATGCTGGGATTAGCATAACAGAGATGTGGTCTGAGTACCCGAGGTGGGGGCGGGGTTCAGCTTTGTATGCGTTCTTTTCTGTTGTGTAAACAAAGTCCAGTGTGTTATTTCCCCTTGTTGCAAAGTTCACATGTTGGTAGAACTTTGGCAAAACTGTCTTTAAGTTTGCGTGGTTGAAGTCACCGGGTATGATGAAAAAGCCGTCGGGGTTATTTGTTTGTTGTTCGCTGATGGCGCTGTACAGCTCACGAAGCGCGTCCTTAGTGTTTGCACACGGGGGGATGTAAACCGCGACAATAACAATGGCCGTGAACTCCCGCGGCAGATAGAACGGTCGACACTTCACAAACATAAACTCCACCAGCGACGAACAGTGTTTTGATACTAACGCAGCATTGTTACACCATTCTTTGTTGATATACACACACAAGCCACTGCCGCGAGTCTTACCAGACAGTGATGAATCTCTGTCCGCTCGGTAGCAGTTTAGCCCGTGCAGCTGAATGGCGGAGTCCGGGATGTTGTCCTTTAGCCATGTTTCAGTGAAAACAGACACACAACAATCCCTTGCCTCCTGCTGTGTAGATCGACTGAGTTGAATTAAGTCCAGTTTGTTTTCCAGAGAACGAACGTTTGAGAGCATGAGTGTTGGAAGAGCCGGTCTTGTGGGGTTAGCTCTTAGCCTGGCTCGTATACGTCCGCGCTTACCGCGCTTCCGTCCTCTCTCACACCGCTTGCGATGCCGCCTTGTGCAGGTAGCGTCAGTAGGCGAGGCCGCGGTCTCGAGGTCCGGCTCCAGCAGTAAACAAAGGCCTCGTAGCTTCTCAGTAGCCGCCTGCGAGAGTTTGTGTTTGTATGTGTTGTCGATATCCAAAAGGCTTTGGCGATCATAGATGTATCCCGGAGTGATCTCCCGATGAATTTGCGGTAAATTGACATTGTTTGGAGACGAACAGACGACATTAAAAGACATAAAAACACCGTTTTTGGGACCCGGAGAGGTCGCTGCGTCTAAGCGCGCCGCCATCTTGGAAGTTGACTTTTTCTGTTTTAAAAGTATAATTATTATTTCCCGCATTGCATGCAGAGCTTAGGACAAAATTATGCACAATACTCGTGATCATGAGCTGAAATGCACTCCATAAAAAATATCAATACTTGGTGTCTATGAATCAATACAGTATCCCCACGCAAAATACCCCTCCCCCAACCCCCACTTTATGGTACGTCACTTTACATCATAGCACAGTTACAGTAATTAACTGATTTTGTCTTTTTAACATGACAAACTTACAATATTAAGAATTTTCTGGAACTTCATATAATTTTACTTTTAGAGACTCACTCATGGATGTTTTCAATGAAACATAAAATAGAGTGTTTAACGATAGCTCACATCCTCCCATTTTCATTAAAAACAGAAAAAATAATTCTCCTCTCCAATTAAATCTGAAGTACACACTTCAAAAATCACACTTTATAATCTATATACTTTATAATCTTAATATATAGGCGATTAGATCATGTATGTTTCATTTTAGGATAGCAGATATGTATTATACATAATTATATATAATTACAATAAAATGTAAATTTCATCTTAAAATAATTACAGTGTATACTTTTTTCCAAAAGAATGGAAGTGATATTTATCCCATAGCAGGGGCACATTGTAACATAACCATATGACAGCTTAAAATGTTATCTGATCTAATGAAAAAAATATACTAGACAAGATAAAATATTTTGTCAATAAAATAAAATTCTTAACTTTTTCAAACAAAAATGACTTTTTAAGAATTAAAAGTAAACTTATGTTGGAGTTTGACTATGAACACGAGACAGATGAGCCAAAATGCTTTTCATTTCTTGAAATAATAATTTCTAAACACTGAAAATGGACTCAGTCTTTATTCAGGTTTCACACGGTTTCTCATTAAATTTAATGACAGTAATTAGTGTAAATTACTTCCAAATGTCACAGAATAGCATAGTAATAATAATATTGGACTGTAACATTCCCCATCTGCGCAACTGGAACTTAAAACCGGTGTCTTTTGCTAGTTAGCAAAGTCATTTTAAGTCTCATTTTAAATAAAACACAAACTTTTTTTTTTTGTTTTACTTCAGCCAGAAATTTACTTTTGGTATGTTTAAACGTTCAGTGATATCGTTAAAAGTTTTTTTTTAATTTTAGCGCTTTTTCTCTATATAGTACATATATGGAAACTAGTACATACTGTAACTTTTGTAATGCTAGCATGTGTGGAAATGTTTAAAGCATGTGTGCTGCAACTAACCCAGCATTAGATTGTGCCCCAAGAGTGACGAAAGGCTGCAAAGGAAAGGTTTTGCAGAAAGCCCTTATATAGAGATGGTCTGGGCATGTTTTATGCAAACGATTAACCTTGTGCACGTGACGGCCTCCCCAAATTCACTAATAAATTTATATGCATACGCACGTGTTGTGAATTAGGTGGAAAGTTTTTGTGAGAAGTTCAAATGCATATAAATACAGAAAATCTACACAATTATTAGTGAATTTCCTTAAAATACTTTTTTACTGGCAGCTTATACATTAGACACACTGTAGATCTACAAGTGTGTGTTTTCAATGCCCACGCTCACCTTCTGAAATGCTTTTTGTATTACCTATATGTGGAATCTTACTAATGACTATTTATCATAATCACTTGCATCCATGTTTGTGAAATTGCTAAATAATTGTTTCTCTCTGTTTCAAGAGACCATAATATAAAGAAAAATGTCTTGGAGCAATCTTTTCTACCCTGCAAATCCCGAAAGAAGGGAGAAGCTTATCCGCAAAAGTCAAGAGATTCAGGAATTGATGAAAAACAATTTCTGAGCCACCAACCAACTCACTGAGGATATGAACAAGTACTTGGGTCTGTCCTTCAGTCCGATCGCCCTAAACGAGAAAACTACAGTGAAGGAGAACTGTAATGTCATCATTCAGCGCATACATGAGATCCAGGCAGAAGTGGAGAAGATTGACGAGAAGCTGAAGGAGAAGCTGGAACCGACGCTGTATGAGAAACTGAAGAACATGTCTCTGTCCATCCCTGAATTTGACCTACTCAAATCAGGTTTTCATTCAGCTTTTGGTATTGGATGCATTGTTTCTGTTGCTGCTATTCTAATTCATTGGCTATGTTCAATTCAACATGTTTTGTCAAAGATATGATAGAATGACTTGATGAAATTGGAAAAGCGGTCTTTGGCCTTGTTCTGGTTGGGGTGTTGTTTGCAGGGATTGATATGATTGTTCAGGCCATTCTAGGGAGCATTGAGCGTGATCAACTCCAGAGCGCCCTGGAAGAGTATGACAAGGCTTTGGAAAATTTCAGACCAGCGTCTGAGAAATATCAGGATCAGATAACCGAAGTCAAGATAAATCTTCAGATGAGACAGAATGCAGTAACCTCCACAATCTAAACCGAGTTTGCTTAAACAATAACAAGGGATAAGTGGCTTATTTTCTTACTGTATTTTTGAGTTGTTTTCCTGTTTCAAAATACTGAAAAAAGATGATTAAAATATGATGTTCATAACTGAGAAAACATTCCTCAGTCTACTGGTTGTCTTGTGGGTTAAAACAGGCATGTATACCATAAGTATGCCACGAACAAAAGTAAAATATGTATTCTTTCACCATTTCACCTGTGAAGATATAATTTTTACATACATAAAATGTATGTTTTAGGTATTTGTTACTTTGCATTTATACATCTGTCTGCTACAGTCTTTCTCAAATCATTGAAATAAGCTGTAAGGGTTTTGATACATAAATATAATTTAATTTAGCTCAAAGGGAATCCTTTATGATTTTATAAGTAATTTGAACAGAATCACTGTTTTGCGGCTGATCACTGAGCGATTCACTGAACGAGCCGTATAACATTAATTCTGCACTGGATATTAAAATCCAAAATATAGTGAAAACACTATTAATAAGCACAGTAACAAGATCGGCAGATTAAGACATTAACTTGTAAGCACAAAACACAAGATACTTCTCTTTTCAATATAAATAAGACTTTATTTATATAAACCTAAGACATAAACTAATCTAACATGAACACACGCATTCACACATTCACACGTTGCAGAAAAAGAGAAAGGAGGAATTTAGAGAATGAGAATGTGAAATCCCAAGTTTACAGCAATATGTGCTATCGCATAGACCTGAACAACCATCAATCACTTAATTAACCCTCGCGTTGAGTTTCTCAATGAGGCTAAAATTTAGATGAAATGCACCAGCCAGAATCTGGAGTTGTTTTACTTGCGTTGCCTTGTGTTACGGGGATTCCTTTCTGTCGTCTTCTTTGCAGGAAAGGGGTTTTCCCGAGTTGGTGATTGGATGGAAGTTCAGTAGTCTTTGAAGTGATGTCTTGGGAAGCCAATAGTTGGGGGTTGGCTGAGGATGGTCTTGGAGTCCGTTTCTGGTTGAAGTTTGAAGCGGGTGCAGTCGCTGGACTTTGCGGCAAACTTAACTTTTGAACACGAGACTCAACGGAAAGAAAAGAAACTAAAGTAAAAGAATAAAATGAGTAATGAGACTAGGTGGTTTTTCTTCTCATCGTGGTGTTAAGTAGCAACTGGCCTGTAGGCCAGAGCACGCTCAAAGAGCGCTAAAACAGCGTCAAAACGCGGCGGCGAGAAGAAGAAGGGAAGAGTGAAGAGAGAAGAGCGAGATTTGATGCTGTCCTGAGGTTTTAAACTCGGCTTTTTGGACACATCCCATTTGGTGTTTTGACCAATTAGATAGGCTATTATCTTAGCTAGGGTTGTTCCTTCCATCATAAATCAGCATGTTATCAGTCACATGGTCTGAATTTTACACACTCTTGCAAAGTATACTTTTGGATGTGATTTCTATAACCAGAATATGATACATTTGACACAGAATTAATTGAAAGAAACATTTCAAGCTAGAAATGTCAAACTCATACATACCAAACACGACTAACCTTAAAGTCATTCAATAGTTATTAGAAAGACATACATAATATGTGCTTAAAACATGATAGTCTAATATGTGATTACATACATAATATAGTGGCCGTTTAGCGATGTCCTTTAGGATGGTTTTATGTGCATATGAAAAAGAAAGTCTCTGTGGAGACCAAAAAGAAATGTTCTTCGGCCAGAGGAACTTCAGTCTGGTTCTTTGTCTTCTATGTGTGGGGGAGAAGTCAATCTGAAGAAGCTTGTGATTTCTCTTGTGGAACGCCATGTGATGGCCATCTCTTTGACCATTAACCTTGACTATTTACCCCAAATTTGACAATCTCCTTCCTGCGTAGAACACTTATCAATAAGTGTTCTTTTGTCTTAATGTTGCGAGCTGTTCTGTGAAAGAGGCTTGTTGGTTATGCTTGCTCCAGAAGTCAGAGATAGGAATCTTTACGACGTTGTCCTGTTCTCCTGGAATTTCAGCTCCTCATGTTTCGATGTGCTGATCGAATCTTAGTTTTGTCTGACTCGTTCTGACGCTACAAAACGGTCTAACAAACCTTTACCAATGACTCCTGATTTTTCTTCAATAAAAATATAAAAATCAAGTTAATAAGACATGCTTCTGACCAGACCAAAATGAAAAGGAACAGATTGGAAGATTTTTTATTTGTTAAACACGTGCTTTCCTCTTGACCAACAGAATGCTGGCTTGGTTCTTTGGCAAGAAAGACGCGCTCGAGAAAGAAGAACTGATAAGGTCCACGCAGTCCCTTCACCACAATGTGCACAAATACTTCAACATCACCAACAGACTGTTAGAGATACTCAACACTCACCTGAATCAAAGCCCTTCCCCTGCACTCACAGCAAATGAAGGTGAAAGCATTGAGGAAAACTGTGCCAGGGTGAGAGATGTAATGCGCCTGATCCTGGATGTTTCTGAGAAGGAGAACAAACATGTCCGTAAGAGCCTTGAACCTGCTCTTTATGACCAGATTGCCTTCTCTGGAGTGTCACTGAAGGACAAGGCTGCAGTGATAAAGGATCTGCATCAGAAGACCATGGGACTCTTGGGGAACATCTTCGGCCCTGTAGTCGCTGTTCGACTGGCAAACACTGACCTGGGAAGTGTGATGCCTCTAGTGGAACAGCATGAATTTCAGCCTGTTCTGTCGTTAGCTCTGGGAGATCTAGTGCAGAGTAGTGCAAGAATCACTGAGCTCCTGTGTGGATCAGGAGAAAAGAGCCCGAATGAAGCCGTACAGTTAGTGGAAGATGCCCTGTCTGTTCTGAAGCCGCCCTGCGACGCCTACAATGACATTCTGTGTGAAGTAGAAGCCTACGTCACCATCATATCTGAAAATATGTAGAGCAGAATTATAAAAAGATTATCTTTATTTAGTAGAAGCCATGATTCAGTCACTGTCATATAACTTTTCTTTTGAAAGTTTTTACATGATATTGTACAGTTAAACAGAATTGTGGACTTGTTAAAATCATCAGTAGCTTGATGAATTCTGTACAGAATGATCATTTCAAACTGGCACAGGTTTGTGCACCTCAGAGAGCGGCGAGGATGAAAGAAAAAACAAATCAAAGCTTTGGAGCAGTTGTTTTTTTCTAGAAAGCTCTTTATCATCATTTATTCAAAATAGAAATATTTTCTAACAACATAATTCTCTACCATCACTTTTATTAATTTAACCCATCCTTGATGAAAAAGTTTTTCTTTGTTTTTTAAAGAAAAAAACAAAGAAAGATATTACTGACACTTAACATTGAATGGTATTGTATATCAGGGATGCACAAATACCAATTTTTCCAGCACTGGCAAATGCGATACTTTTATTTTTGGTACTTGCCAAGTACTTTCCGATACCTGTATTTTCATTGCATATGGATTTTTTTTTAAAATACTAAGTACAGAAACCAAAAGAATATGTATAATGTCTGTTGGCTTAGTTCATTTAGCAAATATATATTTCCTTCAGTTAAATTCTCACTTAATCATACCCATTAAAAAGGTTTTGTTATATACACCGTTCAATTTTATTTTTTTTATTTTTTTTCTATGGTATTCCATCTTTAATAAAACTAAATTATTCACGTGGAATATATAAGTTTGGACACTTAGTAACTGTCAGTAAAAGATGAATGTCATTAACAGTATTTCTTGTAATGTACGCTACAAGGTTTTGTAGTAATAATAGGGTCTGCTTACTACTTTCTGCACATTTCCTTGGCATTCTTCCTGACATGGCTGAGGCATCTACGAAAAATGGGCACCTCAAACTCTTCCTGTTTTCCTTGTCCACTTGCAATGCTGTAATTGTGGTTAATGGTGTTATTCAGGGTTTTTTTGGCAAATGACAGGCATATAGCCTACATTAATACCATCAGAGGACCACGACAGTTGACCACATGCCCTTCCTTCCAAAGCACCTAGCCACATCTGTTTAAAATGCCTCGAAAATATGTAACTGAGGCTGTGATGTGGTCACAGGTAAGATAAGTGGCTACAAGTAATGGAGGGAATTTTTTATGGAGATTCCTAACCAACAGCTCATCCACATTAATAGGAGGTGAGCCCTTCTTTTTTGCATGATGCTGCCAGTCGCATCTAGACAAATGATGTCCCTCCTGGCATCATTACTGATATATTTCAATACTGCTTTGTGACTAAAAAGATGATTTTATTGTGTTGGTGGCGTCTCTCAGTGCTTTCATAATAACATTGGTCCACTGAAGTCATTTAAGATTATCCCACAAAAAAAAAAAAAGAAATTAACGTGTTTATCTTCTGTATGCACTATTTACATGTGGGTGTTGAAGAACACTGAAGACAATTTGAGGAAACCTTCAGTGGCCTCTTGTTTATCACCATGGACTCTGACTCTGCCAGTCAGGGGTTGTTTGGTGAGAAACAAATGCAAGAAGATGATAAAGATAAACGGGCTATATTATTCCACAGGGTAAATCCAACACAACATAAATACAGATGAGAACTGACAAACAATGAGAGAGAACTGAGAATTTAAGAATGAAACCAAACAAAGGATCGAATGGGATAATTAATAGAACACAGGTGGAAACGAATGAACTAATCAACAATGGGGAAACTGTAGGTCACAGAGGGCAGAGATAACAACACCATGAAAACACAGGAAAGATGAGAAGTATGACACTGTCTAGGGAATCTGCTCTTTGTGAGGTCAATTCTGGATTCTGGCCCATTCTCCAAATTCACAGTGGTGCTCTTGGTTCTGATGATCCCAATTGTCAACAGATAGACACAGGACACCGAGGTAAGTACAGTAATGTGAACAGGTTTATTTGTGATATGCAGAGGGGTAAGGAGATGAGAGGAAGGTCCAGGTAAGCTGGTGGGGAATAGGGATGCCAGTGGGGCCTTATCTGTGAGTAAATGTCCTTTTCCTATTTCAGAGGATCTGGGAGGAACAGCGGAGCTTGGAGACGCTGGAGAGCAGGGAGAGGAACACAGGAACAACTGGTAAGTATATCAAACAGGTAAGTGGGTCAGGTTAGTCAACACGGTAGGTTTGAAACCAGACAGTGAGTGAACGGAAGGAGTGCAGGGATATAGTGCTGTTGATGAGTGTTGACAGGTGGCAGTGATTAGTAATCCGAGGATTGGGATCTGGTGAGTGTGGTTAGTGGAGACTGTGGTGATTGAGGTGACTCTCTGACACCAATAGCCAGTACTTTGGATCTTGGTACTGGGAAGCCCTCCAGAAAATTAAATAAATAAGGGTTGCTTCCTCTGCAGATGTCAGGGCTGAAATAGGATGAGGGTTGTTTTGTAGTCCCGTAGACTGGTGTGGGGAATACTATATTTTTTGCTGTGGCCCTCAAGCTTGCTCCTGCCTTCACTTCCTCAAATACCTTCTTTAACATCTCCTTTGGGTACTGCTTTTTCTTTCTTGACACCTTTGCCTTTTGCAAAGTTTCCTTTGAAATGAACATTATATTATATAACATTATTGTCACAGTTATGGACTGTTGTGTTTTCATTTCCCCATGTGTGACCTAGTTTCTGCCGTTGTCCTATTATGAGTTAATCACCTTCATTGCGTTCACCTGTCTGCCACTCGTTATCTGCACTATATTAGTTGCTGTCCTTTTTGAGTTCCGGTTTGTCGGTTATTGTTTGTTGATGTGGATGTTCCCCTGTGTGTGTGAACCCTCTAATCTCTTGTTATATTAAATCTCTTATTCCCTTTTAAACCTTCGTCTTCGCTAGTATTTTGTATACACCGCACAGACCCGTGACAGAATAACCGACCCAAACGAAAGTAGAGTTAGCAGCGTGTTTCCCCTCGTTTTGTTTTTTGTTTTTGTCAGTCTTTATTTTTTGTTATTGTGAAATCATTTCATAATTCATCTGATATGCGATTTCCCGACCAACCCTCTGACAGGACCGTTAAGGAAAGATCAGATAAACTAGAGGTTGATTTTGATGATTTTTTAGTTCAAGGAATGCAAAGAGACTGGAGTAAGAAAGTCAAGAAACAGAAGAAGGAACGACACAAGCGGGCACAAGAGAGAGCAAGAAGATCAGAAGATCAGAAGATCATCTTCAAAATGAAGGCGATTCTGAGGTTGATAAGGAAACAGATAAGAGAAATAATTGAATTGTGTGGTTTCTCAGCTGAACTACAAAAGTTAACAAATGATTTAAAGACAGTGAAACTCCATTCACCTGTTATAAAAATATGAGTGTGGAAAGATGTGTAAAAATATATCCTTTGTTGAATTTGCAGGTGATAACTTTGTGGGTTTAACGGCTATATGAATGCTATGCTTATTTTTGTAACAAAACGGTTAAAAGCAAGAGGATGCACTTTGTATCTCGGTGCAAAGTGGATTTTCTAGCTAACCGTGGCATAAGATGCTCTTAACACCTGCTAGAGGTGTTATATTGCGGTTTAGACATATAGGCTTATGTATCGCTTATGTTATGAGCAGGTGTCATAATCTTCTGCTATAGTTTAAAATAGAACCAGACGCGTTCGCTATCTAGAGATGGTATAATTTTTCCTTTTGAACTTTTGACATTGTTCATTGTACAGACTCTGACACAAAAGGTCATGCTTCCTGCATGATAGGGGTGAGGCAGCCTCAAGTAGTGATAAAGAAAACTATATAAAGGTTTGAAAAACTTTGTGTCAGGGCCGGCATTTCGTGGTGAAGACTATTCGTTGTTATTTTTTATTATTTGCTTATGAGTTATTTGTTTTTAATAAAACGAAACCAATGCTTTGGTGATTCGTTAACCTTTTTAAACAAGTCTCTGAGTGATTAATTAATAACAATTTGTTATCTGAACCTGAAAACCTTTTAACTGAGCTTCAAGTGGTACGGACTCGACTGAGCCAAGACGGTCACCGGCTGGAAAGCATCCAGATCTTCTAACAGCATCCATCCAGATAAGAGGTAACTGAGCATTCGCTATTTACAAAGCTTATGAGTGATGAGGATGTGAATTAGGGATTTTGGGATCCTTTAACCGGTATAGAAACACAACATCATGAATGACCCTGCCTGCCTCCTCCTCATGCTGGAGCAGAGGAGCCTTTCCCTCGAGGACCATACAAGACTATTCATGGAAATCGCCAACTATACCCACTACCCGGACTATACTGCCTCTGCACGTTCTACCGGACGAGACAGTGGAGCGTGAGGGTGCCGAACAAAGCCCCGCCCACTGCACCGCCGCTGAGGGTGAGCAGTCGCAGGACTCTGGGAACTTAATAAATTGGGAAACTCCTGCAGACATGCCTTCCATGCTCACGCCTTCATCTGAAATCTGTAACTACCCTGGATTTCCTACCTACCTGGATTTCCCTCCCTCCCTCCCTCCCTCTCCTGCCTCCTCCTATCATCCCTACCACTTCAGCCCCGCCACCGCTGCATCCTGGCAGCCCCTCTGCTCACCCTCAGCCCACCATCTGTGCGGTGGGATCGCCGCGGGTCTGCCTGTCTCCATCAGTGTCGTGGCTAGGGGATCCCTCGTCTTCGCCTCCAGCTTCTGAGTCCTGGACTCCACCTCGGCCCTCCGACCCAGCGGCTTCACCTCGGCTCCTAGCTCCCTCATCTCCACCGTCGCCCATCGGCCCACCAGCTCCACCGGGCTCCTTCGTCCCTCCGGCTCCGCCTTGGTCGGTCGTCATTCCGCCATCGCCTCAGGACTCCACTCCTCCGGCTGTGCCTCGTTGCTCCACCCCACCGGCTCCGTTGGGCTCCTCCCTCCCTCCAGCTCCACCTGGGTCCTCAGTCGTTCCGCCTCCGCCGCGTACCTCCGGATCTCTGCCTCCGCTGCGTACCTCCGGATCTCTGCCTCCGCTGCGTACCTCCGGATCTCTGCCTCCGCCTAAAACTATGTACTTTTCAGTAATACAGGTATAACTGAAATGTTCTACAAATGGATAAGATAGCATTTCAGTCTTTTTTTTTTTTTTTTTCATTTATTGTAATGTTTTTTGTATAATGTTTTAAAATGTATAATGTTTTTGAGTATGTTGTTAATAGTATATTTAATAGTATGTTTTTTTTTTTTTGTTCTTCACCAAAGTATATATGCTGCTGTACTTTTTAAATGTACTTTATGAATATTTGTAATGTACATAATATATAATACATTAAAGTTTTCTAGACATCAAAGTGTACGTGTGTATATACTGAAAAATATATTATAGTAGTGTAATGCTAATGCATTTCTAGTGAGCTGAAATACAATTGAAATGTACTTGAAGCACATTAAAACGATGCTTCAAATATACTCTAACTGTAGTTCATGCTACAAGTATTAAATGTACATTTTAAATGTATTTTAATAAATGCACTCAAATTGCACTAAATATACTTAAAGTGGTTACAATTTAATACTATTTCAATATATTACAAATAGATTAAAATTTAAACATCTCGAAATACACTTAATATACTTAATGTTGTTTCAAAATAATACATTTAATATGCTCTTAGTATAGTATAATATAAATATATTCAGTGTGTCTGAAAAAGCACAATTTAAATATATTTCTTTTTCACCTGGGAAGTGTGACAAAATTTATTGCAATTTCAGGTATTTATAACACTGTTGTTATAATACTAATATTAATGTTATAATGTGTTGTTTGACACTACCCAATCCGTACTGGAAATAGTTCTTTACTAGTGATTCTCTTGCACATGCACTTTTTTGCTAATATATGTGACCCTGGACCACAAAACCAGTCATAAGTGTCAGGCCTCTGTCGTGTGTTGTGTGTCTCCCGCCCTCATGTTTCTATATTTGGTCATGTTCCTGTCCTTGTTAAGTTTGATTGTTTATGATTTTGTTCAGCTGTGTGTGTAATTATCATGTGTATTTAGTTCATGCCTGTTTAGTTAGATTTCGTCTGGTCTACTCGTTACTCCCCGGTGTTCCTGTGTGTTAGCCCTGCCTTGTCTTGCCCCTCCCCGTTGTGTGCACCGTGACAACAAGGCTCAATTTTGCAGATTTACATAATCTGAAAGCTCATTAAATGAGCTTTCCGTTGATGTATGTTTTTTTTTTTTTATGATAGGACAATATTTGGCTGAGATACCGCTATTTGAAAATCTGGAATCTGAGGTTGCAAAAAAATTAAAATACTGAGAAAATTGCTGTTAAAGTTGTCCAAATGAAGGTCTTAGCAATGCATATTACTAATCAAAAATTAAGTTTTGATATATATATACAGTAGGAAATTTATAAAATATCTTCATGTAACATGATCTTTGCTTAATATCCTAATGACTTTTGGCATAAAAGAAAAATGGATAATTTTGACCCATACAATGTATTGCTATAAATATACCCCAGCGACTTAAGACTGGTTTTGTGGTCCAGGGTCACATATATAAATTAAATTATATTGATCAAATTGAGTAATCGATTAAATTGGCACAACTTAAATTGATTAAATAAAATTAAATAAATTAAAAAAATTAACATTTAAATAAAAAATGATTTACCTTATAAGGGTCCTCTTCAACCACAACTCTTCTGCTGGGTGACCGTTTGGTGGTGGTGGATTTTGACACCCTAAAGACAAGATCAGTGATTCCCTGAAGGAACTGGGATGCTTCTGCTGTCCAGTATGCAAATCTCCATCCATGCCTTTGTAAAATATGTAAATGTATATGTAGGGCTGTGAAGGTGTGTGATTTGTTCTTACCGTGGTTTGGCGGTTAATCGCACGACCCCCTACCCCCCAGCAGAAATGCTGATTGACTTTTGATCAATCAAGAACGCATGCAGCTTGTAAATGAACATGGAAATTATAAAGTAGTCTTCTTAATTATTAAAACAGCAAATTATATTCATAATAACAAAATAATATTTATTTCTATAACGTTGTTTTTGTCGATATTTTTTGAGTTTAATAGGAATTATGGAACAGTCTTTGTCATCGTTTGTAACCCATTCTTTGTACAATAAATTATTAACCTCTTAACTGTCACCGTCCACCCTGTGAGACGCCTACGTTTACTTCTAAGACTCCTAAGGAAAGGTCTAAGACTCCTAAATAGTTATTTTACCACTTTTTTGTTAAAAAAATTATGTAGGAAAAGTAATAGATTAATGTATGACAAGAGTGCACCTGAAAAATCTACATCATAACAGGAGTTCTGACCTTTGTCACAGAAAGTCTTCTTTTTTGCCTTTTTCTCTATCACGTATTAGAAATCATAAGAAATTATATATCGGTTGAAAACTTAATTTCAAAATTCATCCTTTGAAACCTATTTTAAAATCAGACATTGCATTACCATGGAAATGGTACATTAAAATCATGTTACAAAATGTTTTCATTCATGAATTATAAATATTTAAGTTTGGATAGTGCACTATAATGTCTATGTTCAAAACTGTGACAGTTAAAGGGTTAAAAGAATAACAACCTGAGCAAGCTGCAGAAACAACAAGCCCATTGCTTAGTTCTGGTGAGTTGTGCTAAACTTCGATTCCTATTTCTTTAGACATTGTTTTTCGGGTAACAGTCCGTGGATAGAAACGCACTTGTCCAAACGCAACTTGTTGAAAATTTTGTTTGTTGAAACGCATCGTTTGTAACAGCAAATTAGGATGTCATTAATATTATTTAACTATTACTGTAATTATGCTACATTTATAATAACAACCTTTTTAAAGTGCATCATAAAAGAGGCTTTTTTTCTGATTTGGGTTTTTCAAAGTGCAACATAAAAAGGCTAGCTAGCCTGTCTGTACAAGTGTTCGGCTGTTTTTTTAGTCCAGTTCCCGCGAGGTTATATTCCGCATCCACACCCACCCGCTCCTGCTATAAATCCACTCTTTGTTCACGCGCTGTCCGCTTAGAATAATTTTATTCCTCACCTGACCATTCCCGCTAAATATATATCTCGTTTCCAGAATCTCACATTTAAATTTCCACTACTGAAAGAGAGAGAGATAACAAATACAAATGTAGTCTGCACAAAATAAATAGCACATTGTAGGCTATTTATTTTATTCGTCTTGACCAGAATCAAATTAGTTTTACATTTTGCTGTCATGACAAAAGGAAAAAGTGTCGCAGAGAGAGAGAGAAAAAAAATGTAGGCCTGTAGGTTGTACAAAAATTGTAGCCTATTTGTTATTTTTATTCGTCTTGTCAAACTACAAAATTTGTTTAAAATTTTGCTGTCAACACAGTAGGAAAAGTGTCGCAGAGAGAGAAAAAAAAACGACATCTGTCATTTAAATTTATAAGCAAAATATGAACAAAACTGTTGGCTTGTAGACATTGCAAAATGAAATCACTTTTTAACATTCCTGAGAAGAATTTCCGAGTCAGACTTGCCTGATGTGGGTTTCTTAGCACTGACAATTTTCCAGTCCAAGTTGAACGTCCTTCAAGGACAGCGCATCCACACTTTGCTTTGCCATCCTAAAGCCCGGTACACATCAAGTCGATGCCGACGAACTAGTAGCGACAAAAGCAGACTGCGGGCTCACGTTGGCAGTGTCTGGGTCCAAAGTTGACCCTAATCCACTCCTCAGGTCATTTTGATCTGGGAATGATTATTTATTTATTTATTTTTAATCAAGCATTGATAATTATGGTATGAGACTTTATGAATTTTGTCACACTTGAATTAATATAAAATGACATGAATAATGTAGGATCAGAACAAGTCAGACAAAAACTAAGATTCGAACAGAACATCGAAACATGAGGAGCCGAAATTCCAGAAGAGGCCCCAAGAAAACAGGACAACGTCATAAATCAGATGCCTAGCTCCGACCTCTGAAGGAAGCCTAACCAACAAGCCTCTTCCAGAACAGCTTGCAACATTAAGACAAAAGAACACTTATTGATAAGTCCAACACAGGAAGGAGATCGTCAAATTTGGGGCAAATAATCAAGATTAATGGTCAAAGAGATGGCCATCACATGTGTTCCACGACAGAAATCACGAGCTTCTTTAGATGGACTTTTCCCCCACACATAGACGACAAAGACTGAAACTGAAATTCTTTAGGAGACCTTTTAACCTCTCTCTGGTCTTCACCAAACATGTCCCTATGTCCTACATAGAACTACACAGAGACTTTCTTTTTCATATGCATATAAAATCATCCTAAAGGGACATTGCTAGGCATAACACTATATTATGTATGTAACCACACATTAGACTATCATGTTTTAAGCACATATTATGTATGTCTTTTTAATAACTATTGAACGATTTTAAGGGTTATTCGTGTTTGGTATGTATGAGCTTGACATTTCTAGCTTGAAACGTTTCTTCTAACTGATTCTTTGTCAAATGTACCATATTCTGGTTATAGAAATCACATCCAAAAGTATACTTTGCAAGAGTGTGTAAAATTCGGACGATGTGACTGATAACATGCTGATTTATGATGGAAGGAACAACCCTAGCTAAGATAATACCCTATCCAATTGGTCAAGACACCAGATGGGATGTGTCCAGAAGCCAAGTTTAAAAACTCAGGACACCATGAAATCTTCCCTTCTCCCTTCTTTCCTTCGTCTCGCCACCGCGTTTTGACGCTGTTTTTAGTGCTCTTTGAGTACTCTACAGGCCAGTTGCTACTTAACACCACGATGAGAAGAAAAACCAACTTGTCTCGATACACCCTTTCTTTCTTTTATTTTAGTTTATTTTCCGTTGCGAGTTTCGTGTTCTCAGTTTAAGTTTTGCCGCCACGCCTTGTCTCTGAGTTCAACTCGAGCCTGTGACCGCCTCAAAACTTCAACCAGACCAACTCCGCATCCTCAGCCAACGCCCAGGACATCCCTTCAACGACTACTGAACTTCCAGCCAATCAGCACTTGGGAAACCCCTTTTCCTGCAACGACGACGAGGACGACAAAAGGGAATCCCTGTAACACAAAGGCAATGCAAGCAAGTACCTCCAGGTCTAACTGAACTGGTGCATTTAATATAAATTTTAGCCTCATTGAGAAACTCAATGCGTGGGTTAATTAAGTGATTGATGGTTGTTCAGGTATGCAATAGCACATATTGCTATAAACTTGGGATTTCACATTCTCATTCTCTAAACTCATAATTTCTCTCTTTCTGCAACGTGTGAATGCGTGTGTTCATGTGTTAGATTAGTTTATGTCTTAGGTTTATATAAATAAAGTCTTATTTATATTGAAAAGAGAAGTATCTTGTGTTTTGTGCTTACAAGTTAATGTCTTAATCTGCCGATATTGTTACTGTGCTTATTAATAGTGTTTTCACTATATTTTGGATTGTTCAGTGAATCGCCGGCCGACTCAGTGATCAGCCGCAAAACAGTGATTCTGTTCAAATTCCCTGTAAAATCATAAATGATTCCCTTTGAGCTAAATTAAATTATTTCTATGTATCAAACCCTACAATAATGTTAATGCTGGGAAATTACTGTCATTTTGTCTTTTTTGACTAAACACAGTTCAATTTGAGTGCTGTGGTGGAGACCAATAAGTTTACACTGCTCTCCAAAAGTTTGGAAACAGGGTTTTGGACAATATTGGCATGGATCATTTTTAATTTGTGATCATTTTGCACTGATAAGGGACAACGCAAACTACGAAAACATATTTTATTACATAAACAGTTTTTACATAGAAAATACTTAAATTTTCGATTCACCAAAATAATCCACCATTAGCAGCTATTACAGCTCTGCATAATCTGGGCATCCGAGCTGTCAGTTTATTCAAACATTGACTTGATATATTACTCCAAGCCTCCTGAAGGATTGCCCAAAGATGATTCACACTGGTTGGGCACTTCTTACGGACATCACGGTCCAGTTCCTCCCATAGTAACTCGATGGTTGAGGTCGGGTGATTGGGGAGGCCATTCCATGACAGACAAAATTAAAATTATTATTGCTGGTCTTCAATGATAATGTCAAGTTACTTTAATGTATTTGCACCAAAAAATGATAAGGATTTATGCTGATATCATCCAAAACCCCACTTTTCTAGGGCATTTCCAAACTTTTGGAGGGCAGTGTATATCAGTTATATTTATAACATATTTATGTAATTGTATGAATTTACATGTTTAGAAATAAAGAGAGCTCTCAAGACCAAACAAATACGATTCCAAACACCATACCCAGCGAAGCTGAAAGTATTTCTCGATAGCGGGATCAAGCTTTACAACAGCGCGAAAGAGGCGTCCAGAGACCTGAGGAAGGAAGGAATCGCACTTGATCTAACTGAGCAAACTGGACAACCCAACCGCCCGCTGTGGCAGAGTTTGCGATGGGAAAAAGAAACAAAAGCTAGGAGTAAACGCCAGCAGAACCGTCAGACACAAATACGAGAAAAATTGAGGGGCTATCAGCACATTCCCGGCTCGAAGAACGAGTGTTCAAAGTGTGACTTCGTGAATTCAGGACTAATAGAGAAGTAAATATCTTTTCAACTTCTGGCTGCAAAACGGCTGAAAGACTGACTGTTAATATGGTCACTTTATTATTTAAAATCAAGTATTTTAGATAATCCCCTTTCCATTTGTTTCTTAAATCGCCACTTTTGATTATCCACCCTTAACCTCGTCATGGGTTATTCCTCCGCTTACTGTGTAAGGTCATATAGATGGACGCAAGGGGACCAAATAATTTGGAACTTTCTTGTGATTCTCTATTTATATATATTATATATATATATATATATATATATATATATATATATATATACACACACACACACACACACATATATCACAAGTTGAGAGGCTCTCACTAAAAGTGAGGATTTACCCTCTGTTGAGAGGGTTATAATTATATAACCCTTACAGTGGAAATCCTTGTTCGGAATGATTCTGTTGTTTGTCATAAATAGTTTACAAGTTGTTTTGGTTCTAAATCGCATTGTTCTGACTTTCATGGGTACATTCTGTCAATATATAAAACTATGTTTGAGACATACCAGGAATATAAGATAATGACTCTCAACGTCAATGGACTGCATAACGTGGTTAAAAGAAGCAAGGCCATAGCAAAGATTAAGAGAGAGAAAACAAACATCATGTTTTGGCAAGAGACACATTTGCCGAATTCGAAAAAAATAGGTTTTAAAAACTGTTACTTTTCATCACATAGGTCTGGTAGAAAACGTGGAGTGGCTATTTTGATACCTAATTCACAAACCTTTGAGTTCATGTCTGAAATCAAGGACAAGGAAGGAAGATTTATATTTTGTGAAAGGAAAATTAGATTAAAAAATGGTTACTTTATTTAATATCTATGCACCTCCTGGCAGTGGGAAATTATTCTTTAAGAAAATATTCCAGTTGATAGCCTCAGAAACAAATGGTACTTTGATTTGTGGAGGAGACTTGAATATCCATCTTCAACCTAAACTGGACGTGTCTAGCACAAAAAGAATGAAGAAAATAACCTCACAGGCTTCAATGGTGCGGAAATTAATAAGAGTTAGGCCTAATTGACGTCTGGAGGGAGTTAAACCCTAAAGGTAAACAGTATACATACTGTTCGACCCCTCACTTAGTTTATTCCAGGATAGACTATTTTTTCACATTTAAATCAGATCTTCATATTGTTAAAGATTGTAGTATTGGTGTGAGAGATATATCAGATCATGCTGGTGTTTATCTTAAATTACAATTAGATAACATTCCAAAAAATAGAATCTGGCGTTTAAACACAGGAATATTAAATGATTTAACAGTACGGGAGGAACTGAAAATTGAATTTGAGCTCTACCTACATGAAAATGATAATGGAGAGGTTTAACCTCATGTGTTATGGGATGCCTTTAAGGTGGTTGTACGGGGAAAAATTATTCTCTTGACTTCCTTGCGGAAAAAGGCCAAACAGAAGAAGTTTCAGGAACTACAAGAAAAAAGAAAAAAATTAGAAGATGAACATAGACATAATAACAACTCAAATCTGCTGAATCAAAGAAAGGCAGTGAAAGAAGAAATCAATCAAATATATGAAGATGATGTAGAAAAACAGGCCAAATTTACTAAACAGGGATTCTGCGAAACTGGACCCAGAGCCATGAAACTTTGGCGTCTTTGCAAGCAAAAAAACATAATAAAGAATATTAAAAACCCAGTTACAGGGAAAATAAGTAACTGTATAAAGGATATTCAAGATTCTTTTGAACATTTCTATAAAACTCTTTATTCTCAGCCATCGCAAATGATCTAAAATTTTCTTGATTCATTGGACTTACCATCAATTGGCTCAGAACAAAACAAAATATTAACGGCTGAACTAACGCAAGAAGAACTAGATAAGGCAATAAATAGCTTAAAGACAAATAAGTCTCCCGGAACAGATGGATATCCATCTGAATGGTACAAAATATTTCGCTCCGAACTAACACCCTTACTTCTCAGATTGTTTAACCGTACACTTAAAGAGGGAGAGCTTCCACAGTCTTGGAAAGAGCCAATCATATCGGTGATACATAAACAAGGAAAGGACAGTAAAGAATGCAGCTCATATAGGCCCATCTCAGTTCTTAATGTAGATTATAAACTGTATACTTCAATTCTAACAAAAAGATTAGAAACCATTCTACCAGATTTAATAGATCATGATCAGATCGGGTTTATTCAAACCCATGATAACATTAGACGTACACTTCAGATAATGAGTCATATAACTAAAAACAAAATTAGCGCAGTCTTTCTTAGTCTAGACGCAGAGAAGGCCTTCAACTCTGTGAGCTGGCTATACTATCAAGTGCTACACAGGTTCGGTTTTGAGAAGAAATTTATTAATTCTATTAAAACATTATATTCGGCTCCTACTGCAATATTAAAAATAAATGGTCATTTATCTCAGAGAATTACCTTGGAGAGAGGAACTCGACAGGGATGTCCACTTTCTCCATCACTATTTGCTCTATTTATTGAACCTCTGGCCCAATTAATCAGAGAAAATATGGACATACAGGGCATAAATATTAAAGGTAAAGAAGAGAAGATAAGTCTTTATGCTGATGACATCCTTGTTTATTTGAGCAACCCTGAAAATACTATACTTATTCTGTGGTCCTCCCTCAAGGCATTTTTGGGGCCTTTCCGGCTATTCACTGAATGTTAACAAAACACAAATTTTGACATTTAATTTCTCACCCTGAATAGATGGACATTACTCTCATTGGATATGAGCTATAGAATAGAATCAGTTAAAATGAATATAGTCCCTCGTCTATTGTATTTATTTCAGGCTTTCAACCTATACTGCCAATTGGAAACAATTGGAAATCTTGCAAAGCCCAATTCCAGTTCAGTCACTTTTAGGTGATAACAATAAATTTAAGGAGATATCAGAAAACATAACTCAGTGGACAAAATGTGGTTTAGAATTATGGTATAAATTGATGAGAAAGTTCAAACTAGAGTATCAGATGAGAATATTAAGTTGCACTGGTTATGATTCTCAGTTCTATCCCGCTCAAATGGATAAAAGGTTTCAAAGTTGGGCACAAAAAGGAATAACAGCTTATTTTCAGAATTTAATGATCAAATTTGGTATGGAGAAACGGGATTTTTATAGGTTTTTACAAGTTAGACACTATTATGATACGAAAATCAGAAGAGTAACTATGAGGCGCCACGTAGGATTTAAATCAAACTTCGCTTATCAATACATACATAAAACACGTGCATATACACCTATAAATTACTCACATATACATGTATACTATTGGATGTTCAATATATATGTATATGAAATACAAGTGCACACTAATATGAAATCCATACCAATACCTATTATGTTAGTAATGAATGCATGTACACTTGTGAATAACATGCGTATACATATAAACTTGACGCATGCATACATCTATAAACATTCGCACATACATATAAACTCGATCCATGCATATACACCTACAACAACACACGCACATACATATAAACTCGCTGCATGCACACACACCTATACATACTCGCATATACATATAAATTCGATCCATGCATATACACCTACAACAATACACGCACATACATATAAACTCGCTGCATGCACACACACCTATACATACTCGCATATACATATAAACTCGCTGCATGCACACACACCTATAAACACTCGCACATGCATATAAACTCGATGTGCGCGTATACACACCCATAAAACACTCACGCAAACATACAAAATAAAATTCACAAACGTATACAATTCCGATAAGAAAGACGCATGCTTTAGTTGTGTATAAACGTATATGCAAGTGATTTCATATGTGGATGTGCGTGAACTTTTCAGTATAAACGGAAGGCGTTTCAGTGTAAAAGGAAGCTGCAGCACTTCCGGCGGCATCTCCAGATGCCGGGACATTTGAAAATGCTTAGCATGGCTTAATGCATGTTTTTAAAAGACCAAACTCAATAAACACATTATTAATAAAGCATACGATGTACATATGCGCGTAAAGCCTTTTCCTCCCGTAATACACTTAACCTGGTTTAAGGCGTCAGTTTATGGGCGTCTAAAGCAAAATAAATGTGGGTGGGCTCCCCCAGAAAAAAAAATGACCACAAATATTATGTAAATATGCTTACAAATATTTGCTTATATCATAACCAGTTGACCAGACCAAAATTTATTTTACTTTTTGTATACTTTGTGGAAAAATATTTATGTATGTACCCATGAAGGAGTGTTGTTTGTTTGTTGTTGTGTTGAAGTTCATAAAAAAATAAAATAAAAAAAAAAGGTAGTAAAAAACTGATTTCGTACTTTTTCTTACTTTATATTTTTGTTTTAAGTTTTTCTTTTTTTTTTTCTTTTCACAAATGCTGCTGTCACCTGCTCCTCCACAAAAGCTCTACTACATCAAATGTACAGAAATCAAGAATCAGAAAAGTGGTGTAATAACTCTGTTTGAAATTACAATAATTAAAATAAACTACAAGCGAATAAAAGCAGAAAGAGAAGAAAAGCATGTAAACATTTGAAATGGGTCTTTATTATGGCAGAAGCAGGTATGCAATACAATTTTAAAATGTGTATTACAAACAGATATATATCGCGTATAATTATATAAACTATAGCGCATTATTTTCCTATTTTTAAACAGGAGATTTAAATAATCAAATAATAAATAGGATTATATATTATAAAATATGCTTGAAATAATAAGAATACATTTTACATAAGTATTTTTAAATATATTTTACACAATAAGAGTAAATTTGTAAATAAAATTCATTTTATTTAAAATAAAATAAAATTCATTTTATTTACAGCAGACAATCATGTGACTGGCCACGTGAGCAGCGCATTCCTGGATCACAGAGCTCGTGAATAAATCACCGTCCAAATCCATGAGTTTTATCACTGATAAAATTTTTTTTATTTTTACAGACGTCCATATGAGAAACAATTACCGTCCGAATCAGGCTTATGATTGTATCTCTACACCAGGGGTAGGCAACGTCAGTCCTGGAGTGCCGCTGTCCTGTAGAGTTTAGCTCCAACCCTAATCAAACACACCTGAACAAGCTAATCGAGGTCTTCAGAATTACTAGGGCTACAGGCAGGTGAGGTTTTTTCAGGGTTGGAGCTAAACTCTGCAGGACATCGGCACTCCAGGACCGACGTTGCCTACCCCTGCCCTACACGATTAGACTACTGTATGTCGGGTTACTTCTGTCCTTCATGTCTCACCTCCAAATGGTGCAGAATGCAGCAGCCCATCCACTCACGGGAATCCTATGCTTGGTTACCAGTCCAATACTGAATTAATACTGAACTGATTTAAAAAGGCTTTTCTTTGATTACACAGCTCTTAATAATTTACCCTCTATCCAATCTGCTTGTTACAGCACTTAAAATCCATCTGGATCACTTCAGTCTCAAAACAACTGTCACCTCCTGTTTGTTCCATGATCCAGCCTTCGCTCCTGCGTTTGCTGAATTAAAATCATTGTTCACGAGTTTGTGTACCCATATAATCTTACCATTAATGGTAAACGGATTTGGCTTGATGTCTGCAATGGAGGGTTCAGAGAGACTATTCTACTTGAGCTCCGATAACCCCCCTATAGACAGAAGGATAAATGAAATAAATATGCTTAAAGGAGGAGATGGGGAGGTGGAGGGATGCCGAAAAAACTAAAAAACGGAAATGGTAAAAGGTGGTTTTTATACTCGGATATTAATTGGAAGATTAGATGGGCGTACTCCTCCTGAAATTACGTTAATAACTTCAGTTTGTCACGATCTCGGGTGGGGCTGCCCTGCTTTTGTTGTCCTGGAGCACATGGCCTTTTGTGTTTTGACAGCTGGCCATGTGCTCCGCTGTCATATGGTGTTTTCTCCGCCCCTCTTATTATCCGGGTTCTAATTCTCCCTCCTCACCTGCACTCTATTTTGTACTCATTATCTCCCCTTTATAAACCCCTCATGTTTGCTGTCTGGTGTCAGTCCGTATGCATTATACTGAGGTTCAGTTTGTCTTGCTGCCTGTTGTGTTTTCTGACTCGATCTCGTTTTGTTTATTTTCCTAGTCCCGTCGGTCTGGCGCTCCTGTTTTGCTGCTCTTTTTGTTTTGTTTTATTTTGTTTTTGTTGCCGGCTGCTCTAGGACTCTGGCCGGCTCACCGCCGTGGCTTTTCTCTGCCCGTGCGCCCGTGCCTTCACGATCACCCCTTCCGATCCTCCTTTGCTCGCGCTCGGCGCCCTCTCTGGATTTCAGCGGCCGCTCTGCCTTGCTGGCTTTGGCGAAGCCGGTCCGATCTTCGCGCTGTTCAGTTGGACTATATACTGGCGAGTTAAGCCATTCGGCTTATTGTTGGGACTGAGGTTTTTTTTTGTTTCAATAAACTCGTATTACTCACCTGCCATTGGATCCCGCTCTCATTCTTGACAGTACGGACTGACCATCATGGATCCAGCCGGTGAGGAGTTTGTTCGATCCGCCATTGCTCATCAAGGAGCTCTCCTCGGCCACCAAGCCAGCCAGCTCTCGTCCACAGCTCAGGAGGTTGAAAGCCTCACGGCCCAGCTGGCTGAATTAAGAGGCCGCTTCCGTGAACTTCAACAAGACGTTCTGTCGTCCTCCGCTTCAGCAGCCCCCCTGCCTCTCTCTCACCGCGATCACGAGCCTGAGCCGCACGCCAACAACCCGCCCTTATATGATGGGGATCCAGATTCATGTCGGGCGTTTCTATCTCAATGTTCCCTGGTGTTTGCGCTGCAACCACGCCGATATGCTACAGAACGGTTAAAGATTGCTTACGTCATTACTCTGCTGACGGGAAGGGCTCGCGAGTGGGGGACTGCCGTATGGGACGCAGGAGCTTTTTTCTGCAATAACTTTGAGGAATTTCGTGATGAGATGACAAGACTTTTTGATCGCTCTGTAAGGGGGGATGAAGCTGCATCCAAACTAGCGCGGCTCCGTCAAGGAGGCCGTACCGTGACTGAATATGCCATCCAATTTAAGACTCTAGCAGCTTCCTGCAACTGGAATGAGGGGGCGCTGCGAGCTATGTTTCGGGAGGGGCTTAACTTTAAGATCCAGGATGAGATTGCCACCCACGAGCTACCCCAGGACCTGGAGGGCTTTATTAATTTGGCCACTCGAGTCGAAGGCCGCCTCCGCTTTGCGTCAGCGACGCTGGGCACCCCGCTCATCCTGGGGACTGGAGGAAACCCAGCCCTTCAAGGGCCACCCACCACCTCAATCACCCCTGCCTGATCCAGAGCCCATGCAGTTGGGGCAACTTCGATTGTCGGCCCGAGAGAGACAGCAGAGGCTGGTTCAGGGCCTCTGCCTCTACTGTGGCAAGTCAGGCCACTTTGCTCTATCGTGTCCTTTAAAAGCCAAAGCCCACTAGTTAACCGGGGAGTCCTGGTGGGCGTTTCTTCACTTATTTCCCCTCAGTCACGCACCCAGCTCTCTGTCACCATCACTTACCAAGACTCCATCCGCTCCTGCAAGGCTCTGATTGATTCGGGCGCCGAGGCCAGCTTTCTGGACTCTAGCACAGCCAAGAGCTGGGGCATCCCTGCCATTCCTCTCTCCTCTCCTGTCTCTGTCTGGGGCCTCTCTGGCCAGCTGGTAGCCACCATCACCCACACCACCCCCTGTGTAAGTCTTGTTGTGTCAGGCAATCACCGTGAGTCGGTTGTGCTGCTCCTCATGGAGTCCCCTAATGCTAGTCTTGTTCTGGGGCATCCCTGGTTGGTGCAGCACAGCCCTCAGGTTGATTGGTCCCGCAGTCAGATTATGTCTTGGAGTCAGTCTTGTCATGCGCGTTGTCTTGGCCTTGCCTCTCCTCCCGTGTCTGTGTCTCCTGTGTTGCAGGTTGAAGCAGCTGATTTCACCGGGGTCCCGGAGGAGTACCTTGATCTGCGGCTAGTTTTCAGCAAGTCCAGAGCCACCTCGCTTCCCCCCCACCGGCCGTTCGATTGTGCCATCGATCTCCTTCCAGGCACTTCTCCGCCCCGGGGTCGTCTCTTTTCCCTGTCTGGTCCTGAACGAGAGGCTATGGACAAGTACATTCAAGAATCCATCAAGGCCGGACTCATTCGCCACTCGTCTTCCCCTGCTGGCGCTGGGTTCTTCTTTGTTAAGAAGAAGGATGGCTCTCTGCGTCCTTGCATTGATTACCGCAGGTTGAATGACATTACTGTTAAGAACAGGTACCCCTTGCCTTTAATGTCATCTGCTTTTGAACTCTTGCAGGGAGCCAAGGTCTTCACTAAATTAGACCTCCGCAACGCCTATCATCTTGTCCGCATTCGCGAGGGCGATGAGTGGAAGACAGCCTTTAATACCCCCACGGGACACTATGAATACCTGGTCCTTCCGTTCGGGCTCACTAATGCCCCTGCTGTCTTCCAGGGCATGGTCAATAGCGTGCTGGGAGACATGATTAACCAGTTTGTCTTTGTGTACCTCGATGATATTCTCATCTTTTCTCCATCCCTCCAGGTACACACTCAGCACGTGCACCAAGTCCTCCCAACGGCTGCTGGAGAACCAGCTTTATGTCAAGGCGGAGAAGTGCGAGTTCCATGCCAAGTCAGTTTCATTCTTGGGCTTTATCGTTTCAGCTGGGGAGATTAAGCCGGATCCGGCCAAGGTCGAGGCTGTCGCTAAGTGGCCAGTCCCCGACACTAGGAAGGCTCTGCAGCGTTTCTTGGGCTTTGCCAACTTCTACCGGCGATTCATCAGGAACTTTGGCCAGGTAGCTGCACCCTTAACGGCGCTCACCTCCATTAAGGTACCGTTCACCTGGAGTGCTCAGGCTCAGGAGGCCTTTGATAATTTAAAGTCCCGGTTTATCTCTGCGCCTGTTTTCTCCATTCCAGATCCCGAACGGCAATACATTGTTGAGGTGGACGCCTCTGATGTCGGGGTAGGCGCAGTCTTGTCCCAGCGTTCTTCCAGGGATGGGAAGATGCACCCCTGTGCATATTTCTCTCATCGCCTCAACCCAGCTGAACGCAATTATGACATTGGCAACCGGGAGTTGCTGGCGGTTAGGTTGGCCTTGGGTGAGTGGCGTCACTGGTTGGAGGGGTCGGCTCAGCCCTTCTTGGTCTGGACGGATCATAAGAACTTAGAATACATCCGTTCGGCTAAGAGGCTGAGCTCGCGCCAGGCTCGCTGGGCTCTCTTCTTTGACCGGTTCGACTTCTCCCTTTCGTACCGGCCCGGGTCCAAAAATGTTAAACCCGATACTCTATCCCGCCAGTTCGAGCGCCCGGGAGAGGAGACCCCGATCGATGCCATACTCTCGGAAGGAGTGGTGGTAGGGGCTCTCTCCTGGGATGTCGAGCGTCGGGTGGAGGAGGCCGGACGAGGGGTGGAGGTGCCAGTTGAGTGTCCTGCGGGTCGGTTGTTCGTTCCGGAGGCACTGCGCCCTGAGGTCCTTCAGTGGGGTCATGAATCTAGGGTTGCCTGCCATCCAGGAGTCAGGAGGTCGCTGGCTGCCATCTGCCAGCGATTTTGGTGGCCATCCATTGGCCAGGACGCCAGGCAGTTTGTATTGGCTTGCTCTGTTTGTGCCCAGAACAAGGTCTCAAACCGTCCCTCCGTTGGTCTACTCCAGCCCCTTCTCATCCCCTCTCGTCCCTGGTCACACATAGCCTTAGATTTTGTCTCTGGCTTACCCCCTTCAAGAGGTTACACCGTTATTCTCACGGTGGTGGATCGCTTCTCTAAGGCGGTTCATTTCGTGCCCCTTCCCAAACTCCCTTCTGCCAAGGAGACAGCCCAACTGGTAATTGACCACGTCTTCCGGATCCATGGTCTTCCGATTGATGTGGTCTCTGATAGGGGTCCCCAGTTTGTCTCCCGTTTTTGGCAGGAATTTTGTAGACAGATCGGGGCCTCCACGAGTCTGTCGTCAGGTTTTCATCCCCAGACCAACGGACAGTGTGAGCGAGCCAATCAGGATCTCGAGCGGGCCCTCCACTGCCTGGCGTTCCGCAATCCTGTCTCATGGAGCCAACAGCTCACTTGGGTTGAGTATTCCCACAATACTCTCCCAGTAGCCTCCACAGGTATGTCACCGTTTGAATGTTCTATGGGCTATCTACCTCCCTTGTTTCCCTCTCAGGAACCCGATGCTGCGGTACCGTCTGCCCTAGCCTTTGTCCGAAGATGTCGTAGTGTTTGGAAGAAGGCTAGGAAGGCCTTGGTCCAGGCCTCCAGACGGACCAAAGCAGCGGCCGATCGCCACCGGATTCCGGCACCCCGCTATGTCTGCGGTCAGAAGGTATGGCTGTCCACCAAGGACCTGCCTCTCAAGGCTGTCTCTCGCAAGTTAGCGCCTAGGTTCATTGGTCCATACCAGATCACCAAGGTCCTTAATCCGGTTGCGGTAAGGCTCAAGTTACCTTCCTCTCTTGGTCGGGTACACCCTGTTTTTCCATGTATCCAGGGTTAAACCTGTTTTCAGGTCTCCTCTAAATGCTAACGTGTCATCCCCTGCCCCCCCCCCTCCCCCTCGTCTAGTGGATGGTGCTCCTGCCTATTCTGTTAGGAGATTACTAGATGTTCGTCGTCGTGGCAGGGGTTTTCAATACCTGGTGGACTGGGAGGGTTACGGCCCGGAGGAGAGGAGTTGGGTTCCGGCTCGGGACATTCTGGATCGGTCGCTGATCGAGGACTTCCGCCGGAGACCAGGTAACCCCTTCCCTTAGGTCGCCTGGGGGCGTTTCTTGGGAGGGGGGGTACTGTCACGATCTCGGGTGGGGCTGCCCTGCTTTTGTTGTCCTGGAGCACATGGCCTTTTGTGTTTTGACAGCTGGCCATGTGCTCCGCTGTCATATGGTGTTTTCTCCGCCCCTCTTATTATCTGGGTTCTAATTCTCCCTCCTCACCTGCACTCTATTTTGTACTCATTATCTCCCCTTTATAAACCCCTCATGTTTGCTGTCTGGTGTCAGTCCGTATGCATTATACTGAGGTTCAGTTTGTCTTGCTGCCTGTTGTGTTTTCTGACTCGATCTCATTTTGTTTATTTTCCTAGTCCCGTCGGTCTGGCGCTCCTGTTTTGCTTTATTTTGTTTTTGTTGCCGGCTGCTCTAGGACTCTGGCCGGCTCACCGCCGTGGCTTTTCTCTGCCCGTGCGCCCGTCCCTTCACGATCACCCCTTCCGATCCTCCTTTGCTCGCGCTCGGCGCCCTCTCTGGATTTCAGCAGCCGCTGTCTACGAACTTTCCGCCGCCGCTCTGCCTTGCTGGCTTTGGCGAAGCCGGTCCGATCTTCGCGCTGTTCAGTTGGACTATATACTGGCGAGTTAAGCCATTCGGCTTATTGTTGGGACTGAGGTTTTTTTTTGTTTCAATAAACTCGTATTACTCACCTGCCATTGGATCCCGCTCTCATTCTTGACACAGTTAAAAATGTGTCTTTTCTTTGTAACTTTTATCTGTCTCATTTTTTTTTTTTTTTCAAATCTGTATATAGCACTTTTGGCCAACCAAGGCTGAGCTTAAATGTGCTTTATAAATAAACTGAATTTAATTAAAATTGAATTTTCAAAGTTTGGTAACTTGTCTAACCATACTAGGTGGGCAGGAACTGTCAGACATTATTTTGTTATGAAACAAATAAACTCTGTCCCCATCTAGCTTTCAGTAAGATACAAATAAAATCAGTTGTGTTAAAATTATGAGGTGTACGCTAAACACCACAAAAGAACAGGAATACAGTTGTGTTTGTGCAACTCTTTGTTTTTCATCACACATCTAACAGATATCTGTGTGCTGTCAAACATACAGTGTTCTGGTAAAGAAACAGAATGACAGTGAAAACACCAAGACTTCAAGAGCGGTATGCAGTGCTATTTAATTTTCAGAGAGATTTAAAGTAGCATTGTCAGATTCTTTTAATCATAAACACAAAGTTTCAGTAATTGTAGTTACATCATTTGTAACTGAAAAATCTCTTTGCTATATTACATGATTCCAGACTCATTTTAACCAGTACATGCAGATATCTATATAATTACTTCAGAATGTATAGTTAATGTATTGAACTGAAAAGCACTTGGTTATCCTTGGAGTTCAGTGATCCTGAAATGTTGATATTCGTGGTTGCGCGGGTGGCAGCGGGACTTCAGTTGGAGGGTTTGGCTCACTGGTAATCTTTAAATCATGGCAGAACAACACTGATTCTTGACCAAGACCCAGGTTGTACTGCCACAGATATAGAGACTCTTTTGGCTTCAGCTCAAAGGTGAGTTGCTCTTCCTCTTCAGTTGCGTCTTTCCAGATTTCGTTTTCAGTGCTGACACGTGAACCTCCATATTCAAAAGAAAAAGAGAACTGCGACTTCACAATTAACTTGGCAAGCTGTCCAGATTCAATCGAGGCTGATATTCCTGTCTTCCAGTTGTGCGTAATCTGGGTCATTGTCTCCTTATTGTATCCAACCTTTTTAGTGATCTTCTTCTGCCATGTCACCGGTGTGTTGCTGTCATTAGTTATATTTTTAATATTCTCCCACATGCCAAAGGCTGAGCCTTTAGTTACAGACAGCCCACCAGGAAGGAAGTTAAGAACATCAGGATGAACAGAATAGACAGCATTGTGAATTAAATCGAAAAGTGAACTTAAGAGGCAGAACTCAACTCCCCACTCTGAGGCGGGCTTGAGGAAGGAGAACTTGCTGGTAAAGAATAAACATGCAAAAAAGTTTTGATTGTCTTCTTGCTGGTAGTATGACGGGCCCCAGTAATACAGACCATCTCTGTTTTCAGGATGTAGGGTGTGTTCTTTAGCATCAGAGTCTAGAATCATGTTGGTTGTTTTTCGGTAAGTGCCCTTTTCTTGGAAGATGATGCCAAAGGTTCCGAAGTAGTGGTCTCCACCCTGACAATTGGGATGAAGGCTGTAAACTACAGCATTGCTGTCTGTCTCCAGACTTGTGACTCTGCGGCAGGAATTGCCCTTGATGATGTGAAAGTAGCCTTTCCGATCACCAAGGTAATGGTCTCCATTTTGGCAGGCAGGGTGCAGCCTGAAAATAGAGATATCTGCACCTTTATTTAAATCACTTGTCTGCATATATCAGCCGAGGTCAGAGCGGATTATATAATAGTAGTTGTTAGTTGCACAGATGTCAGTGCCTTTTGCTTTGCTCCTGGGAATAATGTCGCTCATCGTGCCTGAACCTGCAACACAGAAGAAGTCAAACATTCAATCAACTGCACATACATGCTAGAATGCTGTTATTTTAGTCCTTATATAGATTGAGCTCAATGATTACTGTAAAAATTAGCTCTTCATTTAAGCTTTTATTTTGAATTTTAGCTTTAGGAAATCGAATCGTAGAGATTCGATATTGATCTGATTAATTGATATTAATCAAAACGTATAATTTATACTTTATTAACGACTCGTCCAGCGAGCATTAAACCAGTATATCTTAGCAATTCTGTTTATTTCGTGGCCACGATAATGATACAGAATTGGTTGGGTAAATTTATGAGCACAGGTAACACGATCTTTGGCAAATAGTTTCAAACTTGAAAATCACGGCACCAGACCATTCTTTATAAATGAAACAAGAGTTTATTTGCTATTTTATGATACAATACTAACAAAACACATACACACGTTCTGGCGAGAGGATTGCAATTTGAAGAAATTTTAAGGTTCTAATGCTTGTTTCCAAGAGTTCTCTAAATTCGACCTGAGGAATCAAAACAGAGAACCTTACTATCTTTACCTTTTAAAGATTAATTCAATCAGCTCAGCACGACATGGAGATTGTTTGTTTGTTTACTTGCTTTAAGTTGAGTTGAAGGCTGGCTCGTTCCTTGGATAGCTGTTTGAGGGAACCCCGAAGGGTGACTGGCTGCTGATGTGTCATTGTTGCATGACGTCACTGGGGAAGCCCGTCTGTAAGTGGTTGGCTTTCTGGCAATGAGTGAGTGGCAATGCTTTGAAGTTCTTCAGGCTTTGAAAGATTCTTCGGTCAGAAGTTTGACAGAGTGTTGAAGTCTTGGATGATCGACCTGATGTTAAGTCTGTAGGCGCTTCACAGCGCGATCAGTGGAAGCAAAGCCAAAGTTTTCAAGCAGTGAGCGGCAAGCTAAGTTGGGGTCTGTTTTATCGGACTGATGTCAGTCCATCACATTCACTGTTTGATCCAATCACATTGTCTCTGTAGGGCGGAGCCCCGCCCCGCACAGCCTCTTTCCGTGCATATATTATCTGCTAGTAAATATGTCACATAGAGGAAATATCCTAGCATATTTATAGAGAGTGTTATAATCATACCTTATGATGCTAAAAGTCAACATTCATCCTCACCACATTATTGCTATCAAAACAAGCGTTGATTCAACATCAAACATAACGTATTTGGCATACCGAATACATATACTAATTTTATCTACCTAAACGGGTTTAAGGCATAGATTGAGATTTCCTAAATTCTGAATAATCACACCAAGCATATGATACTGAACACCAGTGATCTGTTTACAGAGAAAAGTTATACGTCACAGGTTAAGAAAATGCCATAGGTTCCAATGCACAGCAAGCTTATAAATAACATACAATACAACCTTAATATTTATTATATATATATTGTATACTGCTTTAATAGCAGCTGTAATTACTGATTGTCTTGTTACAAATCCTTTATGCAAGTTTGAGTTTCTTTGTTCTGTCAAAGGAAGAGAAAAAGGCTTTCTTTCGGAATGCAGGAGACGGGGAGATGTCCGAGGGGGTCATGAGAATGTCATGTTATGTAGGTCTGTTGATTTTCTTAGCTCAGACGGAGCTATAAGTCAATCGTTTGTGTTTATCAGATGTGTAGTTTATGGTGTAGCATTTGGACCAATCAGACACAATTTCTCATTTGATTTAACAAATGAAACTAGTTATTAGATTAACAAATAATCACAGACCCCTCACCCAATACACATTCTTAGGTGCCCCTATGTCTGCGGACGCCTCCAGAGCACCCCCGGTGCCATGGCAACCCATCAGATAACATTAGTTTTATTGCGCAAAGGAATGCAAAATGGTCAAGAAACACTCACTTCATATCCACTTTAGGAAAAGGACATTATGCCATAAAATGGACTCTTCTCTAATTAATTCATAGGAAAACCTTTCTTTGAATGAGCACACATATCATTAAGTCATTGTGTATATTATTACTGTTTTTGTGTATTTTATACTGTTTTATTCATGCTTATAATAGATCACTAGTTAATATCACTCTGACTGTAACATGTTTGGTATCTATCAATCCGTCTTCGAATGATCTAACTGAGAGTGAATATTACATGTTGATACCTATGCAACATATCAGTGTCCTAAGAATCTTTAATAGTTTGTATAATAACTTTCAATCCAACCCCTTTTGCAAATTACCATGCTCTCAGACAAAGGGCCATAAAACCCCCCAGTATTTCCAAACTCCCGCTTGGAAATTCGGCCTTTCTCATTGGTCAAGCCCATCCTGAGAGGCGTGACTCTTCGCAGACTTTAAAGAGCCCACGCACAGTTCTCTCGCTCTCTTCTACCAAAAAAAAGTGCCTTGGAGACACACTTATCACCTGGGAAACCTCGCGGCTCCCCTTCCGGGGGAGCCCGATCTTCTGGCAATTTTAAGTTCGGTAACTTTGGGAACTTACTTCGGACTAATGAACCCATGGCTGGAAGAACGAAGCTTCTACTCCAAAAGGACCCCCCCCCCCGGGAATCTACGCATTATACATGCACCAGGATACTTTACTCAGCACCCACAGAAACCATGCAAGTAACCGCTTGTTAACTATCTAGATGCGCTTCTAGGCTTCGAACCCTTTTAATTAAGGTGATGCGATTTTCTAATGGTTCATAACAGATTCTAGTTAGCTGATAAAACCCTGCCACACTCTCTCTTGCGCGCGAGCGCTCTCTCTCTCTCTCTCTCTCTCTCTCTCTCTCTCTCCGTGCCTTTCTTGCGTTGGCATCCATGTTTAATGTGTGTATGTCTGTGTCTAGTTCTATGTTACATGTTACCCTGTAGTGTAGTTTAATAAACATCCATATGTATTCACACTTGGTTGTCTGTGTCTGCTGCTCTCAGAACTAAGTCACTTTAACGTCCGATCTTGCTACAATGCTCGGAGCACTGCTTCGTTAAGAAAATTATTTGTCGTGGCCAGAGGAATAATTTTCCTTAAAGTCAGTAGAAGGGTCCGTACTGCGGACGAACTAATCATTCTATTGTACTATTAATACTACAGCTAATTCCTGAAGATGGATATATAATTGATAACCCGTTATGATTTATTATGTTCATCTCATAAAGCGAATATGCTACAGATGGTGGAGAAATTTAGGGCAACGTTTTAAACCTAGTTCTGTGAGCAGACTCAGTAACAATTGTGTGTTTCTTATGTGTGTTTATTCAAACCAAGACTACTATCCAACTGCGTCTTTTTGTGAATGAATGTAGGCTACACGCCCACTTTCCGTGCCTTAACAGTTCTCGAGTTTCTCGCTGAGAAACCAGCCACTGTTAATGGCTTAAGTTAACTGTAGTTTATAAATCTGACCCTATAAAACGAAGAAACCTTTTATAGTGTGTCTTAATGCTATTTTAACCGCCCTAAATCGAGCGAAGAAACCCTCTTTTAGCGCGAAGAAGATGGCTTAAGTTAACTGTTTATAAATTTGACCCTATAAAACGAAGAAACCTTTTATAGTGTGTCTTAATGCTATTTTAACCGCCCTAAATCGAGCGAAGAAACCCTCTTTTAGCGCGAAGAAGATAGCGAGCGATGTTCCTCGCTTATCTTAAAATTAAGGCCTTATATTATTTGTAGCTAGATTGATGCCATTGGTGTTCCGATGCCATACAACTAGACTATTACTCCCGGGGGTTTAACCATTAGCGTAGCTAACTAATGCGTGCCCCCTCGCCCGATCACGGAGCAACATTAATCTTACTGCAGGTCAGTGTCGGATTAATGATAACCGGGAGTCTTAAAATCTTGATCAAGTAATCGTTGCAACAACCGCACAAGTCCCATATATCTGGAGAAGAAATCCCAGATCGGCAGCGCGTATAAATATATATATATAAATATATAATTTTTTTTTTATATTAAAGTTATGATCTTGGGCGAAGAATCCCCATTTTCAGTTTTGAACAGCATAAGTCCCATATCCAACTAGTAAATGTAAGATCGGCAGTGCGTTTTAGATGAAATCTATTTGATATTGGGTAAAGAAAATCCCCACTTGCGGGTTTTGTGGTAAACTGCTTAAGTCTCTCCTGAACAGATAAAATCTCTTCAGGACAGCGGCTTAAATTTTAGCTGTGTGATAAAAAAAAAAATCTCACTACAGTATTTCATCTGCTTATTGTCGCGTGTCATTGCATTCATATTAATCCACTGATGTGATGCAATTGGTCGATTTAATGGTGTAATGTCTTGCCATTGTCTGTGAAGTGAACGCGCTATGTAAGTTATGAATAAAGTGTGAACAGCTCGACTGGATGAGCGCGAGATTCCCATGCATGTTTACATCTGGCTCACGTGCTTCGCGCACACACCGGTTGTTAAGCGTGCATCGGTTTCTTAGCAACGTCTGACCCCGAAAGGCGATAGCGAGCCCTTTCCGGTTCAAACTAAAGACAGCGCATACGTCACAGACTAATGTAAACAGACCATTGCATGTAGCCAAAGCTACCGCGCTAACGGCCCTACATGGATAGAAGCTAAAGCCCTTACCTCAGCTGTTAGCTGTTAGCATCCGACTGACACTTAGAGACAGTGTGTGTAAAGTGTAACAGAACTCCTACCTCTACAGTTTCTTTCTGTTCCACCTTCTGCTGAGCTATCAATTACTTTGGTCTCCCCCACATGCTTTGGTTGATTTGTGTATTTTATTTTACCGTGTTATTTGCAGCAATTATTTATTTATTTTATTTGGGCTTATTTTATTTCATCTACTCCAGTCTGTAGTTAAGTCTAGCTACACCTATTGAGCAAAATTGAATTTACTTAGATTTTAAATCTATTTAAAACCATTTTCCATTTATTTTCCTACGCAATTAGGACATTTTAACTTTGTTTTCAATTTTCAATTTTATTTTGTTACCCTTTTCCTCTCCTTCCTCTATAGGCATAGGTAATGCTAGCCACTGCGGTGCACAATGAGCCTCCAAATCTATTAGTGGCCCACCGTCACACGTCTGATTCCCTTGCTCATTGGCATCAAGCTGCTTCATCCTAGACGCTTAATCTTTCTGTTGTCCCCTCTCAATGTTCCCTGTTAGGTAGCATGCCCCTGGCGCTTGGCAGTAAGCTGACGAGTCATCCATGGGGAATTCTCGGGGACTGGACTCGTCTGCCTGACCTACCTGACATGTACTGGGGGGGGGGGGGGTGCGCCTCGGATACCTCTGCCCCTGTACTCCGAGTGGCAACACGCAGCACGACATCAGCAATGGGGTACCTCAAGTGTTGTATCAACCATACTGACTGACACATAAGGGCAATTTTGGTTAATTACCCTGTGAAGTTACACGGTGGTCCACCCTTTTGAGAGGAGCGAACTCATCCATAGTTCGAGGCCCAAAAAGGGGTCCGTGTAACTTGGGACCCACAGGCGAAACCCAATTTTGGCTGTGCCAGCTATTCGTTGAGCCTCCCTCACTTGAGTGATGCAACATTGTGCCAAAAGGCATTGCTGTTTGAGTGGTTGCCACCGGGTGCCATGGGTGCGAGTGATCAGGAGCCCCTGCAGTTGTGTGCTCGGGAGAGTCAAGGGAGACGGCCCAATCACTGGGGCTCACCTGGGTAACCTCAGCTCATCACCAAGCCTAACAACACCTAAGATATAGCCATTCACTCAATATGAAACGTGAAGAGGACTAGAGAGCCTCTCTGCTTTAGCGTGCTTGGTCTGTCCAGCTATCTCTCTCATCACCTCCCTAGGCAGTACAAGAGTCCCGCTCCGCAGTCCTTGTCACAGCCCCTAGAGGTGGTAGTAAGCCCTTGATTTCCCACTATTCCTTTCTAAATTCGAACTTTGATTTGTTTTATTAATTTTGGTTCTGTTTGTTTTGGTTGTTTTGTGTCCCCGGAGACCAAACCTGTTTGAACCATCAGAAAATACTTGGTAATAACGTTGATAAACCAACTAGCCTAAGTCATTAAATGACCCCCTAGGTTATCACCCATCAACAGTGTTACCCATAGTTTTCGGGTGCTCACTCACACCAATTATTCACTCCTGCCTTATCAGCCACGATATGTAAGCGTTTAGCTTGCGTCACTAACTGATCACACCAGTTAATCATGCAACACATAGCCCAAATATTTTAGCTCACTAAATCTGTGCGGACTTGCATTGGTGTTTTGTGTTTTTCCCTCTCCACTTGTGCTCCACCTGTGTCCAGATTATCCGGCTTGGCTAAGCACTGCAACAGACGCCCTCCGGTCCGGGACCACTCCTGATCTACAGCACCTGAGCGAAACAGCTGGATGACAACCTGAACTGGCAGACAGACCATGATCAAACCAGGGCTACAGCCACAGAGAGCCAGCCAGGATCATCGGTGCTCTTGCCTACAACCGCATCATCCAGTTACAGCCAAGCGAAAGATGCTTCAACCACAAGGAGGCCCGGAGGACCAGGAGCGCGTGCAGAACCGCCAGACCAGCTGGACCAGCAAATGACAGCGGATGAAGAGGACAAGGAGCTACAAGAGGAAGTAGAAAGTTTCAGGATGCCTCTACAAAACCCACACAGACACTGAGCACAGAGAGCAGCTGGAATAGAAGCCAGAGAGGCTCCAGCAGGCTAAAGCTCTCTTGAGTAATGACCCAGGCGAACTGAAACAATGCCTGTGAATGCCACCTGCAAGCGGCCGAGCTGAAATCCAAGTCTCTGCTCAGCGACGAGGCAACTTCAAACGCCAACCAACAAAGCCAAGGCGAACTCAATGTCACAAATGAACTGAAATAGGCTCGCAGACCACAAGGTGAACAGAAAGGGAAAACACAACACAGAATTTCCCCTGACAAGCAGGCCCAGGCCCAGGCCCACTGTTCACACCTCACTTGCCAGCAACCACAGGTGGGGCAGGGACCCTTCCAGAGCATCACTGCAGATACACACACCGTGTGGCCCCACAGACCCCAACCAACTGGCCTGCAGAAGGCCACCACACTGGCCTGCCTGCAAAACATGAACTTTTATGCTCGAACTCTGCCCCATGTGACCACACGAGACAGGCTATCTGCTCAGGATCACCTCCGGCCTTGAAACGCAACATCCTGTACCAGCAGCCTGAAACTGTCAAAGCGGATTACAAAACTTACGAGAAGCCTGCTACAGCCAGCTCTGAGTCTACGGCAGACAACAGATGCATCACATTGTGAGTCACCATTCAAGCGCCATGGTCTTCCCCCGCACAATGACCACCTGACATCTGCGGAACTCAGCCCATATGGCCTACAGACAACACAGCGCTGCCTCCATAAAGACTGGTAAAATCCTGCCTATCCCTGCACAGTACCCAGAACTGACTCTGGAGTGCACACGGGCCAGCAACAGAGATCCTGAGGACATAAAACGTGGCCTCCACAGCAGCGCAAACAGGATATATCAGACTCTCAAAACTCCTTTTAACTGCGAGTGGCATAAGAAACTTACCAGAAATCCCTCCTACTAAAAGAAACGCCCAGATCTTGTCAAACAGTCTCTCACAACAGAGACATCCATCCTAATGCCAGATGGTCATGGCACCCAAACAGCACATCAGCAGACGGCTGACCACCCACGACAAGCCAAAATAAACACACGGTCAACTCTCCTGCACCTGACCATCAGCTCCATGAGACCGTACACCCTGTGTACACAACCCCAAATGAACACCGGCCCTCTTTTCACCAACATGGACCTGTCGTATGGTTTTGAGCCCGAGGGACTTTAAGCATTCAGAGAATTAGCCTCAAGTGCGGGAACGTTCACACTTCCAGCCTGCCAACTCATCTGAAGTGCACAGCCAGGTCACAGAGATAAGACCTGACATCTCAGCTGGTCGCGAGAACTCAGTCTCAAGGTCAGACCAGCCCACGACCCAGACTCCTCCTGCCTTTACATCTTGAAAGGCACATCACTGTGATAGATGCTTCATCAGAAAGTCAACACAGTTCCCAACCAGCAGGAAACAGCATGTTGGAAAACAAGGCGAGACTTGGAGTTCTGCTGACACTGGAGTAAATCCAATTTTTATGTCAATTCCAACTCTTGGGCAGACCCCAAGCTGAAGCTCAGGAACAGAACTGAACTCTTAAGGCCCAAAGGTGTGCACGGAACATGCAGCCATACATGCATACAACCTTCTCAGTGATAAAGAACTGCTGGGTCACATTGACCCTTTGCTGAAAGTGAGACAGCCGAATCTCCGGGCTGAAGGGCAAGAACCCCAGCCACTCCAGCCAGACAGGTCACCTAGACAGACTGTCAGGTCACAGAGGTCACGGGAAAATCTCACAGCCAGCCATGAGGACATGGCCTGAAGCCTCACACGCTTCAAAGCACTCACCGAGCACACACTAGACCTGCCTTCGCAAGCAAGTGCACAAGTTTCCTATGAGACCTTGCAACCCCCTGGAGAAGCCCTGTAAAGTGCAAAAACGTCTGGCCAGACCATACCAGATGTTTACACTGGCAAAAATATGAGACTGCACTACCAGCATACACAAAAGGGGAACGGACAGCAACAGTGTGACACACAGACAGCGTTGCCAAACCCTCAAACACACACCTTCAAGGGGATGGAGGGAACCTGGCCCCACTCTGAGCCACACCCCCTTTTCTAGGAGACATCCTGCACCTGTCGACAACGGCCAGTGCCAAAGCTGCTCTTCACAAGAAGCAACGATGCAGAGCTGATGTCAGCCATGTGGACTCACTCAAGACCACATTACATCACCAAACTCAAATGGCATCTGCACTCTACACCATGCTTGATTTACCCTCATCCCAAGGAGTTTCATCTTACAGCTGGATTCACCAACTACTGCCTTAGTCCTAATCTACACCAACAACATGGCCAGAACTAAAGGGGGGTTGCCCACTTCAGCAGAACACTGCTCCCACCGGGGCACCAACTACTCAGATGACAAAAGAGCCCAGCTCTGCACTTCACGAATCCTCCAGTGATTCTCCAGTCTACCACAGCAACACTTCAAGCTGGACTCCCAGTCATCACAGTACAAGTGACAGCCATCCTGATAACCCTTTAAATCGCATCAGCTCACAAGAACTGCATCAAAGAACTCCTCAGTTACACAGACTCAAATTATGCCAATCTCAGCTTCGCACGCCACCTCCTTGGCTAGGAAAAAGATGAGTTTGCCACAATGAACAGGAAGCCAGTCAAGCACCAACACCTGTACTAGGCGTGCAACAACATCGCAAGTGCATTGCATGGTGAGCTACGGCCTCAACCAAGACCCACCCACCCACCCACCAATGACATGGCAGCCGTAACCAGAATGAAACCAACTTTCACCTCCAGGCCCTCAAACTGCGGCATGACGTCACACACATGCTACATGTGCTGAGCAACATTGCATAATGTGTCCCTGATGCCCACTCTGCGCTGAAGCTTGTGGTGACACAGTGACAAAGGGGGGTCAGGTCAATTTATACCCACAATGCACCATGTGCTGGACACCACAGTACCAGAGACACTTACAAGACACTAAAACAAGTGGCATACGGGGCTGGCATAAAGCAAGATGTGGCGGAATATGTCAGAGCATGTCAATTCCGAAACAGCAAGCCTGAACCACAAAGCCCCACTACAATGCACTCCACTTTGGGTTTGCAATCACTGAAATGACCCTTAGCTGTTTCACCACATATGGGCCGATAACACCATGCAGATCTGTGTCAGTCCTCACTTTCCAGTCTGCCAGCATGTCACAGAAAGCAAACCCCACAGGAGATGTGAACACCTGACTAAGAGGCATTACAGAGAGCCTCACCCTAAAGACCACTGAACTTTTAATATTCTGAGTAATAGTCACAGTCCGGAAAAGACTCCTGACACACGACTCAAGCCAGAATCACCACCACGGGGAGCTAAACAAGGCCATCAGTTCCTTAAGCTATGCCCTCAAAGCCCAGCTGACACTACGCGACAAGCACAGCACCCAGCTGCAAAAAGAACTGATACATGGCCGAAACCCGCATAGACAAACTGGCAGCGAAAGTCCAGGATGCTTTCAGGCATCAGACCACTGAGTTCCTGAGAGAGCTGTTGCACATCTCACGCTTCACAGACAAGCTCGAAGTGAAGACTCGGGATAAACTCAAGGTACCAGGTGGAGTGAAACCGGAAACAAAGGAAAAAGTTGAACAGTTCCAAGAAGCCCTTGCAGTTGCTGAAAGTGACCGACAAGAACTAAAGGCTTCCCAGAAAGACATGAGAAGACATCTACAGTCTGCAGAACAGCTACTAGAGGAAGCCAAAACTGACCTTAAAACAAAAGACTCTGGAATAAATGCTCTGGAAGACCACCTGAAAAGGAATTAGAGCCAAGAAAAGCGGAGCCCTCGTCAGCATCACCACCGCTGAGCAGAACGGAGCCTCCCCATCCAAGAATTGCTACCCACTGGAAGAAGTGAATGGCCGCAAACCAAAGCATCGCCAGCCCTCACCACAGAACTCTTCCCTTCTAGCAAAAGAAGAAAGCCTCTCCATGCAGACCCCGAAACTGCACGAGACGACTCCCAAAGACCTTGACAAACTGGTTAAAACATCCCCAGTTCGACCAAACACTACAGAAGGCCGAGATATCCAGAAGTGGAAGCTCACGCGACTGGCAGAGACAGGTTACACCTCCTCAGACCCACATCCAGCCCTAAGAGTCAACCTGATGCAAAGGTCCATGAACAGGCGCACAGCTGCACGCCCTCAGACTTTCAAACGGAACCACTGGAGAAGAGGGGCCCAGGTGGAGACACTGCGTGACAGAAGGCCTTTAACAAGCACAAGGCCTCTACCAAAGGTGTTTGTAAGACCCCACTGAATCTGAACTGCACAGCCCAGAATCCAAAACAGGCGCCAGAAGGCACCCAGCATTGCCACAATGCAAGGCCCTTCTACAGAAAGCCACTAGCCAGCAGAGGAAAGAGTCGTTGCCACGGCAACAGACCCAGGTCCCAGAACAGCCACTGGCAGGAACCATGGAAAAGGCCATCCTCATCCTGCGAACACCATGGTATGTCCGACGACAGTCCCCCCACAACATCCTCCTCCACACCTTTCACACAGGTGCCAAACGGATGTTACACAAGGACAGCCGGACACGCCTACTTCTGAGTTACAGGAGCTTCTGATACTGGCAGAAGAGCTCCTTGAAATAGACTCAACCGAGGAGTACTGCGAAGGACAAACTTCTGACTCCTTGCATGACGCAACACAGCATCAGACCCCTCCAAGGGAGGAGCATCCCTTAAAACTAGTCGACACCCCAGAAGCAACCAGACAACGTTGGGTTGAGCAACGGCCCACATGCCCGACAGCAAAACCTCTACCAACACAACTCAGTGAGAGTCTAACCCGGCCGTTCCACACCACGGGTACCATAGATAGCCTTCTGGCTAACAGCATCAACAACCATCTGACCCGGACCAACTCACTTCAGGATGACAGCTGACACTGCCTCGACACCTGCTGCACCAGCTCGAGGATCTGCACCTTACTTACTACAGCCTACATTTCCACAGCTTTCCACTTGACAGCATCCACCACGGCACCACAACCACTCCTGGAGGCAACCAACAGCCAGAGAGCCACCACTGGCTCCCCGCCATGAGTGGCAGGCGCAAGTCTGATTGTTCTGCATCTTTAACGTCGCTCGTTGTTGTCTATTGGACGGACAACAACGTTCGAAAGAGGGGAATTATGTAGCATTTGGACCAATCAGACACAATTTCTCATTTGATTTAACAAATGAAACTAGTTATTAGATTAACAAATAATCACAGACCCCTCACCCAATACACATTCTTAGGTGTCCCTATGTCTGCGGACGCCTCCAGAGCACCCCCGGTGCCATGGCAACCCATCAGATAACATTAGTTTTATTGCGCAAAGGAATGCAAAATGGTCAAGAAACACTCACTTCATATCCACTTTAGGAAAAGGACATTATGCCATAAAATGGACTCTTCTCTAATTAATTCATAGGAAAACCTTTCTTTGAATGAGCACACATATCATTAAGTCATTGTGTATATTATTACTGTTTTTGTGTATTTTATACTGTTTTATTCATGCTTATAATAGATCAATAGTTAATATCACTCTGACTGTAACATGTTTGGTATCTATCAATCCGTCTTCGAATGATCTAACTGAGAGTGAATATTACATGTTGATACCTATGCAACATATCAGTGTCCTAAGAATCTTTAATAGTTTGCATAATAACTTTCAATCCAACCCCTTTTGCAAATTACCATGCTCTCAGACAAAGGGCCATAAAACCCCCCAGTATTTCCAAACTCCCGCTTGGAAATTCGGCCTTTCTCATTGGTCAAGCCCATCCTGAGAGGCGTGACTCTTCGCAGACTTTAAAGAGCCCACGCACAGTTCTCTCGCTCTCTTCTACCAAAAAAAAGTGCCTTGGAGACACACTTATCACCTGGGAAACCTCGCGGCTCCCCTTCCGGGGGAGCCCGATCTTCTGGCAATTTTAAGTTCGATAACTTTGGGAACTTACTTCGGACTAATGAACCCATGGCTGGAAGAACGAAGCTTCTACTCCAAAAGGAACCCCCCCCCCCCCCGGGAATCTACGCATTATACATGCACCAGGATACTTTACTCAGCACCCACAGAAACCATGCAAGTAACCGCTTGTTAACTATCTAGATGCGCTTCTAGGCTTCGAACCCTTTTAATTAAGGTGATGCGATTTTCTAATGGTTCATAACAGATTCTAGTTAGCTGATAAAACCCTGCCACACTCTCTCTTGCGCGCGAGCGCGCTCTCTCTCTCTCTCTCTCTCTCTCTCTCTCCGTGCCTTTCTTGCGTTGGCATCCATGTTTAATGTGTGTATGTCTGTGTCTAGTTCTATGTTACATGTTACCCTGTAGTGTAGTTTAATAAACATCCATATGTATTCACACTTGGTTGTCTGTGTCTGCTGCTCTCAGAACTAAGTCACTTTAACGTCCGATCTTGCTACAATGCTCGGAGCACTGCTTCGTTAAGAAAATTATTTGCCGTGGCCAGAGGAATAATTTTCCTTAAAGTCAGTAGAAGGGTCCGTACTGCGGACGAACTAATCATTCTATTGTACTATTACTACTACAGCTAATTCCTGAAGATGGATATATAATTGATAACCCGTTATGATTTATTATGTTCATCTCATAAAGCGAATATGCTACAATGGTAAACGGGGACGCAGTATCGCGAGCGATCTGTTTCTGGAACCTCTCCAAATAAGCAGTTCTTTGTTCTTAAATCCGTGCTGATGTAATGCGGTCATTTTCTCCTCAAACCTCTCATTATTTATGGGTCTCACAAGGTGATAAGGAGAACAGGCAGGAAGCTAGTCAGACACTTGGGCATTGCGTTGGTCATTTGTTAATTTTGTGACCATAGTTACAGAGAGGAAGCTCCTTAGATTCTGGTAAGGAATGTGCTGTCCTGAAATTCATTTTGTGTCTGTTCACTAAGGTTCTACATTACTGAAGGGAGATAATCAAAATACCTTGTCTCTTCAATATATATGGGCCATTCTACAGAATCAGAAACTGCTGTCCCATAACAAAAAAAATATATATATATTTTTTTTAAAGCATTTAAGTATTCAAATATTGGATGTTTATTAAAATCCTTCTATTATCTATTGAAACCCATAATAACGTTTAAAATATTAGTAAGCTTAATATCTATAAAATCATCATTTATTGGGTACTTTCAACTGGGAGGTGCCTGTCCCAAACCCTAAGCCCTAAATTTAAACATATGAAAATTATATTGAAATAATTTTTGTATTTTTTTTTCTATTGTTGTTTTTAAAAGTATCTTTTTGATTCTTTAAAAAAGTTAAGTTAAAAAAATATATTTTATATTTTCTTTGTAAATTATGAAACTTTGTTTTAGACCATTGGCCAAGACAGATTTTAACTAAACCCATAAATTTATGATCAGGAAATATTCCTTTGTCCCTCTCTCATAGCTACAAGGTGTGAGTAGATAGGTCACATCATTCTGAGGTGTTCAAAAGTCTGAATAATCTGTGTGTAAACTTTAAGGAACGTCACTACCAAACACCTTTTTCTTCAATTAAGCACACTTCTCTGGGAGTTATTCCATAACATTTAGTTTTTATATGTGTACAACTGTTCAGAACTGTGCTAGCTAATCATGTGCTGATTAGCATCTCTGAGCTAGGTTCAAAAGTATCTAAAATTGTCACTACCGAAACATTTGGTGGAGTTTTGGTAGTGACATCATTGGTTTTTGGGGTGTTATCCGAAAAAGTCACGACCGAAACATGCCATCATTGTTTCGGTAGTGAGAAAAGGGAACACATAATCCTCATATTTGGGGGAAATCAACAAAATTTTTGTACAGTTATGCAAATTTTTTGTTTTAGTATGTTTTAGTAGTGTTTTAGTTTATGAGTTAAAATTCTGTAATGCGATGTGGTCGCTACCAAAGCATTTCTGCCACTATGGAAAATGTGCAGTCACTAATAAAGTATACTGGATTATCAACTAAGATGTTATGATTTTTTTTTGGTTCAATGTATATTCAAACTAATGAACCCTTAACTTTGAAATCATTGCCTTTTACAATGAAAAAAATTATTAAAAATACAACAAATCTCATAAATTACACTTGAAATATTGTTAAAAATTGAACTATTGATTTACCTCAGATTTTTTTAAAACTAAATTAGTAAAAAAATATATAGAATAACTGACTGTAGAATTGTTTTTCAGATAAACAAGTATGTTAACTTAGCATGTTTCTTAAATATCTGCAAATATATTATGGTATTTTTAAGCTTTAGTAGAGTCAAAATCCTACATACAGCACCTGTAACACAAAGGCAATGCAAGCAAATAACCTCCAGATCTTTGCTGAGCTGGTGCATTTAATATAAATTTTAGCCTTATTGAGAAACTCATGGTGACTGATGGTTGTTCAGATCTATGTAATAGCACATATTGCTGTAAACTTGGGATTTCACATTTTCATTCTCTAAACTCATCCTTTCCTCACTTTCTCTCTTTCTGCAACTTGTGTGAATGTGTGTGTTCATGTTAGATTAGTTTATGTCTTAGATTTATAAATAAAGTCTTATTTATATTTAAAAGAGAAGTATCTTGTGTTTTGTGCTTACAAGTTAATGTCTTAATCTGCCGATCTTGTTACTGTGCTTATTAATAGTGTTTTCACTATATTTTGGATTTTAATATACAGTGCAGAATTAATGTTATACAGCTCGTTCAGTGAATCACCAGCCGACTCAGTGATCAGCCGTGAAACAGGGAGTCTGTTCAAATTCCCTATAAAATCATAAATGATTCCCTTTGAGCTAAATTGACCTGTTTCCTTTACATTACAGCTGCAACATAAAACATGAAATAAATGAAGGGGTATGAATATTTTCACAAGGCATTGTATATAGTTTTTGAGTGATTTGATATGAATAAGTATAATAAAGGTATTAATCAATGATCAATGTTTAACCTTCTGTGTATTAAATGATTTGACTGATTTCTTTCAAATGTATGCACCCATAGAAACGATTGCTTGGGTTTTGAACTGTTCTACCTTTCCAGGCATTCTCTCTTGTCTGTATTTGATGTCTGAAAACGACTGTGGTCATGCCTAGGGATGGATGAGTGTTACATGTTTGCCCTTCTAGTTTCCTGTTTGCCCTTATTTGGTTTTGTTCCGGTTCTTGTCATTAGTTAATCATCATTTGTTTTCCCCACCTGGTTTGTATTTATCATCTCGTTGACTCCTTTGTTTCCTGTTCTTTATAAGCATTCAGTTTTGTTGCAGTCTTTGTCCGATCTCAGTTACGTCTTAGTGTGTACTTTCTTATCTCCTGAGTTTTCTATTAAATGTTACCTCTTACGAAAATCTCCTGTTGTCTCCAGCGCCTTCCTGCCTTGACACACCGTTACAATGAGGCTTCATCAAAACTTATTAGTAGACATGCTATTATGTTTGGATTTTAATGTTTTCATCTCATCCATTTTGGACTTTCTGCACGAGAGCGCCCTCCGGCTTCGAGTATGAATGAAACATACAGTGCATGAGAGTGTTCAGCGCTCCATTATGTTCACATAATTTTGGATACGAATAAAACGTATCCAAAACGACGTGACTAGCTTTTCGCTTTTAATTTAAACCTATATTTATTCACATTGACCCTTGAAAACCTCTACTTTAACACACTTGACCGAGAAAATGTGCAGGGGAAGAGTTTAGGTTTTATTAAAAGTCGGGGGCACACCTCCCCCTGCGTATTGTACACCCACGCTACAGGGAGCCACCGCAGAGGGATGGGATGGGATTTCTTTTATAAATATAAGTAGGGTAAAGTGCAGAACCCTCTTACAATGAAAGAATATATTACCATCAACCCCTACAATATGACATAGTAATACAAAATATATTAAAAAGTTTATACAGCAACTCTTGCTTATTTATATGAACAAATAATTTATTCATCCAAAGGTCCTTTGAACCAATTTGGGATTTACAGTCATGTACATTTACAATTAGCAGACGCTTTTATCCAAAGTGACTTACAGTGCATTCAGGTTATACATTATTATTATTTTTTTTATCAGTATGTGTGTTCCCTGGGAATTGAACCCATGACCTTTTGCGCTACTAACACAATGCTCTACCACTGAGCCACAGGAACACTTATTATTATTTACAATTATTTAATGGACACTTGTATATGAATATGGTTGGGTATATATACATATAGTGGTGAACTACAACTAATTCAGCATATAGCAACAAGTTATACTATACAAGTTATATATCAAACTATTAGTTTGATTTTATTTTATTTTCATTTTGCAAAGTTAATATAGCCCAAGCTTTATGTTGTATGAAAATTTCAAATATAACCTTTTTGGTAGATTTACCATACTAATAACCAGAGGTGGAAAGAGTAAGAAAATATTCTACTCAAGTAAAAGTACCATTACATTAATGAAATTTTACTTAAGTACAAGTAAAAGTACCAGTCTAAAAATCTACTCAAGTAAAAGTAAAAAGTAGCTCATTTAAAATTTACTCAAAGTAAAAATTACGTAGTTACATTTTAACAGTGGGAGGGACGCAAAAATGGGACAGGCCAAGGGTGTCAAACTCAGTTCCTGGAGGACCACAGCCCTGCACTGTTTAGATATAAGCCTAATTAAATACATCTGATCCAGCTAATCTAATCATTTAGGCTTATTTGAAAACTACATGGTATGTGTGTTGGAGCAGGGTTGGAACTAAACTCTGCAGGGCTGCGGCTCTCCAGAAACTGAGTTTGACACCCCTGGGACAGGCCTATAAATCTCAAACTAGTTGTCTTTAATTAAAGGAATCAGTTATTTAGAATAATAAGACATTTGGGCTGTTACCAGGCAAATTAAATCAATGTCAACAAAATTCATCTTTGCAATGCAGAGGAAACCCAGAAGCTTCATCTGAAGTGGCATATATGTATTTACACACTGTTTAATGCAGGACATGAATGCATTTAACCTGCAGTTACAAATGCATAAATTATGTTTTGATATGTAAGACATAAAATGTTGAATACTCATTTGAAATTATATATAACAAAAAAAAAAAAAATCAAAAGATACTTTAAATGTGAAATTAAAATGGCCAGTAGGTGTCACCAAGTCACTGTTAATAACTGAGTCATTGCGATTGAACCGAATCATTTAAACAGTTGATTCATTCAGGAACGAAACACCGTCATTGCTCAGAGACGCAAAACTGTGCTGTGGCTGTGTTTGGGATTATTTTTGTTGTCGAAATAGAGCAAAAACAGGCAATATGGTGTCTAAAACGCAAGTCTCTTAATTAACTTCTTGTTTTGTGACCTATTGTAAAAAATCTATATGTAATCATGCTGATTTTTGGAGAAAAAGCGTCACTCTTCGTGTGATATTGATTTACTATATGAAATTATATAAATATATACAGTTTCTGCCCCTGTATCTTCAATTTTGTGAACATTTTAAATGCATTTTAACACTGAATCACGCAGTGAAAGAACACAGTCTAAATGTGCACTCGCACTAATCTAATCTAGACTTCACAGCACTCTAGGAGAGTTTTGTTTGGTTTTTGGCAAAATACTGATAATGTCAAATCGCACTTCGTTAAAACAATTACGATATCATCACAGACAATACATCGCACACCCTTGCACCACTGTCTTTTTGGCTAATTTGTGCAAAACCTTTTGCTAAACTATCAAAGCTTCATTTTAACCACCAATGCAACGATGCAAGTATTTACCTTTCCTCTACATGCTCGCGAAGGGTTGATGTCGAGATTTTATAAGCTGCTAGTTTGGTCTCCCTAGGCAAACACAGTTTACAGTGCATAATAGAGCTTAAATATGGCCAGGGGTTCGAGTTCAGCTTCAGCAGAATACGACGGGGTTTGGTTTTCAGCTGGGTCTGCACCATTAACACCTGTCTTCCGTCTGAATCTTTCTTCTGATTTTAGCGCCAGTTTGTTCTCCTGCTCATTATTTACTGCAGTAGTTTCCAGGGAGCGATTTATTTTTTTTTACTCAGTAATTAATGTGTTTTAAAATGTAGCGAAGTACAATATTTCAAACAAAATATACTTAAGTAAAAGTAAAATTACAGATTTTAAAAATTACTTTAAAAAGTAGAAGTACACAAAAAAGCTACTCAATTACAGTAACGTGAGTAAATGTAATTCGTTACTTTCCACTTCTGCTAATAACCGTGGAAACGTGTCATTAAAATCTATAAAAAAGGGTTTATGGTCCTGTTTTATCTTTGTAACATCACAAGATTGTAATCACTAGTAATCATTAGTAAACGGAAGAATTTATGTTAATAAACTTTTATTCTAATGATGTATTCTACCGACAATGCATGCAATTCATTTTCATTAAAACAGCCATGTTATATTTATAAAAACTTGTCTCAGGTGTCACAGGCGTCCAATCACAGCTGACTTCCGGAAAAGGGGAAGTAACCAATGGCGTTAGAGATAACAATTAAAACAGCAAGCCCCGCCCCACGACTGACAAAAATAGAAGTGTTCGCGCGAGCAGGTGAGAGAAGATCGAGCGCGAGGATGTGGGGGATGATCACGCACGTGCGAGGGCTTGTATTGCGCACAGAGGACAAGTGACGCCCGCGCGAGTGTTTAAAATTAGCTTATGGCAAGCCAAAAAGGTCAGATTTACGATATAGATAAATCGCGTTAATGAGCATTTTGTGAAAAACGACATTACCAAATAAAAATGTCTGTAGCTCTTGAACCCTAAGGTCTATATTTAAAAATCTGGTATTGTTTGAAACTAGACACTTGAACCTTTGTTACTCTAGAGTCATAATAACTCAAAATTAGTATAGCAACAGAGTAAAACAAGGTAAAATATACATGAAAGTGACTCGCGATATCTTTTGATGAAATTCACTAAGGGAAAAATGTATTGGGCTTTGGTGCCAAGGGCCTGAAAACACCACAAGGATAAAGCTGAATATCTGACCATGTTTTGATTCAAATTTGAGGATGATACTCACAAAAATGTAGATTCTGTAAGCTTTTATTTAAAAAAAGTCTAGGCGTCCTTTCAAAAAAGCCATTTGGAGACTCCAAATGGACACCTGGTAACCAAATGACCAAATGAGTCAAAACTACATAATAAATATATGTATATCAGTTCAGTACTACTCTGCCCACCAAAACACACAATAAAAAACTATTTCTGAACAGCATTTGTAGTGCTGACTCTTTGATCATATGGTTACCAGGTCTCCAAATGTCATTTTTAGAAAAAACGCCTAAACTTTTCCTGAAATAAAACATTTTTTTTTTTAGGTAAAAACTTACAGAAACTACATTTTTATGGTATTTCATTTCAAGAAAAGCTTTGGAAAAGTCATTTGGATCTTTTATTTCAAGAAAAGTCTAGGAATCCTTTCAAAAAGGCTATTTAGAGACTCCATATGACACTGCATACTACATATATGTATAATTCAGAACTGCTCTACCAATGAAACCACATAAAAACACAAAACTATTTCAGATTTTGAACTAAACGGTCTTTATTTTGAACAATTCTAATAATGAAAACAGTGAACCAAAACAGTATTTACAGTATTTACTGTGTAGGAAGACACTCAAGGCAGCCACTAAATAGGATTGTTCTCTGACCAGCTGGATGCACCAAACCCACTGAAAGACAGGAAAAGGAGAGAAAAGGAGAGAAAGAGTGAGAAATTGTGTAAGCAAAACAAATCAAACTTTAAACATTGTTTACATGTTGTACACACACACAGACACACTCACTCTCTCTCACACACACACACACACACACACACACCCACAAACATACACACGCGTACATAACTCATGCAGTCCCCTCATATTATCCCTCTCCGTTGTCATTTTTAGAATCTAAAACAGCTAACATGAAACAAAAGCTGCAAATACATGATAAACATCCATAAACATTCAAGAGAACGGTGTTGAAACTTACGTGCTAATGCTATCTCTGCCTGTCATGCATCTGATGCGTGTCTTGCGTGTCTTTCGGCTCTTCTCCTCGCCGATGTTTCTCACCACGTCCTCCAAAACACCATCAAACGCCACAAAAACTCTTCTAAAGTCGTCGATCCATGGTGGAGAGACTCAGATGTAAGCTTCGGAGAGAATCTGCTCGCTGATAAACACTCCGTGTAGCGCCGCGGCGCCGCTCTGTGTTACGCTACGTGCGTAAACCGAGAGCGCACGAATGCACACGAACTTTGCGCAGAGCTATTCTGTAAACAAGCTTACGCAAACTATGCAAACTGTCAATCATTGTACACGTCCTTATGGTTGGCTAACACTTCCATCCATCAAAACTGTGCTGGCTAGGCATTGGCTGGCTTCAAACACCCCATTTATGATGTGCGCGGATTGACACCTCGCTGAACCAGTCACTGACTCGCTTTCTGTTCAGGCTTATAACATCGCCTGTGATTGAAGTAGAAAGACGAGGGAGGGCTCTTTTTACTCGGAAGAAACTATTCTACCTGATAGAGACGGTGTTTGAAAGCTGGAACACGAATTAGAATCGATATTTCTTCGAAAATGGACGCTATCGATAACTGTAACTCGAATCGCCCATGTAAACAAAGGAGGATCTTTCGTTTTTTCCCCTATTTTTTCGTTGTTTTGGATTAAAAAGTGGGATGCATTTTGAAGAGTGGACCCTTCTCTTGAAATGTTACGCTGGTGTTTCTTGGATTAGTCCGAGCTGTCCAGAGCTATAGGCGATGAAACGTAAGTACTGCCGTTCACTTTGTACAAGTTTAAATGGCCGGTCCTTCAGCATTTATGTTAACCCCTTCCTCTCTGGAGCATTGATTTCAAAAACAAGCTCAGAACATCAATCTTGAGTGTTTTAGCTTTCAAATGATATATAGTTTATGATAATTGATTGGATATTGTTCTAAAACCATGGTAATTAAAAGCGCAGACACGCCCAGCCACGCCCTTCCGGCCCGCCCTCATGCGAATTGGATTACCACAAATGATCTGTGCTGAATTGTTCTGGTCTGGTTCTGTGCATCATTGATTGGGTGAGAACCCTTCAATATTACTGGCTGTGGAAATCAATGGGTGTGGCTCATTATACTATAAGAAAAACGCCATAAGTGACAAGCGCTCTGTGCAACCAAAACGGCGTTTTTTACATTGTCATATGGTAATATGAACGTTGTAAAAAGCGGCGCTTTTCATGCGCACTAAAGCGCCGGCAAATACGGCGCCATTGACGTATTTTTCCGCGTTTTTTTACGCCGTTTGTAATCACAACGGCGTATTTCGCGGCGCAAATACTGTTTAAAACGCCGTATTTGACGGCGTTCGTATGTTAACGCGATTTATCTATAGCATAAATCTGACCCTTTTGGCTTGCCATATTAGCTCGCCGGCTCCCGTTTCCTCGCGTGTAGATCTGTTTTCCTCTCGCGGAAGTGATTTACCGCGCGCACCAGCATAAGTGGTGCGCTCGGTTATTAATGGCATAGATTTGACGCCATAATGGAAGAGTAAACACACAGATACAGCGTTGGGAAGTGCTAATGCAATCGCCTAAATCAGTGGAAAATGAATAGAAATTGTGATTCTGTCTGAAGTAAACATGAGTAAATATATCTATATTTCTCCGTGTATGTGCATCTTTGGACTATAAGCTCTTATTGACACTGTTGTGAACACAAATAAACCGGTGCAGACGTGACTGAATAGGAATGTGTCGTGAATTTCTATTCCAAAAATGACACGTACAGATTTATTATTTTGCACTCCTGACATAAATTACTAAATTACTGTCACTGCAACAATGTTTTATCAAATCCGTGGTCAAATATCGAAGCTAGAGCCTGTAATCTTTCTACTGATGCACAGTTTGTCCAGATCAAGTAAGAGTGTGATGTTTTACGTGCTGTTAAAATGAAACATCATTAATCTGGGGCCGTCGCCGATCTCTGACCGCTAATTAAAGCAAATTGGTTTTGAACCGTTTCAAGCATTTTTTTTCATGAATAAATGTGAAATGTGAACTTGAATGAACATCTCTTGGGCTGACTGTCATCTGCTGAGGAGTGGAAGTGGATGGAGATGTCTGTGCATTTGCTGTGTGTCTGGGCACATGAGTGTGGATAGAGTTATAAATGTCAGATTTGACTAAAAACTAACTAACTTTTCTTTTTGTTAAAAAAAAAAAAGAATGCAAATGATTTATAGATGCATAACTGTTTTTATTGAGCTTTTTGTTTTTGGATACAAATCATCAGGAAAAAAAAATTCAGCTGCTTTTAATTTCAGAAGCAAATATTAAAAACTTTCTTATACTAGAAAGTCTGTAGGTTAGTAAGGGGTCAAAGTACAATCACAATAAATTTGCAAAGTCATATTTTAGTATTAATTGTCAAAGGCTAATTCTTCCTCACCTTGACATTGGTGTGAGAAGATAGGCTGTCACTGCTGATGGTCCTTTTTAGTGTGTTCAGCACATCCAAGCTCATTAATTTCTGAAATTTGGCCTTAACCTCATCTGATTTATTGTCACCAAAACAATCATCCTTAAAAATCTCAATATCGGAGTGCACACTATAGAGTCCTTTGAGCTTTTTGTTCAGGTCTGAGACACTCATCAGGCGTATGCCAGGCTCTGGCTTGTTTTCCCCCATAAAGCTGAAGGAGAAAGACTCTGTGTCATCACTGTTGTGTTTATAACAGACGGCTGTCCAGATGTGAGAGGGCACGGTCACCCTTGCAGAGTCTACGGAGGTTCCCCTGCGTGGTATTCTTTCAGTTTCACTGGGTACAGTTCCTGTGACAATGTAGGCTGTTGCAGAAGCACCACTTTTAAGCTTGTCTTTTAAAAATTTTCTCAAAGTCATCTCCCAATCCTTCCAGTGGACACGGTTGAAACACGGGTCCATAGGTGCAGCGTTGGTCAGTGTAGATGTTGCTGTACGGCCATCACCGCATTGGAAGCTGTTGGTGTTCAGGTGTCCCTGATCAAATCCGGAGTCAGTGTAGTCGCTGCTGATGGCTTGATATTCTTTAAAAGAGTTTTGTTTATTTTTATCCTCTTGGACCATGCAATGAAATTCGGATGTAGGTTGGGAAATCTACAGAAGAGATATTATGTAAGATGTTTAGTTTGATGTTTTATTATTTGTGAGAAAAAACTTGTTTCAAATGTTGTGTGGAAAAAAAGGTTATGTTCTTACTTTCTATGTTGTCTCTCAGTGGATATGTTGAAGAGTTTATAGTACAGTATATGAATGTTCCATAATGCACCATTCATCTGATGTATTTTATGAATTATTTTGAATGACAAAACAGAATGAAATGCAGAGCTTACACTGCTAATGAAAGTCTTTTGTTAGACAGTGAAGTACATAGTTACCTGTGGCTCTAAATACCAGACGTTTGATCTTCCACTGTCCCTTGAGCATGCAGGGTCAAATCTATAAGCGCTGTAGAGAGGAATCCTGTGATGAACCGAGTACAGCGTAGCGTAATAATAAATTGTTTTTGACGTGCACTGACAGATTTTCTTGGCATTTTGATCCATTCCTGTTGGTTCTATGACTTTGTAGAAAAACTCTTTACATTCAAAGTCATTGGATACTTTTGCCTGAGCACTGAGTGCTCTAAGCACAATACAGGTGAGCAGACCCAGAGCAAACATGGTGTGAATCTGCTCTTTTGTTATAGAGTACAGACACCAGAAGTGCAGCTACTTTAAATACGCGGTCGGAGTCAGAGATGTTGCTGAGGGTGTGACTGAAATTAACAAATGAGAAGAAATGAGCAATATGATTGGACATGCTCATAATATGCTTTAATATGCAAAATGTCAATATTCTCACATTACTTAACATTTGTCACAAGTACATTTTTAATTTATATTTTAAAATTCCTTTAATAAAACGGAATGCATTTTTGTCACGCACATACTTTGTTATTCGTTACCTGTCCTTTATTTTGACAGAGAACTACTGGGGGGGAAAAGATATCTACACTCATTAAGAAATTGTTGCGCGTTTTATGAATTCTTTCCTTTATTTTAGTAAAACGTGAGGTACTGTATAATTTCACTCCCATTATTTGGGCCTAACTAAAACAAGAAACGATTAAATTAAACCTTGCCATGATTTAGCTAAATCATTGTGTATCAGAGTGCAAGATTTGCACAGTGTGCGAGAGATGTGCTGATGGGTTACATCATTTATTCTTATTTGTCTACATATTTTTTCTTCATTACAAATCTTCTTTGCTTTTATTTTGCATCATTGCATGTAAAAAAAATAATTCACTTTGTGCATATGCAAAATGTGAAACTGCAATCTTATTCGCAGTCTATAGCATTTTATAATTATTTGTACAATAATATTTAACTTAACCTGCTTTGTATCTTTATTATTTAATGCAAAAGAGATTTATTAAAACAGGTTTATGAGAGTCATACATCCATTTAATCTTGATCAAGAACAACTAATGATCAATGAATTGGAGCGGCATCAGCCGTCAGATCATTTTAAAACATCAAATATAGCCTTAAATTTACAGGTTATAACTGCATCTGTCTCGGATGTAAACTTGTAAAGATTTATTTTTAATGCGGATCCCATACTCTAACCTGAAATAAATGTGCTCTGTTACTATTCATATTCAAGTGTTTGTGCAGAAAATGATTAATGAACATGCATGACAGGGAGGCGCCCGAGCTATCACTTTTTTTTTTTTTTCCTGATAATGAAATAACTGATAATTGGGGTGCCTCACATACATTGTAGTGTACTTCGCCGCAGCTCTCAAAATGAAACGAAGACTTGGAGTTTTGATGCCAGAAAAATTAGGTTTTATTAACAGGAATAAAACCGAAGCCCTCTGCAGAAAAGCTTCACAAATATTCTTTGCCTCCGATATATATACGCAAGACATTAAAAGGGGGAGTTCCTATACATTAAATCACATGTGTACATTTCTCTTGTGTATGTAATTCTATCTGTCCCACAGGAGAGGAGACCATCCAGACTTTGTTATGGTAAAGGGGAGAAAGCCCCCTCCTCATTTCTTCCAGATGTGCTTTGCCACGTACACAGTTTGACACAAAGGCCTTCAGAATATATTGGAAGATTCACTAGATAATTTATAGGCAAAATTCACCTTGATCATGCATAAGTAATTCTGATTAATATCAATAAAAATCCTCTACATTCCTCCCTTTGAGACTTCATTAAGTCTCACAATTTGTTTATGTCTACCCAGAGTGCTACTTCATAATTTAGTCCTTTCAGTTAACACTATCTAGTGACTAAATAAGTCACACAAGTTTACCATCAACGACCGAATGATGCGGCAGCACTCTGGAGGAGAATCAGGACCAAACATCTCTCTCCACCCTTGATTAAAAGAGAGTAAAAGATTCTGTCTCCTTTCTTCCTTTATAGTAAAATACAATGTTAAAAGCATGAGCGTGCAATTGGTTCAGCGCTTGCCTGTGGTTGTCACAGTTATGTATATCAAACACATAAAAACACATTCAAAACATAATACATGGAATGTTCCAAGAAACACTAGTTCGGATCCGTTGATCTTCAGCCCAGATACTTTGCGCATCGTAGAGGGCCATCCTGGGCAGAGGTTAGGCTAGCACTTACACCCAGGATGTGGCTCATCCTTACATCTCTTTTTCATAGTCATCAGAGTCGCTAGATCCATCATCCGAAGTTTGCTCATTTAAGATCAGCTTGTTTAACAGTCCTTCATAATACTCATCCAAGTTTCTTTCTGTGATTACTCGTTGATTGTTTGGGACTTTTATCATCTCCATTTGTTTCACAGTAGCATTGACGACCAATGTTCTTAGTATAGGCAATACACAACAAAATAATATTCCTCCTATCATTATGGCAACTCCTAAAAACATTCCTAGTTTAGCAAACCATGCTCCCCAAGCTCCCAACCTTAGATCAAACCAATCCCACATTTTTCCATCTGTCCCAGCGTTAGTTTTAAGTTCAACCCTTAAGTTTTTCAATTTGGTCATTACTTCAGTGAATGCTCCTTCTGGAGCTGTATTATTTGGTATAAAAGTACAGCATTGATCCCCAAACATAACACAGACTCCTCCCTTTTCAGCCAACAAATAGTCCAACGCTATTCTGTTTTGCCATGTCATTCGGCTTGTTGCATCTAACTGCTCTCCTAATAGTGATAAGGCGTCATCAGTGTAATTAATAAATCTTTGCTGGTTGTAATATATGTAATTGATCCACTCTGTATTTTTATTTTGCGAGATTCCAAATGAATATCGATTCAAATCCTGATTTAACTTCGTCTCTTGCTTTAAACTCATAAGGTATACCTCTTGGTTGGCCAATTGCATCTATATAAACTGCAGGGTCTTTTTCATAGGCTCTTCTCGATCTAGATTTCTCATCTTTTGTTTCTCCTTCATCTAAAGAGATGTGACTCATTTTATGGGTCAATATAACCCTAGTACATAATCCTGACCATTTTTATGGTAATGTTGTCAAAAGGCCATATTCTAATCCACACATCCACCATATGTCTGCCAATGGAATATCAATGTCATCAAATATAGGTGGTGGGCCTTCCTTCACCACTAAATAGTCAACTGTACATTGCGGTATTTGCCATATCTTGCTACACTTTCCTTTAAATCTTCCTACGTTAACATTTCCCTTTTTCTCATAACATTCAAATTCCTGATCTGCCATTAATTGTATTCTTCCTCGCGGCTTTTGTATTTTTGTCTCTTGTATTATAGGCTATTTACGAGTACGTTCACACTGCAATTCAGTAGCTTCTCTGTAGATCGTTGTAGATTGGAGAAACTGGCACCAATATGGGCAAATTGCCATTTTTTGGGTACAGTTTCTAAAGACATTTATCGCTCTGCCTCGTTCTACAAAACATTTACTTCCCATAATATATCTGAATTGCCTTTAATAGTGATGTTATAATTGTCATCTACAATGTGTCTATTTTGTCTAGATATTTTTTCCTCCTCAACTTTTGCTTGTTCGTTTTGGATTACGTTAAAGTCACTACTAGATTCATTTGAGGGCTGAAAAGTCAATTCTTGGGAGGTCTGGTTGCTGTTGGTTATCTCTTGTGTTTGCAATTGAAGGGAAGTCTGATTGCTCTCTACTGGTGGAGCTTGGGGTTGCATTTGGAGAGAAGTCTGGTTGCTTTCTATTATTTGAGCTTGGAGACACATTATTAGATACATTAAGCATAAGAGGATCTCCAGGCACTTTGCCAGATTCGTTCTCTTCTCTTTCCTGTTTCTCTGACAGGTCGACTGGAGCTCCTTGTGAAACCTGTTCTGTGCTGCCATCTGTTTGCACTTCATCCTGTGTTTCAGGTTCCTCCTTGTCGCTCTCTGTCGCATTGTTTACCTGTCTTTTTTCTTCCCTTTCCGTCTTTTTCTTGGGAACTCTCGTGCAGTGGTTTAGGTGATACCAAGTTGTACTTCCTTCCACCTGTACTGCTGTCGGAGTTGCTCTCACCACTGTGTACGGGCCCTCTCTCCTTGGCTCATTCTATTTTCTCCGGAACACCCTCAGATATACTTGGTCACCTGGAACAACTGGACACGTTGTCTCCGTCTCCTCGCTGGGCTCTTTTCTTTTTTCCTGTGAATAGATAGCTTTATGTATGGCAGTTAGTTTCTTCATATATGAACGAAGTTCCATTTGTAACTGCTCTAGAGGCGGTCCTTTGTAGGGACCTCTACAATGTGGCGATGGCATAGACCGACCTGTAAGCATCTCGTGAGGTGTTAAATGCGTGGTGCGGTTAGTTTGCATGTGATAGCTCATTAGTGCTAGAGGCAAAGCATCAATCCAATTAAGTTTAGTACTCTCACATATTTTGTTTATTTAGGCCTTGATAATTCCATTCATTTTCTCTACCTGTCCTTGACTTTGAGGATGGTAAATGCAACCTAGTCTTTGTTTTATTCTTAATTGTTGCAACACTTGTTTTACAGTTTTTTTGTATGAACGCCGAACCGTTATCCGAACTTATTTCTGATGGTATCCCAAATCTAGGACTTACTTCTCTTGTCAGAAATTTGATTACTGTCCCTGCTCCTAGATCTGCTGACGGTACTGCCTCCACCCATTTGCTAAATCTATCAACGATCACCAACATGTATCTTTTACCTTGTACTCGCTTTATCATGTCCACGTAGTCTAGGACCAGATGTTTAAAAGGCCCTTCCGGCACCGGTATGTGCCCTATTGGTGTCGTTATTCCTTTTCTCACGTTGTACTTTGCACAAATTTCACATGTACAGTAGACAAAAATTCATCTACTGTTGCATACAAATAAGGAGACCAATATCCTTGCTTTTTAATTTTTCTTATCACTTCCCCCCTTGCGCAATGGTCAAAACCATGCGCATCTGCGATAAGAATATTCAAAAGTGAAATTGGTGCAACCATGTGTCCTTCATGTGTACGCCAGATTTCTTGTGAGTCTTTTTTGGCCCCCCTCTGGTGCCACATTGACTGCTCATAGGGGCCCGCTTGTTGCTGAATTCGAATTATGTCATCCAATTGCGGTTGAGGTTCTATAAGTACTACAGGTGTTAATACTGCTACTTGACATCCTGAAGCCTTTTTAGCCTGTAAATCTGCTGCATTGTTTCCTTTAATGACATAATCATTTCCTTTTTTATGTGCTTGACATTTGATTATTGCTAATCTTTTTGGTAGCATCATAGCAGAAATTAATTGCCCTATTTGATCACTATGTTGGATGGGAGTCCCATCGCTCTTTTTGAAACCTCTTTGTTTCCACACGGCACCAAACAGGTGACATACACCATGAGCATATGCTGAATCAGTGAAAATGTTAGCAGTTTGTCCCTCTGCTAACTGACATGCAGCTGTAAGAGCTTTCAATTCAGCTAATTGAGCAGAACAAGGTTGTACACAATGCTGTGATATTACTGGTACAAATTCTTTCTTGTCTTTCTTCACTACTGAATATCCTGTATGATTTCCCTCATGGTCTCTAAAGCTAGATCCATCTACAAAGTAAGTAACTTCTGCTTCAGGAATGGGTATTGACTCAAGATCTGGTCGTAATCTAGTAAATGCCAATGACTCATTCACACAATCATGAGGTTTTCCTTCAAAAGACAATGGGATCAAGTCTGCTGGATTGACTGTATGACATCGCTTAGTAGTTACGTCTGGATACGTCAGTAATGAGGAGTAGGCCAAAATTCGAGCCTGCGTTAGAAAAAATTTTCCCTGCTCTAATAATTCCACAGTTTTGTGATGTGTGTAAATGGTTACTGGGTACCCCATAGTTATTGTGGAGGCTTTTTCATAAGCATAATATACTGCCGCTAGGCCTTGTTGATAACACGGAGGATAACCTTGCGCCACATTATCCAGCTTTGTGCTGTAGTAAGCTATAGGCTGTTTTTTCCTTCCACTGCAAGTTTCCTGCATCAGTACAGCTGATGCATAACCATCAGCTCTGTTGGTCACATACAGATGAAACATTTTATTATAATTTGCTGTTCCTAGTGCAGGTGCCTGTTGTAATTCTTTTTTCATTGTTTCAAATGCCAGTATTGCATCTGTGTTCCATATTAATGGATTGCTCCGATGCTGAATTCCTGCCTGTTTCATCATTTCTCTCAATGGTCCTGTTTTTACTGCATAGTCTTCTATCCAGTCTGAACTAAAGCCAGTCATCCCTAGAAAAGTCATCATTTGTCCTACTGTTTGAGGCATCTGCGTTTTACTTACACCTTCTAATTGAGAGGGTGCTATAGCTTGTGTGCCATAGGCAATCAATCTTCCTAAGTATTCAACTTGAGGTTGACAATACTGTATTTTGTCTTTGGACACGTTGTGTCCTCCTTGAGCCAATTTTGTTAAGACTTTAATTGAGTCTTTGTGACATTGTTCTAACGAAGAACAACAAATGATTAAATCATCCATGTACTGTATTAGCGTTCCGTCTATTTCAAGATCTTCTAAATCGGCCTTTAGCACTTGATTGAATAAATGCGCCGAGTGCTTATATCCCTGAGGAATTCTTGTATAACTATACTTTTTTCCTGCATAGGTAAACGCAAACAGGTATCTACTCTCCTCTGCTAATGGCACGCTGAAGTAGGCAGAGCAGAGATCAATTACAGTAAAGTATTTAGCATCAGGAGGGACATTCGTTAGTAACGTGTGAGGGTTTGGCACATCAGCTGGCAAATCCTCAACTATTTCATTGATTGCTCGTAAATCATGAACAAGATGCCATCGGTTTTTGTCTGCTTTTAGTATAGGCATAATTGGAGTATTACAGTAACTAAATGTTTCTATTAAAACTCCTGGCTTCACTAATCCTTCAATATTGTCTTTTATGCCTGCCTCAGCCTCTGGTTTTAAAGGATATTGTGCTTTTCTGGTCAGGCGTGCGTCTGGTTTGAGTTGAACTCTTACTGGATTAGCTGATTTTATTAATCCTACATCAGTATCATGTTGTGACCACAATTCAGTTGGTACCTGTCTCTCCATTTCCCTAAACAATTTAGTCTCAGTATTGTCTAGTAATTCAGATGTTGTAGGCATCTGTGTTAAATTCTTTTGACTGATTTCTACTTCCTGTGGAATACCCAGCAAACTGGTTGCACACAAAATTTTGATGTAATTTTTGTCAGCTGAGTGAAAAATCAACGGATGTTCTGTTGATTCCCATTTGCTTTTTCTTGCTTCTCTCATCATCGGTCCTAAATCCTTTGTTTCCCAGTTTTTTCCTACATATATTGCAATATGTGGGACAGAATCAGTTACATTGAACCATTTTTCTACAAATTCACTGTTTGGAATATTTAAAGCCGCTCCTTGTTTACCTATTATGATATACTCAGAGACTGTTTCGACTTTTTGACCTTTTGTTCCCTCCTGCCATTTTTGTTCTATTTTTTCGTCTCTATCTGGATCATAAATCATTGTACAATGAAATTCTGATTTTGTTAACCGCGCTTCAGGAATCTGTGCTTCAATAAACTTTCCCCACTTGTTTACTGTCTGTCTCACATCTTGTTCTATCTGTCCTATCCAATAGACATTTGCTTTTGGCTCTGCAACCAACATTTGTATTTCTGTCCCTATTGCGTCGATAAATATTCCTTCTGGCGAACACCAAATTTGTAACCCCAATTTGCATAATGCATCTCTTCCTAACAAGTTGATAGGAGTTTGATTTGATACAAGAATGGGCATTTTTATACTTTGACTTTTGTTTGTAGACACACTGGAGCTGTCATCGGAATTAATTGCATTTGTCCCGAGAATCCTACTGTCTTTGTGAATTTTCCAGACAAGGGGAGATGTGAAGCATATTTTGAATTTAAACAAGTAAAAATTGCTCCTGTGTCTAACATCATGGGTGTGTCTTTACCTTCTATTTTAATTTGCATGATAGGCTCTTGATCTGCTTTAGTTGTTAACATTGGTAACTGGTTCTCCCCTGTAGAATTCTCTGGGCACCCCTAGTATCCCTGATTTGGTCCCCTCCATGGGTTAACAGGGCCCTCTCCTGCACCTCGATCGGACTGGTAACTTTCCTGCCTTTCACCTCGAGGGTACGGTTGGTATGACAAGGTGGGACAATTATATCGGATATGTCCGGGCTGATTACACAGCCAGCATAAATCCGGAAAGTCAGTATAAGGTCTGCCTCTTCCTCTCTGGCCTCTCTGCACTGGCCTTTTTCTCCATCCCACTGGAGCTGGCTGTTGAGGGTAAACATTAATTATTGGCACAGGCGGCTGGTGTGTGTTCGGGGGGCCTGCTGTAGATGGACTTGGCTGAATAATTGATTGTGGAGCGCTTACAGGAGACATAACTATCATTTGACCCTCTTCTTCTTTCATCATCGGAGATTGTATCTTTTTTTTATTTTTCTTTGTCAGCTCTTCAAGCTGTAGTTGAGTTAGCTTGCGCTGTAGCTCTTTCTCTTGGGTCTTGAGCTTTAGTTCATTCTTTCTGTGTTGCTCCACTGCATGTGTCACATGATCACAAAATTCTTTATGAGTTTTTGAGTTCAAGCCCACTACATCATCTAGCCTGCTTTTTACGGCTGGAGGCATGGCTTCAATCACAGCTTGTCTGAATAATGTAGCCATCAGAGGATCCCCCTCGGGATTTATTTCAGTCTCTTGTTTCCAGTTTTTTTAACTGTCTCTGGATATACACGGCTGGATTCTCGGTATCACCCAGTCCAGATCCCCTGAGTGTCTTGGGATCCAGTCTGTTCAGATACTCAAGTCGCAATGCTTGCCATACTGTTGAACGAAATGCATCAAAAACAATCCCATCCATATTGTGAGAGTTCACTGCTCTGTCCAGAGCGGCTGCTTGCAAAATTTCATCCAGCTTTGCCCCTCCTATGATTTTTGCCAGCAAGGCTTTAATGTCTCCCACAGCCAAAAGTTTGCCTGTTGTTTCTTCTTCAAAAACCTTAATCCATTTGCCCGCACCCTCGTTGATTTCTGGCAATCTTGTTATCAGTCCCTCCAGGTCCTGAGAAGCCCAAGGGACGTATTGTCCCTGCGCACCTTTAATTAAAATCGGCAGTTGTGCAGCCAGCGGTCTAAGTGTTCCTCTTTCTCTCCCCTATTCCCACTTTCTTACATCAAATATCTCTCCTTCAACACTAATTTCCTCATTGCTTTCAAACAGCTTACTTCTCTGCCTCTCCAACTCATTTTCCTTTTGAATTGTTTTGCCTGATTCTCTAATTTTTTGACCCATCTCTTGTTCAATCATTTCTACTTGTGCTTTAATTTCACGATCTTTTCTCCTTAATCTTTCTAACACTTCCTCATATCTTGTTTTATCTTCCTGGTCTGACTTCATCTGGTTTAAAGCTAGTCGGGCTTGTTCATAACAGTCCATAATCAGATTTTTTTCACTCTCCTTTTTCTGTTCTCTACTCCCTGCTTTTACATTTGGCTCAAATTCAACTTGACCTTCGACCTCTATTCCTCCCAACACATCAACTTTTCCCTTGAGAAGCGGTAATAGCCTTTCTCCTGACATATAAGGAGGAGGTTGAGAAAATAGCATCTCTTTTTTGCATGTTTCTTTATCTGCCTCTTTTAAAAATTTTCCTGGCCTGCTTTATATTTTTTAAGGTGTTCTCACCTTCCTTTTTAAACATAGCCAACACTTCCTGTTCTTTCTCTCTCTTTCTCTCTCTTTTTTCACGCTTTTTACTGACACATTTTGGTTTGTAGTTTTTTACCAGTTTCCATTTCCTCACACAACGCTACATCAAACGTCCCTTCCTTAGGCCATTTTGTCATTATATTTTTTGTTCTCTTCTGCCACTTGTCTGAGATTTTATTTATCATGTCTTTACACAAAGGATATTTTAATCCTAATATCTCTACCGGAGTAGCGGCCATATTTTTCCTTTCAATCTGTTTGGTTTTATTTGTTTTAGTCTACGTATTCTATATAAAAATGTTGTCACTATTTTTCAATTAATCTTATCCTTTAGTTAATGACTTACTCCTTTTATTTTAGTCTTTTATTCTATCTGATGTATATACTCTTTCTTTATATTTTTCTTTTCAACTTTATTTTATGGTCATACAGTATTCATAAAATCTTCAATAATTTTTATTTACTTATTTTTCGTCTCTTACTTTTTATTTAATGTGCACTTATTATTTTTAATGTTCTTTATTTAATTCCTATCTTAATATCTCTTCTCCACAGCGCTGCTCTTCAAAATTTTCTCCCCCTCCTTTTCTCTTTACACAGACACCCAACATAAGGTCTTATAACACATCTGGATTCAATCTTTATTGGCCCTATTCCTATAAACACTCATACCACTAAGTCCCTTTATTTCTGTTAATTATTTCTTTCTTTATTTATTTATTTATCAAGGGCTCATACAATTCACACTGTATCCCTTTATTTATAGGGCTCATCATTCAAACTTTCCCCTCTATTTTTAAAGGGTTTATTCTTTCAATCAAACCTCTTGGGCAAGACAAGAGCTGCGGCCCCTCTCCACTTGGGAAAAAGGCACACTTCTCTCCTCAAACCCAATCGAAATTTATTTGTTTCTCATTCACTCTCAGTCTTTCACACCCACTCTCATTCGGACACGGACACAGTTTCAAACATCCTTCACACCAAAACAACAAAACAAGGCAAAAGCTTTTTTTCTCTCGAGTTTCCACCTGCTCCAAAATACTGGCTCTCTTACTGTAATCCCTCTTTATTCTCCCCTACGCAGTAAAAGAACAAGATTCTGTCAGGAATTTTTACCTACCCATTGCAGACCCCTGTAACCTTACAATTTTTTTTGTCTTTTTTAATTTTAATCAGGGCGGTATCATAGGTCTTGCGCGCTCATTCACTCACATCTTCTTCATGTTAATTTCTGCAAGATTATTTAAACCTTTAAAAACCATTTTAATAAGAGACAAATTTATAAAATTTTCAAAACTAAGCAAACTATATTTTTGCAAAATATTACAATGATGCCATCTATTTGGTTTCTTATCCAAAATTTTTTGTGTTTGTTTATATAAAAATCTAACAGGTTTGATAGTCAGTTGAGAAACCTGGCTCCAGACAGTCACACAATAAGATAAATGCGAAAAGACCATTGCATGCATGTATAACTTAGCTGCTTTTAGAGATATATACGATCTAATCATGTAAAAACAATTCAAATTTGTTCTGATTGTTCTACACAGCCTCTTTACATGCATATCAAATTTCAAATGAGAATCTAAAATAACACCTAAATATTTAAAATTTTTAACTGTCTCTATTGCCTTTTGATTGATCTTAATTATAAAACCACTCATTTCCTTTGTAGCGCCAGAACGAGTCAGACAAAACTAAGATTCCATCAGAACATCGAAACATGAGGAGCTGAAATTCCAGGAGAACAGGACAACGTCGTAAAGATTCCTATCTCCGACTTCTGGAGCAAGCCTAACCAACTAAGCCTCTTCCTGAACAGCTTGCAACATTTAAGACAAAAGAACACTTATTGCTAAGTCCAACGTAGGAAGGAGATCGTCAAATTTGGGGTAAATAGTCAAGATTAATGGTCAAAGAGATGGCCATCACATGTGTTCCACGAGAGAAATCACGAGCCTCTTTAGATTGACTTTTCCCCCACACATACAAGACAAAGACTGAGACTGAAATTCCTTTGTCCAAAGAACATGTCTTTTGGTCTCCACAGAAATACACAGAGACTTTCTTTTTCATAAGCACATAAAATCATCCTAAAAGGACATCTCTAGGCATAACACTATATTATGTATGTAATCACATATTAGACTATCATGTTTTAAGCACATGTTATGTATGTCTTTCTAATAACTATTGAATGACTTTAAGGTTAGTCGTGTTTGGTATGTATGAGCTCGACATTTCTAGCTTGAAATGTTTCTTTCAATTAATTCTGTGTCAAATGTATCATATCCTGGTTATAGAAATCACATCCAAAAGTATACTTTGCAAGAGTGTGTAAAATTCAGACCATGTGACTGATAACACGCTGATTTATGATGGAAGGAACAACCCTAGCTAAGATAATAGCCTATCTAATTGGTCAAAACACCAAATGGGATGTGTCCAAAAAGCCGAGTTTAAAACCTCAGGACAGCATCAAATCCCTCTCTTTCCTCTCTTCCCTTCTCCCCTTCTTCTTCTCGCCGCGTTTTGACGCTGTTTTAGCGCTCTTTGAGTGTGCTCTGGCCTACAGGCCAGTTGCTACTTAACACCACGATGAGAGTCTCGTTACTCATTTTATTCTTTTACTTTAGTTTCTTTTCTTTCCGTTGAGTCTCGTGTTCAAAAGTTAAGTTTGCCGCAAAGTCCAGCTCGACTGCACCCGCTTCAAACTTCAACCAGCGACTGACTCCAAAACCATCCTCAGCCAACGCCCAACCATTGGCTTCCCAAGACATCACTTCAAAGACTACTGAACTTCCAGCCAATCACCAACTCGGGAAAACCCCTTTCCTGCAACCGACGGACAGAAAGGAATCCCTGTAACACAAGGCAATGCAAGTAAAACAACTCCAGATTCTGGCTGGTGCATTTAATATAAATTTTAGCCTCATTGAGAAACTCAATGCGAGGGTTAATTAAGTGATTGATGGTTGTTCAGGTCTATGCAATAGCATATTGCTATGAACTTGGGATTTCACATTCTCATTCTCTAAATTCCTCCTTTCTCTCTTTCTGCAATGCGTGAATGTGTGAATGCGTGTGTCCATGTTAGATTAGTTTGTTTTAGGTTTATATAAATAAAGTCTTATTTATATTGAAAAGAGAAGTATCTTGTGTTTTGTGCTTACAAGTTAATGTCTTAATCTGCCGATCTTATTACTGTGCTTATTAATAGTGTTTTCACTATATTTTAGATTTTAATATCCAGTGCAGAATTAATGTTATACGGCTCGTTCAGTGAATCGCTGCCGACTCAGTGATCAGCCGCAAAACAGTGATTCTGTTCAAATTCCCTATAAAATCATTAATGATTTAAATTATATTTATGTATCAAAACCCTACACCTTCCTTCTAATTGAAATACAGTTTTTGAACTGTTCAAGGTCAAACAGTTGTTTTGCAGCCAATGTGACACACCAGTCATTTCATTTGTTAATATATCTGCAGCTAAACGTAGAGTATGTGCTGATACATAAATAACTGTGTCATCTGCATATAACTGACATTTAGTTTGCTTGCAACAATTTGGTAAATCATTGACATATAAAGAAAACAACAATGGACCCAAAATTGACCCTTGAGGGATACCCATCTCATTGTTTCGTAAAGCTGACCTTGAATTATTTATTTTAACACACTGATCTCGATATTCTAAATATGATCTAAACCAATTTATTGCCTGCTGAGAGAAGCTAAACAAATTCAATTTATGTAGGAGAATTTCATGATTCACAGCATCAAATGCCTTTTTAAGATCTAAAAACACTGCACCTACTACACTGCCATTATCTAAAGCTCCCTTAATAAATTCTGTGAGAAAGCAGTTTGCCATTTCTGTCGAATACTTAGGCCTAAAACCAAACTTTTTAGAATGAAGTAGATAATGTTTTTCTAAATAGTTGATAAGTTGTTCAGCTACCAACTTTTCCAAAATTTTAGAGATTGCAGGGAGAATAGAAATTGGTCTATAATTCTGAACCTCATCAACTGATCCTGCCTTAAAAACTGGGGTTATAATAGAAGTTTTCCAATTTGTGGGGAATTTACTTTCTCTAATAGATAAATTTATCAAATTTACCAAGGGCTTTAGCAAAGAAGCACTATATATTTTTTTACGAATGCGGTATCCATTCCAAATATATCCTTAGCCCTTGATTTATTCAACCGATTAATAATTTGAAATATCTTATCTTCATCAACCTCAGAGATATAAAAGGATGAGAGTGTCATTTATTGCATTTTGAGGTAATTGTATAGGTTCAAAACATATAGTAAGCTCTTCTACAGACTGGATAAAATATCTATTAAATTCATTGGTAATTTCAGTGCTATCAGTACTTAGTCTTCCATTTATGTGCAGCTCCAACAATGGTTTTCTTTGTATGCCCTCTTGTTTAGAAAGTTTGTTAATGCACTTCCAAATAGATTAGCTATTTCCTCTTGATTCTGCAATCAATTGCTCAAAATATGCAGTTTTCGCCTTCTAAATAACTACTTTATTTCTTAACGATTTAAAATTTAGGATATCTGTCTGTGTTTATGTAAGCAAAGACTTTTTCAAAGCAATATCTCTCTTTTTCATTAGTTGATGAACATCTGAATTTAACCATGGTAGGGATGCACTATTTTGTCTACATTTTAACGGTTGTGTATACTTATGAATAATTTTTTCAATGGTTCTCATCATAATTTCACAGTTTTTGTCCAGGACGCCAATTTGTAATGCATCATCCCAATTAATATTTTTTATATCATTTTCAAATCTTGTAATTTTACTCCTGGTTTAAAAGTTTGAGGAAAATTACTCTGAAAACGTTTCTTCGTTAATTTTCTAACAACCAGGATCATGTTATGGTCGGACAAACCTGTCAGAAGATTATATGTTTTTATTACCCTTTCAGGTTTATTTGTAAATGCCAGATCAATAAGAGTTTTACTTGTTTTTGTTATCCTTATTAGACCTTTTATTAACTGGTTAAATTTATGTTTTGCTGTAATTGATTTCAGTTTTTGCTTACTACGTTTGTCTGACCAATTTATGTTAAAATCTCCAAATAAAACAGTTTCGGTACGACAAATTAAAAACTTCAACATTTCCTCTAAATTATAATAAAAAGAAGTATCATGTGAGGGTGGATTATACAGAATCACAACATTAAAATTAATTTTTGGGGACATTATAACATTTAACGCCAAACATTCTAATCCAGCAATATCTAGTTTTACCTCAGCACATTTAAAAGTATCCTTAATATAAATTGTGACTCCCCCTCCTCTTCGTGATGGTCTATCCTTTCTGTAACAACTATAACCAGGAACATCAATCATGCATGTTGGTGTATTGGTAGACAACCAAGTTTCACTCAATGCTAAAAAGTCCAGGTTTGAGTTCATAAGCAGATGCTCAACTTGATCCCTCTCAGACAAATAGCAATGATATTGTAGTCAATAAAACAAAATGCATTTGAATTATAATTAACAGGACAATGTGTACAAAATGGTAACTAATCGCTCAAAAGTCTGAAAATTCCTGTTTATTTTATCTGTCAATCTGAGGCGTTGCTATGGGTTGCGTGACTGATAATCCAGTCTGTTCGGAAACCTAGGCTCTCAAGCCATATATGGCATATATGGTAAAAATCCATGTATTATATATTTTAGAATATTACAGAATTCATCAATGCCTGTTTGTCATGTATCATCATGTCACCAACCAATCATGATCTGGCACAAGTTCAAATTTCATTGGACAATACGTGAAGTGGAGCAGTCATTTTCCGTTCTTATTCATAAATCGGTTGAAAATTACATGGGACAGACAAGCTTATTTGTGGAGCGATCTGGATCTTGGGTTTGTCTCATTTTATAAATCAAATTACATCACTGAGAAAATGAATGCTAAATGACTACAAAAGCACGGCGCAAAACCGTGCAGCGCCAAAAGTCGCAATAATGGTAATCAGTATTCAATTCACTTAGCCTACATTTATGTATGTTGCACTGTTTCCTATTTGATGAAACTATCATAGTTAATGAAGCCCAAGTGCCACCTACAGGCCTATTATGTGAAGTGTAGGCTGGCGAAATGGTGAGGTGAAAGGACTTTGCCAGCAGCCATATCACCCTGTAGCCCAAGCCTGGTTGCCCACTGAAGCTAAGCAGGGTTGAGCCTGGTCAGTACCTGGATGGGAGACCGCCTGATAAAAACTAGGTTGCTGCTGGAAGAGGTATTAGTGAAGCCAGCAGGGGGTGCTCACCCTGTGGTCTGTGGGGGTCCTAACGCCCCAGTATAGTGAAGGGGACACTATACTGTAAAAAGCACCGTCCTTCGGATGAGACGTTAAACTGAGGTCCTGACTCTCTGTGGTCATTAAAAATCCCACGTCCTTCGAAAAAGAGTAGGAGTGTAACCCCGGCATCCTGGCCAAATTTGCCCATTGACCTTTGACCATCATGGTCTCCTAATCATCCCCATACACTGAGATTCCCCCCCTTTCATGTAAAGCACTTTGAGTACCCAGAAAAGCACTATATAAATGTAACTAATTATTATTATTATTAGGGCCCGAGCACCGAGTTGCGAGGACCTTCTTGGAATTGCTCCGTTTATTCTTCTTCTTCTTCTCCAAAGTGAATCGCATTTTTGAGGGCCTAAACATGCTCCAAAACTCATGAAACTTTGCACACGGATCAGAACTGGCAAAAATTTACATCTGATATGAGTTTCAGAAGTGGGTGTGGCAAAATGGCTCGATAGCGCCACCTATAAAATTTCAAAAGAGTGCGCCTCGAGCTACGTTTTATGTACATGCACGAAAATCGGTACATACGTGTAACACACCATTACCTACAAAAAAAGTCTCTTGGTACAAAATCCAAAACCCAACAGGAAGTACGTTATTTTGAATTTCCTGTTCAATTTTTGTGCAGTTTTTTGCAATTTCCAGGCTTCGTACTTTGACGAATTCCTCCTACAGTTTTAATCGGATCGTTTTCAAATTTGCTGAGCGTAATCATAAGGCCTTTGCGATGTTAAATTGCGAAGATCTAGAGTTTTCGTCAAGGGGTGTGTCCCTGGCGGCCTGACAAAGTTTGATGTTTTGCCATGAAACAGGAAGTTTCTGTAACTCAGGCAAGCAATGTCCGATCTGCCCCAAACTTCACCCGTTTCATAGGAGTTCAGTCCTGAACACATCTGCATGCTCATATTCAGATATAGTCATAGCACCACCTGCTGGCAACAGGAAGTGACATGTTTACCCTTACGAAAATTAACCATGGTTTTACTATAGTAAAACTGTAGTTAACCATGACTGTAGTACCCGTGGTTTTTTGGTGCAAACCATGGTTTTAAAAAAACATGGTTCTGATACCATGGTTTTACTACAGTTATATTGTAGTAATATTATAGTACAACTGTAGTAAACCATGACTGTAGTAACCATGTTTTTTTGTTTTAAAAACCATGGTTCAAGTACCACAAATTAACTGTGGTTGTAATACCATAGTTTAACCATGGTTTTACTAAAGTACCTCAAATTACATTTAAGCCTAGTTATTCAACAAACATCTACAAAATAAAAACAGAATGACAAGTTACTATTCTATGATACAGGCTTTATTATAGCAGTTGCATCATCTGAAACAAAATATTGCTGTCACATGACAAAATGATTCAGAACTATGAACTATAACTTTATTTAAAAAATAGTGATAAAGCACTGCAGAGGTAGAGATGGTTTTCTGCTAATTTACAAAATAAAAATAGCTAATTTTTTCACTGTAATAATGCATTATCTCTATAGAAATTAATTACATGTTGTACAAAGAAACATGACTTAGTGTTCACACACAACATTGTACCACCGACCTCTTTAACAATATCTTATGTAGGGCTGCATGCAACTAACAATTTTTTTTGATAATCAATTTATTTGTAGATTTTTTTTTATTAATGCTAGTAATTGGATGACTAAATATATATATATATATATATATATATATATATATATATATACACATTATTTTTTAATTAAAATAATTTTCATTATTTTCATTATTCATTATTTTAAAGAATGTAATTTCACATCCTGTCTATGAAAACAAATATAATGAATGTCTCTATGTAGGCTCTGCTGTTCATTATAAGCATTAAAGTGTTAAAATACAAACATTACATTCTAAACCTAAAAACAACAGATTGCTTGTTATTTTGAAACAGAATTTAAAACAATTTAAACAAAAAAACAGAATGTTAACTTGTAAGAGGTACGAGGAACAAACACAATCATTCGTCTGAACAGAGTAATTATATTATATTATATTATATTATATTAATGGACAGTTCCAACAATAGTGCCTTTACTGTTACTGCTCTCTTAAATATGATTACTTGTGTTACATGTAGGGTTTTAAACTTACACTTAATTTCTAACAAAAAAATATTTGAGCAAAATGTGTATTTTAGTCAGAATTATGAGCGGCCTGTTTGTTCGTTGATGATTATTTTAATTATCGATTAGTTGTTGCAGCCAGGCCTAGTTTTATACAACCTGTGAACACAAGCCCAACACAGGCAGATGTGTGCAGTCCATCGCATTAACAACCTTGATTATAATATCAATAAAGGTTCTTTCATTGGAAAAGTTTTACACATACTACAAAATACATTCACAAGAAATGAGAAGTACTTTAAAGAATGTTTAAAATGATATCAACTCACATGAGAAGATTTCAGTCATTTCAAGCCTAAAGCAAGCTGATTTATTCTACATCGAGTCACCTCATGGGGGCGGATGAAGGCCAGATGAATCCTCCACACTTTTACTTGAAGGAAATGCCCCTTTTTTCAAAAACTTCTCATGGTGCATACATGACAGTAGTTGTCAGTATGGAGTCTATCATATAGTCCAGTAGGTCACAGTCCACCTTTGGTTTGGTTGTCTTGATCCTCACCCCATATGGTCTCAGGACCTAAAAATGAGAAGAATATATATATACACAATATTAATAAACAGTTTGCTGGAATAGTTGTTATTGGTCAGTTGCACACTCATCTACACTCTTAAAAAAAAAAGGTGCCAGAAAGAACCAAAAAGGGGGTTTCGCAGCGATGTCATAGAGGAACCTTTTTTGGCAGGTTAATGTCAGTACCTCATCATCCACTACTATGTCCTTTTTCATCCTGTGGAAACACTGGTGGTTCAAAGAGTTCCCGCTTTCACAGTCCTTCTGATGAATGGTTGAGGCTGGGTACATAGGTTCCTGTAAAAAATACAAAAAAACCCCAACCTCTCATTAGTTTCTTAATTTTAATAGGTTTAGCACAGGTATAATGATGCAAAATGACAAACAACGATAATGGAAAGGTATTTTTAAGCTGAACAGCAGTCAGAATAGAAACAAAATCAAAGCAAGTCAAAGTATTTTGGAAGTTCATGCATCCATCTCTTATCCTCTCTAGGGTCTTGGGGGCTGAAGCCTATCCCAGCATCTTGGGCCACAAATCCATCCAATTAATGGTATTTAAGCAATATAGTAACAATTATACAGTAACTGTCAAGATATTGGAAACATGACAGTGTTTTTGGGAGAAAAAAAATCTTCTGCTCACCAAGTCTGCATTCATTTTATCAGGAATACAGAGAAAATAGTAATATTGCAAAATATAATTACACGTTAAAAAGAACTGTTGTCTATTTTAATATATTGTAAATTGTAATTTATTCCTGTGATCAAAGCTGAATTTTCAGCATCATTACTCCAGTCTTCAGGGTCACATGGTCCTTCAGAAATCATTCTAATATGCTGATTCGCTGCTCAAGAACATTTCTGATTATCAAAACAGTTGAAAACAGTTTTTGCTTCTTAACATTTTTGTGGAAACGGTGATACCTTTTTCAGGATTCTTTGATGAATAGAAAGTACAATTAACAACATTTATTAAATGTATTAAACAATTTAGTAAATAGAAAACTTTTCCAACATTATAAATGTCTTCACTGTTACTTCTGATAAATGTAACACACCCTTGATTAATAAAAGTATTAATTTCTTTCTTTTCTTACCACAAATGTTTGAATGGTATTGTTTCCATAAAAATGTTAAGCAGCAAAAACTGTTTTCAACAAAGGTAGTAATCAGAAATGTTTCTTGAGCAAATCAGCATCTTGGAATGATTTCTGAAGGATCATGTGACACTGAAGACTGGAGTAATGATGCTGAAAATTCAGCTTTGATCACAACAAAAAAATTACATTTTAAAATATATTCACATAAAAAAGTTCTATTTTAAAGTGATAGTTCACCCAAAAATGAAAATTTGATGTTTATCTGCTTACCCCCAGGGCATCCAAAATGTAGGTGACTTTGTTTCTTCAGTAGAACACAAACGAAGATTTTTAACTCAAACCGTTGCAGTCTGTCAGTCATATAATGCCAGCCAATGGGCACAGAATCTTTGAGAGAAAAAAAAAACATGCACAGACAAATCCAAATTAAACCTTGCGGCTCGTGACGATACATTGATGTCCTAAGACACGAAACGATCGGTTTGTGCGAGAAACTGGACAGTATTTATATCATTAAGATATGCATTTTGGTCAGGGACTAGGATTTAAACCTTGTCATCAACTGGGCAAACATCTTTAGCTGTATATACTTTATTTTGTCTGTGTAGAATAAATGTTTTTTTGGTTTTTTTTAATGGTCAAAAAAAAATTCTAAACTGGTTGGATAAACAAAACTGAAAAGTTGTATGTGTTATGCCTATTTTAGAGGGAGGACTTTCAGTGGCAGTGATTCTCCAAGCACTTCAACAAGAGAAGAATTGCCAGGACCCTCAACTGCACAATCATCCACATCGCTATCAGCAGGTTTTGCATGACACATTCTGCTTGGGTAGCCCTATTGTACTGCTGTGAAATGTGCATCTATATGCATCGATTCAAACTTTTTTTCTGTTGTAGCTTTGTTTTTAACCTTAGATTTGTCATACCACTACACTGTTAGACATTTCTGTAATTTCTGCAGTTATTTACTGTATATCATCCAGTATAATACTGCAAATTCCCTTTACAGTAAATAACTGTACTACCCTTTGCATCATGGGAATTTTCTGTGACGTCAGACCCCACATACAGAGACTTACTGTATTTTTTAAAAATTGCTGTATACTACTGTATTTGCTGTAACGGCCTCTTTGACGCCATTCTATTGAAGTTGTTTTATTTTCCTAATTTCTTACATTTGAATTGACACGATTTGCCCTGCAACGCCGCAACAGCTTGGGACTGACTACACTGGACGTGTTACATCGCTTGTAATGACTGGAAAATCCATTTATCCTTCATGTCAGAAACAGCATGAGCGCTTGGAGTACTACTGTATGTCAGAAATATACCGGGGCATCACTTTACTGTCCGCATCCACTGTAGATAGTATATATAATGGGTTCTATATTGTCTTTGAGACGAGTCGCGCCACTTGCTTCCGAGGAAGCAGCGGGGCAGCGCCGAGGGTTTTTCCCGGGCATGAACCCGTGAGAGTGGAAGAGCTCCGGAGAAAATTTACGCTGTCTCTATGCACCTTACGAGAGAATAAGACCAGCAAGCAAGGTAAAAATATATGTACGTTTGTCTGTGTGTTTGTGTCAGATTTTTGCACACCAGTTTAACCCATAGTAACGTTTACCTGTCAACATGGCGGTAACAAACTTACTATGGTAAACTGTGCTGTTGTTTCAAACGACTTTTGTCAGCTTGTTGAATTAACGAGCAACGCTTATCTTATATTAACATTAGGTTAACTAATGTGAAATTTAGTTCAGGTGTTAGAAGTTATTGGCCAGTAGCCTATTGAGAAAATAAAATCGTATGTTAGCTAAGATAAACTAGTTTATGGCTAACTGCCTTTTCTAGTTTTAGAATTAGTTTGTCATAGTTTTTAACGGAATTTAAGATTTACTGCATTTTTTGTATTTGTGTTTTAAAGGCAACTGCAATGAAGCATCAAGAAAGACATGAGCAGGCCAGCCACCCTGAGACTGATAATTCATGGTAAGAGAACAACTATGGTTTTGAGAGATTTGTGTACTCTATATGAGGTTTGCCTTTTAAAAGTGTGTCATTTCTACTTCTTGTTTTTCAGAGAAGACATTTCTGTCACTAACAAAGTGGATGGTGAGCAAAGATGGTGGCCACGTTTTGGAGCAGCACCTGGGTTTTGCAGAGGGCTATGTATTCTTTGGCTGCTTGTCTTTTTTTCCCCATTATGTTTCTGTTGCCTAAAGATTCTTTGTGAGGATAAATCCAGAGGACACAACATAATGCACTGCAAAACGTCCTAAGACAGGAGAAATGGTGAAGATGCACTGTTCCAGCATTGGAAGACTGTATTTTTAAGCTTTATACATGCAATGTTTTAAATAAAGAATTTGATATTTTGTAATTTTTGGGTCTGTTTTAAATGAATGCCAGTAGTACCTATGTAGAGTAAAAATAAAATGAATTCTATATAAAAAATAATCAAATCTAATGAAATCTTTATTAAAATGAATGAATTACAGTAGTACACTGATGAATTTGATTTTGTACAGTAATTTACTGTAAAACAGTACAACTGTAAATCAAATACAGTTTGCTACTGTAAATCAAATATAGTTAGCTGCTGTAAATCTTAATTACAGTTACTGTTAAAACCCTTTGAAATGTCTAACAGTGTATGCTTGTAAAATGTCCTTTGCATAAATTGTGAATTTCTTTTTCAGCATGGAAAAATGAAATTGACCCAGAGAAAGCATCTTGAATGTTCTGTGAGGAACTGCTCTCCCAAAATGCACACTGTCCATCTCTGTCACTACTCATCAACCAATTTGATACTGTGGATGAGCAGGACAGTACACTAATTTCATTTTATAAAATGAACAGTGCTAACTGGTCAGCTCCATTTAAATGTAGATTGACAGGTATTACTCACTGTAATTATTAAAATCGTTATTTGAAGCAATCATTTTTCTACAATTTGTGCAATGTACGTCAGCTTGCTGTTCTTTTGTTTTTGTTGATTTCTATTTATGAGATGCAGCTGTTGGCAAAGGAGTCAACCATCATATTTTGTCAATGATGATGCAAAAACTGAAGACTGGTTTCACTTTAAATTTGGGTTTGTAATTGGTTGCCATTCTTTTCCACACACACCCACACCCTTTATTTATATATTGATCACATTTTCTCCTCATTCTGATGGTTAATGAAACAATCAACTGGGGCTCCTGATGTTTTTCTGCATGATTTTATGCACTGCACCTCTGAAACATGATTGGCTGATTAGATAATGGATGATTGTTGGTCTCAGACAAACTGCTTTGAGTCCACCTGCCCATTTTAACCCAGAATTCTGTCTGTGGAGTAGACCTTTGAACTTAAAGAACAATGGATACCTTTAGAACCTTGAATATGTAGAACCAGCAATATACAAGTCTGTGCAGACACTTGATAGCGCTGGTCTGCTTCTGAAAACAGTTTAATTTTGAATTGGTTGTTTCGACCACCCTTTTACAGACACATTGAACTGTTTTGCAGTTCAAAAGAAGCTACAATGATAATTCGTCTGATATTTGCATTTGAGATAATCTTTCAATGTTCTCCCCTCAGAATAAAAAACACCATAAAAGCAACTAAAACTGATTCCTTCCTTATCTTGCTCAGACTTTATTAGTCCAGTGGTGGATTTAGTTCGGTAAAAATATACCTAATGCAGAGAATGTTATGGCTTTTAAAAAATTATCATTAAAGATGATTGTCTTACAGTTCGTATTTTTCTTAAGGTTCTTCTACCACAGCCCTTTTTGAGGGGGAAAAAAAACAGTGTCCCTTCTGCATGTGCTGTACTACGGGACAACAACCTGTTCCAAATGGCTGGCCAAATGATAGGTCATTCTTTTTTACATGGAAGTCCTTGTCTTTCTGGACTGAGTTTACCTGTGGTCATCCTTCTAACTGGAGGGAATACTGACAGTGCGGTTTCAGCTAGACCACAGGGAAATCATAAGTTTGGTGAGTACTTGCAATGTAATGAAGTACTTTATACAAAAAGGAAAAATCTTGTACTAAAGATGTCACTGAACCATTGTGTAATACTTTTCACAATTTCAATTTGTTCTTGCAGCTCAAGAAATGAAGAAGAAATGACTCGATTGACAGATCTTTGCCTTTTCTGGGATCTCCCTGTTCCATCGTTGGGTAATACTGTGACTGGAGTCATTGAAAAAGATTCTTTCTCCGTTTACCTAATTGAAATCTAGTAACATGCTGAAATAAAAGCATGTGTTAGTACAGTACTAAATAATGCTTGTAACACACTAGCAATAGAATATCCGAGAATTAACTGTGCAAAACAATCTAGCACCTGACTTTCTGTCTGTCTATCATTGTAAATTATCCTTTTCTGTGTGTGTATAAATTTAATCTTTTTTTTTTTTTTTAGACGAGGCTTTTTCAAGCCAACCTCAGAGTTTGTCTATGTTTTCAGGTACTTGGATGTGTTAAGTGCAAGAATAAAGATTTGAGAAAAGGCATCAAAGACACCGGCATCTGGCCCCTTCTCTCCCAGAGACTAGACAGTCACCACATTGTTTTCCCAAGGCAGTCAGTTAGGGACATTACATCACAGGTAAGTATACTTGTATATGGAATCTGGTATTCTGTGGTATTAATTCTGGTATATTTGGAAACTTGGTATTTTGTTCTGCATTCACAAAAACACTACAGGAAAAAAACAGTTAATCTTCTGTATAACTGATTCTATCATTATAGATTACACAAATTATTGTCATTTTGGGGTAGTTGTTATAATGCCAAACTTGTTCTATTAAAAGGGTCATGAATTGCATATAAAAATGTAAAATTTGCATTCATGTTTTGACAGGCCTAAACCTGTGGACGGTGTGGATGATGCGGACAATGACGACTCCATTACTGTTCAGAGAATGAGCGTCACAGGCTATATGCAGGGGCGGACTTAGTGATTTGGGGGCCCTAAGCAAATTTCAGGTACGGGGCCCCAACACAATAACTATAATGCTCTTTTACACGTAACCCTTATTTTGCTCGCTAGCTCTCTCTCATTATAGCTATAATTATTATTTATTGTAACTATTACCCCTTCACAACTTTAGTAGCCTAAATAAGTAGTCAACCTGATGCTGTTCTAAAGCCATATTAGTCGTGCCTAATGGTTAGGGAGTCGGGCTTGTAACCTGAAGGTTGCCGGTTCGATTCTCGCGCCGGCAGGAATTGAAGGTGGGGATTGCAAATGAACAGCACTCTCTCCACCTTCGATACCATGACTAAGGTGCCCTTGAGCAAGGTACCGAACCCCTAATTGCTCCCCGGGCGCTGGAGCAAGGCTGCCCACTGCTCCGGGTGTGTGTTCACTGTGTGTGCGTGTTCATTTGCTCACTACTCACTGCTGTGTGTGTGCACTTGGATGGGTTAAATGCAGAGCACAGTTTCGAGTATGGGTCACCATACTTGACAATACGTCACGACTTAACTAACTTAATATTAAACTACCTTATTTTTTTCGAAGAACAAAAGAAGACATTTATAAAAAAAAAAAAAATAAATGCTTGCACTTGTCCATTTAATGACTTGTAAACTTCTTAAATCTTAATTAAAGTGTCATAGAAATTATCCCATGCAACTCGTTCCGTATTCCAAGTGTTCTTAAGGCATACGATAGGGTTTGCCGAGAAACAAATCGAAAATGTAATCTATGAAGCGAAAATCTCCAGTCATTGCATTCGTGCATTTATACGCATTTTTAGTTTATAGTTCATTTGCATTTATTGTTCGCTAAAAGCACACAAGAGAGTCATTTTGAAACATCAAGAAAAATAAAATTATGACTTAAAACAATAATTTCTTTACTGAGGTGAATACTGTTCTGAGACAAGTCAAAACAGCTTAGAATGCGCGCAAAAAGCACTCCGTCTATAATCATTAAAAACTGTCACTCACTTCAGTTCATCGCGATCTCGCGACGTTCCGTTAATAAGCTCTCTGCACAATGAATCTCTTATTTACATCTTATCTACACGGTGTTATATAATGAGAGGATTCACAAGCTTGCAGAACTCCGCACTAGGCTTGCTGCAATAGACGGTGTTGGCGGTGATACCGGTGTTAAGTCGCAACCGTCCCCCACTGTCGTTTTGATTTTTTATTTTATAGTAATAAAAATAATTTAGTTCAGTTAGAGGACACTATAATTAAAACTGAACGCGGCTGCATCACAGATCAGATTTCATTTATCACATGAGGAGTGAGTCAAGCTGACTGACAAGAAGAGTGAGGTGAAAAAGACAAGACAATGGCGGAAGAGTTTCAAAACGAAATGTAAAAGCGCTTCTTTTAAAATTATTTTGGATTTTGAAAAGCCTGTTGACTTCTGCCATTAATCTAAGTGATAATGGACGTTTTTTTAAACATTCGTTTCTCATAGTATTTGCTGTGTGGTATGTGTGGTACATTTATGGTGTGTATGCCGTCCGTGCCTCCAAACTTTCTTATTGCTTTTGCTAATAAACGTTCTACGTTTCATAATTATTTGTTCCTCATTCTTTACTGATTTTTAGTTTTGTATACCTATTTAAACTAGGTTAAACTTTAAAAAGTTATTTGTTATTTTATATCAGGCATAGGCTAGCCTATAGCATGGTGTATTTTTATTCATTTTGTTAATAAAAGTTATATGTTCTACGTTGTATTTTGTTGTTGCTTGAATTGAATTCAAGCAATTGATGCCGAATTACCGCTAATTTAAAAGTGAAAGTAAAATGCGCATGGTGCTTGTATAAGCTATTTAAGCAAAGGAAAGTGAGGGAAAGAGGGAAAACTCAAACGAACTACAAGCAAACAACTGCTTGACGCCGAATTGCCGCTAATTTGATAGTGAAAGTAAAATGCGCACGGCTATTTAAAACCCAAGGAAATCATGGGAAAGAGGGAAAACTCAAACGACCCCCCACCACGGTGATACCGGTATTACAGGTGTTGTCACACGTCGATTAACCGGTGGGAAAATATCCTCACTGTCACAACCCTACTCCGCACCTGACAAAAACTCGCCGTTTTGAGTGGTGAGTGAACAAGAGGATATTGTTGTGCTTGTATACCGATTAAAACATCCCAAAATCCCTCATTCACATCTTCATCACCCATAAGTGCCTTGTAAGTAACAAGTGCATAGTTACCTCTTATCTGGATGGATGCTGTTAGAAGATCTGGATGCTTTCCAGCCGGTGACCGTCTTGGCTCAGTCGAGTCCGTACCACTTGAAGCTCAGTTAAAAGGTTTTCAGGTTCAGATAACAAGTTATTATTATTAATTAATCACTCAGAGACTTGTTTAAAAAGGTTAACGAATCACCAAAGCATTGGTTTCGTTTTATTAAAAACAAATAACTCATAAGCAAATAATAAAAATAACAACGAGTAGTCTTCACCACGAAATGTCGGCCCTGACACAAAGTCTTGCAAGCCTTTATATAGTTCTCTCTGTTACTGCTTGTGACTGCCTCCCCCCTATCATGCAGGAAGCATGACCTTTTGTGCCAGAGTCTGTACAAAGTAATGTCAAAAGTTCAAAAGGAAAAATTATACCATCTCTAGATAGCGAACGTGTCTGGTTCTATTTTAAACTATAGCAGAAGATTGTGACACCTGCTCATAACATAAACGATACATAAGCCTATATGTCTAAACCACAATATAACACCTCTAGCAGGTGTTGAGAGCATCTTATGCCACGGTTAGCTAGAAATTCCATCTTGCATCGAGATACAAAATGCATCCTCTTGCTTTTAACCGTCATGTTACAAAAATAAGCATAGCATTTATATAGCCGTTAAACCCACAAAGTTATCACCACCTGCAATTTCAACAAAAGATATACTTTTACACATCTTTCCACACTCATATTTTTATAACAGGCGAATGGAGTTTCACTGTCTTTAAATCATTTGTTAACTTTTGTAGTTCAGCTGAGAAATCACATAATTCAATTATTTCTCTCATCAATTTCATTATCGTCTTATTCGTTGATTCTTGTTTCCTTATCAATCTCAGAATTGCCTTCATTTTGAAGATGATCTTCTGGTCTTCTCGCTCTCTCTTGTGCCCGTCTGCGGCGTTCCTTCTTCTCCTGTTTCTTGACCTCCCTACTCCAGTCTCTTTGTATTCCTTGAACTAAAAAAATCATCAAAATCAACTTCTAGTTTATCTGATCTTTTCTTAACGGTCCTGTTAGAGGGTTGGTCGGGAAATCGCATATCAGATGAATTATAAAATAATTCTACAATATAGTAATGTTCTTAAACTTAGATTCATTTAACAATTTAGATTCATTTAACAAGATTTCTAAAAAGACAAGAGGTCAATGTGTTTGAACTTTAACAATGTTTTAAATGTTAAACCATTTTATTTGCCAGTTAGTATACATTTGAATGTCGTCTTTTAAAACAGTAAAAACTTTTGTAAGAAAGGAATATCAAAGGAATAGTGCACTTTAATGTAAATGCTGTGTGATTGTTTTTTAGAACTAAATCAATTTCATTTTGTATAAGACGTAATGTTTTGCCCAAATATAATGTATTTATTTTGTTTAATGTATATGTAAAATTTATAAACAGACCTGGTTTTGATTCCCACTGACTTTCATTACATGGCCCAAAACATTCAAAATTAATCTTTTGCTACACTGAAAATAGAAAATCATACAAGTTTACCATTTTTTGGTGAGCTCTTCCTTTAGTAGAAAAGTTGCAATAATGTTGAAAAATTGTTAGAGTAATACCTGTTGGTATATACACTACTTTGTTTTTTGAATGTTGAAAACATGTTTAATATTACCTGCTGGTATACAAACAAACACATCACTTATGTGTTATACATGTTGTAAAAAAATGGAATGTGAAGTACACAATTTAACTTCAACATGTTCAATACCTGTTAATTATTTTTGTGTGTTTTAAAATAAACTCCTATTTTCAAGTATTAACGTGAATAATCTTATTGTATACTGGGTAAACATGCAAAATGAAAGCTCCATATATGCAGAGTAAGCAGGTTATACAACTCTATTCTGTATTTAAAAAAAAAAAAGACCATTAATGTATAGCCCAATACAATCACCAATATAATCACCACAAAAAAAAAAAAATTATATATATGTATATGTGTGTGTGTGTGTGTGTGTGTGTCTGTGTGTATGTGTGAATCATTTGTAAACCAGTTCTAACATAAACTGAAAGCTCCTGATCTAAATGTTAAGCAAACAATATTTTGTTCTATTAGACAGATTGATGACACTCCATTTTGTCAATAACCACCCTGTTATTGGAAACTTTCACTCAAGGATGGAATTAATCATGATTTACTGTGAACGTAGTGAATTTAGACATTGGTATCTGTAACTGAAAACTATGGATTTTGAATTATGCTGCATCCAGTCTGCTAGGTGTCACTGGAGCTTCAATACGACATAAAAACAAGCAACACTTGAAACTTATGAACCCTACTACAGGTGCATCTCAATAAATTAAAATGTTGTGAAAAAGTTAATTTTTTCTTGTAAGTTATTTCAAAAAGTGAAACTTTCATATATTTTAGATTCATTGCATGTAAAGTAAAACATTTCAAAAGTTTTTTTGTTTTAATTTTGATGATTAGAGCTTACAGCTCATGAAAGTCAAAAATCAGTATATCAAAATATTAGAATATTTACATTTGAGTTTCAATTAATGACCATCCCTACAGTATAAATTCCGGGTATCTTTTGTTCTTTGAAACCACAATAATGGAAACGACTGCTGACTTGGCAATGATCCAGAAGACGAACATTGACACCCTCCACAAAGAGGGTAAGTCACAGAGGGTCATTACTGAAAGGTGTGGCTGTTTACAGAGTGCTGTATCAAAGCATATTAAATGTAAATATTAAGTTGACTGGAAGGAAGAATTTGGGTAGGAAAAGGTGCACAAGTAACAAGGATGACCGCAAGCTTGAGAATACTGTCAAGCAAAGCTGATTTAAACACTTGGGAGAGCTTCACAAGGAGTGGACTGAAGCTGGACTCAGTGCATCAAGAGTCACCACGCTCAGATGTCTTCAGGAAAAGGGCTACCAAGCCACTTCTGAACCAGAGACAACGTCAGAAGCATCTTACCTGGGCTGTGGAGAAAAAGAACTGGACTGTTGCTCAGTGGTCCAAAGTCCTCTTTTCAGATGAAAGTAAATTTTGCATTTCATTTGGAAATCAAGGTCCCAGAGTCTGGAGGAAGAGTGCAGAGGCACAGAATCCATGTTGCTTGAAGTCCAGTGTGAAGTTTCCACAGTCTGTGATGATTTGGGGTGCCATGATTGGGGTGCCATGTCATCTGCTGGTGTTGGTCCACTGTGTTTTCTGAAGTCCACAGTCAACGCAGCCATCTACCAGGAGATTTTAGAGCACTTCATGCTTCCTTCTGCTGACAAGCTTTATGGAGATGCTAATTTCATTTTCCAGCAGGACTTGGCACCTGCCCACACTGCCAAAGGTACCAAAAGCTGGTTCAATGACCATGGTGTCTAACCCCATGTTTTCTGGGTCTATGAATCCATTGGACTTGTCTAAATTGCACTGACATGATTGCATACACTACAGGTGCATCTCAATAAATTAGAATGTCGTGGAAAAGTACATTTTTTTCAGTAATTCAACTCAAATTGTGAAACTTGTGTATTAAATAAATTCAATGCACACAGACTGAAGTAGTTTAAGTCTTTGGTTCTTTTAATTGTGATGATTTTGGCTCACATTTAACAAAAACACACCAATTTACTATCTCAACAAATTAGAATATGGTGACATGCCAATCAGCTAATCAACTCAAAACACCTGCAAAGGTTTCCTGAGCCTTAAAAATGGTCTCTCAGTTTAGTTCACTAGGCTACACAATCATGGGGAAGACTGCTGATCTGACAGTTGTCCAGAAGACAATCATTGACACCCTTCACAAGGAGAGTAAGCGACAAAGATTCATTGCCAAAGAAACTGGCTGTTCACAGAGTGCTGTATCCAAGCATGTTAACAGAGAGTTGAGTGGAAGGAAAAAGTGTGGAAGAAAAAGATGCACAACCAACCGAGAGAACCGCAGCCTTATGAGGATTGTCAAGCAAAATAGATTCAAGAATTTGGGTGAACTTCACAAGGAATGGACTGAGGCTGGGGTCAAGGCATCAAGAGCCACCACACACAGACGTGTCGAGGAATTTGGCTACAGTTGTCGTATTCCTCTTGTTAAGCCACTTCTGAACCACAGACAACGTCAGAGGCGTCTTACCTGGGCTAAGGAGAAGAAGAACTGGACTGTTGCCCAGTGGTCCAAAGTCCTCTTTTCAGATGAGAGCAAGTTTTGTATTTCATTTGGAAACCAAGGTCCTAGAGTCTGGAGGAAGGGTGGAGAAGCTCATAGCCCAAGTTGCTTGAAGTCCAATGTTAAGTTTCCACAGTCTGTGATGATTTGGGGTGCAATGTCATCTGCTGGTGTTGGTCCATTGTGTTTTTTGAAAACCAAAGTCACTGCACCCGTTTAACAAGAAATTTTGGAGCACTTCATGCTTCCTTCTGCTGACCAGCTTTTTAAAGATGCTGATTTCATTTTCCAGCAGGATTTGGCACCTGCCCACACTGCCAAAAGCACCAAAAGTTGGTTAAATGACCATGGTGTTGGTGTGCTTGACTGGCCAGCAAACTCACCAGACCTGAACCCCAGAGAGAATCTATAGGGTATTGTCAAGAGGAAAATGAGAAGCAAGAGACCAAAAAATGCAGATGAGCTGAAGGCCACTGTCAAAGAGACCTGGGCTTCCATACCACCTCAGCAGTGCCACAAACTGATCACCTCCATGCCACGCCGAATTGAGGCAGCAATTAAAGCAAAAGGAGCCCCTACCAAGTATTGAGTACATATACAGTAAATTAACATACTTTCCAGAAGGCCAACAATTCACTAAAAATGTTTTTTTTTTAATTGGTCTTATAAAGTATTCTAATTTGTTGAGATAGTGAATTGGTGGGTTTTTGTCCAAACTGTTGCTTTAAAATTAGAAGCACACAATTCCCTACAATATAATTATATGCTCAAACATTAAGATTTGTACTCATGGAAATTACTAAAGTAGTCAAACCTGTTCATTAGAAGGGGGTGACCCAATACTTTTGGCAATATAGTGTACTTATGGAATACATGATTTTGTGAGATTACTGTAAGGTTTTATCATTGTTTGGGGTGAACCAGAGATGTAAACGATTTAGCCTATGTCATGTAACTCCTACTCAGTACGTGTTTTTGGACACATAGCCTTTTTTTGCTAAAACACAGACTTGACATTCAATGTAAAAGTTATTGCACCCAAAATTATCTTAAATTGGAGTTGTATAACTTTGATCATGAACAACTCTGAATTAGCCCAAACAGATGCCTGTGTGTGAACCCTCTAAAATGGTCACTCATTTCAATTTGAATAAGGTAATACATATGTAATGCATCCTCTATAGATGTTTTTGAGTATAAAGGTGGCATTATACTAAACCCAACAAAACTAAATTCACAATTTTCAGCAATTCAGAAGATGGTGGAACAGAATACTGACATTTGATATTGCTTGCCTCATTGAAATTTTGAAATGTTGTTGGCAGCATAGTGTATACCATTTATAAAAATAAAAGGGGTTAGGGGTACTGAACCTTCACGTGGCAGCCCTGTTTTGACTAATTTTACAGTACCACACAGTTCTAAAGAATTTATTCTTTATTGTAATCAAAAGAATGGGTATGAACCACAGAAACCACCAAGACTAGGCAAAACGATATGAGAAAGGAGAAATATGCAATTACTTAAGGGAAATTGTACTTATTTTTTGCATAAATATGCTTGTAACCAATTGCTTTAATAATTACTTACATTTATATAGCGCTTTTCAAGGCACTCAAAGCGCTTTACATTGTGGGGGGGAGTCTCCTCATCCATCACCAGTGTGCAGCATCCACCTGGATGATGCGACGGCAGCCATAGTGCGCCAGAACGCCCACCACACACCAGCTTACTGGTGGAGAGGAGACAGTGACGAAGCCAATCAGCAGATATGGGGATTGTTAGGAGACCATGATGGTCAGAGGCCAATGGGCAAATTTTGGCCAGGATGCCGAGGTCACACCTCTACTCTTTTCGAAAGACATCCTGGGATTTTTAATGACCACAGAGAGTCAGGACCTCGGTTTAACGTCTCATCCGAAGGACGGTGCTTTTTACAGTATAGTGTCCCCATCACTATACTGGGGCATTAGGACCCACACAGACCACAGGGTGAGCACCCCCTGCAGGCCTCACTAACACCTCTTCCTACAGCTACCTAGTTTTCTCAGGAGGTCTCCCATCCAGATACTGACCAGGCTCAACCCTGCTTAGCTTCAGTGAGTAACCAGTCTTGGGCTACAGGGTGACATGGCTGCTGGTGTTAATATATAGTTAATATATAACTATAATTAATTGTACTTGTAATCACTTATCTATCGTGCAAATATGCTAATTAGAATATTACATGGCCAAAACATGTATCAGGCATCAGTATTCCTGGTCTAGGAGGAATACAAAGGAGTAATGGTCATTTTATGGACCTGACGGCCGCCATTTTGAAAATGGGGCCTTTCTTGGAGTCAAACTTTGGTAAACTTTTAGTATGTTTTTAAGTACATCTGATACTACTGTAAACCACTGAGAAACCTTTTGTTAGAATTTTTTGGGGTCAAGCCATGTTTGCAGCTGACTAATGGGGAAGAAAGGGGATTTAAGTGACTTTGAACGTGGAATGGTTGTTAGTGCCAGGCGGGCTGGTCTGAGTATTTCAAAAACTGCTGATCTAATGGGATTTTCACGCACAACCATCTCTAGGGTTTACAGAGAATGGTCTGAAAAAGAGAAACTATCCAGTGAGCGACGGTTGTGTGGACGAAAATGCCTGGTTGATGTCAGAGGTCAGAGGAGAATGGTCAGACTGGTTAGAGATGATAGAAAGGCAACAGTAACTCAAATAACCACTCGTTACAACCAAGGTATGCAGAATACCATCTCTGAACGCACAACACGTCGAACCCTGAAGCAGATGGGCTACAGCAGCAGAAGACCACACCAGGTTCCGCTCTTGTCAGCTAAGAACAGGAAACGGAGGCTACAATTAGCATAGGCTCACTAAAATTGGACAATAGAAGATTTCTGCTGCAGCATTCAGATGGTTGGGTCAGAATTTGGCATAAAGAACATGAAAGCATGGATCCATCCTGCCTTGTCTCAACGGTTCAGGCTGGTGGTGATGGTGTAATGGTGTGGGGGATATTTTCTTGGCACACTTTGGGCCCGTAGTACCAATTGAGCATCGTTTAAACGCCACAGCCTACCCGAGTATAGTTACTGACCATGTCCATCCCTTTATGACTACAGTGTACCAATATTCTGATGGCTACTTCCAGCTGGATAATGCACCATGCCACAAAGCTCACATCATCTCAGACTGGTTTCTTGAACATGACCATGGCCGTTTCTCAATACCGAGTACGCAAAGTTCAGACTTGCATCCTCGGTAGTTCGGACTTCGCAAGTGCGACTCGGGAGTGCTAACTCCCGAGGACGGGAGGACACAAGTCCGGTAATTCCGCAAATGGAACAGCAGCATACTTGATAACATCAGTCAGCTTGCCTAAGTTATCTACACTGTATTACAATACGACGAAATACGATATCAAACACCACTGCCTCTTTTTATTTTCATGTAATCATATTAATAGTCGCAAAAATATAGTTCAGGAAACACATATTATTACCGTGAAACGAAATATTATATCAAACAGCGTTGGTTCTTTTCTGTTTCATTTAAAATATTAATAGCTTCAAAAATGTGGTTCATGCAACGCATACACACATTACAATAATACGAAATGATATCAAACACCACTGCCTTTTAGTTTTCTTCTAAATATAAAACACAACCCTCTTTTTGTTTTCATTTTAAAAATATAAAACATTAATAATGTGGTTTAGGTAATATGTGCACATATACTCTGATCCACTATGTATAATAAAATGAAATATGACAAGCACAACTCTGCCTTTTTTGTTAAATGTACGTTTTAATGAACAATAATAGCCATCATAAAAGTATAAAGTATAAGAAACTTATGTAATAGGAAATAAAGACAAAAGCAAACAATTCAGCCACATTAACAAAGTAAGCGCTGTATTATGATTAATAAATAAATAATTTATGAAACATAACTTTGTGCTCAGCCAAAACGATATGACCTGGAAGAAATAATAGATTAGTGAGACTAAAGATTGTCTGTTAGATTTACCTCATGTTTAACCACTAAAGAGACATCAGAGCCAGCGGCAAATGTCAGAAGGACTAGCCGCGGTGAGGCTGCTTTCGGTGGATACATGAACACAGAGCGCCCGGTGATCACATAGAGTTCACGTCTCTGAATTCGGCGAAACAAATTTTCAAATAGGCGCTATCTTTATAAATAAACCGTAGATTTCAGTTTTAAACAACTACATTCTTGCCTGAAATACTCTTAGAACGGCATTTCATGACACAATAACAGTAATATTTTGAAAATTTTGCGGTTTTCCCCTCTGGGATACCTGGTTGCCTCAAGTTCGCACAAGTCACCTCTGGATGCATCCTTGATAAAGGGGGCGGAGCAAGAACACATCCGGGGATTTGAACTGTACTTGGCTAGATGTAACTTTGAATTGGAACAGTACTACTTGGGTGACGACTGATGACATTTCACAAGTCCACAAGAACACAAGTACAGACAAGAACGCATATTGAGAAACGGCCCAAGTGATCACGTGGGCGACCCCCGTCATGCATTCCACACTCTGCACAAACACCTGAATATGGGCCAGTAGGCCTACTAGAACACATTTATAGGTTTATTAAAATAATTCACCAGTCTATCCGAGACAGATGCTGTTATAATTTAAAACTGAAGCTATTTGAGTTTTAAAATGATAATGGACCGATTCCTCTACAAATTTATAATTTGTTGTTGATCAAGATTGTCATTATAAAAACTTGTTTTAATTCATGGATTAAATAATTAAGATACAAAACTGGTTAAGAAAATATGTTGATTATATCTTACAAATATTTATATAAATAGCCTAGAGCTGCGAATAAGACTGCAGTTTCACGTTTTGCGTCTGCATAACAAAGTAAATTATTTTTAACGTGCAATTATATGAAATAAAACCAAAGAGGTATAATGAAGAAAAATATTTAGACAAAAATAAGGAAAAATAAATTCATTTTTAACTTATAGGGTATAACCTACATATATATATATATATATATATATATATATATATATATATATATATATATATATATATATATATATATATATATATATATATATATGCCAGTGGTGTAAAAAATGTCTGCAGAAAAAAATAACAAAATGAATAAAACATATAGCTAGGCCATTAAACATTTGACAAAGCTCGAGTTAAAATGTTTTGTCAGTCATTCATCTTTCATCTTCCACTAATATTTAGCGACAGACGGATAAATATAAAATAATGAATAAAAATACATTTTAGTTACCCAGGTACAGTTACAGGCCTGTTCCACTCTGTGAGAGTGCAGGCGCAGATCTCGGATTCCTCTAACCAAGTTTCAACCTGTATCAGACGTTATTATTTTGATCAGATGTGCCGGCTGTGTCGGTTGATAAGCCAACATGATTTCGACGTTGAATCGATGTTTTATTTTCGATGTAATAATGTTCTGATGTACCAACCAAATAATGAACGTTGATTCAACATCAAAATTTGATTGACGACCGATACTGACCGTTACAACCAAAAATCGACGTTGAATCAACATCTGCTTGCTATCTGGGGCCCCTTTAAGACCTGCATGCATCTAATATACAGAGGCATGGATCCGTTTTCTCTCAGGTGTTTACTTTCAGTTTAGACATAACCAACTGAGTCTATAAATAAACCTTGTGTGTTTTGTCAGTATTAGTGCAAAAGATAACTTAGTTCAGTAATCAGGCACTGTTTGACAGGCTTTAGCACGCGCGCTTCGGACTTGGGTTAAGTTGGTTTTATATTCGCACATTCGGACTTCTGCGTTTAATTACTTTGTTAACCGCACTACATTGGACATTCAGCGGACATTCGCCAGCAAGTATGACATTAAAACAATACTTGCCCATTTTGATCGATTGTGAAAAAAATGTAGTAGGTTAACAATGATGTCACTGATTAGAATTTGCAAAAAATAACTTTATTGCACATATAATTAGAAAGTTACTGAATGCGGAAATGTGTGAATGTTGTGAATGTACGAATATAAAACCAACTTTACCCAAGTGCGCTTCGGGTGTACGGGCTCAGAAAAAGCACACGCTGAATAAAACATTTAACCGGCAAGGCTTTAAAGCAGATGCAAATAATGTACATTTGTGACTGCGAATAAGTGGTGTAGAACCTGGTCGAAAAGGACACGCGCACACATAATCTCAACTCAGCACATTCCACGCAGAGTCGTAAAATTAACAAATGACTCGAACAACGCCCAATCATCTGACTAGCGGCTTGCCTGTTCTCCTTATCGCCTCATGAGGTCCATAAATAAGCACAAGTTTGAGCAGAAAATTACCGCGTTACATCTGGCTACCTTTAAAGAACAGAACCTTCAATATTGTTCCTGACCGGTTTACCATAAATAAAGTCGAATAAACAACAGTACAAAGCACGTTGGATCTGGAAATGCTCCAGCACAGACTCTCCCTGAATCCCCTGACTGCTTTTAACCATAATTCAATGATGGTATCAACAAGAAAAGACAAGAAAAGATATACGTTGTCCAGATGCTCAAACCTACACCACGGACATTCACGTGACCTCAAGACCTCATCTTCGTTCTCCCGCCTTCCAAAGGAATGCGCTCTTTCTCCCTTCTTGGGCAAAGAACACCCAAACTTTTATTGACTTTGCCAAAAGGACAATCAGAAGTGACTGCTGCTATTAAAGCAATATACTCAAGAGACAATATATATTAATGTGTATTTTTATGTCTTTTATAAGTGTACTGTGGTTATTAGGGTTTAGGATATTTTTATCTATGCCTTAACCGGTTTAGTAGATAAAATTAGTATATGTATTCGGTATGACAAATACGTTATATTTGATATTGAATTAATGCTTGTCTTGATACCAATTATGCAGCATGAACGAATGTTGACTTTTAGCATCATAAGGCATGATTATAACACTTAATAGAAATCTGCTAGGATATTTCCTCCATGAGACATTTATTAGCAGATAATATGTGCATGGAAAGAAGCTGTGTGGGGCGGGGCTCCGCCCTACAGAGACAATGTGATTGGATCAAACAGTGAATGGGATGGACTCAAATCAGTCCGATAAAACAGACACCCAGCTTTGCTAGCTCGCTGCTTGAAAACTTTGGTCTCGCCTCACTGATCGCGCTGTGAAGCACCTACAGACTTAACATCAGGTCGATCATCCAAGACCTCAACAGTCCTTCAAACTTCTGACCAAAGAAACTTCAAAGCATTACCACTCACGCGCTGCCAGGAAGCCAACCAATCGCAGACAGGATTCCCCAGTGACGTCGCGTGACAACGACACATCAGCAGCCAAATCAGCTTCGGGGTTCCCTCAAGCAACCATCCAGAGAGCAAGCCAGCCTTCAACTCATCTTAAAGCAAGTAAACAAACCAACAATCTCCATGTCTTGCTGAGCTGGTTGAATTAATCTTTAAAAGGACAACAATAGATAAAGTCTTTGTTTGTGACTTCCTCAGGCCAAATTTACAATACTCTTGGAAAAGAGTATTATAACCTTTCTTCAAATTGCAATTACCTTGCCAGAACGTGTGTATAGCCCTATTTGGACAGGACTAGTTTTACAGGGGGTTGTTAGAGAAATGTTTCACAGATGTAGGGTTTGATACATAAGTATAATTTAATTTAGCTCAAAGGGAATCATTTATGATTTTATAGGGAATTTGAACAGAATCACTGTTTTGCGGCTGATCACTGAGTCGGCAGCGATTCACTGAATGAGCCGTATAACATTAATTCTGCACTGGATATTAAAACCCAAAATATAGTGAAAACACTATTAATAAGCACAGTAACAAGATCGGCAGATTAAGACATTAACTTGTAAGCACAAAATACAAGATACTTATCTTTTAAATATAAATAAGACTTTATTTATATAAACCTAAGACATGAACTAATCTAACACATAAACACACGCATTCACATGTTGCAGAAAGAGAGAAAGGAGGAGTTTAGAGAATGAAAATGTGATATCCCAAGTTTACAGCAATATGGGCTATTGCACAGACCTGAACAACCATCAATCACTTAATTAACCCTCGCATTGAGTTTCTCAATGAGGCTAAAATTTATAATTTATATTAAATGCACCAGTTCAGTTAATACCTGAAGGTTACTTGCTTGCGTTGCCTTTGGGTTACAGGATTCCCTTTTATCGTCGTCATCGTTGCAGGAAAAGGGGTTTCCCAAGTGCTGATTGGCTGGAAGTTCAGTAGTCATTGAAGGGATGTCTTGGGCGTTGGCTGAGGATGCGGAGTTGTAGCTGGACGAAGTTTTGGCCCGAGTTGAACTCGGAGATAAGGCGTGGCAGCAAAACTTAAACTGAGAACACTAAACTCGCAACGGAAAAGAAACTAAAATAAAAGAAAGAAAGAATGTAACGAGACTCATCGTGGTGTTGAGTAGCAACTGGCCTGTAGCCCAGAGCATGCTCAAAGAGCGCTAAAACAGCCTCAAAACGCGGTGGCGAGAAGAAGAAGGGAAGAAGGGACGAGAGAGAGATATTTGATGGTGTCCTGAGTTCTTAAACTCGGCTTTTGGACACATTCAATCTGGTGTCTTGACCAATTGGATAGGCTATTATCTTAGCTAGGGTTGTTCCTTCCATCATAAATCAGTTTGTTATCTGGTCACATGGTCTGAATTTTATACACTCTTGCAAAGTATACTTTTGGATGTGATTTCTATAACCAGAATATGATACATTTGACAAAGAATCAGTTGGAAGAAACGTTTCAAGCTAGAATTGTCAAACTCATATATACCAAACACGAATAACCCTTAAAATTGTTCAATAGTTATTAAAAAGACATACATAATATGTGCTTAAAACATGATAGTCTAATGTGTGGGTTACATACATAATATAGTGTTATGCCTAGAAATGTCCTTCTAGGATGATTTTATATGCATATGAAAAAGAAAGTCTCTGTGTAGTTCTGTGGAGACCAAAAGACATGTTCTTTGGACAGAGGAATTTCAGTCTGGTTCTTTGTCTTCTATGTGTGGGGGAAAAGTCAATCTAAAGAAGCTTGTGATTTCTCTCATGGAACACATGTGATGGCCATCTCTTTGACCATTAATTTTGATTATTTACCCCAAATTTGACGATCTCCTTCCTGCGTTGGACTTATCAATAAGTGTTCTTTTGTCTTAATGTTGCAAACTGTTCTGGAAGAGGCTTGTTGGTTAGGCTTGCTCCAGAAGTCGGAGATAGGAATCTTTACGACGTTGTCCTGTTTTCTTGGGGCCTCTCCTGGAATTTCGGCTCCTCATGTTTCGATGTTCTGATCGAATCTTAGGTTTGTCTGACTCGTTCTGATGCTATACAGACGTACTTGGTCAATTTAATCCCGTCCGAATCTGCCATGTCTGTGTTTTTCTCACACAACCTCTGTAATAATTCCAGAGCAAATTACCTACTGTTTTTCAGCAAACTCAGTGATCCTCTGAGAAAACTAATCCCGTCCAAATGCGAATATCTGTGATTGCCGGTGAGATTTTTTTTCACAACGCGTTTCTTTGTGTGTTTTGGCCAACGTGAATTACCGTAGACGCTCTTACCGCGCTCATGTTTGATATATTTGCCTCCCGGCAAGGAAAAAATAAGTAAATAAATTAAAAACAATAATAAAATCAAGAGTCGGATAATAAAATCAGATATTGTAATATCTGAGTCAGGTAAAATTACTAGCGTTCATTTCTGCACTCAATTACATAATGTTTTAATTACATATGCACCTTTATGAAAATTAAACACGGGTTTACTACAAATAAATAACTAAAGTAAAACCAAAGCAACCACACATTAACATGATTTTGCTATACTAGCCATATAGCTTCACCATGGTATTTGTAGTAAAACTGTTATACTAATGGTAATCAATCCGAATGACACGCAATGCACGCATACAGAGCATGTGATCTCTGAAACCCCCACATGTACAAAACAGACCCTCCCACCTCTGTAATAAACACAGAGATGTTAGTCCTGTCCGAATTGGTACATGAAAATCGCAGACGTCAGGTGATAAGAATCGAAACTCAAACGTAGTTTAGAAAACTAGTCCTGTCCGAATAGGGCTTATGTGTATGTGTGTTTTGTTATTTAGTGTAGTTTATGTATCAACATATAGTTAGCAAAATAAACTTTGATTAATCCATAAAGGATCTTATTTCTTCTGTTATGTCATTTTCAAATCAAACTTTGCCCAGAGCCCATGTTACCTGAGCTGATAATAATTTTACCCAACTAATTCTGTATTATTATCGTGGCCACGAAATAAACAGAATTGCTGAGATATACTGGTTTAATGCTCGCTGGACGAGTTGTTAATAAAGTATAAATTATACATTTTGATTAATATCAATTAATCAGATCAATATCGAATTTCTAGGATTTGGTTTCCTAAAGCTAAAATTCAAAATAAAGCTTAAATGAGGAGATAGTCCTTTACAGTGCAGTGTCCCGTGAGAGTAACTCTACCGCTGAGTCAACACTGATGTGATGTGTGTACATTATATATTTAGATGGAGGAGTAAGTAACTGCAGAGCTGATAGAATGTGCGCTGAAGCATATTACAACGTTATTGTTTCATTGGACTAAAAGTGCTCTGTGATGTTGTTCCATGGACCCTTACCTTTCTAACTAAACCGGGATTTCAGCAGTGGATGCGTTTGTGACATGTTATTACGATTAATCTGGTACGTACTGCGTTATTATTAGGCATGTTTTGATGTGCTTACAAAAATTTAGCAAATACATTCCTTAAGCTTTCCATTGAAAAACAGCAATCTATCGTCGATGCTAAAGGCTTAGACCTTTAGAATGATATATAGTTTGTAAAGATTAATTTTGTCCCTCTTCATTTAATCTATTCGTAAACATTGACACGTGCAAATAAAGAGCGTTCAGTGGGTTGGCACCAGGTGTGGGTTTACTTAATTTGTGTTCCGAAGATGAACGAAGGTCTTACGGGTTTGGAACGACATGAGGGTGAGTAATTAATGACAGAACTTTCATTTTTGGCTGAACTAACCCTTTAAGCACAGAAACACTCAACCATCACTGAAATAACATAAGGAATGAATAAGGGACAGTTTAGACCCATGTTGTACATTAGAAGGGTTCTTTCCTGGAGGATTTTCTTAAATCGACCCTGGATCTGAACCCACCAGTGGATCTCCAGATTGAACAGGCTCACAGAGCCCTCGCGCCCAATCCACCAACCGCAGCTAAACCACGCTCGATAATTGCCAAATTTCTCAATTACAGGACAAAAAGAGTTGGTTATCAAAATGGCCTGGGAGAGGAAGGTGATCGAATGGAAAGGTAACAGGATTTTTTTCGATCATGACTACGCCCCTGATGTGCTGTGGAAACGGAGGAAATATCAAGAAGCTAAAATGATTTTGAAGGATCACGACATCAAATTCCAAACGCGATTCCCGGCCAGGCTAAAGGTGTTCTATTCTGAAGGCACAGTTCTCTACAATTCCGCAGAAGAGGCAACGACTGATATGGAGAAAAGAGGTCTCCCGGTGACCGTACTCAGCACACCTTCCTCGCTGAGGGAGCGCGTTCAGCAGCTGACCTGGAGAAAGACCGGCAAGAAGCGCGGTGCACCTGCTCGCACACACCCATCTTACAAAGACAAACTTCTTGCATTCAGACGTTAGCAAACAGGCGATCTGTGAGTGAAAAGAAGTGTTCTTTTCTGTGGGGCTAAAATTGAAGGTACTCTTTTGTTTTGTTTTAAAGCATTTTCATTGTCATTTTATTTACTTGTTTTAAGTTACTCTTCCCGATTCAAGAAAACATGCGTTTTAAGTGCAACTTATACCGAAGGAAAAGACGAACATTTTCTTGGTCGAAATGACTTTATTTACATGGGCCCTTAGTACACTGCAAGTACAAGAGGCTTATCCCATGGAGGATATTTATCATCTTTGCTCATTTAAGGGTCGATATGTTGCGACCTCTTACTTGGAAGTCTTGACTTTATTTTTATTTAATTTGTTTTCGTTTCAGTTGGAAGTTTGGGTTGTTCTTTGTTACTTGTTGAGTTCATGTTCATGGTTAATTCAGAAGGGGGCGTTAATCGACGACTGTTATAAGAGTTTGAATAGGAGGGATCAAAAAGACTTAAAAATATGTGGAATAAAAGAAAATGAGTAATTACATAAAGGTAGCATCATATAACGTAAATGGGTTGCTTAATCCTGTAAAAAGAAGTAAGATTTTGACTAAACTTAAAAAAGAGAAAATCGAGATAGCATTGCTTCAAGAGACCCATCTCAATGTAACAGAACATAACAAATTGAACCGAATGGGGTTTAAATACATTTTCTCTGCTTCCTTTGGATCTGGACATAGGAGAGGGGTTGCGGTTTTAATCTCTAATAAAATTACTTATGAACATCTTGCTGAAATAAAAGACAGAGAGGGTAGATACATAATGATAAGAGGTAGAGTTGAGGGCAACTTGGTCACTATTCTTAACGTCTATGCCCCTCCAGGCAGTAAATGTTCTTTTTTTAGGTCTTTGATAAATCTAATAGCATCTGAATCGCAAGGCATCTTTATTTGCGGGGGGGATTTTAATGTTCTATTAGACCCTAAATTGGATTCTTCTAACACTTCCACTCAACTAACGAGTCCATTAAGAAAACAAATAAATACAATGATAAAAGAAATAGGTCTGATTGATGTATGGAGAGACTTTCATCCAGGACAAAGAGACTATACATATTATTCACACCCGCATACATCCTATTCAAGAATTGATTATTTTCTTGCATTTGGAAAAGACAAATTCAGAATTAAAAATTGTAACATAGGATTAATTGATATATCTGATCACGCATTAATATCTCTTTATCTAAATTTAGAGAATAAACCCAAAAATACTCTTTGGAGACTAAATTCTGGCATCCTGAACAACAGAGCGAGCAGGGAACAACTTGTTTTAGAAATAGAACAATATGTGGAGCAGAATGATAATGGATTAGTCCCCCCTACAATATTATGGGATGCAAGTAAAGTGGTTCTTAGGGGTAAAATTATTGCTATTACATCTAAATTAAAGAAATGTAGGCTTGAAAAACTTAACACACTTACAAATAGCTTAAATAAATTAGAATTGGAAAACAAGAAAGGTCCTAATAAATATTTGTCTCAGGAAATTAAGAAAATTAAAACAGAGTTGGACTACCTATATACTCAGGAAATAGAGAAAAAACTAATGTTTTTAAAACAAAAATATTATGAGTCTGGAGGCAAAGCAATGAAATTATTGGCCAGAAAATTATGTAAGCAACAGGCAGACACGACAATACAGAAGATACAAGACCCAATATCAAAACAGCTATTACATAAGTCGGAAGATATTCAGAGAGTGTTCGAAAATTACTATAAAAAACTCTATACTCAAGCACAGACTGTAGATCCTATTAAAATCGACTCTTTTCTCATTCCATTAAAACTCCCTTTGGTTAGCGATACCTGGAATGCTAAATTATCGGCAGATATAACTGAGGAGGAATTAAATAAAGCAATATCCAGGCTTAAAACAAATAAGTCACCGGGTCCAGACGGTTTTTCATCTGAATGGTATAAGGCATTTAGACAACAACTTATCCCTATTTTATTGCCAGCGTTTAATTGTGTTTTATATGGAGGAGAGTTGCCACCCTCGTGGCGAGAAGCCATTATTTCCGTTATTCCAAAAGAGGGGAAAAACAAACAAGACTGTACAGCTTATAGACCGATCTCTGTCTTGAATATGGATTACAAGTTGTTTGTCTCTATACTAGCTAAAAGGCTTGAATTGATAATGCCAGAACTAATTAACTCCGATCAAACTGGCTTCATTCGGGGTAGGCAAACGCAAGACAACATCAGACGGACTCTCCAAATTATCAGTCATATCCAAGATTCTAATTTACAAGCTGTCCTCCTAAGTCTCGATGCCGAAAAGGCTTTTGACTCGGTCAATTGGCTTTTTCTGAAGGGTATTCTTACAAAATTCAATTTTCATGAAAAATTTATTAAAGTAATTCAAAACATATATTTGAGTCCCACCGCGAGAATTAAAATAAATGATAATCTATCAAAGACCATTACACTGGAGAGGGGCACTAGACAGGGGTGTCCTCTGTCCCCTTTGCTCTTCGCTTTGTTTATCGAACCCCTGGGGCAGTGGATCAGAGAAAACTCAAAAATTAAAGGTATTAACTTCAAAGACGACGAACATAAAATAGCACTATTTGCTGACGACATATTAGTTTATCTAAAGGATCCAACCAAGTCATTGGTTGAGCTATTGAAAACACTACAAATCTTTGGGTCTTTTTCAGGATTTAAATTGAATATTCTAAAAACACAGGTATTAACCTTTAATTATAACCCCCCAAACGAAATTAAAAAGGTTTATTCCTTAAAATGGGATCTTAAATTTATTAAATATTTAGGAATAAATATCCCTAAGGATATGAACAATCTGGAAAGGCTTAACTATGATCCTATTAATAAAAAAATAAAACTTGACATTGCAAGGTGGAATCTTTTACCATTTTTTAACATGAGATCTAGGATTGATTCAGTCAAGCAAAACATACTTCCAAGATTGCTCTTTCTGTTCCAGTCTTTACCTGTTTCCTTGCCTAAAAAGCAATTCTCAGAGTGGGATAAACTGTTGTCCAGATTCATATGGCAAGGCAAGAAACCAAGGGTAAAATTTAAAACCTTGCAGCTGAGTAAAGAAAGAGGAGGGGTGGCCCTTCCATGTCTGCAAAAATATTTTTGGGCAGCACAGTTGAGATTAATTGTATGTTGGTGCAACCCAGAATATCAAGCAAGATGGAAGGACATAGAGAGTGGTTGGTTTGACGAGATCCCTATTCAAGCGATCATTGCAGATGAAAATTTAATTAAAAAGAAAAAAGAAAATCAATGGATTAAGGTAACTTTTGAGATTATTAGAGAATATAATTTAAAGGATTCTGTGAATGTATTGAAATGGGCTTCATACGATTCGGATTTTAAACCAAATACTGTAGACTTGCGGTTTAGGCTTTGGGCTAAGAAGGGGATCACTGCTTACTGTACAATCATAGATAAAGGACAATTATTAGATTTTAATTCTCTGAAAGAAAAATTCAATTTAGATTCCAAGGATTTTTTCAGATATCTTCAGCTCCGACAACATTTCTGTCATAAAATTAAAAAAGGGACTGATGGAGATCCAAATAAGAGTGCTCTAGTTAAAATATTCGCTTCAGCTTACAAGGCTGAACCAATGTTGAAGACTATTACTAATCTATATAGAACATTGTTGGATTTACAAGGAGATTCATCTCTGTACATTAAGGAGAGATGGGAGAAAGAAAGTGGTATTACCATCTCAACTGAGGACTGGGAAAATATATGTAAACTACAATGGGCTACCTCTCGTTCTTCCTATTGGAGAGAATTTTGCTGGAGAAATACTATTCGGTTTTTCCTTACTCCAAAACAGAAAAATAAATTCCTAGGCAACTCAAATTGTTGGAGACTTTGCGGCTCTCAGGATGCTAACCATTTTCACATATTTTGGGACTGTCCTAATATCAGAGGTTTTTGGAAAGATATACATAATGTATTAGAAAAGATTTTGGACACTTCAGTTGATTTCAGTTTTGAGATACTTTACATGGGCAATTTGTCAATGGTTTCCTGGGAAAGGAAAAACAAATATATGTATAGAATAATTCTTGCTTCAAGTAAAAAAGCTATTACTAGATGCTGGTATAAACCTAATCCACCACAAATACAAGACTGGATTGACATTGTAAAAAGTATTTTTACTATGGAGAAAATTACATTTTGTATAAATAACCAAAAAGACATGTTTATTGACTTTTGGTCCAAATGGATTGAGTTTATAACTCCTATTGAACCGAATGTTTTTTTGTTATAGAACATATGTTTTGTGATTATATTTAAATATTGTGCCCACATCCCCCTTTCTTTTGTAAATAGTTTCTGCTATAATTGTAATATATTTTAAAGAGGTATGTTGATCTGTTTTTTTTTTTTTGTCATGAAGAACTTTTTGAGTAGTTTTTTTTCCCCCCGAATAGGGAATATAACTTGGAAATGCTGTAAAAGTGACAAATGTCATAAATGGATGTTGTGAATTGTATCTCTTTCCAATAAAAACTTAAATAAATAAAAAACAAGTCAATTGAGGAATTCCTAGAATACTGAATGATGAAATTAATTTATTGCAAAGATATAGAAAAAAATAAATTCAGTCGGGTCACATTAGACCCATGTTGTGCATCAAAGGGTTAACGCAGCTAAGTTTTCAACAGTTCTCAAAGGTTCCCAGTGTTTGTATTTTCAGTAAATGCTTTAACTGTATTTACTGAAAACATTGGGATTCCCAATAAAGAACTCCTGCTGTCCTGTGATGGATGTCTATGACCAACCAGGAGCTTATCACATGTACTTCAGTCCATACACATTACTGAGTGTTTCACTTATCTAAGTATCATTTCTTGACTTATGTAAAAGACAAATGTCACTGTAACATTTAACAAAGGCTTCTGTGTATATGAATAAATATGCAAAACACCCTAGCAAGTATGAAAGACAGTCGTGTTATCTGCTTAACTGTGTATTTAAAGCAGACGAGTTGCGGTCTGTTTAAACTCATAAACTAATATGAACCATTCCCCCTGGACCATGACCCTTCTGTATCTGCTCACTTGTGCTTTCAATGCTCCGGCGAAAGTGGTCACAAGCTTTGAAGAGTGTAAAAAAAATTTCATGAAGGCAAAGGACCACAAGGGATGGATCAGAATGGCAAGAAAATCTGTCAGAAGTTGGAAAAGAGAAGAAATTTTATTTAATGCTACTCTCTATTTGGACCATCACAAAATTCCTCTCTACAGTGTGTATACATTTGCCCTCCCCTGGTGGTATAATCAGAGAGTCACTGTGGTGGTCAGATGAAAGTGAAGCTAACTTGGTGAACATGGGTGGGATGGACAGTGTACAACCCAGACTGGGCCCTTGAGTCCAGTTTGGGATCTTTCCCTGAGGCTGGCCACGCACTAGACGATTCTAAGCCCGATTTGCACCCCCGAGCCCAGATTCGAGGCTTATCGCAAACTATGTTTTGTCCAAAAAATCCTCTATTGTGTGGTGTCATTACGATGATTTATCTGCTCCCGATCGAAACGGAGCGCCCCCGAACTCAAATCGTAAATATTAAACATGTTTGATATTTACGACTCTTGATCGGGCTGCCTCTGATGTGATACCCGCGATAGCCAATGAGAGCGAGCAAGCATCACCTACTGGATGTTGCGTGCTTCTACAGCTGAAACCTGGCAGCCAAAAACATACCGTGAATGCAGAATACTGAGAAAGATTATCACGCATATTCTTTGTTATACTTTGTTTTTCACTGTGAAACAGAACGCGCGCCAGGAGAGCCAGCTGACAACGTTGATTGTCTTCCATTTGTTTTTCTTCTCTAGTCACGTTTGATCTCGCGTGTCACTGTGAAATCGTTCCTACAATCAAGTGTGTGGTCTCACATTCTGGTTGAATCATCTAGTGTGCACGTTCAGAGGATTATAATGCTAAAAATTTGTTGAAACTCTCTTCATGTCTATGGTCTTCCATGGTTTTAAAATCGGTTAAGATTTGAAAATCATCTGGTGTCTCTCTCTCTCTGGGCCTCGTTGGTCTCGCTTTCTGGACCATGGGCTGTGTGTCTTGATCTGCAGAAAAATCAAAAAGATGTATGTGTGAGTTATTGGTCATGTAAATAGAATGTATATAGTTTATTTGAAGAGCAACAAAAAAATATCACAACACAAAGGAATACAAAGAAGTGCTGAACAAGAAAAGGGGTGTTAAAAATAACACAAATATGTGAATAACAGAAATATTTGTTATAAAATAACATGTTGGTTAAGTTGGTGAGTAACACAAAGAGTGGAAATAAAAAAACAAAAAAGGTGTGTTGTGAAAAAAACCTCTGAAAATTAAAAACAATAATAATAATAATAATTGAAAAACAATAGGGGAGGAGCCAGGCCCTGCTCAGGTAAAAATGCTGCACACACAGCTACTGAGTGAGAAGAGGACAAGCCATGGCCACATACATGGTGTTGAGACTTTATTAAAACATTTAGCACAAGTTACGCCTGAAAAAGACACGAAAAGCTGTCGAAACGTTGCAATGAAAGGCTTGTGCTCAAACTGAAAACATTGGTATTCCCAATAAAGAAAACTGTGATGGATGTCTATGACCAACCAGGAGCTTATCACATGTACTTCAGTCCATACAAATTACTGAGTGTTTCACTTATCTGAGTATCATTTCTTGACTTATGTAAAAGACAAATGTCACTGTAACATTTAACAAAGGCTTCTGTGTATATGAATAAATATGCAAAACACCCTAGCAAGTAAGTCGTGTTATCTGCTTAACTGTATTTAAAGCAGAAGTTGGAAAAGAGAAGACATTTTATTTAATGCTACTCTCTATTTGGACCATCCCAAAATTCCTCTGTACAGTGTGTATACATTTTGCCTCCCCTGGTGAAAAAAAAAAAAAAACCTTTATTATATTTCAAATATATTTATTTTTAAAGGGATACTTCACCCAAAAAATGTGGGTGAAATGAAAATTATGTCATTAATTACTCACCCTCGTGTCGTTCCAAACCCTTAAGACCTTCGTTCATCTTTGGAACACAAATTAACATATTTTAGATGCATCCCATGAGCTCTCTGACCCTCCATAGACAGCAAGTGTCCTTATACGACCAGGATCCAGAAACGTAGCAAGGACATTGTTAAAATAATCCATGTGACATCAGGAGTTCAACCGTAATTTTACGAAGCTACGAGAATACTTTTGGTGCGCAAAAGAAAACAAAAATAACGACTTTATTCAACAATTCGTCTCCTCCACATCGCCCTGGTGCCATTTTGGAGAGTATCCACTGAACGTAAACAACATATGCTGTTCTGTGTCTGCTTTGTCACGTGGATACGTTGTCTACATTGTTTACGCTTCGATCTGAACGTAGACAACCTATCTGCGTGACGCATTGAAACTGAGATCTTATGGGTTTGGAACAACATGAGGGTGAGTAATTACATTTACATTTACATTTAGCCATTTTGCAGACGCTTTTATCCAAAGCGACTTACAATTGGGGAATACATAAAGTGATTCATCTTGAAGAGGCAATCAGACAGACGAAGTGCTTGTTACACCAAGGCTCTTTTGGGTTCGTTGAAGATCAGTCGTGCCGCCGCATTCTGAATCATTTGTAGAGGTTTGACTGTGTTTGATGGAAGTCCAGCCAGAAGAGCATTGCAGTAGTCCAGCCTAGAAATGACAAGGGCCTGGACAAGAAGTTGTGCAGCATGCTCCGTCAGAAAGGGCCTGATCTTTCTGATGTTGTGTAGTGCAAACCTGCAAGATCGAGCAGTCTTTGCAATGTGGTCTTTGAAGGTCAGCTGGTTATCAAAGATTACACCAAGATTTCTGACCGAAGTTGATGGGGTAATTGTTGATGAACCTAACTGGATCGTGAAGTCATGCTGTAGAGTCAGAGCGGCAGGGAAGACAAGAAGCTCAGTCTTTGCCAGGTTGAGCTGTAGGTGATGTTCTTTCATCCATGCCAAGATGTCCGCCAGGCAACCTGAGATCCGTGCAGCTACCATTGGATCATCTGGTTGAAAAGAGAGATAGAGCTGTGTTTCATCAGTGTAGCAGTGGTAGGAGAATCCATGTGCCTGTATGATGGGACCCAGTGATGTAGTGTATGTGGAGAAGAGGAGGGGTCCAAGAACCGATCCCTGAGGAACCCCAGTGACCAGTCGATGTGCTTTGGAAACCTCCCCTCCCCAGGCCACCCTGAAAGACCTACCAGTGAGATAGGATTCAAACCAGCGAAGTGGAATCCCAGCAATGCCCAGTGATGAGAGGGTGGACAGGAGTATCTGATGATTGACAGTGTCAAACGTGGCAGATAGATTCAGCAGAATGAGGACTGATAATTTGGAATGGGCTTTTGCAATTCGCAGGGCTTCAGTGACCGAGAGAAGCGCAGTCTCAGTTGAATGGCCACTCCTGAAACCTGACTGTTTAGCGTCCAGTTTGTTGTTCTGTGAAAGAAACAATGAGACCTGGTTGAAGACAACTCGTTCAAGTGTTTTCGCTATGAATGGAAGGAGAGAGACAGGTCTGTAGTTTTCTGTAAGATGAGTGTTTAATGTAGGTTTTTTGAGCAGTGGGGTTACCTGAGCCTGCTTGAACGCAGTGGGGAAGATGCCTGTGAGGAGAGATGTGTTGATGATGTGTGTGAGTGCCGGTAAGAGCGTGGGAGAGATTGCTTGCAGAAGGTGCGAGGGGATTGGGTCAAGAGGCCATGTTGTAGGATGGTTGGAGAGGAGAAGTTTGGATGTCAGGGGACAGAAGGAGAAGATGGGAGTTTTAGCAGTGGATGTGGTTGGTTGGGTGTCCTGTGTGCGCGGAGGTGACAACTGACCACTGATCGATCTAGTTTTGTCTGTGAAGAAAGTGGCAAAGTCATCAGCTGTAATGGAAGTGGTGGGAGGTGGTGGAGGGGGACAGAGTAGAGAATTAAATGTTCTGAAGAGATTACGCATGTCTGGAGCGCTGTTGATCTTGTTGTGGAAATGTGAGGATTTGGCAGTGTGGACATCAGCAGAGAAAGATGAGAGCAGAGACTGAAACCTTCTCAGGTCCGATGGATCGTTTGATTTGCGCCATTTTCTCTCTGCCACTCTGAGTTTAGTCCGATGTTCACGAAGAACATCAGATAACCAGGGGTTAGAAGGGGCAGCCATGATTTACTCACCCTCAATGCATCCTAGGTGTACAGTATATGACTTTCCTCAGTCAAATCCAATCATTAATAAAATAAAAAATGATCCTTCCAAGTTTTATAATGGCAGTCAGCAGGTGATTTTTGTCAACAGTCCAAAATAAGTCAAATAAAGCGCATACATCCATAATAAAAAACAGTGCCTCACATGGCTCCGGGAGGTGATTACAGGCCTCCTGAAGCGAATTGATGCATTTTTGTAACAAAAATATCAGTAACACTTTACAATAAGGTTCATTAGTTAACATTAGTTAATAACATTAGTTAACATGAAATAAGAATGAACAATACTTCTACAGCATTTATTAATCTTAGTTAATGTTAATTTCAGCATTTACTAATGCATTATTAAAATCACAAGTTGTGTTTGTTAACATTAGTTAATGCACTGTGAACTAACATGAATAAACAATGAACAACTGTATTTTCATTAACATTAACAAAGATTAATAATTATTGTAATAAATGCATTGTTCATTGTTTGTTCATGTTAGTTAATACATTAAAAATGACACCTTATTGTAAAGTGTTACCAAAATATCCATATTTAAAATGTTATGAACACTTCGGTAACACTTTATTTTAGGGTCGCTTAACTAGTTGCTTATTAGCATGCATATTACAAGAATATTAGCCATTTATTAGTACAAATTAAGCACATATTAATGCGTTATTCTACATGACCTTATTCTACATCCCTAATCCTACCCAACACCTAAACTTAACAACGACCTTACTAACTATTAATAAGCAGAAAATTAGGAGTTTATTGAGGGAAAAGTCGTAGTTAATAGTGTATAAGTGTTCCCTATTCTAAAGTGTTACCAACACTTCTCTCTAAATGCCGTGTGCGCAAGCTGTTCCGGGGGAATGACTTAGGATGTATATGAAGTGCATGTGCCGGTGATTAGTGACGAACTCGGAAGCACAAACGAGAGTGCAAAACAAAACAAGGATTTGTAAAGAAAAATGTTGGAGGATTTTGATATAAGCCAAGAGGAGACTAGTTTTCTTTTGCTAAAGTAAGGAAACTTTGCTTCCTTTACTCCTGTAAACAAATTCATGAGACTAGCATATCTCACAGGCTCATGCGCGATGCATACGTCCTACGTTAGCGTTTCTCAACGGGGGAGGTACTGCCCCACCAGGGGACGTTCGGAGAGCATCGGGGGGCACTGGAAGCAATATTTTTGAAAGGGGGGTGCTGAGGTGTTCTTGGGGGGAGTTTACACCAAAGATGTATGAGTTGAAAGTTACAATAGAAAATGGTCTGCCACATCCTAACGCCGTCTCTACACTGGATGCATCAAAGCGCACTTTCTATATCCGTTTGTCAACTTGTCTGTAGTGCAAGCGGCAGAGAACGCGGCATCCGTTTATGTAGCGCTCGCACTCAGATACTGAACGACTAATTAATAATTAGGATAATTAGGATCTGTGTGCTTTGACGCAACGTGCCACTCTGTTCGTGCCCGGTGTAGTAGTGTTACCAATACTACTGCTTCTAAACGATCATTTCCATAGCTTTCTGTAGGCAGCTGCAGACTTCCTGTGAAAACAATAGCAAATGCTTAGACACCATAAAGCACAGTATGTTTTTTCTTGTTTAGAAAAATGAATATGAATGCTTTTTGTTTGCTGATTGGCAGTGATGGGCAGTAGCGTCGCTACAAGTACTCACTGCTTTCTGAATCAAATAGCTTTTCGGTAGTTAAGCTCTTTTTTGATCAAGTAGCGCGGTAGCGTCAACAAAAGCTAACGTTACATTTTCCAAGGAAGCATTCTGAAACTCAAGCTCAAATCAGAAATATAACCGCTACGGATCACTGATCCTGGATCAGTAAGTGACGCCACAGCCACTAAAGCTCATAACGTCATTGGCTCCTCAAACTGTCAGTCAAACCTCATTATTCCTCCCGCCTCTTTCGTCAATGAAGTGCGGCGCGCAGTTTAGAGCATCTCAGCTTGTTTGCAGTCTGAAGGTAAATAAAGAACTGTTGACTGAATAAGTACAGCGGTTTCTTTACTCAAAAAAACACTATTTATAAAGGCTAATGCTTTTTTTTTTTTTTTTGAGGAGCGGAGAAGAGTTTCTCTAGCATTTGTTGTCAAGTCACAGCCAAATAGCTCGTGCGAAGTGCTGAATCTTTCATAATATGATACTTTGACCAAATAACAGAAAAAAACTGAACGCCCACATAATGGCATGCGTTTTTAGCTTAAGCGTCACGTTTTTAGTAAAACATGGCGGCCCGTTCAGTAGTACGTGCTAGAGGTGCTGTGTGTTCTCGAACGAAAGAGATTTTTGTCTATAAAACAGCTGATGGGAAAGTGATAGTGGAGGATGAGTTTTTGAACTTTATTGTTGTTAAAATGAGAACACTGTCTCATGATGAAATTTTTTTGTTGGCCTCAAACAATTTTTCATCTGAGTAGATTGAGGAATCCAAGCGAATGTTGTTTGAAATGTGCACGACTACAATACGAAGCATCAAGCATAAAGGCCCTCAGAAGGACATTAATAACATCAAGGACTGTTTGAAGGTGTTAAATAAGTGCGGTGAAAAGATCCCCAGGTTTGTCTAGACGAACTTCCGCCTGTGGGATTTGGTAACATGGACGCTTTGGCGTTACTCAGTAGAGTGGAATCGCTGAGTCGGGAAGTTTCAAGTTTGAGAGAGGCCCTGGAAGCTCAGGTGAGCATGAATGAAAACTTGGGGGCGGCTGCAGTAGTCATGGATCGCCGGGTGACGGCTATTGAGAAACTACGTGGATCCTCTGGCTGGGCGCAGGTGGTTGACGCTGCGTTGGTGTCTCGGGAGGGAGAGCCACGGGATTCGGCAGCAGGTGTTCGCCAGTCATGCGGAGAGGTCCCAAGTCCTCTGGTACAGCCCCCAGCGTGGAGCACTGTCGTGAGGAAGGGGGTACGAAAGCATCATAAGCCATCGTGTGCAACTGGGCAATCCAATAACGCTGCTGTGCCTTTTCGCTTGAATAGGTATCATTGGTACCGGTACTGAGAGCAACATTCCAGTGGTCAACACTAAGCTGGCGAGTGTGTTTGCAACTAGATTTTCTCCTAGTCTTGATGCTGACACGCTCTGCTCCTATTTGACCAAGCGGCAACCTCCCGCTCTCTCTCGTGAAGCCAACACGGAAGTGACTAAAACTGCAATTCATCGACTGGCTGCTGGAGGCTGGTTGCAAAGGGGAGTCAATCCCATAGACTCCCCATGTTAAAATGCCAAACTTTACAGCAGAAAAAAACATGTTTGCAGCCTGGTGCAAAAAATGATTTTGGTCTATATAGCAAATTTTTCCCTTCATGACAACTGTGAGGGGGGTGAATTTATATGTTTAAATTATATTGACCCTTAAAGTTCTGCATAATTAGAGCGTGGCCAGTTGAGTGACAGGTGGATTGCCGCTGCTGTCACCACTGGCGAGCTAGGTGGGTGTGGTTTCAGCAACCAGCTCCACCCATGTACTGCCTTTTTGCCCATTTTCGATTATCCGAGAGTGACGCGTGGTGACGTGCCTTCCAAGATGGCGGGGGTTGGCTCCACCCACTTTAGGCTTCAAAAATGCTCTTCAGAAACCTAAGGGTGACGTCACGGACACTACGTCCATGTTTTTATACAGTCTATGTATTTGACTGAGAGAATGGGTAAACCGGTCACATGTCGGAAGATTGAGTCAACCCGCAACAGATTCAGTTCTTTTCATGTTACTGCTGAATGTAATGAAATAGCAGACATGTATGACCCACAAATTTGGCCGGCGGGGATTTATGTTCGCCGTTATTTTGAGGCTCGTAAACCTAGAGTAAACAGTAATGTCGCGGCCCTCCAATTAGAAGGGGGGATGGATTTGCATGAATATCGCCCAGCGTCTGAACTGAACTAAATGAAGATCAATGTTGTGTCGTATAATGCTCGAGGACTGTGTGTTGGCCATAGTGATGCAGATAAATCACGCCGTTTTGTGGTGGATAAACTATTGGAGTCCTGTGACATTTTGTGTGTCCAAGAGACTTTCTTACCTAAGCAGGACTTGGACTATACATAAAGACTTCTATGGGGCGGGTGAATCTACGACTGACCTAAGTACTAATATAGTTCAAGGTAGAATATCGGGTGGTGTTGCAGTATTATGGCACAAAAAGTTCGACCAACTAGTTAATGTTGTTAGATTGGACGTTGATTGGTCTATAGGAATTGAGTTCAGTGGTGATGGGAAAAAGTTCATCATTCTGAACATTTATACACCTTATGAGAGTCCCCAGAATGAAGATGAATACTTAAACAGGTTGGCTTGTGTTATGTCCTTTATTCAAGATAATGCTACCACATCCTTTGCTATTGTGGGTGATATGAATGCAGATGTTTCTGATGGTAGCTCTTTATTTGCCAATCATTTAATTCAGTTTTGCTCTGATAATGGTTTGGTCCTCTCCAGTAAAGAACATTTACCTGCTAAAAGTTATACGTATATGCATGGCACACAACCTCATGGTTAGATCATTGCATTTGCACAAATGATGCACATGATTCCTTAGAGTCCATGAGAATTAATTATGAGTTTGCCACTACTGATAATGTGCCTTTTTCTATGTCTATAAATTTGGCCAATTTACCTACACTGTTGTCTATGAATAACAACATGCAGGTAGGGAAATTAGATTGGTCTAACTTGACTGAGGAGGAACTTAAAGTATATTGTTCTCAGTCTGACATGTTGTTGAGTAATATTGATCTACCTAGAGATGCAGCTGTATGCTGTGATATTAATTATAAGAACCCGCAACATGGTATTGAGCTGTGTCTCTTGTATGATAATATTGTGGAGTCTCTTCTTACTTCAAGCAGGTCTCTACATAAGACTAAGTTGTATAACTCTAAGCCAGGTTGGAATGAATACGTAAAAGAGTTTCATGCTGAGGCTAGAAAGGCTTTTAAAACTTGGGTTGAGTCAGGCAGACATAAATATGGTCCTTTATTTGAATACAAGAAACGGGCAAATGCAAATTTTAAGTATGCATTACATTTCATCAAGAGGAATGAAAATACAATGAGATCTGATTCTCTTGCAAGGAAACTGCAAAATAATAATTTAAATGATTTTTGGAAAGAAATCAAACGAATGAACAATTGTAAAACATCTTTACCAACAAATATAAGTGGGGTAAGTGGGTCAGAGGAGATTACTAAAATGTTGCAAAAGCATTATTATGAGCTATTTAACTGTGTTAAGAGTAACTCTTTTGTAGTGGGCAACATTGATAATGATGAAGTTGTGAATGTTTCTCCCCAAGAAATGTATGATGCAGTCATGATGCTAAAAGATAATAAGGCATGTAGTATGGATAAGATATCTGCTGAACATTTAAAATTTGCAAGTAGAAAATTATATCCTTTGCTCGCTATTTGTTATACTGTTTTTTTAGTTCATGGTCTTTTACCAGATTCTATTTTATCTGTTATGTTAGTGCCTATTATTAAAGACAGAGCTGGTCAAATAAATAGCATGGATAATTACCGGCCTATTGTCACATGTTTGACCTAGTTTCTTTAGTTCCCTTATTGGTTAATTAGCTCCTCACCAGTTTCTGTTTTCCCTTTGATTACATTGATTATTTAAAGCCTGTGTTCTCCCACTCTCTGTCTGCTATTGAGTTAAGACCTAAATTGCTGTCTTTATGAGTATACTGGCCAAGATGGGGATTCTGACGCATATAAGTGTGTTTATGTAATCGTTCAAAGTCAATAAAGCGGCAAAAAAAAATAAAAATGCAGTCCTCTCACACAGAAACAGAGACTGCGCATGCATATAGCTCTGTTGTTTGTGTTCCAACTGCTTAAAATTGGTTGTTTTAAAACTGCAGTGCTTAAAAACGCGTGCTCTCCACCTGATTCTATCTCCCCTTCACGCCCCGTGGTGGTGTCTAAAGATCTCAGTCATCCAAATGATTAAAAAGTATTACTGTAAACAATGTATTTTGCGACACTACAAAATAAACGATAGAACATAATATGAAACGATAGACTTTTTATTTCGTCTATCTGATATATATCGTCATATCGCACAGCCCTAATAAGAAACATTACTTACTCGGTATAAAAGATCTCCTCAGCTGGCTCCAGCCGCGCTCGCGTTCTGTTTGTGAGGTAAACAAAGCTTTTTCCTCTCAGTGCATCGTCATCTGTGGTAAATACAAGGCTGTTTCCTCTCAGCGCGTTTCTGAGGTAAATACAAGGCTTTTTCCTCTCAGCGTCTTCTTCCAAAAACGAAAAGTATCCGAGATGAACATGTTGCTGCTTTGTTTACAGTGATGTGGGCGTTCACATGCCGCATGTCTCACGTGATATGTAATATCAATAGCGCCAGCAGCGCATGGGCATGACCTAATTAGAGATAATGAGATAGACGGGAAAAACTGGACCAGTCATTGGTTTCATACGGATTACTTTATCACAGAATATTTATTTTCGGTAAGACTTACTTTGTTTAAGAGTAGACATGCCAAGCTTTCTATAGATATATTTCTCATGTCTCTGTGTAAAGTATTTGCTGAGTTTCAGTTCATTTTAGTGATGTGTTTCAAAAAGCAGTTCGCGGAGAGAGTGAAGACTGAGAACGCACCCTGTTTGTTTTCTTTATTCTTCGAAAGCACAAAGTTTAGTTGTTATTATGAGTGTATACAAATAAAAGTAGACCCCTTACAGATTCAAATGGTGTATTGCTCTTATCTGTACGATCAAAAATGGCAGAGAAATTCAAGCTCATTTCAGCCTTATCAGGAAAATCTGCCACAAAACGCGTATCCGCGTTTGTCGACCCCGGAGGGTTAACGAGACCGGATGTCCGACTGATGTGAGGTGTGAGCCTTTAAGGTACTTGGTGATGAGGTGCTGATGGTGTGCAGGTGCGATCCATTAGTGATTAGGTGGTATCAGGTGAGGGTGTGTGTCGTGATAGGAGGAAATACAAACAGATCCATGACATTACCTCCCCCTCCTAGAAGGCGCGTCCTGCGCCGCAACAGCAACACCGGGGAGGCAGGGTGGGCGCCCTGTAGGCTGATGGAGGGCAGGGACACTGGAGAAGCCTCCGGCGGCCATGGCCGAACTGGAGACTCGGGGAGCCTTGGCGGGACAGGAGACTCGGGAAGCCATGGCAGGACAGGTGATTTAGGAAGCCATGGCGGGACAGGAGACTGGGCCCCATGGCCATATAATTTTTTCGGGAGGCCTAAATCGAGGAACCATAGTTATGGTTATCCAGACCCTGGGTATATAGCCCCCCAAAAAAATACTTGGGAAAGTTCCCTTCTGGGAACCGCTCAGGAGGAGAAAGTTTTGGTGGGCGCTTGGGAAGTGCAGAGCTGGAAGGAACCAGTGGAGACGAAGGTGGGCTGGACGTGACCAGCGGAGATGAAGGAGGGCTGGACGGGACCAGATTTAATTGAGTGCATTTCAAAAAGCTGCTGCTCGATTTTGCATCAGAAAGAAGTGTTGTGTCCTTTTGAACATAATTTCTTATTTGTAAATGGCGGAAAAAAATCCCTCCAATCAAGGTTGTATTTTTGGGAAATCTGACTAAAAGCCATAAGAGTATTACTATGAAAAATATCTTTTAGTTTAGAAAGTCCCATATAAGAGCCCACTGTCGAAAACGTGACTCACTGACACCTGGGGGAAAATCTAGATTATTACATATTGGAGTATAAAGCGATGTTAAGCATGATTTACTGCCAAGCCTTCACAGAATTTACAGTAATGAGTTTTTTTACAAGCTACTCTAACAGTCTTCATTCTTTTGATAAAGAGCAATATATTGAAAGAACTCTATATCCAGCCATTTTATTAGCCCATATAAAAGAATCGAACCATCTGTCTAGGTCTTTAAATGTTTTCTCCAAGAAAAGAGCTGGAATCATCTGAATCGGATATAATAATCTTGGGAGAACAGTCATTTTCAAAAGAGCAATGCGCCCCAGCCAAGAAATAGGGAGAGTATTCCATCTTTCTAGATCAAGTTTAATACGATTAAAAAGAGGAGTAAAATTTGACTTAAACATCTGGTTGAATTTAGGGGTTATATGTAGTCCCAGATAGACAAAGCCCAATGGGGACCACTTAAATAGGAAAGGAAGTGAACCTGAAGGGACAGTTTGTAGGTTACCTAGGGGCATGGCTTCAGATTTATTCAAATTAATCCTATAACCTGAGAAGACACTAAAACCTTTGATGACACCTATAAAATTAGTTATGGATATTTCTGGTTTAGATAAGAAAACAAGGACATCATCAGCATAAAGATTAATCTTATGCTGCCTACTAGCTATAGTCAAACCATGTATGCCCAAATCTGACCTAATTGCCTCAGCCAAAGGTTCTACTACTAAAGCAAAAAGAAGGGGTGACAATGGACAGCCTTGTCGAGTGCCCCTACTGACCCCAAAAGAACGCAAGCCATTGGTTATTACAGCAGCAAGAAGGCCAGTATACGACCCAGCTAACAAAATATTCACCCAGACCTGTCAGTATCCTGCCTCTTGTAGGTTGTCTCCGTGCCTCTAGAGGTCCCCTGTGTTCTCCTCTGCCTTAGTTCTTCCTCGTGTGGCCTTGTAAGCGTTATGCAGGTCACCTGTGCCTTGTTTCCCCCAGTGTATTTAAGTTGTGTGTTTTTCCCTTGGCTCCTCACTCGGTTTTTGAGTTTTTACACTGTGTTTCCTGCCTCGTCTCGCTAAAGCCTCCCTAGCTATCCCCAAGTAAGGTATCCTGAGTTCCTTTCTTTGGTTGTTATTGTTCTCTGAATTAGTTTTTTCCCATGGTGGAGTTTTTATTTTCCCATGTAGTTTTTCCCTTGTTTTCACTGTTGTTAATACCTCAGTCTGAGAAGAATTCCTATTGAATTATTTTTGCAAAGGCTTTTTTTTTTTTTTTCTAAATAAATCTACATTTCTTGGGATACTGCCTCAAGTGTTTGGGTCCAACATTACCACTCACGTGGCTCAGTGGTAGATCTCTCAACCACCACACCAGACACCCGACTTCAAGCCCGGCTTGCATCCTTCTGTTATGTTTGCCTCCGCCTCTTACTAAACGTATAAGAAATTATAAGACCCCTTGAGAAAGCCTTAATCGTTTCCCATAGCAGAGAAGAAAAACATGACTGAAGCCCAGCTGTTGCAACTTAAGATGTTCTTTATCATCAAGATGAGTTTCTTGTTGGAGGGCTATTTCAACAGTCTCCTTTTTAAGGAATGTGAGAATTGACTTCCTCTTCACAGCTGTGCATAAGTGGCACCGGCCACCCTCAGACGCTTCTTGACCTCGTCAAATTGAATGCGTAATGCATTTGAATGCGCAAAACCGCAGCAGAGAAATTCTGGAAAATCTTCACCTTAGAGTTCCAACTTTCTCGCTGCTGTGATGACCCGTTTCTTGTCCACGTATTTATGAAATCTCACCACAACTGCCCTTGGATACGGGGACGATGTCTCGACAGCTCTGTCTGGAACGCGATTGGGCTCTTTTGATCTTCAAGCGGCCGGATTTTATTTGATTACCCAGAGAGTTCGGCAGCCAGGATTCAAAAAAACTTAACGGGGCGATCACGTTCTGCATTCTCGGGAAGCCCAACAATATGTATGTTCTTCCTTCTCCCTCTGTTTTCCAAATCATCCAAATGATCTGTTAACTTCCGAACTTGTCTCTCTAGCGTCTCCAATTTACCCTCGACCGGGGCAGCAGCATCTTCCAGCGTGGAGATTCGATTCTCAGTTTTGGTGATTTCGTTTTTTCGTTTTTCCCGGTTGCTCATCTAGTTTTAGTGGACTCAAAACTTCATCCATCAATTTCAAAATGTTTTCTGGGATTTCCGTAATAATCTGTCGTAGGCCCGGTTTCTATTGTTCCTTTGAGGCATGTTGATCGACTGCTTCAAAAAGTCTCAAAATAATGATAATTGAATGTATTAGTCTGCACCGTCTGATTAACGTGACCGTTCTTTTTGCCGCCATCTTGGATCCCCCTGCTAGCATGATTAGCTTGTTACTAGCATGTTTAACATGATTTACACATTGTTAGAATGTTTCTAGCATGATTAGCATGTTGTTATAGAGTAGAATAGAATAGAACAGAAACTTTGTCATTATAATAATACAATGAAATTTGCTCGGTAGCTAACTATAGTATAAACAGTGTTGGGCACGTTACTTTAAAAAAGTAATTAGTTATAGTTACTAGTTACTTCTCACAAATAGTAACTGAGTTAGTAACTGAGTTACATCATTATAAAAGTAACTAATTACTAGGGAAAGTAACTGTTGCGTTACTTTTAAAAATAATGTTCAAATGTCAAATAACTTTGGATGCCCCCAATATTAAACATGTTAAATTAATGAAATGGACACTAAAAAGAATAAATTATTATAAAACATTGTGCATTAATCTACACTATTTATCTACTGACACTTATCAGTCAGTCAAGCATTATGATGATTTAATATTACTAAGGATTAATGAGCTGCTGGGTTCATGAATATTAATCACGTTGTCTGTGTTCGCTCGAATTGATTTGCTGAAATCAAAACAGGGACGATAATAGGTGAGCGCCAGCCAATGAGATTGTCGTTTGTGCAGCATTAGTTCTGCCCACTACCAGAGAAACCGTCAGTTCTTAAAAGCTGAAGAATTCCAAAGGAACTCCAAAGGAACATGTTATGAAAGACTCTCTTGCTCTGTATCTTTCTTTGCGTGCGTGTATGTGAGAGAAAGCGACGGCGAGTCGTGCGCCTTCACACTAGCGCTTATATATAATAATATAATATAGTAACGCCACATTTTATTGTCAGTAATGGTAACGGCGTTGTAATGGGGGAAACAGTAATTCGTTTGATTACTCGTTACTGAAAAAAGTAACGCCGTTTATTTATAACGCCGTTATTCCTATCACTGAGTATAAATATGATATATATGCAAGGGAATTGACAATGCAGATGTACGGTAAAGTGAAATCATGTTTCTAGCATGTTCCTAACGACCAAATGAGACATCCGGTAGAACCTGATTTTACCAAGTGCGACATGTTCCTGGAACAACGTTGTGATTAACCAATCAGATTTGAAGAACCAGTTTATAGTTTTTGTGACGTTTAGGCTTACAATCAGTGTTTGGTTCTTGTACATCTGTGGCATTCATCTGTCATCACTCTGATTTTAGGGATCACTCACGGTTAAGCTTAGGTGTAGGGATATGGTCAAGACTAAATTTTGGGATTCAAATGTTGTTCCAGGGTCAACAAAATATGTTGACCTAGGAATGCATCTAACTTGGGGAAATCAGAACGTGCGAGACAGCTGTATCAATCTGCTTTTCAACACTGTTTGCTTTTTCAGTGTTTCTTCAGAGATTTTGACGAGCCAAAGAGGATAAACTGGGTCATGTATGCAGTGATTCTACATTACTCATGTTTGAGCATTATACATTGCTAAACCTAACTAGATGAGTCAAGTTTGCAAACGAACTTTGAAAGTTGGTTTGAAAAAGCCTTGTCTGAAAGTTTGAAGCAGTTGCCAATGCTGAAGTTTGAAAGTTTAGGTAGACAGATGCAGTGGCGTGCACAAGGGGGGGGGCCAGGGGGCTCAAGCCCCTGCCCCTTTGAGGTCCGAAGGTAAAGTGCCCTTGCGGTCCGGTGCCCCTATTCTGCTAGGGGTGTTCGATATGACGATTTTTGATCGTGGCCTATAAAAATGTCTCCACGATTTGCTTTTTTGAAGAAATATCGTTGTATTGTGCCACAGCACACATTCTATCAGCTGCCATTCTGGCGCCGCCGTCTCTATGTAACGTATACTGTACAACGCCACATACATTCAGATCAGTGTTAACTCAGCGGTAGAGTTACTCTCACGGGACACTGCACTTATTCACAGTCACCAAAAGTACATTATCTGCATCTGCTTCAAATACTTACTGGTTAAACGATTCACTCAGTGTGCTGTTCTGACGAGCGCCTTTTCTGAGCACATACACCCAAAGCGCGTGCTCTCAAAAGCTCGTCAAACAGCGCCTGATTACTGAACTAAGTTATGTTTTGTGCTAATACTGTCAAAACACACCAGGTTTATGTATAGACTCAGTTGGTTATGTCTAAAATGAAGGTAAAGAGCTGAGAGAAACGCATGCGTGCCTGTATATTAGATGCGTGCAGGTCTTAAAGGGACAGTACACATGCTGCCGACTGTCATTAAAGGGATAGTTCACCCTAAAATTGTAATTCTGTCATTATTTACTCACATGTTGTCCCAAACCTGTATTAATTTCTTTCTTGTGCTGAACACAAAAGAAGATATTTTGAAGAATGTGGTTAACCAAACAGTTGCTGGTCCACATTGACTTTAACAGTAGGAAAAAAAATACTATGGAAACAGTTTGGTTTTCCACATTCATCAAAATAGCATTTATTTTCAGCAGAAGAAACTTGTTCAGGTTTAAAACAACTTTTGAGTGAGTAAATGAAGGTATAAAAATCAAACAATAGCCTTTTTTATTTTTGGGGTGAATTATTCCTTTAATGTTAATAAAACACAAAGAGAAAAATCACTCACTACTCTTGACTGAAAAACCAATACAGTTGCTTTAATAGGAATCAATCTATATAGTGTTTTATTTTTATATTTCTTCATTCAGTTTCTTGAATGCTCCTGCTAAATACACCTATTCTAGCCTACCTGAAAATAAAACACTGTTTATTTTATTTGTATATTATGTGTATTTGTAATGTGTATCTTTGCTCTCATTTTTTAATAACAAAGATAAAATAATGACAATGATTTTTATCTTCACCCACTTTGGCCTAAATATCCGCCATACTTTTTTATATTTTGTTACCTTGAAAGGCTTTGTCTTTATAGTAGGGAAATTAGTTTGGCTGTAATGCTCAAACAGCTTGCAAAATAGAAAATCCAACATGACAAAGAATTGTGATAATATTGTGAATCGTGATATTTCTTTAAAAAAAAATCGTGATATTTTTGCCATATCGGCCACCCCTTGCCGAGGGGGACCAAACCCATACCCCCCCCCCCCATTTTGCCCCTGCCCCTCCGGAGGTCTGTGCACGCCACTGGACAGATGTGGATAGCATGATTTAGCACATCGTTAGCATGATTAATATATTGCTAGCATGCTCCTAGCATCATTAATGTGTTGTTAGCATGCCATTAGCATGTCTTTTAGAATGATTTAACACATTGCTAATATGTTGTTACCATAGGTATAGGTAGATGCCATATTCGACTGCTCCAAACACGTAGTCGTGTCTGCCATCTTGGGCATCTAACTCTACACGTCTATGGTTTTTAGCATGATGTCCTAGGATAATCATTACGCTTTGCTAGTGATAAACAGCTTAAACACACTATTGCCTGCTTTCACAGACAGAGCTTAGACTAAGCCAGGATCAGTGTTGGGTGTAATGCGCTACTAAGTAATTAGATTACTTATCCACTGAAAAAGTAAAGTAAGGGATTACTGTTCATTTTTAGGTAATTTAATTACAATTACTTATATAAATAATTTCAGCAAAAATTGAAGTAATTTAAAACAAATTTAAGAACAATTTCAACAGTTCTAAAATCAATATTGAATTTGAAATGTGTATATATACCGTCTAAAGATAAAATTGAATGCAGCGGCTAACCCTCCGCGCACCGGCTCGTTCACTTTCAGATTTTCCCGATTCACAGAGGAACCTTAAATACTCAGATACATATAAGACTAAAATCAATAGAATCTAAAAAGCTTGAATTTTACTTTTAAATGAACGAATTCAAATCGAAAACGAATATTCCTGATTATGTAATCTGTATGAAAGCGAGGTACAGTCTTTCCCGTATCTGAGCTCATTATATGCAGTCACCTGCGCGCAAACGCTCACACCTAGATACAAGAAACAAAATCAAGATTCATCTCATTTTCATTATTTTTGAAAGAAGACCTACTGTACTATGAGGAATTTACCTCATAGCAGCAAAATCTGACATTGCTTTATTCAGCAGAGAAGATCATTTCTGTGATTTATTCTTACCTACATTGGTTAACGTGTTATTTTTACATAAACCTGTACGGATTTTACTGGTTGGGCTTTTCCTGAACATCTTGCCAAACTGAAGTGTATTGTTTAACTTTTAAGCTTTTTGTTAGTCAGATATTTTAAGTTTAAGTATTACAGTTGTTTTAAAGCTAAAAGGCTAAACTATTCTATGTTTGACTCAAACTGAAATAATAAAGAGTTTAATTTATATTAAGGTTTATAGGGATTTTAAGCCTAATTAGCAATTTGAATAATTAAGTTACTTATTGAGTAACTAGTAAAGTAGTTTAAATACAATATTGATGAAGTTATAAGTAACTGTAATTAATTACTTTTTGAAAGTAATTTACTGAACACTGGCCAGGATTATGCCATAGCTCAGTTTAGCTCAAGGACATTTAAGTCATTTTTAAGAAACGTGCCTTAGAAAAAACATTACCAGTGTGCATCTTGAGACAAAGGCACTGACGTATTTTAAGACCAGTCTGTGCAAATTTCTTTCAGCTGAAACAGCTCAGACTTAAATTTTAATCTGGGACTAGGGTTAAGCCTTGAAACTGAAACTGGAGGTATAAGTCTTACTGTACAAAAGTGTTGACTCCCTCAATGAAAGTACATGGGACTTTTCATAGTTTCAATCACTCGAAAATCGTTAAGTACGATCAGTTAGGGGGGAAAAAAATTAGTGTACGGACTTCGAAGGCCACGCCTCCGAAGTGCACGAAGGACCCTCCAAAGTGCATGAGACGCTCCGCCTTCGCAGGATTTCCTATTTGCGCCACCAGGTGTTCCCGATTGCGGCTCCTGTCGCGTAGCAACGGTGCGAGATGAAAGCTGCCATCCTGACAGGTCATTTAAAAAAAGTTATGGAGCCAGCCAGTGGTGGTTTTTGGCATGGGCGAACCGGGCAGCCGTTTTCATGACACGTGGGGGGCGACACAAGCACTTGAAGAAAAAAAAATTAATCTGCGTCGCTAAGCGGTTTTCTATTCATATAACTGTGTGGGGATTTGCAAATTGGCGCCCCTGCTTGCTGAGAAGGTGCCGTGCACAGAAGCTTGTGTGACTGTGCGTTCACACCAGACGCGACTTGCGCGAATAAATCGCGCTATTCGCGCATAGTTCGACGCTTGAACATTTTGAGTTTACTCTCTTCATTCGCACGTGAAATTCGCTCCACAACAGACGCGAATTCGCATCAAGGAGGGGCTTCTGCCAGGCGGCTCCAGTCTCATTACACTACACTGGTCCAATCACAAATAACTATTTTTTACTATACTATCGTGAGTGTATTTGCAATAGGATATAATTAGAATGAATGTACAAATGTTTGCCATAAGTAGCCTATTCTAGTCTTAACATAGAAATATTATTTTTATGTAACAAATAGGCTATAAATTATTATTTACTATGTTGTGCACAAAGTAACACACCAAGCAAGATCCTTTTTATTCCTGTTTCTATAAAAGTACGAAGATGTATCGTACAGCTCCGGGTATCCACATACAGCGACGGTGATTTTGATCCATTTAGTGGGTAAAAGTCAGTCACACCTTGACTTTCTTCCAAATAACGCACATTTCATTCATAATATAAAAACACAGGCCTATAATTTGCACGTTTTTGTTTTTTCTGAATTGTGTGAAATGGCTAATAAAAATAGGTAATATAAAACGATTATGTGGAGGTGAATTGGTTTAGTCTTGACTTCTGGTCGTGAGTGACAGTGTTGGGGGATGGGAAATCTGTTGATTGTCGAGTGCCAAATAAACACAGCGATGGAGAGAAAAAGGTCAAAGCCTGATTGTGAAGCATTCTGATTGTGGCCTACATACTTTTGCCACTTTTATGTATATAGAGTATATTTATTTAAGTTCTGATAACTTATACTGTTTTGTGCAGAATTGTGTTTTTCAAATGTTCTGTTGAATGATTTGTGCAATTGAGAAATATAAGCTTGTCTTACACTTATATTGTTATAGTAAAACATGACTGTTTGTGCAAAATTGTGTTTTGTTTTGTTTTGTTTTTTTTCTCGGATGGGTGGGGGGCGCTCAGAGGGGGTCTCGCCCGGAGAGTAATTCAATGTAGAACCGCCACTGGAGCCAGCATTGCACATATTTGTTTTTATGTTTTATATTCTACTGGAGGAGATGGTGGGAATGCTTCACCCCCGGCGGCGACGGGTGATGTACCTCAGGCTTAGCAAAGACCGTGGCCGGGAAAATTTTATTGTTTTGCTTGCTGGATTACAACTTTTAATGCAGGCATTGCGTTTGAACTGACTTGAATAATGTAATGATGCATATGAAAAAATACAAAATCGTGTACACGCATATATAGCAGTTCAAATGCTGACTGATTTGTTACCAATGTGCAATTTTATAATAGTTTATTGTCTTGACCATGGTGAACATATTTTGAAAGGTTTGCAACCCTGATTTTAGGCAATTAAGTAAACATAAAAATAAAACTGAATAAATAAAAAACAAATTATGCATTGTTCAGCTGTGACAGCTGAACAGTGCCCTGTATGGCCGGTCTGATTTCTTCACATGCATCCTTTGATATAGTTCGTAACAATTTGTCAATTTTCTGTCAAGAAATGTTATTTTCATTTTCAAAATAATCAGTGGTGGACTGTAAGGAAGTACATTCGTTAGGTATTCTCGTACAAATGTGAAGTAACACGTTTCTTTTTGTTGTTGTTTTTTTTCCTCACAGGACAGTAACACTACAAAAATGTGGTCTTTTACAACATGATACATTGTTGTGGATTAAACTACCCAACAGTTTATGAAGTAGGCAACTTTAAATTTAACAACCTTTAACATATTCTTAAGTCAAATGCAACATACACAGTATGCAGCAGTAATATTAATGCCAAACCATCCTGGCAAATTATTTTTTTAGAACAACACTGTATACCTTTACTTTTACTCTCAATACCTTAAGTATATTAGAGTATGCAAAATAATAATTTTAATTCAAGGATAGTTCAAATGATAATTCTGTAATCATTTACTCATCCTCAAGTTGTTCCAGGTTTGGAATTTTCATTTTTGGGTGAACAATCCCTTTAACTAACGATTTAAATATGACTAGTATTTTTCCCCAATGTAGTTCACTAAAGTACCTCAATATTTATTTTATTAATTACTTTGTCATAGCTCTGAACAATGTTTATTTTCCTTCTTTCCCTAAATCAGACCAGACCCTGTACTGCAGGATAAAGCTGAATGTGCCAGCGCTGGACAGGTTTTTAATGGTTTTGGGCTGAGCAGGGAGGGCCTGAAAACGGAAAAAAATAAATAAATAAATAAAATCAATCGGTTCACTCCGAGCAGAATCATATTTTAACGTTTCTTTTCCTGCGTTCTTCTATTATTAGTTACTGTTCCGAAACCGGTTCCAGTAGAAAAAATAACGGTTAATATCGTTATTTTTTTATATATATTTTTTTAAATTGTCTTTGCCTATAATAATGAAGTAATTGTTTTCTTTACACAAAAAGAAAAAGAAAAAAGAAAAAAAAAACAGGAAGACATGGTATCTTAACCCGCTGTGCTTAGTTACAGCCAGCATCATCTTTTCTAGATTTGCCCAAATGTAGGCTACTAAACAAAATAAAAAAAATCTATTAATGCTTTAAAGACATTAAAGTATTTTTTAAAATATATTTAAAAACTTTTGCTGCATTGTAAAAAATAAAAAATATTTTATTTATTATTTATTTATTTTATAAATAAATAAAAAAACGCTACTTGTATAAAATTGCGTTTTGAGAAAAAAAAACAAAAAAAAAACAGTCGCGTCGCATTTTACTATTACATTCAGAAATTATGTAGGCTAAAATGGCAGTAAATCAAAATGTTTACAAACATTATAAACACAGTTATTAGTTTCTCTCCACCACAAATCCTCTAAACTTAAGGATATAGCCTATACTATAAAAACGTCAATCCAAAAAACAAATTAAAAGTGAAACTGATGCCTACCCTTGGCACGAATCCAAATGTTTGCATATTCGCGACAAATCTGGATGCTAAAATATTATTTATTATAGACTTTGTACTTTCATAGACGTAAAACATCATCCTTCACATCGGCTATATCAGCACAGTGAGGCGGTGGTCACGCTGCATGCAACAGATTGGACAACTGAGCACTGTAACTTTTTATACATTCCTTTAACTGTATTTTATTTTGATAATGATCTGGCTGCAATATCACAAAAATATGTTGTGTCTTATGAGGCGCCAGCGCGATATGGCTATACCAATGCTGGTTGGTTATAAAGATGTAATTCAAAACTGTAAAGCTTTTGCAAAACAAATAAAATCCGCCGTGTTCTTTGAATATGAACACCGTCGTCATCTGCGCGCAAGTGATTCTGGGATATGGTAGGGTGCGAAGTGTCCATAGATGTACACTTCATTTTCCTGGGAAATAGAGGGTGCATTTGAAGTCGCTTTCAAATTATGGGAGCTTTAGTCGTGCCGCGGTGACGCAGTCGGCCTTGGAATGCGGTCTTCGGAGTGCACATTCTGAATTGGGACAGCTTACATCGTGACGCATTCGCACTTAAAATGCGCACTCCGAAGTGTGTACACTTAGCTTTGGGACACAGCTACGGTGTGGGGAGAGTTATGGGGAAAGAGCAAGCAATAATGACTTGGTAAGCATTCTAAATATGCAGTAATAAATCTTGAAAATGTGTAATTAAAATGTAAGTGTAGATTTTCACTGAATGAAGCCTTAGTTTGACGCTTTGTCCACTCTTTTCGTCTGAATCCACATCAATAAATCCACAGAACCACTTGTGCAAAACTGTATTCGTTTACTAGGTTGGCAACAACGAACACAATCCAAAGAATATTACAGAAAAAATGAAAACGATTAATTAACGACAAAACCAAAAAAGAAGAGAGAAAAAAGAAAAGGTCAAAAAACTGTGTGGCTCCACTCTATGCTTGCCTCACTGTTCCCCCACGCTCACCCCTCTCGCGAGTGTATATCCCCCGCAATTAAAGGTGCATGCAGTTAAAGGTAAAAAATGCAATAGCAGTCCTATAATCCCAAACTATCATAAATGTAATATAAATGCACTTTGAATTATCCACACACATTTTAGATAACACAATTAACTCCTTGAAAACTGTAAATATTAACTGCATCAACTTGTAGATACTGAAAATATTCCCTTCAATATCCTCCACATAAATGAATCATGTAAATTACTATTTAACGCATAAATTAAAATGATTTATTAACTGCATTTAGGCTCCTACAGTAAGTTTTTCTCAATCGGGGGGGGGGGGGGGGGGGGGGGGGGGGGAATAAAACTCACCATTCTATTAGGTAACGGAAGTCAACATTTGAGAAATGAATGAATAGTTTTGATGAACTCAAGGGCACATGCAACACGGCCCCGCAGGCCCACATGAATATGCCATCCTCATGTTCTTCACCTCTCTCCTGGTCTCAATGTGTAATTACAGTCAAACCTCTTTCCATTCCTGCTATAGCTGTGAGTAATGCCTATAAACATAGTGACAGTGACCAAGTTAAATGTCATTATTGACACAAAGTTATCAAATAACCAAGTCAAGTAAATGTTTGTATTGACTTTAGGTTATGTAACGTGTGGTTACAGTTACAGGCTAATTAGGACTTACAGTCCTAATTAGCCAAGCTTCAATGACACCTCAATAGTGATACACAGGGATCTTGTACAGTACTGGAATTTGGACAGTGAGAACAGGTTAATAATGAATAAAAATTTATATTTGCATATATGTTTTATTCTGTTCTGTCTTCATGTTTTTTCAGGTGTGCAGTAGTCCTGGTTGATTTCAGTAATAATGGCAGTCTGGTCTCTTTGTCTGTCTTTCTTTCTGCTCTTTGCTCTGGATGCTTCAGGTAATTGTTGTGAAGTGTATGTTGCCCAGATTGGGTTTAGACATAAAATTGTAATCTGATCATTTAAATTCTTTACATATAAATATATATATAATGCTATATATAATGAGATATTGATGCTGTCTTTTAGTGCGTTACATTTGTTCTGTCTAGTTGTAGTGACAAAAGCAGGGTCGTCGCTGGTGGGGTGAAAGGTGATGATGATTATAGGGGCCCATGGCTGTGAACAGCGCGCAAACCCCAAACTGAGCTCTTCATCTGCACCTGAGTGAACAAAAACTCCTCCCCAGCAGTGTTGGGCACGTTACTTTAAAAAAGTAATTAGTTATAGTTACTAGTTACTTCTCACAAATCGTAACTGAGTTAGTAACTGAGTTACATCATTATAAAAGTAACTAATTACCAGGGAAAGTAACTATTGCGTTACTTTTAAAAAAAATGTTCAAATGTCAAATAACTTTGGATGCCCCCAATATTAAATATGTTAAATTAATGAAATGGACACTAAAGAGAATAAATTATTATTATAAAACATTGTACATTAATCACTATTTATCTACTGACACTTAGTATCAGTCAGTCAAGCATTATAATATAATATTATGATAATTTAATATTATATGATGATAGAACTTTAGCAATTAGAATAACCAAGTATGAATGCATATTTGCCATCAATATAAAACGCACTAAGGATTAATGAGCTGCTGGGTTCATGAATATTAATCACGTTGTCTGCGTTCGCTCGAATTGATTTCGCATTAGTTCCGCCCACTACCAGAGAAACCGGCAGTTCTTAAAAGCTGAAGAATTCCAAAGGAACTCCGTTATTTTGACAGGAAAATACAACAAAGAATATCGTTTACATGTAGCGCGTCAATTCTGCATGTTATGAAAGACTCTCTTGCTCTGTATCTTTCTTTGCGTGCGTGTATGTGAGAGAAAGTGACGGCGAGTCGTGCGCTTCACACTAGAGTTTATAGTACGTCAAATACAGATACACTGCGCATCCATTCAGATGAACTGAAAAATTAAATTCTAATAATATAATATAGTAACGCCACATTTTATTGACAGTAACAGTAACGGCGTTGTAACGGGGGAAACAGTAATTCGTTTGATTACTCGTTACTGAAAAAAAATAACGTCGTTAGTAACGCCGTTTATTTATAACGCCGTTATTCCCATCACTGCTCCCCAGTTTAAACCAACACAGTCTCATCCCAACTCGTCACATATTGACTCTTGGCCAGGACCCCTTGGCGTCATTTTTTGACGCACAGGGCACCCCTTTAGCGTCATTTTTCGACGTGCAGGGTCCTCCATTGCTTTAAATAAGAAACCCTTAGCGTCAATATGCCAACGCAAAAGGCTTATCGTCATGATTAAATTATATATTGGGCAATAATATTGCTATTATTGCATATACTGTATGTTGGGGTTTTATTTACATTACACTATTTACACATTTATGAGCACGTAACCCAACCCCTGCCCCTAAACCTACCATTTGTCAATAAAGCACAAGATACAACAGGCAGATGCAACTACCGTCATAATTCTTTTTTTTTTTTTTAAATAATATTCCAAGTCTTTCGAGGCAAAACGACTGATTTGCGAAAGGAATAGACGAGATCGCCGTCTCCGTCCGCCCTAAAGCTCTTAATGTGTGCTGTCTCTGTGTGCGAATTCAAAAAAATGCCGCCAGAAGTAGCCTTGCGTTAGCAATTGGCTCTTGTGTGTCTCGTGACCAATTGCGTCATGCTGTTGTGAAATGCCATTGGCTCTTGAGTATCTCGTGACCGTGACCGTGACCGATTGCGTCATGCTACGGGAGTATCTTTTTGAATGAGATGTGAGCACGTTAGCGGAGTGGGATCATTTTCAGCGATTAAAACCTTATGTTTTGCTCTCTTCTTCGCATAAAGATATCGTATGGCTTCAGAAGACTTGGAATGCAACACGACATGTTTGTAATGCATTTATAATGCTTATTTATGGTTGTTTTTTGCAATAAATACCTGTGACTGTACATTTATTTGCCTGTTACATGTTTTATATTGTTCAGAAGTGGGTAGGTTTAGGGTTACGTGCTCCAATGAAAGTATAAATTTATATAAAATTATTTATATTTAATACAAATGCATGAAAACCATTAAATTAAGAGAAACAGCTGAAAACAATGGAGGACCCTGCACGTCGAAAAATGACGCTAAAGGGGTACCCTGTGCGTCAAAAAACGACGCCAAGGGGTCCTGACCAAGAGTCAATATGTGACGAGTTGGGATGAGACTGTGTTGTTTAAACATAGAAACACAAAAAGAGGCGAAAAGCTTAATTCAGCACCCGTGCACTGTGTTCTGTGCACTCAGCACGCACGCAGAGAGCCACGTCTCAGTCCTTGAACACCGAACTGAGTTTTGCCTCCTCTTGCTCTTGAACCTTGAACCAAAAATATTAGGCTAAGTGTAAATAGCATATTTTTTAGCAATAGATGATATTTACACTAAGTGCAAGTAGCAATGGATTCTATTTACACTATGTAAAAATAGCAACATTTTCTGCTATTTATACTACTTATTGCAAATAATGGTAATTATCTGCACCTCAGTATTGCAGTACATTATGAAACAGTACGCAATAATAACGTATTGAGTGTAAATGATAGTTTTAATTCAAATTATTAAATGGATGCCACATTATTGGGATGGGATTGGGAAAGGTCCTCGAGTCGGGATTCGAACACAGAACGCCCGTAGCGCAACGGCGCTGAATGTTGGCGCGCTGCCCACAAGGCCCACACTTCGTTCTTATTTAAAATAAATGCCTTTCTGATGCAATATGAGATTTGAAAAGGGAGAAAAAAAAGTTTGGTAAAAGGCAGGCTCGAACTCGGGTCGATTGCCTCAAAAAGCATGCGTTTTAACATCTATGTTCTAGCGTCTCAATCACACACGTTAGTGGGTTAGTTAGTGAGTTAGTGTAAATAGCCTTTGCCAACAAGACGGGCTATTTGCACTTAGTGTTAATAGACACTCTGAAAATATTATGGTGAACCCGTCTTGGCGAGTACCCTTAAAAAAACTGTCAGTTATGTCTTAAGTGAACGTAAACGGTTGAGAAAGAAGTGGATGCGTTGTCTCTTAAAGTGACTGCGCCTAATTTACGAGCTGCTGGCGATGTCCTTATATAAATTCATGAAATCCAATGAGAGAAAATCATTCACTGCTCTTTACTGAATTACTTTTAACAAGAATTAATCTGTTTTTAATTTATACAGTGAGGACTATGCAATACAATTTTTTCGGTCTCTGTAGCTGGACACCTACAAACTTAAAAAAAACTTAAACTTTGTTCAATTTGTATCTTTGTTCAATTTATTTATTTGTGCTTTTTCAAACAGGGACCATTGACCTGTACACAACGAGAGACGGAAAGTGTGCACGTACGTACAATATCAATCTGTTATCAGTTTATTGAAAATACAAAAGGTTTGAAGCAGCAATAATACTAACAAAACTTTCTTACAGCAACCGGTGGCTGCCTGTGGTCTGTGTATGAATGTAGATGCTTCCGCTTTTTTAGCTGCGGGACTTCCTGGATTGATGCAGAGGTATGGGATGCCATCTAATCATATGGATTCCTTCATCTTTAAGACTTGACATTTTCAATTAGTTAACAATAGTTTTTATGTCCTACTCTCTTTAGAAACAGTGTTTGGACTACAACGGGCACCTCGCCTCTGTACACACTCATGCTGTAACGCGGCTGACGAGACGAGAGGCGTGCGGATCCATTTGCAGGCTTTATTAGGCAGAGGCGTGGTCGTACAGGCAGGGTCAAACAGTGGCAAACAGGTATAATATGGACGAGACAAAGAGTAAACAGTAGCAAGCGTGGGTCGATGATCTGCGAACAGTATCCAGAGGGGCGAGGCAGGAGAGGTAGTCAAAACGTAAGCGATAGTCCAGGCAGGGGAAAACACGATAAACAACAAGGCAAGGCTAGGCCTGGCAAGGCAAGGAAAACTAACGGGGCTCTGTAGGGTAGCGAAGATGCATACAATACTCGGCGATGAGGAAGAAAATGTCCAAGGCTTATAAAGAGTGTGTGATTTGTGGGGGCTGTGTGATCAGGTGTGCGTGATTGGTGCAATGAGTGATTGGTGACAGCTGTGATCAGTGGTGGATGATGGGAATTGGAGTCCATGTGATGTGTAAGTCCATGTGGTGAGCGGGTGACCTCTAGTGGTGAGTGAACGGAAGTGCAGACTGGATTCGTGACAGAGCCCCCCCCCCCTAAGAGCGGCTTCCAGACGCTCCACACAGTCTATAATCCAGGAGGGAGGTGGAGCGGAGGCGGAACAGGGGGAGGGATGGAGGGTCAGGTCCTTGTGGAAGCGGAGTGATCTGGGACCGAGGTAGAGCCGGCAGAGCAGGAAGCCAGGGCAGCGGAGACGTGACGCTGTGACTCTGGAAGGTCAGCGGAGACGTGACGCTGTGACTCTGGAAGGCGCTGTGACTCTGGAAGGTCAGCGGAGACGTGACCCTGTGACTCTGGAAGGTCAGCGGAGACGTGAAGTGACTCTGGACGAGCAGCTGTGACGTGCTGCTGTGACTCTGGACGAGCAGCCGTGACGTGCTGCCGTGACTCTGGACGAGCAGCCGTGACGTGCTGCCGTGACTCTGGACGAGCAGCCGTGACGTGCTGCCGTGACTCTGGACGAGCAGCCGTGACGTGCTGCCGTGACTCTGGACGAGCAGCCGTGACGTGCTGCCGTGACTCTGGACGAGCAGCCGTGACGTGCTGCCGTGACTCTGGACGAGCAGCCGTGACGTGCTGCCGTGACTCTGGACGAGCAGCCGTGACTCTGGACGTGCTGCCGTGACTCTGGACGAGCAGCCGTGACGTGCTGCCGTGACTCTGGACGAGCAGCCGTGTCGTGCTGCCGTGACTCCGGACGGACAGCCGTGACGTGCTGCCGTGACTCCGGACGGACAGCTGTGACGTGCTCATGAAGATCAGCTCTGACTTGGCTTGATTCGTGACGATCAACGGTTACTTGACTTAGCTTGGGAAGATCAGCTCTGACTTGGCTTGATTTGTGAAGATTAGCTTTGACTTGGCTTGATTCGTGACGATCAACGGTTACTTGACTTAGCTTGTGAAGATCAGCTCTGACTTGGCTTGACTCGTGAAGATTAGCTTTGCCTTGGCTTGACTCATGAAGATCAGCTTTGACTTGGCTTGATTTGTGAAGATCAGCTTTGACTTGGCTTGATTCGTGACAATTAACGGTGACTTGACTTAGCTTGTGAAGATCAGCTCTGACTTGGCTTGACTCGTGAAGATTAGCTTTGCCTTGGCTTGACTCATGAAGATCAGCTTTGCCTTGGCTTGACTCATGAAGATCAGCTTTGCCTTGGCTTGATTTGTGAAGATCAGCTTTGACTTGGCTTGATTCGTGACGATTAACGGTGACTTGACTTAGCTTGTGAAGATCAGCTCTGACTTGGCTTGATTTGTGAAGATCAGCTTTGACTTGGCTTGATTTGTGAAGATCAGCTTTGACTGGGCTTGATTTGTGAAGATCAGCTTTGACTGGGCTTGATTTGTGAAGATCAGCTTTGACTGGGCTTGATTTGTGAAGATCAGCTTTGACTTGACTTGATTTGTGAAGATTAGCTGTGTCTTGGCTTGATTTGTGAAGATCAACGGTGACTTGACTTAGCTCTTTACTGGCAGCAATGACATGACGAGGTGTTGTTGTGGCTGCCATTTTGTGAACGGGCTCCGGTGTCGCTGCCATTACATGCGTGAGTGCAGTGTCGCAATCCTCCGCGACACCCACAGTGAACCCTGAACCAACAGTCCATAAAGCATAGTCCATAAAATCACTCAGACACGAACGGGGACCCTCGCAAATTAGTCGCGATTTGAGCGGCTGGTTAATGCCCTCACAAAAGAAGTCTATGAGTACGCAGTCCGGCAGGTCAGAAAAGTAGGCTACATCCAAATACTCTTGTATGTAATCCTCGAGCGATCGCACTCCCTGCTCGAGGATTAATAACAGTCTCGTGGTGTCCATACCTGGCCAATGTCCGTGTGAAAAGCCGCTGGATCCTTGTGTGGCCGAGTATTCTGTAACGCGGCTGACGAGACGAGAGGCGTGCGGATCCATTTGCAGGCTTTATTAGGCAGAGGCGTGGTCGTACAGGCAGGGTCAAACAGTGGCAAACAGGTATAATATGGACGAGACAAAGAGTAAACAGTAGCAAGCGTGGGTCGATGAGCTGCGAACAGTATCCAGAGGGGCGAGACAGGAGAGGTAGTCAAAACGTAAGCGATAGTCCAGGCAGGGGAAAACACGATAAACAACAAGGCAAGGCAAGGCAAGGCAAACTAACGGGGCTCTGTAGGGTAGCGAAGATGCATACAATACTCGGCGACGAGGAAGAGAATGTCCAAGGCTTATAAAGAGTGTGTGATTTGTGGGGGCTGTGTGATCAGGTGTGCGTGATTGGTGCAATGAGTGATTGGTGACAGCTGTGATCAGTGGTGGATGATGGGAATTGGAGTCCATGTGATGTGTGGTGTGTAAGTCCATGTGGTGAGCGGGTGACCTCTAGTGGTGAGTGAACGGAAGTGCAGACTGGATTCGTGACACATGCGGAGTACACCTTCATACAGAACCTGATTAAATCTCAATCTCAAGCTTCAACTGAGGCCTGGATAGGAGGCTATGGCTCTGTTTCAGTGTTTGTTTAAAACTCTCTGGGGTCGGCTGTATCGCCGGCGAGACCAACTCGTTTTTTTTAAGATCAGTGCAAAAGACACTAAAAATACTCTGTTGATTTTGGTCACACAAATAAGTGTTATACATCAATCGAAACTGTTAAGTGTCTACCTTTTTTTGAGTACACTCACAATAACAACACAACTTTGTGCTTTTGGAGAAATAAGAAAATAAACAGGGTGTGCTCTCTGTCTTCTCCGTCTCCGCAAACTGTTTTGAAAAACGCGTCACTAAAATGAACTGTAACTCAGTGAATACTCAACACAGAGACATGGGAGTTATATCTATAGAAAGCCTGAAGTGTCTACTTTGAAATGAAGCAAGTCCATTCTGATGAAGTAATCCGTATGAAACCAACACGATGTTCAATCTTTCCCGTCTGACTCATTATCTCTAATGAGTTCACGCCCTCGCGCTGTTTGCGCTGTTCATATGTAAATAGCCACGTGGTGCGTGCGCGAGTGTAAACGCCCAAAACAAACAAAGAGCGGAGGTCCTCATCGCGGCTACTGTTACTGTTCACGCTGAGTAAATAAAGGATTTCCCTCGAAAGAACACGATTTCATCCAGAAGAGGAGATCGATCTGATGAGTAAGTTATGTTTCTTTTTTGCATTAGTTACCGTGTTATTGTGTCATAAACTTGAACAGATTTAAACAGTTAGTTGGGTTTTTCCCAAACGACAACATGATGAATGCTACGCGTCTAAGAATGTTTAGACCATGTTTATTATTAATACTCTGTTCACAAATATATTTTAATAGTGTGCTAAACAATAATAATTAGTTTGTCAGATATAAAATATCATTTTTTATAGTACAAAGTACATCCTTTTATTGTACAAAGCTTGCTTGAGTCTGTGGCTACAGAATCATGTCATAGGCTACTATAAAATCATACATACTAGACTATATGACTACAAAATCATAGTTGGGTTTTCCCCAAACTATAATCCCTGACTACAATGTTTGAAATCGTGTAAAACATTTTTAATATGAGGGGCAATTCATTGTATTTAAATTTCTTACGGCACGATGATGTTTTCATGCTCTATATAAAACAATAAAAGTAATATGAGTGTACACTGTAACATGATGAATGCTACGAGTCTAAGTAAATACATGTTTATTATTAATAGCCTACTCTGTTCAGAAATAGATTTTAATAACGTGCTAAACAATAATAATTAGTTTCTCAGATATAAGATTTCTTTCTCTTTTTTATGATAGTACAAAGCATGTGTGAGTCGATGGCTACAAAACCTATATATATATATGTACAGATGTTCCTGATATTAACATGCTCACAAATGTTTTTTTGTTTGTATTTTATTGAATCAGATACCAGCACCAGATGAATCCTGATGTCTCTTCAAACTGTTTTCCTCTGAGAGCGCTGCACCAACATCAGATGTTCAACTACACTGATATTCTATGTTAAAACAAGCTCCTTTTCTACTGATTATGTTTTTTTCTTCTTGAATCCATGGAAAGAAGTAGAAACACTTAAATAACACACGTAAATATCAGGTATGATTTACTTGTTTCACTTGTTGAACAGAATCTGTTGTCTGTTCACATCTCTGTGGTTAGACCAGGGTGCACAATAATGTGTCTTTGACCTTCATTATGTATGTATTGATTATACTGTGTTGAAAATAAAACACAAATAATTTAAAAAACCCTTTTTTTCAATGTCCTCACATTCTCTCTTACCTGCCTCACAGTCACAGTCACACTGATGGGCCATTAGAGGCCATTAGGGGAGGGCCCTTTGTCTCTCAGGTGAGACTCACTTAATATTCATGGCCATTACCACTCCCTCGCATATAGACCCTCGATCACAAAACATGTCTTGAAAATTTTAAATCAATATATTGTTTTCTGTGAATGAGTAAGCAGAATGATTTTCACAATTTTGAAGTAAATATTCTAGCCTACAAGACTGATTACTCAAAAGTCTTATTCAGGACTATTTAGTGTGGGTTTTAAGGCCTTATTTCAGCTACATTTTTTTTCCCAAAACGTACTAACCACGCATAATGTTTTTTTTCTAAAAAATGCAAACATGTACATCCATCTTGGTCACATATTATTGTAGCACAGTTTGTGCTGAATACAAAAAAAAATTACATGTTGGTCAGTAGTATGTTTTAAGTAGCTGAAAAAAGCACAAATATCAGGGCATGTCAAAACATCTCAAGGGCCCCAAAATGACCTCGGACCCCAGAGGGTTAAATTAATAATAATTATTATTATTATTATTAGTTTTATTATAAAAAAAAAAAACATTTGTTCAGTGTCTTTGTCAATGGTCATTTTTCTTCTTCTTTTGTATATTGTACTTGTGTTTTTGAGTGATGTCATAGTATTAAAGAAAGATTAGGATACAGCCGATACATTTGTCATGTTAGTTCTACTGGGTAGTTTCTATAGAGAAACACAAACGTGTTCTAGATGCATAAACATTACATTTTCATTTACATTAAGTCATTTAGCAGATGCCTTTAGCCAAAGCGACTTACAAATGAGGACAATGGAAGGCAAGTATTTTTTTAAAAGAATAGAATTAGAATAGAGAGTGCTAGAGTTAGAGGGACAAATAAAAATGGAAGAGATGTGTTTTTAGCCGATTCTTGAAGATGGCTAAAGACTCAGCTGCTCGGATTGAGTTGGGCAGGTCATTCCACCAGGAGGGAACAGTTCATTTAATAGTCGGTGGAAGTGATTTTGTGCCTCTTTGGGATGAAAGCGACGTTCACTTGCAGAACGCAAGCTTCTAGAGGCAAGTCTGAAGTAATGAATTTAGGTAAAGAGCCAGAGCCAGTGGTGGTTTTGTAGACAAACATCAATGCCTTGAATTTCCTGCCAGAAGCTATTGGTAGCCAGTGCAAAATGGTTGAACAGAGTGACGTGCGTACTTTTCGGCTCATTAAAAAATACATCTTGCAGCCACGTTCTGGATTAATTGTAGAGGTTTGATGGAATTGGCTGGAAGACCTGCCAAGAGAGCATTGCAATAGTCCAGTCTGGACAAAACAAGAGCCTGAACAAGGAGTTGTGTTGCATGTTCCGAAAGAAAGGCCCTGATCTTCCTGATGTTGAATAAAGCAAATCCGCAGAACAGGGCAGTTTTAGCAATGTGGTCTGAGAAAGTCATCAATCACAACTCCAAGGTTTCTGGCTGTTTTTGAAGGAGTTATAGTTCATGTGCCTAACTGGATGGTGAAATTGTGATGAAACAATGGGTTTGATGGAACAAGCAGTTCTCTCTTGGGAAAGTTGATTTGAAGGTGATGGTCCTTCATCCAGCAAGAAATGTCTGACATGCTGAGATGCAAGCAGCTATCATCAGATCATCGGCATGGAATGAGAGGTAGAGTTGAGTGTCATCAGCATAGCAGTGATATGATAAGCCTTGTTTCTGAATGACAGAACCTAGCGATGCCATATAGACAGTGAAGAGTAGTGGTCCAAGAACTGAGCCCTGAGGCACCTCAGTAGTTAGATGTTGAGACTTGGACACCTCAACTCTCCAAGAACAAACCGGTGGAGTGTGGTTTCTGAGATGCCCTTTGCCAACAGGGTTGACAGGAGGATCTGGTGGTTAACCGTGTCAAAAGCAGCAGACAGATCCAGCAAGATAAGTGTTGAAGAGTTGAAATCCGCCCTTGCCAGTCTTAGGGCTTCAACAACTGAGAGCAAGGCCGTCTCGGTTAAATGTCCACTACCGAAACCAGACCAGTTGCTGTCGAGGAGGTTGTTCTGTATGAGAAAGGCAGAGACTTGGTCGAACACCGCTCGTTCAAGTGTTTTTGCAATTAAAGGAAGAGGGGAAACCGGTCTGTAGTTCTCTAAAAAAAGATGGGTTAAGGGTGGGTTTCTTAATTAACCTGTCTAAATGCTGAGGGGAAAACACCAGTGTGAAGAGATGTGTTAATGATGTGAGTGAGTGCAGGTACAACTGCAGGAGAAATCGCTTCAAGGAGATGAGAATAGGAAACAGGAAATGGAATAGGATCAAGCAGACAAGTAGCAGGATGATTAGAAAGGATGAGTTTGGAGACTTCTGCCTCAGAGAGTGAAGAGAAGGATGTGAACGAGTGTATGTTTGCTGGTAAGATGTGCTTGACAGATTGTGGTGTGGAAAACTGCCACGTTCTTCATTAATAAAATTGAAACCATCAATGCACAAAGTCGTCAGCTGTTAGAGTTGATGAAGGAGGGGAGGAAGATGACAAAGGAGGGAGGAAAATGAAAACATTAATGCTGTCTTATTATGTACCTGTGAACCAAGTGGTTAGTGCAAACGTGTTTTTTATACTTAATTTTTAAAAAAACTAAAAGATATATTTATTAAATTATTTGTTTAATAAATATTAAACAATGCCATGAAGGTGTATGATGGAAACTGAGTGTCCTTTTTGGTTTTCTGTTCACAGGAGAGATCATGGCTCTGGAGTGATGGGTCCAAAATGAACCTAGAGATATGGGCTCCTGGACAACCCGATCATAAGAATGGGGAAGAGAAGTGTATTGGGATGAAGTGTGAGTGTTTTTAATGTTCATGAAATATCATGACCATTTTTGTCAGTTTTTAGACAGTCTTGTAGAACAGTAGTAGCCTCAATTCAAATAACCAGCCGAATGTAGAATAATAATTATATATATATATATTTAATATTTTTATTTTATTTTTCCTTCCTGTTATAGGCTCAGAAAAGTGGAATAACTACAACTGTGATCGGAAAATGGGTTTCGTGTGTAGCAGGATGAGAAACCTTAATGGAGAATGTTGAATGTCGTATTGTCTTGCATTAAAGGAATAGTTGACCCAAAAATGACAAATATTTACAACAGTGCTTACCTTCAGTCGATCCAAGACAAAGAGGAGTTCTTCATCAGAACAGATTTGAAGAAATATAACTTTACATCATTTGTTTATTAACGGATCCTCTGCAGTGAATGGGTGCCATCAGAATGAGAGCTTAAACAGCTGATCATGAAAACATCACAATAATCCACACGACTCCAGTCCATCAATTAATGTCTTGTGAAGTGAAAGGCTACAAGTTTGTAATCAAATTTTATTTTTCATTTTTTTGGTCAACTGCTCCTTTAACTAATTCTCTCTGATTTCTTTACTAATGTGCAAGTAGAACTCGCATATATGTGCATTTTCTGAATGAAACTCCCGAAGGTTTTGGTAAACTTTGGATCTGAGTAAATAAAATTCTGCATCAGAGCTGCTTTGCTTTTGTCATGCCTATGTGTCGTTATAGGAAATAAACAGAAACTTTTGCTAATCGAGTTGTTATAGAACAAACTGTAAAGTAATTCAATGAGAAGTGTGCCAAAGAAAGAGAATATTTGAAGATGATTTTGGTCAAAATGTCCATTTAATGAAATAATAAAGCTTATATAAAGCAGCAGTAATACAAACACCAAATTCTTTACAGAGTAACTTGTGACAGTGATTAGTCCACATGAAGGAGATGCTTCGATTTTTTTAACACCCCAAAACTGGACTGGTATGAGATGGCAGCTTCGAATGTGGATTCCTTCATCTGACGATGACGAACCTCTCGAACGTATGAGCTGCAGTTAACTGTAGTCCTTATGTCCTCCTCTTGGAAAATGTCTTTGGAAAAGAGTACTTCAATAGTACTCCTACTAATTTGAAAATAGTAAATCAAAAACATCAATTTAAACAAAGACCTGGTTAGGAGGATATTTTGTGGCTTCTGCTGCTGCTGTGAGAAATCACTATCGAAGTCTTGAGGTTTTGAATTCATTACGATTGATGAATCTGAATTTAGTGTTTACATGAACGCTAAATAAAGTGATTGATGTGACATATAAATTGGAAATTGGAATAGAATTTATTTATTTATTTTTGACATGCACAGCACCAATATAGAGTTTCTCACTGTCTGCACAAAACAAACACTCTCCTACAGACGGCCAAGCAGCACGTCCAGTCTGCGCCTGCACCTTATTTCTCATGCACTGGTTCGTCAGCTGAACAGCCAATCAGAATGAACAGATGGCCCGACTGACTGAGGAGCTTCAACGCCGATTCCACATGTCGAATTGGCCGAAAAAAATCCAACGAAGACCAACTTCAGCCAACGGCGCAGAACACACTTAGTCGGCCGACTAACAAAAACTGCCCGCTGGCTGACCGTCGGCTTGGTGTGTACCGGGCTTACAGGCTACAGGTGTTGGCCTACAGGCCTTGATCGATATCAGCACTTATGTGCCTTCAGGAATGCCAAATGGCCTTTTTGTTCCTCAAGATATGTTTGGGACTGGAAAGCAGAAGTCTTTGAAGATTTTTGACCCTACGCATCTTTGCAGCAATAAAATTTATTTCTACTTATTTCTACGAAATTCTACGTAATATCTAATTATTATATCAATATTTAACTTACATTGGAAAGGTTTCCATGACTTCTCGCGAGATCTCGGCAAAAAGTCTCGCTATTTATTCCAAAACATGATGCATGATGGGATACACTAAGCCTCGAATAGCGCTCCAGAGCGGTGTTCAAAATAGTGGCTGCGTCCGAAATGGCAAACTCAATGAGAACGTACTTCATTTGAATAAAAGCGCTAAAAGAGTACGTACTATACAGCCAAATCTCATTAAGTATGAACGCGATCCAGACATCATCTGCCAGGTGTACGTTATCATGTGACCTACGATGTAATAAGTGCAACTTAAAAGATATGAGAAACAGGTTTAATTCATCTATCTGTAAATATTTTGATGTTGATATAATTTGCTCATTTTGTGGTCTTGTTGAAGAAACAGCTGCCATTTTATTGTGACTGTAGTATAACCAATAAAGTTTGGGCTGATTTAAGTTTTTTATATTTTTAACTCTACAAATATGACCCACAGTATAATCCATAAATATATAATTTTTATTATGATAACCCCAAAATGTTATCTCTCGAATTTTATTAATTTCTTTATTTTATGTGCAAAATAGTCCTTCTACATGCAAAACTGGCTTAAATCTCCTTTGTTTTCCTCTTTTTCTCATTGAAATTCACTCTCGTCCCGAGGCTTATAAATAACAAAAAACAAATGCAGTTGTTTGATACATTATGATTACATGAATATTATGATTATTCAAAGATATTTTGAAATATATAAGGTTTTTTTTCCTGTGTATATAATCTCATACTATGATATATACAAACCCATTATAGTTGTTTTCTGTTTTTTTGTCACTATGAGTGGTCATTGTTAAAGATACTACCATCTTTTCCTGAGCTTGTATGTAATTATAAGTTCTGCAGTAATAATAATAAAAAGAAGATAAGAGGGACAGGAGTACTAACACCTCATAGCATCAATAAATCCACAACCCTACCTAGTACAGTTTTCCTCAGCATTTGCAATGTTTGTAATATCAGCACAAAGGAGATGTAGTGCAGCTGCTCGAAGTTTCACCTTTGGAGATGACTGTTGATTTTACACTCGAAAAATGTAAGTATTACTACTTAAAAATTAAGATTACCCCAGAATGCATTGCTAGACCACCCCAACACTTATGAGCAATAATTATTCTAATTATAAATGCTATATGTGACATGACATACGGCCAAGTATATATCTCTCTCTCTCTCTCACTCACTCACTTCCGGTGTGATTGTTGGGAGTGAACGGAGCGTGGTGAGGGTGAGTGTGTTTGTAGCTGTGTGCTAAAAACTTTTCTATCTTCTATCTTTTTTTATGTGTGTTTGTCTTTTTATGTGTTGGATTGTTTGGTGATTTTTAAGGTTTAGGGGTGTTTGTGTCTGCAACCAGCGTTGTGCTGGGAGGCATGACGAATCAAAACACAATGAGTTTTAACGATTTAACCCGCCGTCATGGAGTGAAGGTGGAGTCTAAAATCAATGTAGAACAGTGTTGTTTAGCGGTGGGAGAGATTGTGGGACATGATAATATTGTTTCGGCATCGCGCATGAACAGTGCAATTGTTCTTTTTTTTAAATCAGTGGAAAAGGCAAATGAAGCTGTACAAAGTGGGGTAGTGTTGAATGGTTCACTTGTGCCTGTTTTGCCTTTGAGCAGCCCATCTAGAAAGGTTGTACTGTCCAACGTACCTCCGTTTATTAAGGATGAAGTATTGGTGCAAGAGTTATCTCGTTATGGGAAACTGGTTTCCTCTATCAAGAAAATCCCTCTCGGGTGTAAGTCGCCGTTGGTGAAACATCTAGTCTCATTTAGAAGACAAGTGTTTATGGTGTTGAAAAATGGAATAGATGAGATCGATCTGGTGTTCAAGTTCAAAATTGATGGGTTCGACTATACAGTGTTTGCAACATCTGATACAACAATTAAATGTTTTAGTTGTAGTAAAATCGGACATCTTGTTCGTGATTGTCCTAATAAAAAGGACAGTGTGGGAACAAACATAAACTATGAACGAGTAGGTTCTGCTCTTTCTCCGGCTGAGATCGCGGGTGATGCGGAGAATGCCGGTACGTCGGCAGTAGAAGCCGATGAACACGAGCCGATTGAAGTGTTAGCTGCTGAGATTGAATCTGATATAACAGAGGTTAATAAATCTAGTAAAAACGATACTCTCCTCCTGATGCTCGATGAGCAGGTTGAACATTCTGGAAAGTTGTGTGTGGCAGATGCTGATGAAATAGATGTCGAAGACGTTGTTGATTTTGAGAAGGAAGCAGAATCTGTCTTTAAAATCCCAGTTAAAAGAAAGAAAAAAAGCTGTGGAAAGGCTATTAAACAAGTTAAGAAAGACGATGGTGGTAGTGAGAATGTGGGATCAGATAGTGATAGAGATTCCTCTGATTCAAATTTATCTCAGTGTTCAAATCTGTCTAGTTCTCAAAACGAAAACTTGATTTGTTTGTATAGAGCTGAAGACATTAGCAGATTTCTGCAAGAAACAAAGGGAATGAAAGGAGTGCAAGTTGAAGATTTCTTCCCTGATTGTAAACAATTCGTAAATGATGTGAGATATTTAATGAAAGAGGGAGCTTTTCAAGACGTAGAGGTTTACCGTCTTAGAAAAATTGTGAACAAACTTAAAAAAATTACTAAGGATGATGATGATGTCAATTTCTAAAATTATGACAAAAATAGTTTTTTTGGCAGCTTTTCTCATCTTCTTTTTTTCTTTTTTTCTTTTTGTTTCTAAAATAAATATGACAAATTTTAAAATTGGAACTTTAAATATAAATGGTGCCAGAGATGGTCATAAAAGAATGATGTTATTCGAGTTTGTTAGACAAAAGCAAATTGATATTGTATTTCTACAAGAAACGCATAGTGATTTTAAAAATGAGATTGATTGGAGAAGAGAATGGGACGGACAGATTGTCCTAAGCCATAAATCCTCTATTAGTGGAGGTGTTGCTGTTTTGTTTTCAAAGAATTTTTTACCTTTATCCTGTGAAGTTGATTAAATAATTTTTGGTCGGTTTTTAAAGATTAAAGTTACAATTGAGAAAACTACAATAGTACTTATGAATTTATATGCACCTACAAAAGGATTAGAAAGAGTTCTTTTTTTTAGAAAGGTAGATGCTGTTTTGAAAGAATTAAATCCAGAAGAGTTATTATTTGTAGGTGGAGATTTTAATTGTACGGTTAATGATAAGTTGGATAGAAATCATGCTGCTTCTCAGAAAACACTAATACAACTGATTGAAACCCATGATTTATGTGATATATGGAGAAGTATGAATCAAGATGTCAGACAGTATACTTGGGCTCATAGTATTGAACATTCTATCTCTTTGGCACGACTTGATAGAATTTATAGTTGTCAGTATCAACGTAATATTTTTAAAGTTTGTAAAATTATTCCAGTGGGGTTTTCTGATCACAGTTTAGTTTTGTGTAGTGTGTTAATTAAGAGTGTTAAGTATAAAAGTGCATACTGGATTTTTAATACTTCATTATTAAGTGATAAAAATTTTATAGATGGTTTTAGTTTTTTTTGGGAAACTTTTAAACAGCAAAAACATTTTTATGTTTCTTTACAACAATGGTGGGATTGTGGTAAAGTTCTTATAAAGGATTTTTGTCAAAAGTACACTCTGAATGTTACTAGAGATATAGCGCAGTCAATGAAGATTTTAGAAGGGGAAATTGTTGCCTTACAGGATGTAATAGCATCAAAAAAAAAAAAAAAAAGTATATTGATGACTTGAAGGGGAAAAAAGCAATGTTGGTAGACCTGTTGGGAGTCAGAGCGCAAGGAGCCTTAGTTCGCTCTCGTTTTCAAACTGTGGCTCAAATGGATGCTCCTTCGAAATTCTTTTTTAATTTGGAAATGAAAAAAGGTCAAAGTAAAATTATTCATTCTTTACGGTCAGCTACAGGACAAGAATTTACTGAGCCTGTTGATATACGTAGCTGTGCTGTAGAATTTTATTCTGACCTTTATAAATCTGATCTTGTGGAGTGGGGTGCAGATGCTGATCATTTCTTGGAAGGACTGCCAAAGGTGGATGAAGAGTCCAATAATGAACTACAACAGACTTTGTCATTGCAAGAGCTTTATACTGCCATGATGAGCATGAAGAATGGTAAATCTCCAGGAATTGACGGGTTAACTGTTGAGTTTTATAAAACTCTATGGCCCGTCATAGGAGAAGACTTGCTGGCAGTTTTTAATGACAGTCTGAAAAGAGGAATATTGCCACTGAGCTGCAGAAGAGCAGTCATCACACTGTTACCTAAAAAAGGTGATCTTCAGTATATCAGCAATTGGCGCCCTGTTTCACTGTTATGTGCAGAATATAAAATTTTGTCTAAAACTTTGGCCATGAGACTTAGTAAAGTTTTAAGTCAACTGATTAATGCTGATCAGTCTTATTGTATTCCTAACAGGTCTATTTTTGATAATATTGCTTTAATTAGAGATGTTTTGGATGCTTCAAAACTTTTAGGAATGAACTCTGGGTTGATTTCTCTCGATCAAGAGAAAGCTTTTGACAGGGTTGAACATCTGTTTTTATGGAATACTTTGGAGGCTTTTGGATTTAGTTCTTCTTTTATTTCAATGATTAAGGCTATGTACTGTAACATTGAGAGTGTTCTTAAGATTAATGGTGGTTTGAGTGCTCCTTTTATAGTTCAGAGGGGAGTTAGGCAGGGATGTGCCATGTCTGGTATGTTGTATTCCTTAGCCATTGAACCTTTACTTCAAAAGTTGCGAGATAACTTAAAAGGTCTGTTTTTTCCTGGATGTAATAATCCGTTATATCTTTCTGCCTATGCTGATGATGTTATTGTTTTTGTAAATGGAAAGGATGATGTTGATAAGTTAGGAAAGATTGTTAATGATTTTAAATGTATTTCCTCTGCTAAAGTCAACTGGAGGAAAAGCGAAGCTCTATTAGTGGGGAATTGGACTGGAGATCTTCCCACTTTACCTGGAGGATTGCTTTGGAAGAGAGGAGGGTTAAAATATCTTGGTGTCTATCTGGGAAATGAGAGTTTTATTAAAAAAAATTGGGAAGGCTTATTTGAGAAAATAAAAGGTCGGTTGGAGAAATGGAAATGGTTACTCCATCAGGTGTCTTATAGAGGGCGTATTCTTGTTATTAATAATCTTGTGGCATCTTCATTATGGCATAAATTTGCTTGTGTAGATCCTCCAAATGAACTCCTTGTAAATATTCAAAGAGAACTGGTGAATTTTTTCTGGGATAATTATCATTGGACTCATCAAAGCATTTTGTTCTTGCCCAAGGAGGAAGGAGGTCAAGGATTAGTAAATCTCGCTAGCAGAAGAGCCACCTACCGTCTTCAATATATACAGAAACTTTTAATGGGACCTTATTCACTTGTGTGGAGACCATTGGCATTAAGCATCTTGAGGAGAGTGGGAAATATGGAAATGGATTTAACTTTGTTTTTAATGGATTATAAAAGGTTGAATTTTACTGGAATTCCTGCTTTTTATCAAAGCTTATTTAAGGTGTGGGGTCTTTTTAAAAATCGATGGATGGAACCAGCAATTTCTCTTTACTGGTTGCTGGAAGAACCACTCATTTTTGGAGCTCGGTTTGATGTTTCGGGAGAAGATCTTCCTGGTTTAGCAATTTTATTATGGCATAAAAAGATTTTTAAGCTAAAAAATATTATAATTGAATCAGGTTTTGATTTACACAGACCTGAACAAATTGCTACCCTTTTAGGGGTTCGATCAATACGGTTTGTTAAGAAGTATCTCGATAAATTGAATATGGTTTTAACTGATGAAGAGAGGATACTTCTAGAAGAGTTTGGTGCAGGTTTTTTAATTCCTGACAGTAAAGATCTTTTCCCAGATATTGAAATCTCCCCCAATATAGATGGGTCTTGTTTTATTAGCCCTCTGTTAAATTTAGGAGTTAATAAACACATTGATTTTTGTACAATAGAAGGGAAAATGTTGTATAAAGGCATTGTGAAAGTTATTCATCAACGCAATTTAAGTGTTAAAACAGATACAGTATGGAGAGAAAAATTAGGGATTAATGATGAAATAAAGCCTGTTTGGAGAGCAATTTACAAACCACCATTAACAAAAAAACTTGGTGATTTACAATGGCGGATTTTACATGGAGCTATTGCTGTGAATGCTTTTGTATCTATTTTAAACCCCACTGTAAGTGACAAATGTCCTTTTTGTTTGGAACGAGAGACTATTTTTCATTGTTTTATGGACTGTAATAGACTTAACCCTCTTTTGATTTGTTAAAGGTTTTTTTTGATTATTTTAACATTTGTTTTACAAAGCAAGATTTTATTCTTGGCTTTTTTACAGTCCAAAACAAAAGTCAAAATGTCATGTTATTAATTTTATTGTGGGACAAGCAAAATATGCCATCTATATTACCAGAAGAAATAAGATAGAAGAGAAGTCAGGACAAAATGTTGTCTTTATTTTTAAAAATATGGTAAAAGCAAGAATTATTATTGATTTTAATTTTCATAGATTAATGAGTACGATGAATGTTTTTGAAATTCAGTGGTGTTGTAACGCTTTATGTTCAGTTGTTAATGGGAAAATTGTTTTTATAAGAGAGCTGATGTAAATGTCCTTTTCTGTGTGTAAAGTGATGTAAATGGTTGAAGAACAATAGTTTTTATTAAAGTGAATGTAAAAATCCAAAAAAAATCTCTCTCTCTCTCTCTCTCTCTCTCTCTCTCTCTCTCTCAATTCAAGGGTGCTTTATTGGCATGACAAAAATATACATTTGTATTGCCAAAGCAATTGCAGCTGGGCTGCTTACAAATAGTGCATATATGTATTAACAAGAAAGAAAAAAGAATAATAGTAATAATAATATATAAAGTATTAAGATTATAAAGATTTTTAAGTATTAAAATGAATTTCTAATGTATGTATGTAAGTATATAAACTAGATAAATAACATCAGGGATTAGACAGATTTACAAAAGCAAAATGTATATCTAAGTAATATAGCAGAGTAATATGGTTCAATGTAATCTAGATGAGCTGGAAACATCAGATCAGGGCAGATCGAGTGTTTTCTCTTCTGTGGTGACAGGCGGACACATACTGAGCAGCAAACACACACAGCAGTTCTTGTGCTCTCCTAACAGATACGGCAGTTTCTCCTGGTCTGAAAGAGTGTTAAATGTCGGATGGATCTGCTGTATTTTATCATAGAACTCTGTCCGTATGTCGGTGTATTTGGAGCATTCTGTGAGGAAGTGCAGCTCTGTTTCTGTCTGATTCAGATCACAGTGTGAACACAGTCTCTGCTCCGGGGGCAGCCATGTTTTTCTGTGTCTGCCCGTCTCTATCGTCAGCTTGTGTCCGCTGAGTCTGTATCTGGTCAGCGTGCTTCTCAGTTTCTGATCTGACACTGTGTACAGATACTCTGCCATACTGTACTCTCTCTTTAGGGCCGAATAGCATTGCATCTTACTCTGCTGTTGTGTTTGTGTTTGCCAGTGAGTGATGTAACTCTGTCTGATTTGTGCAGTAATCTGATTGATTCTGATGTGATTCAGAGCATCAGTAGATGTTAGTGAAGCATCAGGACTGAAGCTCTGGATCAGCTGAGGGAAGGGCTTGCTTTCTTTGCTCGTCTCTTGGTATTGCAGGGCTTTATAATGATATGATTGGGGGTCACTGAGTTTCAGATGTTTCCAGAATTTAATTGCCCTTTTCTGTGTCTTTATGATTAGAGGATATTTGCCTAATTCTGCCCTGCATGCGTTATTTGTTGTGTGCCGGTGCACGTGTAATATGGTTTTACAGAGTTCTGCATGCAGGGTCTCAATTGGATGTTTTTCCCATTTGGTGAGATCTTGATGTGGATTGGTCAGTGGACCCCACACCTCACTGCCATAGAGGGCAATGGGCTCAATTACTGATTCTAATATTTTCAGCCAAATTCTGATAGGGATTTCTATAAGACATTGCCGTTTTATGGCGTAGAAGGCCCTGCGTGCTTTATCTCTCAGTTCTGTCACAGCATGGTTAAAGTTTCCAGTGGATGTGATCTTCAAACCCAGGTAGTTGTAGTGTGATGTGTGTGTTATCTGGTTAGTGCCTAATGTAAATGTGTGTTGTGTTCCCTGTGATCTGGATCTTTTCTGAAATGTCATAATTGTGGTTTTCTTCAGGTTGACTGTCAGGGCCCAGGTCTGGCAGTACTGCTGCAGCAGGTCCAGGTTCTGCTGTAAACCGTGTTGAGTGGGAGACAGCAGAACCAGATCATCCGCATACAGCAGGCATCTGATCTGTGAGTCGTGTAGAGCGAGGCCAGGGGCTGCAGATCGCTCCAGACCGAGCGCCAGGTCATTGATGTAAATGTTAAATAATGTTGGGCTTAAGCAGCAGCCCTGTCTCACTCCACGCTCCTGGGAAAGATACCTCGTACGTTTGGTGCTGATTTTTACACCACATTTACTTTCAGTGTACATTGATTTAATAAGGTCATAGGTTTTACCTCCTATGCCACTTTCAACAGTTTTGTAAAATAGTCCTTGGTGCCAAATTGAGTCAAAAGCTTTTTTGAAGTCGATAAAGCATGCATATATTTTACCTTTTATCTTGGTTAACATGTTTTTCAATTAGAGTATGTAATGTATAGATGTGATCAGATGTACGGTAATTTGGTAAAAACCCAATTTGACTTCTGCTCAGTACATTGTGTGTGGTGATGAAGTCTAATAGTCGAGCGTTTATTATGCTACAGAATAACTTTCCCAGGTTGCTGCTCATACAGATGCCTCTGTAGTCGTTAGGATCAGATTTATCTCCATTTTTAAAGATTGGTGTTATCAAGCCTCGACTCCAGACGTCAGGGAAGTAACCTACACTCAGAACCACATTGAATAGTTTTAGAATGGCCAACTGGAATTTACTGCTTGTGTGTTTTATCATTTCGTTTAATATCCCATCAGGTCCAGACGCTTTTTTGTGCTGCAGGTTTTTAATTTTTTCTTTAAGTTCTTTATCAGTTATTGGGAAATCTAATGGGTTTTGGTTATCTTTGATTGTTAATTCTAGTTTTTCCAATTGGTTGATTGTTTGAATTTGCTTACAGTTTGTGTCTGTTTGTACTTTATTAAACAGTGTTTGGAAATGACTTTCCCATATTTCTCCATTTTGGATTGCCAATTCTTCATGATCAGTTTTTTTTAGATTGTTCCAATTTTACCAGAATTGGTTTGTGTTCACTGACTTCTCGATTATTGTCAGTTGTTTTCGGGTGTATTGTGTTTTTTTGGTTCTGAGTGCATGTTTGTATTGTTTTAGTGTTTCACTGTAAAGAAGGCGGAGTTCTACATCATTTGGATCTTTGTGTTTCTGATTTGACAATGTTCTCAGTTTTTTGCGAATAGTTTGGCAGTCCTGATCAAACCAATTTTTGTCATTTTTGGATATTTGATTTTTTCCATTTTTTGTTTTCAATTTGGATTGTTTTGCTGATTTTTCAAATATGTAATTTATATCTCTGACAGCAAGATTTCATTAGTGTGAGTATAGGTGTTAATTAGAAAGTTATCTATCAGCGCTTGTATTTTTTGGCTGCTAAGTGCTTTCTGATATTCTTCAGCGCTGTTTTCAGCCCATCTGTATGGTTTTCTGATGTTGTACAGCTTACTGGGCTTTGTGTTCATGATATTTTCTGTCTTTTTGAGATGCACAGTGATCTGACTGTGATCAGAGAGAGGGGTTAGTTCTCTAACAGTGAATGATCTGAGAGATGAAGGATCTATGTCTGTTATCATATAATCAACTGTGCTATTGCCAAGAGGTGAGCAAAATGTGAATCTCCCTGAAGTGTCTCCTTGTAACCTACCATTGATAATATTCAGACCCAGGCTTCGGCAGAGCTGCAGGAGGACTTTTCCATTCTTATTTACTATATGATCATGGTTATTTCTGTGGATATGGGAGAATGTGTTATTAATAGCAGTCAGTTTGTTGTTGATATATTTGCTGCCTCGTGCGTCGGTGAAGTCGGGCTGTAGTCCTGTTCTTGCGTTCAGGTCCCCGCAGATGAGCACGTTTCCCTGGGCCTGGAAGTGGCTCGTCTCTTCCTCTAAAGTGAAGAACATGTCTTCGCTGTAGTAGGGGGACTCTGATGGTGGGATGTATATGGCACATAGGAATATATCTTTTCTGGATGGGAGCAGTTCCTTGTGGATTTTAAGCCAGGTGTAGTATTTGCCGTGCTTTACTGTGTTGATGCGGTTGTGAAATTTTGCTTTGTACCAGATTATTAGTCCTCCTGAGTCTCTTCCCTGTCGGACTGTGGTGAGTTTTTGTGATGGTAGGATGATTTCTCTGTAGTTGGGTGGGCAGTGGGTGATGACGTCTGCCCTGCTCCATGTCTCCTGTAGAATTATAATATCCATCTCTTTGATGCTCTTCTGGAAGTCTGTGTTTGAACTCTTTAGTCCAAAGGCTGTTGAATTCAAGCCTTGAATATTCCACATTGATATTGACAGAGTCATTTTAAGTGTTTGTGTGTATTACTCTTGTACATTACTTGACAAGTTTGGAGCAGATGATGTTGAGCAGGTGTCTTATCTGATTGAGTTCGGCGGCTGCAGGGTTCTGTGGTTGTTGGGCTGCTGCGGCGTAGCTCTGTGATGGCGCTCCAGGGGTCGAGTCCTGTCTGGTTCTTGGAGTAGGATGGACGTTTCTTTGTGGTTGGGAGCTGCTCTTGCTGTGTAGGTTTCTGCTGTTTTCTGTTTTACCAAATGCTGTGCTTTTTAGCACTCTTGCGAAAAGTTGTACTCCTTTCTTGTTGAGGTGTATGTAGTTATACATATGATGGGGCCGAATGTCTTTATGGTAAGCCAGGTGAACATTGGGAATGAATGCACAGGTTCTGGAAAGTTCTACATTGTTTCCATGGATCACGTGAATAGGCACATCACTCCGTGGCAGTAACGTGGACAGGGTTATTTTAGCTTCTGGGAAGCGCTCTGAGGCTCTGATGGCCACCTCTCTGAGCATAGGAGCCACGTTACCCTTCGCTGCTCGTAAGTCGTTTGTCCCTGTGTGGACTACGATGTGCTTGTAAGTTTCTTTCAGATTTTTATCAGATAAGATCTGAAGAGCCCTGCTTGTATTTGGGCACCACATTTTCTGTGCTTTCATTTTTGGAAACAAGAGTTTCTCATTGATGTATTTTCCATTGGAGTCGATGAGAATAAGAGCTTCTGTTTCAGTGGGGTCATCTGGAGCAGTGCTGTGGACGTTGGTCAGTGGATCTGATGAAGAGTGAGGATCGTCCACTGCGGGTGATTGGTGATTGTCAGTGGAGAGACAGGTCAAGTGTTTAGCGTGAGATCCTTTGGAAGTTGAAACATGAAGTTGTTCCTTCATGTCATTTATAAGTTCATCTTTCTTTCGAAGTTCTGATTTCAACACAGACAGTTCTTCATGCATTTCTGTTTTAATTTCAGCTACTTGTCTTCTGAAAGTTGATTTGAGTTCCTTCAGCTCTTCTCTAGCTTGGTGAAGTTCCTTTGACATCTCTTCTTTGTTTCTCAGCAGGTATTCAGTCTCTTGTTTTAAATTCATCATGTCCTTTGTGAGCTGCTCCAAGTCGCTGTTGTCTTTTAGCTGGGACATTATCAATTCTTTTAGTTCCACCACATCTATTTCCAGGAGTGAAAATTTCTCTTTCATTTTTGACATGGGAGATTGAACTAAGGCTGTTGCAGTTTTCTTCTTTTGGATGTCTTTTACAGGAGAAGAGGTTGTATTTATATCTGTATGATCTTGTATGAGACTTGTATTAAAACGTGCCTGCTGTTTAATTTGTATAAAGTCAGCTGTAAATGCTTGGAGGGCAGGCTCCGAGCCTTGGATCATGACAGTGCCGTTGTGGTATAAGTTCAGAGATAAAATTCTTGATTCCTCATTTCCTTCAGCATCTTCAAATATCAGGATCTGTCTGCCTTTGCAGATGCCTCTTTTTGTGGTAAAGGTAAAGTGTTGGCAGAAAGCAGTATGCCATAAGGAGCTGTTTTCAGTGTAGAAGAGCAGGTTGGTCATTGAACTGCGGTCATAGTCAGCAAACAGTGTTTCAGGATGCTCCTTGATCTGCTTCTGCCTGTGGAGCTGTTTAGAGTGTTCAGAGCTCCTCTGAGGGTACACGAAGGGGCGGGGCTTGCATGCTGCAGTGGCCATCACTGGTTTTAGAATGTAAACAAATAACTGAAAAAACTGTCTCTTTGTTTGTTTTTGAGAGTTCTTCTGTGAACTATATACAAATATTGATCAAAATGTCCACAAAACTAAAATATTGGTCAAAATTTGTGCATGAACAGTAAAACAAGACCAAATTAACCATCCTCATTGAGACTGTCGTATAAAAAACATCAAAAATATTCCTCCTGAAGTGAATATTGCTTTTCAAAAAAATATTCCTCCTGAAGTAGCTTAAATATTGTTTCAAAAGTTCCTTCCTTACTTTCTGGGGCTCTTCCTTATTCCTTATTCGTTGCTGTTTGATATCCTCCTTAGTTTCTGTGAGGTTTTAGTCTGTGGATAACTTCACACAGGCCTTGGTCTGGAAGGGTCTCAGTTTGAGAGGTCTTCTCTCTGTGACAGTTGTGTGGCCCTTTGGGTTGCTCCCAGTGAGTTGTCTTCTGCTGTTTTTCTTGGTTGATTTAAACTCCTCTTGTGGGTAATATAAGTTGTAGGAAGTCTTTTTTGCTTTAAATTTGTCAGAACTGAATGTCTGTCTTATTTTAAAACAACATAAAAAGTAAAATAATCAGGAGCTCATTTTGTTGCTGCTGCTGCTCAACGGAACTCTCTCTCTCTCTCTCTCTCTCTCTCTCTCTTAAACACGTAACCTCGGGTCTTTAGCGATCCGGTACATCATTCTCTACCCTCTTTCCCCAATTCATTTTAGTGAACAAGTTAGACATCAACTTTCTTAGTATTCCTCAATCTATTAATTATAAACAATATAACAAGGGGAAAAAAGTAAAATATAAAAGAATGCCCTTTTTCTGATCAATTTTTTTTCTAAAAAAGTGTATAGGGTCGCTAAAGACCTGAGGTATGTAAATGTGTATGTATTTTTTTTTCTGCACGACTATATTTACATATCTGATCACTCAAAATGTGCAGTGCATCTTTATTCCTCGAGGTGGCACTGTTTGATACACAACGATGATGTGATGTTTCACTCATAATTACCGCAGGCATAAAACAAACGAATATCATCAGCAAAAATTGAACTGGTTTGAATGGCTTTACTGCAGAGCAATTACTGTATTTGATGGTGGCTGCCAGTGATCAAAATATTGAATACGAAGTCATTGAAAACGATAGTTTTGAGAATATGGTTGAGATCGTGAATATGAGGCAGATGCTGAATGTACTGTGGAAGTGCGCTCTGACGCTGACAGCGATGGTAAAATCATCTGCTCAAACTGAACCCTTTTCAGTTTCAAAAGGTAACCAAATATGCTTTATTTTATTCCTCTGTAATTGTTCATGCATTTAACATATATACATCCATCACAACCCTCATTGCTGCAGTCAGACTGGTATCTGATCATGGATGGGAAAAGGACATCGAGGCTGTCTTTGCCGGAGTGAACAGAGAGGATGAGGAAGACCATGACGACGACCCCCTGAACCACACAACTTTGAACAAGAGCAGGAGAACATGTTCGGGACAATCTGGCTGCTGCTCCGTCTGCTCCAAAACATTTGTGTGCTGCTCTCCATAAGCACGACTACCTGTAAAACATTTACACAGAGTATAACACTTGGCATCTCATGTTAGCTTTCCATTTCATGACAAATTTCATTTCATATGTATGTTTATGTTTATAAAGTAGTGAACACACACACACACACACACAAGCACACACACACAAGCACGCACACCCTGAACACACACCCCGAGCAGTGGGCAGCCATTTTTGCTGCGGTACCCGGGGAGCAGTTGGGGCTCCGGTGCCTTGAAAAAAAAAAGATGTATTAATATATCAACAATTGTACGAACTGCATATAAATAAACAATCATAGAAAGGTTTCAAAGAAAAATGTAGGAGGATTTAGATATAAATGTGATAAACTGGGGTCATGTACACAGTGAATCCACTCAGTGGTTCCCAACATTTTTTTCATTTCCCCCCCTACGTACACACACATGGTAATCTGAGCCCCCCCAACCCCCCATATTATATTTATACATGCACAAATATATGCAATAATAATAATATAATTTTTTTGTCTCTTAGAAATGCACATTTGACTGAGCTGACAGTAGTAGTTTGAGTTAGGATGCAGATGTAAATTTATGTTCATTATCAAAATCAGTAACATCTGTAAAAAATTGCAACAAACTCCCTTTTTATATGGTGAAATTTTATTTTTCCTGACTGTTTGAGTTTTATTAAAAATGAACCATTGTTCTTCCATACATTTACATCATGATAACCAGAGTTAAAACCACACATATAGCACCTCAATACTGTGGTAAAAATCCAACTATATAGTTTCTAAGTAGCCTATTTATTTGTAAAACAGTAGTCTAAATACATTTATTATAAATGCACAAACGCTAGCCTATAGCTTAATCACAAATAAAGTGTAATTACATTCCATTACTCCTTTAATACATTTAATACACGTCTACATTAATATAATACATTTGATATAAATACCACACATTTCTGCCACAATACCATGGTGCAGTTAATGTTACTACAGTAAATCCCTGGTAAACGATGGCGATTTGTAGAGCCTTCTGACTGTATCGTTGCACACAGTGTTTATCTGCTGTTTGTCAGCGCTGTTTTATCTGGATTTAAGCTAGTTTATCAGTTGACTGATATCGACCGATACTAGTTTATACCAGTCATGTGTTCTTCGCTGAATTCAAGCGCTTCTCACTGGATCTCACAGCGCTGTTGAGTGCTCGCGTCATCGGGGAGTAAACACATCTGCTCTAGTTAGCTCGCTCTGCTGCTGTTTGAACCGTGTGGGCTCAAATGAGTAGCGCTGTTTTGTTCCGCTTTTCACATTACATTGAATGTTTATCGAACTTGTTTTATCTAGGAAAATTATATCACTATAATTGTAGTTATCGTTTTATCGCCCAGCCCTACCTCAAAGTATATCTGCTCCCGCACCCTCGCTGTGAGCTCCGGCCCCAGGTTGGGAACCACTGAGCTAGAAGATCGGGAGGTGCAAAGTTCTATCAGTGAACGCCTCGCATTACCAGATAATCCGCCGAACATCGGCACCGATCGAGGTGTTCGACAAGATTTTCCCTCCGATTCTCAGGAGGGAGAAACCGGGGCTAAATCGGGCAAAAAATCCTGTAGTGTGAGCCAGGCATTAGTAATACTTTAATAATTTGCTTGATTGTAGATGGTTTATTTGCGTAATTCCTGGTTCTGAATGATAAATTCCTAACTGCTCAATTACTTAGTCTGATCATTTCATACCTCCCCACCACACATACATTTATAGATAAACCCTGAATGCTGAAGAAAACTGAAGGATTAGGAGTTAAAGTATTAAAGCTAACAGACAGGCCAAAAATAACAATGAATAGGAGTGTTACTCCTGAAACCACAGAACAATTTTTATCAATAATTGTTTGCCATTAAATACCAAATCACGTTTTAACTAGATTCAGTTAATACATGCTCCTTTAAGTGACGTCACCGATTAACAGTAAAGTTACAGCACATATTTTAGGCTAAATAAATTCATCTAATTCCAATAACCTATTGACAAAACCTTTACAAAGCTATTAAAATCTCCCAACTACACATAAATGTGTGATGAAAAGTCAAAACTTTGATAAATCAGAGCTCAATATACAGAGTTAGCATACATGGTCTGAAAACAGTTGAGATGCTAACGGACTTTTTCGAAGACACTAAACCGTCTTTATGAAGTAAATATTCAACAGAAGCGTATCAATTACAAGAAAGAAAAGTGTCAGGAACAGTTGTATGTAATATTTGTGTGATTTTAGGGACTAAACTCACCTGAAAACGGTGAAAACAGCAGCGAGAGACGCAGTGTTGCAGCTATCAGTTGGAGAGTTGCTGCCCCGTTTCCATGGTAACTCCCTCCCTGCAGCGTTTGAATGAGACTCAGAGCGCGCGTCCATCAAAACACGTCACAGTCAGGTACCATTTAAATAAACATATATTATATAGAACATAAACAACAACAACAAAAAATATTTAATTTCGAATTTTAATAATTTTGGAGTTATATGACCCATTCATACATACGTGTAAACTGCAACCGGCATGTGATAGTGGGACAAAGTAGCACTTTTATTTTTATTAAATTTTTATAGATTTTTTTTTTTTCAATTTTTTTAATAGATTTTTATGCTGACCGACAGCGTTTTTAGATTGGTTGGCTCGCCGATGGTGTGCCGACGGTGGTCTGACTGTATTAAGCCGCTGAATTTGTGCCGCCCAAAAAACGCTGGTGGACCGCCAGGTCATTGTTTGCTGGGACAGTCGTTAATTATGATTAATCACAAAATTAAAAATACTAGGATTTACCTGTAAATGTGTTGAAAAAGAAATGCATGAAACTAGTTTAAGGAAACAGAACCTTTCACACTTCCGCAGGTATGAGACATAATCCTTATTATTGTTTTATCATTATTCTTTTGTTTTTAATCTGCCATTATCAGACCTTTGTACTGGCAATAAAACATTTACCAAGCCACATCGCTTCAATCCCAGTATACATTTACCCAACTATTATCAAAACTAAATAAATTTTCTAAATAAATACAACAAAACATTTCTTGCGACCTTACGTGAAGTATTATGACAAAATGCATTATGAAGAAGAATTGGAGCTGTTCTGCAGCTGCATTAGAGCTAATATTAGCATCATGCTACATAAGACAATTTATGAGATTAATAGTGCACTTTTACTCAGAACTCATTTCAAACCACCATCGAGTGTTTGTAATAACTTCCTTTTGCGATTACATGTGGAATTCGGTCGTTTACTGTTGTTAAAATATGCTATTTATAGCCTTTTATATCGCTGCACAAATTAACATTTCAGATGTACACATTCATCTAAAAAAATCACATACGGACCATATCTATCGTAATCGTGTGTTTATTATCTTATATAATCAATAGTGGCTGTTGTCATGTTTATTTCTGCTGCTCTGCGGAAACTCATGTTGTTTGTGATGTTAACGCCTCTTTGTTCTTAAGTTGCCAGGGATACATTTCAAATATAATACACATTAATTTTTATTTATCTATATACACTTTGGGCGGCCACGGTACATTAAGAAAAGTAGCCCAAAAAACCGCAACCCACGGCTCTGTAATTTTTCCCGCGACTGTATTTTCAAAATAGCCCACTTGTGCCGTTACCCTGGCAACACTGGTTCACTGTACCCTCATCACACAATGATAGATCACCTTCCGTGCTGCGATGACGGGAAGAAGTTGGGGTCAACAATGAATGACAAAACATCAGATTATTAGTATTTTATTTGTTTGTGTAAGAGACAAAATGATGCAATATTGTGATGTTGTATGGGATGGTTTGTTTATTACATGGTGGTTAGCCGGACCGCATGGTGTATTGCATGTTCGCAGTTGCTGACGCCATTTTGGTTGTACAGGCCTATAAAAAAAGAAAAGAGAGAAAAGGGCTTGAATGAACAGGTAATTGAACATAATATTACTTGTTATGCCAGGTCAGACCAGGGCTTTTTTTCTGCGTGGATCTTCTTCTGAATTGGATTCCTTTAATTGATTGCGAGCCACCCACCTTGATGCAGAAAGTATAACGGACCTGGAGTAAAGGACACTTCTTTATCATTTCTCTTCAGACAAATAAGAGAGTTCGTTCACAGAGACTGATTATTTGACTTTATGCGACTGAAACATTTCAGGAACACAACTAAAGGAGTTAAGACTGATCCATTTTCTTATTGAAAAGGATTTTTGAACTTGAAAACTGAATTCAGTGTGGGTAACATACATTATTGATTTAAATGTGTTTTTTCCCCCCCATTTCTGTTCACTTGATTACAGTGATTGCGATTGTAATTACTACTGAATGAAGGAAGATTTAGAGGGTGCACCCAGAGTATGTTTATATATATTGTTATTGTGTTTTCTCTGGTCATTGTTGTTGTTATGGTTATGTGAAAACGAAACACTAAATATTCAAAGTAAAGAAAACATTTATGGTTAACCCACCTTCTGCCTCTGTCTATTACTCAGCACCACTGCCGCCTCTTTTAGGGTGTTTCTCTGTATGATTACAAGTCATCCGTCCAAGAAACTTCAAGATATAACCTCCTCTCTTAGCTTACAAGCAGGCAAAAGTGGTATGTTGGTGTATTTTTTTGTTCATTTAAGAGTTTAAAGTCGTATGCCTGTTTTCCGTGTAACTGAATGTGTGACTGATGTTTGTTATATTCGTCCTGTTTATTTAGTAATACGGTGTTGGTGTTGGTGTCCATGTCCATAAGTGCATTAGGCATCTGTAAAACGAACCACAGCCTTCACGTTGTGACTACCCAGCAAACAATGACCTGGCGGTCCACCAGTGTTTTTTGGGCGGCACAAATTCAGCGGCTTAATACGGTCGGACCACCGTCGGCACACCATCAGCGAGCCAACCAATCTAAAAACACTGTCGGTCAATATATATATATTTTACATTTATGTTTTACATTATATTTTTACAGTTAAAAGGAATCTGAAGCACTGAATAAAAATTGTGAGTTATAATTATTAATAAAAGTTTAGTATAAAAACTGCAAGCACATTTTTAAATAAAATAAATAGTTTGAATGATCGTAAAAACAACAATACAAAAGTTAACAAAAAAATAGCGAAAAAAAAAAAAAAAACATCTATAAAAATTAAATAAAAATAAAAGTGCTAATTTGTCCCACTATCACGTGCGGGTTGCAGTTTACACCTATGTATGAATGGGTCATATAACTACAAAACGATTAAAATTCAAAATTCAAAAAAAAATTTTGTTGTTGTTTATGTTCTATATAATGTTTATTTAAATGGTGCATGACTGTGACGTGTTTTGATGGACGCGCGCTCTGAGTCTCATTCAAATGCTGCAGCGAGGGAGTTACCATGGAAACGGGGCTGTAACTCTCCAACTGACAGCTGCAACTCTGCGTCTCTCGCTGCTGTTTTCACCGTTTTCAGGTGAGTTTAGTTAGCCTGGTAATACCAAACTCTGCTACTTCGCTTTGCTTCGTAGACAGAGTCTGGAAGGGCATAATTGACAAGCGTTTACTTTCTTGTGGGCGGGCACTTGTCTGAAGTTTAAAATCATTGGTGTACCGTAAGCCAATCACATAACTGTTGGTTATGACGTATGTTATTCGCCGGCTCAGCCGCCTCGAACTTCCGCTGTAAACACAGGTATGCAGCGAAAACAAAACCATCGAGCGAAATACCGGGTTGAAGATGGCTGTGAATGACTTTTGCAGATTATGTGAAGTACGCATCCACAATTATCGCATTGCCGGACTTTGGCCTCCCCAGTTTCTTGCTGACGATCGGTAACAGTTGATAAATTAAACTTTTCCCAAAACCTGTCGGGAGTAGGACCACAACATCACCTCCATTCAAAATGTGAACCAAACACTCTTCTTGTTCGGGCTTCAGTTGGCAAATGCCGGGAATATTCTCCACAATAGAGTGAACAGCATCCCGTGTCTCCATGTCCGCTGTCGTTTTAGATTTCCCTCACCTAAACCTAAACTACAATCTTAAATTCGGCGCTTAGCGTCTACGTCACGGCTCTCAGCCCGCCCTCTGTTCGTTGATTGGCCTGGCTGCTGCGGAGGCGGAGATAAACTGGGAGATGGTCTGCTATATCAGACTGAGTACAGAAGCGAAATTAAATTGAGCAGAAGTACGAAGTCTGACGTAGTATGCTAACTCTGTATATTGAGCTCTGATTTATCAAAGTTTTGACTTTTCATCACACATTTATGTGTAGTTGGGAGATTTTAATAGCTTTGTAAAGGTTTTGTCAATGGGTTATTGGAATTAGACGAATTTATTTAGCCTAAAATATGTGCTGCAACTTTACTGTTAATCGGTGACGTCACTTAAAGGAGCATGTATTAACTGAATCTAGTTAAAACGTGATTTGATATTTAATGGCTAACGATTATTGATAAAAATTGTTCTGTGGTTTCAGGAGTAACACTTCTACAACAGAAGAGAAGCTCCAAGATATCTAAATTTCTGAAGGAAGCTGCTGACAGAGATGTGGGAAACATAGGTAAGCTGCGTGAGAAATCTCATTAAATCACTTCATATATGCAAATATGTAGTGAAAAAATGCATATCACCATGCATCTGTTACAATTCTTTATTAAAGTTATTTTAAGAAGGTTTTGACATCCAAACATGAGTGATGTTAAAATGTATTTTATTTCTGTGATCAAAGATGAATTTTCAGCATCATTACTCTTCAGTTTTACATGATGATTATTCAGAAATCATTCTAATATGCTGATTTGCTGCTCAGGAAATATTCCTGATTCATAGTTTGTTTTGTGTTTATTATTCTGATTCCTTAATGAACAAAGTTTAAAATGAACAGTGTTTATTTGAAACAAAAATATTTACTCTCACTTCTCATCAATTTAATACATCCTTGCTGAATAAAAATGAATTTATTAAAAAACTTCACTGACTGTAAACTTTTGAACAGTATTGTACAATACCATTTAAAGGTCTGTAGTCTATTTAACAATGAATCCTGAGAGAAAAAAAAAGTTTACACTAAAATGTTTATCAGCACATCTTTTTTATATATTGTTAATAATCAGAAATGTTTATTGAGCAGCAAACCAGATTTATTTTTGAAGGATCATGTGACACTGAAGACTGGAGTAATGATGTTAAATTCAGCTTTGATCACAGCAATACATTACAATTTTAACATATTCAACAAAAAAAACAAAAACAAAAAAAAAACAGTTCTCTTGAATTGTAATATCATTTCACAATGTTATTGTTTTAACTGTTTTTTGAGTTGTGAGTATAAGAGACTTCTTTCAAAGATGTAAAAATCCTACTGACCCCAGACTTTTTAACAGTTGTGTAAATTAGTTATGATGTTCCTCCCAATTCAATAATACTGCGGCATATGTACACTGTAAAAAATCTGATTAACAAAATGTATTTGGTTAGGGCAAAAATATTTGGTTACACTTTATTTTGATAGTCCACTTTGGACATTCTACTAACTATAAGTAACTTTGTAACTACGTGTCAACTAATTCTCATTAATTTGCAACTACATGTCTACTAACTCATGTGGGTGTATGCATGTGTGCATCAGTACATTGATTACAAGGTCATTACAGTTGTAAATTTTTAATTCAAAATGTTTTTATTTTAAATTATTATTATTATTTTATAAAAAAATTCCCTTGATTTGCTGGCATGGGAGTTGGGGGATTGTTCTTTGAAATGTGAAAAGCTTAAAATAAAATATAAAAAACTAAAATAACTACCAAAAACACTCACGACCGCTCAAAGCAGAGCCCGGCAGACGACTCCCTTATGTGACGTAATATGACACGATTTTGAAAAAAGTGCCTTTTGAGAACTGTCAAGGAAAACGTCACTTTTTCTTCTAAATTTCCTTCTAAATTTGTGCCCTCACGTCTTGTAAAACATTTTCAAATCCTACATTAACGGTTCATACGGTATTTTCATACAAGGTTATATATTCATTTGAGAGAAAAAATTAAACTGTAATATGCACTTTAATAATAGTGACAATATTTGTCAAGTTGTCAGACATTATTGAATGTATGTCCAACTGAAGAAGGGACACTAAATTATTTATCTATTTTAATACTGTGCATAAAGAGTTATAATATACTTGAAAAGAGACATGTCCATTGTATAACTACATCATCTACACAATGTCATGAGGAAAACGCGGAAACAAGTGCAAGTAAACTCTCCGTACTTTAATCGGATAATTTAGGTAGGAAACAGTACAAAGAGAAAACAGGAATAGTGGTACAGGGACTAGATGGTCAGATGAGTGCCGTGATGGGAAGCGTTGATGGTTCGTGACAAATCCAGAGTGATAATCCACAGGAACAAGAAACAGGAACGACGAAGACACCAGGCTGGAACTAAGACGAGGCAACACAACCGGAGACTCACAAACAACGATCTGACAAAGGAGAGGAGAAAGCGGTGAGTATTTAAAGGTGTGGTGATGAGCTGCAGCTGGTGCTGTTGATGATTCGTGATCAGCGCTGATTAGTCGGCACGCCCACACACTCACACATAAACAACGAGCACAAGACGAGAAAGAGACATAGGATTTAAGAACCGTGACAGTACCCCTCCCCCTAGGAACGCCTCCTGGCGTTCCCAGGCTCCCTTACCTGTCGATTGTAATCATCAATAAGGGTGTGGTCCAGTATGTCTCTAGCCGGTACCCAACTTCTCTCCTCCGGACCGTAACCTTCCCAGTCCACCAAGTACTGAAATCCGCGTCCCCTCCGTCTTGAGTCCAGAATGCGATTGACCGAATAAGTAGGTTCCCCATCTACGAGTCGCGGCGGAGGGGGAACCGGGGCCGGCGGATTAATACGTGAATGAAAAACGGGCTTTATTTTAGATACATGAAAGACGGGATGAATTCTCCTGTACACTGGAGGGAGGTTGAGGCGGACTGCCACCGGACTAATGATCTTGGTGACAGTGAATGGGCCAATGAATTTGGGTGCAAGTTTATTAGACACGGAGCGGAGAGGAATGTTCTTGGTAGAAAGCCACACTTTTTGACCAACGACGTATACGGGAGGCCTAGACCGGTGGCGGTCGGCTTTGACCTTGGTGCGTGATCCCACTTGGAGTAGAGTCTCACGGGCTCTAGTCCAAGTGCGGTGACACCTCTGGACGAAGGCGTGGGCAGAGGGGACCGCGACCTCGGATTCCAGACTAGGAAAAATTGGTGGCTGGTAACCTACGCTGCACTCAAACGGGGATAGGCCCGTGGATGACACTGGCAATGTATTGTGGGCGTACTCCACCATAGAAAGTTGTTGGCTCCACGAGGAAGGATTCTTGGATACCACACACCGCAGCGTTCTTTCTAAATCTTGGTTGGCTCGTTCGGTTTGACCATTGCTCTGGGGGTGGAACCCAGAGGACAGACTGACAGTCGCCCCCAGTAATTTACAAAACTCTCGCCAAAATTTTGACACAAATTGGGGTCCTCTGTCGGAAACCACGTCCATCGGGAGGCCATGTAACCGAAAGACGTGGTTAACAACAATCAACGCTGTCTCCTTGGCTGAGGGTAATTTGGGTAAGGGAATGAAATGGGCCGCCTTCGAGAACCGGTCCACCACGGTCAAAACTACCGTGTGACCCTGGGAGGGTGGGAGGGTGGGAGGGTGGGAGGGCGGTGACAAAATCTAGCGCAATGTGGGACCAGGGTCTCGAAGGAACCGGCAGCGGTTGGAGTAACCCATCTGGGGGTCGATTGGAAGACTTACCAGTGGCACAAACCGAGCAAGCCAAGACAAAACTGTGAACGTCAAGGGCCATGAGAGGCCACCAGAATCGTTGCTTGACTAAAAATTTAGTACGACTGACTCCTGGATGACAAGCCACATTGGAACAATGTCCCCACTGAATAACGCTGGACCGTAACCCCTCAGGCACAAATAAACGGTTCGGTGGGCAACGGACCGGAGGCGTTACCCCTTCTAAGGCTGCTTTGACCTTCGATTCGACCTCCCATGTGAGCGTAGAGATAAATAGAGTCTCAGGTAAAATGCACTCGGGAGTAGACGGGCGTTCGGAACGGTCAAAAATACGCGACAAAGAATCGGGTTTGATGTTCTTGGAACCCGGGCGGTACGAGAGAGTAAAATCAAAACGACCGAAAAAAAGAGCCCACCGAGCCTGCCTGGAGTTTAATCTTTTAGCCGTTCTAATATATTCCAAGTTCTTATGATCGGTCCAGACGATAAAAGGTACCCCCGACCCTTCTAACCAGTGGCGCCATTCCTCCAATGCTAACTTAACCGCCAACAACTCTCTGTTACCAATGTCATAATTGCGTTCTGCTGGGGATAGACGATGAGACAAAAACGCGCAAGGGTGCATCTTGTCGTCTGAGAGGGAACGCTGGGATAGCACTGCACCTACCCCCACCTCTGACGCATCGACCTCCACCATGAACTGACGTGAAGGATCAGGGGTAATAAGGATGGGGGCTGAAACGAAGCAACCTTTCAGTTTGGCAAATGCAGCCTCGGCTGCGTCTGACCACCTGAACGTCGTTCTGGGAGAGGTCAAGGCGGTCAGAGGCGCGGCTAGTTGGCTGAAGTTGCGAATGAAACGCCGGTAGAAATTGGCGAATCCCAGAAACCTCTGTAGGGCCTTACGGGAATCTGGGCTTGGCCATTCCACCACAGCCTTAATCTTCTCAGGATCCATATGCACTCCCTCAACCGACACGATGTAACCTAAAAAAGGAACAGACTGTGCATGAAAATCGCATTTCTCCGCCTTGACAAAAAGCCCATTCTCTAGCAACCTCTGGAGCACTTGTCGGACATGCTGCACGTGTTCCTGGAGAGACGCAGAAAAAAATCAATATGTCGTCCAGGTAGACATATATGAACTGATCGACCATGTCTCGCAGCACGTCGTTAACAAGTGCTTGGAAGACCGCTGGAGAGTTGGAAAGCCCGAAGGGCATAACCAAGTATTCAAAGTGCCCCCTGGGAGTGTTAAAGGCGGTCTTCCACTCATCCCCCTCCCTGATGCGAACCAAATGATAAGCATTCCGTAAATCCAACTTTGTGAAGACAGAGGCTCCCTGCAACCTCTCGAAGGCTGAAGACATCAACGGCAAAGGATAAGTATTCTTTATCGTGATGTTGTTCAACCCCCGGTAGTCAATACAAGGTCGCAGAGACCCGTCCTTCTTCCCCACAAAAAAGAACCCCGCCCCCGCTGGAGAAGAGGAAGGACGGATGAACCCTGTTGCTAGAGAATCAGAAATATATTTCTCCATAGCCTCCCTCTCCGGAACAGAGAGTGAATATAACTTGCCTTTAGGCGGAGATGTACCTGGCAGTAACTCTATGGCACAGTCATAGGGACGATGCGGGGGAAGAGAAGCAGCCCGAGACTTACTGAACACCTCCTTCAGGTCCAGGTACTCCGTGGGCACGTTAGATAAATCCACTGCCTCCTCCTGAAACACAGGGACAGAAACAGACGGACAGGCAGACACTAGACAAGACTTATGACAATGACTGCTCCAAGCCGACACAGACTTTAATTGCCAGTCCACTTTAGGATTGTGACGGGTGAGCCAGGGGTGACCAAGGACGATGGGTGCAAGGGGGGTATCCAGTATGTAGAAGGATATGGTCTCGATGTGATTGCCTGAAGTGATGAGAGTGACTTCCTCTGTGATGAATGAAATGGTGGGAAGTTCCTGGCCGTTGAGAGCGTGTACGGAGATCTTGTGTGTGAGGGGTCTGAGGGGAACTTGGAGTTTGAGTGCGAATGCGTAGTCCATGAAATTACCCTCTGCCCCAGAATCCAGAAGTGCTTGACAGTCGTGAAGGTGAGTTGACCATCTCAGTCTTACCGGAAGGAGAGTAGATGTGGATGAGGTCTTCTCGGCTGAGATCCCACCCGATAGTAGCCTCATATTTACTATCGGGCTGGGCCCTTTTAACGGGCAGCTGTAGGCGAAATGTCCCGCTCCTCCACAGTACATACAGAGGCCCTGGGACCTCCGCCTCTCCTTCTCCTCCTGGGAAAGCCGAGCTCGCCCCACCTGCATAGGCTCGTGATCGTAGATGGGGCTGACCGCGTCCCCGCCTCCAAACCGTTGGCCCTTGGTAGAACGACTGGGCAGTGAGCGGCGATCCATTCGTGACAACCGTGCGTCCACTCTTAATGCCAGAGCGATCAGGTCATTGAGAGATGTGGGAAGGTCCATCGCATAGATCTCCTTTTGGATGCGGTCAGCCAGCCCATGCAGGAACATGTCCCACTGCGCCTCCTCGTTCCATCGACTCTCCGCCGCTAGGGTCCGAAACTCGATCGAGAACTCCGATACGGACCTCTCTCCCTGTCGTAGGTCGGCCAACATCCTAGCTGCCTCTCTACCAGCAACGGCCCGATCGAACACCCGTCTCATCTCTGCGGAGAGATCCTGGAACGAGGAACAGCACGGATCTTGATTCTCCCACACCGCCGTTCCCCAGAGAGCTGCTTTCCCAGTCAGTAGTGTAAGCACAAAGGCGACCTTGGCTCGCTCATTATTAAATGTTCTGGGTTGAAGAGAAAAGTGCATTGAACATCGTGTTAGGAATGCTCGACAGTAGTTAGGTTCACCTGTATATGACTCTGGAACTGGTAGGCGGGGCTCCGCCTGATAGAGGTTCTCTGGTGGTGGTAAGGGAACCGGCGGTGCGGGGGGCGCAGTGGAGCTTCGCAGATGTTGGAAGCGTTGGGTGAGCTCGGACACCTGTACCACTAGAGCCTGAACAGCGCGAGCTGTGTCGTTGAGATTCTTCTCCTGGGAATCCATACGAAGTAGGCTGCTGTTCATGAATCCTTCCAGCGATCCGGTAGAGCTACTCGCTGCTTCCATCTGTTGGTCAGATCGTTCTGTCATGAGGAAAACGCGGAAACAAGTGCAAGTAAACTCTCCGTACTTTAATCGGATAATTTAGGTAGGAAACAGTACAAAGAGAAAACAGGAATAGTGGTACAGGGACTAGATGGTCAGATGAGTGCCGTGATGGGAAGCGTTGATGGTTCGTGACAAATCCAGAGTGATAATCCACAGGAACAAGAAACAGGAACGATGAAGACACCAGGCTGGAACTAAGACGAGGCAACACAACCGGAGACTCACAAACAACGATCTGACAAAGGAGAGGAGAAAGCGGTGAGTATTTAAAGGTGTGGTGATGAGCTGCAGCTGGTGCTGTTGATGATTCGTGATCAGCGCTGATTAGTCGGCACGCCCACACACTCTCACACACACACATAAACAACGAGCACAAGACGAGAAAGAGACATAGGATTTAAGAACCGTGACACACAAGTAACATACAGGGAAAACAATTAAAGGCATGACTTATTGCGCATCCAGCTAGCCAACTCCGTCCAAGCTCCATGATCATTTTTTTTTTCTTCATTTGAATGCCTTGTGAAAGGAGTTCGAATTTACTTTCAATATCAAGAGATATTGCACATATTTGACAGTCCAGAATGGTCCAATTACATGAGGCCAAATATATAAAAACAATATTGATTCGCTTAAATCAAAAGTGGGAGGGTCTGGGACGATCTGAAACAAGCCAATTAGAGCTCAGCCTCACGTCACATGCATTTTAAAAGTTTACAGACCTAACAGACACTCATTTGTCCGGCGCCCAGCACACACAAAACAAAAAAAATATTTTTATTTTTATTTTTTTATATGTGTGTGTTAACATGACTACCAGTCCAAAAGTATGACTAAATAATGTAATTTTGTGATTATTTTCCAATATATGTTTAACTTATTGACCAGCCGCCACTGATGTCCTTTTTCATTAGCTTTGTGGGTATGGGATCCAGCATACTTGTTGTTGGTTTTTGACTAATGGTCTTTTATTTAAGCAATTAGTCAAATAATTATGTTTATGATACTAATTTAATTAATTACGAGGAGAAATTTGTTACTTGTAACATTGCTCTATTGCATAGAAATAGTAAACCATAATAATTGTTTGAATTATTGAAATGTAAATTAATGCTTTAGCCCACACATAAAAATGAGCCACAGAGACACTGGTAAAAGATACAATTATGAATATATCAGGTTTGTTTTTCATATCTTTAAAACCAGGGGGCTGTTTCATAAAACAAGTTTACCAAATAAGCCAGGCTCATTTCAGTTGATTTGGTTCAAAATAAATCAGACTAAATGAAATAAGCCTGGCTTATTTGGTAAACTTGTTTTATGAAACAGACCCCAGTAGCCTAATCTGTCAAAAACAATGACAAGTTTCTTTTCTTTTTTTTCTCAAGAGGGCAACCATACATTTGTGTTGTCTTTTACTTTCTTTCTTTTTTATTCATTCATTCATTCATTTATAATTGTTACATCTCTGCCTTAATTGAGAAATGAACACACCAACACGCTTTTTACTTCCACTCCAGTTCACTCTCTCTTGTTTACTTCCACTTCAACACATCAACTTCTTCACAGGTAACAGCCCCCTCTAGTGACCATTACTGGAAACAACCCCGATACGTAACAATAATCATTTAGCTTTAATCATTATTCCATTTAATCATATAATCATTAATCATTTTAGCCATTTATATACTCACTTCATTGATTTATTCATTGATTAGTCATTTATACTATTTTATTATTTTTATGTATTTTTTTCCATTGTTGTTTTGTCTTATCTTTTTGTGGTTTCAAGGGATATTTATCTTCATGAGTAAGAGAAAAGAGAATGTCTCCATTTCAAGGTTTTTAATGTCACGGGATGTTGTTGTGAAGCAGCAATTTTCCATTGTTATTGATTGTGGTATAATAATACTCGTTTTGGGTACCAGACAAGACTTGCTGTTAACAGGTTTGGGGTATTAAGACATATAATATCAAACCACTCTTTTTTTTTTTTTTTACTTCTACAACTGTCAGAATCGCTGGGAAACCACATTAATGGCCTTCGTTACCGCATCCCATGCATCTATTTTTTTTTATCTTAGAATCAGAATGAGCTTTATTGCCAGGTGTGTTTACACATACAAGGAATTTGTTTTCGTGACAGAAGCTTCCGCAGTGCAACAGAATGACAGCGACAGAATAAAAAAAACAGATAATAAAAAGAAGAATTAAAAAAAGAACAAGTAAATAAGGAATAACAAGATACAAATTGACAATTGTATGTAAAGGTGTATAACAATAGAGAGTTTTGTATGTACAGGTATATTATGTGCAATTGAAATGTAGACTAAGTATGTGTATTAGATAAATAAGTGTATAAATATTGTGTGTTCCATAATTATTGTCAGGTGTTCATGAGATGGACTGTCTGAGGGAAGAAACTGTTCCTGTGCTGGTCGTTCTGGTGCTCAGAGCTCTGTAGCGTCGACCAAACGGCAGCAGTTCAAAGAGGGAGTGTGCTGGATGTGAGGGTCCAGAGTGATTTTGCCTTTTTGCTCACTCTGGATGAGTACAGTTCTTGGAGAGCGGGGAGGGTTGTACCAATGATTCGCTCAGCAGTCCTGACTACCCTCTGTAGTCTTCTGAGGTCAGATTTGGTAGTTGAGCTGAACCAGACAGTTATTGAAGTGCAGAGGACGGATTCAATGATGGCGGAGTAGAACTGTTTCAGCAGCTCTTGTGGCAGGTTGAACTTCCTCAGCTGGCGAAGGAAGTACAACCTCTGCTGGGCCTTTTTAACAATGGACTCAATGTGATTGTCCCACTTCAGGTCCTGAGAGATGGTGGTGCCCAGGAACCTGAATGACTCCACTGCAGTCACAGTGCTGTTCATGATGGTGAGTGGGGGGAGAGCAGGGGGGTTTCTCCTGAAGTCCACGGTCATCTTCACTATCTGTACCTGTTACGCCCATGGACACAGCAAACCTTTTCTTTTTCATGATTTTTTTCGTGAGAAGTTTGAACGTGCATATAAATATGAATAATCTATGCAATTATTAGTGAATGAGACCCATTAACTTAGGCTCAGTCTGGGATGGTATGAAAAACCATTGTTGGTTCAAAGCCTAAAAGAGATACTAGGGTGTCATCGGAAGGGTAAAGAGATGATTATCAGTTGGCTCAAGCATGGTTTTAGAAATCATCTGTGAGCAGAAAAGGATCAGGTGACAGACCTACCCCTTTTCCAGAACAGGATGTTATGTTTAAATGTGATGTTAATCACTGTGCGAATTTTAATAGTCCTTACGATTGTTACTTGTCAGACTGCATGAACATGATGATCGTGTCTCACTGTGGGATCTCAGTTGTCATTAATGTCAGACTGTACAACAGTCTAAATGCGTTAAAAACGGGAGCGCGCAAGAAAACTTGTCCAGAGTTTTACATTATCAACCCAGACACATTTAGTGAGCGCAAGCTGCATTACATGCTGGGCTGAAATGTTGGCTATCATGAAAAGTATATGAATGGCAGCAATATCGATGTATTTAAAAAAAATAGTGTAAGCAGCACTACACACTAGAGCCCTGCACGGGCCTCAAATATAGGCCCTAGGCCGGCCCTGAACCGAGACGCACAGGCCCTAGCCTGGCCCTTGTTCGACAGCTTATCAGAATTCTCGACCCGAGCCCATCCCCGCCCCCCTTCTCCCTAAACAGCTTACACTGTTTCAGCGATTAAAATAATTCAGTTTTGTATGTAATGGCAAAGTGATTATATTTTGTTTTGTGTTTTTATGAAGTTAATTTAGAAAAACATTTGGAGCATATTTTGTTCTTTAAATATAAGTTTTTATTTTTTAAAGGGGTCTACTTTTATTTGTGTTCTCTCACAATATCAACAAAATGTTGTTTTTATAAAATAAAGAAAACAAACGCTTTGATACGCTTTCTGCCGTCTCGGTCTTGAACAGGAGCGCTTCAAAAAATCAAATCAAATTAAATAACTTTTGTCACATCATCACAGCACAAGTGCCTTGGTGAGTGAAATTATTGAGAGCGTGCTCCAGACAATGCAAAAACAATTTACATATAGACAGTACCATTTACATACTTACAGACTTATACAGATGACAATGTGCAATTACACGTACATATACTCAGTACACACTGTGTACTATTAGACATACATACAGTTATCAATACACATTATACACCGTACATGTACACATTCTACATTATGTACACATACATATACAAACAATAATATGCAAAGGTGCAGCAGATTATACATAAGCTGGATATGCAAATGTCATGGATGTGCTTTGGATGGTATCCAGTGGTAGCAGATAGATTGTTGTATTAGTGCAGTGTGTACGTGTAGTCCAGTTTGAACTGTGTTAGAGTTAAAGTGCAGTACTACAAGTCTCTTTTTTTTTTTTAATGCATCATAAACTAGCTGAGACACATACACATCTACACATTAAAAACATAATTAATTAGATAATAAATAAATAGATATATAAGTGTGGCCTGTAGTGGCTGGGGATGGCTGATGTTTGGGGAGATGGGGGAGATGGAGGGGGGGGGGGGGGCTGTTGCCTAGCAGCATCCTTCCCTGGCACCCCCGTTGGGGCGTGACGGGCTGGGGAGTTAAGTTCTGATATGTCATAGCCACGGTGGGATCGGAGGCCCCCCCAATTATTAAACATTTATTAATTTATAATTCAATACTAATACTTTTATTTTTACTTGCCCTCTTCATTGTCCTCCGCCCTTTCCCAGATTTGATGACATCATTATTATTATTATTATTAATCATCATCATTATGATTAATATTATTATGGTTATTGTTTCTAATAACATTTGTAGTCTCTTATTATTATTATTATTATTATTATTATCTGTCTTTATTTATTTTTTTATTTTTTACACTACTTATATCTGTTATCAATCTATTATGATACTATTTCAGTTGTATGCTTCCTTCCCCAACCCTAGACACAATGACACACGCACGCACACATGCATGCGAATGCAAATACAGGAGTTAATCAGAAGGGACTTGTAATGTTGGCCATCAGTTTGTATGTTTGTTTGTCCTAGTGTTTCTACATTTTGGCTCATGTAAATATTGTCACATTCTTTACTTGCAGAATAAAAAAAATAAAATAAAAATTCCGGCAACCACAGCTGCCGTTTTTTTACCATATATTTTAAGAAAAAAAAAAAGAGTTAAAGTGCTCATTAGCCTGATAGTCTGAGGGAAAAATCTAACCCTCAGTCGGCTAGTGCGGGATCGGATGCTGCGGAGACGTCTTCCTGAGGGCAGCAGAGAGAGGTGCAGGTGTAGAATGATCTGAGGATGCTGGGGCTCATTCCAAACTTCCTCAGCCGTCTCAGGAAGAAGAGGCGTTGTCTTCTTCAGCACTGCATCTGTGTGAGCGGACCATGTGAAATCCTCAGTGATGTGAACGCAGAGGAACTTAAAGCTGCTGACCCGCTCCACAGGTGTCTTGCCGATGGTGATGGGTGTGTGTTCTCTGCTCTGTCTCCTGAAATCCACCACCAGCTCCTTGGTCTTGTCAATGTTGAGTGAGAGGTGGTTCTCCTGGCACCATTTAGTCAGGGTACTCACCTCCTCTCTGTAGGCCGTCTCATCGTTGTCAGTGATCAGGCCTATCACTGTTGTGTCGTCAGCAAATTGGACGATGATGTTGGAGCTGTGTGTGGCTGCACAGTCATGTGTGTACAGGGAATACAGGAGTGGGCTGAGGACGCAACCCTGAGGACCACCAGTGTTGAGGGTCAGTGGGGATGAGGTTTTGTTGCCCATTCTGACCACCTGACTTCTGCCTGTCAGGAAGTCCAGGATCCAGCTGCACAGAGATCTGTTTAGTCCCAGAGTCTGGAGCTTCGCAACCAGTGTGGCAGGCACTATGGTATTAAATGCGGAGCTGTAGTCCACAAACAGCATTCTCACACAGGTGTTCTTGTTTTCCAGGTGGGAGAGAGCAGTGTGCTGGGTGAAGGCAATAGCATCGTCTGTGGAACGGTTGCTGCGATATGCAAATTGTAGTGGATCCAGTGAGGCAGGCAGCACAGAGCAGATGTAGCCTCTGCTATATAATGTAAATATGCTGTATTACACTACAATATAGTGAACCATGTCTGATTGCACAATGACAACTACTATTCTGAATTTAATGACTTATGGAATTAATGCCTAGATGTTTTGGGGAGTAAGACTATTCAACAGAGAACCATACATTTTGATCAACATGGCATAAGCAATTGATAATGTAAGAAACAGATGACACTTGTACATAATCAGTTGCATGAATGTACATGTTTGCTGTAACTGCTCTACCCTGTATAATATAATATAATATAATATAAAGAGAATGTTTGCTTGTTTGCTGTAAGTGAATGTGTTGCTGTGGTAACGGACACCCGCTCGTGCGGTGAGCGACACCACCGTGTCTGAGCGTGTAAGTGCAAGTCTGCAGACAGACCCTTCTCGATTTTGCCTGTTTTCACATCTTTTTGTGGCTTGTATATTTTTACTGAATAAACTCATGTATAAATCATCACACCCACGTTGACAGATTTAAACAGTTACCCCTCCGCTTTTGGATGGAAAGTTCCTTTATCACACACACACACACACACACACACACACACACACACACACACACACACAGACACACAGACATTTCAAAATAAGTGTCCTGGGGTGTATTCCAGAAAGCATGGTTAACTTACCGTCAGATAAACCCTGAACTTTCGGTTGATTAACCCCAAACCTTGCTTACTCGAGGTATGTGGTTCCAAAAACGCGTCCGGCAGTAAGTTCATTCAACTCAGAGTATGTTCCTAGTTAAGACTCAAGACATTCTCAACAGAGCGACGAATCGACGAGTCACTATGGAAACGGACGCTAAGAATAAGCGCGCCATGCTGCTTCTTTCTTCTTCTTCTGTTCAAAGGTCATGTAGGCCTTATGCTTAGTGCATATCGCCACCTTTTATTTTTTTTCCGTTTAATCTTTAATCCTTGAGAATAAGAATTATATTCTTTGTTTGATGCTAATTATATATTAAGTCATATCAGATATGTATTTTTATTATAGAAATACATTATAGAAAATGCCGATCCATGTGTGAGATGATAATATAAAATGTAATAAATATATATATATAGACTATTATAATAAATTAAACATTACATTTTCATAATAGTGTTTTATAATTTATACAGATAACTGTTATATATGCCAATAAAATATAATAACCATATTAGAGCAATATATAGGCTAACCTTATTTATTACTTATATTAGCGCTTTATCATTAAAATAGCATACAACTATCTATCTATCTATCTATCTATATATATGTGTATTGTAATAATATATAATATTGTGCGCTGAAGTGAACTAACCCTGGAACATAACCTGCTCCGGAGCAGGTTATCTTCAGAGAGCAAGTTGCTATGGTTACTTACATACCCTGAAAGTAACCTTCGATTTTGGAACCGAAAGCTGAGTTTATCCTCTCATTTATCCTCAAACATACCCTTGTATGTCAGATAACCTGCTTTCTGGAACACACCCCAGGTGCATTTCAGGCTCGTTTAGTTTATAAGACAGATGTAACACATAAAACAACTTTATCTTTCTTTTATTTCTTTTATTTTTTTCTGGTTAATATCTGTGTTTTAGTTACACAATAAACTGCATCTGGCATTTAATTCAACATAAACTCTTTATGCCTTTCTCTGGGCCACCCAATGATATGAAAAGACTAAAACATTATTTAACACATTCAATACAGAGAGCTTACTGATATCGGCAGATTAATCTGTTTATTAACTTTGTTTAAACACATTATCGTATCAGCAAAATCTATATTTTTAATAATACAGGTTACTTTTACTATAGTAAAATAGTGTTAATTTTTAGTAATGGTCATCATGTGTCATTTGAAAGGCTAATAATTTATGTTGGTGTTGTCTCCTCTTCTACTTTTTTCGTTACCTTTCCCACAAAGAGTGTAAGGCGAGGCAAGGCAAGTCTGTTTATTTAGCACATTTCATACACAATGGTAGTTCAAAGTGCTCTACATGAAAAGGAAACAAATACATAAGAATAAAAATGGAATGCATGAGAAATAAAATAACAATAAAAGCAGAGAATACCCCGATCTGGATGGAAGAGTCAGAGAGTTTCTGTGCATTCAATAAAAGCTCTGAATGATTTACTTTTGCATTGAGATTGTTGTGTGAAGGATTGCATTCCTTCTCTGTAAAAAAAAACAAACAAAAAAAACATGGACATTTGTATTGTTATCCCGCGATTTGTAAAAAAAATATATATATAACAACCTGTAATGGTAGATTTAGGTTTGGCAACGAGAAAGTAACTTGTTACTTCTGCTTCTGCGGTGGGATCTGGAGCGGCATGTCCATGGGGAGAGGTTCACATCTCCCTGATGAGATGTGCACTGAGCCGGCGTGTAGGGAAGTAGCGAATTGGTCGTTTAAAAGAAGTGCATTTTTAATTATCCCACTGGCTGCTTTAAAACTCCTCTCAGAGTGACATAAAAAACCTGTTCTAAAAGTTACATAAATCTTGTTAAATTGAAGATATATTTGTACAATCAAGATACAGTGCAGCCAAATCAACTTTAATATGATTGAAAAAAAAAAAAAAAACATTCACTACAAATCAAATAACACGTGAGTGCAGTGGAGGGGGAATGCAGATTGAAGAAATTATTTAAATTTCATATTGGGTGAAACAAAGGAAGATGCACCGAAGTTATCTGCAATTTCGTTGTTAAAGTCTGATGCTGTATTGAGAGCGCGATCTGCCTGCATAAAAGAGAAAAGACCAATATGAGGCAATTAGAAGCTGATGTTCCATGTGCAGGGTACATTATTATATAGTATTGTGGTAATTTCAGACCTGCATCAGGTTCTAAAAAGAAGGATCTGTTTGTAATCAGAGTTATATAGAATATGATTTTAAATGTACCTGTAGTGATTGGGGTTTCCCGAAGCAAATAAATGTGGCTAGGTGTTCACAGTTGTTGTCGAGTACTCCGTATTTTCCGGCGCCATCACGCAAAACCTTCTCAACATTTGCTCTCATCTCTGCTTCAGATTTTGCTGTTTGCCCATGCCATTGATTTTCGACTGTGAATACTTTCTTCTCGAGCAGACCTTGCTTCACAATGGCTCCTGCTTTACTGTTTGATCCCACTTCACCTGAAGGAAATATTTAACTATCAAAGCTGTTTTGAACTGATTCCCCCATACCTAGATTGATCCAGTGAAAACCCAACTGGGTAATTGTATGTAAAAAATAATAATGCGATATAACTAACAATTAAAAGTCACCTGACCATGTCTGGATAATAATCATACAAACCATGAATAAAATTTTGCATGCGATTCACATGTAAAACAATGCTTTTGAAAGCTCTATAGTGGCTGAAAATAAGATAAATTACCCTCCCCCCCATTCTGGTTCTGTCAAATATCGACTATACCTGTGGTTTTTAATCCTTTATTGCATAAAGCAGTAGCTGAAACATAGACGTTAACAGATGTGCAGAATGAGTGTATCAGTGTTCTTGTAAAGTTTTTAAAAAGCACTTTTAGTAAGACGAAGGCTAGTCAGAGATAGGAAACCATGATTTGAAGTTTCTACATAGAATCACTGTACCTGTAAACTCGACAACTGTATCTTGTCCCTTTGCATTCTTCCCAGTGTACACCGCCCAGTGTGTGTACCCAGGGCGAGCGAATGAAAGGAGGTCTCCAAAATTCATGGCCTAGAAAAAAAAGAAAAAGAAAAAAAAAACTTTTGGCAAATATTGAATGAATATTGAATGAAGTCCTATCAACTTCCATGTAGGATGAACTCATAATAGCAGGTTTATTCCAAACTGAAAATAAAGTCTTACATTACCATAGTTTTCACTGTGCTTGTATAGCATAGGAAAAACATAACATACCTTAGTTTTAAGTTTGAAAACTGAAGACAGTGATCAACTGACAGGACACCACGGGAGAATTCCTCTGCTGCAACTTCTACAATGGCATTGGAGTTCAACTAGTCCTGCTGCTCTTATACATACTCATATACATATTCATTAGGGTACGAGGAAGTGCCATCCCCTTTCCCCAGAATCGTGAAATTGCACAATTGTTTTTCTAACACTTGTTTACATCAAACATAATAGGCTGTGGTTATTATAATGAGCTGCTCCTTTGCTTGGCTGTGGTTCAGTAGTCAAGTCAAGTCACCTTCATTTATATAGTGCTTTTACAATACAGATTGTTTCAAAGCAGCTTTACAGTGAAAATAGGAAAGTCAAAGGACAGATATTGTTTTGGCCTCTACAGCAACAAAAAGTTATTGTCCAGCTGTTTTTTTTTTTTTTTTCATTTCTGTTGTAAAAATCATTAGTTATTAACTTTAGGGGGCGCTTACACGACATTATAACTGAAAACAGAAACCCTTTAATGAGTTTTGGCTGTTCATTTGCACAACAACGGTGTTTGGAGACTTGAGAACGCAAATTTTGAGATAAAGTTATCGCCGCTGTTGAGGCAATTTTAGCTAACTCTCGCCAGCATAAGAGACAAACTCACTCTTAGTCTTTAAAAAGGTTTTATTCTTTGCAAAGAAGGTTAACAGTCATACAGACACAGGTTTCTGCAGAGTGCGACAAACGGGGAGGTGCTCCTCCACCTTATATTCACACTCGAGGCACTCAAGGTTACAAGATCACAAAAATTCTCCGCAGCTGTGTTTTTCCATACATGATGAGGAAGTAAATAACATTCTACTATATCAGGAGTTTGAAGCCCATTTCCCCTTATATTTAGGCCTTAGATCACCCTTCAAGTCACAAACATACATCTCCCCTGTCTTCAACTCGTCTGGCTCTTAGCCCAATATCGCCCTATGGATTTTCTTGTCACCCATACATCTTAGGCTAAAAGCCCCAGACCCATTTCCTTCCTCACAGCCATACCAAAGAATAGGTTTTGCACTACATTTTCACGTAAACATATGAAAGTCAGCATAAAATGAATTTTCTTCAACACCATGTAAACTTCAGAAAGCGGTTACAGTGTGCACATGCGTACCACGTGTTCAGTCTATAGGTATGCGTGTTTGAATGCGCTCGTGCGCAGACGCGTAGTCTTTCTCTAAGCAAAATCGCCAAATCACTTGTTAGGCATGCACTACACAGAAATATTAGTCGCTTCCGCGTATCCATGTGAACCAGAATCACCCCGACAACATTTTATCTATACAGAAGGAAAGAGAAGGGAAAGAGGCTTTTGCAGGGGAGGGTCTAGTTGACACTTCAGGGCTGTGTTGTCGTCGTGTCCAGGCGCAGGTCCTTCATCTCATCTGGATACGGCCTGGATCCAGCAGACTACAGTGGACCTCGGGATAAACAGAGAGACTAATATTAGCGTAGACGCCATTCTTCTTATGATGTAACGAGTACATCAGGTGTTATGGGAAATGTTCCCGGTTCCGGCTGACCTAATCTATGTAGACTAACATTTTACATGATTTGAATTTTGGAAGTAGATAATGTGTTATGAATATGCCAGGTTAAAGAGATGTGTTTTTAGTCTAGATTTAAACTGACAGTGTGTGTCTGCTTCCTGGACAACCTTAGGAAGACTGTTCCAGAGTTTGGGTGCTACATAGGAAAAGGATCTACCGCCGGCAGTCGATTTTGATATTCTAGGTATTATCAACTGGAAAGGATTTTGAGATCGCAATAGACGTGAAAGACTATAATGCGTTAAGAGCTCGCTCAAGTACTGGGGAGCTAAACCATTTAGTGCTTGAAGAAGATTTTTATTGTTAAAGATCTGAATTAATCAAGTATAATCAAGGTGAATCTTGTATATCATTTGTATATCATTTATATATCCTTTTTATCCTCCATTATATTCTAAAGGCCTCTGTGTTAAAAGTGCCTACGTGGCTAAAATGTACAAACAAGAAACATCTGGAAGAATATAGGGGAGCTTTTTCCTTTACCATAACAAGTCTAGGAAGTCTCAGCTCCCAAAGAAGAGATAGGATTGCATATGCAAGCGAAATGTAGAATGGTATGCATGAGAGGGGCTTCTAATGTATAGAATTCCCGCCTTAAAAATTTGTATATATACCAGAGCCCAGAGACATTCGAGAGACTTTTCTGCAGAAATGATCTCGGCTTTATTCTCACTGTATAGAAAATAAAGTCTTTTCTTCTGGCACCAAACTCCAAGACTGTGCGTAATTCTTCAGAAAGAGACGGAATACACTACAATTGGCGTCACGAACAGGATTGGAACAGAGCAGCAGAGTGGACGACCACTTGGAGCAGAATTTTGACGAACAGCACAAAAAAAGTGGCCACAGGTAAGCATTTTTGCTTATATAATTTTGTGATGTTTGCCAGTCTGCTCTGGGTGGTAAGACACTTAAATTTTGCTCTTCCAAAATTCTAAATTTAAAGAAAAGAACAAAAGGGAGTTTTATTCCAGAAGAAATAACTGTTTGATATCCTCCGTGTTACCAACAGGGCCTAGCGGCAGTATATTATGCTTATGAAAAAGCATCCACAATAACTATGGGGTACCCAGTAACCATTTACACTCATCACAAAACTGTGGAATTATTAGAGCAGGGAAAATTTGTTCTAACGAGTCTACACCCCAAGATTACTGTTACAAACATGAACCGCGTCCAAAAGGTAAAAGGGGAGGTGTTGCTACAATTTATAACAATATTTTCGGTATTTCTCAGAGGTCAGGTTTCAAGTATAATTCATTCGAAGTAATGGTGCTTCATATAACGTTATCCAAAGAAACAAGTATTAATGATAAACCCCCTGTGATGTTTGTACTGGTTTCTGTATACAGGCCACCAGGGCACCATACAGACTTTATTAAAGAATTTGCTGATTTTCTATCGGAGTTAGTGCTGGCTGCAGATAAAGTCCTAATTGTTGGTGATTTTAATATCCATGTTGATAATGAAAAAGATTAGTTGGGATCAGCATTTATAGACATTCTAAACTCTATTTGTGTTAAACAACACGTGTCAGGACCTACTCATTGTCGAAATCATACTCTAGATTTAATACTGTCACATGGAATTGATGTCAGTGACACTGAAATTTGGCAGCAGAGCAATGATATCTCAGATCATTATCTAGTCTCCTGTATATTCCATATAGCTAAAGCTGTAAAGCCAACTCCTTGTTACAAAATGGTAGAGCCATTAGCTCTACCACAAAAGACAGCTTTATAAATCTTATCTCAGTTCCTCAGCATATCCAATAGCTCAGAACAACTTGATGATGAAACAGGAACTATGGACTCTCTCTTTTCTAGCACTTTAGATACGGTTGCTCCTTTACGCTTAAGGAAGATTAAGGATAAGAGTCCAACACCATGGTATAATGAGCAAAGTACCCTATCTTACAGAAACGCATTAAAAACTGCTAGATCTGGTTACTTTTCGTCTCTTCTAGAAGAAAACAAACATAACCCCCGGTATTTATTCAATACAGTGACTAAATTAACGAAAAATAAAGTATCAACAGGTGTTGGCATTTCCCAACAGCACAGCAGTAATGACTTTATGAACTACTTTACTTCCAAGATCGATACTATCAGAGATAAAATTGTATCCATGCAGCCCGTAAGCTACAGTATCGCATCAGATATCGCATCAGGGCACTATAGATCCTCTGAGGAACAATTCCACTCATTCTCTACTGTAGGAGAGGAAGAATTGTATAAACTTGTTAAATCATCTTAACCAACAACATGTATGTTAGACCCTATTCCATCTAAACTACTAAAAGAGCTGCTTCCAGAAGTCATAGATCCTCTTTTGGCTATTATTAATCCATCATTGTCATTAGGATATGTCCCCAAAACCTTCAAATTGGCTGTTATTAAGCCTCTCATTAAAAAACCACAACTTGACCCCAAAGATAAACTGTGTTGGCATTAGTGGAAGTGCCTTAGCGTGGTTCAAATCGTACTTATCTGACCGCCAATCAGTTCATAGCAGTGAATGAAGACGTATCATATCAATCACAAGTGCAGTATGGAGTACCTCAAGGCTCAGTACTAGGGCCGTTACTTTTCACGCTTTACATGTTACCCTTGGGAGATATTATCAGGAGACATGGTGTTAGCTTTCACTGTTATGCTGATGATACTCAGCTCTATATTTCTTTGCGGCCCGGTGAAAACACACCAAATTGAGAAACTAACGGAATGCATAGTCGATATAAAAAATGATGACGAGTAATTTCTTACTGCTAAATTGTGAAAAAACAGAGGTGTTAATTATCGGACATAAAAACCCCACATGTAATAACCTAGAACACTATCTAACACTTGAAGGCTGCTCTGTCAATTCTTTTTCATCAGTTAGGAACCTAGGTGTGCTGTTTGATAGCAATCTTTCATTTGAAAGCCATGTTTCTAGCATCTGTAAAACTGCGTTTTTCCATCTCAAAAACATCTAAATTGCGACTAGTGTTGCTTTCGTCAATGAAAATTATGACTAAATATCGTCGTCAACGAACCTTTATCACGTGACGAAAACGAGACGAGACGCAAGGGCCCGATGGCCGGCCAGCCGGTGGTTCGTCTTTGGGAGAAAATGAAGAAACGACATTTGGAAAAACTTTCATTACATAGAAGTGGAAAAGAAAACGGATTTATGTGTGTGTACTTCTAATATGTTTGGTTGGTAAAATAAATGTTGTAAATTCAAATCAGAGCGTCTTCCGTGTCTGGAATGGATGTATTCTTGAGTCTAAGGTAACAATAATATAATAAGATAACCTTGTTTGAAATGGGTTTGGCTAAAAGAAAATTTTAGTTTTGTCTATACTACTAGGTGCTTATACTATTTTGACTGGGTTAAATAGAATTGCATTACTAAAATACAATTTTCATTGACTAAAAACTAGACGAAAATAGTCATGGATAATTCTGACTAAAATAAGACTAAAATGCTTTCGAAGTTTCTTATCGAAAACAAACATTCTGTGATGAAGTAATCCGTATGAAACCAACACAATGTTCAGTCTTTCCTGTCCAACTCATTATCTCTAATGCGATCCCGATCCGCCTCGCGGTTCGCGCTGTTCATATGTAAAACGCCCAACGCAAATAAAGCGTGAGGAGATCATTCGTTGCGGCTACTGTTCGTTTCTGGAAGAAGACGCACTGAGTAAAGGCAGGATTTCCCTCAAAAGAAGAACAAGATTTCATCCAGAAGAGAAGATCAATCTGATGAGTAAGTAATGTTTCTTTTTTGCATTAGTTAACTTGTTATTGTAACATAAACTTCCCAAACTACAACATGATGAATGCTACGCGTCTAAGAATGTTTAGACCATGTTTATTATTAATACTCCATTCCCAAATAGATTTAATAGTGTGCTAAACAATAATAATTCATTTCTCAGATATAAAATATCCTTTTTTATAGTTCAAAGCATGCGTGAGTCTATACAGAATCATAACATAGACTACTATAAAATCATACATACTAGGCTATATAACTACAAAATCATAGTTGGGTTTTAAAAATAATAAAAGTAATATGTGTACACTGTAACATGATGAATGCTACGGGTCTAAGTGTGTTTAGAACACGTTTATTACTACTCTGTTCAAATATATATTTTTCAAATATAACGTGCTAAACAATAATAATTAGTTTTTCAGATATAAAATGTCTTTTTTTTTCCATAGTACAAAGCATGCGTGAGTCTATGGCTACCAAACCTATATATATACAGATGCTCCTGATATTAACATGCTCACAAATGTTTTTTTTTTTTTGGTTGTTTATATTTTATTGAATCAGATACCTGCACCACAGATGAATCCTGATGACTTTCTTCAAACTGTTTTCCTCTGAGAGCTCTGTACCAACATCAGATGTTCAACTACACTGATATTCTATGATGAAACAATCTCCTTGACTACTGATAATGTTTTTCTTGTTGAATCCATGGAAAGAAGCAGAAACATTTAACCCTCTAAGCGCCAAAGTCGCAAAATTGCGACGAGACGTCATACTTCATTAAATAGACTGTAGTTCCTAATATAGTGTAATATCTCATTTGTATTCCCTACCACTAGATGGTAGACATGTAGTACTTCGATTCTAGACCAAAATTGTTTAAGGAAATAGCAGAGCAAGTGAGCTATCGTGTCATTGATGCGGAAGCAGTTCAGTTCATAGCGTCTGAGTAAATTGTGAGATTTGTGAGAGAAAAGGGGGGGGGGGGTTGGTTGGGTGCAGATTTGGTTTCCAAAAAGCCTTTTTTGTCATGCTAACATAAGCCTTTAGCATTGTTAATACTGACAGAAGTAAACGTCACAGAAAGTTTTATTTTTTTATAAATTGCTATTTGTAAGGTTAATGTGGACTTCGTGAAATGTGTATGTTTATAAGAGCTAATTTTATGTTTATTTATCTGTCCTGTAGCTCTTACGGTGTTTCATGAAGAAACGGTGTAAGAAAGGAAAGATATATTTGTGTTTCAAAACAAGGCTGACGGCTGAACATAAATAAAGGCTTCTGGAAACATCAGTACGCTTCACCATTGTCTGGCTTGGGTTTTGCTACATCCACACCTGGTGTAGTTGTGTGCATCTACCTTCGGCCCGAGTTGGTTTAGTCTCCAGCAGCCGCTGCTAGACTGAAGGAGATCAGCCGCCTGAGAGAAAGATTTGGTTAATCCTGAGAAGATTTCGACAGGCACAGTTCTGAAGAGGAATACTTCAGCTGCAAAAAGTAAGTTATTTAATTTATTTAATGTTCAATCTTGTGTTGTTTAATGTTTTAAATGCCACGAAGTGTATAGTTTTTAAATGGTTTTTATTAGAAGGTTTGCGATGATAACATAGCGTCAGAAAAATCATTCGGTCCTGGATATATTGACTGTTATGGTGTGTTCACACCAGATGCGAATGAAAGTGAAAGTGAAGTGACATACGGCCAAGTATGGTGACCCATACTCGGAATTTGTGCTCTGCATTTAACCCATCCAACGTGCACACACACAGCAGTGAACACACACACACCGTGAACACACACCCGGAGCAGTGGGCAGCCATTTTTATGCTGCGGCGCCCGGGAAGCAGTTGGGGGTTCGGTGCCTTGCTCAAGGGCACCTCAGTCGTGGTATTGAGGTGGAGAGAGCGCTGTACATTCACTCCCCCCACCTACAATCCCTGCCGGCCCGAGACTCGAACTCGCAACCTTTAGAGTACGAGTCCAACTCTCTAACCATTAGGCCACGACTTCCCCGAATGAAGTGTTAAGCGCGAGTGATTTACACTCGCGCTTAACGCGATGCAAAGACGCGAATAGACATCCTGCGGCGCGAATTGAGCATTTCGGGTGTTTAACGTGCGAGTTGAAATATCTGAACTTTGGCAAAAATTCGCACCACGTTAACCAATCAGGAGCTTGCTCTAGTAGTGACGTGATTATGACGTAGCGAGCGGAGGGAATCCCAAACAACAATGGAGGACAAAATAATCATCGCTGTTTGTGGACACCCAGAGCTGTATGATAGCCTACATTTTCGTACTTTTACACAAACAGGAATAAAAAGGATTTTGCTTGGAAGCAAATGAGTGAGGAGTTCAGACAATCTGGTAAGTTGTAAAAAACGCTCTTTATACAATTTGAGCTATATATATATTTTTATTTATTTTGTGACGGGAGGAGCCAATGACAGACACAGTGGGTGTGACGTCAGGCCTCGGAGAGGCTTTTATTAAACAAAAACACAATAAAATAAAGTGTCCAGGGGAAAAAAAAAAAAGTGTCCAACAGAAACAGGGGGATCTGGTGTCCTTGTCGTGCTGCAGGGCTCGTGAAGGAGGGCAGTGTTCTGGAAGGGAGGGTCCAGGTAAGGGGCGGAGTCCGGTGGCCGCACGTGCTCCCGCTCTGGTCCGGTGCGCGAGGGGCGGCGGCTTCTCTGTAGCGGCTACTCTTCCTCTTCATCCACGGCCTTTGGCAGGACTTGTACGACCCGGCATCCTGGCCCGATGGCCGTAATACGGGTGCGGCTTTCGTCCGGACCGCGGGTCCTGCAGCTCACATCTCCGGTGGCACAAAAGTCCCTCTACGCACCCTTCTTGGACCCACGAGGACACCAGCATGCATGCACGGGGGAAGAGACCGGTCTCCCGAGGAGAGGTGCGCTTGGCATTTAAACAGCGGCGGTGATGAGGCTTCATTCAGTTTAGCTGTGCCTCATCACACGTCGCCAGCCCTGGCTGTTCCCACGCCCATCCTCTCTCACACACCCACTCCCATCGGGAGCCTGGTGAAGGGCGGCGAATAAGGGAGGATATATATATTGGATATATATATTGAGACTACAAGCTAGCTAAAGCCGGTAAATTGAGCTTATTCGCCGTATTTTATCCATGTCAGTCATTTCGCACGAGACTGGAGCCGTTCGCCTGGCAGAAGCCCCTCCCATGATGCGAATTCGCGTCTGTTGTGAAGTGAATGTCACGCGCGAATGAAGCGAGTAAACTCAAAATGTTCAAGCATCCAACTACGCGCGACAAGTCGCGTCTGGTGTGAACGCACAGTTAGGCGGTCTCTTTAGAAAAACAATATGTAATTTTTTTTAATATAAAAAAACCCGATGAGCTGCATCCAGTGCATGATAATGTTAGCTAATTCAATTTCAATGAGTTAAATTCTATTTTGTTTGCTAGAATTCATTCGATTCGTCTTTTTCAACGAGTGGTTGCTATTGAATCATAGGAGTCGGACTGCGTTGGTGGCACCATAAACATCTATACGAGTGACTTGTGGCAGTGCAAAATACTTTGGGCCACAATATCTTTTCAGTTAACTTTCGTTTTACGTTGCGCGTTAGGGGTGGAGTGTTTCAATTAATGGCGGAAGGAAAGAGGATATAAGGAAGTGAGTCTTACCCAGGAGTATTGCGTCATCAGTAAGGATTGCAGTGTGAGAGTGAAGTACAAGTGGAAAGACGGCCGCGTCTGGAACTGTTGCCTTCTGCGAACGCTATCTGGTGCGTTGCGGAGTCCCACGTGACTTTTTAAGCGTTGCACTTCAAGATTATCTGGATTTAGTTAGGTTGTTCTGAAGACAAGTCACGGCTGCTTATTCACCTGTCCTGGTGTCTGATGACCACTAGGGTTGGGTACCGTTCACATTTGAACCGGTATCGGTACCGGTACCTGAAATTCGGTACCGGTACCCAACGGTACCTTTTTTCGGTACTTTACTCTCTGTGTAATAACAAAAACATTTATTTCAGTGAAAAAAATAAATCCAAAACTCTCAATTTCAACATTTTTAACAATAGGGCCCTAGAATTTTTTTTTCTTCCAGACATTTTTTTGTTTTATTTTTTCTGATAATCAAATGAAGGCATTAAACATTTATTTATTTTTAATCAAATGAAAATGAAACCCTTTTATTTTTTGGCAAACAAACAGAGGTTTACTGTTAAAATTAATAATACATGGTAGAAAAATTGTGTGAATATTCCTTTAAAAAAAGTTCTAATAATAATTAAGTTATTAATGTGTTTGTAATAATTATTTTTTTTATTTAATTGTTTTATTTAATTTTTTCAGTAAGTGGAATATATAAAGATGTGCAAAAGTAATACAAGAGCAATATATTTCTGTTACATGTTAAACCGCACTTTTATTTTGAAAAGCCGTGAAGTGTGTGTGTACAATATGATATGCTGGTTTTCTCAAATGTAACGGTAAAATTCTCATGAAGTGACTCTAACAGCCTGTGTGTTCATGTTGTGAGATGCAGAGAAAATCATCGTGAGTTCACGTGTGCTTCGGTATTTGTGTAGTAAACGAAACCGCGTCTCCGCCATTCATACATAACGAGGATAACGGAACATGCAGGATTCATATTTAAACCGTCTTTTTGCGTTTTAATATTCACATACACTAGTTCATATCGCGAATCGAATTAAGTGACAGACATTCTTTTATTCATCCAAAACTTGACGAATTCCGTGGCATTCCGCGCTATAGAGTAAATTCAGTTTATATGAATGAACTCTGCCATCGTGTCCGCGTCTTCTCGGAAACCATGACCCTAGAAATTTAAGCACACTTCAGAACATTTCGGTTTGCCCTGTGTGTTGTGTTTTACAGAGTTGTAGTGGTGACATCTTGTCTCTCTCTCTCTCTCTCTCGTATGCGCCCAAATGCGTTCTCAGGTAGGCCTACCGAAATACCAGTACCGAGTTCGGTACCCAAACCTAATGACCACTAGATACACGCTTCATGACTGTGAACTTGGTCAGTATTTCTACGCCACCTTTACGCACACTCATTCACTCACACGCACGCACTCGATATTCATCCCCGCACATTCTGTGGGTTCTTTTTTTGTTTTCCATGACTGGTAAATGATTAAATGTTGTTTTAAGAGTGTGGTTTGATGTTATTGCTTAATTATGAAATGAACAAAATGCTTATTTAATGTTTCTTTGTTTTCTTCTATGGACAATTTATGAATGACTGGATGTGAATCTGCCGTGTTGGAAACGTGAAATAGTGTGACGCAATTACTACACGGAGGCATTCACCGAATTCACCCTTGAATTGACTCAAAGTGCTGAAATGTTTTTTTTTTTTTTTTTTTTTCTTGTTACAAGCTTTCCATGGACATTGTGGAATAAATCTTCCCATTTCGAACAGTTTTTCTTCTGACTATTGTTTGTGACTTAATGTTGTAACAGGTGTTTTTTTTTATCGGCTATCCTGGGTTACTTTAATTTTGTCAGGATCAATCCTGGCTGGCGCCCGAAAAAAAACTTTTATTTGTGCCAGGGCGACCACCACCGTTACAGACTCTTTGATTCGATTCACTTAACCATTCAAATGAGTCATTTGTGTGTGAATCAAACTGAGCACGCTGTTGTAGCATTACACCTGCTAAGACAATTCAATATGTGCAATCTGAATTTAATAATAATAATATTTATTTTGTGGTAACACTGCTGTGTGGGAAGCTCCGACTCAGCTCAGAAAAACATTATAGATAAGTAAGAGAAAGCCGTGGTGGGGATTATTATGAGCAAACAAATTTAAAAGTTTAATCTGAACACTATATATATATATATATATATATATATATATATATATATATGTAATCTGACATTTGTTTTTTTTGTTGTTTTTTACAGAAAGTCTGAGCTGCTGCATAAACATTCATCAAACATATGAGGTGCGAATTTTGGGTCTGGTCCTAATGATTGTAAAAAACTGTAATGCTTACGATTTAATAATTACCTAACAATATATATTTATACATGTATTTCAAGGCTGCAATTTGGAAAACCTTTCAAGCTAATGCTGCTGAAATGGAGGTCAAGGGGACTGAAGAGGTGGCTCCAGCTGGTCAAAAGGGTGGACTTCAGGAGGCAGACACACTCTGAGTTTAAAAGACCCATCTCTTTAACCTTCCATACACATGACACACTATCACGTTTCTATAATTCAAATCCTTTAAAGGATTTTTATGCTGCACCAATTAGTGTAAGCAGCAACACTTCCCATAATATCTAATGTACATGTTAATTTGTAAGAACAATGGCATCAATGCTTATATTAGTCTCAAAATGATGTATAATATTTTGGAATTGGACAAACAAAATGACTGCTACACCCATTTAAAGTGGATAGTCAGCAAGGTTGATTATGAGAAAGATTAAAGTTTTCCTCCAGTTCTTTTCTTATTAATAATTAGGCTACTATATTAATAATCACAATATAGCTAGCTGTTTTTTATTTTATTTTTCCTATTATAAATAAGAACTGATGCAAAAAACAAACAAAAAAAATAGTACAGGAAGAAATAGCCTAGAAAGAAACAAATAATGCATTACTTTTATCATTTTACATCTAAACAAAAGGATTCATATAGCCTACGAAAAACAAATTATCAACAAAAAAAATCACTTAAGTGTGTCCATTACAAAAATAAACTGATTATTAAAACTAGAAAAGCAGTTAAATGAAGTGCTACGAGTGATTCCCTCTTTTCTTTTAGGCTACTGATAGATAACAGTGAGGCAGACGGCCTATAATGCACGAATCACATAAAGTTACACATCAGATGTTTTTCTCCATCAGTTCACCAGAGCAGATTATGTTTGTGGGAATACTGAAATACTGTAATTCTGTGTATTTATTGGGATCGCGCGCCGTTATGAGCGCTCTTCAGATGACAGTCAGCGCGAGAAGCGAACGGAGACAAGGTAATCCTCAGAAAATATACAATTAAAGATACTTTTAGATGTTGAATTACTATTTGGAGCATTGGGATAGCTAAACGAGGGCTTAATGAACACATTTTTTTGAGGTTCTATCAAACCTCAAATTCGACTAAAATCGACATTTTGCACTTTTTATTTTATTTATTTATTTATTTTGCCTGTAGCTCAAAATAGCCCGTGCGCATTTACACTCATTTTGCCAGCATGGGTCCCTTATAACGTCATTAAACTGCGGAGAAATACCAAATTGTCAAGTTTTAAAGACGTTCAGAACGCGATGCCTCAGAAAATCTGATCTGCCTGTTTACATGACAGTTGCATTGGCACATATCTGATTTATATCCAATTTATTTCCACATATGAATGCATGTGTTTTTTTCCTGTTTACACTGTCATAGAACAGATCTGATCTCTGTCACATATGAGCAAAAATCAGTGTAAACGTGTAAGACGCGCGGATCCATATGCAAGCTTTTATTGATAAGAGACGTGGTCTTAACAGGCAGGGTCGAACAATGGTAGACAGGTATATAAAGGCAATGCAAAGAGTAATCTAAAACAGGCGTGGGTCAGACGACAGCGAACAGTATCCAAAGGGGCTAGACAAGAGAGGTAATCCAAAACGTAAGCAATAGTCCAGGCAGGGGAAAACACAATCCAAAACAGGCAAGGCAAGACTAGGAAAACTAACAGGGCTCTGTAGAGTAGCTACAACTAGAACAGTGATAAATGCATACAATACTCGGCGATGACAGAGAGGAAGTCCAAGGCTTATAAAGCGTGTCTGAAGGGATCAGCTGTGTAATCAGTGCAATGAGTGATTGGTGACAGCTGTGATCAGTACAATGGATGATGGGAATTGTAGTCTGGTGAAATGCAACAGTGGTGTAGTGCAGAACAGGAGTCCATGTGATGAGCGGGTGACCTCTGGTGGTGAGTGAACGGAAGTGCATGGACAGGATTCGTGACAAAACGAGGCCTTATAAAGATTTGTTAAAAACTTAACTACAAATCGTTCTCGCTGTAGATTAAGGCATAGAAAATCACAAAATGCCATTAATACACACACACACACACTACCAGTCAAAAGTTTTTGAGCAGTAAGATTTTTAATGTTATTCATAATAATAATCATAAATGTTTCTTGAGCACCAAATCAGTATATTAGAATGATTTCTGAAGGATCATGTGACAAGTAATGATGCTGAAAATTCAGCTTTGAAATCACAGGAATAAATTTATATTTTAAAGTATATTCAAATAGAAAGCAGTTATTTTAAATAGTAAAATATTTCACAATATCACTGCTTTTCCTGTACTTTGGATCAAATAAATGCAAGCTTGGTGAGTACAAGATAATTCTTTAGAAAACATTAAAAATCTTACTGGTAGTGTACACACACACACACACACACACACACGTCTGGTTTGCTATCCTTGTGGGGACTCTCCATCAGCGTAATGCTTTTTCTACTGTACAGACCGTATATTCTATCGCCCTACACCAACCCTACACCTAAACCTACCCCTTACAGGAAACCACAGGCATTTTTAGATTTTCAAAAAAGTTAATTCTGTGTGATTTATTAGCTTGTTTACCCGCGGAGACCTCAATTTACATCCCCACCGTGACACGAGTCCCCATGAGTCTGTGTGTATTCAGGTTTAATGCTGCCTTCACGTGCCATCTGAATTATCGTAAATACGAGTTTCCTAATCGGAAATTGGACGTGAACGGCCTCTCAAGTCGTATTTTTGATATCCGAGTTTTCGAGTTGGGCGGGTCATAAACTTTAAACACAGTGGAGGGGACAACCATTGCTGCTGTCATTGCTGTTCTCACAACAACTACATCCCTTTGTCTTGTCGCTAAAGTAGTGTATTTATTGGCTAGATATGAACGATTATGCGAAGCATATTGTATGTTTTATAAGCAGTGAAATAAGCATTTATTTGACCGAAATTCCAGAATTGACAGCAAACTGCATGTATAGCGTGATGAATGTTTATATGACTGTCAACCAATGGGATGCTACATTTTATTCTTTCCGACATTAAAGCACTTGAATACGGGTCTCCAGAAATATGGTTGGGAACCACTGATCTAACTCTTTACATACGAGCTGACCAAACAATAATAATTTTGTTAATTGCATGAAGAACGCCCTTTTTATATGAAGCCCATTAATATATTAACAACACAGAGACTACAATATTGCCTATTTAAACAAAGTTGCTGCTTGGATTTTAATTATTCCTTATTACATTATTACAGTAATTATTATTATGTTTCTAGCACTTTATATTTTTGGTAATTGTCCTTTTAACCCTAAAATATGGAGTGTGTATCAAAGCCATGTTCCAGGATGATGATGCCAAGATTCATGGGGGTTAAACCTGTGAAAGGGTGACTCAGAGAGCATGAACAATCATTTTCACACATGAACTGGCACCTCTGAGTCCTGACCTTAACCTCAGTGAAAGTCTTTGGGATGTGCTGGAGGAGATTTTACACAGTGCCTGACCCTTGCATTGTCAATACAAGATCTTGACCAAAAACTGATGCACCTCTCAATGGAAATAACATCACGGCAGTTCTTTCAACATTCAACAACCCAAAGACTTTCACCGAGGTCAGAACTCAAGAGTGCCAATTCATATGTGAAAATAATTCTTCACGCTCCCTCACAACTATTCTGTTTTTAAAGTTTGATTCTGATTAAACTGGCCATTGTTATCCTGGAATATGATCATGGTACGTCACCTGACATGGTTGTTTAAAAAATGATAAGCTACACACTCCATCCTAGTCTATAACATGCTAGAAACGTAATAAATCACTGTAATAATGATCCAATCATAAGTATTTGAATATTACAATGCAAGCAGCAAGTTATTTATTTATTAATTTTTTGGCAGGCAGTGTATAAACTATGAATTAACCAGAAACTAAACAGTTTGCAAACTGAATACTTCTTAAAGTGTTACCCAGTGTTGTTCCTGGCATACTTTTAAACACAGACACATTTACTATCATTTTATTTGACAAATAAATAAAACTGTTTAAAACCCTCATTCATCCCTCCCGAACCTGTAACAAAAGTGTCCCTCGTGGGTCAAAATGACCGGGAGACCGTCAACATTACACTTTTTTGTTCAGTCAAAAAAAATTTTTTGGCTATTTTTAAAACAATTTTTCAAATTATTTATGTAGGTTTTGTTATCATTTTTGGTGAATTTTTTATTTTATTTTCCTTTTTAATGAAAATTAGCATACTTTTTTTTTCACCAAAAAACATACAAACAAAGACACAATTTCTACTTTAAACATCATTATCCATCAGGAACTAGGTCACTGAGTGTCTCTGAGGCCATCTGGCTGGGAAAAATGACAAAAAAATGATTTTATAGTTTCAGCCACCAGATGGGCCCATTGAACCTTATGGAGATTCTCAACTGAGCTCAAAATGTGAAATCTTGAAAACTACACCAACTTGAGGCTTCATTTACCTTTCAGATATATATAAAAACATTTTAAAATGTATATTTAAAAAAAAAAAAAAAAATGTATACTGGATTTTAACATATGCAAATCCATACATACTCCAAAAGCAGTTAAATGAAGTGCTACGAGTGATTCCCTCTTTTCTTTTAGGCTACTGATAGATAACAGTGAGGCAGACGGCCTATAATGCACGAATCACATAAAGTTACACATCAGATGTTTTTCTCCATCAGTTCCCCAGAGCAGATTATGTTTGCGGGAATACTGAAATTCCAAGGTATTCAGACATGACTCTCCTTTGATTCCTGTAATAGTTGCCTCATTCAACAAAACATGCTGCTGGCAGTTGTGTCTGTCTCTCTTTTCAAGATCGTCTTCATTAAATACACTTTGTGAAGTTGTTTCATCAACAAGGCAAATATGGCAAAATTTATTCACAGAAAAACTCTCTTTGAAATATGATATCAAATGATTGGTCTTCACCTCATCACTCAAACTGTGTTTGGTAAAAAAAAAGAAGTCAAAATGATATTAATTTCCCAGCAGAAACATTATTTATGTTATAATGTATGTCTATGGGAGTGTGTGTACCATGTGTGTGTGTGTGTGCCTGTGTGTATGGATATGTGAGTTTTTTCTGCATTGGGGACATTCTGCAGTCTCAGCCCTTCATTTGGGTACGCATTTTTCCTGGATTGTGTCAGATTTTGTATGTTTAAAAAAAATCCACAATAAAAAAAAATGCAGATTTTTTTGGACATTCTATTGATTCCTATGGGCGGGTCAAATTCCTATGGCCGGGTTACATTTTTTTTACTTTTTTTATTACACCCACATAAAATGATCGAATCGATCGAATTGAGCAAGTGTGACAAAATCCAATTTAAAAAAAATCTACAGTTTTCCATGAATTCTAGTCTTTTTTGGCTCCGGGTCAAACTGACTTACGTTACTTTTTTTTTTTACATGCCCACTTAACATCTTCGAATCCACTCCAATTTTTTTTGTGAGTTCCCGGTGCAAGTGCGACAAAAGTCCTGAAGTCTTGGATCATAACGATCATTGCTTGATTTTTACAAAATCTTTGAAAATCAGTTTCGGGTCGTTTTAACCCGAGGGAAGGATGAGGGTTATTAATGCATGATCTTTTAGTCCAATGTTGCAAAAAAGCAGACTAGTACAATTTCAGTTGGACAAAAGTGTGTACATGACGCCTTAAAAAGTCAAATTACTGCTTTTATTTTCTTGTAATCTAACTTGTAAAGTGTGTGTAAATGTAAACTTCCTGGCAGGTGTGTTGAGGCAAGCTGAAGCTAAACTCTGCAGGACACCGGCCCTCCAGGACAGAGTTTGGGCGCCGCTGATTTAGTTTGGGCGCCGCTGATTTACATGCACAAAAGATCCAAATTTAGTTATATTAACTTCATTTTAAATAAAATATACAGACCTGAGACTCAGATAAAATTGTGCATGCTAAATTACCTAGCTATCATATGCAATGTGTGTGTTTTCATAAATGTGTGAGTTCAAGATAGTTTTACCTGTTTGTGTTTCACTTGAATTACTGGCACTGCAACTCGTCTCTTCTGACACAAGATAAACACACACACAAACTTTGTTATGACAGTCCAACTCATGCTCGAAAAAAGACCTCTTATGTCACCATACCATAGTTTCATGCTAAGAACAACTGCATCTTACCTGAATTCACCTCAGGGGCTGAACATCCGATGTGCGCTCCTCCACAGTCGACCTTCAAGAGCGAAGTAGTAAGATGAATAAGAACAGAAAACATTTTTCGATGCTAATATCATATTAGCAAAACAAATAACGTGAACTTACCACCAGCACTTTCCTCATCGCTCTCAGGCCCAGAACAGTCTTCGCTGGTGACGTCAACATCGGTGGATGAATCAAACACAAATGTTGGTCGGCTGCTGGGGCTGTCCCGCAGAATCCTATCCATATTGTAGAACCTGGTCGGAAAAGAACGCACACACATGTTTAACTTAAGAAACTAATCTAACTTCATCAGCTCGTAAAATGAGCAAATGACCAACTAGCGTCCGGCCATACTCGCCTTACCACCAACGAGAGACTCGTAAAACATGATAAGGTGAGGATGAACGGCCCGCGCTACATCTGTTCGGAGTTTAACAACGGATAATTACTCCTTTGGAGATTCTCCAGAACCAGTGCGTTCGCGATACTGCGACCCCGCTAACATAAACTACCTTACGATAAACAAAATTTGACTGACTTACAACTTCGTCTCAGCAAAGACGATCACCAGAGACACACAACGTGATACTCCTCATGACCTCACGACCTCAGCTCTGGTCTCCTGCATTCCAGGAGAAAGCCGCCTCTTACAACAAAAGGAATTCAAAACTCCTTTTGAAACAAAGTTTCTTCCAAACTTTCATGGACTTTGCCAAAAAGACAATCCAAAAAAACCTGCTGCTATTAAAGCGACTCAAGAAAATATATATATGAATGTGGTATTCTATGTTTCATTTAATCTTACTGTAGTTATCAGAACTTAAGATATTTTTAATCTATGACTTAACTCATTAGTAGGTAAAATTACAAGTAGTCGAGATGACAAATACCTCATGTTGATGTCTTATATATATGTATATCGATATATAGACATATGCTTGGTGTTTTATGCTATGCATGGTGTGTTTTAGTTTGATCTTTTCTTTATAACTGTCTTTTTGGATAATATATAGCCTTGTCTAGTATTGGGTCAAAGCTTTTCTTAAATGCCAGAAGTTGAACAGAACTATATGTCGATTTTCAGTCTCGTATGAATGAGGAATACTTTTATAAGAAGTTATTAAGAAATGCTCCCTCATGTGACATATTTACGAGCAGATAATGTATGCACGAAAAAGAAGTCGTGTTGGGCGGGGCTCCGCCCTACAGAGACAATGTGATTGGGTCAGACAGTGAAAAGGATGGACTTAATTCTGTCCGATAAAACAGACACCCCAAACTTTGAAGCTCAGCTCAGAAAAAAAGATGAAGTAAGGCTCAAGACAAAGAGAACGGTTGAAACAACCGGTGAAAACCTGCAAGGAAACTTGGCTGAAAGTCTGGGCGTTGCCCTCCTGATCCTGCTGTGAAACATCTGGCTGATCATCTAAAAGACTTCAACACACTGTCAACTTCAGACCAAACTTGCAAAGAACTTCAAAGCCTTGCCATTCGCGAGCTGCCAGGAAGCCACGAATCGTAGAGAGGATTCCCGAGTGACATCACGCGACAACGACAACGACACAGAGATTCCCTCAAGAAGTAGCCTTCAACTCAACTTCAACTCACAGCAAGTAAAACAAACAGATCTCTTATTCGCTGAAGCTGAATTGAATTGAATGAATCTTAAAAGATAACAATAACTGAGTCTTCTGTTTGTGACGTCCTAAAGTCGTCTTTATTCTCTGGAAAAGAGATTAGTTTAACTTTCTTCGAAACTGCTTTGATCTTGCCATAGTGTGTGTATATGTGTGTGTATGTGTTTTGTTTGTATCGTACCCTAGAATAGTAAATAAACTCTCGATTCATTTTTAATGAATAGTCTGGTGCCGTGATTTTCAAATCTTAAATTATTTGCCATAGATCGTGTTACCTGTGCTCAGAGATTTCCTAATCAAATCTGTATTATTATCAACAATATGAAGAATTGCTCATTTATACTGTATTAATACTTGCTGGTCGAGCGGTTAATAAGGTATAAATTGTACCTTCTGATTAATATCAATTAATCTATACATTGGTGATTAATATTAATTAATCCGATCAAAGTCGGATTTCTACGATTTGATTCCCTAAAGCTAAAATTTATAAATAAAGGATAAAACCCTTACAAATCCTTACAATATCCTCAGAAAACCTGGGTAGCACTTCATAATAACTGCACGCTGTGAATCATAAAGCATTAGTAAATACTCAGTTAATCCTTTATAAAGCATTGTCCCAACATTAATAGTCATTAGTAAGTAGTTTATAAATACAGCTATAAATGCCTTGTTTTTGATTTATAAGCATATCTCTTACAAAGGAGATTTAAAGGCTCAGTTATCTTCATAACAGAAAAATAAACAAACAACACAGAAATATTTTTTCAAGATGCAAAACATTAAACTGTACAAAAAATGTGCTAAAACTGACTCAGAATGTGTTAAATTATTACACATCTATGGGTGAGTTCTGGGACAACATTTGTTGTGTTAGTTTTAACACATTAATGATTATTAATGATTTTAACACAGTGAATTTGTCAGAAAGGTTAACATAAAGAAGTGTAAACGTGTGTAATATTAACACATTATGTGCTGTCCTAGGCTATCTTTGTGGTACCTTGGAATAAAAATGTGGTACTTTTGGCATAAAATCAGTTAAATAAAACAATATAATTTGAATTCAAAACATTTATTGTCATGAAATGCTCACAATAGAATTCATTACAGTACACAGAATATAATGATAGGGCAGTTTTTTCCTCCATTCCATTGGGCAGATAACCTTTCAATACTATGTATCTGGGATTAATATAGATTTGATCATCCAAAAAATGTGTCTGAATGTCAAGGGGACATATAATAAGGGGTATATATAACTCTATATAGTGTCTTTTTCACTACATACAAATAAAACTGATAGTCAAAATACTTAACATTAAGAATCCTTAAAAAAAGCCAACAAAACATTGTTGCCTACCATTGGGAACAAATGAACAACTTCCCCAAACACGGATTCCTGTTCATAAGTGGGTACCCTTACGAAAATTAACCATGGTTTTACTATAGTAAAACTGTAGTTAACCATGACCGCAGTACCCGTGGTTTTTTGGTGCGATCCATGGTTTTAAAAAACCATGGTTCTGTTACCATGGTTTTACTACAGTTATATTGTAGTAATACTATAGTAAAACTGTAATAAACTATGACTGTTGTACCCGTGGTTTTTTGGTGCGATCCATGGTTTTTAAAAACCATGGTTCTGATACCATGGTTTTACTACAGTTATATTGTAGTAATACTCACTGGTGCCGCCACGGCCACCCCTGGCCGACTCCTGGCCACCCCACTGGCCAGTATAAATTTTAGTAGCATCAGTTATGCATTTCGTCCCTAATGCACAGCCAGGCAGGCAAGCCGCTCTAGACCTTCGATCGCACACAGTAGCCAGCCCTCTCCCCCGCCCCTCCGTCCATGCCGATGTTGCGCGCTCAGACAGTTTACTACAACAGTAGAATAAAATTCTGAAATTATGGTTTATAGTTTTGGTGTGCCACCCCAAGATTTTAAGTGGCCCCATCTGGCCACCCCTATGAAAAATTTCTGGAGGCGCCACTGGTAATACTGTAGTAAACCATGACTGTAGTAACCATGGTTTTTTGGTGCGATCCATGGTTTTAAAAACCATGGTTCAAGTACCACAAATTAACTATGGTTGTATTACCTCTTAATATTACATTTAAGCCTAGTTATTCAACAAACATCTACAAAATAAAAACAGAATGACAAGTTACTATTCTATGATACAGGCTTTATTATAGCAGTTGCATCATCTGAAAGAAAATATTGTTGTCACATGACAAAATGATTCAGAAGTATGAACTATAACTTTATTTAAAAAATAGCGATAAAGCACTGCAATGGTAGAGATGGTTTTCTGCTAAATTACAAAATAAAAATAGCAAATTGTTTCACTGTAATAATGCATTATCTCTATAGAAATTAATTACATGTTGTCCAAATAAACATGACTTAGTGTTCACACACAATATTATACCTCCTACCTCTAACAATATCTTATGAAGGGCTGCATGCAACTAACGATAACGATTTTTTGATAATCAATTTATTTTTGTAGATTTTTTTTAATTAATATTAGTAATTGGATGACAAAAAAAATATATTATATATATATATATATATATATATATATATATATATATATATATATATATAATTTTTTAATTAAAATAATTTTAATTCATTATTTTAAAGAATGACATTTCACATCCTGCCTATGAAAACAAATATAATGAATGTATCTAATGTAGGCTCTACTGTTCAATATAAGCATTGAAGTGTTAAAATACAAACATTATATTCTAAACCTAAAAACAACAGATTGCTTGTTATTTTGAAACAGAATTTAAAACAATTTAAACAAAAAAACGCAATGTTAACTTGTAAGAGGTACGAGGAACAAACACAATCATTCGTCTGAACAGAGTAATTATATTATATTATATTATATTAATGGACAGTTCCAACAATAGTGCCTTTACTGTTACTGCTCTCTTAAATATGATTACTTGTGTTACATGTAGGGCTTTAAACCTACACTTAATTTCTAACAAAAAAATATTTGAGCAAAATGTGCATTTTAGTCAGAATTATGAGCGGTCTGTTTGTTTTGATGCAATATTCAAATTCGTTGATGATTATTTTAATTATCGATTAGTTGTTGCAGCCAGGCCTAGTTTTATACGACCTGTAAACACGAGCCCAACACAGATGTGTGCAGTCCATAGCATTAACAACCTTGATTACAATATTAATAAAGGTAAAAAAGGTTCTTTCAGTGGAAAAGTTTTACACATACAACAAAATACATTCACAAGAAATGAGAAGTACTTTAAAGAATGTTTAAAATGATATCAACTCACATGAGAAGATTTCGGTCATTTCAAGCCTAAAGCAAGCTGATTTATTCTACAGAGTCACCTCATGGGGGCCGATGAAGGCCAGATGAATCCTCCACACTTTTACTTGGTGAAGGAAATGCCCCTTTTTTCAAAAACTTTTGATGCTGCATACATGGCAGTAGTTGTCAGTATGAAGTCTATCATATAGTCCAGTAGGTTACAGTCCACCTTTGGTTTGGTTGTCTTGATCTTCACCCCATATGGTTTCAGGACCTAAAAACGAGAAGAATATATACACAGTATTAATAAACAACTTGCTGGAATACTCAGTTGTTATTGGTCAGTTGCACACTCATCTACACTCTTAAAAAAAGGTGACAGAAAGAACCAAAAAGGGGGTTTCGCGGCGATGTCACAGAGGAACCTTTTTTGGCAGGTTAATGTCAGTACCTCATCATCCACTACTATGTCCTTTTTCATCCCGTGGAAACTGCCACTGGTGGTTCAAAGAGTTCCCGCTTTCACAGTCCATCTGATGAATGGTTTAGGCTGGGTACATAGGATCCTTAAAAAAAACAAAAAAAAAACAACCTTTCATTAGTTTCTTAATTTTAATAGGTTTAACACAGGTATAATGATGCAAAATGACAAACAACGATAATGGAAAGGTGTTTTTAAGCTGAACAGCAGTCAGAATAGAAACAAAATCTATTCACTCTCCAAACCACTTATCCTCTCTAGGGTCTTGGGGGCTGAAGCCTATCCCAGCATCGTGGGCCACAAATCCATCCAATTAATGGTATTTAAGAGCCTGTCCTCCTACAAAAAAACGACCCTATAGGTCGTTTGTGCAAGCCCTTATTACAACCTATATTTACGTTTTAAAGTTAAGCTAAGCACCCTCTAGCACGCCTAAAAATAATGACAGTCTCGCGTTGCGTCTATCGTCATGAAATGACGTATGACTGTCATTACCAATCAAAATGCGTGTTTATTTAAATGCAATATGTGGACTTTTTACACCGATCTCACAGTATTCGTACATATTTTACTAGGTGGTTAATTCGTACGAATGACCACACCTAACCCTACCCCTTACAGGAATCATGCAAAATCATGATTTTTAGTGCACATTTTATGAGCGCATGCTTTCTCTGGGATCAAACCCATGATCGCATGATCACGTAATTACATATTGTCGTATAACGCAATGCTCTACCAACCGAGTGTCACGATCATTTCGGGATCCAGGGAAACGAGGAGACGAAGGATAACAAAACTTAGAATTTATTTTAACAAAGAGACACGGAACATCCAAACAGACAGGTTGACATATAACAGCTGACCTAGAGACAGGGAAACACAGGGCTTAAGAACACAAGGAAATCAGATGGGAAGAACTCAAACAGGTGGGGAGCAAATCACACACGGATGGTTACAAATCAACTCATAATGACAGGAACAGGAACAAACCAAATATGGGCACGAGAGGAGGGGGGAAACACAAGACAGGACTGACACCGAGCTACATACTTCAGGGATTTGGACAAACGACCTATACGGGCGTATTGGTTGGAGGACAGGTTGGTATTTAAGCAATATAGTAACAATTGTTATACAGTAACTGTCAAGATTTTGGAAACATTACAGTGTTTTTTGGGGAAAAAAATAGTAATATTGCAAAATATAATTACACGTTAAAAAGAACTGTTGTCTATTTTAATATGTTGTAAATTGTAATTTATTCCTGTGATCAAAGCTGAAATTTCAGCATCATTACTCCAGTCTTGTTTCTTGAGCAGCAAATCAGCATCTTGGAATGATTTCTGAAGGATCATGTGACACTGAAGACTGGAGTAATGATGCTGAAAATTCAGCTTTGATCACAGCAAAAAAATTACATTTTAAAATATATTCACATAAAAAAGTGGTATTTTAAATGATAATATTTTATAATATTTCTGTTCTTACTGTATTTTTAATAAAATAAATACAGTAGTGGTGAGCAGAAGACTTACTTAAAAAACACATTCAAAAAACATTTTAAAAAATCATACCAACCTCTAACTTTTGAACAGTAGTGTCCTGTATGTTTGAGGTTTTACTTACTAGTAACATGGTTCATAGCGATGTTGTCCGACAGGAGACTCTGCGCTCCTCTGCTGCACGGCCGTCATAATCTAGAAACATAATATCCAATTTATCACAGAGCCAACGATATTTAGCTTTATTTAAAAGAAGCAAGCTAGAGCAGAAGTGAAACGCAGAAAAGAAAACGGTACATGCACACACACACATACACAAAACATTTCTTAAAATAAAATTATTAACATTCATGTATTTAGGTTTGTGTCACTACCTGTCAAAACCTTCCTTTAATGAACTGTAATATAACAGATGCATGCTGATATAAGAAAATATGGTGAAAAAAATGCATATGAATGCATATTTCTTCTATGCTCACCTGTGTTTTCTGCATTTCTGTCAGCAGCTCCCTTCAAATTTTGAAATCTTGGAGCTTTACGAATTCAGCGCGCGAGTCCATTTAAACACGTCAGTCATGCAGCATTCATAAACCTCTTAAAATCTTTCTTTAAATCGCGAATTTGAAACTCATTTTGTAGTTCTACGACCAATTTGGTGCAAAATGTATGATAGTGGGATGAATAAAAAAATACATATATATATATATATTTTAAGATTTGTATCACTCAGCCTTTTTATTTCATTTTAAAACATGATTTTTATACTAAACTTTGCTTTTTCTAAATAACTAGCATAATACATTTTTTGAGTCATGCAAAACAGCATTAAAATAGGAGTAAAAAGTATAAAAGGACTGATCTACTGCTCTTTTTTAATTAAAAAAAAACAAAACACCACAACACTATTTATAACTAAAAATTAATACTTTATTGAGCTTTAATTGAACACAACTAAAAGAAAATGAGTCTGGAATGAGTTCTGGACCAGGCAGCTAGGAACATTTAGTTCACTTGATCTCACTTTCCAGAAAAAAATATTTACAAAAATGTTGATTGTGAAGAACCAGTATATAGTCTAAAGAACCTTTTGTGCAATGGATAGGTTCTTTTGGATATTAAAGGTTCTTCATGGAACCATACACCCTGCCAAATAACCATTTTTAAGAGTGTATTTTTTGTAATAACTGACACCACATTTGCCAAATTTGATTGTTTCATTTTCAGAAATCATGAGATTAATTATGATTAATTTATTGAGCCCTGATTTTTTTTTTTTTGAAGAGTAAGAAATAACTAAATCTGTAGTTAATACTTTTGAAAAACCATGGGTTATTTTGTAATGGTTCTACTAAAAATGCTGTGGTTAACCATAGTTCATTTTGCAATTACTATGGTTTTCTACAAAAACTATAGATAAATCATGGTTACTGGAGTAAAACCATGATTAATTTCGTAGTTACTATGGCTTTACTACTAAAACCATAGTTAAACCATGGTTTATTATGTAGTTACTATGGTTTTACTACAAAAAACATAGTTTAACTATGGTTACTGTGGTAAAACCATGGTTCATTTTGTAGTTACTATGGTTTTACTACAAAAACCATAGGTTACTGTGGTAAAACCATGGTTCATTTTGTAGTTACTATGGTTTTACTGCAAAAACCATAGTTACACCATGGTTACTACAAAAAAACCATGGTTAATTTTCGTAAGGGTAACGTCAAAATGCTCCCTGTTCTGTATGTGTGCGACACATGAACCGTCTCTGTTACCCCAAAGGAGCTCAGTTCCTCACTTATTTTTTCACCATATTCCAAAGAACGCACAACAATTGGATATGCATTTGGTACAGATATTTTATGAATCAACGGCTCCCCGGATTTCCAACAATGCATTTGCTGTACCTGATTTTTGAAAGCCAAAGTTTTTGATATATTCCTGAAATTGCAAACAGCTTGTGCCTGCCGTTTCAGGGGACCGATTCTCATACACCACAGTTTTGACAATGGTCCAAACTTAATCATCATGCTGGGATAATGTGTCATAAAGTGATGTTTTGGTAAGAGAGTACGAGAAGGATAATGTTCTTTGAACAAACTATGATAAGCTGTTTCAGGAATACTTCAAGACCTCTGGTTACAGCAGGAGCAAATATAATGCTGCAGATCTCACGCAACAAAATGAACAACTGCCTGTGTGTTTGATTGCAGTCTCAGATTTCAGGTTAAGGATGACACTTGGTTTGTTTTTTACGAATACCCGTAATCATAGCTGGATATTCTTTCATTCAACTGTTCCAGGCACAACAGCTTTTCTTCATAAATTAAGTGCTGAAGTAAAAGTTTGACTTCTAAAGGTGCGACGCCCTCGAGCACATCAAGCATTACGCCAACACATACATTTTCAGTTACACGAAAGAATTCCAAGGTATTCAGACATGACTCTCCTTTGATTCCTGTAATAGTTGCCTCATTCAACAGAACATGCTGCTGGCAGTTGTGTCTGTCTCTCCTTTCAAGATCGTCTTCATTAAATACACTTTGTGAAGTTGTTTCATCAACAAGGCAAATATGGCAAAATTTATTTGCAGAAAAACTCTCTGCATATCCACACGGTGAATGACGAGCCAGATTGTCGGTGGTTAAAAGGCAGACTGTTCCACGTACTGTGTGTGTTTCTCCTCTTATCAGTACGACAATGCCTTGTGTCTCTAGAACTTTTATGTCATCTAAAAGAGGCTCAAAGATTTTTGCAAAGCCATGTTTTCCTCTATCAATAGAATTGAAAAGAAGGCAAAGATGAATGTTAGCCAAGCTTGAATTACATTCAGGGGTTACGTTTCTCAATGAAAACTACACTGCTCCCATTTTATGGATTTTTGTTTTTGGCCCAAGAGGATTTACAGTCTCCAGATCATCAAAGTACAGTTGAATCTGTAGACCATTGTGATGTTTTTTGTACAGTTCATGCTTTGCAAAATGATCACCATCACAATAGTCTTACATCTTAGTGTGACACCCTAAAGTATGTGCACAATTTGGGTATTGTGATGTTGGAAGAAAACTTATTTTCAGTATACTGTTTTGCATTTTATATATATTTTATTTTGAATATTGGGAAGCTAAAAAAAAAATTGTGTCAAGTGCAAATCATTGTCTATTGTTTCGTGAAATCAGGACTCTTATTTTGAGCTGAGGACTGGTACAGAGCAGCAGTGTTGTGCTTGTGCCGGCGCGCTCACAATTACTGGGGATTACGTGAGAGACAGACACGCTTGCTCCTGGCTCCTCAATTTTTCCTGATTTTACAGGTATGACTTTCCCAGAAACAAAACAATATTTGCACAAGTCATATAATTCATACGTGTATGTTCATGTTGTAGACATGTAGAGTATAAATGTTCTGGTTGGTACAGATATTGAAAATGCGTAGATCGTCCACCATTTTGTGGAAATGGACACAAATGCATTTAATTTGATTCATACAGGCTCCAGTTGCCAGGTTATGATGTTCATATTTGGTTTATTCATATGATGTGCTTAATTCCAGTTCCTATGTGTATAAATATTAATGCACTTCTCCAGTTAAATGTTTCAAACAGACATTATAGGGAAAAAACAAAACAGTGCAGAAAGGAAAAATTGAGGTTCATGTAACATGCTGTCAGTCCTGATTAGGAAATCAGCAGCTAGACTGCTAAACGTGTATGGTTTACATATCTCTGGTTCTGTGCCTTAAATGCTCAGTCATGTGTGATGATACTATATGCACAAAAGATCTCTTGGGGCTTGTTTGATTAGATTCAAAGGAGTATGGGAAGAGCGCAGATGTATCAGTTTCTGTGGGATAAAATGTAAAAGAGAAATGTACATTATTTTGACAACAGAGAGAAAAGAATGACATTTGTGCAGTAAAAAGAATTTGATTACAATGTGAGAAAAAAAGACATTGAATAAACAATTGCTGGGGATTACGTGCGACACAGACACGCTTGCTCCTGTCTCCTCAATTTTTCCTGTTTTTACAGGACTCGTGGACGTTTTCACTCCAGTATGAATGAAACATAAAATAAAGTGTTTAACGATAGCTCACATCCTCCCATTTTCATTAAAAACAGAAAAAATAATTCTCCTCTCTAATTAAATCTGAAGTACACATGACAAGTTTTGTCCAACTGAGCACACTTTTGAGATAAAATGACGTTAGTAAAGGACTCGGTCGATCAAATTTGTTTTGTGGCCTACATAACCTACATTTTAGGCAAAGTGTGGTACTGTTCTGACAGTGGAGAGGGTGTGAGCCCCAGCACAAGCAATCATTTGAATTTTCGTACCAAAATATTTTTGCACACATGTATCAGCTGCGAGTGTTTGTTGTGCAATACCATTTTTTTCATGGTGTCAGCTCTATGACCCAAGAAGATCTCTTTTGGCTTAACAAGCGAATACTCTGTTTCAAAGAATTTAACCATTCTATATGGGTTATCTATACTGCACCTGCAGCGCTTCTGTGAATGGAGAAAAACAGAAATTATAAAAAGTAATAAAATAAATAGATAATAAATAAATAGGGCTACACAAAATATATTTCTCTTAATTAACAGATTAACAAAAGAAAAAACAACAGTGCGACAAGTATGGACCACTTTCATTTCAGCCATTAATCAAACTAAAATGCAGTCAACCAAATGTAAAAGTTACACTGCACAATTTACTAAGTCCACTGTAAAATCAGCGTGCAGCACCAAAACAAACATTTATTGCGCATGTGAAGGATGATGTTTTACGTGGATATTGGAACAAGTGAAGTACATAAATAGTTTAGCAATCAGATGTTACATGGCAAAAATGGAAACATTTGGATGTCGAATGAGAGGCTTGTGAGCCCAATGCTCTTTAGTTTCGCTTTAACAAATTAATTTCAGCTTGACTTTGTATTCTGTTTATAATGAAAACTTCATAGTCTTACTTCATAGTTCAATATAACATTTGGTCACACTTTATATTAGGTGGCCTTAACTACTATGTACTTACATCAAATAATAAGTACAATGTACTTATTGTGGTCATATTGTATTGCAAAACACTATTGCTGCTATTGAGGGGATACGGGTAAGGTTAGTGACAGGTTTGGTGGTCTGGGTAGGTTTAAGGGTGGGTTAAGGTGTAAGGGATGGGTCAACAGTGTAATTATAAATGTAATTACAGAAATTAATTACAGATGTAATTACATATAGGTACTTTTAAAAATATAAGTACAATGTAAAAACATGTATGTACACAATAAGTGCATTGTACCAAAAAATTAATTCAAATGTAAGTACATAGTTAAGGCCACCTAATATAAAGTGGGACCTAACATTTTATAGCTACTCATTTTTTCATTCTTGTTCTGTAATACTGTTAAATTTAAAGGGTTTGTTGTGGATTAGGCAGAACTAAATCTATATAGCCTAGTGTTTATAAATTTTTCGTTATATTTATTGGTATTTAATATACATACATTATGCCATTGTTTGCAATTATAAGGTTAAAGGGTGTTTTTGGAGTAAGATCAGTTTCTGTTTCATGAGATTACTTACTCTTTTTGGCCGGGTTATGTTTCTCCGTGTCGTAAACTCTAGGGACGAGGCTTCTAAACCAGGGGGTTTTTAGGGGCGTGATATTCAAACGACAATTGTTTTCTTCCGCCACACTTATCAACATGCGATCTTTCGTACGATGGGATTGGCGGCATACGAATGTTTCATAAGTCACATGTGAGCTCTGTCGTAAGTTGATTTGTGCACTCGGATCTGCGCTCGTTTCTACGTTAGATTGATAAATGAGGCCCAAACTGTTACACCTCACCCTGGACTACGTTTCCCATGCTCCACTGCACTGATTGGATTCACCTGCACTCAATTACACACACATAGCTGTAACCAATCAGACCAACGTAATCTCACAGAATTCCGTGTATTGTTCACGGACTTAATTAACCTCCGAATCTGTGGTGGCATCACGGAATCGCCGAAAATTCCGTGATGGGCTCACAGAAAAAATTCCGTGATGGGCTCACAGAAGTGATACCAATGTAAGTCAGTGACAGGCATCAGCCGTGCTCCACGCACGGAAACCCTTAGCATCAATATGCCGACGCGATACTGGGAAATGTATCGTCATCATTATTGTTCAGAACTGGGTAGGTTTAGGGTAGGGGTGGGGTCAGGTACTCCAGTGAAAGTATAACTGCGTCGCAGTCACTCTTTTTACGTTGAACCAGTGAATCCGTGCATGGACCACGGCTGATGCCTTCTGTGAGCCCATCACGGAATTTTCGGCGATTCCGTGATGCCACCACAGATTCGGAGGTTAATTAAGTCCGTGAACATTACACGGAATTCTGTGAGATCAGGTTGAATCAGACACACTTTATAAGCCTTGGACTTAACCCCAGGGAAAATACTCAAACATTGGGCAATAAAGCACACAGGTTCTGTTCCCTCATAGAATTAGACAGGAGAGACATGAGTAAAGTACAAAAAAATACAAATGTTTATTAATACACAGATGGTTTAAAATGTTGGACACTAAAACCCACTTCAAACAAAACAAAAATTACAAAAGGAAAAATATAGAATAATACCAGCAGGGCTGAGGTTCCCAACGGCGGGAATCAATGTAGAGTTTGGTTTTACAAGGGCACACATCCACGCACACACACCCGTGCAGTCTGATCACTCTATCAATCACTCAAAGTGTACACCGCACACGATAAAGGACCACCACCACAAGGAGGAAGACCAATCCACCTGTGGGACCCCAGCTCCTGCAATAATAAAAAAAGAAGAAGAAGGAAATTAAGGAACTATAAAAAAAGAAAAAGGAACATAGAAATGACAGTATGGACATCACTAATGAAGCGAGTCCTCACAGTGAATATCAATAAACAGAAGTAAGGAGAAAAAGCAACATAACTTTAGAAGCATCGAATAGTTAGTCACCTGAAATTACTACTAAACAACTTGAACTCAGTAGATGATCACACACACGTAGAGTTGCATTAATAGATGATTCATCACATACCTCAAGAGCTATAACCACTTAATTGGTTTTCCAGGAATAAAGGAAAAAATCAGATCAATTCAACCAAGCCAGGCAAATGTTACTTCCACAGAATAAAAGTAAAACAAAACAACAAAAGATTAAATGGTTAAATCAAAAGAAAAAAGGAGACAGAGGCCAGTTTTATCTCCCATACAAACGAAAAGATCTAATCTGGCCTCCCAAACAAGCCAAAGATGTGAAGCAGGGCACTAAAACAGCACGATAAAAATCAGACAAGCAGTCCCCTTTGTTGGAAACTTTTTTTCCTTGTCGAAGCAGAGACCAGGAGACGTTGGGATATATTTCATACAGAAGATGCACAGACAGCTATGCGTCGCTGCAGTCATCCAAGTCCAACTAAATCAGAGATACATTGTAGTTTAAATACATTTAGGGGGCAGTGCTTAGGAATGGAAACAAAGCACCTAAGTGACGACCTTAAACAAAGCATGCAAATGAAGTATTCATGTATAGCAACCTGTCTGATTTAACCACTCCTAATCTAATCAGCCTAACTGCCCAAAGATTGGGACAGGGGCACCAAGAGCCATTACAAACAAAAAGGTGAGAGTCTCCGTCGTCTGGCTCATTTGACTTACAATAAGAGAGCAGGAACTGACAGGAACCTCTTGCTACAAACTTTGTTCAACAGAATCGTTCATCTGATGTCATCATCTTTACCATAAATGCTAAATACAACGTATATAACTTCTTCAGTTTGTACACTATTACATTGGAACCTAGATTTAACATTGTACAAATTTGTAATCCAACACCTTTAATTAATGGCGATGATCACGTTGCCTAGAAATGTACAATGTTAAAACACAAGCGGCAAGAAAACGACAGTGAGAAAATACATGCATTATATAGCGGGTAAATCTGACCCGCGCGGCGCTTATAGGTAGGCCTATAAATGCTCTGTTTTTTTATCTGGTTTTAGCTAAATAATTTTTAACAACATTGGGTTGTAAATTACATAAATTTTTGTAAAAGTCAATGACTGGGAGACTTGAATGTTTTGTTGAAAATCTGTTATGTACATTTGAAAAACAGCCACGGGTAAAATTTACCCCGTGGCGGTTCTAGTGTTAATAAAAAAAAAATGAGTTTGAGATCACAATTCTGAGGAAAAATTGCACAATGTTAACTCACAATGAACCCACTGAACTGATAGTTATGTACGTCATATCAAGTGCTAAAACATGTCCTGGTGGGCTATAAAAGCTTTGCAGCAGTTGATTTATATCCAGTAAGCCCTTCAGCTGAAGGAATCAACATCTATCACTCAACCAAGAGACATCAGCAGCAGCAGCAGCACAAACTACAGCTCTCGAGAATAGCAGACACTCTTGAGAAGAAAACAGGTAAGCAAGAACAATCCCCAAATGTATTTTATTATATCTCAAATACGTAGATTAAAGTTAAAGCTGGGAAATGAATAACACCCTGCAGTACAGCAACACTCAGGAGAAGCAACAAGTGATACTGACTGCTTAGCTTCAACAGTTTCAATTCTCAGCAGTCACTCTAATGACAATAACCGAATATAAATATGATGGTTTAATGATTGTGTCAGCATTCAGTGCTGTAGTATGTTTAGATTTCTGAATCAAAACTGGTCAGCGAACTTCGGTATGAACTGACTGCATCACTTACGATTCATTGGCTGCATCACCATGACATTATGCTGATACCAGAGTACACTGTAAAAAGTGCTAACCTGCAATTGTTACCGTAAAGAGCTATTTATACCTGAATTATACCTGACTAAAAAAGAGGATTTGTTGGTATATATTACTGTTTGTTGATTAAGTGATGTTAAATACAAAAATGTGTAAATTTTTGTATGATCTGTCATGCCCTACAGATGGTTAGGTTTAGGAGTGGGAGTGTGAGGTAGAGCGTCATGATTGAATAGAGCTGAACGAATTAACAGAAAAATATTCACAGGTCTGAGGTCTTTGCCTCAATCATTATCTCTTCACTGTAATTTGTGAAAAATCGTTCATGCATGTTGCAAAGTGCTGTTAAGTCAAAACATTGAACAAATCATGATTCAACAAAAGAACTTTTTCAACAAAAATCTACTCTTAACATAAGAAAAAATCTAGGAGCAACTGAAAGCACAAGTACGCAAAAATCAGACTCGGTCTTTATTCAGGTTTCACACGGTTTCTCATTAAATTTAATGACAGTAATTAGTGTAAATTACTTCCAAATGTCACAGAATTGCATAGTAATAATAATATTGGACTGTATTGTCGGGTTACAACGTTCCCCATCTGCGCAACTGGAACTTAAAACCGGTGTCTTTGGCTAGTTAGCAAAGTCATTTTAAGTCTCATTTTAAATAAAACACAAACTTTTTTTTTTTTTTTTTTTTTTACTTCAGCCAGAAATTTACTTTTGGTATGTTTAAACGGTCAGTGATATTGTTAAAAGTTTTTTTTTTTTTAATTTTAGCGCTTTTTCTCTATATAGTGCTTATATGGAAACTAGTACATACTGTAACTTTTGTAATGCTAGCATGTGTGGAAATGTTTAGACCATGTGTGCTACAACTAACCCAGCATTAGATTGTGCCCCAAGAGTGACGAAAGGCTGCAAAGGAAAGGTTTTGCAGAAAGCCCTTATATAGAGATGGTCTGGGCGTGTTTTATGCAAATGATTAACCTTGTGCACGTGACGGCCTCCCCAAATTCACTAATAAATTTATATGCATACGCACGTGTTGTGAAATAGGTGGAAAGTTTTTGTGAGAAGTTCAAATGCATATAAATACAGAAAATCTACACAATTATTAGTGAATTTCCTTAAAATACTTCTTTACTGGCAGCTTATACATTAGACACACTGTAGATCTACAAGTGTGTGTTTTCAATGCCCACGCTCACCTTCTGAAATGCTTTTTGTATTACCTATATGTGGAATCTTACTAATGACTATTTATCATAACCACTTGCATCCATGTTTGTGAAATTGCTAAATAATTGTTTCTCTCCGTTTCAAGAGACCCTAATATAAAGAAAAATGTCTTGGAGCGATCTTTTCTACCCTGCAAATCCCGAAAGAAGGGAGAAGCTTATCCGCAAAAGTCAAGAGATTCAGGAATTGATGAAAAACAATTTCCGAGCCACCAACCAACTCACTGAGGTCATGAACAAGTACTTGGGTCTGTCCTTCAGTCCGATCGCCCTAAACGAGAAAACTACGGTGAAGGAGAACTGTGATGTCATCATTCAGTGCATACTTGAGATCCAGAAAGAAGTGGAGAAGATTGACGAGAAGCTGAAGGAGAAGCTGGAACCGGCGCTGTATGAGAAACTGAAGAACATGTCTCTGTCCATCCCTGATCTTGACCTACTCAAATCAGGTTTTCATGCAGCTGTTGGTATTGTAGGCATTGTTTCTGTTGCTGCTTTTCTAATTCATTGGCTATGTTCAAATCAACATGTTTTCAAAGATATGATAGGAGGATTTAGTGAAATTAGAAACGCGGTCTTTGGCCTTGTTCTGCTTGGGGTGTTGTTTGCAGGGATTGATATGATTATTCAGGCCATTCTAGGGAGCATTGAGCGTAATCAACTCGAGAGCGCCCTGAAAGAGTATGACAAGGCTTTGGAAAATTTCAGACCAGCGTCTGAGAAATATCAGGATCAGTTAACCGAAGTCAGGCTTGAAGTCAATAGATTGCTTAAACAATAACAAGGGATAAGTGGCTTATTTTCTTACTGTATTTTTGAGTTGTTCCAAAATACTGAAAAAAGATGAATGAGAGATTAAAATATGATGTTCATAACTGAGAAAACATTCCTCAGTCTACTGGTTGTCTTGTGGGTTAAAACATGCATGTATACCATAAGTATGCCACGAACAAAAGTAAAATATGTATTCTTTCACCATTTCACCTATACATTTTATGTATGTAAAATGTATGTTTTAGGTATTTGTTACTTTGCATTTATACATCTGTCTGCTACAGTCTTTCTCAAATCATTGAAATAAACGCTCTAACAAACCTTTACCAATGACTCCTGATCTTTCTTCAATAAAAATATAAAAATCAAGTTAATAAGACATGCTTCTGACCAGATCCAAATGAAAAGGAACAGATTGGAAGATTTTTTATTTGTTAAACACGTGCTTTCCTCTTGACCAACAGAATGCTGGCTTGGTTCTTTGGCAAGAAAGACGCGCTCGAGAAAGAAGAACTGCTAAGGTCCACGCAGTCCCTTCACCACTATGTGCACAAATACTTCAACATCACCAACAGACTGTTAGAGATACTCAGCACTCACCTGAATCAAAGCCCTTCCCCTGCACTCGCAGCAAATGAAGGTGAAAGCATTGAGGAAAACTGCGCCAGGGTGAGAGATGTAATGCGCCTGATCCTGGATGTTTCTGAGAAGGAGAACAAACATGTCCGTAAGAGCCTTGAACCTGCTCTTTATGACCAGATTGCCTTCTCTGGAGTGCCACTGAAGGACAAGGCTGCGATGATAAAGGATCTGCATCAGAAGACCATGGGGCTCTTGGGGAACATCTTCGGCCCTGTAGTTGCTGTTCGACTGGCAAACACTGACCTGGGAAGTGTGATGCCTCTAGTGGAACAGCATGAATTTCAGCCTGTTCTGTCATTAGCTCTGGGAGATCTAGTGCAGAGTAGTGCAAGAATCACTGAGCTCCTGTGTGGATCAGGAGAAAAGAGCCCGAATGAAGCCGTACAGTTAGTGGAAGATGCCCTGTCTGTTCTGAAGCCGCCCTGCGACGCCTACAATGACATTCTGTGTGAAGTAGAAGCCTACGTCACCATCATATCTGAAAATATGTAGAGCAGAATTATAAAAAGATTATCTTTATTTAGTAGAAGCCATGATTCAGCCACTGTCATATAACTTTTCTTTTGAAAGTTTTTACATGATATTGTACAGTTAAACAGAATTGTGGACCTGTGTCAAATCATCAGTAGCTTGATGAATTCTGTACAGAACGATCATTTCAAACTGGCACAGGTTTGTGCACCTCAGAGAGCGGCGAGGATGAAAGAAAAAACAAATCAAAGCTTTGGAGCAGTTGTTTTTTGTTTTTTTTAGAAAACTCTTGATCATCATTTATTCAAAATAGAAATATTTTCTAACAACATAATTCTCCACAATCACTTTTATTAATTTAACACATCCTTGATGAAAAAATCATTAATTTCTTTATTCTTTAAAAAGAAAAAAACGAAGAAAGATATTACTGACCCTTAACATTTGAATGGTATTGTATATTAGGGATGCACAAGTACCGATTTTTCCAGCACTGGCAAATGCGATACTTTTATTTTTGGTACTTGCCAAGTACTTTCCGATACCTGTATTTTCATTGCATATGGATTTTTTTTTAAATACTAGGTACAGAAACCAAAAGAATATGTATAATGCCTGTTGGCTTATTTCATTTAGCAAATATATATTTCCTTCAGTTATATTCTCACTTAATCATGCCCATTAAAATGTATTTTACAAGGTTTTGTTATTTACACTGTTCATTTTTTTAATTTATTTTTTTGTTCTATGGTATTCCACCTTTAATAAAACTAAATTCATCACGTGGAATATTTATGAAGTTTGGACACTTAGTAACTGTCAGTAAAAGATGAATGTCATTAACAGTATTTCTTGTAATGTACGCGACAAGGTTTTGTAGTAATAATAGGGTCTGCTTACTACTTTCTGCACATTTCCTTGGCATTCTTCCTGACATGGCTGAGGCATCTACGAAAAATGGGCACCTCAAACTCTTCCTGTTTTCCTTGTCCACTTGCAATGCTGTAATTGTGGTTAATGGTGTTATTCAGGGTTTTTTGGCAAATGACAGGCATATAGCCTACATTAATACCATCAGAGGACCATGACAGTTGACCACATGCCCTTCCTTCCAAAGCACCTAGCCACATCTGTTTAAAATGCCTCAAATATGTAACTGAGGCTGTGGTGTGGTCGCAGGTAAGGTAAGTGGCTACAAGTAATGGAGGGAATTTTTTATGGAGATTCCTAATAGCTCATCCACATTAATAGGAGGTGAGCCCTTCTTTTTTGCATGATGCTGCCAGTCGCATCTAGACAAATGATGTCCCTCCTGGCATCATTACTGATATATTTCAATACAGCTTTGTGACTAAAGTAGAACCCCTTTTGGGTGTGAGATTGTTTTCTGGAGCACTTCATCAGGACTGTTTTCCAGCATTATCTGATGATTGATGATTTTATTGTGTTGGTGGCGTCTCTCAGTGCTTTCATAATAACGTTGGTCCACTGAAGTCATGTGAAGCTTCTTTTTTTACTTTATTTTTTCAGATTATCCCACAAAAAAAAAGAAATGAACGTGTTTATCTTCTGTGTGCACTATTTACATGTGGGTGTTGAAGAACACTGAAGACAATTTGAAGAAACCTTCAGTGGCCTCTTGTGTATCACCATGGACTCTGGCTCTGCCAGTCAGGGGTTGTTTGGCGAGAAACAAATGCAAGAGGATGATAAAGGTAAAACGGCTATAATATTCCACAGGGTAAATCCAACACAGCATAAATACAGATGAGAACTGACAAACAATTAGAGAGAACTGAGATCTTAAGAATGAAACCAAACAAAGGATCGAATGGGATAATTAATAGAGCACAGGTGGAAATGAATGAACTAATCAACAATGGGGAAACTATAGGTCACATAGGGCAGAACTAGCAACACCATGAAAACACAGGAAAGATGAGAAGTATGACAATATCCAGGGACTCTGCTGTTTGTGAGGTCAATTCTGGATTCTGACCCATTCTCCAAATTCACAGTGGTGCTCTTGGTTCTCATGATCCCAATAGCCAGTACTTTGGCCTTGTAGGGATCTTGGCACTGGGAAGCCACGGTCTGCCCTCCAGAAAATAAAATAAATAAGGGTTGCTTCCTCTGTAGATGTCAGAGCTGAATTAGGACGAGGGTTGTTTTTGTAGGGAATACTATATTTTTTGCTGTGGCCCTCAAGCTTGCTCCTGCCTTCACTTCCTCAAATACCTTCTTTAACGTCTCCTTTGGGTACTGCTTTTTCTTTCTTGACACCTTTGCCTTTTGCTTTACTAACTTTCCTTTGAAATGAACATTATATTATATAACATTATATGTTAATCATGTAACTAACTTATTGAATGTGTGTGAATATCCTATCATTGTGTTTGACTTTAAGTTTAATAACTTTTCATAAAAAGTAATATCACAATCAATTAAGGTACAGGTCATGTTTAATTTGTTAAAGAATGACAATTTAAATTGTGAAATGCGTCTATTTCCTATCTGAAGTGTGGCAAAATTAATTGAAATTTCAGGTATTTATAACACTGTTGTTATAATACTAATACTAATATAATGTTATAATGTGTTGTTTGACACTACCCAATCCGTACTGGAAATAGTTCTTTACTAGTGATTCTCTTGATATACAGTACATGCACTTTTTTGGTAATATATTTGCACTTTTGTGTTCCTGTGTGTCAGCCCTGCCTTGTCTTTCCCCGTTTGGATTTTATTAAAGACTGTTATTTTGAGTTTATCCTCGTCTCCTCGTTCCTCCCCGTTGTGTGCACCGTGACAATAAGGGTCAATTTTGCAGATTTACATCATCTGAAAGCTGAATAAATGAGCTTTCCATTGACATATGTTTTTTTTTTTTATGATAGGACAATATTTGGCTGAGATACAACTATTTGAAAATCTGGAATCTGAGGGTGCAAAAAAATTTAAATACTGAGAAAATTGCTGTTAAATTTCTCCAAATGATGTTCTTAGCAATGCATATTACTAATTAAAAATTAAGTTTTGATATATATACGGTAGAACATTTATAAAATATCTTCATGTAACATGATCTTTGCTTAATATCCTAATGACTTTTGGCATAAAAGAAAAATGGATAATTTTGACCCATACAATGTATTTTTGGCTATTGCTACAAATATACCCCAGCGACTTAAGACTGCTTTTGTGGTCCAGGGTCACATATATCAGTTAAATTATATTGATCAAATTGAGTAATCGATTAAATTGGCACAACTTAAATTGATTAAATAAAATTAAATTAAAAAAAATGTTTAAATAAGAAATGATTTACCTTATAAGTGTCCTCTTCAACCACAGCTCTTCTGCTGGGTGACTGTTTGGTGGTGGTGGATTTTGACACCCTAAAGACAGGATCAGTGGTTCCCTGAGGGGGTTGAGATGCTTCTGCTGTCCAGTATGCAAATCTCCATCCATGCCTTTGTAAAATATGTAAATGTGTATGTAGGGCTGTGACGGTATGGGATTTGTTCTTACCGCGGTTTGGCGGTTAATCGCACGACCCCCTACCCCCCTACCCCCCAGCGGAAATGTCGATTGACTTTTGATCAATCAAGAACGCATGCAGCTTGTAAATGAACATGGAAATTATAAAGTAGTCTTCTTAATTATTAAAACAGAAAATTATATTCATAATAACAAAATAATATTTAATTCTATAACATTGTTGTTTTTGTCGATATCTTGTGAGTTTAATAGGAATTATGGAACAGTCTTTGTCATCGTTTGTAACTAGGGTTGTAAAGGGGCGGAAAATTCCGGTTAATTTCCGGAAGTTTTCTGGAAACTTTCCATGGGAACTTCGTCTGGGGAACTTTGGAAATATTCCAAATTTGAAACTTGCCAGGAATTTATGGGAATTTTTGGGAATTTATGGGAATTAATTGGAAATTTATAAAACTGAATCATATACTAACATAAATATAATTTTGTTTTTGATCATAGGCTCACTTTGCATGCAAACTAATACAAATTTTAAAAATGACATTTTTGGGGGGGAATCTGTGATGCTTTTTTCAGGATTTATTCTTTCTTTTTTTAAATTAATTTAACATCCTTGTTCCACATCCCAAACTTTTGCATGGTAGTGTATTGTTAAAAAAGGATTTCTATTTTAAATAAATGTGTGTGTTTTTTTTTTTTTTTTTTTAAAAAGTCTTTATTCATCAAAGAATCCTGAAAAAAGAATCACAGGTATGAATGATGTCTGAAGAATCATGTGACACTGAAGACTGTAGCTTTGCATCACAGAAATACATTATATTTTAAAGTATATTACAACAGAAAACCATTATTTTAAATTTTAATAACAGCAATACTGTTTTTTTTTTGTATTTTTGATCAAATAAATGAAGGCTTGACGAGCAAAAGATATGCAATGTTTAAAAACATTAAAAATAGTAATGTGTCCAAACTTTTGACCAGTACTGCACTTCTGTATGATAACAGAAAACTTGCAAGCAGAAGGAGCATCACAGATTGAGCTATATAGCACATAGCCTACCTCATAAACTGTCTACTATATAAACACATTTTGGTATTTACTAGTTAAACGTGAATCCCATAGATCAAATATATTTAGAATATCAAAACTTAGATGTAGTCTTTGGGCTCAAATGCAGAAAGTGTGGCTTCAGAGAAGATGGAGGGGAATCCCCCTCTTAGGTGACTAGAGAGGATTGTGTGGGGGGGGAGGGTCATTTTTAGACTTTTCTTTTGTTATTATCTCACCTAAATGTTGTTCAGTCAGTGTATTTGTTTTTACTATGGTATAGCCTAATTTAATTGCACAGTATATTACACTTAGCACAAGGAAGTTTTAAACATTTTTTGTAATATTCATGTAATTTATATGAATACTTACCAATATGGACATTTTGATATTTTGTGTGCAGGATTTAAGAAATGATCTGTGCATGTAATGGTAGATAAACACAGTGCATGTAAGGGGCGTGGCCTCGACAGCCACGCAGTAAGCAGTGTGCTGTGTGCGATTGAGCAATGTGTCTAGCAGAAACTAAACTGAAATAGCATTAAATCTGGTTGTTTTAACCAAGATTATGCTGCAAGTTTTTGTTCTCAACTACATTTAAGTTCCCAGTTCCTGCAATTTAGCAAATTTCCAGTTTATTCCCATTAATTCCTGTTAATTCCCATATATTCCCGTTAATACCCATGGAAAGTTTCCAGTCTTGAAAATTCCCGGAATTTTTCAACCCTATTTGTAACCCATTCTTTGTACAATAAATTATTAACCTCTTAACTGTCACCGTCTCCTCTGTGGGACGCCTACGTTTACTTCACTATTTTACAATTAAATCCTAATCTAATCATGACAAACTATATATCATTGGAAAGGTCTAAGACTCCTAAATAGGTATTTTACCACTTTTTTTGTTAAAAAAATGATGTAGGAAAAGTAATAGATTAATTTATGACAAGAGTGAACCTGAAAAATCTACATCATAAGAGGAGTTCTGACCTTTGTCACAGAAAGTCTTCTTTTTTGCCTTTTTCTCTATCACGAATTAGAAATCATAAGAAATTATATATCGGTTGAAAACGTAACTTCAAAATTCATCCTTTGAAACCCATTTTAAAATCAGACATTACATTACCATGGAAATGGTACATCAAAATCATGTTACAAAATGTTTTCATTCATGAATTATAAAAATGTAAGTTTCGACCCTTAACCTCGCCATGGGTTATTCCTCCGCTGACTGTATAAGGTCATATAGATGGACACAAGGGGACCAAATAATTTGGGACTTTCTCGTGATTGTCTAATTTTATATATATATATATATATATATACACACACACACACACATATATCACGAGTTCCCATTCAGTCGGTCACGTTCGACGTATGTCGGACTGACCGACGAATAGGAATCTCGCTAGAGAGGCCAATCTACTTCGAGTGTAACTAAAACGAGCCAATGCACATTGGCATGCAATCATATGCAGCAGCTGCTCACCTCGCAGCGCAGCGCTTCGGAGCCGAACAGTGTTCTCTGCTGGAAGTGGTAACTGAAGAGTCTCTGCAGGACGATCTCTTTGTGTGAGGAGTGCGGGCGTACAGCACAGCAGTGGGGTCGATTCTCTCCAGCTTTCCTTTTCTTCTCTTCTCTTTTTTTCTTTGCCTTTTTTGAGCAGAAAGAGCTGCAAGAGCCGTTCTCACGGCTGGTAAACGGGGCGCTTAAACAGCGCGTAAAAGCCGTTTTTACGGCTGGTAAGAGAGCGTCGGAGAGAGGGAGAGAGAGCACACGACAGGCTGCACAAATCCCTGTCCGTGTTGCCGCGGCCATTCCCCTGCGTGCTTCAGCACCAGTTAAAAGAGTAAAGTTCCTAAAAGAGCTTGCACAAGTAGAGCTTGCGTCTTTTTAAAGATGACATTCTACTTGTGTGTTTCTGGGTGCTGTCGTTACCTGGCACCGAGGGATGGTCACGAGCGTTGCATCGCGTGCCTGGGCTTAGCGCACGCTGAGGCAGCGTTTGTGGATGAGTCATGTACCCATTGTGGGAGGATGACCATCTCGGAGTTGCGGTCGAGACTCCAGTTCCTGCAAAGGGGCGGAGTCCCAGTGCCGCTGCCTCGTTCCAATCCTCCTCAGAGGGTTGCCGCGAGCGGTGGCACTGGTGACCTGAGGATTACAGTGAGAGCGCTTCCTTCGGGGAACCAACCCCCTAGGAACCCTCACTCCTCCTGCACTCCGCAGCCAGTAGAGCTGCCGGGGGAGCGCGGTGGGCCATCTCAAAGGTGTGTACCATCCGTATCCTTCGGCGCTCCTCCCGATGACCAGATGTCGATAGCTGCATCGGAGGGTGAGTCAGACCTTTCTGGAGATGACGCGTCGGCGCAGTTGCCTCCTTCGGGTACGGTAGCTGTGCCCGATACAGATCCGGAAATGATGGCTATGCTTTCCCGGGCCGCCAACAGGGTCGGGCTCGTGTGGAATCCTCCACCGTGTCCCGAGCCCTCAAGGCTGGACGATTGGTTTCTCGGGGTGGCACGAGCTGGTTCTCAGCCACCCACCCCGGTTCCTTTCTTCCCGGAGGTGCATGAAGAGCTCACTGGTACATGGAAGGCACCTTTTACTGCCCGAAACCGTGCCGGTGGGCCCTCCTCCCTCACCACCCTTGATGGCGGTGTGGCTAAGGGTTACACGCGCATCCCCCCTGTGGAGCGGGCCGTTACTATGCAACTGTGCCCTAACTCCACCTGGCGGGGGGAGCCGCCTCTCCCTTCCCGGGCCTGTAAGCACTCGTCGGACCTTACCGGCAGGGCTTACCAGGCCTGTGGGGAAGCCGCTTCCGCCTTACACGCTATGGCGTTGTTGCAGGTCCATCAGGCCAAGGCACTGAAGGACCTGCACGAGGGTGGTCATGATCCGCAAGTTTTTCATGAACTTCGTGCCGCGACGGACCTCACGCGTCGATGTCCACTTTGGTGGTCCAGGAACGCCATCTCTGGCTGTGTCTGGCCGACATGAGGGATACCGACAAAGTCAGGTTCCTTAATTCCCCGTGTCCCAGACCGGCCTCTTCGGCGACGCGGTCGAGAACTTCGCCCAGCAGTTCTCGGCTGTACAAAAGCAGTCTGAGGCGATCAGTCACATCCTGCCACGGCGGTCCGCTGTTCCATCCACCCCACCACCGGCAGCACCTCAGCCTGCTCGTCGCCAAGGGCGACCCCCTACGGCTGCCCCCGCTCCCGCGCCGCAGCAACAGCCTCCACCCAAGCGGCGTCGTGGAGCCAGTCGTAGGCGGGGTCCCCAGCCCGTCCAGGCCCCCGCCAAGAGGGGCGGCAAAGCCAAGAGCAAGAGGCCCTAGGACGGGCGACCCGGAGATGATTGGGACTGCTCGTCAGGAGGTGGTGACTGCACCGCTCCTTCCCCCGGAGGAGGGCCGGGTGGTAAGTCCTTTGTTTCCTTTTCTTTCTGTTCCGCCCAAATTTTCAATAAAAAAGCAGTTTCCATCATCTCCGGGTCCGAAGAGGGCTCGGAGAGTAGTGGGAGGAGTAAAACCTCTCCACTCTCATCCACCTCTTCTGTCGCCAGCGGACAGCAGCGTGCAGTTCGAGAAGGTCACCCGAGCCTCTCCTGCACCCCCTGTCCGACCGTGGAACCAGGTAAGTGTTGCACAGCACACTCAGACCCCGCTACGGGCCGCCTCCCAAAGAGAGCCCCCCGAGCCGCATCCCTGCGTTCCACCTCGCTGCCCCACTGCGGGTACGCCTACGGTCCCCTTGGTCCCGCTTGCGCGGTCTCTGCGAGCCTGGTTAGTGCTCCCCTGTCCGTCTCGCTGGCTCATTCGGACCATCAGGCTCGGCTATGCGATTCAGTTCGCCCGGCGTCCCCCCAAGTTCAGAGGTGTGAAAGCGGTCGATGCCCATGTCTTGCGTGCGGAGATCGTAGTCCTACTGGCGAAGGGCGCGATAGAGCCGGTCCCTCCAGCCGATATGAGGTCGGGGTTTTACAGCCCTTACTTCATTGTACCCAAGAAGAGCGGTGGGTTACGACCGATCTTGGACCTGCGAGTTTTGAATCGGAGTCTTCACAAGCTACCGTTCAAAATGCTCACGCAGAAACGCATTTTCGAGTGCATCCGTCCCCGAGATTGGTTTGCAGCGATCGACCTGAAGGACGCGTACTTTCATGTCTCGATACTTCCTCGACACAGGCCGTTTTTGCGCTTTGCGTTCGAGGGTCGAGCGTATCAGTACAAGGTCCTGCCCTTCGGGCTGGCCCTGTCTCCCCGCGTCTTCACGAAAGTCGTGGAGGGAGCCCTTGTTCCCATGAGAGAACAGGGTGTTCGCATCCTCAACTATCTCGACGACTGGCTCATTCTTGCTCAGTCTCGGGAGCAGTTGTGCGAACACAGGGATTTGGTGCTTCGTCACCTCAGCCAGTTGGGCCTTCAGGTCAACTGGGAAGAGAGCAAACTCGCCCCAGTGCAGAGGATCTCTTTTCTCGGTATGGAGTTGGATTCGGTCAAACAGTCAGCATGCCTCACAGAGGAACGTGCTCAGTCGGTGTTGAACTGCCTGAATGCATTCAGAGGCAGGACAGTGGTCCCACTGAAACTTTTTCAGAGGCTCCTGGGGCATATGGCAGCCGCAGCGGCAGTAACCCCGCTCGGTTTGCTTCATATGAGACCGCTTCAGCACTGGCTTCACGGCCGAGTCCCGAGATGGGCGTGGCAACGCGGCACGTACCGAGTGGCAATCACTCTGGAATGCCGCCAAGCCTTCAGCCCGTGGTCAGACCCCTTGTTTCTTCGGGCAGGAGTGCCCCTAGAACAGGTGTCTCGGCATGCCGTGGTCTTCACGGATGCCTCTGCCACCGGCTGGGGTGCCACGTACAACGGGCATGCAGTGTCAGGGGTGTGGACGGGCCCCCAACTGCATTGGCATGTCAATTGCCTCGAGTTGCTAGCAGTATACCTTGCCCTGAGCCGCCTGAAGGGGCCGTTACGGGGCAAACATGTGCTGGTCTGGACGGACAACACTGCGACCGTTGCGTACATCAACCATCAAGGAGGTCTGCGCTCCCATCGCATGTCGCAACTCGCCCGCCATCTCCTCCTCTGGAGTCAGAAGCATCTGAGGTTGCTTCGCGCCATTCATGTCCCTGGTGTGCTCAACCATGCGGCCGACGAGCTCTCACGAGCTGCGCTACCGAGAGAGTGGCGACTCCATCCCCAGGTGGTCCAGCTGATTTGGGGAGAGTTCGGCGAAGCTCAGGTAGACCTGTTTGCCTCGCCAGAAACCTCACACTGCCAGTTGTTCTATTCCCTGTCCGGGGGGACACTCGGTACAGATGCACTGGCGCGCAGCTGGCCCCGGGACCTTCGCAAATATGCGTTTCCCCCAGTGAGCCTACTTGCACAGACCTTGTGCAAAGTCAGGGAGAACGAGGAGCAGGTCCTGCTAGTTGCGCCCTATTGGCCCAACCGGACCTGGTTCCCGGAACTTTCACTTCTCGCGACAGCCCCTCCCTGGCGAATTCCTCTGAGGAAGGATCTGCTTTCTCAGAGACGGGGCACCCTTTGGCACCCACGTCCAGACCTCTGGAAACTCCATGTCTGGTCCCTGGACGGGACGCGGAGGTTCTAGGTGACTTACCCCCTGAGGTACTTAACACCATTGCTTCGGCACGTGCACCGTCTACGAGACGTGCTTACGCCTTGAAGTGGAACCTGTTCGTCGAGTGGTGCACTTCTCGCTGAGAAGACCCCCGAAGATGTTCGATCGGTGTCGTGCTTTCCTTTTTGCATCAAGGGTTGGAGCGTAGGCTGTCCCCCTCCACCCTCAAAGTTCATGCTGCGGCTATTTCCGCATGCCACGACCTCATCGATGGTAAGTCTGTGGGTAAGCACGACCTGGTTGTCAGGTTCCTTAGGGGGGCGAGACGGTTAAATCCTCCTCGACCTCCCTCCATACCCTCTTGGGACCTTGCTCTGGTGCTTAGAGCACTCCAGATTGCTCCCTTTGAGCCTTTGCAGTCAGCAGACTTAAAGATTCTGTCTATGAAGACTTTGTTGCTGGTTGCATTGGCCTCCATCAAGAGGGTAGGGGACCTGCAGGCATTTTCGGTCGACGAATCGTGCCTAGAGTTCGGGCCAGGTGACGACCACATGGTACTGAGACCCCGGCCTGGCTATGTGCCCAAGGTTCCTACCACTCCCTTCAGGGATCAGGTAGTGAGCCTGCAAGCGCTGCCCCCGGAGGAGGCAGACCCAGCCTTGGCTTCGCTCTGTCCAGTTCGTGCCTTGCGACTGTACATAGACAGAACTCGAAGCCTCAGGACCTCAGACCAGCTCTTTGTCTGTTACGGAGGCCAGCAGAAGGGAAAGGCGGTCTCCAAGCAGAGGATGGCCCACTGGATAGTGGACGCCATCGCCTTGGCTTACCAAGCACAAGGCGTGCCCTGCCCGCTCAGGTTGCATGCCCACTCCACGAGAGGCGTGGCATCCTCCTGGGCGCTGGCTCATGGCGCCTCGCTGACAGATATTTGTAGAGCTGCGGGCTGGGCGACACCTAACACATTTGCTAGGTTCTATAGCCTTCGTGTCGAGCCGGTCTCCTCCCGTGTTCTCACCTTAGGTCAGAGGCACCCTGAAGGAGGGAACGGAGACGTACGTCCCGTCGCCACAGTCGCTGGACCCCGCTGATGCTGCCACCTTACCTGTTCGGCTCCTCAGCGAAAACCTAAAGATGCAACGCACCTGCTGCTCATTATATACCCGCGCTGCAAGGTGAGCAGCTGCTGCATATGATTGCATGCCAATGTGCATTGGCTCGTTTTAGTTACACTCAAAGTAGATTGGCCTCTCTAGCGAGATTCCTATTCGTCGGTCAGTCCGACGTACATCTCCGTTCCCTCCTTCAGGGAACGAGGGTTACCTATGTAACCGAGACGTTATCACTAAAAGTGAGGATTTACCCTCTGTTGAGAGGGTTATAATTATATAACCCTTACAGTGGAAATCCTTGTTCGGAATGATTCTGTTGTTCGTCATAAATAGTTTACAAGTTGTTTTGGTTCTAAATCGCATTGTTCTGACTTTCATGGGTACATTCTGTCAATATATAAAACTATGTTTGAGACATACCAGGAATATAAGATAATGACTCTCAACATCAATGGACTGCATAACGTGGTTAAAAGAAGCAAGGCCATAGCAAAGATTAAGAGAGAGAAAACAAACATCATGTTTTGGCAAGAGACACATTTGCCGAATTCAGAGCATGAAAAATAAAAAAAAAGGGTTTTAAAAACTGTTACTTTTCATCACATAGGTCTGGTAGAAAACTTGGAGTGGCTATTTTGATACCTAATTCACAAACCTTTGAGTTTATGTCTGAAATCAAGGACAAGGAAGGAAGATTTATATTGGTGAAAGGAAAATTAGATCAAAAAATGGTTACTTTATTTAATATCTATGCACCTCCTGGCAGTGGGAAATTATTCTTTAAGAAAATATTCCAGTTGATAGCCTCAGAAACAAATGGTACTTTGATTTGTGGAGGAGACTTGAATATCCATCTTCAACCTAAACTGGACATGTCTAGCACAAAAAGAAGGAAGAAAATAACCTCACAGGCTTCAATGGTGCGGAAATTAATAAAAGAGTTAGGCCTAATTGACGTCTGGAGGGAGTTAAACCCTAAAGAAGAAATCAATTAAATATATGAAGATGATGTAGAAAAACAGGCCAAATTTACTAAACAGAGATTCTACTAAACTGGACCCAGAGCCATGAAACTTATAGTTTGGCGTCTTTGCAAGCAAAAAACACAAAAGAATATTAAAAACCCAGTTACAGGGAAAATAAGTAACTGTATAAAGGATATTCAAGATTCTTTTGAACATTTCTATAGAACTCTTTATTCTCAGCCATCTCAAACAAACATGCAAATGATCTCAAATTTTCTTGATTCATTGGACTTACCCTCAATTGGCTCAGAACAAAACAAAATATTAACGGCTGAACTAACGCAAGAAGAACTAGATAAGGCAATAAATAGCTTAAAGACTAGTCTCCCGGAACGGATGGATATCCATCTGAATGGTACAAAATATTTCGCTCCGAATTAACACCCTTACTTCTCAGATCGTTTAACCATACACTTAAAGAGGGAGAGCTTCCACAGTCTTGGAAAGAGGCAATCATATCGGTGATACATAAACAAGGAAAGGACAGTAAAGAATGCAGCTCATATAGGCCCATCTCAGTTCTTAATGTAGATTATAAACTGTATACTTCAATTCTAACAAAAAGATTAGAAACCATTCTACCAGATTTAATAGATCATGATCAGATAACATTAGACGTATACTTCAGATAATGAGTCATATAACTAAAAACAAAATTAGTGCAGTCTTTCTTAGTCTAGACGCAGAGAAGGCCTTCGACTCTGTGAGCTGGCTATACTATCAAGTGCTACACAGGTTCGGTTTTGAGAAGAAATTTATTAATTCTATTAAAACATATTCGGCTCCTAACGCAATATGGTCATTTATCTCAGAGAATTACCTTGGAGAGAGGAACTCGACAGGGATGTCCACTTTCCCCATCCCTATTTGCTCTATTTATTAACCTCTGGCCCAATTAATCAGAGAAAATATGGACATACAGGGCATAAATATTAAAGGTAAAGAAGAGAAGATAAGTCTTTATGCTGATGACATCCTTGTTTATTTGAGAAACCCTGAAAATACTATACCTATTCTGTGGTCCTCCCTCAAGGCATTTGGGGGTCTTTCCAGCTATTCACTGAATGTTAACAAAACACAAAGCTTTAAAAAAGATATATAATTTTAAATAGGACTCTCAAAGCATTAAGTATTTAGGGGGAAATATACCAAGGGACCCCACTTTAATATATAAATACAATTATGTCCCCATTAATAAAACAATAGAAACAGATGTGAATAGATGGACATTACTCCCATTGGATATGAGCAATAGAATAGAATCAGTTCAAATGAATATAGTCCCTTGTCTATTGTATTTATTTCAGGCTTTACAGTTTGAAATTCCCCAGAAACAATTTAACGATTGGGACTGAATAATTTCTAGATTTATTTGGAATAGTAAAAAAGCACGGATTAAATTTAAAACTCTACAGTTAGCAAAAGAAAAAGGAGGACGATCCCTACCATGCCTGCAAGACTATTATATTGCTGCCCAACTGAGAAATTTGCTGTGTTGTTGTGATTCAACCTATACTGCCAATTGGAAACAATTGGAAATCTTGCAAAGCCCAATTCCAGTTCAGTCACTTTTAGGTGATAACAATAAATTTAAGGAGCTATCTGAAAACATAACTCAGTGGACAAAATGTGGTTTAGAATTATGGTATAAATTGATGAGAAAGTTCAAACTAGAGTATCAGATATTATATTAAGTTGCACTGGTTATGATTCTCAGTTCTAGCTCGCTAAAATGGATAAAAGGTTTCAAAGTTGGGCACAAAAAGGAATAACAGCTTACTGCTCTATTATATCAAAGGGGAATATTCAGGATTTTCAGAATTTAATGATCAAATTTGGTCTGGAGAAACAGGATTTTTATAGGTTTTTACAAGTTAGACACTATTATGATACGAATATCAGAAGAGTAACAAATGATTATTCCCCTTTGATAAATATGTTTATTAAAGTGTATAATACAAATGCTGGTGAAAAACGATTAATATCTGGTTTATATACCTGACTTCAAGAAGAGACTTTTAAGAAACACTGGGGAAAATGGACAATCTACATATCAAAACAGAGAGAAGACAGATAAATGCCAAAGTGGAATATGTTCAGCAAAGAACGGAAATTAGTATTATGTTTATGAATGTATGACCACAAATATTATGTATATATGCTTACAAATATTTGCTTATATCATAACCAGTTGACCAGACCAAAATTTATTTTACTTTTTGTATTATACTTTGTGGAAAAATATTTATGTATGTACCCATGAAGGAGTGTTGTTTGTTTGTTGTTGTGTTGAAGTTCATAAAAAAATAAAATAAAAAAAAGGAGTAAAAAAATGATTTCGTACTTTTTCTTACTTTATATTTTTGTTGTAAGTTTTTCTTATTTTTTTCTTTTCACAAATGCTGCTGTCGCCTGCTCCTCCACAAAAGCTCTACGTCAAATGTACAGAAATCAAGAATCAGAAAAGTGGTATAATAACTCTGTTTGAAATTACAATAATTAAAATACACTACAAGCGAATAAAAGCAGAAAGAGAAGAAAAGCATGTAAACATTCGAAATGAGTCTTTATTATGGCAGAAGCAGGTATGCAATACAATTTTAAAATGTGTATTACAAACAGATATATATCGCGTATAATTATATAAACTATAGCGCATCTATTTTCCTATTTTTTAAACAGGAGATTTAATTAATCAAATAATAAATAGGATTATATATTATAAAATATGCTTGGAATAATAAGAATACATTTAACATAAGTATTTTTAAATATATTTTACACAATAAGAGTAAATTTGTAAATAAAATTCATTTTATTTACAGCAGACAATCATGTGACTGGCCACGTGAGCAGCGCCTTCCTGGATCACAGAGCTCGTGAATAAATCGGCATCAGAATCCATGAGTTTTATCACTGAGGTGATATGTAAATTTATTTTTACAGACGTCCATATGAGAAACAATTACCGTCCGAATCGGGCTTATGATTGATTGCTGTCCTGTAGAGTTTAGCTCCAACCCTAATCAAACACACCTGAACAAGCTAATCGAGGTCTTCAGAATTACAGGTGAGGTTTTTTTCAGGGTTGGAGCTAAACTCTGCAGGACATCGGCACTCCAGGACCGACGTTGCCTACCCCTCCCCTACACGATTAGACTACTGTATGTCGGGTTACTTCTTTCCTTCATGTCTCACCTCCAAATGGTGCAGAATGCAGCAGCCCATCCACTCACGGGAATCCTATGCTTGGTTACCAGTCCAATACTGAATTAATACTGAACTGATTTAAAAAGGCTTTTCTTTGATTACACAGCTCTTAATAATTTACCCACTATCCAATCTGCTTGTTACAGCACTTAAAATTTGAGCTCCGATAACCCCGATAACAAATATGTTTAAAGGAGGAGATGGGGAGGTGGAGGGATGCCGAAAAAAACAAAAAACGGAAATGGTAAGAGGCGGTTTTTATACTCGGATATTAATTGGAAGATTAGATGGGCGTACTCCTCCTGAAATTACGTTAATAACTTCACTTAAAAATGTGTCTTTTCTTTGTAACTTTTATCCATCTCATGTTTTTTTTTTCAAACCTATATACAGCACTTTTGGCCAACCAAGGCTGAGTTTAAATGTGCTTTATAAATAAACTGAATTTAATTAAAATTGAATTTTCAAAGTTTGGTAACTTGTCTAACCATACTAGGTGGGCAGGAACTCTCAGACATTATTTTGTTGTGAAACAAATAAACTCTGTCCCCATCTAGCTTTCAGTAAGATAAAAATACAATCTGTTGTGTTATCATTATGAGGTGTACGCTAAACACCACAAAAGAACAGGAACACAGTTGTGTTTGTGCAACTCTTTGTTTTTCATTACACATCTAACAGATGTCTGTGTGCTGTCAAACATACAGTGTTCTGGTAAAGAAACAGAATGACAGTGAAAACAGCAAGACTTCAAGAGCGGTATGCAGTGCTATTTAATTTTCAGAGAGATTTAAAGTAGCATTGTCAGATTCTTTTAATCATAAACACAAAGTTTCAGTAATTGTAGTTACATCATCTGTAAGTGAAAAATCTCTTTGCTATATTAAATGATTCCAGACTCATTTTAACCAGTACATGCAGATATCTAAATAATTATTTCAGAATGTATAGTTAATGTATTGAACTGAAAAGCACTTGGTTATCCTTGGAGTTCAGCGATCCTGATATGTTGATGTTCGTGGTTGTGCGGGTGGCAGCGGGACGTCAGTTGGAGGGTTTGGTTCACTGGTAATCTTTAAATCACGGCAGAACAACACTGATTCTTGACCAAGACCCAGGTTGTACTGCCACAGATATAGAGACTCTTTTGGCTTCAGCTCAAAGGTGAGTTGCTCTTCTTCTTCAGTTGCGTCTTTCCAGATTTTGTTTTCAGTGCTGACACGTGAACCTCCATATTCAAAAGAAAAAGAGAACTGCCACTTCGCAATTAACTTGGCAAGCTCTCCAGATTCAATCGAGGCTGATATTTCTGTCTTCCAGTTGTGCGTGATCTGGGTCATCGTCTCCTTATTGTATCCAACCTTTTTAGTGATCTTCTTCTGCCATGTCACCGGTGTGTTGCTGTCATTAGTTATATTTTTTATATTCTCCCACATGCCAAAGGCTGGGCCTTTAGTTACAGACAGCCCACCAGGAAGGAAGTTAAGAACATCAGGATGAACAGAATAGACAGCTTTGTGCCCATCTTGTAATACATCGTCAATTGAATATGAGGTGCAGAACTCAACTCCCCACTCTGAGGCGGGCTTGAGGAAGGAGAACTTCTGGAATAAGAATAAGGATAAAAACATAAAATGTATTTGATTGTTTCTATGCTCGCAGCACCGCGTGCCCCAGTAATACAGACCATCTCTTTCTTTAGGATGCAGGGTGTGTTCTTCAGCATCAGAGTCTAGATTCATGTTGGTTGTTCTTCGGTAAGTGCCCTTTTCTTGGAAGATGATGTAAAACTTGCCAGAGGTTCCAAAGTAGTGGTCTCCACCCTGACAGTTGGGATGAAGGCTGTAAACTACAGCATTGCTGTCTGTCGTCAGGTTTGTGACTCTGCGGTAGGAATTGCCCTTGATGATGTGAAAGTAGCCTTCGGTATCACCAAGGTAATGGTCTCCATTTTGGCAGGCAGGGTGCAGTCTGAAAATAGAGATATCTGCACCTTTATTTAAATCACTTGTCTGCATATAGCAGCCGAGGTCAGAGCGGATTATATAATAGTAGTTGTTAGTTGCACAGATGTCGGTGCCTTTTGCTTTGCTCCTGGGAATAATGCCACTCATCGTGCCTGAACCTGCAACACAGAAGAAGTCAAACATTCAATCAACTCTACATACACGATAGAATGCTGTTATTTTAATCCTTCTATAGATTGAGCTCAATGATTACTGTAAAAATTAGCTTTTCATTTAAGCTTTTATTTTGAATTTTAGCTTCGAATCTTAGTAGAGATTCGATATTGATCTGATTAATTGATATTAATCAAAACGTATAATTTATACTTTATTAACGACTCGTCCAGTGAGCATTAAACCAGTATATCTTAGCAATTCTGTTTATTTCGTGGCCACGATAATAATACGGAATTGGTTGGATAAATTTATGATCACAGGTAACAAGATCTTTGGCAAATAGTTTCAAACTTGAAAATCACAGCACCAGACCATTCTTTATAAATGAAACGAGTTTATTTGCTATTCTACTAATCTAGGATACATGAACTAAACTAAATAAAACAAAACACACACACAGGAATGCAATTTGAAGAAAGTTAAAATATAACACTATTTGCTATTTCTTAAATTACCAGAGGCAGATCACGAGCAGGGAACCTTACTATATTTACTTTTAAAGATTAATCCCACCAGCTCAGCAAAATTATGTTGCTATGGCAATGCATTCGTGGCAATGCTTTGAAATTCCTGCCCCGCACATACATCATCTGCTTAATTATTTCAATCACATGAAGCAAATACTAACAGATTTCTGTTCGTGTTGTAATCATGTATTATGATGCTAAAAGTCAACTGTCATCCACACCAACTTCTTGCCAATGAAATCATTTCATATGGCATACATGAAGTACATACCTTAATTTTATATACTACATGGTTAAGGCATAGATTAAACTATCTTAAATTCTGAATAATCACACCAAGCATATGATACTAAACACTAGTGATCTGTTTACAGGGAAAGGTTATACGTCACAGGTTAAGAAAATACCATAGGTTCCAATACACAGCAAGCTTATAAATGACATAAAATACAACATTAATGTCTATTGTATATCCAGGTGCATCTCAATAAATTAGAATGTCGTGGAAAAGTTAATTTATTTCAGTAATTCAACTCAAATTGTGAAACTCGTGTATTAAATCAATTCAGTGCACACAGACTGAAGTAGTTTAAGTCTTTGGTTCTTTTAATTGTGATGATTTTGGCTCACATTTAACAGAAACCCACCAATTCACTATCTCAACAAATTAGAAACAACAAACTTCATAAGACCAATAAAAAAAACATTTTTAGAATGTGAATTTTTGGCCTTCTCGAAAGTATGTTCATTTACTGTATATGTACTCAATACTTGGTAGGGGCTCCTTTTGCTTTAATTGCTGCCTCAATGCGGCGTGGCATGGAGGTGATCAGTTTGTGTCACTGCTGAGGTGGTATGGAAGCCCAGGTTGCTTTGATAGCAGCCTTCAGCTCTTCTGCATTGTTGGGTCTGGTGTCTCTCATCTTCCTCTTGACAATACCCCATAGATTCTCTATGGGGTTCAGGTCAAGCGAGTTTGCTGGCCAATCAAGCACAGGAACACTATGGTCATTGAACCAGCTTTTGGTACCTTTGGCAGTGTGTGCTGGTGCCAAGTCCTGCTGGAAAATGAAATCAGCATCTCCATAAAGCTTGTCAGCAGAAGGAAGCATGAAGTGCTCTAAAATTTCCTGGTAGATGGCTGCGTTGGCTGTGGACATCAGAAAACACAGTGGGCCAACACCAGCAGAAGACATGGCAGCCTAAATCATTGCTGACTGTGAAAACTTCACACTGGACTTCAAGCAACATAAATTCTGTGCCTCTCCACTCTTCTTCAAGACTCTGGGACCTTGATTTCCAAATGTAATGCAAAATTTACTTTCATCTGAAAAGAGGACTTTGGACCACTGAGCAACAGTCCAGTTCTTTTTCTCCACAGCCCAGGTAAGACGCTTATGACGTTGTCTCTGGTTCAGAAGTGGCTTGGTAGCCCTTTTCCTGAAGACGTCTGAGCTTGGTGACTCTTGATGCACTGACTCCAGCTTCAGTTCTCTCCTTGTGAAGCTCTCACAAGTGTTTGAATCAGCTTTGCTTGACAGTATTCTCAAGCTTGCAGTCATCCCTGTTGCTTGTGCACCTTTTCCTACCCAAATTCTTCCTTCCAGTCAACTTTGCATTTAATATGCTTTGATACAGCACTCCGTAAACAGCCACACCTTTCAGTAATGACCCTCTGTGACTTACCCTCTTTGTGGAGGGCGTCAATGTTCGTCTTCTGGATCATTGCCAAGTCAGCAGTCTTCTCCATTATTGTGGTTTAAAAGAACAGGAGATACCCAGAATTTATACTGTAGGGATGGTCATTAATTGAAATTCAGATGTAAATATTTTAATATTTTGAGATACTGATTTTTGAATTCATGAGCTGTAAGCTCTAATCATCAAAATTAAAACAAAAACACTTTTGAAATGTTTTACTTTACATGCAATGAATCTAAAATATATGAAAGTTTCACTTTTTGAAATAACTTACAAGAAAAAATGAACTTTTTCACGACATTCTAATTCATTGAGATGCACCTGTATATTGTATATTGCTTTAATAGCAGCAGTAATTACTGATTGCAAGTTTGAGTCTCTTTGTCCTGCCAAAGAGGAAGAAAAGGCGCGTTCCTTCTGAATGCCAGAGGACGAAAGGGAGGTTTGCTGAGGTCATGAGAATGTCACCTTGTGTAGATCTGTTGAGCGTCTGCGTCAACGTATATCTGTCTTTTTGTTGATTAAATCCTGAATTTATGCGTTACTTGCTCATGGGATCCCGGAGAGTATCCAAGCTGGAACATTTCCAGATACATCGTTCTTTGTACTGTTGTTTATTCGACTATTTATGGCAAGCCAGTCAGGAACGGCACTGAAGTTCTGTTACTAAAATGCGTCCAGATGCAAAGAGAGATTTCCTCTCCTCCAATTTATCATTGTTTTATGGGTCTCGTGAGAGGATAGCAGGGTGTCCTCCAGACAGGGAAGGCGTCATTAGGAGTTGGTCAATTTTCCGACCCGCACATGCTGAAGAGGAGAACCTTTTAGTTTTCCTTTGGTCTGTGAATTTCTCTTATAATTTGGGTCTGTTCGAAGAGGTCTTACATCTTTCATAGTGACCTGCGCTTTTAATAGCGATTCGTTTGCCATTCCACAAGCGTGATGCAAACGTTCACGAAATTTACTCACATACTCCAACACAGTAATTTGAGAAGTAGTCTCGGAAGATAACATGTCTTCTTTAAGCATCTTTAACGGACCCCTCACAGTATGTCCAAACACTAGGTCAGCAGGACTAAACCCCAAACTATCCTGCACTGCTTCCCTTACGGCAAACAAAACCAAGGGTGTGCCCTCGTCCCAGTCGTTGCTAGTCTCCATACAATACTTACAAAGCATAGATTTTAGTGTCTGATGAAATCATTCCAATGCCCCTTGACTTTCTAGGTGGTACGCACTTGCAATTCTATGATAAATTTTCAGAGTCGTTAATACTTGAGGAAAAAGCTTTGACAGAAAATTTGTACCCCGATCGGTTTGTACAATTCTTGGTAACCCAAATGTTGAAAAGAATTTCACGACTGCACGGGTAATTACAGGAGCCGTTATTTTCCGCAGCGGAATCACCTCTGGAAAATATGTGGCCGCACACATTATCGCCAATAAGTACTGATTCCCAGTCCTTGTCTTACGCAAGGGACCAAGGCAATCGATAATGACGTGCTCAAATGGTTCCCCCATCACAGGTATAGGAACAAGCGGTGTGTGAGGAATGACTTGTTTTGGCTTTCCTGCAAATTGACAAGTATGACAGGTTCTATAATATTTCGTTACATCAGACTTTAATCTTGGCCACACAAAATGCTTCAGAATTCGTTGATAAGTTTTCTTAATGCCCAGGTGTCCAGCCAAAGCATGGTCATGGGCTAACGAAAGTACAGGTTCTCTGTAACACACAGGAACAACAATTTGATTAACAGTAGACCATTCAAAATCATCCAAGACATTTGTACACCATCTACGCATTAGCAATCTGTTATCCACATAGTAAGCAGTTTTTCTCTCATGTTCTATCTCCAAAGGCACAACAGAAGAGAAACATTTACGCAAGGTCATATCAGCTTCTTGAGCTGCAACAATGTTATTTCGAGTCACTGGTAATTTTACATAATTCAAAACTGAATCAGATTTTTCATATGGTTTAACTTAATCAGCCATCAGAATACCACGCTCCAAAGTAGATGCCATGAAAGTGGAAGCCAAATCATCTGCATCAGCAAGTTTACGAGCTTGTGCTCAAGTTTCCTGCACAGACAGGAAAGACTTCACGGAATCTTTCGGACATTTCATCAAGCTGATCGAACAAATCGGGTTTGTAATAAACTTCTAAGAAAGGTATCACCTTTCCACCAGCCACATCATTACCAAGGATAAATTTTACCCCGCACACAGGCACACTTTCTCATACTCTGACCTTAATCATTTCTGTGTACAACTCTGACCGCAAATGAATCTGATGCAAAGGAACTCTAACAGTTTTCATTCCAATACCTCGTACCAAAACATAGCTACCGCAAAAGGTTTGGTCAGAAAAAGGAAATGCGTCTTTAGCCACAATGGTCTGCATGACACCTGTATCACGCAACATTGTCACCTTAACCTGGTCTGTGGACTGAGCATCAGCAGAACCTAATCCTTCCATCAAAAAAGGTTGATAGCCCACATCTATTTTATCGTGATTTTCATCTTCGCATCTGCAGTCTTTACAAAAGTGTTATGAATCCTGTGCCTGCCCTTCTGCTCACCCTCCACCAGAGGTCACTCACTCCGATTACATGGACTCTTGCACCACACTACTGTTGCACTTCACGATCTAACTACATTTCCCATCATCCATCGCACAGATCACACAGCTGTCACAGATTACACATTGCACTGATTACACAGCTGTCACAGATTACACATTGCACTGATTACACAGCTGTCACAGATTACACATTGCACTGATTACACAGCTGACACTCATTAGACACTCTTTATAAGCCTTGGACATTCTCTCCCTCACTGCTGAGTATTGTATACACATATCCCTCTCCTAGCGATAGCTACTCTACGGAGCCCACTTAGTTTCCTTAGTTTTGCCTTGCCTGTTTCCCCGTGTTTGATTCTAGTCCGTGTTTCCTGGATTAACCCTTGCCTTGCCGTTCGGACTCTGTTTGCACCTTGTTTGGATTACTCCTCGTGTACCTGGATTATCTCTCTGCCTTTGCCCCATTGGATATTGTTCGCTGATCGCAGACCCACGCTTGCCCTAGGATTACTCTTTGTCTTGTCCCTGCCATACCTGTTTGCCATTGTTTCGACCCTGCCTGTATTTATAACCATACCTTTAAATAAAAGCTTGCACATGGATCCGCACGTCTCACGTCTCATCAGTCCCGTAACAAAAAGCAACCCTTTTAGGAGGATTTATTTGCTGCTTGCGTCTTAAAGCAAGGCAATCTGCAATCACATGGCCAGGCTTGTGACAATAAAAACACTCTTTTCCCTAACTTTTGTGCCAGTAGACTTAAGACGTGTCTGATCTTTCGAAACAGAGGAAGTGGAAGGAACTTTTTCAGTACGGGCAGTAAAAATAGTTTTGTGAGTCAACACAAACTCATCAGCAAGAACAGACGCATTTGACAATGGAGTTTACTTTCTGTTCATTTAAGTAAACTGCAATACGATCAAAAATGCAACCCTTAAATTCTTCGAGGAAAATTAATTCACGTAGTCCCTGAAAATCTGTAACTTTGCTTGCTACACATCATTTATCAAACAGCATAGAGTTTTATCTCGTGAAGTCAACGAGTGTCTGACTCAAGTTATTTTTTTTTATAATTTCTGAATCGCTGCCTATAAACTTCAGGTACAAGTTCATAGGCTCTCAAAATCGCCGTTTTAACAACATCATGGTTCAAACTGTCTTCCAGAGATAAGATAGCACACACTTCCTGGGCTTTTCCCGTTAGCTTACACTGTAGTAACAAAGACCATACATCTCTAGGCCAAAGCCAAAGCAATTTGCTCAAAAACATTAGGAGGAACCACTAGCATAGGAGGAGTAATTTGTAACGGAGTGGGGGCTATTGGAACAGGAGGACCTGGTGCGTCTCTGGCAACTCTCAATTCGAGCTCGCGCAACTTGATCTGCTTTTCCGCATCAATTTCCAGACGGCGGATTTCAAGCTGCAACTCCAGCTCAGCCTGACACTCAACTATCCTCGCGCGCTCCTCTATCTGAACCTTAGCCAGATGTAACTTGAGACGTGCTTCACCTCCAGACCCAGACAGGGCAGGAGAAAGAGGATCGAAGGGCAGCAATACAGCTTCGGTTTTGAACTCCTCCACCTCAGCCGTTTCGCTCGCTTCCTCCTCACCATGCATAAGAGAATGGGCGTCAGCACAGAGCAAATCTTGCTCTACTCTGCCAACCAATGCCAACACACCAAGCTATTGCTTATTAACCTTAATTTTAAAATGCTCAGCAATACAGACCAAATCATCCTTTCTACACTTATTCAGTTACTCGCTCGTCGGCCTACCAACAAAACTATTCAAATCAAAATCAGCCAAGCCATTCTAATCACTTCATTAAACAATAAGCAAGCTCAAAGTCAATCAGCGTTCAAAAAACTTTTTTTTTTTTTTTAACCATTAGCCTACTTACCCCACGGTCACTCCATTGTTACTCCAGCAACAGCGCATCTCACCATTTTCATCCCCTAATTATTAAATACTCACAATAAATGAGTATCCCACCGCTGCCTCCAATAAATGTTACGTGCTTGATATTTTTGGGGATATTTCGTAACATTTAAGTGAGACACAACTGGCACTGGGGCAAACCGTGAAAAGAAATGACCAGGAAACGAGCAAACATGTTTAACAAGAGTTTCAATTTATTTTGAGAGGTTCATATTAATAAACGTTAAAGAAGATAAATTATGGGAGAAAGGAGAAAACTGAGTGACGCCAAAGCAATCAAATGCAAAACAGTCCCAATAACTAAACCTCAACCCAACTAATCTAACTACCAAACAGAAAATGTAGAAATAAAACAGCAGACTTAAGCGTATCCGACGCCCAACATAAACTACCCTAATTAATAACAAAAATACATAGGTGGCCGTCACTCCTTACCTGGAACTAACAAGAGGAGAAATAAAGTTAAATACAAAAACTCACCTAGCTCCTTTTCCTGAAATTATTCTAACAGGTCTCAAGTGACAAACGCCACATTAGCCTATAATAACTGATCTCAGTGTTAACTTAGCACCGCAAGTCAAGACAATAGGTAAAGCACTAATCATTAGCAACAGGTTTTTCCAAGCTCTAACGAACAACAGTGAGACAGGTCTAATGGACCTCATCACAGAACTCGAAAGTCTCAATAAATAATTTAAATCACAAGTCAACTGAACAGTTCAACAAGGCTAATTAACTTAACACCACACACCCAACTCAAACAGATAGAGAAGTAAACGCGGCTGGCAAAAACTCTCTATTACTGTATTATGAAGGATGACTGACAACAGCACATGAAGTCCGGCCCACATTTAAATGGGAAGGTCCATCCTGATTGGTCATCTGGTGGACTGAACAGCCAATAGACAATAGACAAGTATTCAGAGCAAAAAACTGCAAAAAGGAAAAGGAGAGAGAAAAAAAAAACAGGGAGCTGTCACGGCCCTGCTGGTGTGCCCTGGTTGGCCACCAGATGTCACTGTGTAGCACATGGCTTATTGTTTGTTGTTGGTGCCATGTGCTTTTCTGTCTATTGTCTGACCCCACCCTCCTTGTTATCTCATTATTGTTTCAGTTACTTCACCTGTGTCCTCCTCGTTTGGCTCCCCATATAGTATCCTGGTGTCTGCAGTTCCGTGCTGTTTCGTTGTTTAATGTTGGGTGTTTTATGTTGGAGATTTTGGTGTCGTGTGTGCTGTGGCTTTCTGCCTGCCTGCCTGCCTGCATGTTTTCCCCCTCGGGGTGGTTTTTGTTCTTTTTTGTTGCTTTTTGTTATTAAAAGACCCGCTTTCTCCTGCACTTGAGTCCTCGCCTCATCTCTTGACCGACCCGTGACAGAAAGAAACAGCCAAATGAGGACTCAGCGGAGAATGGGCTCACACCATCCACCAGCCTCTAGCGTCAGCAGCCCCCTCTACCAACGCATCCTCCAGTTCCAGGCCCTGAGCTCCCTCCGTCAGCAGGGCACTGACGTGAGGAAGTTTGCCCTGAGGTTCTGTGGTGCAGCAGAAGGTTTGGGGTACAATGATGCGGCCCTCAAGGACCTTTTCAATAGTGCCCTTGAGGAGCCCCTCAAATGGTGGAGGATGAGGGGGTTGGACCACCTGACGTTTGGGGAGTTTGTGGAGTTCCTGGCACGTTCCCCAGCTAGGGTGGCTGGAGTGCCTCAGGCAGTGCTCGCCGAAGCTGCAGCGCCTCCAGTGGTGGCCGACAGAGCTGCAGAAGCCGCAGTGCCCCCAGTGGCGGCCAACGAAGCTGCAGAGCCCCCAGCGGCAATCAAAGGGGCGTCAGAGGCCTTGTCTGCCGCACCCAGTACCTTCAGCCCGCTCCCAGAGCATCCCGGGCTGATACGAAGCGTGCAGGAACCCCCACTGATGTCATTGCGAGCGGCATGGTCTGCTCGCGGTCCTCTCAAGGCAGCGATTCCCGCTCACAAAGCTCCCGAAGCGGCGGCGCCCGCTCACAAAGCTCCCGAAGCGGTGATGTCTGCTGAGCTGTTCTCCGAGGGGGCGGGGCTCATCTCAGGCCTTCCCGAAGAGGCGGCGCCCGCTCACAAAGCTCCCGAGGCGGCTCACAAAGCTCCCGAAGCGGCGGCACCCGCTCACAAAGCTCCCGAAGCGGCTCACAAAGCTCCCGAAGCGGCAGAGGCCGCTCACGAGGTTCTCGAAGCGTCGGTGCCCGCTCACGATCCTCCCGAGGCGGCGGTGCCCGCTCACAGTTCCTCCGAGGCGGCGGTGCCCGCTCACGAACCTCTTGAGGCGGCGGTGCCCGCTCACAGTTCCTCTGAGGCGGCGTTGCCCGCTCACGAACCTCTCGAGGCGGCGGTGCCCGCTCACAGTTCCTCCGAGGCGGCGTTGCCCGCTCACGAACCTCTCGAGGCGGCGGTGCCCGCTCACAGTTCCTCCGAGGCGGCGGTGCCCGCTCACGAACCTCTCGAGGCCGCGGTGCCCGCTCACTGTTCCTCCGAGGCGGCGTTGCCCGCTCACGAACCTCTCGAGGCGGCGTTGCCCGCTCACGATCGCACCATAGCGGCGGTGCCGGCTCACGATCCTCCCGAGGCGGCGGTGTCCGCACACAAGGTTCCCGAGGCGGCGGTGTCCGCACACAAGGTTCCCGAGGCGGCGGTAGCCGTTCACGATCGTCCCGAAACGGCGGTAGCCGTTCACGATCGCCCCGAAACGGCGGTGGCCGTTCACGATCGTCCCGAAGCGGCGGTGGCCGCTCACGATCGTCCCGAAACGGCGGTGGCCGTTCACGATTGTCCCGAAACGGCGGTGGCCGTTCACGATCGTCCCGAAGCGGCGGTGGCCGTTCACGATCGTCCCGAAGCGGCGGTGGCCGCTCACGATCCTCTCAGGATCCCCGAAGCGGCGGTGTCCGCACACAAGGTTCCCGAGGCGGCTGTGTCCGCACACAAGGTTCCCGAGGCGGCGGTGTCTGCACACAAGGTTCCCGAGTCGGCGGTGTCCGCTCACGATCGTCCCGAAATGGCGGTAGCCGTTCACGATCGTCCCGAAGCGGCGGTGTCCGCTCACAAGGTTCCCGAAGCGGCGGTGTCCGCTCACAAGGTTCCCGAAGCGGCGGTGTCCGCTCACAAGGTTCCCGAGGCGGCGATGGCCACTCACGATCCTCACAGGATCCCCGAAGCGCCGGTGTCCGCACACAAGGTTCCCGAGGCGGCGGTGTCCGCACACAAGGTTCCCGAGGCGGCGGTAGCCGTTCACGATCGTCCCGAAACGGCGGTAGCCGTTCACGATCGCCCCGAAACGGCGGTGGCCGTTCACGATCGTCCCGAAGCGGCGGTGGCCGCTCATGATCCTCACAGGATCCCCGAAGCGGCGGTGTCTGCACACAAGGTTCCCGAGGCGGCGGTAGCCATTCACGATCGTCCCGAAACGGCGGTGGCCGTTCACGATTGTCCAGAAGCAGCGGTGGCCGCTCACGATCGTCCCGAAACGGCGGTGGCCGTTTACGATCGTCCCGAAACGGCGGTGGCCGTTCACGATCGTCCCGAAGTGGCGGTGGCCGCTCACGATCCTCTCAGGATCCCCGAAGCGGCGGTGTCCGCACACACCCTCCTTGTTATCTCATTATTGTTTCAGTTACTTCACCTGTGTCCTCCTCGTTTGGCTCCCCATATAGTATCCTGGTGTCTGCAGTTCCGTGCTGTTTCGTTGTTTAATGTTGGGTGTTTTATGTTGGAGATTTTGGTGTCGTGTGTGCTGTGGCTTTCTGCCTGCCTGCCTGCCTGCCTGCATGTTTTCCCCCTCGGGGTGGTTTTTGTTCTTTTTTGTTGCTTTTTGTTATTAAAAGACCCGCTTTCTCCTGCACTTGAGTCCTCGCCTCATCTCTTGACCGACCTGTGACAGGAGCAAACAAAAATACAAAACATACGAGGAACTTAACATTCATACATTCTCTTGCCTACTGCTTTTTGCCTACTACTATATATAGTAGGGAAGTATGTCATTTCAGGTGCAGCCAATCACAACTCTGTACTTATGTTGTGTTTGTTGTGCTTATCATCAGGGGTGTATTCCAGAAAACAGGTTATGTGACATACCTGGGTATGTTTGAGGATAAGTGAGAGGATAACCTCAGCTTTCGGGTTCCAAAATCGAAGGTTACTTTCAGGGTATGTAAGTAACCATAGCAACTTGCTCTCTGAAGATAACCTGCTCCGGAGCAGGTTATGTTCCAGGGTTAGTTCACTTCAGCGCTATCAGAGCATGTATGACCCACTGACCAGCCTTCAGTGGGCGTGACAGATAGCGCACAATATTATATATTATTACAATACAGTAATGTATATATATATATATATATATAGTTGTATGCTATTTTAATGATAAAGCACTAATATAAGTAATAAATAAGGTTAGCCTATATATTGCTCTAATATGGTTATTATATTTTATTGGCATATATAACAGTTATCTGTATAAATTATAAAACACTATTATGTAAATGTAATGTTTAATTTATTATATTAGCCTATATATATATAATATATATATATATATATATATAATTACATTTTATATTATCATCTCACACATGGATCGGCATTTTCTATAATGTATTTCTATAATAAAAATACATATCTGATATGACTTAATATATAATTAGCATCAAACAAACAATATAATTCTTATTCTCAAGGATTAAAAATTAAACGGAAAAAAAATAAAAATGATTTCAAAACCATCAATTAGGTGGCGATATGCACGAAGCATAAGGCCTACATGACCTTTGAACAGAAGAAGAAGAAAGAAGCAGCATGGCGTGCTTATTCTTAGCGTCCGTTTCCATAGTGACTCGTCGATTCGTCGCTCTGTTGAGATTAAGCCCTTTCACACATACAGACTTTTGCGGAAAATTACCGGTAAATTGCCGTAAAGAGATCATGTGTGAACAGGACCTTTTCAAAAATACCAGTAAATTCGTTCCGGCAATTTACCGGTATGAGAAGTTGTAACATTACCAGTAAATTGCCGGAATTCTGTTGTGTGTGAACGCAGAAGGAAAATTACCGGTATGAGCGCGTTCAGAACGCGGTGACGTAAGACGTCTACTCCGGGCCAATCCAGAGCCGTTGAAATTCAAAATTCAACAGCTCTGGGCCAATCATAACATTCTGATGCAGATGACGCATTTACTCCGCGCTGTGTTTGAAGTCGTACGATGTCTCTGGGCCAAACGAAGCATCGTGAACGTGAACATTTGGCACAAAAATGAAAACATAAACAAAAACACTGATCGCGTTTACCCCTCCATGTTTACAAACACAAACACCGTGAGGCGCAGCCGTTTAGAGGTCATTTCCGTTTTATGATGTCACAGAATTTACCGGTAATTTAAAACCGATGTGTGAATGGTGCTTTACCGGAAAAATGACGGAATGCTGTTGCCTGTGTGAACAGCGCAGTTTTGAATTTACCGTTAAAGTCGTTCTGGTAATTTTACGGCAATTTACTGGTATTACTATGTGAAAGGGCTTATTGTCTTGAGTCTTAACCAGGAACATACTCTGAGTTGAATGAACTTACTCCCGGACGCGTTTTTGGAACCACATACCTCGAGTAAGCAAGGTTTGGGGTTAATCAACCGAAAGTTCAAGGTTTATCTGACGGTAAGTTAACCATGCTCATTGTTTGTTCATTCCCTGTTTGTTTTGAACTGTTTGTTATTGCACTCGCATTTGGTTCCTGAGTCTACTTTGTTTGGGCACAGTACCAAATTTTCCCCTTTAGATGCCAGAAAATCTCTGTTGGTATACACAGCAGTGAGATTTGTGATTTGCAGTAGAGCTTTTCTCTCATATATTACAGACATGCACAAAGAAACCACTCTGACATCCCCACCAACACACTCACACAATTAAATCTGCAGAACTGATTAATTGACTCGATAATCCTTTTTTTATTTTGCTTTATCAGCCAAACTTCAGAAAATGACACCATTTGGTAAAAAAAATAATAATAAGAAGAATTTTGAAGCCTTGCCAACCAAGTGAAAGCCTATTAACAGAGATTGTATCATTTAACCTGGGGTGTATTCCAGAAAGCAGGTTATGTGACATACCCGGGTGTGTTTGAGGATAAGAGAGCGGATAACCTCAGTTTTCGGTTCCAAAATCGGAGGTTACTTTCAGGGTATGTAAGTAACCATAGTAACTTGCTCTCTGAAGATAACCTGCTCCGGAGCAGGTTATGTTCCAGGGTTAGTTCAATTCAGCACCATCAGCGCACACATGATCTACTGACGAGCCTTCAGTGGGCGTGACAGATAGCGCACAACATTATATAATATTAGATTACGTAATATATATATATATGTTAATGATTAAGCGCTAATATAGGCCTAAGTAATAAATAAGGTCATATATTATTCTAATATATCTTATTATATTTATTTTATTGGCATAACAGTTATATTAATAAATTAGAAATCACTATGACAAGGTAATGTTTAATTTATTATATTATATTTATTACATTTTATATTATCATCTCACACATGGCATTTTCTATAATGTATTTCTATAATAAAAATACTTAATATATAATTAGCATCAAACAAACAATATAATTCATATTAAATCTCAAGGATTAAAGATTAAACCGAAAAAAAAAAAGATTGCACAACCATCAGTTAGGTGGCGGTATGCACTAAGCATGTAAATGACCACTGAACAAAAGAAGAAGAAAGAAACAGCATGGCACGCTTTTTCTTAGCGTCCGTTTAGTGACTCGTCGATTTGTCGCTCTGTTGAGAATGTCTTGAGTCTTAACCATGAACATACTCTGAGTTGAATGAACTTACTCCCGGACGCATTTTTGGAACCAGATACCTCGAGTGAGCAAGGTTTGGGGTTAATCAACCGAATGTTCAGGGTTTATCTGAAGGTAAGTTAACCGTGCTTTCTGGAATACACCCCTGTTAACCTGCTCCCTCCATTTTGGGCCTCACAGCTGAAAATGACCTACCTAAATTAAAATGGTAACATTTCCTGACAATAATGTGCTACACACACAATTTAGGTATCTTTGGAAAGACGACACACTAGGCTTTACTATCCACTATCCACCAGAGTTGATAATGCTCAAAAAGATAAAAAGTTATAGACACTGATGTGCCTTGAAAAATGGTTAATATATAACAATATATATTTAATATATAACGCGTTGACGCAAATTCATTTTAATGGCACTAATTTTATTAACGCAGCGCGCATCTTCTGTTTGTTAAACAGAGCACCTAGGGACAAATCTTTAGGGTTTTCCCAAACCTTATTTAGTTCCTGAGACACACTGATAGTGCTGCGCAAGCGTGAGGTCTATCTTTCCCAGCGCGCGCACACACCTTTCTCTCTCTGTGCGTGTGCTCAGTTTCTGTTCAGCGAGCGGCGGAGAGGAGCAGCGCTTTCAGTTAAACACAGATATTATGATGCTTCTCTAATTTTACATGCAAGTAGGCTATAGCCAAAATCACAGCACAGCTATTGTCATTATCTTATGTGTATTTGATTTCATCAGACGACTGCTCGATTATCAGGATTTTTGAACAGATTAACATCTTGGAAAGGAGAGCTGGTTATGTAGTCTTAAGGGGTCCCGTTTCAGTCACTATTTCATATTCATTCCGTTGTCAACAGACAACATAAACAGTAAAATGTATCAATGAAAACAGTTTTATTGAGAATTTAGCTGTATCAAAATACAGTATGTGGGCACAGAGAGGCAAACAAATCTAATAATAATGAATGTACATTTTGCATGTTCAGAAGAAGTAAGCTGCCCTGTCCTGCAAAAATGTAAACAGGTTTGTGTCAGTAAATTGCTCAGTGCAAAGAAAGAGAAGTAATGGGAACCTGGTATTTCTTTTTTCATGTGTCTAATAGACATGAACAAGTTATTTGAAAAACATCTATGACCTTTGAAACATGTAGACTTCATGCTCGATGTTGACTGGTTTCAATAATAATAAACATATATTGCATAAAGCATCCATATTTGTCCGTGCCCATGTTGATTAGAGTATTAAAAACTTGAAAATTATTAATTTAAAGTACATTTAGAACAAATAAAAATGTGCGATTAAGTTGTGATTAATCACGAGTTAACTCATGACAATCATGCGATTAATCACGATTAAATATTTTAATCGATTGATAGCCCTAATACAAATACATGAAATCAGTCCTGGAGCAATCCAGAAAAGTAATGGGTTGAAAGTCATACGTCTCAAATTTGAAGAAGATACCATGAAAAATGAGATTCCTGCAATCATTTTTCTGAGAATATTTCTAGTCCCCCCACCCTCCCTTTTTGAGGAAAAATAACCACCAAATGTATTGCAGAATTGCACAAACTATTTTAGTCATTATACATACCCCTGCATAGTTTTTCAACTATAAAATAATAGACAGAATTTTAGTCATCGTATAAGTGATTTATTTGTGCACTAAAAAATACAATAAGAATAATTTGAGTAATAAAAAATAGAAAAAAATAATTTGCTTTGTATGTAGTACATTGTCACGAAACTGGTCTGCACTTCCGTTCATTCACCACCAGAGGTCACTCGCTCACCACATTGACTTTCACACCACACATCACAATGGACTGCGTTTCCCATCAGCCATCTCACCAATCAAACACTCACCTGATCACACGCACACAGCTGTAACCAATCACACTCTCTATTTAAGCCATGGACTTTCTCTCCCTCACTGCCGAGTATTGTATGCATTATCGCTGCCCTACAGAGCCCTGTTAGTTTGCCTTGCCTTGCCTTGCCTTGCCTTGCCTTGCCTTGCCTTGCCTTGCCTTGCCTTGCCTTGCCTTGCCTTGCCTTGCCTTGCCTTGCCTTGCCTTGCCTTGCCTTGCCTTGCCTTAGCTTCCCTTTGTCGGATTGTGTTTTCCCCTGCCTGGACTATCGCTGACGTTTTCGATGATCCCTCCTGTCTCGCCCCTTTGGATACTGTTCGCCGATCGCCGACCCACGCTTGTCTTTGTTTACTCTTTGTCTCGCCCATGTTATACCTGTTTGCCACTGTTTGACCCTGCCTGTTATGACCACGTCTCCGCTCAATAAAAGTCTGCAGATGGATCCGCACGTCTCAGGTCTTGTCAGCCCCGTAACATACATACTGAAGTACATACTATGATTGCCAGACATAAACTGATATTGCAGACATGGTCATACAATCAGTAATTACAAGCTGATGTGCGTCCATACAGATACAGCCACAATCCTCACAACACACACACACATACACTCACCGGCCACTTTATTATGTACACCTGTTCAATTGCTTGGTAACACAAATTGCTAATCAGCCAATCACATGGCAGCAATGTGGTGAAGATGACTTGCTGAAGTTCAAACCGAGCATCAGAATCGGGAAGAAATGGGATTTAAGTGCCTTTGAACGTGGAATAGTTGTTGGTGCCAGACGGGCTGGTCTGAGTATTTCAAAAACTGTTGATCTACTGGGATCTTCACGCACAACCATCTCTAGGGTTTACAGAGAATGGTCCGAAAACTAGAAAATATCCAGTGAGCGACAGCTGTGTGGACGAAAATGCTTTGTTGATGTCAGAGTTCAGAGGTCAGTGGAGAATGGGCAGAATGGTTAGAGATGATAGAAAGGCACCAGTAACTCAACTAACCACTCGTTACAACCAAGGTATGCAGAATACCATCTCTGAACACACAACACCTCGAACCCTGAAGCAGATGGGCTACAGCAACAGAAGACCACACCGGGTACCGCTCCTGTCAGCTAAGAACAGGAAATGGAGGCTACAATTCGCACAGGTTCACCAAAATTGGACAATAGAAGATTGGAAAAACGTTGCCTGGTCTGATGAGTCTCGATTTCTGCTGCGACATTCAGATGGTAGGGTCAGAATTTGGCAAAAAGAACATGAAAGCATGGATCCATCCTGCCTTGCCTCAACGGTTCAGGCTGGTGGCGTTGGTGTAACGGTGTGGGGGATATTTTCTTGGCACACTTTGGGCCCCTTAGTACCAATTGAGCATCGTTTAAACATCACAGCCTACCTGAGTACTGTTGCTGACCATGTCCATCCCTTTATGACTACAGTGTACCCATCTTCTGATGGCAGGATAATGCTTCCAGCAGGATAATGCACCATGTCACAAAGCTCAAATCATCTCAGACTGGTTTCTTGAACATGACAATGAGTTCACTTTACTCAAATGGCCTCCACAGTCACCAGATCTCAATCCAATAGAGCACCTTTGGGATGTGGTGGAACAGGAGATTCACATCATGGATGTGCAGCCGACAAATCTGCCGCAACTGCGTGATGCTATTATGTCAATATGAACCAAAATCTCTGAGGAATGTTTCCAATACCTTGTTGAAACTATGGATGGTCTCATTCTGTTTGTGACACTGTATGCTACAAAACTGTGTTGTTGTTGTTGTTTTACCACCAAGATGCTGTTTTTGAGGGTAATTTATTCCATAACGGACACAAACAATAACTCTCCCGAAGAAATGAGACGTAAACAAAGGAATATCCATCTATATTACAACATTATTGTTTCGTTGGACTAAGTGCTCTATGGGATGTTGTTCAATGGACCCTTGCCTTTCTAACTAAACCGAGATTTCAGCAGTGGATGCGTTTATGACTCGTTATTACACTGAAGAAAAATTATAAATGCAACACTTTTGTTTTTGCCGCCATTTTTCATGAGCTGAACTCAAAGATCTAAGACTTTTTCTATGTACACAAAAGGCCTATTTCTCTCAAATATTGTTCAAAAATCTGTCTAAATCTGTGTTAGTGAGCACTTCTCCTTTGCCGAGATACTCCATCCACCTCACAGGTGAGGCATATCAAGATGCTGATTAGACAGCATGATTATGGCCACAATAAATGTGCAGTTTTATCACACAGCATGTAAGGGTTAATAGGTAATTATGTAAACATAATTCAATTCAGCTCAAAGGGAATCATTTATAATTTTACAGGGAATTTGAACAGAATCACTGTTTTGCGGCTGATCACTGAGTCGGCAGTGATTCACTGAACGAGCCGTATAACACCAACTCTGCACTGGATATTAAAATCCAAAATATAGTGAAAACACTATTAATAAGCACAGTAACAAGATCGGCAGATTAAGACATTAACTTGTAAGCACAAAACACAAGATACTTCTCTTTTAAATATAAATAAGACTTTATATAGGTTTATTTATATAAACCTAAGACACAAACTAATCTAACACATGAACACACGCATTCACACGTTGCAGAGAAAGAGAAAGTGATGAAAGGGTGAGTTTAAGAGAATGAAAATGTGATATACCAAGATATAGCAATATGTGCAATTGCATAGACCTGAACAACCATCAGTCACTTAATTAACCCTCGCATTGAGTTTCTCAATAGCCGTGTTTCCACTGTTGGGCCAAAAGCGGGCGTGCTAGTGCGTGCCAGGGCCAGTCGCGTTTCCACTGTCACTTCCGGGGCTTGATCATGCCTCGTCGGTGCTTCCTTGGGGCCAACGGCCAGGTTTTTTGGCCCGACGAAAACCCTGGCCCAAAGTGGGCCAACTGGGGCTATGTGGTTATGAACAAAGGCAGAGTTTCTCTGCGCCTGGAGAGCTTCACCACGGATCATTTCATAAAGCTAACAGCTATAACACCAGCATTAAAAACTTTTAAAATAATTTTAGCTTAAAACTCACTTTCAAGCAGCAGCGAGTGTTTGAAATAACTTGTGTCTGAGATCCGATGTGGATTATGATCACAATACAAGGCAGAAATAAGCGATGCAAAAGACTATGCACGCTAGCCATTACCATAGTAAACATGGTAAAAACGACCGCTTGAAGAAATAAGACGTCAGCTTCTCAATCAGGCTATCACAATCGTGTATTTATTTAGTAACATATTTTATCTGTCATAAGTGTCGTCTCGAGACTTAGCTCCGTGTATGTCATAAAAAAAAATATAATAGCTAATGGTTTTTGTTCGGGAGCTCCCTCTTCTACTCGTATTTTTTGATGGAAAAAAAATATATAGAAATTATTCTAAATGTGATGTATTCTGTGAACCAGACTGGCCTGAAAGTAGTTAATGTGTCCTCTTTCTTTTGTGAAATAACGGTACCGCTTTATTTCTGTGACTAATTTTCAATCCTGATTAATTCATTATGATCAATGTATCACTTATTATTGTAAAACATAGACGCTTTTGAATCGAAATCTTTAACAAAACATGCAAACAAATGGCCGCTTATTTAAAGGAACACTCCACTTTTTTTGGAAATAGGCTCATTCTCCAACTCCCCCAGAGTTAATAAGTTGAGTTTTATCGTTTTTGAATCCATTCAGCCGATCTCCGGGTCTGGCGATAGCACTTTTAGCATAGCTTAGCATAGATAATTGAATCCGATTAGACCAGTAGCATCGCGTTCAAAAACGATCAAAGAGTTTCGATATTTGTCCTATTTAAAACTTGACTCTTCTGTAGTTATATCGTGTACTAAGACCGGCGGAAAATGAAAAGTTGCGATTTTCTAGTCCGATTTGGCTAGGAACTATACTCTCATTCCGGCGTAATAATCAAGGAACTTTGCTGCCGTAACATGGCCGCAGCAGGCGCAGTGATATTACGCAGCGCCTGAAAGTAGTCCCCAGCTATATTATAACTAGTTACCTAGTATTAGGCATTCTGGTTGACTACCTACTGTATCTGTTATGGACAACGAACACAGGTGCATTTTATTGATGGCATTTTGAATGCACAGAGATTCCATGATGAGATCCTGAGGCCCATTGTTGTGCCATTCATCCACGACCATCACCTCATGTTGCAGCATGATAATGCACGGCCCCATGTTGCAAGGATCTGTACACAATTCCTGGAAACTGAAAACATCCCAGTTCTTGCATGGCCAGCATACTCACCGGACATGTCACCCATCGAGCATGTTTGGGATGCTCTGGATCGGCGTCTACGACAGCGTGTTCCAGTTCCTGCCAATCCAGCAACTTCGCATAGCCATTGAAGAGGAGTGGACCGACGTCCCACAGGCCACAATCAACAACCTGATCATCTCTATGAGAAGGAGATGTGTTGCACTGCGTGAGGCAAATGGTGGTCACACCAGATACTGACTGGTTTCCGGACCCCTCCCAATACAGTAAAACTGCACATTTTAGAGTGGCCTTTTATTGTGGCCAGCCTAAGGCACACCTGTGCAATAATCATGCTGTCTAATCAGCATCTTGATATGCCACACATGTGAGGTGGATGAAGTATCTCAGCAAAGGAGAAGTGCTCACTAACACAGATTTAGACAGATTTGTGAACAATATTTGAGAGAAATAGGCCTTTTGTGTACATAGAAAATGGGGGCAAAAACAAAAGTGTTGCGTTTATAATTTTGTTCAGTGTACAATGATAATGGTACGTACTGCTTACACAAATTTAGCAAATGCATTCCCTATAAGCTTTCCATTGAAAAACAGCGATCTATCATCGATGCTTGAGGCTTAGACCTTCAGAATGATATATAGTTTGTCAAGATTAACTTTTGTCCCATTTTATTTAATCTATTCGTAAACAATGACACGTGCAAACAAAGAGCGTTCAGTGCACCGGCATCATTTTACCAAATCATGGTAAACTCTGTAGTTATCATGAATTTACTGCAAATGCTGTAGTAATGCTTATTTTTACTATGGTTTTACTGCAACGGTCATAGTTTTACTACAGTAACCATTGTTTAACTATGGTTAATTTTGTTTTTACTATGGTTTTACTGCAAATGCTGTGGTAAAAACATGCTTACTTTATGAAAAAGTGAAGAAAAAAAAAAAAAAACCTTGGAGATATGATTAATGATCAGCTGACTTTCTCAGGCCACAGTGCTAAAACTGCCTGGTCCTGCAGATTTGCATTATACAACATCAGGAAGATCAGGGCCTTTCTTTCAGAACATGCAACACAACTCCTTGTTCAGGCTCTTGTTCTGTCCAGACTGGACTATTGCAATGCTCTCTTAGCAGGTCTTCCAGCCAGTTATATCAAACCTTTAGAATTAATCCAGAACGCGGCAGCAAGATTAATCTTTAATGAGCTGAAAAGAATGCATGTCACACCTCTGTTTATCATTTTGCACTGGCTACCAATAGCTGCTCGCATTAAATTCAAGGCATTAATGTTTGCCTACAAAACCAGCACTGGCTCTGCACCCCTTTACCTAAATTCATTACTTCAGACTTATGTGCCTCTAGAAGCTTGCGTTCTGCAAGTGAACATTGCTTTATTGTTCATCCCAAAGAGGCACAAAATCACAAACTTTTAAACGAACTGTTCCCTCCTGGTGGAATGACCTGCCCAACTCGATCCCAGCAGCCATGTTCAATCGGCTAACAACACATCTCTTCCGTCTTTATTTGACCCTCTAACTCTAGCACTCTTTGTTCTAATTCTGTTCTTAAAAAATAAAAATAAAAACTAACATATATCTAACTAATATCTTTTTGATCTGTTATCTGTTTTCTTTTTTATTTATTATACATTATACAATTAACAAAATCAAAAAAGGCCTCTAACTCTAGCTTGCTCTATTCTTTTTCTATTCTGTCTGTTTTCTTTTTATTTATTATATAATAATATAAAAAAAAACCTTGCTACGTATACTGTGTTAAGCTAACTGAGACTTGTTATAGCACTTGCATATCATTGCTCTTTTGTTGATTTTGATTGCTTCTATTGTCCTCATTTGTAAGTTGCTTTGGATAAAAGCATCTGTTAAATGACTAAATGTCAATGTAAAAAGTACAAATAATCGTGAATTGAATGCTTGTCTTCATTTATAAGTCACTTTAAGTCACCTTTAGATAAAAGCATCTGGTAAATGTATGTTTAATATGTTAATTGAAAAATATTAATACATTTGCAACTGCAACTGAGAGCGTTGTGTATTGTTTTATTATAAAACAGGTCCGCTAGAATAACGATGAGCAAAACGCCAGTGAAACACGCTCACACATAGCAGCTGGATTTACAGCCGAATCGCCCAAACATCAGCCGGAGAGCATTTGCGATCAGATGCTGACATCTCAGTGACATAATCCCAATAAGCATTGTGCCGATGGAATCTTGTATATCAGGTCGACATCGGCCCGACATATGTGTGCTGTCAGGGAGGAACGCATGGCTAAATACTGTGTTTGTCAAACGGGTGCTACCAGAGTCTTGATTTTATGTGTATTTCAGAATAAAATAATTGACAAATTAACAAACAACATGATTCACTTGAAAACAGTATCATCTTTTAATGTGTTTTTTCCACAGGAAAAGGAACACCTTCCAGTTTCTCAGGAGCAGCAGACCTTTACACAGTTCACTCCACTTCTGGAACTTATCCCTTTACATCTGAACTAGACAAACTTAGGGTTGAGAACATTTTTGCAAAGAAATATCCTGATATTTCAGTGAACAGTGATTTTTCCTGATTCTAGGAGTCTTTGCTCGTAATGTTCCCTCTCATTTTTGTTACTGGCAAAATTAAATTGTTGTTTATTGTTTATGAATTTGCAAGATTGTCTTTATCAAGAGATCAGTTCTTTATTACGTTTTAATAGAATAGAATAGAAAAAAAGTAATTGAAGTCATCACTGGGTGAACGAATTATCTAGTGTGTGCGTTCAGAGGATTAAAATGCTAAAAATCGGTTGAAAACGTGTTCTACCATGGTTTTAAAATAAGTAGAGATTTGAAAACGTCTATTGTGTCCCAGGCCTTAGAGGGAACATTGTTGCTCTGTCTCATAAGAACAGCTCAGAGAATTGTGCAAAATTATGATCTCTAGTGAATGAAAAAAGCAGTAATGGCTCTGTTTTTGTCCAGTGCAGTTCTCTTTCTACATTTCACACACAGTGAGGAAGTCTCCAGCCATTGCTCCGCAAATCTTACAGCCGATAATGCTTCAGCAACAAGCTGATAATATTGGTTCCTCAATGAATTCTGAAAAATAAAATGATCAAATTAACTAATTCTGTTCAGTAAGTTCCGATCAGAACATCCAACAGGTTCTCCCCGCTCAGTGAAGCACCCACTGAGAAACCTGATGAAAGTGCTCTAGTTATTGGCGATTCTATTGTACAGAACGTGAAAATAGAGACACCAGCCACCATAGTCCATTGTTTACCAGGAGCCAGAGCGCCTGACATCTTGGCAAATTTAAAAGTGCTGGCTAATGCTAAAAGTAAATTCAGTAAGATTATTATCCACGTTGGCGCTAATGATGTCTGACTTCGCCAGTCGGAGATCACTAAAAATAATGTTAAAGAGGTGTGTGAACTTGCAAGTATGATGTCAGACACTGTAATATGCTCTGGTCCCCTCCCTGCTTACCGGGGTGATGAGATTCATAGCAGACTGTCGTCACTTAATGGCTGGATGTCTAAGTGGTGCCCGCAAAATAACATAGGCTTTATAGACAATTGGATGAGTTTTTGGGGCAGACCTGACCTGTTGAAAAGAGATGGTGTTCATCCCTCCTGGGGTGGTGCCGCTCTTCTCTCTAGAAATATGGCACATATTTTGTTTCAGAGTTTGTACTTGACTAACTGGAGCCCAGGTCAGGAAGCAGACAGACTGGCTAAACCGACCGTCTGCTAGCCGCCTCACATCACAGAAGTCAGTTAACTCTCAGCACATAGAGACTCCTTCACCTAGATATCACACTATAGAGACTGTTATGGGATCAGATTCCCGCCTAAAGTATTGCAGTCACGAACAAAAAAAATAACAAGCATGAAAGCAAAATTTAAAAACGCAAGTAAAAATATATTGCACAAGATTTAAAAATGAAAGCAACATTTTCAGAATAGCAAACAATAGTCACGGATAGAAAAATATATATATATTGTTTTTACATATTTTATTAAATACAGAAATTTGACTAATGTCAACCTCAAATTTCTCAATGTAAAAAACACTTTAAAACTATTCAAAATTGATAACATAAATTATTTTTTTGAGATACACTCATTTTTATTAAGTGCGCTGTGAAGTCAAACAGTAACATTTTGCTTTTGAGAGCAATGAACTCAATGAGACCATGTCAGATATTCTTGTGTAAAAATAAATTGTAATTTATAAATAAAAAAATAAATAAAAATGTACATTATCAGACCTAAACATGCTGAACCACTATATATATATATATATATATATATATATATATACGGCACCCCTACATATACACAGGCAACCCTAGCTGTGATAGGACTTGTGACAGTTCCTGTCCAGAATAACACAGAGGGGCACTCGGCATGCCTCACACATGAAAGGAGTGCATTTCCCACACAGCCTGGGTGGCTTTTTTTGAGCCGACTGTACTAGAAATGGCAACAGGTAAGTGCTGGTAGCTCTCCTGTGCAGGCTGCAAGGACACCCCACACAGCTCACAGCGGTCAACTGTTCTTGGAAGGCCTGGTGTGTCATGGGCTGCTCCTCTTTACTGTTACACAGTTCCTTGTGCAGCAAGTAGCTGTTTGTGACAGCAGTGTCAATGAAATGGTGAAGCACAGTCATGTACCACTTCCTGATTTTTTTCCATGAGGAATAGTAGCCAATCAACTGATCTGAAAGGTCAACTTCCCCCATGAAGCGTTTGTAATCTTTCACAGCCGTAGGAACTGGAACATCCACGTTCTTGTACCCACTGCTGGATTTGCACACTCTTTTCACAGTGTCCCCCGAGTATGCAGTGTGCAGAGTAGTGCACACACTCACCTCTCGTGTGTCCATCCATTTTGTGAAAAGGAGTGATCCCTGTCTGATCCACCTTATTGTCCCCCCGTGGAGATTTCCTTGTCAGCGCATTCACTTTGGTTTTTGGGACACCAATTCTTGTGTCCCTGATGGTTCCACAGGCTCCAAACTCCAGGTTATAAAGGTGCTGGAAACGTTAAATGTGATATCCAAATCCCAAGAACTCCTTTCTGACCAGCATCGAATGAAAGTCCCTTCCCACTTACAACACTAGACTTCCCTGTGTAAATGTTGAAATCCACTGTGTAGCCATTACTGTCACACAACACAAACAGTTTTATTCCCCACTTTGTTGGCTTGTTTTTTATGTACTGCTTCAGGCTGATTCTGGCTTTGGTGGCTACCATACGCTCATCCACAGAAAGGTTTTTGTCAGGGTGGTAAACAGCTTTGCAGGCTACACGTAAACTGTCATATAGAGGCCGTATTCTATGCAGACAGTCATACTCATCTGTTCCTTTTTTCCTGTCATTGGCAGCGTCTTCTGCAGGGTCACTCAAGTGCATGTTCCATGTGATGCTGAGGAACCGGTCTCTGGACATGACGTTTTGAGGGTAGGGAACTCTGAGCTTTGGAAGCCCATGTCAGTCCACTTGAACATTTTCCCTGCAGAAATATTCCTTGCTGCTTTTTTATTAGTGTTGGCACACAGTGTTTTGATGGCAGACTAGTCAAAATACATTTTGAAAAGCTCAATGGGTGTTGGGTTGTCCACAGAAGTTGACAGAGGTGGCTGCACACCTGGCTTTCTTTTGGATAGGAAAGGATGGGGGGATTGAGGCAAATGATCAGGGTCCTTTTCTGTTTTCCACCCACCAGAATGATTAGGCGCTGTCTCTAATGTACAGCCCTTGCCACGGGACCTTACTTGGGTAAAGTTGGTTTTATATTCGCACATTCGGACTTCTGCATTCAATTACTTTGTTAACCGCACTACATTGGACATTCAGCGGACATTCGCAAGTATGACATTGATCGATTGTGAAAAAAAGTAATAGGTTGACGATGTCGCTGATTAGAATTTGCAAAAAAATACTTTATTGCACATATAATTAGAAAGTTATTGAACGCGGAAATGTGTGAATGTTTTGAATGTGCGGATATAAAACCAACTTTACCCAAGTCGGGACCTTTGGCTCCGACTTCTGTAGGCTCTGATGTTAGCCCTCCGACCATAACCTCTCCCTCTACAAACCCGCACAGATGGCTCTGAGGAGCAGGATGCCTCTCTAACATCTTCAACACTACAACAAAGAAGGTAAGTAAAATGGTAAGTTAGTTGTTTTTTGCACAAAATCAATATTAAAAAAAGGTCAAGAGTAAATCCAATGTCATGCACTCACGTTCATTCTGTGTTTTGTTTGTTTGTTTTTTATTCTCTAACTCGAAAGTTAAGCATATTTCATGAATATATAAGTAAGACATTTTGGCACAAAAGCAATACAGAAATCACGAGTAAACACTGTGTCATGCACTCAATTTCATTCTGTTTGTTTATTCTCTAACTAAAAATCAAAGCATATCTCATTGTAACGAGATAATTGTTATATAAATATAAATATCAGTTCCTAAGTTCTTTAAAGGAAAACGCCACCGGTTTTCCATATTCTAATATGTTCTTCCCTCAACTTAGATGAGTTGATACGTACCTCTCACGTCTCAGTGCATGCACTTAATCGCTCTAGCGCACGGCGCAACTATGTTAGCGTTTAGCTTAGCCCCATTCATTCCTTAGGATCCAAACAGGGATGAATTTAGAAGCCACCAAACACTTCCATGTTTTCCCTATTTAAAGATGGTTACATGAGTAGTTTCACGAGTAAGTATAGTGACACAAAATAAAACGTGGTGATTTTCTAAGCGGATAAAAAATGATAACTATAATGTATGGCGGAAGAGCACTTCGCAGCACTTCGACTTCGGCGCAGTAATATCATCGCTCGAGTGAGCACGTCGCAGCACTTCGACCTCGGCGCATGATGATATTACTGCGCCGTGGTCGAAGTGCTGCGACGTGCTCTTCCGCCATACATTATAGTTATCATTTTTTATCCGCTTAGAAAATCTCCACGTTTTATTTTGTGTCATCACACTTACTCGTGAAACTACTCATGTAACCATCTTTAAATAGGGAAAACATGGAAGTGTTTGGTGGCTTCTAAATTCATGTTTACTGTTATATTAAGCGCAGCAGAGCTATGGAGAACTGCTGTGAGTGGAACTATAACGTGACTGAACTCTTCCGTTTGTCCCCTACTGCTCTGTGTGCAACATAATCCATGTCCAGAGTGTGAGTGCTGATGAAGGGTGGGACAAACCGGGTCAGATAAAAAACAATAAGGTCACATCATGAATATAGAAGTTAGATGTTTTTGGCACAAAAGCAATACAGAAACAAGAGTAAACACTGTGTCGTGCACTTGCGTTCATTCTGTGTTTATTTTGTTTATTCTCAACTAAAAAGCAAAGCATATCTCATGAATATGTACTTACGTGTCCTGGAACAGATCTATTCCTTCAAAAAAGTCAGCTTCATCCCCACTAGAAGCAGAGTCAGGAGCAGATGAGCAGTCAGAGTTCCTCTTCGTCGGACGCGAGCAGTAGTTCCCGTCTGTGTACTTCTGTTTCTATGTTGTTGTGCAGGTGTAACTTTGTGATTGTGCTTGCATTTGTGAATGTGCATATGTGTGTGTATGTGAAAGAATAAATGATGAAGCAATCGATTGCAATGATAAAAAGAGATGATAATAATGAGTAAAACGCATATACAGCAAAACAAAGTCAAATGCCTTGTGACGTCATCACACGCATCAAACCTTAGGGTCATAGTGCACAGAACGTGATTACGTCAATGAGTCATAGGAAAATGTAACTAATGCTGCCTTCACGTGCTATCAGAAATTTCCTATTTCCCACTTATGAAGTCGTGATTACGAGCTTGTCGTATTCAAGTGCTTTAGGGGAAGTCGTGGACTAATGGTTAGAGAGTCAGACTCGTAATCCAAAGGTTGCGAGTTTGAGTCTCAGGCCAGCAGGGATTGTAGGTTGTAATGGTTGTTCTCTACACCATGTTTAAAGTTTATGACCCGCCCAACTCAGAAACTCGGATATCAACATTATTTCCGATTTTCCCAGTAGTAAATACGACTTGAGAGGCCGTTCACGTGTCCAATTTCTGATTAGGAAACTCGTATTTATGATAATTCCGATAGCATGTGAAGGCAGCATAAGTATCAGCTACCGACCGCAAATCTAAAGATGCACAATGCATTTTAGTGCTTTTTGTTGCAAATGCATATTATGCAGTTTGTGGAGACTTGTTAGAGGGTGAAAACAACGCAACAGGAGCATGTTGTAGGCTTGATCTGAACATGTAGCATCTTTGATTTTGTATGCAAAAAGAATTTTTGTGCTATGCATTTAGTTTCACTTTCTATTGGCTTTTAAACAGAGACATGTAAATGGGAGCGCGGGCATCGGTTTTATAGGGTTAAACGAGTCTACCCCCCACGATTACTGTTACAGCGCCCAAAACCACGTCCAAAAGGTAAAGGGGGAGGTGTTGCTACAATTTATAGCAATATTTTCAGTATTTCTCAGAGGTCAGGTTTCGAGTATAATTCGTTCGAAGTAATGGTGCTCCATATAACGTTATCCAAAGAAACAAGTATTAATGATAAATCCCCTGTGATGTTTGTGCTGGCTACTGTATACAGTCCACCAGGGCACCATACAGACTTTATTAAAGAATTTTCTGATCTTCTATCGGAGTTAGTGCTGACTGCAGATAAAGTCCTAATCGTTGGTGATTTTAATATCCATGTTGATAATGAAAAAGATTCGTTGGGATCAGCATTTATAGACATTCTAAACTCTATTGGTGTTAAACAACATGTGTCAGGACCTACTCATTGTCGAAATCATACTCTAGATTTAATACTGTCACATGGAATTGATGTTAATGGGGTTGAAATTTTGCAGCAGAGCGATGATATCTCAGATCATTATCTAGTCTCCTGTATATTCCATATAGCTAAAGTTGTAAAGCCAACTTCTTGTTACAAATATGGTAGAACCATTACCTCCACCACAAAAGACTGCTTTATAAATAATCTTCCTGACTTATCTCAGTTCCTCAGTATATCCAATAGCTCAGAACAACTTGATGATGTAACAGGAACTATGGACTCTCTCTTTTAACATCCGTAGGTGCAGACATTACCTAGCAGTACGGTAGTAATGAATTTATGAACTACTTTACTTCCAAGATCGAAACTATTAGAAATACAATTGTAACCATGCAGCTGTCAGCCACAGTATTGCATCAGATAGTACGCTATACTATAGATCCCCTGAGGAACAATTCCACTCATTCTCTACTATTGGAAATGAAGAACTGTATAAACTTGTTAAATTATCAAAACCAACAACCTGTATGTTAGACCCTGTTCTATCTAAGCTCCTAAAAGAGGTGCTTCCAGAAGTCATAGATCCTCTTCTGACTATTATTAACTCATCATTGTCTTCAAACTGCCTCTCATTAAAAAAACACAACTTGACCCCAAAGAATGAATTAACTACAGGCCGATCTCGAATCTCCCTTTTCTGTCAAAGATATTAGAAAAGGTAGTATCATCACAACTATGTTCCTTCTTAGAGAAAAATGATATACAGTATATTAGAAATGGTTGAACTTCATGGTAACTGTTTAAAATACATTGCATCCCGTGTACAAACTTTAAAGATTTTTTTTTTGTGTCGATCATCACCATTTTGGCCACAAGCAATCTCCTGTCACTTAAATTCAGTGTGGTGCGGTGTGAAACTGGTGTTAGAATGAGTAAGCAACAATTGTGAAAGACAGACTTATGAGCTGATGCTATGTAATCAAGCACAGTGGAGGTGAGACAGATAAAGACCATGAAGAAGAAACTGAAGAGTGCTAGACGCAGACAGAACGTAAGCGACAGAGGAAAGACATCCGTCATGAGTCACAGACATTGATGTTGTAGGACCTCTGTTATTCGACAGGCCACCACTGAGATATTGAACATATTCCTGGAGAACCAAACAAAACTAATTACGAGGTCTAAAACTAATCATCACTACCACTGACGTCAATAGTCTGAGTGGTTCTCTGTCAGCGTTTTTGTTATGTACTCAGAAATGGAACAATGAGTAACTTAATCAAAAGACGACAAAAATCTTTTGTATCCAGAACTGAAAGAGTCTTTTTCGCAACCCGAGGAGAAGCCTCGTGACCGCAATGTATAGATCATGAACTGCTGTATCTATCCAACAAGAAACGGTGATTACATTAACTGACACCCAATACCCTAACGCTGAGCGCTTAACAGCATCTCCAACATTTCTGCGTAGAGTTTGATTATAGAACTTGTAACGTAGCAGTTTTTTTTACATTTTGCTTTAACTGCTTTGTATTGTAACCAATAAAATAAGAGATTTTATTGTTACTATTGCCTCCCGTGACACTTTACTTTTAACTACTAACTGAGCCTCAAACAAGAACAACCACAAGAGAGTCTTGTACGTCATTCCTGAAGGACTGTAACCTGCGGGCGGTGAGTGCTTTATGGTTTAGGCTAGATTTGACTATCCTTACCCTACCTGAATAATCAAGGTGTGAGATAAAAGGACACACTGATTAACAAATTACATTAAAAAATAACAACGGAGTGTCTTCAAAAGCCCTCTTCTGTGTGAACTACTTCCTTCCGCCACAGATTCAAATCTAAAGTTGACAGTTTAACAGCTGAGCCCAAGCCTCCATTACTAATTCAGAAACGTCACTTTAAAACTAGTAACGAAGGAAGTTTGAGATGCTTCATTAAAAGCTTATTGTATTACAGAGTTTGTCCATCCCACGGCGAATGTCCCAATCAAATTGTCCCTGTAGGGCAGAGCCCCGACCGGCTTCTTTTTTCCGTGCATACATTATCTGCTAGTCAACTTATCACATGAAGAAATTCTATAAGTGTAGTCATCATGTGTATGATGCTAAAGGTCAACCTTTCATCCACACCAAATCATTGCTAATAAAACCAGCTTTCATTCAACATCAAACATCAAGTATTTGGCATACACAAAGTACATATACTAATTTTATCTACTAAACAGGTTAAGGCATAGATTAAAATATCCTAAATTCTAATAACCACACCAAGCATATGAAAGACATCACGCACGTAATTTGTGGATCTATTTGCTCTAATAGCAATGGGAATAAATTAATGTCTTTTTAGAAATTCTCTATGCAAGTTTGAATTTCTTTGTCTGCCAAAGAAGAGAAAAAGGCACGTTCTTTTGGAATGCAGGAAAAAGAAGGGGAGATGTCCGGGGATCCCAGGAGTGTCTGTCGCTGGAACATTTACAGATACAACGTTCTTTGTACTGTTGTTTATTCGAACTTTATTTATGGTAAGCCAGTCAGAAACAACATTGAAGTTCTGTTCTTAAATCCATCCAGATGCAGGAGATCCTTCTCTTTTTAAGTCTATCATTGTTTTTATGGGTCCCTTGGGAAGATAAGCGGAGCAGGGCAGGAAACTAGTCAGACACTTGGGCGCGGTGTTGATCATTTATTAATTTTATGACCACATATGGTGTAGAGGAGACTCCTTAACTTCTGCTCAGGAATGTGCTGTTCTGCAGTTATTTTGTGTGTCTGTTCGAAGGGAGATCCTACACCTATTATATATTTTGTGTGGTCCTATTTATTTTATTCCTTTTATATACTTAATTTCTGTTTTTCTCCTTTCACAGGTGCATGCGATGATTAAATCTTCATGGTCTATGGTTTACGCTGCTATTCGCGCATATAAAGCTAAAAATGTATAAAAAAAAAAAACCTAAAAAACTAAAGACATTCTAATCTTACTGGTCAGTGATTGACTAATGAGCTTCGGTTGTCAGTCAGGAAAATAACCTAAATGATCAAAATGCTGTCATTCTACAATCCTCCACCAGATTTATGTGCTGCGCGCAAGTTAAGGTAAATCAAAAACTTGCGTACACGAGCTGAGACCAGACATGAGATTTGATCCTAGTAAATAAATTCCAAGTTTTACGTTAAAACCACCCACTTTTGTCATACGTTTGTTTCGTAAATGAGGCTCAGTGTGTCTGTCAGTTCCCTTCTGTGCTTGCCCTGTTTCTGTAGCTCCCTTGTTAAATTAATACTTGTTCAAAACAACCACTTTAGCAAAATTTACTGTTTTCTGCTTATTTTGATAAATAAACCCTTAAGAAAATGAACCATGGTTTTAGTGGTTTTAACTCCCAATATGGTTCTTGTAGTTAAGTAGTAACCTCAAATTAACCATGGTTTTGCTTCAAAAATCAAAGTGAAACTATGATTTTCTGTTTATACAAATGGTGGTCATTACACACAAAAAAAACAACAACATGGTGTTACTATAATAAAACAATGATTAATTTTCATAAGGGGCATAATTCATTTTTGTTCAATGAATATTTTAAATGTAGAGAAACAAAACATTTTAAAAAGTAAAGATTCTGAATGAGATCCCATTATTTAACATAGTCTAGCAGTATTTACAGTAGTGTTAATAAATGTGTTTTTTAGGCTATATGATATGATTAATATCAGATTTTAAATTAAACTACTGATGTTCATTACAAGTATGGTGGTTATCATTAAAGTGGCTTCATCCATCTTTTTTTTTGCACTCCTTTTAAGGTTTTTTCCTCCCCCAGTCTCTGAATACAGAGCTCCTGCACTGTTCCTCATTTCCCCATCAATACCATTAATGTGTGTGTGTGTGTGTGTGTAGGTATGTGTGTATAGGCAGCAAACAGCATCATCTCCCACTTTCATCACAGAACTGCAGCTTTCCACAAGAAACTGAACTATGTTAGTTAACAATCAACATAACAATGTACTGCAAATTATACAAGTAAATAATATATAGTTGTGGCTGCAGTTAAATTAATACCATAAGCAAACTCACAAAAAAAAAAAAAAAACAGAACATATGACAAATATAATAATATATAATAACATTATAGTCATTGAGAGTCAAAAATATAATAACACTATATTTCTTTAACCAGCATTGGCAGCCAATACAATTAAAGAGATAAAATAGATATCACAGAGAAGAGCGATAACCCTCCTTACCTTTCCACGAGGAGACAGTACTGTCTGTGACTAAGCATTCTTTCTCTTCCGCCTCCTCCTCTTCTTCTTCTTTGGTTTAGGGTGGGTGGCACCAATGTTAAGGTTTTATCACCACCTGCTGTGTTGGAGTGTGGACCAGAGTTCCCCATTTTGTAAAAAACAAAACAAATTTAACTGCAAAAAACTGTTCTCTTGAGATAATGAAATACACTCTCTAAAGCCCGCTACAGACTGCATGATTTTAGCAGTCCTATAAGATCGCTGCAGATCACACTGTGCGACATGGATCTAATAAACTTGGGTACAGCATGTTGACTTCATGTCGCATTTTTATTGGTTGGTCTGTAAACGTGGATCGTAGCAGCACACACACTGTGTGGTGATCATGCCGTATCGTAGGCTATCTTTGATTGCAAGACCGTGACAATGGCCGTCTTTGAACCTCTCTCACTGTACGACACAGAACCACCGATTAGGAGCCACGATTGTGTTCTTTTGACATTCGAAAGAATATAATACTTAAAAGACAGCTGAGACTAGTGAGAATATATCATGATGCTGAATTATTCTGCTTATTAATAATGTAGGCTATTTCAGTGTTGGGCAGTAACTAGTTACTAGCAACTTAGTTACTGTAGTAATATTACTCTTTGCAGTAACTAGTAGTGTAACTAATTGCTAATAAGAATTCAGTAATAATATTACAGTTACCATCCATTAAACAGCTTAGTTATTTAGTTACTTTTGATGCCTCAACCCCGCTAATTTAAAATCCAACAATCAAATAATTCCTAGATTTATTTTCATAATTTTCACGACTCGTACATGCATGTGATGTCCCCGGTGCAGCAGGCAAGATTGGAATATGGAAAAGCTTACATTCAGCAGATAGAAATATTGCATTATATTGATTTTGTCAGGAAAAAAGATGATCTGAACACCGATGTGTATTAGTTTACTCAGGCATTACATCCCACCCACATCCCTCTGATCACCATGTACTACATTATATTACTATAATTAAACATTTTTTTGGAAAATTAAACAGTTTCTTACAAATTGCAGAATTGTTGTAATTCAGCCACATTGGAGGGTTTTCGAGCATTAACCGCCTTTTTAAGGTCATGCCACAGCATCTCAATAGGATTCAGGTCAGGACTTTGACTAGGCCACTCCAAAGTCTTCATTTTGTTTTTCTTCAGCCATTCAGACTTGCTGGGGTGTTTTGGATCATTGTCCTGCTGCAGAACCCAAGTTCGCTACAGCTTGAGGTCACGAACAGATGGCCAGACATTGTCCTTCAGAATTTTTTTGGTAGACAGCAGAATTCATGGTTCCATTTATCACAGCAAGTCTTCCGGGTCCTGAAGCAGCAAAACAGCCCCAGACCATCACACTACCACCAACATATCTTACTGTTGGTATGAAGTTCTTTTTCTGAAATGCTGTGTTACTTTTACGCCAGATGTAATGGAACACACACCTTCCAAAAAGTTCAACTTTTGTGTCGTCAGTTCACAGAGGATTCACCGCCAACACCCTAGCATGAAGAATTTTTTTATTTATTGAGGATGATGGCAATCAACAGCACAAAACATGCCTAACAGCACGAGAGAGAGAGATAGAGAGAGAGAGACTGCCTGAATGACCGAGTGCATCCTCCATAATGTTAAGTCATATTGCTAAAAAAGTTTTAAAAAAAGTTTCCTAAGAGTAATGTTGTGGTAATATCCTTTCAACTTTTACTCCCACATGGCTCACGTCAGCACTGGTCAATGCATTGATTTCTATAAAGTGAAGATCCACATGCGCGTACAAAAATCCACAAATCCACAAATGCACGTGCGAGAGATCCACACTCACTCGTGACCGGAAGAGAAAATGAGTCGTTTTGAGGGGGAAGGGAGGTTAACATTTTTTATTAAAGATTACAAAGGCACATGAATTTAAAAAAAAAATAATGAGGTGCACGGATAAATTATTTATAATAAACACTACAGTATTCCATTAAAAAAATAAGAATTTTCAATTTTGATTTCATGCCGACTTTAAGTGTAATAGTTAGAAAAGTTTGAAGTGTAACAGTTGTATAGGTAACAGAAAAACACAAATGCTTTTCGTGCTTGGGTTGTCGTGTCTTGTGATTCCACATCGTAGACAGACAAAAAAGATGACCTAAAAGAAATATCCTTTGTTTAGTCTTAAGCAGTGTCATGTAGAAGGACTGTCATTTAATTGATCAATAAAAGTCAATTCTGTTGTTGTATTTCTTTTGAGAGTTCAATGCTGTTAACCGTAATTACAGAATAATGCAAAATCGGAAATGATCAGACAAGACTGAATAATAAAACACCAGATTTAATTTATTCACTTAGAGAATTTGTCAAAGTTGTTGAATTTTCCTTAACTCTTGTAGGTTTATGAATAAGAGGAAAATATTAACTAGAATAAAGAATACTAAGAAAATCTACATTAAGGGTATCAAATTTCTCGGAACCCCAAGTATGTTACTGTGTAAATAATTATTTTGTCCTCCCTCTCGATCCATCTCAGCTATCGTTGAAGTTTTGTCTGTTGAAGCGGTTGTTTAACAAGTTTGAAATGTTTTAATGTTCTTGTTTAACAGTTTTATATTCACCATACTGTAAATAAAAACAGTTAAATGAGCACATAGTACTATTTCAATTAATTCCATGTTAACAAACAGTACGTATTTCACTGGTTCTTTGTGTGATTTCATAATAAAAACATCTAAATTGTTAACAGACTATTATCTTTCATATTAAAACTTAAAAGAAAAAAAAATGTGTAAGATGTGAACCAAAACATCACGATAATATGTTATCCGTCCTTTTACACATATTTTGTGTACTATCGATTTTAAGAGTGTTTGATTTATCGCACATGCAAATTATATTTTAAAGTTGTTAAGCCAAATCAATGAGTTTATAAGACTGGTTTATTCTTTCTACAGGCTTTTACTTTAGACATGTAGAACATATCCGCGTTTATGTGTAGGCTGCTCGATATTGGTCGGTCGTGACTCGTATCCGACATGAAGGATCAATGAATGAAACCGTGACCACAAACATCATCAGGATAAATGAAGAAAAGATGATACGTGTTCACAGTTAACTTTATTTGAATGTTTCACTGATATAAAATGACGATACAAATATAAAATGATGATACAAATGAGTTGTTAGAAAAGAGATGAACACTGACATCACTGCGAGATGACTTAAGGAGACGATGAATCGGTTCGGGCTTCGCATCACTAACAGAGATCACAAAAAAAAAAAAGGATTTGTAACACCACAACACGGAAGAAGCGTATACTTCACAAAATGTGTGGAAATGCGAGTCTTTTTATATAGGGTATCTGAGCGTGCGTATAATCAGTAGTCCGACGATTTAGAGATCTGTCACGTATGATTTGGGATATCGATCCACGACGGCCATGTTTGAATTCTGAGGTGTATGCTGGGTATTGTAGTTCGCTGACCTGAAAGGCCACAACGTTTGAATGAGGTATTAGTTAGGCGTCCTCAATTTAACATCTTTGTAAAAACAAAAACAAGAATTGTTAAAACGTAATTAGACTAAACAAATATATATACAAGAAGAATACGATATACTTATGGTAAAATAGACTTGACATGTATGTTGAAATGGAGCATCTCGTTGTTGTGTTATTTCGTGAAATAGCATTAGGATTTGGTTGTGTGTTCTTGAAATCAAATCTTAAGAAAAAGTCAGTCAGTCCCATCTGCTATCTGAATATTCAGTCCGTCTTCATTGTGAAATTACGAACCCGTCATCAGCACCATTCTGGAGAACGCGAGTCGTGTTAGACTGTTTGCTTCACGACCCCCCAAGTTTGTTGTGTTCGCTACCTCTGCATGTCTTCATCTAATTGAACGTGACCAGTATTTTTTAACGACTGTGAGCTCACGCCTATATTTTGTAGTTTCATCATAAACTAGATAGGCAGGGCCTTGTAATAATATGTTAAACATCTGATAAGTTGGTCAATCACACGTCCAAGTTTTCATCTTACTGCGGTGATATAATAAATTTTCTGCAATGGTTATGTAGCATATTTGCTTTATGAGATGAACATAATTAATCATAACGGGTTATCAATTATATATCCATCTTCAGGAATTAGCTGTAGTATTAATAGTACAATAAAATGATTAGTTCGTCCGCAGTACGGACCCTTCTATTGACTTTAAGGAAAATTATTCCTCTGGCCACGACAAATAATTTCCTTACGGAAGCATTGCTCTGAGCATTGTAGCAAGATCAGACGTTAAAGTGACTTCGTTCTGAGAGCAGCAGAAACAGGCAACCAAGTGTGAATACATATGGATGTTTATTAAACTACACTACAGGGGAACATGTAACATAGAGCTAGACACAGACATACACACATTAAACATGGATGCCAACGTAAGGAAAGCACAGAGAGAGAGAGAGAGAGAGAGAGAGCACTCGCGCGCAAGAGAGAGTATGGCAGGATTTTAACATCAGCTAACTACAACCTGTTATGAACCATTAGAATAATCACATCACCTTAATTAAAAGGGGTCGAAGCCTAGAAGCGCATCTAGATAGTTAACAAGCGGTTACTTGCATGGGTTTTGTGGGTGCTGAGTAAGGCATCCTGGCGCATGTATAATGCGTAGATTCCGGGTGGATTCCTTTAGGAGTGAAAGTTTTGTCATCCCAGCCATGGGTTAATTAGTCCGACGTGAGTTAACAAAGTTACCTAACTTAAAATTGCCAGAAGATCGGACTCCCCCCGGAAGGGGAGTCGTGAGGATTCCAAGGTGATAAGTTTGTCTCCAGGGCACCTAAGGTAAAAAGAGCTTCACCTTTTGGTGTGGGAGAAGTTTTATCTGTTTTCCCTGTAACACCCATTTTGGTTAGTTTGACCAATAACAAGGCTCATAGTTTCAGCGGGAAAAAGTTTCTTTGTCCCACTTGACACCTCATTTGCATGTTTTATGACTGATCTGGAGACTGGTGTAATTTTCCCCACAGTACAGTAAAAATAGTGTGATGCATTTCATGATCACATAGTGTACATCATTGTGTGAGGAATAAAGAGGAGATCATTTTGATACCAAGAAAGTAACCTTCGAATGATATTAAAGAAGAGATACACTCATACACTAGAATATAGGCATTTAACGTCTAACTAATACAAGAAAAGGGTTTTAACTAAGTTAATATAACGGGAATATACGTACAACACATGCATATAGCAGATACATTTATAACTACTTAGTTATGGCCTAAATAGAGAAAATGTCTTTAGGTGTGTGTGTGATGTGTATTGGGAATTGTGAGGACAGACAACTAGTCTGTCTCTGGCACGGGGGTCACCCACCCTTCTGTGGAATGTGTTTGAAGATTGATAAAGATACCCCAGAGGCGACCTGTTTTAGCATCCTTTTGATAGTGACAAAGACCATCTGCAATTTAGCACCCATATAAATGTAAACGATGAGGCCAGGTTAGTGATTTATATGCAAAAGGCTAAAAGGGTCTCAAGACATAAAGTCCCAACGACCATCAAGGATCATACGCAGATGTTACAGAATCCCCCCTTTTGGCTGAAAATGTTCACCTGGAGACATCTTCAGCCAACAGTGGATCGTGATGGTCGGATGGCAGGTGGGTCATGAAGGTCAGATGGCCAGTGGATCACAAATGACTGATGACAGGTGATTTCTACTTTTCCTCAGCTTGGGTGTTAACCTTGGTCAGGTTCAGCTGTGTCTCCGCCTGGGCCCCTCTTCTCCAGTGGTTCCGTTTGAAGGTCTGAGGGCGTGCAGCTGTGCACCTGTTCATGGACCTTTGCATCAGGTTGACTCTCAGGACTGGATGTGGGTCTGAGGAGGTGTAAACTGTCTCTGTCAGTCGCATGAGCTTCCACTTCTGGATATCTTGGCCTTCTGTAGTGTTTGGTCAAACTGGGTGATGTTTTAGCCAGTTTGTCAAGGTCTTTGGGAGTCGTCTCGTGCAGTTTCGGGGTCTGCATGGAGAGGCTTTCTTCTTTTGCTAGAAGGGAAGAGTTCGGTGGTGAGGGCTGGCGATGCTTTGGTTTACGGCCATTCACTTCTTCCAGTGTGTAGCAATTCTTGGATGGGGGACTCCGTTCTGCTCAGCGGTGGTGATGCTGATGAGGGCTCTGCTTTTCTTGGCTCTAATTCCTTTTCAGGTGGTCTTCCAGAGCATTTATTTCAGAGTCTTTTGTTTTAACCCCCTGGGGTCGACAAACGCGTATACGCGTTTTGAGGCAGATTTTCCTGATAAGGCCGAAATGAGCTTGAATTACTCTGCCATTTTTGATCGTACAGATAAAAGCAATACACCATTCGAATCTGTAAGGGGTCTACTTTTATTTGTATACACTCATAATAATAACTAAACTTTGTGCTTTTGAAGAATAAAGAAAACAAACAGGGTGCGCTCTCGGTCTTCTCCGTCTTCGCAAGCTGCTTTTTGAAACACGTCACTAAAATGATCTGTAACTCAGCAAATACTTCACACAGAGACATGAGACATATATCTGTAGAAAGCTTGATATATCTACTGTTAAATGAAGTAAGTTTTACTGAAAACAAATATTCTGTGATAAAGTAATCCGTATGAAACCAAGGACATGTCCAGTTTTTCCGTCTGGTCTCATTATCTCTAATTAGGTCACACCCACGCGCCGCTCGCGCTATTGTTATTACAAACCTCCACGCGAGCCACGCGGCATGTAAACGCCCACACCCCCGTAAACAAAGCAGCAACGTGTTCATCTCGGATACTTTTCAGTTTTGGAAGAACACGCTGTGAGGAAAAAGCCTTGTATTTACCTCAGAAACGCGCTGAGAGAAAAAAGTTTTGTTTGCCTCACAAACAGAGCGCGAGCGCAGCTGGAGCCGACGGAGGAGGAGATACTTTATACAGAGTAAGTAATGTTTCTTATTGGCATTCGATAATGTGTTGTTGTGACAAAGTTGAAGGCATTTATAACTCCAGAATAAAATGTGTGAAATCGAGTGCAACATTTTGAAATTGTATTTAAATTGCATTTAAATGTTGCACGACGTGAGGATAGTTATATGTTCTATAAACAATGATATAAAAGTAATGTCTAAGAAAGTTTAGACCAATCTTTACTGTGAAGTAGCCTACTCTGTTTGCAAATACCTGCTCAAGCATGTTTATAATAAGCTTAACAATAATAATTTAGTTTCTCAGTTATAAAATGTTGTTTTTGTATTGTATGAAAATACATGCAAAGCATGTGAGCATCTATGTTATAAAATCGTGGGCAATGTTGGTTATTGCTAATGTAATAATATAGTTGCTCCTGATAAGACACTTCTTAAAAAAAACAACATTACAAATCTTACTGTTTAAATAATTTGACTGGTAGTGTATGTATTGTCACCATGTTTGCTTTGTCTTTGTCCATTCATTGTGTTGCTCACGTCTGTTTTGTGTTTTCTCATGCAGTTTCTGCTGTCTCCCGTTTTCCTGGGCTCCAGTTTCCTGCCACTGTTTTGGATATTTTGGATATTGCACCCACGATGTCTTGACTCTTCTGTTGTTTATTTGTTTGTTTGTTCCTAATAAACTGTTTAACTGCACCCGCAAGAGAATCTCAACTTATTTTATGTGATAGTTATATGTATACACATTTCTTTTTTCCTCCCATTCTTTCTTGTAACACTTCTCTCTCAGTCACACACCTGACTGAATGGCTCATTATGGAGCTCATTATGCGGGCCTTTGTCTTCTCAGGTGTGAGTCACGCCCTCTCGCATAGAGCCTTTCCACTCAAAAAGTGACTTAGAAAATTTAAATTCATTCTCTGAATGAGTGAGTTAGATTATTTTCAGATAATTTTTGAAGCAAATATTCTAGGCCACAAGATCCAGTTCTCAAAAGTCTTGTGAACAAATGTTCTGTATGTGTTTTATGGCCTTATTTCAGTTACTTTAAAATTTTTGTTTTTTTCAAACCACGCATAAACGTTGTTTTCTCAAAAACACAATCATGTATGTACATGCTGCTCACATATTATTGTAGCCCAGTTTGTGCTGAATACAGTGTTTTTAGACTTTAGCCATTAAAATGTTTTATAAGCAACTGAAAAAAGCACAAATGTCAGGGCATGTCAAAACTTCTCCAGGCCCCCAAAACACCCTCAGACCCCAGAGGGTTAAGGTCAGTTTTGGCTTCCTCTAGTAGCTGTTCTGCAGACTGTAGATGTCTTCTCATGTCTTTCTGGGAAGCCTTTAGTTCTTGTCGGTCACGTTCAACAACTGCAAGGGCTTCTTGGAGCTGTTCAACTTTTTCCTTTGTTTCCGGTTTCACTCCACCTGGTACCTTGAGTTTATCCTGAGTCTTCACTTCGAGCTTGTCTGTGAAGCGTGAGATGTGCAACAGCTCTCTCAGGAACTCAGTGGTCTGATGCCGGAAACCATCCTGGACTTTCGCTGCCAGTTTGTCTATGCGGGTTTTGGCCATGTGTCAGTTCCTTTTGCAGATGGGTGCTGTGCTTGTCGCGTAGTGTCAGCTGGGCTTTGAGGGCGTAGCTTACGGAACTGATGGCCTTGTTTAGCTCCCCGTGGTGGTGATTCTGGCTTGAGTCGTGTGTCAGGAGTCTCTTCCGGATTGTGACTATTACTCAGAATATTAAAAGTTCAGTGGTCTTTAGGGTGAGGCTCTCTGTAATGCCTCTTAGTCAGGTGTTCACATCTCCTCCTGTGGGGTTTGCTTTCTGTGACATGCTGGCAGACTGCAAAGTGAGGACTGACACAGATCTGTATGGTGTTATCGGCCCATATGTGGTGAAACAGCTAAGTGTCATTTCAGTGAATGCAAACCCAAAGTGGAGTGCATTGTAGTGGGGCTTTGTGGTTCAGGCTTGCTGTTTCGGAATTGACATGCTCTGACATATTCCGCCACATTTTGCTTTATGCCAGCCCCATATGCCACTTGTTTTAGTGTCTTCTAAGTGTCTCTGGTACTGTGGTGTCCAGCACATGGTGCGTTGTGGGTATGCATTAACCTGACCCCCCTTTGTGACTGTGTCACCACAAGCTTTGGCGCAGAGTGGGCATCAGGGACACATTATGCAATGTTTCTCAGCACATGTAGCATGTGTGTGACGTTATGCCGCAGTTTGAGGGCTGGAGCAGCAGCAAGTCGAGTAGATGTGATAGGGTGGTTGGAGGGGTTAGGGAGGTGGTAGAGAATAAGCTTTATTGTTCAGTCAGAGGTTTGCATGTAGGCAATGACATTTATGGATAGCTGTTAAGTTAGTGTCAGGGCTGCGAGGTGGGTACCCTGGAGGTGAAAGTTGGTTTCATTCTGGTTACGGCTGCCATGTCATGGGTGAGTGGGTGGGTGGGTCTTGGTTGAGGCCGTAGCTCACCATGCAATGCACTTGTGATGTTGTTGCACGCCTGGTACAGGTGTTGGTGCTTGACTGGCTTCCTGTTCATTGTGGCAAACTCATCTTTTTCCTAGCCAAGGAGGTGGCGTGTGAAGCTGAGATTGGCATAATTTGAGTCTGTGCAACTGAGGAGTTCTTTGATGCAGTTCTTGTGAGCTGATGCGATTTAAAGGGTTATCAGGATGGCTGTCACTTGTACTGTGATGACTGGGAGTCCAGCTTGAAGTGTTGCTGTGGGAGATTGGAGAATCACTGGATGATTCGTGAAGTGCAGAGCTGGGCTCTTTTGTCATCTGAGTAGTTAGTGCCCCGGTGGGAGCAGTGTTCTGCTGAAGTGGGCAACCCCCCTTTAGTTCTGGCCATGTTGTTGGTGTAGACCAGGACTAAGGCAGTAGTTGGTGAATCCAGCTGTAAGATGAAACTCCTTGGGATGAGGGTAAATCAATCATGGTGTAGAGTGCAGATGCCATTTGAGTTTGATGATGTAATGTGGTCTTGAGTGAGTCCACATAGCTGACATCAGCTCTGCATCGTTGCTTCTTGTGAAGAGCAGATTTGGCACTGGCTGTTGTCGACAGGTGCAGGATGTCTCTTAGAAAAGGGGGTGTGGCTCAGAGTGGGGCCAGGTTCCCTCCATCCCCTTGAAGGTGTGTGCTTGAGGGTTTGGCCACGGTGTCTGTGTGTCACACTGTCACTGTCCGTTCCCCTTTTGTGTATGCTGGTAGTGCAGTCTCATATTTTTGCCAGTGTAAACGTCTGGTATGGTCTGGCCAGACGTTCTTGCACTTTACAGGGCTTCTCCAGGGGGTTGCGAGGTCTCAGGAAACTTGTGCACTTGCTTGCGAAGGCAGGTCTGGTGCGTGCTCGGTGAGTGTTTTGAAGCGTGTGAGGCTTCAGGCCATGTCCTCATGGCTGGTTGTGAGATTTTCCCGTGACCTCTGTGACCTGACAGTCTGTCTAGGTGACCTGTCTGGCTGGAGTGGCTGGGGTTCTTGCACTTCAGCCCGGAGTTTCGGCTGTCTCACTTTCAGCAAAGGGTCAATGTGACCCAGCAGCTCTTTATCACTGAGAAGGTTGTATGCCTGTATGGCTGCATGTTCCGTGCACACCTTTGGGCCTTAAGAGTTCAGTTCTGTTCCTGAGCTTCAGCTTGGGGTCTGCCCAAGAGTTGGAAGTGACATAAAAGTTGGATTTACTCCAGTGTCACCAGAACTCCAAGTCTCGCCTTGTTTTCCAACATGCTGTTTCCTGGTTTTCCGATTGGGTTTCTCAGAAGTCCTGGTATCGGGTTTGTGTGGTGACCGGTATGCTGACAGGTGTTGGATCATCCTGGATGTGCAGCCATCAGCTGAGGTGGCTGGGTGATGCCATTACCTGGCAATGGAACGGCTGGCTCTGTGGTCAGTGGCTGGTTAGCAGAGATCTGGGTGTGTGTTCAGCTGGTGGGCATTTTGGGGCGGTCATCCATTCCAGTTCTCACACTCATAAGGAGTCTGTATGGTCCATTTTGCCTCCTTTGCGGGGCCTCCTCTGAATGAGTTCCTTTAGAATACACAAGGTCTCTACTGTCCCAGATGTAGCCACACTGTTCAGCTCTGAGAAGAGCTGGGATGTGTCAAGAGGGTCTCTGCTGATGAGATTTCAGGTTTGTTGCTCAGTGCTCTGTCTGGTGCTTGGGAGAGGCACCATCATGGCTATGCTGTTCCTGCTGGTTGGGAACTGTGTTGACTTTCTGATGAAGCATCTATCACAGTGATGTGCCTTTCAAGATGTAAAGGCAGGAGGAGTCTGGGTCGTGGGCTGGTCTGACCTTGAGACTGAGTTCTCGCGACCAGCTGAGATGTCAGGTCTTATCTCTGTGACCTGGCTGTGCACTTCAGATGAGTTGGCTGGCTGGAAGTGTGAACGTTCCCTGCACTTGAGGCTAATTCTCTGAATGCTTAAAGTCCCTCGGGCTCAAAACCATACGACAGGTCCATGTTGGTGAAAAGAGGGCCGGTGTCCATTTGGGGTTGTGTACACGGGGTGTACGGTCTCATGGAGCTGATGGTCAGGTGCAGGAGAGTTGACCGTGTGTTTATTTTGGCTTGTCGTGGGCGGTCGGCCGTCTGCTTGATGTGCTGTTTGGGTGCCATGACCATCTGGCATTAGGATGGATGTCTCTGTTGTGAGAGACTGTTTGACAAGATCTGGGCGTTTCTTTTAGTAGGAGGGCTTTCTGGTAAGTTTCTTATGCCACTCGCAGTTAAAAGGAGTTTGATAGTCTGATATATCCTGTTTGCGCTGCTGGGGAGGCCCCTCGCAGGATCAGTTCGTTTTATGTCCTCAGGATCTCTGTTGCTGGCCCGTGTGCTCTCCAGAGTCAGTTCTGGGTACTGTGCAGGGATAGGCAGGATTTTAACAGTCTTTATGGAGGCAGCGCTGTGTTGTCTGTAGGCCATATGGACTGAGTTCCGCAGATGTCAGGTGGTCATTGTGCGGGGGAAGACCATGGCGCTTGAATGGTGACTCACAATGTGATGCAGATTTTTGGGAGGAGGGAAGGTTCTGGAGTTGAGGCCTTCCTCCCTTGTGGCCTGTTCTGTTGTCTGCCGTAGACTCAGAGCTGGCTGTAGCAGGCTTCTTATAAGTTTTGTAATCCGCTTTGACAGTTTCAGACTGCTGGTACAGGATGTTGTGTTTCAAGGCTGGAGGTGATCCTGAGCAGATAGTCTGTCTCGTGTGGTCACATTGGGCAGAGTTCGAGCATAAACGTTCATGTTTTGCAGGCAGGCAAGTGTGGTGGCCTTCTGCAGGCCAGTTGGTTGGGGTCTGTGGGGCCACACGGTGTGTGTATCTGCAGTGATGCTCTGGAAGGGTCCCTGCCCCACCTGTGGTTGCTGGCAGGTGAGGTGTGAACAGTGGGCCTGGGCCTGCTTGTCAGGGGAAATTCTGTGTTGTGTTTTCCCTTTCTGTTCACCTTGTGGTCTGCAAGCCTATTTCAGTTCATTTATGACATTGAGTTCGCCTTGGCTTTGTTGGTTGGCGTTTGAAGTTGCCTCGTCGCTGAGCAGAGACTTGGATTTCAGCTCGGGCTGCTTGCAGGTGGCATTCACAGGCATTGTTTCAGTTCGCCTGGGTAATTACTTAAGAGAGCTTTAGCCTGCTGGAGCCTCTCTGGCTTCTATTCCAGCTGCGCTCTGTGCTCAGTGTCTGTGTGGGTTTTGTAAAGGCATCCTGAAACTTTCTACTTCCTCTTGTAGCTCTTTGTCCTCTTCATCCGCTGTCATTTGCTGGTCCAGCTGGTCTGGCGGTTCTGCACGCGCTCCCGGTCCTCCTGTGGTTGAAGCATCTTTCGCTTGGCTTTAACTGGATGATGCGGTTGTAGGCAAGAGCACCGATGATCCTGGCTGGCTCTCTGTGGCTGTAGCCCTGGTTTGATCATGGTCTGTCTGCCAGTTCAGGTTGTCATCCAGCTGTTTCGCTCAGGTGCTGTAGATCAGGAGTGGTCCCGGACCGGAAGGTGTCTGTTGCAGTGCTTAGCCAAGCCGGATGATCTGGACACAGGTGGAGCACAAGTGGAGAGGGAAAAACACAAAAGACCAATGCAAGTCCGCACAGATTTAGTGAGCTAAAATATTTGGGTTATGTGTTGCATGATTAACTGGTGTGATCAGTTAGTGACGCAAACTAAACGCTTACATATCGTGGCTGATAAGACAGGAGTGAATAATTGGTGTGAGTGAGCACCCGAAAACTATGGGTAACACTGTTGATGGGTGATAACCTAGGGGGTCATTTAATGACTTAGGCTATTTGGTTTATCAATGTTATTACCAAGTATTTTCTGATGGTTCAAACAGGTTTGGTCTCCGGGCACACAAAAACAACCAAAACAAACAGAACCAAAATGAATAAAACAAATCAAAGTTCAAATTTAGAAAGGAATAGTGGGAAATCAAGGGCTTACTACCAACTCTAGGGGCTGTGACAAGTACTGCGGAGCAGGGCTCTTGTACTGCCTAGAGAGGTGATGAGAGAGAGATAGCTGGACAGACCAAGCACGCTAAAGCAGAGAGGCTCTCTAGTCCTCTTCACGTTTCATATTGAGTGAATGGCTATGTCTTAGGTGTTGTTAGGCTTGGTGATGAGCTGAGGTCACCTGGGTGAGCCCCAGTGGTTGGGACGTCCCCCTTGACTCTCCCGAGCACGCAACTGCAGGGGCTCCTGATCACTCGCACCCATGGCACCCGGTGGCAACCACTCAAACAGCAATGACTTTTGGCACAATGTTGCATCACTCAAGTGAGGGAGGCTCAACGACTAGCTGGCACAGCCAAAATTGGGTTTCGCCTGTGGGTCCCAAGTTACACGGACCCCTTTTGGGCCTCGAACTATGGATGAGTTCGCTCCTCTCAAAAGGGTGGACCACCGTGTAACTTCACAGGGTAATTAACCAAAATTGCCCTTATGTGTCAGTCAGTATGGTTGATACAACACTTGAGGTACCCCATTGCTGATGTCGTGCTGCGTGTTGCCACTCGGAGTACAGGGCCAGAGGTATAGGGTAGGTCAGGCAGACGAGTCCAGTCCCCGAGATTTCCCCATGGATGACTCGTCAGCTTACTGCCAAGCACCAGGGGGCATGCTACCTAACAGGGAACATTGAGAGGGGACAACAGAAAGATTAAGCGTCTAGGATGAAGCAGCTTGATGCCAATGAGCAAGGGAATCAGACGTGTGACGGTGGGCCACTAATAGATTTGGAGGCTCATTGTGCGCCGCAGTGGCTAGCATTACCTATGCCTATAGAGGAAGGAGAGGAAAAGGGTAACAAAATAAAACTGAAAATTGAAAACAAAGTTAAAATGTCCTAATTGCGTAGGAAAGTAAATGGAAAATGGTTTTAAATAGATTTAAAATCTAAGTAAATTCAATTTTGCTCAATGGGTGTAGCTAGACTTAAGACTGGAGTAGATTAAATAAAATAAGCCCAAATAAAATAAATAAATAATTGCTGCAAATAACACGGTAAAATAAAATACACAAATCAACCTGTCAGGCGTGGACGGAGAGGCAGACACAATGTTTGAGGAAACAGACTTCTTCTTTTATTTCCTTACTTTAAACTCCAAAATATCCCGAAGGATCTCAAACCAAACATAAACTCAGTGCAGAGACATAACTACGGTGGAGGAAGACGTCCAATCACCCCGGCTTAATCCTCTTCGCCACTCAAGGAACAGATAGCTTACGGCACTGAAGATCGTGGAAGACTGAGAGGTAAGTAGAGGAGGATAGCTTGCGACCTTGAGCCCAACCAACGAGGGATTGATCTGGGTGCCTGATATAGTGATAGGTGATTGGTGACAGGTGTGAATTAGTATTCCGGTGATTGTGAGCGGGTGTAGGTGGTTTGTGTGGATGACGTTGTGGGTGGATCCGTGACACAACCAAAGCATGTGTGGGAGACCAAAGTAATCGATAGCCCAGCAGAAGGTGGAACAGAAAGAAGCTGTAGAGGTAGGGGTACATGTTACATTTTACACACACACTGTCTTTAAGTGTCAGTCGGATGCTAACAGCTGAGGTAAGGGCTTTAGCCTCTATCCATGTAGGGCCGTTAGCGCGGTAGCTTCGGCTACATGTAATGGTCTGTTTACATTAGTCTGTGACGTATGCGCTGTAAAGCCTAGGCAGGGAAGAACGCACACACATGTTTAACTGAAGAAACTAATCTAACTTCATCCGCTCGTAAAATGAGCAAATGAACAACTTGCGTCCGGCCATACTCCCTTTACCGCCCGAGAGACTTGTAAAACATGATAAGGTGAGGATGAACGGCCCGCGCTACATCTGTTGGGAGTTAAACAACGGATAATTACTCCTTTGGAGAAGCTCCAGAACCAGAGTGTTCGCGATACTGCGACCCCGCTAACATAAACTACCTTTCCGATAAACAAAATTTGACTGACTTACAACTTCGTTTCAACAACGACGATCACCAGAGACACACAACGTGATACTCCTCATGACCTCAGAACCTCAGCTCTGGTCTCTTTTCTCTTACAACCAAGGAATGTGCCTCTCTCTTTTCTTCTCCAGAAAGCACCCAAACTTTCATGGGCTTTGCCAAAAGACAATCCAGAAAAGACTGCTGCTATTAAAAGCAATATACTCAAGAGACCATATTTGTATATGAATGTGGTATTTTATGTTCCATATATCTGACTGTAGTTATCAGAACTGAAGATATTTTTAATCTATGACTTAACCATTTAGTAGGTAAAATTATAGGTGTTCAGTATAAGTACCTCATGTTTGATATTGATTTAAGCCTTATTTTTATTCCAATAAGATGAAAAGGATGAATGTTGACTTTTAGCATCATAAGGTATGATTATAACACTTTGTAGAAATCTGCTAGGATATTGTGGCTCATGTGACATATTTATGAGCAGATAATGTATGCACGAAGAAGAAGTCGTGTTGGGCGGGGCTCCGCCCTACAGAGACAATATGATTGGGTCAGACAGTGAAAAGGATGGACTTAATTCTGTCCGATAAAAACAGATACCCCAACTTTGTCTAGGAAGAAGTGAAGAAGAAGCAGAGCTCAGAAAAGAAAACCGGGGTGAACAACCGGTTGAAACCTGCAAGGAAACTTGGCTGAAAGTCTGGGCGTTGCCCTCCTGATCCTGCTGCGAAACATCTGGCTGATCATCTCAAAGACTTCAACACTGTCAACTTCAGACCAAAACTTGCAAAGAACTTTAAAGCCTTGCCATTCGCGCGCTGCCCAGAAGCCACGAATCGTAGAGAGGATTTCCGAGTGACGTCACGCGACAACAACACAGCGCGAAAGTCGGGGATTCCCTCAAGAAGTACAGCCTTCAACTCAACTTCACTCACAGCAAGTAAAACAAACAAATCTCTTATTCGCTGAAGCTGAATTGAATTGAATGAATCGTTAAAAGATAACAATAACTGAGTCTTCTGTTTGTGACGGCCTAAGGTCGTTTTATTCTCGGGAAGGAGAATAGCTTAACTCTTCAAACTGCTTTGATCTTGCCATAGTGTGTGTATATGTGTGTGTATGTGTTTTGTTTGTATTATACCCTAGAATAGTAAATAAACTCTCGATTCATTTTTAATGAATAAGTCTGGTGCCGTGATTTTCAAATCTTAAATTATTTGCCATAGATCGTGTTACCTGTGCTCAGAGATTTCCCAATCAAATCTGTATTATCAACAATATGAAGAATTGCTAATTTATACTGTATTAATACTTGCTGGTCGAGCAGTTAATAAGGCATAAATTGTACCTTCTGATTAATATCAATTAATCTATACATTGGTGATTAATATTAATTAATCCGATCAAAGTCGGATTTCTACGATTTGATTCCCTAAAGCTAAAATTTATAAATAAAAGGATAAAACCCTTGCTAAATCCTTACAGCGCTGTCTTGAGTTTGAACTGGAAAGGGCTTGCTATCGCCTTCCGGGGTCAGACGTTGCTAAGAAACCGATGCACGCTTAACAACCGGTGTGCGCGAAGCACTTGAGCCAGATGTAAACATGCATGGGATTCTCTCGCTTAGCCAGACGTGACCTGTCGTTCACACTTCATTCATAACTTACACAGCGCAATGATACGCGACAATAAGCAGATGAAATACTGTAGTGAGATTTTTTTATTTTTTATCACACAGCTAAAATTTAAGCCACTGTCCTGAAGAGATTTTATCTGTTCAGGAGAGACTTACGCGGTTTACAACGAAACCCGAAAGTGGGGATTTTCTTTACCCAATATCAAATAGATTTAATATAAAACTCTGTGCACTGCCGATCTGACCTTTACTAGTTGGATATGGAACTTATGATGTTCAAAACTGAAAATGGGGATTCTTCGCCCAAGATCATAACTTTTTAATATATATAAAAAAAATATTTATATATATATTTATATGCGCTGCCGATCTGGGATTTCTTCGCCAGATATATGGGACTTATGCGGTTGTTGCAACAATTACTTGATCAAGATTTTAAGACTCCCGGTTATCATTAATCCGACACTGACCTGCAGTAAGATTAATGTTGCTCTGTGATCGGGCGAGGGGGGCACACATTAGTTAGCTACGCTAATGGTTAAACCCACGGGAGTAATAGTCTAGTTGTATGGCATCGGAACACCAATGGCATCAATCTAGCTACATATAATATAAGGCCTTAATTTTAAGATAAGCGAGGAACATCGCTCGCTATCTTCTTCGCGCTAAAAGAGGGTTTCTTTGCTCAATTTAGGGCGGTTAAAATTGCATTAAGACACACTATAAAAGGTTTCGTCGTTTTATAGGGTCAGATTTATAAACTACAGTTAACTTAAGCCATTAACAGTGGCTGGTTTCTCAGCGAGAAACTTGAGAACTGTTAAGGCACGGAAAGTGGGCGTGTAGCCTACATTCATTCACAAAAAGACGCAGTTGGATAGTAGTCTTGGCTTGAATAAACACACACAAGAAACACACAATTGTTACTGAGTCTGCTCACAGAACTAGGTTTAAAACGTTGCCCGCATTCTCCACCATCTGTAGCATATTTGCTTTATGAGATGAACATAATTAATCATAACGGGTTATCAATTATATATATCCATCTTCAGGAATTAGCTGTAGTATTAATAGTACAATAAAATGATTAGTTCGTCCGCAGTACGGACCCTTCTATTGACTCTAAGGAAAATTATTCCTCTGGCCACGAGAAATAATTTCCTTACGGAAGCATTGCTCTGAGCATTGTAGCAAGACCAGACGTTAAAGTGACTTCGTTCTGAGAGCAGCAGACACAGGCAACCAAGTGTGAATACATATGGATGTTTATTAAACTACACTACAGGGGAACATGTAACATAGAGCTAGACACAGACATACACACATTAAATATGGATGCCAATGCAAGGAAGGCACGGAGAGAGAGAGAGAGGGAGAGAGAGGGAGCGCTCGCGCGCAAGAGAGAGTATGGCAGGATTTTAACATCAGCTAACTACAACCTGTTACGAACCATCAGATAATCACATCACCTTAATTAAAATGGTCGAAGCCTAGAAGCGCATCTAGATAGTTAACAAGCGGTTACTTGCATGGGTTTTGTGGGTGCTGAGTAAGGCATCCTGGCGCATGTATAATGCGTAGATTCCGGGTGGATTCCTTTAGGAGTGAAAGCTTCGTCATCCCAGCCATGGGTTGATTGGTCCGAAGTGAATCGACAAAGTTACTGAACTTAAAACCGCCAGAAGATCGGACTCCCCCCGGAAGGGGAGTCGTAAGGTTTCCAAGGTGACAAGTGTGTCTCCAGGGCACCGAAGGTAAAAAGAGAGACTAACCTTTTGGTGTGGGAGAAGTTTTATCTGTTTTCCCTGTAACACCCATTTTGGTTAGTTTGACCAATAACAAGGCTCATAGTTTCAGCGGGAAAGTGTTTTACGACTGATCTGGAGACTGGTGTAATTTTCCCCACAGTACAGTAAAAATAGTGTGATGCATTTCATGATCACATAGTGTACATCATTGTGTGAGGAATAAAGAGCTGATCATTTTGATATCAAGAAAGAGACGTCTACAAGGTATTAATCCCGAGATACATTCATACGCCTGGATATGAGTGTTCAGAGCTTGTTAATACGAATAACGAGTGGTAACTAGGCTAATATAATAAGGAAACATACAAACAACACATGCATATACCAGATACATTTGTAACTGATTAATTATGGTCTAAATAAAGAAAATGCCTCTATGTGTGTGTTATGTATCTTGTAATCGTGGGGGTAGTCCACAGGCCTGGTACTGAGGGTCATTTAGTTCTCTTGGAATGTGTTTGAAGTCAGATGGAGACACAAGATAGTCGATCTGTTTAGCATTTTTTTGACAGTGGGGGGGACAACCCTTGGCAATTAGCACCCATATAACGGTAGAATGTGGGTCCAGGCTGTGAATTATATGCAGATGTCAAAAGGCTAAAAGGGTCTCTTTAGACATAAAGTCCCAACGACCATCAAGGATCATAAGCAGATGTTACAATGTCTTGTTCATCTGTCAGTCAGGAAGGAACAGCTCATCAGTTAGGAACCTAGGCGTACTTTTTGATAGCAATCTTTCCTTCGAAAAACATGTTTTTAAGATTTGTAAAACCGCATTTTTCCATCTTAAAAATATATCTAAATTACGACCTATGCTCTCAATGTCAAATGCAGAAACATTAATTCAGGCTAGATTATTGTAGATTATTGGGTGGTTGCTCTGCACGTTTAATAAACAAACTCCAGCTGGTTCAAAATGCAGCAGCTAGAGTTCTTACTAGAACCAGGAAGTATGACCATATTAGCCCGGTTCTGTCAACACTGCACTGGCTCTGGTTCACAAATGAATTTCTAAAGCCTCTAAATGATCAAAACATTGCTGAAATGTTTCACACAATATGCCACATGCCTTCTGTCACCTGACTGATAGTTTATACTTTTGTAGCAAGTAATAAGGCCTTTCATTGTAGTTGTGAAAACGTCATTCAGCCTGTGGTTAAAGCAATTTGAGGCTGGTTATTTTGATATTGTAATGTTTTATTCACATCAAACAAAGACTGGATTAAATAGCCAGATATTTCACCTTAACCTGTAAACCCATAACATGTTACATAACTGTTATGTTTGTTCTCAGGGTGTGTTTTATTTACATGGCATTGATAAGAAAACCACTAAATACTGTGACATTCTCTGAATCCCAGATCCATGTGCCCTTTCGGAGTACAATATAGACTTGATCTCCTTTCTCCAACAGCAGCGTTAAGCCATTGCCTCCGTTCTCTGGAGAATTATTACTCGGGTTATGATGAGTTAATACTTCATGCTTTCCATTTCTATACAAGGCCAACTTTGTTCCATATTCAGTTCCACAATGGTAGAAGAAACTGAAATAGTAAACTCCTTGTATTGGTGCTGTGAAAATCCCTGTTAAAGAATGAGACAGATCTTCATTTAACAGCTGTAGACATGAATTACACAAGTGTGTTGATATTCACCATCAACAGTTATTAGTCAAATAAGTAGAAGCAGAAACAGACACCGGAGAACATTGAGCTCTTTAATATACAAAAACCATACAGTCATCTATACGACACACTTCTACAGAAACACACAACAGTATTACAGCGACCTGCTTATCAAACTCTTCAGACCGCCGTGTCATTTTCTAGTGCTGCTTAATATTTTATACTTTTATAAAGTTCACTCAGTACACCTCTAATATACTCTACTTTAATCATGCACTTAACATCAGGAGAGCTGATATTAGAGACCTGAGACGGGTGTTTTTAGGGATAGTTTACCCACAAAATATGTTTTGATCATTGACATAAATTACATTTTCATTTCTAAAATGAACACGGGATATGTGCATGCATAGTGAAAATCAGCTAACAAACATAAATATCATAATATTAAACAAGAATTTAATTGAGTAACACTTCATAATAACTTTCATTAATAAATCATTAACAAACATTATGCAATTGTAATGCTTAATGGATCATTAGTTCATATATATTCACATATCTAGAAATGTGAAATAATGTGCTTGTTAATGTTTACTAATAAATGTATTAAACGTGACCTAATAAGTAACATTTCATGTAAATTAAAATGGTTACAAATGTCATTTAACTTCTAGTTCATATGATCATGCACATCTTGATAATCTTCAAATGATTTTAACAGATGTTATACAACGATTAAAAGCTTTTAAAGCACAGCACTTCAGCTGCTGTTGAGGTGTGATACGGGTGTAAGGTCAGGGAGAGGTCTGGTGTTATGGGTTGGTTTAAAGTCAGTTAAGGGGTCATTGATTACTGAAGAGAACACGATTCAATCTGTTTATTTTGCATTGTTTTGATAAATGATAAATGAAATATATTCTTTAAAAATTGTTGTTGTTTTCCCCTCCTGTTGATGAATGACTCAAGGAATAATCTGTTTAATGATACACAATAGTATAGTAATATAAGTGTTGAGGCAATTAAAACATGTTTTGCACCCAAATTACAATGTGTGACATGTCTTTACCAAGCATTCAGCTAAACTTAACTAAACACACTTTACACAAACATTGTTAAAGTAGCTAAAAGTCCAGTGCCAGTAAAGATACTAAAAAATTAATAAAGGTTTATAAACATTTACAAATAATGAATAGTCTCAGCTAGATTGTGTAACGCAAAAACATGAACAAATGATTCATAAATGATTTGTAAAGATGTGAAAATAGGGTGAATCCCCGTCAAAATCATTTGTAGGTTTTTAAAAGCATTGAAAGTTTAATGACATTTGTAAACCTGAACTAATTATCCATTAATCATTATATAATGTTTGTTAATGATTTATATATGAAGCTTTTAATCATTGTAAACCACCTGTCAAAATCTTTTGAAGATTAAAAAAGAAAAAAAAAGAAAAATGCATGATCATATGAATTGAAAGTTTAATGACATTCGTAAGCATTTCAAATTACATTAAATAATGATCTGTTAACCATTTGGTAATGTTTAATAAGTTCATTAGTTAACATTAACAAACACATTATCTCATATTTCTAGATATGAATATATATTAAGCAATGATTAGTTAAACATTATATAATGTTTGTTAATGATTTATTTATTAAAGTTATTATAAAGTGTCACCATTAATTGTGCTTGCAGTGTAAAAACTGACACTGACTTCATTTAAATACAGCGCAGTGTTTTTCAGCTCTATATTCAGCAGCAGGTTAAACTGAGCTGCAGGTGTTCAGTGAATGAGATGCAGGCTCTTGATCTGAAATACAGCACACTACAGTACAGCAGCTGCTCTGTGGATTCACTACAGAGTGTTCGTCCTGGTTGTGATTCGATCTCTGACGTCTACAACAGCAGCGAACAGACTTCATCATATTACGAACATCAGGCCTCATGAACAGATACAGCACACAGTCAGCAAGTGGATTCACACACACGAGCAATTGTGTATAGGATTGAAATTTCATAACAACAAAAGTGTAATAGTTAAAAATATATATAATATATACCATAATCACAGCAGGCAGAATGAGAAGTGTGTAAGTCAACAGCACCAGGAACAAACTGCCCAAAATTAATTTGCGCTGAAGAGCAGTCAGTGATATTGAGCGAGAAAGACCTCGACAAGTGCCAGCAAAACAGAGAACGATGATGATGTAGGGAATTAAACATGATATACACAGGGGTATAATACTCCAATAAAAATAAGAGAACAATGCAAAGATCAGAGGCACAAACCAGACGATCACAGAAATAAAACAGGAGAGTTTGAGTGACTGGTGAGATCTGTACCAGATAGGATGAGAAACCAGAAGATATCGTTCAGAAGCTACACATGCCATAAAATACAGACCCACAATCAAAGAATAGTGATATGCACCACTCTGATCATATGACGATGAGGTTGTTGCTGCTATTAATATACAAATGACCTGTATGAGATCTGAAAGTATCAAATTACTAACAAAAACTGAAGCAGCAGGCCGAGATTTGATGATGAAACACAAGCCGATCAGAGTTAAGATCATGACTGGAATCTCAACGACTGAAAGGACACAGACAAATACAAGTTCTACATAATAATATTTCCTTTTAAACTCCATAAACTCCCTATAAAGTAAATCATCATCTGATGCAGTTGAGTCATTGATGCTGATGTTATGTTGTGCCATTGTTTCACAAATTCCTGAGAGGAAGCACTGAATAACAAACCAGTTATTAGTTTTAATATGTAAGAAATGCTTCAATTTCTCATTGTAAAATTATTTGTAAAAGCAGATGGTCTGACATGTTTCTTCTGTCTAAATCTTGCCACTCAAATGTGGTGTGTGTGATGTTACAGGGATAGTTCACCCAGAAATGAACACTGAGTCATCATTTACTCGTCTTCTGAACACAGATGAAGATATTTTAATGAATACTGAGAGATTTCTGTTCCTGCAACAGCCAGTTTGATGCTTCAAAAAAACTTCATTAAACTAATTCATATGAATAAAGGTTTAGTCCAAATTATCTGAAGAGATTTGATCACTTTATCTGGTGAACAGATTTAATTTAGGCTTTTAATCACATATTTACACTGATCAGCAAACATAAACATAAGCTCATTGGTTCTTCTGGATCTCAAACGTGCTGCGAAACACAAGAATGGTCCTCATTGATTCTGACACAAGTGTGCTTGAGCTTCTGTTTGCTGTGTCTACTGTGCGCTGATTCATGTTTATCTGTGAATAAAAGCCTGAATTAAATCTGTTCAGCGTAAATCGATCGAGTCTCTTCAGAAGATGCAGACTGAACCGCTCAATTCATCCGGGTTTCTTTATGAACTCTGTGTTGACTGTCAGCGGAGGGACAGAAATCTCTCAGATTTCATTAAATATATCTTCAGTTGTGTTCAGGGTTAACTTTAAAAATAAACATTGAAATCTCTGCCCATGAAATCTTTTATTGAAACAATATCATAAGAATATAGTTCTGAATATTCAGTACTTCAGCACAACTGCTAGTGTGACACTGCTTTAATAAAATAGTTCAATAAACAAGCAATAAATAATGAACAACTTACATTTATGACAGAACTTGTCCAGTTGGTTTGTTTCTTGTTCCTCAGAGAAGTCAAAGGAGAACGTTCAGCATATTTTCCATCAACTCCACACCGTAAAAACACATCCAAACGCTGTTGATCTGATGGAGAACATCGTTCAGATACAAACAAAAGTGAGTAAACTTTTAGTTAATTTAGTAGCAAGTTTAACTGTCATTTCTAACTTGAATAGTGAGATCTTACTGTGATGTACGGAGCGAGACGACTGGGGAAGCTGCAGTGAATGGTGTTTATTGAGCAACAGTTGTAACATACGCTGAAATAAGACGAGAGCGGTGAGTAGAGCACAATAACATCAATGACTAATAAAATAAACTGACTTCTGCTGCAGGAATCCACAGAAACAGATGAAGAGCGTACATGATCCAACTCAGACTAGACAAGAGTTCAGCTCCAACACTCAAAGTTTCACTCAATCAATGTCATATAAATGACTTATAATGACTGTTAAACTGTAATTAAGGCTGAAAAAAGGTCATGAAAACGGGTAGGAAAACTCTACCCGAGTAAACTAAAATGCTTTCTAGTTTATTGTTCACAGTGTTTTTCACTTCCTCGGTCAAATAAGAAACCTGCAAACACTAAGAGAAGCACAAATGCTCTGACTTTCCTGATTCTTTTGCTGCTTTGTGAACTCGGCTGTTTTCTTTAGGAAACACATCTGTGACGTTATTCCACTCAGTGCTGATAGTAAAACTGAAATAGCACAGACTTTTAATGAAAGGAAACTAGTTTGATTAACTACACAATCAGTGACACCAGAGGCTGAAATACCCATATTCAGTCAACAATATATGAACTCATACATGAGATAACATGATCTGCAATCATAACGACAATTACAAGAGCTGATCACCTCATTATTGAACAACCCCTAAAATGAAAAGTGGCTCTGACAAGGACCTGAAAGAAGACTCCCAAAACTACATTAAATAATATTTACGAGACAATATGACACAAAACATGATCTTACCTGGATCAGACTGTGTCTTGAAGATGTTCATCAGTAGATGATGGTGTCTGTGAGCTGATGGTCGTGCTTTTATAGTCTGAATTCACTCCGGAAACAGTGGAGAATGGAGAGTGATTCTGTCAGATAATGAGCAAATGAACAAAGATGCATTAAACATAGTGAATGCTTAATGTACATGCAACCACAACTTTAAAATCAATCAAAAATTTAACCATAGGATCTGTGTACAACTTGAGGGCTGCAGAAGTCTCCAGATCGTCATTATAGAAAAATGAGATTCCAGTTATCAAGGAGCAGAGAATAGAGACCTGAGATCGGATCTGCAGCCTGCATCTAAGGTCACTATATTGTAGCATATTTGCTTTATGAGATGAACATAATAAATCATAACGGGTTATCAATTATATATCCATCTTCAGGAATTAGCTATAGTATTAATAGTACAATAGAATGATTAGTTCGTCCGCAGTACGGACCCTTCTATTGACTTTGAGAAAAATTATTCCTCTGGCCACGACAAATAATTTTCTTAACGAAGCAGTGCTCCGAGCATTGTTGCAAGATCGGACGTTAAAGTGACTTAGTTCTGAGAGCAGCAGACACAGACAACCAAGCGTGAATACATATGGATGTTTATTAAACTACACTACAGGGGAACATGAAACATAGAACTAGACACAGACATACACACATTAAACATGGATGCCAAGGCAAGGAAGGCATAGAGAGAGAGAGAGAGAGAGAGAGAGAGAGAGAGAGAGAGAGAGAGAGAGAGCGAGAGAGAGAGCGCTCGCGCGCAAGAGAACCATGGCAGGATTTTAACTAACTAAAACCTGGGTTTGAGCCATTAGAAAATCATATCACCTTAATTAAAAGGGGTCGAAGCCTAGAAGCGCATCTAGATAGTTAACAAGCGGTTACTTGCATGGTTTTTGTGGGTGCTGAGTAAAGTATCCTGGTGCATGTATAATGCGTAGATTCCCGGGGGGGGATTCCTTTTGGAGTAAAAGCTTCGTCCTTCCAGCCATGATTAGTCCGAAGTGAGTTCCCAAAGTTACCGAACTTAAAATTGCCAGAAGATCGGGCTCCCCCGGAAGGGGAGCCGCGAGGTTTCCCAGGTGATCTCCAGGGCACTTTTTGGTAGAAGAGAGAGAGAGAGAGCGCGTGGGCTCTTTAAAGTCTGCGAAGAGTCACGCCTTTCAGGATGGGCTTGACCAATGAGAAAGGCTGAATTTCCAAGCGGGAGTTTTGGAAATACTGGGGGTTTTATGGCCCTTTGTCTGAGAGCATGGTAATTTCCAAAAGGGGTTGGATTGAAAGTTATTATACAAACTATTAAAGATTCTTAGGACACTGATATGTTGCATAGGTATCAACATGTAATATTCACTCTCAGTTAGATCATCCGAAGACGAATTGATAGAGACCAAACATGTTACAGTCAGAGTGATATTAACTAGTGATCTATTATAAGCATGCATAAAACAGTATTAAAATACACAAAAACAGTAATAATATACACAATGACTTAATGATATGTGTGCTCATTCAAAGAAAGGTTTTCCTATGAATTAATTAGAGAAGAGTCCATTTTATGGCATAAATGTCCTTTTCCTAAAGTGGATATGAAGTGAGTGTTTCTTGAGCATTTTGCATTCCTTTGCGCAATAAAACTAATGTTATCTGATGGGTTGCCATGGCACCGGGGGTGCTCTGGCGGCGTCTGCAGACATAGGGGCACCTAAGAATGTGTATTGGGTGAGGGGTCTGTGATTATTTGTTAATCTAATAACTAGTTTCATTTGTTAAATCAAATGAGAAATTGTGTCTGATTGGTCCAAATGCTACAATATATTGAAAGGTTTTCAGCTGACTTGGAGAGGTCAAGCAGCCTGGAAATAAAAGACCTGCTCTGGGAATTATACGTATCACAAAATTAAGATGGCCTAGCAAAGAGAGCAAATCTCTTCTGGAAAGACTTTTGGCTGACTTCTGAGCATTTCTCATGACGTCTCTAATGCGATTTAATCTCTCAAAGGGCCGTGAGGTTTGCATAAGGTTGGAATCTAGGGTGATGCCTAAGAGTTCAAGGACTTTAACGGGCCTAACGTTTTCTCCTCAGAAAGAGGAACACCCAAATCGTCGAAGGTGTGCTTCAGTGCCGAGATGCAGCGGTCCGGCTTTGCATTTGTATGATCCACTAGCAGAAAACCGTTGAGAAGATGAAGCACGTGCGGCAATTTGCAGTTATAAAGAAGAATCCAACACAGTGCCTCTGAGAGCGTATCGAATATTTTTGGACTACTGTGACAGCCAAAGGTGAGCCTAACTGAAAAATACAAGTTATTCCTCCATTTAACACCAAATATATGCTAATGTGATGGATGTAAAGGCATAATTTTAAAGGTGTCTGAGATGTCTGCCTTTGAGAGCCATGCGCCCCTTCCTGCTTGTTTAATAAATTTAATTGCGTCGTTGATGGTGACATAAAACAGAGAAAAAGGAGCGAAAGGAATGAGACTATTGATACTTTGAGCTGTATCATTATGAGGGGCAGATAGGGCAATAATTAAATGCCTTTCCCTCGAATATTTATGAGTAGCTATTCCTATAGAATTAATTCGATAATTTGGGAGATTCATCAAATGGCCCGATCATGAATGCTTTCTTAACTTCCTTTTCTAACAAAGAATTGACGATTTCAGGCTCCTTTGAGGCACAAAGCAAGTTTTTACAAACAAAAGAACAATTGGGCAACCAGGATAACCCTGCAAGAAAACCTGAGCCTGTTATTAAATAACTGACAAAGCAGCAGTTTTCTCAGTGTCCTTCCCAGCCTGGAAACGTTGACTGAGGTTGATGGTTTTATTTCTTTTTCTCCTTTTTTAAAAAACGGGTTAATCTCGGGTACACCGACTTTGGATGACCGTCCCCGCAGTAACTACAAGCGTGAACATATTTACAATTAGAGTCACCCCCAGAAAGCTGGGGCCATGCTTAGTTTGGAGAGACACAGATTTGGGGCACAGATTGCGAGTATGAGCCTGAGAGCCGCAGATGGGGCAATGTGATATGATTGAGCAATTAGTAAAGCATATTTGGTGTGCTGTCCAGAGGAAGGGCTCCGAGCTCGGGACAGAGCCCGAACCCAGAGAACTGCCCCCCATCCCAAGAATGGGATGAAATTAGATTAAGAGTGAGGAGTTGGGGTGGAGGTGGGATGCTGGAAAACTGTCATGGAACAGAGGTGAGTTGGCTCTATATATACTGTAACGGGGGGAAGAATCACACGACACGAGTATTCAATAAATGCCCCGAAGGGTGTGTTTATTGGGTGCTGAAGTCGTGCCGTAGTGCTCGTGAGGGAGATATTCGTGCTCCTGGTGCCACTGGTGTCTCTGTGCTCTGTGTGGGTGCGGGTCCAGTGTCCCTGTCTTCTGTGAGTGGGGTGCTGGCCGGCTAGTCGCTGCTCTCTGGGGCAGAAAGAGAGAGAAGTTAGTGGTCCGTGCTTTGGAGTCATATCTCACCCTTCTCTCCTTCCTGCGTGCCTTTATCCCGTTTCTAATTGGCTCCAGGTGTGGCCGGCCAGCCCGTGCTAATGGCGTGCAGGTGATTCTCCTTTGTTTCCAGGGCGACGCTGATGAGGTCCCGGGACACGCGTCACAATACGTGCTGTGCTTGTTAACGTGATTAACACGTCAGAGGTAGCCCGATCAAGAATAAATATCAAACATCATCTCGATGCATCTCGATCGGGAGCAGATAAATAATCGTAATGACATCACACAATAGAGGATTTTTGGACAAAAAAATCGTTTGCAACAAGCCGCGAATCGGGCCACACTCCCCGATCATTCCGGGGTGCAAATCGGGCTTAAAAACCTCTAGTGTGCGGCCAGCCCAAGTAAGGTGCCCTGTTTGAGATTCGCCAATTGAGTGCATAGGGATCGGATCAGCTGATAGGGGCTGGGTCTGAATTTTCCAATCAGCCAATCAGCCTTGACTATTTAATTAAGTTTCTCATTGTTCTACAATGATGGTTGTTTTAATTGTATGTAATCATAGCCAAGTGTGACCTTAAAGCCGTGGTTGGGGATTAGTTTGGGATGGGTTTGTTAATGGGGTAAGATGCTGATTCTGAACAGAGTTACTGTATTTTATTCTGAAATTTGCATGAGAATAAATACAATTGTTAATCACTAAGTTTGTGTGTGTGTGTGTGTGTGTGTGTGTGTGTGTGTGTGTATGTTCTCTAAAGCTTCAAGCAAAAAGGTTTTTGACTTTAACCACAGAGTGTTACTCCACATCCACAGAGTATCATAACTGGTTCGGTTTGTGTCATTAGAAACCTCTTCCTCTGTTTTGTGGGTGTTTTTCCCCCAAGACATTGTCAGAAGCTTGATATTAAAGCTTAATAGATTCAGCTGTGGTTACATATTTCCTGATTTCTCATCAAAATAAATGTATTATGCATGTAACAAACCACCTCAAATATAACATGGAGTTTTACTTTGTCCTAGTGAATGGATCTGCACAATATATTATGGAGCAATTAAACGAGCAATTCTGCTGCCATTACTGGAATCTCAATATCACGACTGAAATCTTATTAATCTGACCATTATAACTGTAACAATAAATGAAGAAGTGTCATATCAGTCACAAGGTTCAGTACTGGAGTTAAACATGGGGTTAACTTTTATTGTTTCACTGATGATACTCAGCTTTATATTTCCTCAAAGAAACCTTCTCTAGATGATATTAAAGCTGGATGACTAGTCATGTCCTGCTGCATGTGCTACAGCTATACATAGGCCTCTGTAGGCAACACCATCAGCCACAACAAGCTGGTTTTGTGAGTCCCAGAATGCTTTGACTGCATTCGGTGTGTCATGTCTGTTTTCTGGCCAGTCTTGATGCATAGTTTGCTGGAGTCAGCAGGGCTCATTCATACAGGTCTTGAAACTCTTGAGTACTTCTGCTCATTGACTGAAACACATGGAGACTTACTCTAGTCCTTCCATCTCTGGCTCATTCCCATCAGCTGAGCGCTTGATCATTGAAGCACGTCAGCTCCACGTCCATTCCTCGCAAGTACTTGAGTGTTGGATCATGTTACTGAAGACAGAGACACATTTTCTTTATGTGGATCAGAGAAGAGAGCAGAGACTTTCTGAAGATGCTTATAGAGGATTATGGTCAACGCAATGAGAATGTCTTCCATGATGCTTATTGCATCGAAAATGGTGTGTATTTCCAATCTCACTCCTGGAAAACATAACTATTTTATGAGGTGACCATTTTGTGTGAATTTGTACAATATGAGCAGTGTTAACGGAATATGTTAATGTAACAGAATTATGTAATTTAATTACAAAATAAACGTAATTGTAATTAGTTACAGTTACTAAGAAAACATGTGTAATTAAATTAGTTACTTATGAAAATGTTAAGGATTACAAAGGCACACACTCCCACATACAGATTTAATTCATTTCTTTCATAAATTGCAGTGACTGCTCCAAAATATGAAACACCAATGTTTTAGAAGTTTATAACATGCTTATCTTTCTTTATAACTTTATAACTCTTATATTTCCTATATGGGTTTGTATATGCTTTTTTTTTTTTTAAGATTAACTGTTTTTTTTCTAAGGCATTGTTAGATGCCGGTGTTTCCTGTCATAGCTATGCAAAGATTTGATTTCAAAAACAGTATCCTAGCTATTAAACTATATCTTGTTATGATTTTAAATCTGTACTTAACCTCAGAATGATTTTAAAGTAAGTCTGATTTTGTGTTGGCTGTGCTTCAAAGGGGACATCGGATGCCCATTTTCCAGAAGTTGGTATGATTCTTTAGGGCAGGGCTATTCAATTAGTTTGTCATGGGGCCAGTTCATGAAAAGCATCCCAAATGAGGGGCCGGAGAGATATGGCTTGCAATATGAGTGACACAACAGCAATATAGGAGCCCATATGTTGTATTTTTGCACCTTAAGACACCCAAGTAGGCTTTTTCTACATTCAAACAAGTTCATAGTTGTAATTTGATACTGCAGAACAACAACATCAGTGCATTGTAAGATGCACAAGTAGGCTTTTCTATTTTGAAACTACAACAACATCAGTGCATTGTAAGATGCCCAAGTAGGCTTTTTCTACATTCAAATGAGTAAATCAAAGAGCCATATTGCACTCATTTAAATGAAACTTAAGTGCACATAACAAAAAAGTTCATAACATGGAACATAATGTTGTTTTATGGCATTTTTTGTTAAAGTAAATAATTTCAGTAGCCCTATTTAAACTACAACAGCCATCTCAATAATTGGCAAACATTTAGACTGCCTTCTAATGAGAGAAATGACATTTTTTAGATTTCGAAAGAGCAGAGAAATCAGGTGTATATGTTGTCAGCGCAATACGCATACAGTGGTGGTGGTGCTGGGATATGACAGATGTGCGATTACTCGTTTTAATGGCATTCATGTGAGAGAATGATGACTCGCACGTGTAAGTAGAGCCAAACATTGTGAGGACAAAAATGGCGAGACCCCTTGAATTTGGGAATTTCTTCTGGCTGACTTCATGTGTCCAGAATATCTCAGAACCTGCCACCTGTAATGACTGTCGCAGGTCATCTGATGACTGAATGTCAATGAGTTCAAGTTGTAAAGACGCCTCATCTAATGACACAACATTCACACGGAAAGGGTCCTTAACAAATTTCCTCACTTCAGTGGGGATACTAAAATGATCAAACCTATTGGCAAAGTTGGTTTTCAGTGCGTCTATGAAACCCGTCGTCACCGCTGTGATTTGTTGACCTGATGAGCACAATGTAGGGAAGTGGAGCATTTTTCCAGGACATAGATCAGCAGAAAAAAAGTGTGAGCTTTTTTTGAAATGCATGAAGTTTCTCCTCAGGTTGCATGACTGTTTGATCTCTGCCCTGTAGCTTGTTATTGAGTTGATTCAAGTGTTGAAAGATGTCACTCAGGAAACAAACGCCAGCGGAAAACTCCCCATTCTCCATAAGCGTCAGAAACTTTTGAGCCGGTTTGTGCTTTGAATTTCGGAGAAACGCCAGGATCTCATCCTCTAGTTCACAAAATCGTTTCAATGCGTTTCCTTTACTAAGCCATCTAATGTCATTGTGGATAAGCAAGTCATTATATTGAGCCGACATATCTGACAACAACTGGCGGAAAAGGCGGTGTTGTAAACTGAAAGTACAGCGAATAAAGTTAATAATAGCCATGGTAGAGTCCATGGTCTCTTTTAACTCACCGCTTAATTTTGCACACAAGAGGCTTTGGTGAATAAGGCAATGTAGTGATCTTAGCTGCGGAACCACAGCTGCCAAACGGGCAGAAAGGCCCTGTATCCTGCCTGCCATTACCGGCGCACCATCAAAGAGAAGAGGGACAAAATAGTACATCTGCAATACCATTAACAGCCACAGGAGGGGAGCCTTCGAACACCAACAAATACAAACAAATCCCTTATTTTAAGAAATTCACACATCTTTACTCTTTGAATTAAATGTTCTTTTTAACCCTGTTACACTAGCATGGCTAGTCTTAAAATGTCTTCTCAAGTTATATTCTTTACACACGGATATGCACTCATTGCATAGTAAACATACGGGCTTAGCACAGACAGATGTAAACAAATACTTCTCTGTCCATTCGCTGTTGAATTGTCTGTTTTCTGCATCAACTTTTCTTTTTATCAAAGTAGAAAGAGACATTTTGTCTAACTAGGCTGTAGTAGGGTTAATGTTTTTACACTGAATTTCCCGATTTTTTGAGGGGGGAAAAAAAAAACAAAGAAAGAAATAAACAGATGAAATTAAACTAACAAAAATTATCATCTATCATCGTCCTGTCAGTCATCGCGTCTCACCAGAGAGGCCACTCGCGCCACTCGCTTAACATCACGTGACTCATGCTCTGCGCAGCCTTCGACTCCAGCTCATGCAGCATTGAACAGACGCGCGTCACTTCATAACTGTAGGGTCCGTTTTCCGACTGAACTAAAATTTATTCTAGAGATGTCTTTTTCACACTAGGCTACTTGGAGGGCCGGAACAAATTACCTCGGGGGGCCGGTTTCGGCCCGCCGGCCGCCAATTGAATAGCCCTGCTTCTCAAAATGGTCTCAGTGGTCGTGAAAAACAACATCCTTTTCACCTTGTCAAAAATAGCTCTGTTCACAGCAACTCGTTTCGCTGCATAACTCTTTACATGCTTCTATGGAAGAGCAAAGGCGATTCACAAATAATCATAAAAAATATAAAGTGTGAGACTTACTTTTTCTGGAGGTGCAGCTGGATCATGAACAACGGGTACTGATCCATCCTTGAGTTTTAACTTTTTAACAAAACCTGCCTTGAATTGTCCCTCGCTCAGAAAACAGTCTGGAGCAAAATGATTTGCGCAGCCAGACATGAACGAATTTAGTGAAAGTGAAGTGAAGTGACGTGTGGCCAAGTATGGTGACCCATACTCGGAATTTGTGCTCTGCATTTAACCCATCCAAGTGCACACACACACACACACACACACACACACACACACACACACACACACACACACACACACACACACACACACACACACACACACACCGTGAACACACACCCGGAGCAGTGGGCAGCCATATTGCTGTGGCGCCCGGGGAGCAGTTGGGGGTTCGGTGGGTCTCACCTCAGTCATGGTATTGAAGGTGGAAGAGAGCTCTGGTTATTCACTCCAAAATCAAAATTGGCTTGATAATAGGTTTTTGGGGGATTTAAAAAAAGGCCTTTTATCATTTTAAAATTTTTATCATTATAGGGTGGTTGTGTCCACACACTGCCAAGACACATTTATATGCAAATGAAGATATTTGACATCCAATGTCTCCCTTAAAATTAAAATATTATAATCTTAATTCAAGTGATGAAGATCACATCCTCCATTTCGTTTGGTCTTTTTCTAGATGTTCTCGCTGGCTCTGGGGTCAGTGAGGATGAAGAGACCACAGGAGCATCTGGTCCAGATGAGGCAGTAAGGTGCAGTGATGGAGCGACTCATTCATGACACTGGACCATTTCCAGGATGCTGCTGAGGACTTCTCCATCCTCACTGCTCACACCAGTCTGCAGACATTTCAGATCCTGCAAAGATGCACAAATATAATACACAAGCAGTCATTTTAACAGCACAATGTCATTTGATTTCTGTATTAGAAGTAACAAAATTATTTCTTACTTTATATTTTTGTTTCAGGTTTTCCTTTTTTCCCCCAGAAATGCCGCCATCACCTGCTCCACCACAAAAGCTCTGCATCAAATCTACAGCAATCAAGAATCAGAAAAGCGCTGTAATAGCTGTTTAAAATTACAATAATTAAAATAAACTACACCTTAAGATTTAAAAGATGTTTTATTCATTTCTTTTTAATTTTTTTTTTTTTTTATTGTTTGCCCATAAAATCGAATAACATCATTAACAGTATCACATCATATATTCATATTACAGAATGTACAAAACCCTAAAGATAAAAAGTGAAAGTAGATGGAAAAAAATCAAAGAAAAACAAATTATAAATAAATTTAAAAATAATAATAATAATAATAAAACACACCATTTTAGAACATTCTTTAAATAAGAATTATACAAAAATGTAAGGAAATTAAAAAAAAAAAAAAAAAAAAAAAAAAAACAGTCCTGTATGTACATCAAGAGAGCTCTTTTATGTATTCCCAAAGGGGAGACCATATCAGCCAGAATTTGTCAGATTTTTTATGTTTATCATAAGTGAGCTTTTCAAGTGGCAACCACGTAGCAATCTGTGATTACCACATTTTGAAAGATGGAGCCTGTGATGCAGACCAAAGTAACATAATAACTGTATTGCATCTTTTTTAAACAAACTGTTCACATTAAGATTCAATAGATATAAAGCTGGGGTCATATCAAAGTTCAGTCCAAGAAGATCTTTCATTACCCTATGTATTTTCTTCCAATATGGTAAAATTTTGTCACAGTACCACAAACAATGAATGAATGTGCCTTTATCTTTTTTACACTTGAAACATAGGTCTGTGGCATTGATAAACATCTTCTTAATACGCATCGGTTTAAGATATATCCTATTAAAAAATTTAAAGTTGAGCTCATGGATCCCAAGAGAAGTACATTTCAGATACATAATTATCACATACAGTAGCCCAGTCTTTGTCTTCAATGGTTTGACCAATATCCTTCTCCCAAACACCCTTCAGTCCCAGCAGGGAAGAAGTGCAATTACTAGACAAGATGTCATATGCCCTTGATATTAATCCCTTTAAACAAATTGAATTCAGTAAAAGGTCTTCAATCTCTGTTGTTTCAGTTCTCAACTCTTCTTTGTCAATCTTTGGTTTTAAAAAATGTCGCAATTGAAGGTATTTGTAAAAATTGGACTTTGAAACTTTGTATTGCTCTACAATCTGCTGGAATGTCTTTAGGGTGCCCTCTGAAAATAAACAAGGTATTTGAGGGATTCCCAGTTTCAGCCATGCTGAAAGACCAATCTTCTGCAACGTTAAAGACAAATCAGGGTTAAAAGAAAGTGGGGAAGACAAGGAAAGAGAGACAGAAATTCTTAAGTATATCTTAATAGTGTTTGATATGGCAAAATGTTCCGAAACCTTTTTATCTTTGTATAGTTCTTAACAAATGGCAAAAATCTAATTGGTAATATTGAGATCTTTGAAAAATGAATTTGCTAAATAACTAGGTATGGATTGGAATAAATATAAAAGCTTGGGAAGTACATTAATTTTTATTACATTTATTCTCCCTAGAAATGAGATTGGGAGTAAGCACCATGTTTTCAAGTCAAGCTTGATTTTCTCTACACAAGGAATATAATGATTATTTATAAGATCATTAAGTGAAGCTGTGACAAACATGCCTGGATATCTGAAGCCATTTTCTGATAACTGGAAAGGAGAGATTATTTTTAGATGTTCTAAAGAAGAGACATTTAACTGTAATGCAATGGATTTGGAAAGATTTATTTTATAACCAGAAAGACTACTGTAATAAATACATTTCAATAATACTGGAATAGATTGCTCTGGTTTAGACATAAATATAAGTACATCATCAGCGTAAAGTGATGTTCGATGATCTTCTCCTCCCACTATAATGCCATGGACATTTCTGTTCAGTCTAATGAGTTCTGCTAAGGGTGTTTTATTCGTTTCTATAGTGTACTCACTGAGAGGCTTTGATGGCAGCATTCCTCCATCAGTCAGTCTTCAGCGGATAAACACTCGTGTGTCTCTGTAACATCAGACAAGAGTCAGTCAGCTGTGATTTATCTGATCAATACTGCATTTACATGTTGAGGTAGACGCTGATGCGTTAACTCACTTTTTATTCAACACAAATGTTCCTCAGTTTATCTACAATACTAATGGACAAATAAAACAGATCAGTTATGTTTAGTTATTCCATGTAGATTTGTATATTTACATTACATTCATGTAAAGCAGTGTTGACAGTGAATTCTACGTAATAACACACACATCCCTCACTCAGATGTGTGTTCATGTTGTGATGTGCTCATCTGTAATTCTCTTAGTACATTTTCCTGGAGGCGGCGTAATCGTCTCCGCAGGAGAATGCTTGCCCGATCCAAAATAAATATAATAGTAAGTTATGGTTGCGGCTGCTGGAAATGTAAACATGAGTATAGTGCCCCACAGTGGCAAAACGTAGCAACAGCCTTAATTTAATGCTAATTTTGAATTTACTCCTTTTCACACTTCCTTTTTAAACGCTGAGCAGATATTTTTAAAAAACAGACCCAATTTTAGTCAATTTCAGTTAATTTTTTGTAAAAACTGACAGGTTTTCAAGGTGTCTAAAATAACGAAAGAAACGCATTATAAAGATAATTTTTTATTCCTTTTGTGATAAAATGATCATCAATCAAATATATCTGAAATATATTCTTTGTCATTCAACTTTAGAGAAAGAGACCAAACCAATACTGCCAGCTGAACAACACTGTTCCCATTCTGGCAGTGTATTTTGATGGAGTTAGTGATCTCCGCCCTGACTTTCGTCTGTCTAGACGGTCATTCAGTTGTTTAATGACAGCCCTGGAGAAGAGTGTGACCGTGGTTGGGGCCCTGTGCTGGAGACACTCGTGTTCCTGTTCTGGTTAGCAAGTGCCACATCATATCGAGTTGTTGCCAGGGCTTTCGCCATCCCTCGCTCTACTGTACAGAGCCGTCCACAACGTCAGCAGGAGAATCCTTAGCATCACGAGAAAGCTCATCTCTCTTCCTTCGGCTGATGACCTACCTTCAGTAGGTGATGGATTTGCCAGGCTTGCTGGGTCTGCCATCTTCAATAAGGTGGTGGGCAGCATTGATGGATGTCATGTGCGCCTGAAGCCGCCAGTAGCTGACGCCCTTTGCTACTTAAACAGAAAATTATTCTATTCAATCCAATTTCAGGCAATCTGTGATCACACAGGCAAATGTGTTTATAGGGTTCCCTGGGTCTGTGCATGATGCCAGGGTGCTAAAACATAGCCCCATCTTCCACCAGAGGCTTTATCCTCCCCCTGGAAGTGGATGCTGTATGCTGTAGGCAGAAGTGAGAGACAGAACGGCAGCTATGTGTTATGCACCAGCACTTGTAGACCATCTGTATTTCAGAATCTAGTAAATTGGAACAAAGTTAAACAAATGATCTGTAAATAGAATTTGATGATATGTTACATAGAATTTGATTTGATATTGTTCATATTCTCTACATATTTTGTCTTAATCATACCTTCGGTAACAACAAAATGACAACACAAAAGTAATTTTATCTTCATATGTAGCTATTTACTTACGAATGTAAGTCACAAATTTCTTAATATATTTATTCATATGTATTAATTTGTAGAATTTCTTTATTAAAACTTCTCACTGTTTTTACTCACTATATCTCTTTTTTATTTTATTTTATCTCACTACTTATTGATTAATCTCTGCAGAATAGCCATCTCGCCATCTTGTAAGAACAATAATGGCTACTTTTCGTGGAGACTGAACCACCTGCTTCTCCGGTGCAAACTCAAGGGTGAAAAGATTGGTTAACAATGATTGATGCATCTGCAAGTATAAATAAGAGACAGAAGTGAAAATTATTCTGACGTGTATAATATAATTTTCATTTTTGTAATTCCATAGTCATATTCTATGCATCTCTCGTTTTAAAGAACCATTGTTAACAACATTAAAATTACTGTAATTTTAAAGATTCCATCTTCATATTAAATATAGTTAAGTAACATCTCGCCCAGAGCCAGTAAAACACAAATTTTTAGACAGTTCTTCACTAATTTACTGTATTAAGAATAGGTACCCAATTAGCACAAACGCCATATATCAGATATCAAGATAGTTTTTGATAACATTATCTTATAGATTAAAACACCACTTTTATATCTATTTAATCCTGTATGAATGAAATACAGTAAATATACTTACATTGATTCCTTGGCGGTTGCTGAATCCTCCATTTTAAAACACCTGCATAACGTCGAAAGGCCTAGCATACGGGATATCAGATAAATATCAGGATAGTTTTCAATAACATTTACCTAATAATTAAAAACAACACCTTTACTTCAACTTAATCTTGTACGAATGAAATAAATATACTTACAATTATTTCTGTGCGACCGTTAAATCCTGTATCACGTTGAGTGGTCTGAGCGTGTGTCTGAGAGCCAGACTCTTCTCGTTTTGGGGCACTTTAGGTCCTGCATAAACAAACAGATAGTTTACAACAGTGATTCACAGTTTCAGAGATTTATTCATAGAAATATTGTAGAGCCATATTCATGTTGCCATATTCAAATAAAGGTTTAAAAATAAAAATGTTAATTGCCACATTCAAATAAAGATTTGTTACATCCATAAAAATTCCAGGCTAAGTGTAACTAATTATTAAACAAGTATATGAAGAGTTCATTTGCAAAAACAGATAACTCCGTTTTTAGCAATTCTCAAAAATCATGTTTTTTTTTTTATTGTGCATTCCAATTAATCTCAGTCAAAATGCAGTTTGGGTTATTTTGACTAGGTTAAAAAATAACTCAGAAAAACAAATATGATAGCATAAAAACATGATTTTTGAAAATGTAAAAAAAAAAGGAGTTATCTGTTTTTGCAAATAAACTCTTCATATGCTCAGCTAATTCTCAGCCTCTTAAATGTATGCTTCTCATAATTAGTGAATATGCATGCAAACAGTCTTTTAATTAACAGAGTAGAATAATCATGGCTGATAGTAAGCCATGCAAATGTAAAAGAAAATCTTGCTCTCACCTTATACTTTTGTTTAAGGTTCTCCCATTTTTTCTTGGCCCAGGATACTCCCCTCCAAGCCATACTGGGAGATAGAATTGATTTGAATTGGAGCAGTACTTGGGCGACGACTGATGACGTTTCACAAGTCCACAAGAACACATATTGAGAAACATAGACATAATATACGTAGACGCCTCATGACATGCTGGAACGTAACCCAGCGTCGCCGCCATATTGCTTGGGTCTCCTCACTCTACGCTAGCACCGGAGTCAACGGAGAGCGAGCAATTTATGCCCGTATTTTGTGCAGTTTACTGTTGCAATAACCCGCGCAGATACCAGATCGCGTGGGATTACCTTTCACAAGAAATATTGAACAATAATTTTGGTTATTTTACCATTTATAATCTTACGTCATCGTAACTAACGTTACTTACGTGTAACATTATTACAGCAGGAACTGGTACTCTCTCTCATTATCTCTTGCTGTTTTTTTTCTGTTCTTCAGCTTTCAGAGGATGTGTTCTTACTCGGGGACATCATTTCATGCTTGTGTCATTAGTGGTCAGTGGCGCCTGCAGGTGTACGGCTGGACGCACTGTGCGTGCCATGAGCGCTCAGACCTGAGATTTGCCCCGCAATCATTTCAGCAGTAGATTATAACCGTATTTCTCACGACTGATTCAGCCGTGTCATTAATAATGAACGTATCACTCTTTTGCATGCCAAAGTCCATTTCTTCAGTTCAGGTTAGACTACCACAATTAATTTGTAGCCTATTTTACAAACGGGAATACAACGAAAGTCATGACAATGTTTTACATTCAAGCTACCCGTAAAATTTATAGTGAAAAGTTCTTTAAAATCATCTGGAATGCAATAAAGTCATTTTTACAGCTGTTTTTAAAGCATTTTGCTGCATGGATTAAAAATAGGCTAATGAATAATTCACATTTCATGCAGACAAAATTATGTTGCAGAAAACCCTTTAAATGTTAAGGAATTAAGAGCAGAGCAAAAAATATAATCGGGCCTGTTTTAAGCTTTTCTTTATTTTTATATTTTAGACGGTGATGAAAATGACTCGCCATCTCCTCATTAAACGTGCCTTTAGAGAGAAATGCATCTTTACGATTACATAATGAAAGAGTTTTTGTTTTCGATTTGAATTATTTCGTTTTAAAGTAGTAATTTAAAGCTTTCTATAGATATATTTATCATATTTGTGACTCAATTCGTTGAGTTTCGGTTCATCATTGTGAAGCGCTCCTGTTCAAGACGAGACGGCAAGCCATCCTCTGTTTTCCTATTTATTTTAATAAAAGCACGTTTTTTTTATATTGTGAATGCACACAAATAAAAGTAGACCCTTTACAGCTCCGAATGATGTATTACTCCTACATTTATGAGCAAACATTATGGCGTATTTTAAGTTGTTTCCACTATTATTTTAAGTTCTTTTCACTTGTGTGTGTGTGCGTGTGTGTGTGTGTGTGTGTGAGAGAGAGAGAGAAATAAATTCAAATGAACAAACTTGTTTCTTTATTAAAATATAAAATTCATTCATTTATCAATATGCCATATCCTACCATATGTCTTTGTTAAAGAGCATAATACAAAGTCTTTTAGCATGAAAACATGTATTTTTCAATGTGTGACAGCATCCTGTATCATAACTAAATCTCTGCCGTTTGTAACAAACCAAACCGTGTGAAAATCCGGTAAAAATTCGGGGAGTTATGATTATTGTAGTTGGTGATACACCTTCCTCAGTAGAAATGAATGCAGGGGGGGCGCATTGGAGACCCATCCAAGATGGCGGCCGCGCTGTACGTCAGCTCCAATAGGCAGCGCCAGTCTATGAGGCGTCTACGTATATTATGTCTATGTTGAGAAACGGCCCAGGACTTTTATTTTGGCGCGGTGATATGACGTCTTAAGTATGCGCCGCGCTCCTGCATCTGTTGGACACTCGACTGAAGAAAGGTTTGTGTTTAAAGCATCTCTAAACCCCGTTCAATCAACTCGAAAGTTTTACAAGCGATGGGAAATTAATTGTTTATTATTGCCTCAACATATTAATGTGCTATCTATATTAACGTAATGTTTGTGAGTGAAACCAGTGGTGAAACAATCACGTTTGATTACCAGCCACCGCTTTCCCAGATCGGTTTATCAGTTGATGTTGGATTAAAACTTCACGTTCCGTTGAGTTTGGAAACCTCTGTACACCGTAATCACCTGAAAATATCTTTTGAAATCATCCCGCGAACTCTCATTTTATTAGGCGTTTAATTAAAAAGAATAACATGAGTCAGCTCAGCCTAATAATTCAGTAGTGTTTTAGAATTGTTCAACAAACATATTGCACCAATTTTCTGACATTTAGGCACTTTAGAAAATGTGTTTTAATACACTACAGTAAAAAGTAGTGTGATCAGTAAGATTTTTATTGTTTTTTTTTTTTTTTTAAATAAGTATCTTCTGCTCACCAAGCCTGCGATTATTTAAAATAACTGATTTCTATTTGAATATATTTTAAAATGTAATTTATTTCTGTGATGCGCAGCTGTATTTTCAGCATCATTACTCCTGTCTTCAGTGTCACATGATCTTCAGAAATCTTTCTAATAGGTTGATTTGCTGCTCAAAAATAGTTTTATAATGTTTTATAACATTATACATGTCTTTGTTTTGGAAACCCCAGATGAGCAGAAGAGACTTATTTAAAAAAAACTTAATAAAAAAGAAAAAAAAAACACTTGCTGTTCAAAAACTTGACTGGTTTGTTAAACCTACCATTTAGCTTAATATAAGTCATTTTAAGAAAAATAACATTCTGTGCTAACAAATTGAATGTGGACATGGTTCTGTTCATAACAGTAGACCTGCTGGTGACGGGTAATAAAACGGGAAAAGGGAAGTGAAGGTGCAGTGCAAGAGAGAATCTTTCATTATGTTCAATGGCCCAGACTAAGGATTTAGACATTTATGTGATGGCCATACAAATAATAGGGTTGTCTGTGGTTTCAGAAGTGGTTGTGGATGTATAGGCTATATACAGGAAATAAGGGGCCAAAATTGCACCTTTTTGGGGTACAACAGCTTGTCACTGGAACAGTACCCTTTTGTTCCTTTTTTACCCCTATAGGTAGGCCTACATATTAGTAACTTAAGGGTAAGAATTACTATGCTAAGGTACAAATATGTACCCATTTGGGTAAAAAAATAGGTACAAAGATGTCCTTTTAAAGGATTAGTTCACTTTCAAATTAAAATTTCCTTATTTACTCACCCCCATGTCATCCAAGATGTTTATGTATTTCTTTCTTCAGTCGAAAAGAAATTAAGGTTTTTGATGAAAACATTCCAGGAGTTTTATCCATATACACTATATTGCCAAAAGTATTGGGTCACCCTCATCTAATGAACAGGTTTGACTACTTTAGTCATTTCCCATGAGTACAATGTTTAAGCATATAATGATATTCTTGGGAATTGTGTGCTTCTAATTTTATATCAACAGTTTGGACAGGACTGTTTTCTATTCTAACATGTCAATGTCTCTGTGTATAAGGCAAGGTTCAAAAAGAAATGATTGATTGAGTCAGTGTGGAAGAACTTGACTGGTCTGCAGAAAGCCAAGTCCTAATCCAAGCTGAACACTTCTGCTGTGACTTTAAATGCAGATCTTGAGCCAAAAACACATCACCAAACACCAATGACTTGTACATACACTATATGGACAAAAGTATTGGGACCCCCTTCTTTAGAACAGAAAAAGGCACTTCCAAAACTGTGGCAACAAAGATGGAAACACAATTTGTGTATTTAAAAACTGTATTTCCATCTGTTACAACCGTTTGGAAGTGTCTAAAATGACTGTGACTCCCATATGTACGAGTCATTGGTGTTTGGTGATGAGTTTTTGGCATCAAGATTTCTTCAACCAGAAATTTACTTTTTTGCAATGGTTAAATAAATGTTCAGCAATATCTTCAAGAGATTTTATAACTTTAGGAAAGTTTTTTTCTCTATATAGTGATGATATGGCAGGAACTAATAGGAAATTTAGTAAATTCTGTTATGTTAGCATGTGGAAATGTTTGTGTAGGTTTACAGTTAAAGGAACACTCCACTTTTTTTTGGAAATGGGCTCATTTTACAACTCCCCTAGAGTTAAATGGATTCATTTTTGAATCCATTCAGCCGATCTCCGGGTCTGGCGGGAGCACTTTTAGCTTAGCTTAGCATAAGGCAAGGTAAGTTTATTTATATAGCACATACACAGTGGTAATTCAAAGTGCTTTACACAAAAGGGTGTGAAGTAGTCATTAAAAATTAACAAATCACAGCTATTAAAAACAAGGAATTTAAAAATAATAATAATCACAACAATAAAAACAAGGAATTTGAAAGAACTATTCCACTACTTCACCCCCTGCTTACTTTGACCATCATAAACCAAACAAATAGAACTCGGAGGTCCTACATTCAACTGATTAACCAACACACGTGTCTTTCTTTGCCCACATTCTCTACCATCACAGCACTTACTTTAACCTTCTGTTTAAACTTTTAAAATGATATAGAAATTGATTTAAAATTAATTTAAAACAGTTAAGGATAGAAAATGATTATACATAAAATACAGTGCAATCCCTTTCAGACGTAGCACAGTGCTCATTCAACAAATGCACAGCTAAACAGATGAGTTTTGAGTCTGGATTTAAATGTGGCTAATGTTTTAGCACATCTGATCTCTTCTGGAAGCTGGTTCCAACTGCGGGCGGCATAATAGCTAAAAGCAGACTCCCCTTGCTTTGTGTAAACCCTTGGTATTTCTAAGTGACTCGATCTTAATGATCTGAGTGGTCTGTTAGGTTTATAATCAGTGACAGGGCTTTTGCGACCATTTTTTTTCCATACAGCGCGCGCTGCAGAGCCGCAGCACATTCAGTGTTGCCAACTAATTTTCAGAGAAAGTTGCTAAAGGAAGGTCAATTTGTTGCTAAATGTTGCTAAATAACGTTGTGATGTCATTGCGTGATGACGTCTTTGCGTAATCACGGCGGAAAATTTACTCATCAAATCTCAGCAAAAATATATATTTTATGTTAATTTAGATTTGTTTGTAAAATAATATGCATAATATAATATTAAAATACAAATAATTGTATTTTAAAATACATTGAATTATTGAACAGTTACACATTTTTGAATGATTACAATTTAAGTTTTTAGTAAACCAGTAATACTACTTCTCAACAATTATGCTTTAAGCAGTGTATTAGTAGTTAGTAGATTGTGCCCTATTTTTTTTTTTTTTTTTTTTTTTTTTACAGGCTTTTCTTGGAGTGTAGCATACTATGTTAATATGAAAGAATTTTCCGTATTGGTTTTTTACCTGCATTTTAAATTACGCATTGTGTTTTCGGGTTACAGGGTTACAATGGATAACGTTCTGGAAAATTACTAGTAGCCTATCTTTTCCATTTTTCTTACAGCATACTGATCAACAATCACAAGTACAAGCTACTAACAGTGTATCATAAATGAACAATTATTCAGTTGTTATTATTATTATTATTATTAAATTGAAGAATTGCAAATAGCAGCTAACTCTATTCACGTGATGTGTGTACTGCTAGGCATCTTTGGTTTTCTTTTCGAGTAATTAGGATGTAAAATGTGTCTTTTTATTGTCGGAGTCACCTTATTAAAAGTTGCCAAATAAATTTTAAAAATTGCTAAATTTGTTGCTAGGTGCTTTTGGAAGAAAAAGTTGCTAGGGTAGTCTGAAAAGTTGTTAAATTTAGCAACCAAATTGTTAAGTTGGCACATTGTAGCAGGAGTCAGATTACACTGATCACGCTTTCAGTGCGAGCGCTTCAGTAGAGCCTGGTTTATACTCGCCGCGTCAGCACGAACGCCAAGGTGCGCGCAACGGGAGGATTTGGTTTTCAAACTAAAGTAATAGACCGCTGCTTCTTTTTTTTATATTATTATTATTTGATTCCTCAGTGTTTGCTAAACATGCTGTAATTTATTAGTCGGTATATAATACAGCATGTAATGTGTCCTATGCCATGCCTCGTCTTATTCGTTTTTAATAAATGTTATGTAAGCTAGTTTGTCATTGTAACGTACTGTTTATTGTTGGTGTTCTTTTTAATTAAGAATAACAATGAATCCATCTTTTGTTTTAGTCTTAAAAAGTGAAAGGTGTATAGATATAAGCAAAACAGACAATTATCTTTTCTTGTAAAACGTGACAACTAGATCGCAAATTTGAAAGTGAAAAAAAGAACTGTTGTTCACAAAATTTAAATGACAAATAATACTGATGAAAAAGAACGGGTAGAATGTTTTACACTTTCGTTACCATATAACTATAAACTATGATAAAAGTTCATCAGCATGCATTGATTAATCAAATGTATCAAAAAAATAAAAAATAAATAAAAATTGCGACCAAATGATGTGCTCGTGAGACCAACTGAGAAAGTGTGAGGAAGAATGAGTCTAGAGGCCTGAGTGAGCAGATCTGCAATGTATTTAGGTCCTATGCCATTGAGTGATTTATAAACGAGTAAAAGTACTTTAAAATCAATCCTAAATGTAACTGGAAGCCAGTGTAAGGACCTGAGGACTGGTGTGATATGCTCAGATTTTCTGGTTCTAGTCAGAATCCTGGCAGCAGCGTTCTGGATGAGCTGCAGCAAAAATGGCGCTGAGCAATATCTCAATTCATAATTAATCTTTGTATATCATCCAGCCCTTGGAACTGTGTGTGTGTGTCATTTAGCTGCCGCCAAGTTGCTTTGTGCGACCCACCTTGTCCCACTTGTGACCCACAGTTTGAAAACCCCTGCTTTATGATACACAGACATTAATGTTTACATTGGTTAAATCGTACTCCTTGCTTGTAAAGTAGGCTCTTGATCTTGTTGAAAGTCGCTCGTTTCCTCGCCAGCTCTATGCTGAAGTCCTCGTACATCTTGATCTTGTGGCCTTTGAAGGAAATGTCAAAGGCCCAGCTCATGACCGTTTCCTTAATGATGTATCGGTGATATCTGATGATCAGTGATGGTTCGTCTGCGCGAGGTTTAGGCCGGAGACTGTGGTGGGCGTGATCCAGCTCGGGTGGTTCTGCTAGGCAGTCGCCAAGAAGTTCAGAAAGCAGGTTAGTCATGTACTCCCTAGTGTTCTTTCCTTCAGTGCTCTCCGGTAAACCTACAATTCGAATATTTTGGCGCCTCATGCGAAATATAAGATCTTCTATGTTCATTTTAAGAGCTGTGTTTTCTTTTTCCATGCTTGACAATTTTGACTTGAGAGCGTTTACATCGTGCTCGAGCTGAGTTATTCGGTCGCTGTGGTCTGAAAGCCCCGCTTCCATCTCGCTGATCGTAGCTGCCTGTTTTGTTAGGGTCGCACCAAACGAATCAGTTGAAGACCGCATTGGTTCCAGAGAGCTATTAAGAAGTGCAACAAAATTCCCCAGTCATGTCTTTTCTGAATTTTTCAAGCTCTTTAACAAGAGATTCGCTCGTAAGCTGCGAAGAGAGGATGCGGGTTTGTTATCTGCCATTTTGCTGCTTTCTTGACAGGCCTGAGCATGTTGAGTTTGCGTCTGTTGTTTGCCACCTGTTCTCGTAGACTTGCTCATTTTAATTAAAAATTCCGAAGGCATGGGTTTTCAAAAATAGAAAGATAGATGTAACGACTTTGATGTGCTGATAAAATAAGGTGTATTCTGAAAAAATTACATGTAATGAATGAATGCATCTCACCTCCGCATTACCAAACCAGAAGTCCTCCCAAGGTTTTCGACTCAGTTTCTGTCACCTATGGTGAAAACAAAAATGGGTTTATAAAGCAATAAAAAATTAACTTTTCAGGCACATTTAGAACAAGAATAATTTGATGACATGTTTAAGGATCATAGTGTAGCCCAAAAATGCTCATTAATGGTCCATTTAAATCTCTATACTTTGATACTATCCTTCAAAACACTAGCTTTTACCCATTTGTCAGCAAGAACTTTGTAATCAATTAAAATAGCCTAATAAAATGAAGTATGATCTCTTTTTTTGTAAATATATCACTTTGGTCAATTTCATCTGTTGCAGACACTAAAATTTGACATCTGGTCTTTGACCTTATAAAAACAAACTCAATAAGTGATATATTTTTGCCTCCCACTGCAGTTCAGCAATAAATGCTGGAAGATTCCCATCAGTTCAGAAGTGAAGACGAGCGTCAGAGCATCAGAACGAGCTGAAATCTGATCAAAGACTGAGTTTATTAAAGAGAACAGAGAGAAGATGAAAGATCCAGAGCCCTGCAGAATCAAACACACTGAAGATACTGAACAACAAACAGGTTGGTGTTTATTCTTCATTCATGATGCTGAAGAACATTCATGTTAGAAAGATTCAAGCACTTCATCACATTTAGATAAAGAGTTAAATTATGAAACATACTAAATATGTTGGATACAACATTGTGTTTTTTTTTTTTTTTTAAAGCAATAAGCAACATATGAAGTAAATGGACTTTCCAGACTGTCAGGGTTGTAAGAATAATTTAAAGGGATAGTTCACCCAAAAATGAAAATTTTGTCATCATTTACTCACCCTCAGGTTGCACCAAACCTGTATAAATTTATTTATTCTGCTGAACACTAAGGAAGATATTTGGAAGCTAAACAGATAACGCCCCTCCATTGACTACCATAGTATTTATTTTTCATACAATTTTTCCTGCTGTGGAAGTAAATGGGGGGCGAGATCTGTTTGGTCCCTTTAACTTAACATTAGATGATTGATTGTACTCACTACAACAAAATTTAATTTACATTTATTAATTTAGCAGACGCTTTTATCCAAAGCGACTTACAATTGTGGAATACAATAAGCGATACATTATAAAGAGGCAAACAGACACATGAAGTGCTTGTAATACAAAGTTCCAGGCATTGTTCCGAGCAAATGCTAGCTAGACAGGGAGAGGATAAAGAAAAAGAGCAAAGTTAAGGAAAGAGAGCAGAGTTAAGGAAAGAGAGTAAAGTTGTTTTGTTTTTTAAGATGAAGTCAAGTGATGACGGAAGAGATGAGTTTTCAAGCGTCGCTTGAAAATTGTCAGGGATTCAGCACTCCGGATAGGGGTGGGAAGATCATTCCACCAGCCAAGAACGGTGAATGAAAACATTCTGGAAAGTGATTTTGTGCCTCTCTGTGATGGCACCACGAGGCGTCATTCACTCGCAGATCTCAGAGTTCTGGAGGGGATGTAGATTGTCATAAGTGAGTGGAAGTAGGAGGGTGCTGAGCCAGTGGCTGTTCTATATGCAAGTATCAGTGTCTTGAACTTGATGCAAGCTGCAACCGGGAGCCAGTGAACGGAGATAAAGAGAGGTGTGACATGGGCTCTTTTGGGTTCGCTGAAGACAAGTTGTGCCGCTGCATTCTGAATCATCTGTAAAGGTTTGATTGCGCATGATGGAAGTCCAGCTAGAAGAGCATTGCAGTAGTCCAGTCTAGAAATGACAAGGGCCTGGACAAGAAGTTGTGCAGCATGCTGTGTAAGGAAGGGCCTGATCTTTCTTATGCTGTGCAGTGCAAACCTGCAAGATCGAGCAGTCTTTGAAAGTCAGCTGGTCATCGAAAATTACACCAAGATTTCTGACTGAAATTGATGAACCTATCTGGATGGTAAAAGCATACTGTAGAGTTGGGGTGGCAGGGAAGACCAGAAGCTTAGTCTTTGCCAGGTTGAGCAGTAGGTGATCTTCTTTCATCCATGCAGAGATGTCCGCCAGGCAGCCTGAGATCCGTGCAGCTACCGTTGGATCATCTGGTCGAAATGAGAGATAGAGCTGTGTGTCATCAGCGTAGCAGTGGTAGGAGAATCCATGTGCCTGTATGATGGGACCCAGCGATGTAGTGTATGTGGAGAAGAGGAGGGGTCCAAGAACTGATCCTTGAGGAACCCCAGTGACCAGTTGATGTGCTTTGGATACCTCCCCTCCCCAGGGCACCTTGAAAGACCTACCATTGAGAGAGGATTCAAACCAGCGAAGTGGAATCCCTGTGATGCCTAGTGATGAGAGGGTGGATAGGAGGATCGGATGATTAACAGTGTCAAAAGCAGCAGATAGATCCAACAGAATGAGAACTGGTGACTTGGAATCAACTTTGGCAATCCGCAAGGTTTCAGTGACTGAGAGTAGCACAGTCTCAGTTGAATGTCCACATCTGAAACCTGATAGCTTAGCATCCAGTTATTCTTTGACAGAAATGAGGATAACTGGTTGAAAACAACTCATTTAAGCGTTTTCACTATGAATGGAAGGAGAGAGACAGGCCTGTAGCTATCTGTAAGTGAAGTGTTTAATGTGGGGTTACCAGAGCCTAAAGTCAAAAGCAGAGGAGCAAGCTGAATGTTTTGAAGAGATTGCGTGTGTCAGATGCGCTGTTGATCTTGTTGTGGAAGTATGAAGCCTTGGCAGTGTGGACTTCAGCAGAGAAAGATGAAAGCAGGAGACTGATAGATACTCAGGTCTGACGGATCTTTTGATTTGTGCCATTTTCTCTCAGCTGCCCTGTGTTTGGAGCAATGTTCACGAACAACATCAGATAACCAGGGTTTAGAAGGGGCAGCACGAGCTGGCCTGGAGGAGAGAGAACATACAGTATATTGTCTAAACAAGAAGTTAAAGTGGAGCACAAAGTGTCAGTTGCAGTGTTCACATCCAGAGATGAGAAATGGGTAGGTGAGGGAAGAGAGGAGGACACTACAGAGGAAAGATGTGAGGGTGAAAGGGAACGAAGGTTTCGTCTAAAGGTAACTGGTAGAGGTGTTGGTGGCTCGGAGGTAGCAAGATGTAGGTTAAATGTAATCAAGTAGTGGTCAGAGGTGTGTAGGTGTTTTACCAAAATGTTGTCTGCAACACAGCTGCGTGTGTAAATTATGTCCAGTTGGCTGCCAGATTTGTGAGTGCTTGTGGTGTTAAGGCGTTTTAAGTCAAATGATGCCAGGAGTGAATGGAAATTTGCAGCATAAGGTTTGTTCAAATGAATATTGAAGTCACCAAAGACTATAAGTGGACTATCATTCTCAGGGAATGAGGACAACAGGTCATCCAGCTCTTCTAGGAAGGTGCCCAATTGGCCAGGAGGGCGATAAATGATTACAACATCGAGTTTTACCGGAGCTGTTACAGTAATAGCATGAGATTCCAATGAATAATAATTGCATAGGGGAGTGTAGGTTGAGTATTTCCATTTGTTGGAAATGAGAAGACCAGTACCTCCACCCCTCCTAACCTGACGGGGGGTGTGGGAGGAGGAGTTGTTGTTAGAAAGAGCAGCAGGATTTGCTGAGTCTTCTGGACGAATCCAGGTCTCAGTCAAGCCCAAGATGCTGAGTGCAGTTTGGGAAGCAATAGCGGGAATAAGATCTGCTTTGTTGACAGCAGACTGACAGTTCCAGAGGCCCATAAAGAAAGAGAGGGGCAAAGAAGAAGAGGTGCAGATAGAACGCAGGTGAGCAAGATTGCGTTGCCGTCTGCGTGTTGATGTAAGAGCGTTGTTGCGAGACAACTGGAATGTATTGGAAAACACATGATAGAAGTGATAGAAGGAGAACAGAAAGGGGAAATAAATAAATTAAAATAGGTAAGTGCGTTGCTGGTTTCGTTGCTCAGTTAAAGACGTGCAGGAAAAAGTCACTGGTCTTTACACTCGTAGGTCTTCACATGAGGAGGCTGAACGCTTCCGAACGAAGCTCAACTTAAATACACAGCAATCTACGAGTGGAAACAGCTGTCCACGCCTTTCTAATAATCACAGCAAAGCCTATAGCACGCGAATGGCTTCAAATTGAAACTAAGTGCGGTTCAGTTTGCCAGAGCTTAATCGCAATTTAACAGGTAACAAACAGGCTTTTTGTCATTTGTAATTACAGCCAACGGCAACAACAAGCAAGCACAATTAGCCCAAACGTTTCCAATAAAACAAGCAGTAAATGTATCACTTCTCACAACTAGCAGATATTTACTCTAACAGACAGAAAAATTGTATTAAGCATAAACACTTACGAGCTCTTGCCGTCTCTGCAGTCAGTACGCTTATCCTTTTTTATATAATTTGTGCCTAAAATCTTTTTGAAAACAATAACTGATATGTCAATGTACCTCATTCATGCTATTAATTCATAAAAGCACACCAGAATGATTATAATGTTTCACAGCAGCTGTCTTGTTTCTGCTATTACATCAGGACTCACTTTCATATTTCGCTCATTTAATTATGGTTTATTTAAAGTGATTTTTTTATTTTATTTCAGAGCTGATGGAAGAGAGCGAGCAGAGTGAAGTGGAGGAGGAGCATCATGTCAAACCTGGAGAAAAACCTTTGGATCACTCAAAGACTAAAAAGACATTTTTAAAGAAAATAAAAGCCAATAAATCTATCACCTGCACTCAGTGTGGAAAGAGCTTCCCATGCAAATCCATTCTTGAGCGTCACATGAGAGTTCATACTGGAGAGAAACCGTTCACTTGTGATCAGTGTGGAAATCAGTTCAAAGAAAAAGGACAACTTAACAAACACATGAAAATTCACACTGGAGAAAAGCCATTTACATGTGATCAGTGCGGGAAGAGTTTCACATACAAACAAAGTCTTGGGCGTCACATGAGAGTTCACACTGGAGAGAAACCGTTCACGTGTGACCAATGTAGAAAGAGCTTTACGCGACCAGCACATCTTAGAAAACACATGAGGATCCACACCGGAGAAAAGCCACACATGTGTGATCAATGTGGGAAGAGTTTCAGAAGCAAATATAATCTTAATATTCACATGAGGACCCACACTGAAGTGAAGCCGTTCACATGTGATCAGTGTGAGAAGAGTTTCAGAAGCAAACATAATCTTAATATTCACATGATGACCCACACTGGAGTGAAGCCGTTTGTGTGCAATCAGTGTGGAAAGAGATTCTCACACAAAGTTAGTCTTGAGGGTCACATGAGTGTTCATACTGGAGTGAAGCTGTTCATGTGTGACCAATGTGGAAAGAGCTTCACGCAATCAGCACACCTTAAACAACACAAGAAAGTTCACATTGGAGAAAAGCCACACAGGTGTGAACAGTGTGGGAAGAGTTTCACATACAAAGATTATCTTAAAGAACATATGAGGATCCACACCGGAGAGAAGCCGTTCACGTGTGATCAGTGCGGGAAGAGTTTCACACAATCAGCAAGCCTTAAAGTACACATGAGGATCCACACCGGAGAGAAGCCGTTCAAGTGTGATCAATGCGGCAAGACATTTAGTCGGTTATCAAACCTGAAGAAACACCTGACCGTTCATACAAAGGAGAAGCCACATTCATGTTCTGAATGTGGAAAGAGTTTTTCACAGATTCAAAGTTTACATAAACATCAGAAAACTCACACTGGTGTGAGAGAGTACTTGTGCATTGAGTGTGGGAAGACTTTTACTTCAGCGAGACAGTTAAAACTGCACCAGAGAGTTCACACTGGAGAGAAGCTGCACACGTGTTCACACTGTGACAAGACATTCAGTCAGTCAGGATCTCTGAAAGCACATGAGAAGATCCACACTGGAGAGAAACCTTATAAGTGTTCAGACTGTGACAAGACATTCAGTCGGTCAGGATCTCTGAAAGCACATGAGAAGATCCACACTGGAGAGAAACCTTATAAGTGTTCAGACTGTGACAAGACATTCAGTCGGTCAGGATCTCTGAAAGCACATGAGAAGATCCACACTGGAGAGAAGCCGCACACGTGTGATCAGTGCGGAAAGAGTTTCTCTTCTAAAAGTCACCTGAAGATACACATGAAGATCCATTCAGTGGAGAAATCACACAGCGATGTTCACAAGTCTTTATTTGCTGAAGTCTTGAGTGATTTAATGGCTTGCTAAAGTCTCATTAAAAATCCTCATGAATTGAACTAATTACGAAGCTCGATATACATGATCTTCTATGATATGCTTTGTAAGGTTAATGTACATCCAGCCTGTTACTTAGATTTTTATCCATTACATTATACATAACAGTTGATCTGTAATGCAATTCTACAATAAGAGGTCTACCTGATCTACCATGACACATAAGGAAATGTGACAGATATTACAAAACCATATAAATAAAGTCTTTCTTTATGATACAATTCAGGGGTATTCAATTAAAGTTCCAGGCGGTCCGGTCTCTTCCCTGCGGAGGTCTGGACTAAAATAAATTATTCTTCTACAGAATTGGTCCAAAGCCAGAGTTGGAAACGTCTTGAAAAAATTAATTTTTCCAAAAAAAATTATATGTATGCATATTGTATAATATCCAAGGTACACATTTCTAGTAATTGTGCAGTTAATTATCATATTGTATTTTCAGAAAGTTTTGCAATATTTGTCCTCTCCAAATTATATTACTGAAATAATTTAATTAGAAGGGTTATATTGACCTTGTTATATTGATTGATTGATACTTCTACATTGTAAATATATATTTTTCAGAGGTAAATCAATAATTATATTTTTAACAATTTCAAGTGTAATATATGACATTTGTTGTATTTTGAATCCAATTTTTCTTTGTAAAAGGCAAAAAGTTGATCATATTGATTTCAAAGTTAAGGATTCATTAGTTAGAATCAGAGGTTGCGTTAGACTTCAACATTTAAAATCCGTCATAATCTACTATTACCCGTCATTTTAATTTTGATATTTTAGTTATAATAACACATTTAATTGCTTCTATTTTTGTTTTCATTTTCATTTTTAATAATGAACCTATAGGACAAGCATATGGGTTTATGGATTTTTATTTATGATGAGAACAGATGAACTGACTGTGCGTCATTTTTCATGTTAATATAGAAATAGCAAAAGAAAAGAAATGCAAGTAATTAAGGATTCTCTGTTTGAACAGCTTGTGTGCAATGGCATTTTACCAGAAGTTGATGAACAACCTGCAGTGACGACAAATGCCGTGCTGAAGAGGTTGCTTCTGGTGTAAATACCACTGATAGTGCGAACTTTGATCCGGCCTTATCCATTAGTTTAAAAGAATTAAACCTTGAAGTTAAAAAGCAGGAGAATGAAAATTTACGTTTAAAACTCAAGAGTGGTAGAGGCAGAAACGGATAGAGAGGTTAAACTTTAGCATTACGGTCGGGGGAGATGAGCAGGAAACCCATTCCCGCTCTGCGCTCCAGACCTCCCTCTGTTTCTTCCCCCGCGTCTTCTCCTCCTGCACCCGTAATCTCACATGTAAGGGATGCTCAGGAATTTGATGTCAGTAAATACATCAAGCTTGTGCCTCCCTTTCGCGAGTCTGAGGTTGATGCATACTTTGTTGCTTTAGAGCGCGTCGCAGGTAAGCTTAAATGGCCGAAAGATATGTGGGCGTTATTACTGCAATGTAGTTTGGCAGGTAAAGCTCGAGATTTGTGCGTCGTTACCAATTGAGCAGTCTCTCGATTATGAAGTCCTTAAAGCCGCTGTTCTCAGAGAATGAACTGGTCCCTGAGGCATATCACCAAAAGTTTCGAGTGCATGCAAAGTCAGAGAGACAGACGCATGTGGAATTTGCTAGAGAGAGAAAAGAGTAATGTTTGAAAAATGGTGTCTCTCCGGTAGGGCTGGGCGATATGAGCAAAAATTCATATCGAGGTATTTTTTGGCTAATGTACGGTATACGGTATATATCTTGGTATTTTGTATTTGGATTAAACAAATAAAGTGAATGTAAGTATGTAGGCATTTATTATGTGCAAAAAGGGTTAAAATCACATTACATTCTAACATTGTAACATTGCGATCTAAAAACAAAAATAATGCTTTTAAAGCAGAAGTTAAATTTACTAAACTAAAAATGAAAATAAAAAAAAGCACAGACTGAGTAAAAAGGCTATTTTGATTACCCCATTACACTTTACAGTTAGTGCTATCATACAAATACACTTACTTGTAGGTTTAAAATTCTACATGTCACATTTATTGTCCAACTACAAATATTTCAGCAAAATGTATATTTTAGTCAGAGTTATTGCGCGAGTTCTAAATGAAGTCTGTGAAGTTTAGCGGAGAATCGCAAAGCAAAAGCTCACGCACTTCTGACAGCAAGATGGAAATATTTCCATGGCTTTCTAACATTTACAGAATATACCTGTGAAATGTAAGTTATGCATTAAGGAAAACAGCACGTCTCAAACACATTAAACAACGCGTCTCTGTCAGCGGCACACGCAGCCTTTCTGTCAGAGCCGCTTTAAACTCAAACTATAGGCTATTATATCGTACGATTTTTATTAAAGCCCTTCATATAAAGCTTGTCACATGTTTAGAACTAATTGTATTAGGTACTTTCTCCGCAACAGTTCAGTCTCTGTCCTCCCTAGAATATTTTCAGATGCGCTCGTATCAAACTACTGTATATCGATATTAACGGTATTGCTTCATATCGTATCGCTTATAAAGAATATATTGATATATCGTACAAACTCGATATACCGCCCAGCCCTACTCTCCAGTAAAACCACTACTTCTGAGCAGTTGCAAGAGTTGATCTTACTGGACGATTTTAAAACCTGTCTTTCCAAGGGTGTCGTCATTCATTTAAATGAGCAAAAAGTAAATATTTGTGGTTGGACAAATTTGTTTTGACGCACCATAATGTGTTTCTGTCTGGCCGATCGTCAAATATTCCGCTTGCTAATAAAAATACGATACGAGATTTGCCACGTGTATCTCCGTATATGTCAAAAAGTAATGGAAATAGGGACAACAAGTCTGCCTCTTCAGGTGGAAGAGACCAACGTTCCTGCTTTTACTGCCTTGACCAAGGTCATCTGATTGCTGAGTGTCAAGCTTGGAAAAAGAAAAATGCTGAGGCTAAAACTAAAAAGACTGCATTGTTGCAAACTATATCTGTAACGGCTTTCCAGTAAGGTAATATAAGTGAGCAAATTCTAGGACACGTACAGACAAAGTCCATGCAAGCGGAAATAGATGCAAACAAATGTCTTTCTTTATTTATGTTTGAATGACGAATGTCTCAAAACAACTTGCTGGGAGTGTTTCTTGTTCACCAATATGTACAATCAAAGTACATACCTTGAAGACACAGCTTAAGATTATAGTCCCTCTTGCACGCTACTCTATCGTGTGGTCAAAAACTGTGTGCTTCCCAATTACCAACACACACACACACACACCTGGTTCTTACACCGGTGCTACAATTATACCATGCCACCCAGTGGCCAAGTAAAACTTTACAATGAATGGCTCCAACAATATCTGTAATTAAGGATGAGTCCATGCAACCTTTTCTCCTTTCTGGCAATGTTTACTTTTCTGACACTCAGCATCAGCCTGTTGTGATTTTGCGGGACACTGGCTCAGCACAGTCCTTTGTCCTAAAAGAATTACTGCACTTCTCGCAAGGTTTGTACACTGGCATGGATGTTTTAATTTGTGGTATTGAGAGGGGGTGTGATAGTGTTCCTCTCCATCAGGTACACTTAAAATCTGATCTTGAGAATGGATTAGTTCATCTCAGTGTGCGGGAGCAGTTGCCGTTTGAAGGGGTGGGTCTCCTATTGTAGGGAATGACGGTAAAGCTGATGATATTTCTAGTCTTTCCCAAGAATTTCCGTCTACACTTCCTGTGTGTGCAGTGACCCGAGCACAGTCCAAAAAGTTTCAAGACGTTGTAAATCTTACTGACTCATTCTTACAAGTGTCCTCTGAACCACTCAAATGTGAGTTAATGGTAGGGGTTGATGTAAATAACCCACATGAGACTCTTGGTGTTGACCGAGATCAGTTAATTGCTGCACAAACGGCAGACCCATCTCTTACTCTGTTTTGATGCTGCCCTTGACTGTAAGAAGGTGCCTAAAGCTAGAATTGCCTACTACTGTGATAACAGGGTGTTAATGAGGAAACGGAAGCCAGAGGATTATGATAGTAGTTCATCAAGTTGTCCTTTCTGCTGCTTATCGTCCACAAGTGCTTAAACTTAAACGGCACTCCAGCCGTCTCCATGATGGTCTGCCTGAGAGACACCCACTGGAGCTGAGAAAGATGGAGTGGGTAAGATTTGCTTGTTACCAAAACAAATAAATACACACTAAAATTAAAACCAAATTTCAGAAAAGCATAAAACCTCTTCACTTTTTATAATAACAGTAATAAGAGTATGGTTCATTTTAGGGATGCATTAATCCGATACTCAGGATCGGTATCGGCTCCGATACAGTCATTTTCTGCGGATCGGGTATCGGTCAGACGACACCGATCCAAATCCGATATTGTGCATATACTATTCTGTGTTATTGTTGAGCCCCACGAAAGGCACAAAAACATTATAAAGCACCATAAACTTTTTGTGCACTACATTTCAAGTTTCTGAAGCTGTTCCATAGTTTAATCTGAGGTGCAGATGAATATTTAAGTCGTTAAATTCAAGTTCAGGTAAGCTCCTCTCTCTGCTGCGCCTGTCTGTCATCCTCCATTCAGCATCAAACTGCGTGTTCGGTTACTACAGTCAAACTCTCTCCGAGAGTGCACAGTAACTGAGGTTTAAAACTGTTCAAATAAAAGGCTTAATAAACTAACGCACAGATTTAATACACTACGCATCAATATATTTTCCCTTTGTACTTTAAACTTTTCTGTGCGGACTCGGAGGGCTGCGCGCTGTGACTCCGTGTTGCTTTAAGCGCATCATTCTGCGCTCGGGATGCGCATAAGGGCTTTGTGCCGCTCTGTATTGCAGCCTTTCGTTTTAAAACACTTTTGCGCAATGAACGATTATTAATAGTCTTTCTTGTTCTGTCCTATCTATCATATGTTGCTGCCTTCATTACTGTGCTATAGATTTAAAAGAAATGTCTTTTAATTGTATAGTATATATTTATATATATGCATTTGATTGTTTTTTCATGAATGTATTTTACAACAATACAAAGAGCAATGTGTACCATTTTACCAGATCTAGTCCTACACTTATTCACTTTTATTTGTAAATAAAAATATTTCACTAGGTTTTATAAAATTATTGTGCACCCATGATTTTTCTAGAGTATCTTTTGCTGCTAAATTATCCACTAACCTAGTTTATAATAGTATTTATGTAATAGATTATGATTATATATAGTTTTCATTTGTTATTTTTCATTAAAATGAATCTATATGTAGTAGATTATGTTTAACACACAAAAGAGTGACGATCAGGTCAACACAGAGAAGTATAGAAATTCTACATCGATTTAAAAAAAAACTGTGCTGATATCGGATTGGATCGGTATCGGCAGATACTCAGAATTTTTGGTATCGGATCGGTTCTGAAAAAATTATATCGTTGCATCCCTAGTTCATTTATTATTACATTGACATTACCAACATGGTAATGCAACGCATCGTCATTTGGATTACTTTTGGTACTGCTTTTGGCATTTTTGCTATAAATAAATGATTGTGATTGCACTCATCTGTCTATTATATGAACAGAAATAGTTATGGTTAGGTTTAGAGGTAGGAGTGGGATTAGCGACTACAAAAAAATATTTTTACTAAGATTTCCCTGCATGTTTCGGTCAATTATGTTTTATATCCTTTTATATTCGCTACAAAATGGGTAGGTTTAGGTTTAGGGGTAGGTTAAGGGGTCGCTTATTGATAAAATGATAAAAATGCATATTCGCTATAAAATGGGAATCGTATTTACTATTCCTCCCAGCTTAATTTCACTATGAGTATATAAGGAACAAGATACTTTCACGTCTGTAAAATGCTATTGTGACATTTTCAGTTTCATCTTTGCATTTGGGAAAGTGTTTGGACATTGATAATTTTCTCTTTCACTCTACAGTATGTAATGTTTTCCACACTGTAAAAAATGGCCGTGATTTTTAACGGTAAAAAATTGTGAAAAAGCTACGGTAAAAACCTGTTAAATGGTTAATGGTAAGTTCCCCTAATATATACGGTAAAAAACTGTAATAGACATTTCAGACAATTTTACGGTGAAATACCGCTTTTGAAAGTGAAAAAGAATGTAAAATTTACAGGGAAAAACCGTAAATTGACGTTCCCAGAATTCCCTGTGTTGCATTTCAAATTTTGTTTGAATTTGATATTTTTTCTTTGAAATAACTAGGTTTCTTCTTATTTTTTTCTTATCAGTTATGTTTATTATGGTTGTATGTTACATCTAATGTTGTTAAATGAATGTTTATTGCATATTTCAGTTTAATGAGTCTCACCATGATGGTGTTTAGTGTTTGTGTGAATAACACTGTGTACCTTCTATATATGTTGTTATTTAAAAGCTGTTTGTGATGGGCTTTGGTTCATCGTGTGACTTTCTCATCACCACCTGCATTTGGTGGTTATCAGTGTATGTCAAAGGTACAAAACAGATTTCAGTATTTCAATAGGTTGATATATTAACATTATATCAGTTTACGGTTTTTAACTGAAATTACGGTATTTAACTGTAAATTTAAGTTAAAACCGTAAAACCTAAAACGTTGTGTGGGATTACAAATTTATTAAAATGTTTAATTTAGATTCAAATGTAATAGTGTACCAACTGAAGAAGTTATATACATTGTATTTAGCATTTATGGTGAAGATGATGACATCAGATTAACGATTCTGTTAAACAAAGTTTGTAGCAAAAGGTTCCTGCCAGTTCCTGTTCACTCCATTGTAAGTTAAATGAGTCAGGTCCCTGAGACCCGAATCTTTTGTTCTGCAAATGGCTTTCGGAGCCTGGCCAGACGATGAATCGTTAGACTGATTGGATTATCATCTTCACTCAAGTGTTATGCGGATTGAGTCTGTCTTTCTCTTTGAGCAAGCCATATAACCGGCCAAACTGGTTTTCTATCAAATCCTCTCTCATTTGCATGCTTTGTTTAAAGTTGTCACCCAGGTGCTTTGTTTCAATTCCTAAGCACTGCCCCCTAAATGTATATACACTACAATGTATCACTGCTTTAGTTAGACTTGGATGACTACAGCGACCCAGCGAGTTCTCTTCCAAATAAAGAGGAACTTCTGTATGAAAAATATCCCAACGTCTCCTGGTCTCTGCTTGGTAGAAGATAAAAGTTCACAACAGTTGCTACCGTAGATTTTACGGTATAACTCTGGCAACTACAGCTGCCGGTTTTTTACCGTAAATTTTATGTAATTTTTTTTACAGTGCAGGAAACATTGCTTTTCCAGCTCATTCAGTGCCCTGGAATATCTGGGAACTTTATCTTGTATTAATCAGTGTGCCTGATCTACATTTACATTTACATTTAATCATTTTGCAGACGCTTTTATCCAAAGCAACTTACAATTGGGGAATACATCAAGCAATTCATCTTAAAGAGGCAAATAGACACAGGAAGTGCTCATAATACCAAGTTGCAGGCATTTGTTCAAATAAGTACAAGCTAGACAGGGAAATAATAAAGTAAAGAGAAGACAAAGTTTTTTTTATTTTTTTAAGGATGAGTTGAGAATTTAAAGTGGCAGATGCGCATACGCTTAGAACAAACATTATCGTCCGCTGGTGTGGACGCTAATATATTTATCTTTATAGTTATCGTTCTTGGTGTGAATGGGACTTAAGAGAAGCAGAATGTTGCGGAATCAGTCATAGTGAGGCTGAAGATTTTGTGTGTAATTCAGTGAGAGACTCAGGAATGATCAGAGATGCAAGTCGGTTTACAAGCTTATTGCACAACACAAAAAATTCATAATGCTGTGTAAATCTGTTGTGTTACTTGAATGAGTCTGTAACCAGTGTTGGGCATGTTACTTAAAAAAAAGTAATTAGTTATAGTTACTAGGTCACTATGAATTGGGTCGTGACGACATTAGGGGATTTACTTGGGAGTCCCAATCATCTCCGACTTTAAGAGAAAACGCCAATGAAATTTGGCTAGTGGATTTTGCATACCTGAGCCCCAGGTAAGTTCTAGGGTATGCAGCTCAGGTTTTCGGCCGAAGGGGATAATGTCATTGACAGCCGTTGAACCGTCCCAGGGGCAACTCCCTTAGCTGGGTAGAGCTGGTACTTAGTACTCGCCTTTTGTGCTTGGCTTGCACTCCCCTCAGCATGGTGGCGTGGGTATTCCATTCCCCATAGCGACCCCTAGAGGACGCAGTTCGAAGTTCCCTCGAAAGGGAATGTCTCAGGTTACGTATGTAACCATGGTTCCTCGAGTAGGGAACAAGACACTGCATCCTCTAGGCTTGGTGCCATGCTTCGGACGCAAGCTTCAGACGAAGAAGTGAATGACGTATATTCCCGGCGCCCCTTTATACTGTGGTTGCCCCGGTAGTGACATCATAGGCTCGCGCCGGCCAACACGTGGTGTTTTTGTATATATGCTTCAGACACGGGTCACGCTGACGGCGTTCCCCATAGCGACCCCTAGAGGATGCAGTGTCTCGTTCCCTGCTCAGGGAACCATGGTTACATACTGTACGTGACCTGAGACGTTCTCATGTCTGTGTGACAAGTAGACAGTACCACTAAGTTTTCTACTTTTCAGGATGAGGTTCACGCAAACCGAGATGGCAAGCGCATTTTGTTTGTTGTCTTTGTTACAAAATAAATACTGCTTGTACCTAATGGCACTAGAATACGTATGCCTATATATATATATAATTTTTTTTTTTTTTATGTTTTGAGTAGTATTGAATTTAAACGATTTTAAGTGAGGGAAAATAAAATATGTTTACAGTGTTTATAATGTTTAAGTTTCTTAACGTTTGTTTTGTTTATCAGTATTTACATTATTTCTGAAAGTAATAGTAAAATGTGTCTTAAACACCGATGCAACCTGTGTTTTTTCCTGACCTGATGCAACTTTCCAGAAAATATGGTAAATTAGGCTGTATTATTAAAGAAGTAATATAAAATGAAGACCATTTAAAACAATCAATAAATAAAACAATCATGTTATGTTCATTATACTCCCACCCACAATAACTTTAACCTTAAAATCTGTTGTTATTATGAGGGTGTCCTTGACAAATCTTGTCTGCAAGCGGTGCCTGGTTCCAAAATGTTGGAAAACCCCTGTGCTAGTGGACAGGCATCCATATACAGCAGATATTCTGCTGTGATCTTACCAGTACATCTTTAAATAAACATAAAATACCAAGTTAAAAAATATTTGTTAACTTGGCATTTTCAAATAAGTATTGGCTGTGTTATATTAAAAGGACTATGTATTATTGTTTTTTTTAAAGTATTTAAATAGACAGGGGACTTTTGTTCCGGAAATGCAGTTTATCTGAGATCATTCAGTGTAACAGCAATAAGAAGTTATTCTGAAATCATATAAAAAAAACTGATAGTCATTCGCAAGTCTGTGACATCAATAAATGTCCCCTAGAAGACCGTGTGGTGCTGCAGAAAAGTGAGTTTATTGCTCTTAAATACTTGATAATTTCACCTTTTCATGGTATGATAACATAGGTTCCAAAAACACACGTCATTCAGTGAAATGACGTGTCAAAAAACACTTTTAAATGTTAGATTTTTTGAAAAACAAGTAGATGTTGTGAATAATTGTGATTTAACTTTACTGGTCAACTTCACTGTTTGAAATAGGTGGCCATTTGATTGCCTGAAATATTAGCTGATGTAGAACTTTGTGGAATCTGCTATTCTTTTATACAGAAGGGTTTTTTCCCACTATTTTGATTTTTTATTTATTTATTTAAAAAAAAAAAAAATCTTTATCTTTATTCTTACCGTAGTTGGTGTGAACGTGCCTTTAGCCAGGAAAAGAGATGGGTGTTGAGGATTGTAATTGTTGGAATAATGGCTTGCCAATAATTCTGGGCAGAGAGACCCCCTCACTACAGAATGTCAGTAGTTCAAGAGAGATCACTGAGGGGATTCTCCACCCCAAATACTCATCCTGATCATGTCATTTATGTTTGCAAACAGAAAGTATTAATAAATGTGGCTGCAAGCAGGAATATCTGAGTCAGAAACAACGTGACAAGCTAAGCAAGCATGGCAGGGGAGCATCATATTTCAACATCTGTTTCTGCTGTCATTTACTCAGGATTATATTAAAACTAATTTAATGGCACAGATTAGCACTAAAAATATTTCAGTTATGGGAACAATGGCAATGCTATCTCTCTTTTTGGAAAATCATCATTCAGAGTAACAAACCATAGTGTAGCATTTGGACCAATCAGACACACAATTTTGCATTTGATTTAACAAATCAATTAGTTATTCGATTAACAAATGGTCACAGACCCCTCACCCAATACACATACCCGGTGCCAGTAGGACTGTCAAGGACTTCAGGCCCCCGGTGCCATGGCAACCCATCAGATAACACTAGTTTTATTGCTCAAAGGAATGCAAATGGACGAGGAACACTCACTTCATATCCACTTTAGGAAAAAGACATTATGCCATAAAATGCACTCTTCTCTAATTAATTCATAGAAAAACCTTTCTTTGAATGAGCACACATATCATTAGGTCATTGTGTATATTATTACTGTTTTTGTGTATTTTATACTGTTTTATGCATGCTTATAATAGATCAATAGTTAATATCACTATGACTGTAACATGTTTGGTCTCTATCAGTTCGTCTTCGGATGATCTAAGTGAGAGTGAATATTACATGTTGATACCTATGCAACATATTAATGTTCTAAGAATCTTTAATAGTTTGTATAAAAACTTTCAATCCAACCCCTTTGCAAATTAACATGCTCTCAGACAAAGAGTCATGAACCCCCCAGTATTTCCAAACTCCCGCTTGGAAATACAGCCTTTCTCATTGGTCAAGCCCATCTTGAGAGGCGTGACTTTTCTCACCTTAAAGGGCTCACGCACAGTTCCGCCCGTGTTCTTCTGCAAAAGCTCTACTGCCAAATCTCCGGACTGCTGCCCATGTGGAGAGCCTGAGCCGGTACCGGCGTGCCCGGTGTGCTCAAACATATCTCAGTCTGCGGTTCTGTTAGATCCTAGAAGGATGTGAGCTAGAGCTCTTCTGAAACTTTACGTTTTGCGCCAGGCCTCGCGGCCTTGACTTTCCATTCAACCAAAGCTCCTCGGACCTCAGAACCAGAATAACATCTTTGGAATTCATCACTCTTCAACCCGGAAGAACGTGATCCAAGTCCAAAACCTTGAAACCATCAAGACTTTTCCTCCGAGACTGTATTCCAGACACACGTCAACAGCCGTGGAAGTGCAAGTATGGTACATCTAACTAAACTAAACAGAGGTTTAGTATAAGCTATAGACCCCATTATAAACGGTGCTGATGGTTTTACTCAGGTGGTTCACTGACTCTCTCCATAACTGCATTCTGTTTTCTCTAATGGCTTCATTCATCCACTTTAGCTCCCCTTTTGTATATACGCGTGAGTGTATGTATGTTTGTTTGTTTAGATTAGTTATGTGTGTTAGCGTTTAGTTAATAAAAGTTGTGTGCACAAATTACATGAGTTTCTGGTTCTGCCTCGCAGATTAATATCCCTTTACGATTTTGACCCTCCCTACATGCTCTAATGCATTAATACTTAAGGAAGTATTTTCTGTGGCCACGAAAACATTCTTTCTTAGAGTTGATATGAACTTACACTGAATGGTCGCTGGACGAACAGATTAGTTGATGGCAATTTAATTCTGCTACAGTTATTACTGTCAGCCGATATAAATAATTGTAATTAATCATAATTAATTGTAATTATTCATATACAATTCCCTTTTAAGCTAATTTGCTACAATAGTCATTCAGTGTAACACATATATTTATGTAAAAATGAAACAATATACTTATTCTGACCTGTACTTATTAAAATACAAATAAGAATATATGATCATACTAAATTTTAATATATTTTATATGATTTTCACTTCCTTACAAAAACTTATTGCTGGCAAATAGGGAAACCTAGTGGTTTGAAGGACATTAGCAAAGTATAGAGATTTAAAAATTCATGTTAATTGATATTTGAGAGCAGCACTGTGATGCTTAAATAGAGTCTTTTAATGTGTCATCAAATGATTCAAGTTTTAAATATACCTAACAAGATTTTTGGTATATAAATATTGTTACACTGAATGACATTTTACTGCGTGTCTTCTGTCAAACATGGTAAAAAATGCATGATAATAATCATTTTTTGTTCAGAAAAATATAAACTTAAACAGCACACATTCTAATGTATGGGTAAAAAACAAAACTTAAAGTTGTATTTTATTTTTCATCTTTGACCCTTCACAATGCTCATTTTGGCCTCTGGGGTGAACATATGATCAGAAAATACTGCCAGACTGATTTTTAGTCTTTAGTGAATCATTTCAACGCGTGTTTTTAAAAATTATTTTTAAGGTTTTTTTAAAAAAATCGTACATTATTGTTAATGTAGTGATAGAATGTATTTGTATTTGCCAGTACTAAAACTAACGACAGTAGTGTTACACTTACCAGTAGAGTGTGTAGTTTACGAATCAGAAGTTAAACTGTGTTGCTGTTCCCGTCCTGAAAAGTAGAATAAAAATCTTTATTTTTATGTTTGTTACAAAGCTGTTTGTTTATTGGATCAAGAAACATTACAGTGAAGTGTTTTAGTGACGAATTTAAACAACTAAATTTACCTCAGAATTAACCAGATATGTACAATTACGAAAAGGGAAATTTGAAAATATATAATCTTTCTAATCCAAATATATAATTGGAAATATAAATTTGAAGTTAATTTTAACATTAGATTAATAAGTGATGAATAAAAGTACAATTATAATGCTTACCTTTGGCTTAGCACCCGTCCGTTTGTCACATGACCGTTACTGTTTGAATTTCCAAGTAGCTCCGTCGCGTTGTGAAGGTCGTTCGTTGTTCAGGTATCTTCAGTCTTTTGTAATAAATATAATTAATATCTTCCATCACATTTACTTCACTATGTTATGCCCCTCACACGAGCGCACGTTTAAATAGATCTATATTTAATTAAATTTAAATCTACTCATCTATTTATTTAATATTTATTATTAAATATTATATATTATTATAATAATATAAATGATAATAATTTAATAAATATTACATACTATTAAATATTTGTTAAAGCTATTTACACTCCAATCTATTTATCTCTTTAAATCTATTAAATTAAATAGATTTAAAATAAAATAAATGTTCAATAGATTTAAAGAGATAAATAGATCTATTTTAAATCTATTTAATTTATTTAATTAATAGATCTAATTAAATTACACATAGATGTAAACTGATGTTTCTGTCAATGCCCCAGTGAAAAATACCACTCAAATAAATAAAAAATAAATAAATCCATATAAGATTTTATATGGTCACATTAAGGTACTTTAATTAGGCCTATGTTTTTAAACATTTAAATATGACATTATTTACATTAACACCTAAATGTTTCATAAAAGTAGGCTACATGCGATATTTAAATCAGGAATCATAGGATTGCTTTGTTGTGTTTATTTGTATAAAAAGTTATGTCGATTTCCTAAACCTGTTCTGTACGTTCTATAGACGTCCAAGAAAACCCTTCGCAAGACGTTCAAATTTTGAAACTCATATCTACGTCCTTCAAATGTGACGTCGTAGTTAGACGTCCAGAACCGTACTGGATTTGCACATCGTGAAGACGTCCAGATATGGTCCTGGACCGACCGACGCAATTTAGACTTGATCTGCACGTCGGGTGGACGTCTAATGTTTGTTGGGTTGTCATCAAATTAAGGACAAAACAAAAAACAAATAGTGTTAGAGCAATAATAGACATTGTGCAAATATGAGAATATTGAAGTATTGTTAAAATTATTATTACTGCATTTGTATTTTATTATAATCTTTAAGAATGTTTATATTGTTATTATATACTTTTATTATGTCCTTGCTAACTGATGAGGTGACTATCTCTTGCTTGCCACACCACTTAACTCAGATATGACGTCTTAGAGCAATACAGTTTTCCATATTTTATTGTTATATAAAGTTAAAAGATAGTTCCTGCTTTGAAGTACAAATAAACGGGAATCAAAAAGGAATATAACGACTTGGATGAGTTTGTTGCGTCAGATTGGTTGCTTTAAACGAATGGTACATTTGCAAAATTTGGATCATTATTTGGGAAATATACTGCAAGCATTCATATTCATCAAGCATTTTAAAAGATGGCATGAATATTATATTTGTAGACATATATTTGCGATCAAATTAAGGTCAAAACAAAAAACAAATTGTTTGCTTAGCAAATGGTGATAATGTTTGTTAATGAGAGATTTATTGAAAGAGAGCACCGGACAAATGAACATTTAAACCAGCAGCGCGCGTCACTGTCTGAGTACTGCCCGTCATTTCGTTCTGTAAAGGGGGGTCGCACCCTGGACGAGAAGCACTCGATGTATCGCACACCGGACACGCTCGTACTAAACGTGTGCCCTTATTCTGCCCTTACTAGGATGACTGCTGAAGTGCTTGAGGCTGACTAGCTTGGCAGATAGCTTACAGGTTCCTCCAAGAAAGACTCAGATGCCAGGTTTTAATTGAGTGTCGTTTACTTGAAAGAAGCACTGTAAAACTGAACATACAAATAAAGAAAGTCAAATAATGTGTCTTGTGCATTACAACAGATTTAACATATTTAACATGTTCCTTTCCATATAGACGATCAAACAAATCTGCTTTGCAATTTTATCTTTTGCAAAAATACAATCTCTTTAAATTGCAGTTTACACTATTAACAAAGCAAAATATTGAACTAAATACTCAGACATATATTTTCAAGGCTTTTGCAACATCAACCGCATGGCAGAGAAATACAGCGTTCTGTTGAATTTCCTCTGACATAGCACTAACTACGGCCAGTGCCACGTTAAGCCTTTGCGGGGCCCTGGGCTAACGCAACTTTGGGGCCATCATAAACCCCCCCCCCCCCCCCCCTCCATTACACACCAATCAAAATAAAAAATGCGATAAAACACTGTAGGCCATAAAGACGCGCATATACTCGTGAAATAAAAACCAACACAATGCATAAATTAAGAGTATACCCACTTCTCCAGGCACCAATACACCACTGTCTTGAAGTAATAGTAATATACCTCTCATGGAAACTGGAGAGACACTGTAGAGATTTTAGGCCCCATTCAGCTCTTCTCTCAGGTTCTGTCTGAAATCATTACTGAAAAAGGAAGCATTGATAAAGTCAGTATTGTGCAGAATGCTGCAGATGCAGCAAAACAACTAGATAATGCAAGTGCAGCCCAAACATAGGCATTTTTAACCATGTTTGTGGGAAACTTCCCTGAGTATTCCTTTAAACTCTACCACGAAGGACCTGATGACTGGCCTTTCGTTATATGCTCATCATGGACCCACTTCAACAAAACAAGAACTAAACCTTGGACACACTGGTACACCCACACGGAAACAGGAACTAAGCACACACACACACACACACACACACAAATAAATAATCAAAGCTGAAGAAATCTCATGTGTGAGTGTGTCCTTTCACATCCGTTATACTCACACACACATCTTGAGTACTTTTACTAATGAAGGTCAATCATACGTGAGATGATTAACCTTTATTAGTTGTGCTACTAATTTTTGCAGTGGCATCGAAGAAGTCCTTAAAGTGTCATTTAAATAATAATTTAAATAAATAAATTTCCTCCGCACAAAAAAAAAAAAAAAATCTGATCTGTGACTCAAAACACATATGATCCAAACCATGAGGTTTGTGATCCGCTGCACCCCTACACACTTGACTTGTCATTTGAAGAAAAATACAATCACTGAAGTTTTCAATCATGCTGATTTGTCCACAGTGAAGTTCAGTCAATATCTGAAGAATGCCTGCCCAAAGCGCTACCAAGGATTTTGAAATTTTGCGAGCTCTGAACTTGAAATAAAACATCTAATTCTTGCAATGTTTTGAGATGATTTAGACAGACAACAGATAATAAGCACATTGCCAATATGATCGCATAAGCCTAGCACAAGCATTTTACAGAAAACGACTAAAGCCTAATCAATATGGATAGCCTTAGCAACAAACATGTTGCCAATAACCTGAGAGCATTAAAAAGGAACTTAGCTTAGCTTTGTGAAGACATTCAGAGATGATAATGGAGAATGAAGCATAGACAGCTTCATGCGGGGATTGTGGATCCCGTCTGAATGTTTTTTTGAGTCAGTCACATTAGTATAAACTCATGTCAATAATGCAGCGATGTGAGAAGCAATGCTAATCAGGCGGCTTGTGATCAATGCAGCAAATTCACAAAGTTCACAAACTTGAATGAATCTGAGGTGAAGTCCATGAAGGGAACGAATTCCTCTCGCTAAATTCCCAACTGCTCAATTTCTAGTGAGATGATGGTGTTTTGCCTGCCGAACTCCCCATTTAAATAATAATACTGAAGGACCTTATATATGGATGCTGTGACTGGTGTCGTGTCTCTGTAGGTAGATGTGGATCAGCTGATGCGGGACTGACTGACGTGACCTGCCAGAACCAACGCTACGCTTGATTTATATTGTGTTGATTCGCTCTGTTATACTCGTGTTTACCTGTGGATGTTATTAAACTCTATTTTGAACTTGAACCTTCTTCTTTGTGTGCTTTATACTACACAACACTGTGACACTCTCTCTCTATATTTATATTTAAATATATAAATATAAATGTTTATATATGCATTAATGCATGCAAGAACCACAAATGCATAAAGCTGAAGAAGAGTGTGAATGTGAATTGTCACCACAAAAACTGTTATTTTACATATGTTAGCATTCAAAAGTTTGGGGTCAGTATTTTACTTTTTTAAGATTTTTTTTTAAAGGATGTTCTTAATGTTACAAAATATTTCTATTTAAAATAAATTCTGTTCTTTTGAACTTTCTATTCATCAAAAAATCCTAGAAAATAAAATGTATCACAGTTTCCACAAAAATATGAAGCCGCTCAACTGTTTTCAACATCGATAATAATCAGAAATGTTTCTTGAGCAGCAAATCAGCATATTAAAGTGATTTCTGAAGATCATGTGACACTGAAGACTCGAGTAATGATGCTGAAAATACAGCTTTGATCACAGATATAAATGACATTTTAACAGATGTTCAAAAAGTAAAACTGCTATTTTAAATTGGAATAATATTTGACAATATTACTGTTTTTTACTGCATTACTGACCCCAAACTTTTTAATGGTAGAATGGTATGGAATGGCTGAATGGTCATTTTTTATAGAAAATGCTAAAATGAGACCTGAGACAACAGAAAAATCAGATCAGATCAGACACACTGAAATGTATTAATACAACAAGAGGAACAGCCCAGGTACTTCAGGACACTGAATGAGCTGGAAAAGCAACGTTTCCTGGAAAACATTACGCAGAGTGAAAGAGAAAATAAACAATTTCCCAAACGTAAATGGTGAACCTGAAAATGTTGCAATAACATATTACAGATGTGAGAGTATCTTATAGACTGAAACTAAGCTGGAGGGATAGTAGATAAATAGATCCTCGTTTCAGTCAGAGCTGATCACTCTTCACTCGCTCCAGGTAGGAACATTCATACTTCTTCATTTCTAGTTCATTTGCATCTCCAACTGATTAGACGGCACAATATTCTTCTTACACGCAGATGATTATATAGTTTGGTTGTTTAGGTACAAATATTGGATTCTGAATAGTTAATGAATAATTTTGTCACAGGCAGGACACTGTTGAAATCATCTGTGAGATTCATACAATCAGTCCAGCATCTCAGGTTAGTTTCATTTAAATGATTTACAAAACACACATGAAGGACTCAAAATACAGTATCTGCACACAGTCTACTTTAAAATGACATTTATTTCACTAATGCAGTTTGTACAAAATACAGATAAAACTATCCATTAAAACTTGTGAAGTATTTCACCATGTGTTTTGAACTATGAAATATGATTTCCAGTTGTTTAAAATCATCAGCTTCTCTCTAAACCGTGTGAATTAGCATCAATTAAAAGGTGAGCACACTACTATGAGCTGTAATGGTAATAGAAAACATTTGATTACATTTTACATTTATTTTGTTAATCACATTTATTGTTATATGTATATATGACATACACATCAACTCCACACACCATTCCACTCTTAACATTTTAATTAAAAAAGATTACATAATAGGATCTTAACAAAAACAGCAATTTAAATTTAATTTGAATTCAAAGGGTGAAACAATGTAAATAAACTTTCATAAATTCTGAATTCTTGAATCTGAATTCTGTTCATCCTGATTTTGATCAATCCTTCTTTCTGACCACAAACCACGGATTTATTAAACAGCAGTGTCTCCTTCAGTGAAGCGTGAGTCAATTCTTTTATGATTCTTTTATTATTATTATTTTACGCTTGGCGTGATGGATCCATTAACTTCAATGTTTATGGTCAAACCAGACCAGTTTACTGAGGTTTATAAAATGTGCACAGCAAATTCATCAGTGTAGATTCAACTCTTTTAGGGTTAAATCAACTCTGAGTGAACATATTGTCCCAATATTTTTTTTTCTTTTTCTTTTAAAAGTGTTGCTGATTTAACACTAAGACAGAGTTATATTTACTCTGTAATGAGTTGAAAAAACAGCTCTGGTCCACAAAACAGGAATTCATTTTTCTTCAACACCAGAGTAAAGAATGACAATTTAACACTTAAGATGTGTTTTAACTCTAGATATTTTTAAAATGAAGGCAAAATGCAAACAGTTGATTTAACAAACTTTTTTTTTAACAAGCCACTTTAAATGATGGAAGGTTCAAGTTTAAAATACCATGAAAAACATTGTTTAAACACATGCCAATAAAGATCTGTAAAGTTCATTTTGATTTTACAAAATTATCTTTAAAATACAGCATCGAAAATACAATGTTTCTTTTTTTTGCTAAGTTGTGTCATACAGTAGGTTTAATGTTGTTTACAGGTCAGCCTGCAATTGCTTAATCATTACACCACAATGTGGAGACATTTTACAATATAGGTAAATTCCTTATATTGTATGTTACATCGTAAGTACATTTCCTGAAACATTTCCAACTGCTTGTGTGGACAGTTTTTTTAAGCAGTTGGTGAAACCTGTTTTCAGAAATAATCATATACTGTATGTAGCACAAAAGGTGCAAAGCAATTTCCAGACTGAAGAAAAATGCTTAGGATTAGTAGTTTGTTCATATTTCCTTAATTTTAAAGCACTAATGTAAATAAATGTATCATATCTTGCAGATTCATCTTCTACAATGGCGAACAATAACAGAGAGAAGATCAGCTCAGTGTCTGACCAAACTGATGCACAACATGCTCAAATCAACAGGTTAGTGTCATAATACACTTAACGGTTTTCATTCTTAACATCAGGGTTTGAAATGAAAACCTGCCAGTTTGCCAAATGTGGGTGAAAATCAACTGTTATGGATCATGATTCATAAATGAAGTCCCATCGCTATCAGAGCCCTTCACTTAAGAGGAGCCTCCAAAAAAAAAAAAGCATAAAGAGGGCGGCGTGAATAATTTAATATTATTCTCACTACATCATCATGACTGAAGTGAAATATATTCGTTAAATATATGAAGTGAATATATCTTTTTTGGGTAGCTCCGATGAAGATGTCAAACTCTCCCTGAAGCGTGCAGTCGCTGTCTCTTGCTCTGCAAAATTTCCTCTTGGAATAAAAGTTATGGCACAATAAATTACTTATTTCATCACTGCCACCACAGGACAAACTGTGCATTTCATCAGAATATTCTCCTTCAGCGACAAGGATAATATCTTCACTGACTCTACAAGAAGCTGAAGAACGAAGACGGAAGAAGCTCAGCTCTGCTCGTCGCCGTCGAAGAGCCTCTGGCAGAGGAGCCTGTGGCCATCTGGCACCTCTAAAAGAGCATATTTTCTGAGCAAATTTCCAACGCGTGTTCTTGCAAATGTCACGTCACGTCGCGAGTGTGGCTCGTGCAAGGAACACAGATGGGCACAGCGAGTGTGTCGCCTGCCTGGGCAGCGCTCACTGAAGGCTCATGTTCTCACTGCGAGGGCATGAGTCTTTCCTGTCTCCGCTCGCGGATTACCTTCTTCAAAGAAGGTAAGAAAGAAACAGCAGAGCAGGAGGTCTTTCTCTGTGGGTTCGAGCGGTGTCACATCGGCTCAGCGCCCGCATGCTCCTCTCTCCCCGCATCGCCTCATTGCGCTGGTGTGTTTCACACAGGATGATCAACACCCCTCCTCGGCTGCGAGCGGCTTGATTTCATTCAGCGCCTCCAGCAAGGAGATAGGTGTCGACGACTCAATGTCCTTGATGGTGTCGGACACCGAGGAATGGGTATGTTCCAGCAAAGAGCCCAAAGACCTTCCTCCCTCTCAACCAGCACGGCCGAAACCGGACAGCAAGCTGATCCGTGTTCTGACTAATGCAGTGAAGGACCTTGGCTTATAGTAGTCAGCTCTGGATGAGCCCGCCCATGGCCTCCTGGACGAATGGTTCCTGCCAGGACGCCGTCAGCAGTCCTCTCACCAATGGCCCGCCCTGTTTTTGCTGGCAGATAACGAAGAACTCACAAAGATGTGGCGTGCCCCCTACTCGGCCCAAGTTAGTTCCTCTACTTCAGCGGTTCTCACCACCGTTGATGGCACTGAGAAAAAGGCTACCGCAAGCTTGTCTGGTGGTGACACCCATGGCTTAACCTCACCGAAATCAGGGTACGCTGAGAAAATGGCCTTCCTTGATTCCCCCGGTCTTGCCGAAAGGCCTTTTTGGGCCTGCTGTGGACGGGTTCGCAGACCGTTTCTCTGAGGCTCAGAAGACATCGCAAGCGCTGCGTCACTTCATCCCCAAACGCTCTGGTTCAGCGGCTGCCAGTCGCCAGAAAACCCCCTCCACTCAGACTACAAAGCCGTGGCCGGACAGCAAAGCGGTTTCCACACCTGAAGCATCAAGGTCCCCAGCCTTCGAGTAGTGCTGGACCCTGAGCCTCCGAAGCCATCCTGATCAGCTCTTAGAAAGGAAGAGGAGAGGGTCAGATCTTACCTCGGCCGGAACTCCCTCAAAGACAGCTCGCATTCATCCTCTACTCCTCCGTGCAGCGCGTACCCAAATGTTTTACCGCTGTGATAGCGGACCCACATACGCAAAAGAGCAATTTTTCTCTTCCCATGCTAACAGCGAACGCAAGTTCACCACCCACTTACGGCGAACTTATGGAGCAAATTTTGAGACAAAATTATACAAAATCAAAGTGATTTGCAATTATAAAACTCTATTTGAGAGAAAATGCAGAGGTATGCAGAGGTAAAAATACCTCTTATCCTCTGTTGGATCGCAGGATATATTGATCGCAGTATTGATGAAACTGTTAGAGCCCTGCACAGGCCTCAAATTTAGGCCCTAGCCCGGCCCATGTCCGACAGCTTATCAGAATTACCGACCCGAGTCCGTGTTTTTTTCCCCCTTCTGCCAAAACGGCTCATGTTTCAGCTATTAAAATAGTTCAGTTTTGTATGTAATGGCAAAGTGATTATATTTCGTTTTTCCCCCTTTTTTTTAAATTTATAAATTTATTAAAATTAATTTTGAAAAACATTTGGAGCATTTTTTGTTCATTAAACAAGTTATTTCTTTCTTAAAGTAATGACCAAGCAGCTAGCGGCAGACCGACAGGCTGATCATAGCATGTTTGATCAATTTAGCCTTCTCAAATCATCACGACTTGCCTAAAATAAAATCTATAGATATACTAAAACAGTTCAAGCATATAACAATGTTTAAAAGTTAAACCTAGATAAATGTGCGCTGCATCAAATAGTTTGTGCGGAGAGCGGAAGCTAAAGCGCAGGACATGGAGGCACCAGCGCAATCAATAGCATTTTTTTTTTAAAAATAGGCTGTAATTTTTGCTCATAAAAGGTAAGAGTAATACATCATTCGGAACTGTAAAGGGTCTACTTTTATTTGTGTGCACTCACAATAATCAACAAAACGTTGTGCTTTTAAGAAAATGATATGCTTTCTGCCGTCTCGTCTTGAACAGGAGCGCTTCACAAAAATGAACCGAACGTCAGCGAATACATGCCTCAAAGACATGATAAATATATCTATAGAAAGCTTTAAATTACTACTTAACGAAATAAATCAAATCGAAAACAAAAACTCATTCATTATTAATCTGTGAAGATGCACTTCTCTCTAAAGGCGCGTCTAATGAGGAGATGGATCCACACTGATGCAACACTGACACAGAAAACACTAGTTTATTAGTAAGTAATTCAAATATCTCCTTACTATTGTTATGGTTTCGTGTCCTTTAAGGAGTGCGAGGAGACGACGGATTACCAAATATGCTTTTTAATAAGGATAAGTAGATACAGGAACATTAACAGAAACATCGGTACACTTCATACCATAGATAACTTAACATACTTAACGTGGCTTAACTCAATCACGGAACAAACTCAAAGGGAGAACTCAGGACTTTTAAAGGAACAGGAACAAAAGGAGCAAACAACATAATCAAACTCAGGTGGAGACAATCAAATGATAATGAACTAAATGATGACAGGAACTAAACCAAATAAGGAAAACAAGGGCTGGGGCAGACAGACATGTGACAGTATCTCCCCCTCCCGGTAGGCGCGTCCCGCGCCGTAACAATACCAATGGGGAGGGTGGGGGGTGGGCGCCCTGGATGCCGGAGCAGGATGGGGACCAAGACACAAAGGAGGCATCCAGGGCGGATCAGGGAGCTCCGGCGGCCATGGCGGGTCAGGGGACTCCGAGGGCCATGGCGGGTCTGGGGACTCCGAGGGCCATGGCGGGTCAGGGGACTCCGAGGGCCAAGGCGGGTCAGGAGGCTTGGGCGCCCAAGACGGAGCAGGACACACAGGGGAATAGCCCCCCCCCCAAAAAATTTTTAGGCGGAATTTAGGGGTTTTATGGCTTGGTTCGGATTCTTGGGGCCGCTTGGACAGCGCGGATTCTTGGGCCCGCTTGGACAGCGCGGACTCTTGGGGCCGCTTGGACAGCGCGGACTCTTGGGGCCGCTTGGACAGCGCGGACTCTTGGGGCCGCTTGGACAGCGTGGACTCTTGGGGGCGCCTTCGTGGCGCAGACACTGGGGTGCACGCTTGCAGCGCGGGCTCTGGGCGGTGCTCTTGCAGCGCGGATTTCAGGGGGCGCTCTTGCAGCGCGGGTTCTAGGGGACGCTCTTGCAGCACGGACTCTTTGGGGCGCTCTTGCAGCGCGGATTCTAGGGGGCGCTCTTGCAGCGCGGACTCTTTGGGGCGCTCTTGCAGCGCGGATTCTAGGGGGCGCCTTCATGGCGCAGGCACTGGGCGGCGCTCTTGCAGCGCGGGCTCTGGTTTGCGCTCTTGTAGCGCGGATTCTGAGGGGCGCTCTTGCAGCACGGATTCTGGGAGGCGCTCTTGCAGCGCGGAGTTAGGGTGGCACCTTCTTGGCGCAGGTACTGGAGGACGCTCTGGAAGCGTTATCTCTAGGGGGCGCTCTTGTAGAGCGGATTCTAGGGGGTGCTCTTGCAGAGCGGATTCTAGGGGGCGCTCTTGCAGCGCGGATTCTAGGGGGCGCCCTTGCAGCGCGGATTCTAGGGGGCGCTCTTGCAGCGCGGAGACAGGGAGGCACTTTCTTGGCGCAGGCACTGGGGTGCGCTCTTGCAGCGCGGGCTCTGGTTTGCGCTCTTGTAGCGCGGATTCTGAGGGGCGCTCTTGCAACGCGGAGACAGGGAGGCGCCTTCTTGGCGCAGGCACTGGAGGACTCTCTGGAAGCATCATCACTAAGGGGCGCTCGGGAGGCGCTGAGCTGGACGGGACCAGCGGAGGCGAAGGTGAGCTGGACGGGACCAGCGGAGGCGAAGGTGAGCTGGACGGAACCAACGGGCTTGCCATATTTCTAGGTGGGCTTGCCATACTAGGCGGGTTGGCCGTACTCTCTGTCGGCGGGTTGGCCGCACTCTCTGTCGGCGGGTTGGCCGCACTCTCTGTCGGCGGGTTGGCCGCACTCTCTGTCGGCGGGTTGGCCGCACTCTCTGTCGGCGGGTTGGCCGCACTCTCTGTCGGCGGGTTGGCCGCACTCTCTGTCGGTGGGATGGCCGCACTCTCTGTCGGCGGGATGGCCGCGGATGGCGGCGGGAATTCGCGGGTCGCGTAAGGTGGCTGGGGAGGAGGAGTAGGAGAGGATGGCGGGCGAGGGAGAGCCGCGGCTGTCGAGTGGGTTCCGGCTCGGGCCCGGACGCATCCCAGACACCGATAAATGGCCTCTCTCCAACTCAATCCGGTGGTGTCTGGGAGGTCCACGGGATGGTGGAAAGTTGCCCCGAGCCGGAACATTTCGATGATGGTATTATCCTGTAATTTAGTTGCCGCGGCGAGCTCACTAAACTTCCAGGCGTACTCAAAGAAGGGGAGGTTTCGGAGGGCTAGGGTTGCCACGCGTTCAGCGAATTCCATCTTGTAGTGTGGGTCCGTGATTCTGTTATGGTTTCGTGTCCTTTAAGGAGTGCGAGGAGACGACGGATTACCAAATATGCTTTTTAATAAGGATAAGTAGATACAGGAACATTAACAGAAACATCGGTACACTTCATACCATAGATAACTTAACATACTTAACGTAGCTTAACTCAATCACGGAACAAACTCAAAGGGAGAACTCAGGACTTTTAAAGGAACAAGAACAAATGGAGCAAACAACATAATCAAACTCAGGTGGAGACAATCAAATGATAATGAACTAAATGAGGACAGGAACTAAACCAAATAAGGAAAACAAGGGCTGGGGCAGACAGACATGTGACAACTATTTCCCTCGGACACATTAATTGTAATTACTTTTGCTGGGGCTTTATTGCGTGTATTTGAACGCAGAACAGCTGCGCTGATGGCGCGCTCTCTGCTGCTCTAAACACCGTCGAGCCGCTCTTCACATTCGCAGCACGGTCTCGTGTTGTTTCCACCAGCACGGCAATTTTTTTCATCACTAATTGATAATAATAATTCCTTATATTTATATAGCGCTTTTCTAAGCACTTGGCTTAGACATTGATGGATGTCTAAAATATAAAAATAAGGAGAAAACTAAAACAGGCCCGAGGCCCGGCCCTCGTCTGAACTATGACGTGAAAATTGGCCCGAAGCCCGGCCCTAGGGACGTAAAAAAAGTCGGGGCCCATCGGGCCCGGGCCGAAATGCAGGGCTCTAGAAACTGTTCAACATTCAAAACAATGCAGGGGTATAACTATATCGTGTCTAAAGCATTTTGAGTTTTATTTTTACAATAGGTCAAGTAAGATTTATCGTCATTCTGCTACAGCCTATATGTTGAGACATAGCCTCCAGTGGAGAGAAATGTTGTAGGCTACCTCTGCAGTAAAAGTTTAAACAAGTATAAAACTACACATAGACAACATACTGAAAGGAGTAGGCTAAACTAATTATACAAATAGGCTACTATAATCAAACTAGTTAAAGTTCAGGTGAGCTTTATTGTGATTCAGCTATATAAATGTACCAAAATATAATCTAAACATTAATATCCCTTATGAAAATGAACCATGGTTTTACTAAATAAGTACCATGGTATTTGTAGTAAAGCTGCCGTTATAGAAATGGTAACCTGCAAAAAAAAATGGTTACCACACCTTTACTATAGTGAAACTAACTTTAATTTTCATAAGGGATATCATAGTTTATTATCATATTTATGTTTATATATAGCATAGTAATATACATGCCTTGTACAACATTTAAAACTAAAAGTGGCCTGTAAGGAGATATTTCATATTTCAACCAATATACCAGCAGATTTAGTCTGACAATAGCCTGTTTGGAAAAATCCAACTAAAAATATGTAGCTTTTTATATAAGGCTGAGCAACATTTGAACTCATGAAGTTAAGAATAAAAGGCTACCGTCAGGAATTATATTAGTGGCTCTTTATGCAAACATTCATCATCTGAGTCACTCCGAGAAGAGTCCTCGCTGTCCAGAGTGTGTCTTCACCCGTGTAGCACGCTGTTTATTAAACCACTGTTTATTAAAATGCTGAATTTAGAGTTATATCAGTGTGAACTTGATCCTTCTCCCCAATTCACAGGACAAAAGTGACACCAGAAGAGAAATATTCATCATTTTGCTTAGCTAAAAAATACTTAATTATTTTAGACACAAATGATTGTACAGTGTTACATCATTTAAAAAGTTTTAGATATTGTACTAAATAATGTGATTTGTTTTCATTTTTTTAGTTAATAATTAATGACCTCTTGAGTGATACTACTATATCTGATATTACATTAAATTGTCTAAGTTTTCATTTTTTGGTACACAATAGTGTCGCTATCTACAATACATCTGCATTTTAGTATTACAATATATTGTGACACAATATGATATATTGTTATACCCCTGCATTGTTTTGAATGTTGAACAATTGCATCGGTATATATCCTGCGATCTAACAGAGGATAAGAAGTACGGAGAATGGATCAGTTTTTATGGATCGCGTGTGAGAAAATCTGCCTGCATGCATTTGTAAGAAAATCAAGCCACGTTTCCTCATGAAAAGTCAAATGAATCTCACAGTTGTAAGACACACAATACATATATTTGTCCATACCTCTGCATTTTCTCTCAAATAGAGTTTTGTATTTGCAAATCACTTTGCGTTTGTTTGAAAGTCGAGTTTTTCTTTGCAAAGCAGATTGTGTTTATTTGCAAAACACTGTATTTGTTTGTATAATTTTGTCTCAAAATTCGCTCCATACGAACTCTCATTCACAAAAGTAGAACCCCTTGCATCCCGGTTCAAAGACTGGGCAGCCATTCCGGATGTGTCAAGCTAGGTTCTAAGCACAATAAAATGAGGTTGTTCACACGCAGGCCGCCTTGTTTCAGAAGCATTATTCAGACTTCAGTACAGGACGGAGAAGCTTGTGTTCTCCAGTCTGAAGTACAAACACTGCTTGCAAAAGGTGCCGTGGAAACGGTATCTCTATGAACAGCGAGTCAGGCTTCTTCAGCTGCTACTTCATCATACCCAAGAAAGATGGCAGGCTCAGACCTATTCTAGATCTCAGACATCTGAATCACTGAATCACTCTTATGAGAGGGCCGCTCAAGATGTTAACTTTGAAACAGGTTTGCCCCGAGGACTGGTTTCAAAGTTTTTATGCGCCATTTCAAAGATTGCCACTATGAGTGCTATGAGTGGCTAACAGCTAGCACCGAGCACAAGTTATTTTGTTGATGTGTTTACTTTTTAATCCAAGTAAAGAGGCATGGAATGATAGACCCAGGGACTTTATTTACAAGTGTCAGGTGAGTGCTTTATTATTTGATGAGTATTGTATCATGCACATTGTTATGGAGGTGTATGTGGTGCGTTGATAATTCTGTGGTCTGGTGTGTGGATGTCCAGCATTTGTACAGTTTTGCTGCTTTGGACACGTTGTCATTTTAGAGTGACGTGAATGTGCATATTTACTTGTGTATTGGCGGATTACTTTTACTGACCATGATGTAGGGAAATTTACTCTGCATTTAACCCACCCTAATCTAGCCGACTGTTGAAATTGTTGATCAGCAGTCATTGTTGTTGAGAGCCTGTGTGCGGCATAATATGTGCATTACGCATATGGCTACGTTAGCTGTAACAGAGATGTGTAAAATGTGTACATGTTGCTTACTGAAGGCCCTGACTGAAACCCCACGGTACGCCACTGTCTGACAGTAGGTTCACTCCAACTCTGCCGGGTGCAGCAGGCCATCACCACTGAAGAATCTAGGAAAGAAACAAGCAATCTGTCACAGAGACAACAATATTTAGTTTGCATCTCCAGGTTTATTAGAAGGAAACGAGCTAGAGCAGCAGTAAAATGCAAATAAAAGAAAGAATATATAACAATTATTAACAAATACACACACACACACACACACACAAAACTACTATGATGGTACCTCAACATTTCACAGACACACCATGTTCAATAAACATAAATAAACATAAAACAGTTGTGATAACCTGTTGCCCAAACATTTTATTTTATGCAATGTTGAATTGCTTTGCTTGTTAAGATAATGTAAACTTAAAACTTAAAAGCATGTTCGTATATATTAAAATGTCTGGTTACAGGATCCTAAGTTCTTTTCAGTAAAAGCCATGCAAAAGTTAATATCAGATCATTTTAGAATACAGTATAGGATATACTGAATATTCTTCAGTTTTATGCAAAACAGAAATATGTAAAATAGAATATCAGATCTCTGTCATATGTCCAAAAATAAATGTAAAAAAAAATGGTGTGTTTGACACATGAAAACTGTAACGATGTATCTTACAAGGTAACACAATGTAACCTTGCTCTCACTTGAAACTTCCAAAACTTTTGCAAAAGAGATGGAAATAAATTTTTTAAACACATAAATTATGTTTCCATCTTTGTTGCCACAGTTTTGGAAGTGCCTTTTTCTGTTCTAAAGAAGTTTTTGGCTCAAGGTCTGCATTTAAAGTCACAGCAGAGGTTTTCAGCTGTCTTTCTGCAGACCACTCAAGTTCTTCCACACTGACTCAATCAATCATTTCTTTTTGAACCTTGTCTTGTACACAGAGACACAGACATGTTAGAATAGAAAAGGGTCCTGTCCAAACTGTTGCTATAAAATTAGAAGCAAACAATTCCCAAGAATATCACTATATACTTAAATATATGCTTCTATACTTTTACTCGTTTATGAATCTCTAAATGGCCTAGGACCTAAATACATTGGAGATATGCTCCCTGAATATAAACCTAACAGACCACTCAGATCATTAGGATCGACTCAGTTAGAAATATCAAGGGTTCACCAGCTTCCAGAAGAGATCAGATGCGCTAAAACATTAGCCACATTTAAATCCAGACTCAAAACTCATCTGTTTAGCTGTGCATTTGTTGAATGAGCGCTGTGCTACGTCCGAACTGATTGCACTATGTATAATCACTTTCTATTCTTAAATGTTTTAAATAATTTTTAAATACAATACAATACAATACAAATTTTATTTTTATAGCACATTTAAAATAACTGCCATTGACCAAAGTGCTTACCAGCATCAATACATACAGTCACAAAAACTAAATTCATTATTTTTAATTTCTTGTTATTATTATTATTTTTAATGACTATTTCACTTCCTTTTATGTAAAGCACTTTGAATTACCACTGTGTATGAAATGTGCTATATAAATAAACTTGCCTTGCCTTAAACATTAAGATTTGTGCTCATGGAAATTACTAAAGTAGTCAAACCTGTTCATTAGAAGGGGGTGACCCAATACTTTTGGCAATATAGTGTGTGTGTGTGTGTGTGTGTGTGTGTGTGTGTGTGTATGTATGTATGTATGTGTATATATATTATTATTTATTATTATTATTTATTTATTTATTTATTTTGCAATGCAGATACTATTCTTCTATATTGTTCCAGACAACCGAAAATGAAATGATAATACATTCCAGGACGGAAGTCATTTGCATTAGTCAAGATATATTTGTGCATGAAAAGAAAGTAATTTATGTCATTAAGTAACCCACCAATTAGGTTTAGGGTAATTCATATGTTCAGAGTGATTGAACTCAGGTTATGCATTAGTACACTGACAAGTACTGACAGGTTTCCTGTCAGAACAAAAGTCAGAAATCTTTCTGTACAAGGAAGAGTTTGGTTAAGCAGATGGTCTCAAGAGCAGCATACTTTTTTTTCTTTTCTTAGTACCCCACTTTTTAACTAGTCTGGAAAAATAAACCACACAAAATTAAGAAAAATATCCGTCAATAAATTATTTGAAGGCGGGCTAAATGTTCTTGACTGTTAAAATTAATTTGGCTTGAAAACATTTTATAAAAAACAAAGGAACATATGGCCCTGTATTAATTTAGTAAATTGGTTGGGGGATATCTTTGTCATTGAGGTATTCACTTTAGTTTAATTGTTTTTCAGCTAACAATGATGTCATACATCGCTATAAAAGGCTGCTGAAGCTGACAAGACGTGGAGCAACCATGACCAAAGCCTTTCAAAGAGAAGGTGTCTCACGGAATGCAGTGGCCCGGCTCGCTCCGGTCGCAGAGCTGTACTTTGCAGACAGGGAGCAGTTTAACAGCATCAGCTTCACACCAGGGAAGTTAGCTGAGTTTGCTCAAAAGTGCAGAGAACACATAGTAGGGGATGTATACAAAAAAGTGCTGTTGATGAAAAAGAAAGGATCACTTTTGCCTTTCTGTTTAAATAAGTAATGCGTTTAAAAAAAAAAAATATATATATATATATATATATATATATATGTGTGTGTGTGTGTGTGTGTGTGTGTTCACTATTCGCTAAGAGCATGTTTGCATGTGTTTTTATTTCTTTGTTAACAGTTATTTGCAACAGTTTTTGAACTAAAGTAAATATTTTGTTACAAAAACATTTTTAGTTTTCTGAAACTGTAATGTTTTTTTTTGTTGCTGTTTTCATGTTTGATTCTCTCTGTGGTCTGTTATTTTTTCTTGACAGCAGTTCATTAAAAGCAGTTGGTTGGACAAACTGATGATTCTGTTATTTATTTCCCATTTGGCAGATATGTACTTGTACTGTGGTGTTATTGTTTTCTTAATATTAAATCAGATACTTTCTAGTGTCGGTACTAACTGTCTGTTGACTGTCTGCTGAACATCAACTGATTAGTAGCCGTGGTGTTGGCCGTAAGAGTCATTCAAAAGCGTTTCTTAGATTTTCACTTCATTTTGATGGGCCTAATGTGACAACAGATGAATAGATGAATGTACTTCAAATTAAAATGACTGTCTACTGAAAGGTAATTTATATCCAACAAACAGTAGAGCACTCTTAAAAATACTTTCGAAAGCAAAAGGTCAGGAGTAAGTCACCTTATATATGTTTAGAGTTCATTTAAAATGATTTTGTGTTGCTACTTAAAGACAACTGAATGTGTTCTGAAAGTCTGTTGATACACTGGTTAACAGCTACATGCTGACTACTACAATGCTCTTACTTGGCTGTATAAAAGTACGGAGAACTTACTGAGGATTTGTTGCGTGTCTACTAATATGCTGTTGAACATCTACAACTTGCTGATAACACTTTCCTGACCAAATTTTTAATAGCTGTTTACATGTTATAGACATTGTATTGATTGCTACAAAACGTTTAACAGACAATCTACAGATGCTACTCTGATGAGAGTAAGTAGATATTCACTTGAAAAGTAACTAATAGTCAGTAGACTATCTATAGGGGGACCATCAAAATAAAGTGTTACCAAAAACCCTTGGGAGAAAGTATGTTTAGTTCAGGGATCAGTTCTCCTCTGGCCAACAAATGAACATGGTGTGATTATGATTCGGGCTGCATCACAATTTAGTGTGAAATATACAGGACTGAAGGTCTACAAGTAGCTGGAGTTATGGATCTCATTTAAAGACTAGAATCTAAAATCAGGTTTACATTTGTGCCTAACTAGAATGTGAGTGACCTTTGAAGCATTTCCAGAAATAAAGTCTCACCAACATCTGTTGAGAGCTGTAGCATTTGGACCAATCAGACACAATTTCTCATTTGATTTAACAAATGAAACTAGTTATTAGATTAACAAATAATCACAGACCCCTCAGCCAATACGCATTCTTAGGTGCCCCTATGTCTGCAGACGCCTCCAGACCACCCCCGGTGCCATGGCAACCCATCAGATAACACTAGTTTTATTGCACAAAGGAATGCAAAATGGTCGAGCAACACTCACTTCATATCCACTTTAGGAAAAGGACATTATGCCATAAAATGGACTCTTCTCTAATTAATTCATAGGAAAACCTTTCTTTGAATGAGCACACATATCATTAAGTCATTGTGTATATTATTACTGTTTTTGTGTATTTTATACTGTTTTATTCATGCTTATAATAGATCACTAGTTAATATCACTCTGACTGTAACATGTTTGGTCTCTATCAATTCGTCTTCAGATGATCTAAGTGAGAGTGAATATTACATGTTGATAACTATGCAACATATCAGTGTCCTAAGAATCTTTTATAGTTTGTATAATAACTTTCAATCCAACCCCTTTTGCAAATTACCATGCTCTCAGACAAAAGGCCATAAAACCCCCAGTATTTCCAAACTCCCGCTTGGAAAATCAGCCTTTCTCATTGGTCAAGCCCATCCTGAGAGGTGTGACTCTTCGCAGACTTTAAAGAGCCCACGCACAGTTCCCTCGTGCTCTTCTACCAAAAAGTGCCCTGGAGACACATCACCTGGGAAACCTCGCGGCTCCCCTTCCGGGGGTAACTTTGTTAACTCACGTCGGACTAATCAACCCATGGCTGGAAGGACGAAGCTTTCACTCCTAAAGGAATCCACCCGGAATCTACGCATTATACATGCACCAGGATACTTTACTCAGCACCCACAAAAACCATGCAAGTAACCGCTTGTTAACTATCTAGATGCGCTTCTAGGCTTCGTCCCCTTTTAATTAATGTGATATGATTTTCTAATGGTTCAAACCCAGGTTGTAGTTAGCTGATGTTAAAATCCTGCCACACTCTCTCTCTCTCTCTCTCTCTCTCTCTCTCTCTCTCTCTCCGTGCCTTCCTTGCGTTGCCATCCATGTTTAATGTGTGTATGTCTGTGTCTAGTTCTATGTTGCATGTTCCCCTGTAGTGTAGTTTAATAAACATCCATATGTATTCACACTTGGTTGTCTGTGTCTGCTGCTCTCAGAACGAAGTCACTTTAACGTCCGATCTTGCTACAATGCTCGGAGCAATGCTTCGTTAAGAAAATTATTCGTCGTGGCCAGAGGAATAATTTTCCATAAAGTCAATAAAAGGGTCCGTACTGCGGACGAACTAATCATTCTATTGTACTATTAATACTACAGCTAATTCCTGAAGATGGATATATAATTGATAACCCGTTATGATTAATTATGTTCATCTCATAAAGCAAATATGCTACAAGCCTTTTCACTTTCTCTCTTCTCCTCTTTCCTAATGCTTCCTCTGTTGCAAACACTGAACACTTTTCAATGATTTTTTCCTCATGTCAATTAGGGGTTGATGCTCTCCTAGAAACAAACAAACAAACAAACAAACAAACAAACAAATACACTGTATTCAGTATAATTTAGTTTATTCCATTATTGTAAATGATGTACTGATGCTATTGAGAACTGAACTGAGCTGGACAATGACATGACTCATTTCTACAGAACTGCTTATAACAAATTGCTGAGCCATAGCCAAGGCCGCATTAACAATAGGGCTAGGCGGGGCTGAAGCCCCGGGGCCTGAGCGAGAAGGGGGCCCGTGATTGGCTGTTGAGCAAATTGACAGATCATTGGTAGTGCCGATAGCCAACGCCCTACCACGCCCGACTTATTAGCGCTGTTATTTAGTGGAGCTTTGCCGTAAATACCATGCATTATCATTAGTAATTCAAACATCACGTTTGAATTTGGTTTACCAATCAAATACGTTTAACTTTTGAACCACCTGCACTTTGGCCTATCAGGTGATCGCTGCATCCACCAATCACTTTTCAATCCGTTCTAGTCTAATCTGGAAATGGTCATGCTAAGAAGTCTTCAATAGGTAAAAATGTCATCTATTTAAAAAAAAATTGAAAGTGGGGCTCAAAAACAAAAAAAATTAAAAGAAAAACAGCAGAGGAAACATCAGTTACTCAGTAAAATACCAAAGTTATCAGATTATTTTACTAAAGCTGGTGATGAAGTTGACGAACAGCAAGTGGACCAGAGTTTGGCACATGGTGGAGTGGATGAACAAACAGCATCTTTGATTTTAGGTTAGTTTGATTATTAACCTGATGCATGAATTATGTATATTGCTTTTTGTGTTTGAACAAACAATATGTTCGTTTAAGGGATGGGCTGTGGCCTGTGGGCGATAACCGTTTGAAATATTGTGTTGCGTCATAATGATGCAAGTTTATCATTTAAACGCATTTTAAGCATTGTGGTTTAAATACAGATGATTTTGAACCGTTCCGGCACATTAAGCATCGGGGAAGAATTCATTTTGGTGAATGCATGGGTTGAGACCGAAACATGCACATAAAGCAGCTGCTAGCAGCACAGCGCCTCAAGTTCTTTTTCGCGTCTTTCCCAAATTTCAAATACACATAGTTATGTGTAAAAATCCCTGTCTTTACAATTATCTGCTTAAACACAGTCGTTTGTCTTGAATGAGCTTTAGTATTTAAAGATAAAATGTGTATTACTATTAGTATATGAGATCATGAGGCTTTAAAGTGACAGCAGCCCTTTACTGTTGCCCTGTGCCAATAATGTCCTTGACTGAATAATGCTTGTAAAATAAATAAGAATGGATTTATATAGTGAAGACTATGCAGTGTACGTATTTGTACATTTGATTACTTTATACAATATAATAGTTCTATTTTTCAATGCTTTAAAAGTTTTTCCAAGTAGGTTGATTTCTTGTGTCTTTGTTCTATTGTAATTGTTTTGACTGTCTACTTGTCTTCAGTAAGCTTGAGTTTTCTTTTCCTCTTTGGCTAGTATTATTTTTTTGTGATACTGAAATTAGTGACAAGAATTATGAAATTTCAGGGGCATCAACAATTTTGACAGGATTGTATTTAAAGCTAAAATAACTATACTGTGAAATATCATTATAGAGAAATAACATTAATTGTATCATGAAATAACATTTTTGTCATCACCCACCGATTTATTTGCTTTTAGCAAGTAATGTTGACTGGTTTTTGTTAATCTAACAGCTAATGTGTCAAATTTTTTGCATGCTTTTCCTCACTAGATCACCAGGAAGATGAAACTGCTGCTGAGACTAAGCAAGGAGATAACGTTTCAGTCACAGTTGATGCTAATAATAATAATGAACTTGGACAGCCTTCTGCAGATCAGCCCGAGACCAGTGGACTTGCATCGGCTTCCTCACCTGGCCTTCACAGCACTGATATCCCAGCGTACACAAGCACTGATCCTGGAACTTGGGGAGAGATCAATGACAAGGTTCGAGAGTACTGGGCAGAGAGAGGACCACATATTTGTCAAAACATGACAGCTGATTTCTCTGGATCAGAGCAACATTATAAAAATCAAAAGAGAAGATTTACAAAAAGTCTTTTTAATCGCAGACTAGTAAATGGTGAAAATGTGCAACGAGATTGGCTGCTCTATTCCCCATCTAAGGGAGCCGTGTATTGTTTTGTATGCCGTCTATTTGGTGGAAATGACAATAGCGCCCGTTCAAAATCTGGAAGTACTGATGGCTTTAACGATTGGAAGCATGCAAATGATTGGATTGTAGAGCATGAGGGATCGGAGTCGCATCGCAAATGCATGTTTGTGTGGATTACAAGAACTGCAGGGGAGGGTAAAATTGACAATGAATTGAAACGGCAGTATGAAACAGAGAGCCAGTACTGGTAAGAGGTTCTTAAAAGAGTAGTTGACGTTATTAAATTTATATCTGAGCGAGGACTTGGTTTCAGAGGAGACAGCCAACAATTTGGATCCCCCAGAATGGAAACTACTTGGGGTGCCTTGAGCTAATCAGTCAATTCGATCCATTTCTTAGAGAGCATATTGTACGATTTGGCAATGCAGGCAAGGGGACTCCTTCATATCTTTCATCTACTACATGTGAGGCGTTAATCGATTTGATGGGTGACAAGCTGCTCTCTGTAATCCTGGATAAAATCAGGATGGCCAAATATTTTTCGCTAATTGTTGATTCCAGCCCAGACATTTCACATTCATACCAGCTCACTATTGTTGTACGATATGTATCTGAAGAAGGAAGCACAGAGGAGCGTTTTCTTAAGTTCCTACCAATAAGAAGTCACACTGGGGAGTCACTGTTCAATTCAGTTATTTCAGTTCTGACGGAGATGAACATAAACATAGAGAACTGCCGTGGACAGTGCTTTGACAATGCCAGTAACATGTCTGGTGTTTATAAAGGTGTGCAATCCCGTATACGTGAAGTCAACCCATTAGCTGAATGGGTTCCCTGTGCAGCACATACTCTGAACTTAGTTGGAGTAAATGCTGTAAACTGTTGTCTTGAGACTGATGAGTTTTTCACATTTGTACAGTCTCTTTTTAACTTCTGCTCAAAATCCACCTGGAGGTGGCAGATTGTTACATCCAACCTAGAAGAAAATGAGAAGGGACGTATTCAAACTCTGAAATCCTTGTCAAATACAAGGTGGAGCGCGCATGCACAAGCAACCAGCACCCTTTGTCTGAATTATGACAACATTTTCAAGTCCCTTCAAACAATAGCAGATGACGATCATCAAAGCCTGACCACTTGTAATGAGGCCACATCTCTCTCTAGGCAGATGGAAAAGCTTGAAATTGCCATTCTGTGCTGTGTGTGGAACACAGTGCTGCAACGTGTTCAAAAAACAAGCACACAACTTCAAATGGTTGCCCTTGACTTGTCTAACGCTGTTGCTTTGGTGGGCTCGTTGAGAGATTTTATTGCAGATCTCCGTGATCAGTTTGAGAGGTTTGAGTCAACAGCCAAAAACATGTCATGTGTATCACAGGCATACAAAACTGACATACAAAGGGAGAGACGGTGTAAAAAGCAACCAGATGATTCATCTGTCCCAGATTCACAGAGTACAATGTCAGGAAGACAAAAGTTTCAAGCTTGTGTGTTTAATGTCATAATTGACAAACTTGTGGCTGAGCTTGATCGTCGCTACAAATCATATAAAGATCTTGAGCAAAGTTTTGGATTTCTGAGCAACATGCATACAATCACCTCTGAAGACCTACGTTCTAATGCTCTCTGTCTTCAGAAAAACTACCACACAGATTTGCAAGATGACTTCCCTGATGAAATTGCCCAATTCAAGGACTTTACAAAAAATTAGAAAAACAAAAGTGTCGTTGCCTTGCTTCAGCTCCTGAGAAGGAAAAACCTGCAGACTGTGTTCCCTAATGTGGACATAACTCTTCGTATTTTCTTGACTTTGCCTGTGACTAATGCCAGTGGAGAGCGTTCCTTTTCCAAACTGTCTTTAGTCAAAAACCATCTTCGTTCATCCATGTTACAAGAGAGACTAAACCATCTTACTTTGATGTCCCTGGAGAGTGACATTCTCCGATCCCTGGACTTCAGTGACATTATCAAGGACTTCTCTTTCCGCAAAAGCAGGAAAAAATGTTAAGGTAAGCAATTTTCTTCATTGTATATTGCAACTGAATTTGTAACTGTTATCCTGAATGCTAGAATTACATTCCTGTCTCATCTTGAATCTGTTGCTACTACTTAAGCAGTGTTAGAAAGATGCACATTTTTTTGTTCCTCAGTAGTTGTTTACCTAAAGAGGTGGGTGCTGATTGGGGGAGGAGGAAGGGGGGAGGGGGCCCTGCAGTAACTCATAGCCCCGGGGCCCAGTGAGGTCTTCATGCGGCCCTGGCCATAGCATAATTAAATGCATCTATACACAGGGTTGTCACTGGTTGGATTGAGATGTTGGTATTTATTATAGTAAAAGTGTAGTAAAACAGCATTAAACCAGTTGTTTGAGCGCTACAGATCAGCACTGAAGCGTGTTTCCTCTCATCTTCTGCTCATCTCAGCGGGTTGAATAAGATATCAGTCAAGTCATTTTACATCTCTCTAAAATTATAACTAAAGATATATGAGGACATTAGACATTATACTCACCGCTAAACTTGATGACTCGGCTAGACTCCAACTCGCCTGATGAACTTCTTCCGGAAAGCGTTTCTTCTCTTTTGTCGCACTTGTGAAAGGTCTCGGGGTGTAATGTTGTTATGTCTTTGTGCTTTAATTGTGAACGATGTTGTCAAACCAAAACGTGTTTTATACTTTTATATCCATCCTGCAGTAGACACCGGAAAAGATGATGATTTACTGTTAAAAGTAATCCGCTGCTCGCGAGACTCATTGTCAGGACAACGACCTTTGGCGCGAAGGAAGATCACACGCGCATATATAATCTATGCGGGTGAAATATTCCATAGGCAAATATTTTTGTACGAATATTTTATAGGAAGTCTACATTACAAAAAAAAAAAAAAAAAAAAAAAAAAAAAAAAAAAAACACTTGCTAACCACAGCACTTGCTACATGTTGCACAATACAGTATAACTGCAGTACAGGACCTATACAAGAAGACTTTAATGGCAATGAAAATAACCTCATTGCCATAAGTGAAATTACTGAACCTAATCATAGGAGCTTTATTTAAAAAAATGCTCCTTAAAAAAAAATACAATTAAATAGATTTAATCAGACAGATTTAGATGTTTTTGCATCTGAAATCTTCACCTGCATTTCAGCATATCACTGAACTACAGTTATATTGTATCTGTACTTCATTATACTGCAAATCTACAGTTGCACTTCAGTTTCACTGCTCTTGAACTTTAATGAACTGCAGTTATATACTTCATTATACTGCAATTGTCCAGTTGTACTTCATTGTACTGCATTTATACTGCTTTGTACTGCAGATTCACTGCAGTTATTTTTTGTAAGGGGGGGGGGGGCACTCTGGGCACACTTCACATTTGTGTTTGAAAATGCAAATGGTGGTCTGTTGAAACTGGTGCATGGAACAAAGTGTGTAGCTCTGCAGATTGTGAACAAATTCCTGTTGCACAGAGCAATACCACTCTTTACCACAAGGTATGTAGTTAGTGAGCAAGTTAAGGAGCTCTGTTTGGAAATGACAAATGACCCAAGAGTAAAGAGTTTAAGTAAAGACACAACTGTTCTGGATAGTGGCAGAGTGACAGAGACTACTGATGATGAAAAAAGAGCCTTCATTTCTGCACAGAAACATGCACCAGATTTAAATGGTAGTGCACAAGAGAATGGTGCATAAAGGACTGGTTTATACGGTTTATACCAGCAAAAGCTATAGCCTTAGTAAGAGACGCAAAGACTGCTTTGCAAAGATGAGTGATTGTTTATGGAGAAATCCAAAATATTGTATCCTTTCCTTCAGAAAGGGGTACAGAAATTGCTGTCCTTTTCAAAAAGCTTTATACAAATGCCTCCTTTCCTTTATCACAAGGTTATGGCTTTGTGTCACATATCAGACTTGTAAGTGGAAGCCAGTGTGTCTGATTTCAGTAGACAGGTTAGAGAAGAAATGCATAGTTTTAAAAACGGGTGATCAGACGTACATTTGTGACTTAAATGCATATGAGAGAGACTAGTCTTCATCATAGGTGGTCATTCTTTAGCTGGCTTTAAGCTGTAGTAATCTTAAGTACCAGCTACCAGCTAAAACTATGATCAGCAGCAGTTTTGAATTACTTCTCATAAACATTAGCAATGTTTGGTTTCCCCTTGAGAAAACAGGATTGGTTGTTGAACAAATCTTACAATCATTATTCACTGAATGGAGCTGGCTCAGCTGTCCACAAGTGTATTCACATGATAACAAGTGATTGTATAATGGGTGTGAGTTGTTGGTGGTGATGATAAGCCCTTTCTGTTCAAAGATTATTTCTGGCCTTGAGTGTGAATGTCCTCCTAGATATTTTTTTGGCCTTCCGCTGATTACTGGTCGTTGATTTGAAATGACTTTGACCCCTGTGCAGTCAACGCTGTGAGCGGTTTCGCTCTGGGGTTCACAGACTGTGCATGTCTGTTTCCAGATATTCGTTGAGGCTTTTCTTCAGGATCCTTGTTCTGTCAGTGATGTAGTGTTTCCCAATGGCAGTCACATGCGATGTCACACTCCAGTCTTTCTCTCAAAGGGTGTCTTGGCTTGAGGGTATCCCCAGCTGAGATCTTAAGATGTTCAGTGTGTTGTAGCTGTAAGACCCTGGCTAGATGTTTTGACAGTCGACCTTGTGGGAACCGCAGTGGGATACTTCTGGTGGTGCCTGTTGAGTTAGCAGTTTCCTTACCTTAAAAGGATAGTTCACCCAAAAATGAAGATTCTGTCATTAATTACTCACCCTCATGTCGTTCCAAACCCGTAAGACCTTTGTTCATCTTCGGAACACAAATTAAGATATTTTTGATGAAATATATGAATAATTTTTTTTGTGCGTAGAAAACAAAAATAACGAGTTTATTTCAAATTTTCACCTCTACTGCGTCACTTGTGGACGTGCATTCACGACAGTACCATGACGCGTGTGTGCGTGGCGGCGCTGGTGCTGATCTAGATCTGGCATGATGACGTTGAACACATGCGCTGTGCCTTCTGCCTTGTTCACCGTCATCACTCCGGATCTGGGTCGGCGCCGACGCTGCCACATGGTTGCATCATGGTACTGTCATGAACAAAGTCCTTATTTTTGTTTTCTTTGCGCAAAAAATATTCTTGTAGCTTCGTAACATTACAGTTGAACCACTGATGTCACATGGATTACTTTGTCGATCATCTTGGTACTTTTCTGTGCCTTGATCGTGTAAGGACACTTGCTGTCTATGAGAGGGTCAAAGTGCTTGGATTTCATCAGAAATATCTTAAACTGTCTTCCGAAGATAAAATAAGGTCTTATGGATTTGGAACGACATGAGGGTGAGTAATTAATGACAGAATTTTCATTTTTGAGTGAACTATCCCTTTGAATCAAGTCAGGATTCTCATTATCCACTTGTTGTATCTGTTGGTCACTGAGACCTGCTGCACCTTCCTCTCGTTCTCAGCGACCAACAGATACAACAAGTGGATAATGAGAATCCTGACTTGATTTAAGGTAAGGAAACTGCCAACTCAACAGGCACCTCCAGAAGTATCCCACTGCAGTTCCCACAAGGTCAACTGTCAAAATATCTAGCCAGGGTCTTACAGCTACAACACACTGAACATCTTAAGATCTCAGCTGGGGATACCCTCAAGCCAAGACCCCCTTTGAGAGAAAGACTGGAGTGTGACATCGCATGTGATGCCATTGGGAAACACTACATCACTGACAGAACAAGGACCCTGAAGAAGAGGCTCAACGAATATCTGGAAACAAAGAAGAAATATCTAGGAAGACATTCGCACCCAAGGCCAGAAAAAAACCGAAAAGAAAAAACAGACAGGGCTTATCATCACTGTTACATTCCAGCTCCCAAAGGGAGGGGAGCATGACAACCCACTGCTCGTGCTTGCCAATGCCAGCAAAGGAGGTACGGAGTCGTGGTGCAAGAAAAGGACACAAAAAGTCAAATACCGTAAAAACAAAGCTTTTATTTAGCCACGGTAATAGTATAAATAATAAACAATAATAAATTACTGGGAAAAGGGGAGGGCTGGACGGACCAAAGCAAAAAAAAATAAACAAGAAAAGACCCCACCCCTAACCTATAATAAACCCCAATAAAAATATAATAATCTCTATCTGGCACACGATCAAGGCGCCCTAACCAAACTTACAGCTGGTGGTCCGCCCAGGTCTAACTGGTGTTTCTAGACAGAGAAATATTCCTATGGGTGATGTATACCCCGGGGTAGCTCTTATCTACTCCCCAACTCCCTATAAACAACAGAGAAAAGAAAAATAATAATTAACACAAATTATTAGGATCCATAAACAAACAAGTTCTCTGTCCTGCTGCTTCAAGTTCCAAAAATAGAACACAAAACAGTTTAAACAGTTTAACAGGTTACTAACTCACAAAAACAGTTTAAACTATTAATCAAATGTTAGTATCAAATATGTCAGAAAGATTGTCTAAATGGCATAAAGATCCCCACACAGGGTACAAACCAAACCAACAACAGGAACAGAGAGAGAGAACTGATCAAAAACTGGGCTTTTTAAAGAGCCCAGCCAGCTGCAGCCACTGACGAGTGGGCGGAGTTCCAGGTCCCAATCAGCCGTTGAACCACCAATCAGCTGCTGGGACAGTCACAGAAGCCACATTGCCTGGTAAAACAAACACAAACACACACCACAAACAATAACAGAACAAAATGTCTATAAAACGAACCCAGAACTCTGGGGACGTAACAATCACTATCAAACACTTGTGACACCACTTCAAGTTTCCACATCACCCAAGTTCACATTTAGGTCATCTAATGACACCTGAACCAGTTCCATTCATGGAAAGCCCCTGCACACCTCTCACAGGTATTTGAAGCTAGGCAGAGCTGTGCTGGGATGTACTGTGTATGAAGTCACCACTTCACAAAGAATGATAAATTTGACATTTGTTCCACTCTTTTATACAGTATATTAGCTCTATGGCTTTCTTGGCTGTTAGGTGTCAGAGTCAGGGACATGTTAAACAGCCTGCACATATCAACACACAGGAGTCCTATGATGAAGTTTATTCAGCCAAGTGAAATCACAAGTGAAACTATAATCACCATGTTTGACAGATGAGGTGGTCTTTCAAGGGTCATTATTTCTCCAGTTTGATGATGACTGATGCTATGAGATGCTGATGTGTCTGGAATTATAGAGTTGCAAAATGGAAAGGGCCACTGGTTCTGTAAGTATTTTTATATATTTTATTTTTATAGTATTCTGATGATTTTATGTCCACATAGTTGTATATTTGAATTGAATGCCTTTTATTGTCATTATACTAACGTACTGTGACGAGATGGAAGGTTACAAAGGGTTAAAGAAATTACTAAACATTGAAACTATGCTACTAAATCACACAATCATGACTACGCCACCCGGGAAAACCCACAGGTTCGCCCTCTCACAAAATGACCCAGAGACGTGAATACCTTGTATAAAAGTAACAAATCTTTATTAAACAATTTCTCAATTAAACTGAATCTTGTTCAATGAGGAAAAGGGAAAACTATGCCCAGCAGATGCAACAAACTGCCATGAAAAGCATACAAAACAACAAAAACCCAAAAGAGCAGGGGCTTCGCAATAGGGAGGCGGCTAGACACCGGGCTTCAATAGGGCCTGTACTACTGAAAACCCACACGTGCACAAGACCACACTTACACCCCAGGAAATTCACTGCAAATCCACACCACTTTGGTAAAGAGGGATATTTCTGCACGGGAACAGCCAGCCTGCCTTCTCAAAGCCCCAGCTCCCCCAAATACAACAAAAGAAAAAGAAAATTAAACAGACAATTAAATCCCAAATAACACCAGCAAACTTGTTGCCACAAAACAAAGAAAAAATAGATATTAAATACCAAACCAAATTCTTAACTGCGAAACAAACATGAATACTATAACAAGTTTAAATGCAAACAAAATAATTACATACAAAAGAACAAAACATCCATTCAAACTAAACAAATTAACAGATGCAGCCAATCAAATAAATTGACTGCAAATAAGACATAAATGCAAAACATAAATTAAAGCAAAATAACTAATTGAATGCAAACCAAATACTTAACCAAAAGACTTGAATGCAAAGCATACATTAAAGCAAAATAAATCAATAAAGGCCAAACATAATAATAATGCAATATTAAAGAAAAACAAATGAATTAACAGTCTGTAAAAGCAAAACAGCAGTGTTGAAATTTCAAGCCATGCTGTAGTCCCTGCTATAAGCCATGCAGAGCCAGGAGCACAAAAGCAGGCACGCTCACAGGATGGTTTAAACATCGGATAATGGGAGCCACATCATCTATCCAGCAGCCCTTACTTCAATAGAAAGTACAATCAGCTGAGTATGACGTAACACCCTTCTATTTTGCCTTGCGCCTTTATATACAGTCCCATAACTAGGATGCAATAACAAGCAATTACCTGGGGGGGGGGGCAACCAGACAGCGGCAAGCCCCCCACACTAACTGCATTTCACCACAACGTACAATGAAATTAGGATAGCTTCCCATCAGCATGATTTACATATATCACATAGTGCACTTTAACAAACACATGAATCACAAATAACGAGTTACACTAAACTAACTTTCAACAAAAACAAGAGAATTATATTACACAAGTGTATATTGCACTAAGTCTCCCCAAGAAAATTGTATTGCACAATAAAGAGTATATTGCACTAAAATGTGCATTCCCAGTGGGTAATGAAAATACAGTAAGACTGACATTCAAGTGAACAATGTATGATGTCAGTGCATATTGGAGTTCACAATGTTTATGGCTCTAGGAAAGAAACTGTCCTTAAATCTCCTAGTCCTTGATTTAAAGCATCGGTAGCGCCTGCCTGATGGCAAGAGCTGAAACAAGTGAAAACCAAGGTGTGTTGAATCTTTTAGTATATTTTTTACATTATTGAGGACTCGAGAGTTATATAGATCCTTCAGAGATGGAAGGGGACTGCCAGTGATCCTTTCTGCAGTCTTAATTAATAATCCTTGTCTGCCTCAGAACTGCTAGCATGCCATACTGTAATGCTTAAATTCATTCTTTGTACCGATGATTCAAGCAAGAATTTCATGCTCCTACTGTCAGTCACCTAACAATGCCTTTGCACTCCTCCCACAATTCAGTGCTATGCCCTAAATATGCTCAGTGTAATGGGGCCTTACGGGTTGCAACTGACATTGAAACTGAAAATGATAAACAAACTGCTTTCCAAAGATACTTTTTGAATAAACATCCTCCACAATACATTGTCAGAGGATGCTTGTAGGAACACTCAGGGGCGTAAATTTCATCTAACAGTAGGGGGGGACAATAAACATAAAATTTCTCAAGAGCAATTTTTGAAGGGGACATAAATAATACAGCCAAAATTGTACTTGTAAAGATAGATATATGTACACAGCATGTGTACATAGCATGGAGACCGTGTTTAAATATGAGTTTGGTTCATATGGTTCATATATGTGTATAATTATAATTATTATTTTGCGTCCTCCGTAGTATTTTACGTTTCGTCTGAAACCGAGTACGTCTCTTTAGTTATTCAACCGCATTAAGCCCACTGATCTGCCACTTAACATCATATTGAGCAAAACCCAACACATAGGTAGGTCTACAATATTAGCCAAATATCAGTTCACACACGGGCTTATCGCCGTGTTGGTTGTAGTGGGTGACAAGCTACAGTATTAAGCTTCTTAACCTTATAATCGCTCATAGAAAAAAACATCGGATATCATAATTTTTTTGTCATGACTAATTTATTAATGATCCAGCATCATCTGCAGGGCTTGACATTAAGCATTCTCATGTGGTTGTTCTTCGGACAAGTAAATTTGTTATTTACTTATTTACTTTCCGAGTATAAAAGTTACTTGCCCGGAGAGAAAAAATTAAGTTAAATTGAGTTATAAATATAATTATTTATTGTTATAGAAAACACATTTAGTTTATTTAGATTTTCCTTTTTAAATGAAATAATGAACAAAATAATAAAGTGTGATAATACTATTATATTTTAAAATAAAAAGTTAGAATTAAATACAGATACAATTATTTTATAGAAAAAATAAAATGCTAATATTTATATTATATATATAATTTTCATTATTTTCAAACTTAAATTTAAAATTTTTTAATTAGTTAAATTTAATCAGTCAATTAGTATAATAAGTCATTTAGGCTGTTGCCAAACAAATGAAATCAGTTTCAACAAAATTCATCTTTGCAGTGCAGAGGAAACAGAAGCTGCATCTGAAGTGGAACAGATATATTTACACACGGTTTAATGCAGCTCTGAGGGACATGGAATAATTTAATCTGCAATTACAAATGAATAAATAATGTTTTGATACACATAATGTTGAATACTGATATTTGAAATTTAAATAATAATCAAAAAAAATAAAATACTGTAAATGTGAAATTAAAACCACCAGTAGGTGGCATCAAGTCACTGTTAATAAGGGAGTCATTGCGACTGAACCGAATCATTTAAACGGTTGATTCATTCAGGCACGAAACACCGTCATGTTCCTCAGAGACGCAAAACAGCGCCGTGGCTGTGTTTGGAATTATTTTTGTTGGTGAAATAGAGCAAAAACAGGCAGTATGGTGTCTAAAACGTAAGTCTCTTAAATGTTAACTTCTTGTTTATTGAACTGTTATCATTTGTAATCATGATGATTTTTGAAGCAAAAAAAAAAAAAACGGCGTTCGATCTTCGTGTGATATTAACTATATGAAATGATATAAATGCATACATTTTCCTCCCCCATATCTTGAATTTTCTGATCATTCTTCATGCATTGTAATTGTAATACTGAATCATGCAGTGAGAGAATGCACGTGAGCTAGTCAAACCTAGATGACTTTACGTAATTATGCATGCACTCTTTGTTTGATTCTTGCAATGTACTCGTTAAAACAATTATGAAATTATTGCAAATGATATATAATCATACACCCCTTTAACAAAGGCTGTATCACAAATAAAGGCAGTTATTATTGTTTTTGGTATTGACTTTTTCAAGTTACTTGTCCGATTGGGCAAGTAAATTTCTCTTTCACTTGCCCGTCCAAAACATTCACTTGTCCCGGACAAGCGGACAAGCGTTAATGTCGAGCCCTGATCTGTATTAAAGAGAAAGAATCATTTCACCCGATGTTTAGAGAATAAAATAGCCTTGACAGCCTACTTACACATAACTAACTGTTACTGAGGAACTTGCTCTCTCCCACCGGAGTGACCGGACTCGTATGTGTTTATCGGTAAAAGAGGAAAGCAGGCCGTGGACCAAACCACTGTGAGGCAAGGGAGGGAGGAATCAAAACATTTCTGAACTTAAAACATTTTTTTTGCGTTTATTTTGTTTTACTACTCGCACAGTTATTTTAAGTGTATGTCCATTATATTGTTTTCATTACACAGAGTTGCTTGTAATGATATTTTTAGGGGGGACAACCCTCAGATAGGGGGGGTCCTGTCCCCCCCGTCCCCCCCGTGATTTACGCCTATGGGAACACTGTTAATGTAATCTCTTATATTGGTGTACAGTGTTTGTTAATTGACTGTTGCAGGCCATATTGCCACAAAGGCTAGAAAATGTAGATTGTTGAAGAGGCATGTATTCATCTCACATATGAAGTATCAAGGGAAGCATGATAGTTTATTAATGTGAATATTGAATGTGCTGTATATACTGTCATGGTAGCAATGCTATCAAGTAGTTCCTATAAATGGGAATGTAACATGCAAATATTTTGTTGCGATAATAAAACTTATTTTAAACAGATGTTAATGTTCTATAATCTTTAGTTTAGTTTTAGTTTTATATTTATTGTAATTAATTTGTATGAAAATTTAGATAATGGTATGTGTTGTATTGCAGGCCAAGTATTTACAATATTAATGTACTTCCCTTAAAGAACTCCTTGACATTGCTAGACATTGCTATTTCATTGTCTTCTATTTCAGTAATTTAAATTTAGCAATAAACAAGCAACTTATTAAATTTACCATGTAAGTACTGGCTGCATAAATGTGTACAAAGTAATGAGCTAAAAAAAAAATTAAACAAGACCATGCTGGTAGACCAGCATCATTAACCCTTTAAGCCCTGAGGGCATTTGTTTTTTCTTGTAATTCGAAGACTGTAGCAAGGAGAGTCAAAAGGTTGGTATCATTTTATAGAAAACATTCTCCTCCTAAGAAATAGCTGATGAAAATGTAAGAAAAATTTCAGTGCTTGAGAAATTTTTCATATCTTTCTTATTTGAGGAAAATTCAGATTTTTAGGGGGGAACAATCTTTGCATTTGAATATTCTCAAGTTGAGAAATAGGTGATAAAATGTAAGAAGAATTAGTGTGGTCAAGGGAAATTTTTCATATTATTCTTATTTGATGTTCAATATCTCATGAAAGAAATAAGGTAGGAGAAAATTTCTTTTTTGGCGATGTTCCCCAACATGTGTGCTGTATGTGAATTAAACTGATATCATGAAGTAATCACAAGTTACAGCATTTGGAAACACGGTAGCGTTAAAATGAGCGTTAAAAACCATATTACAACATGCGCATTTGGAGTTTTACGTGTTATAATTCAACGACGAATATCTTTAGATCTAAATGACAGATTTTGGTATGATTCGGCTCATTGAAATCGGGAGAATTTTCTGAAAATAATGACATGCCATTTTCTACGATGTATGATGAAAAAATAAATTAATTAATTAAAAACACAAAAAACATTTTTGTAATTTATGATTTTTTTTTTTTTTGTAATATATCAGCAAATAACTCGTCTCTACTTTAGAGTTAATCAAAGTGCATGCTACATGCATTGTAAAGCTCAGACTCTAAGCTTTCAAATGATATCCATGTTTTTTTGTTGTTGATCAAGGTAGTGATTTGAAAAATATGATTAGTAATATTTTCGAAGAGGGGGGGGGGGCGTCCCGCCCACACTACACTTTGGTTTAGAGGGACTGCTCAACGCTCGTTAAGAGTTGATCAAAATACGTTCATTCAAAACTACATTCATTAAAAAGCTGAGATTCTAAGCTTTAAAATGACACCTAGTTTGTGTTATTCCATTCAGGGGTTGCTTATTAATTAGATTTTAATCTGCCACAGTGCATACTGATACTGTATATAATCTATTTTGTTGCCTTTTTACACACTATTTATTTATTTATTGACCTATTTCTATTTTTCTATTTATTGACATTTATATATTTATTAGGATTTTACTATTTATTTATTTATGTATTTATTTTGATAATAAAACTTATACATTACTAGTTTTTATACTTACCCATACTTAACTGGTGTATTTACCTGGATTCACCATACTTACCTGTAGGGTTAGCTTGTAAATATTAGTAATACCAGAGGTGTTTAATAGTTTATAATACTAGTCGAGAGACATATCACCATAACCTGGTGGTCCATCCTAACAGAACTTGAGAGCCGTAACTCTTGAGGGCAGGGGGTGCTACACAAATTTTGTGCAGGAGGTGTTTAAAGGGTTAATGAGACCATGATAGTTGACCAGCATCAACAGCAATACCAGGCTGGTAGACCAGCATTGTATTGCTGGTCCACCAGCTAAACCAGCATAGACCAGCCTAAATCAGCATGGGAATTATGCTGGTCTATGCTGGTTTTTCCAGCAGGCAATTGTAATCTTATAGTAATGTAAAAGGGCTCCCTTTAGTTTAGAGCAGAAGCTGAGGTAGATTTTTATCCCTAAGAAACTTTTAATTATAATTGAATTTATTTAAAGACAGTGCAATTTATTCAGTAAACCATTGTTTAATTAAAAAGCAAATTATTTTTTGTTCAGTTTTTTCCCCTGCTGTACCGAAACAGTACCAAACCAAAGGCAGTATCTGAAGAGTGGCTTACTCCCCAGACCTTTTATACTACTTTTTGGGGAATTCTAAGCCCAATTAATAATCATACTAGTCACCAATTCCTTAATGTCTTGTATGATCCAATCTTCCTGTTGTACATCAGTCTCTGTAACTCATACTTAAGGCGGTGGTCTTTCCTTTGTCGCTTATGTTGCTGTCTGTGTCTCACACTCTTCCATTTCTTCTTCATGGTCTCCGTCTGCTTCACCTCCACTTGGGGTTGCAACATGCTCTCTTCACCCCTGTGTACCCTTTTGTCAAATTTTGTGGTTGATTACATAGCATTAGATCATTAGCGTGTCTTTCACAACTGTTTCTTACTCATCCTAACAAAGCAAGTTTTGCAAGTGCAAGCATCTTTATCTCTAAGCATATATGACATTAACTTAAAACAAGCAAATAACATAACTTTGAAAAAGGTAAATAGCAATATTATTATCCATATCCAAAACACTCCCTTATTGCTATTTTCTGGTTCAGTCCCCCCCGACCCATGCCCAAATTTTATTTCACCCTTGTACCAGCAGTTCTTCATTCCCTATATCACAAACGCATTCCTCACATTTTATCCATTTCAAACCTGTCCATGTACAGTAAAACAAAGTCTTAAAAGATACAAGGCTGGCCTCAAATGATGCCTGTGGTGGTAAATATGCTTAATTTGCAGGTTGAAATGATTAATGACATGATGTGGTGCAGTTGTCCTGTCATTAGCAGAAAAACACCCCCAAAGCATAATGTTTCCACCTCCATGTTTGACGGTGGGGATGGTGTTCTTGGGGTCATAGGCAGCATTCCTCCTCCTCCAAACACGGTGAGGTGAGCTGATGCCAAAGAGCTTGATTTTGGTCTCATCTGACCACAACACTTTCACCCAGTTCTCCTCTGAATCATTGGCAAACTTTAGAAGGGCTGTACATGTGCTTTCTTGAGCAGGGGGACCTTGCGGGCACTGCAGTATTTCAGTCCTTCACAGCATAGTGTTACCAATTGTTTTCTTGGTGACTATGGTCCCAGCTGCCTTGAGATCATTGACGAGATCCTCCCGTGTAGTTCTGGGCTGATTCCTCACTGTTCTCGTGATCATTGAAACTCCACGAGGTCAGATCTTGCATGGAGCCCCAGTCCGAGGGAGATTGACAGTTATTTTCTGTTTCTTCCATTTGCGAATAATTGCACCAACTGTTGTCACCTTCTCACCAAGCTGCTTGGCAATGGTCTTGTAGCCCATTCCAGCCTTGTGTAGGTCTACAATCTTGTCCCTGACATCCTTGGACAGCTCTTTGGTCTTGGCCATGGTGCAGAGTCTGGAATCTGATTGATTGATTGCTTCTGTGGACAGGTGTCTTTTATACAGGTAACAAGCTGAGACTCCCTTTAAGAAAGTACTCCTAATCTCAGCTCCTTGCCTGAATAAAAGACACCTGGGAGCCAGAAATCTTGCTGATTGATAGGGGATCAAATACTTATTTGACTCATTAAAATGCAAATCAATTTAGAACTTTTTTGAAAAGCGTTATTCTGGATTTTTTTTTTTGTTCTATATCACACTGTTCAAATAAACCTACCATTAAAATTAGATTGGTAATTTTTTTGTCAGTGGGCAAACGTACAAAATCAGCAGGGGATCAAATAATTTTTTCCCCCACTGTATGTGAATCTGGCCAATCGTGAAACAGCTGTTTGGTCATCAGAGCTTCTGCAGCCACTCTGGTGAAACTGTACAGAATGAGCTTGGAAAGTAGATATCTTCAAGATTAATCAAGATACATAAATTTCAAATCAGCCACAATGCATAAAAACACAGTTCCTTGTGTCTGCCTTTTGACTATATATATATATATATATATATATATATATATATATACATACATACAGTATTGTTCAAAATAATAGCAGTACAATGTGACTAACCAGAATAATCAAGGTTTTTAGTATATTTTTTATTGCTACGTGGCAAACAAGTTACCAGTAGGTGCAGTAGATTCTCAGAAAACAAACAAGACCCAGCATTCATGATATGCACGCTCTTAAGGCTGTGCAATTGGGCAATTAGTTGAATTAGTTGAAAAGGGTGTGTTCAAAAAAATAGCAGTGTTGGCATTCAATCACTGAGGTCATCAATTTTGTGAAGAAACAGGTGTAAATCAGGTGGCCCCTATTTAAGGATGAAGCCAGCACTTGCTAAACATGCATTTGAAAGCCTGAGAAAAATGGGTCGTTCAAGACATTGTTCAGAAGAACAGCGTACTTTGATTAAAAAGTTGATTGGAGAGGGGAAAACCTATAGAGGTGCAAAAACTTATAGGCTGTTCAGCTAAAATGATCTCCAATGCCTTAAAATGGAGAGCAAATCCAGAGAAACGAGGAAGAAAACGGAAGACAACCATCAAAATGGATCGAAGAATAACCAGAATGGCAAAGGCTCAGCCAATGATCACCTCCAGGATGATCAAAGACAGTCTGGAGTTACCTGTAAGTACTGTGACAGTTAGAAGACGTCTGTGTGAAGCTAATCTATTTTCAAGAATCCCCCGCAAAGTCCCTCTGTTAAAAAAAAGGCATGTGCAGAAGAGGTTACAATTTGCCAAAGAACACATCAACTGGCCTAAAGAGAAATGGAGGAACATTTTGTGGACTGATGAGAGTAAAATTGTTCTTTTTGGGTCCAAGGGCCACAGGCAGTTTGTGAGACGACCCCCAAACTCTGAATTCAAGCCACAGTACACAGTGAAGACGGTGAAGCATGGTGGTGCAAGCATCATGATATGGGCATGTTTCTCCTACAATGGTGTTGGGCCTATTTATCGCATACCAGGGATCATGGATCAGTTTGCATGTGTTAAAATACTTGAAGAGGTCATGTTGCCCTATGCTGAAGAGCACATGCCCTTGAAATGGTTGTTTCAACAAGACAATGACCCCAAACACACTAGTAAACGAGCAAAGTCTTGGTTCCAAACCAATAAAATTAATGTTATGGAGTGGCCAGCCCAATCTCCGGACCTTAATCCAATCGAGAACTTGTGGGGTGATATCAAAAATGCTGTTTCTGAAGCAAAACCAAGAAATGTGAATGAATTGTGGAATGTTGTTAAAGAATCATGGAGTGGAATAACAGCTGAGAGGTGCCACAAGTTGGTTGACTCCATGCCACACAGATGTGAAGCAGTTTTAAAAAACTGTGGTCATACAACTAAATATTAGTTTAGTGATTCACAGGATTGCTAAATCCTAGAAACAAAAAACATTTGTACAAAATAGTTTTGAGTTTGTTCAGTCAAAGGCAGACACTGCTATTTTTTTTTGAACACACCCCTTTCAACTAATTGCCCAATTGCACAGCCTTAAGAGGGTCCATATCATGAATGCTGGGTCTTGTTTGTTTTCTGAGAATCTACTGCACCTACTGGTAACTTGTTTGCCACGTAGCAATAAAAAATATACTAAAAAGCTTGATTATTCTGGTTAGTCACATTGTACTGCTATTATTTTGACCAATACTGTGTGTGTGTGTATATATATATATATATATATATATATATATTTTTTTTTTTTTTTTTTTTGTTAGCATGGTCTATAAGCAATAGGATATAAAAGTGAGGTTGAGTAATATAAGAAACACAGATCTAGAACAGAACTGAACATAAAAATGAATCAATTTCTAATTTTCACTAAATCAAGTCATTTTGATTAATTCTCAATTGAGATTTCACTATAGAATACATCAAACATTTTGTGAATTAATAATTTTCGCCATAAATCAGAATGTTTTTCTTTTTCATTTTGTATGATCAGATTTGTTGCATTTATTGTTGTTTACTAGTTACATAACTCTTAAATTTGTTCCATTTTTGCCCAGTGAAATCCATCACGTGACGTAAAGCCCCCTTATTTTTCATCTCTTCTCCAGCTTTCCTCAGATCCTCAAGGTTCTTCATCCATTCATCTTTTCCCTCCTCCTTCAGTCTGGGAATTAAGAAATCCAGATGTTGAAGAGTGAAAGCACTGTCTGCTTTTAATGCAATCTTACACAGATTCATGACGGCCATATAAGCATCATGCAGCAGTTTGGACTTTTCTTTTTTAATCTTCTCCAGACCTCTGATCAGTTTTTCTTCTATTTCTGTTTTATTCTCAAACACTTTGATGTTCAATTTATGTTCCATTTTAGTCTTTTCATATTTCTCTCTGTCAAAGCTGGTTACAGTCTCGTCACTGGTGTGTTCGTACACCTTATTAAGGTCAACAAATGACATTTGAAATTCCTCTGTCTTTATCACATATTTTTTGTTTTCTTTGACATGTTTGCTGTACTCACACTTCCTTGTACACACAATGCAGTGGTTATTTTTCATGACATCACACTTTGACAGTTTTCTGGGAGAGATCCACCAGCAACTGTACTCGTCATGACAATTTTCCTTACAGACACTGCAGCAAGTTGCATTCTTATTCCACCATGGATTTTCAATGGGGACTTTTTCTTTAAAAACTCTGTTGACTGTAAACTCAAAGTTTTCACACTTCTCAATCTTTTCTCTGTTCTGTCTGATGACTTCCTGAATCTGAGTCAGTTCTTCAGTTTTTAACTCCTTCTCAGAGATTCGCTCCATCAGATTAGAGACACAGGCCTCAAGTCGTCTTCGCTCTTTCAGAACATCTAATGTCATCTGAACACTTTTTCTGTTCTTTTCTTCCAGGAGTGTGAAGAACTGATTCATGCTTTTCTCTCCCATTTCCCAAGCTAGTCTGTCAAGATGCTCATTCTCTTTGTCTCTTTTCTCTTTCTGCTGGTTGTTGAATATGAAGTGAACAGGTTGATTGTCTTCATCTCTTCTGCAGGGTATTTCTGCTTTCTTAATGCCATTGATGGCATTTGTTGGACGTCGTCCTTCTGAATGTGTGAGTAGAAACACTATGTTGTTCTCTATATCTCTTCCAAACAGAGACAAAACTGAGTGAAATATGTAAAGCTCTTTTCCAGAGAGTCGATTCTGAGACGCCTTCATCACAAAACACACTGCATCAATATAATGAATCCCGTCCTCATCTGAAAATAATCTGCCCAGATATTCAGCAACCTCTGCATCTTTCTCATATCCATCAGTGTTTCCGTATCCTGGAGTGTCAATGATGGTCAGAGATGTTGGGTTTTCTTCAACAAACACCTCATAAACAGTGATCTCTGATGTCTGGGACTGTGATTGATCTTCATGTTTTTCTTCTTCTGTGATTTGATAAAACTCTTCATCCTCAAATTTCACTCCCAGTAAGTAGTTGATCATGGTGTTGATGAGGGTGGTTTTCCCAGAACCGGTTTCTCCCACCATCAGTATGACTTTGTTCTGCTTGTTTCTGTCTCTTCTTCCATATGTCCACTGTTTGACATTTTTCTGATTCCCGTCAATGTATTTCTTTTCTGTGTTTAGTTGGTAAAGCACTGGAGGACCTTGATTCTTTATTGTTGCATCATGATGTGATCTGCAAAAGATATTTCACTTAGCAGCAATATGTTATAATTTCAATTAGTTATTTATTAGCATTCAGTGCCTTTGGGATGGAGGTTGTTAAAGACAGTTGTTTAATTTTTCTAAACAATTCTTTAAGTTAATGTATCAAACAAGCCATGTTGTTCATGAATGAAAGTCAAAGTGCTCAAGAAAAGCAAACACTTTTCACTGTAATAGTGATTTTAAATGAAAGTTTCAATAAAAAAAAATCAACATTAATTAGAAGTAAAATTCTCAGAAACAACTTATGAAAGAAAGAAATCCCCTTACGAAAAATAAGTTTATTCAAATGTGCTATTAGTATATTTCTTATAAACTTAAAATAGGAAAGTATACTTTCAGTCTACTTTTTACGTACTTCTCAGAATTATACTTAAAATGACATTTAAGTATACTTGACTTATACTTAGGAAAAAGTCTAAATATATTTAAAGGGGTCATGGTGTACAACTTCACCTTTTTAACTTTTGTTAGTGTGTAACGTAGCTGTTTGAGCATAAACAACATCTGCAAAGTTATGAAGCGCAGAGTTCAATGCAAAGGGAGAAATTGTCTTTTACAGAATTAGCATAGCATCGCCTACAGCGAACGGCTAGTAAGGGACGTCAACAAGATAGTTCTGGGTTACTGACATCATAAACCCATATAAATCCCGCCCCCAGGAACATGCAACGAAGGGGGCGAGGCCATGCTGTGCTGCTTTAGAGAAGAGGAAGAGAAAACTAGGGGTGCATGTAAAAATCTATTCATATACTGTATGAATCACGATTCTGTCTTCTAACGATTCTAATGGATTCACAAGTTTTAAAATCAATGTTCTAAAGCAGCGGTTCTCAATCCTGTTCCTCGCGTCACCCTGCTCTGCATCTCTCTCTCTCTCTCTCTCTCTCTCTCTCTCTCTCTCTAGCTCAAATGAACTGTTCCATTTATACACTTATTTTCACATAGCTATGACAAGTGTTAAACATGGACCCGCATGCGGTTGCCGTACTGCGTTAAAGCTTTAATCAGGATAAAACCGTATATTAAAAGCTAACATAAGCAGTAGCATAATAACAGCATATCTAAAAGTATGAGACAACAACAAACAAAAAAAATAGTCCTACCATTAAAACCCGTGCTTGCACAGGTTCTGCTTGATCCTCTTCACTAATATCCTCTGCACTAATATCCTCTACACCTCAATCGGGCTCAGTTAAATAAAATTGAAATTTGAAAGGAATTCAGTCTCACTTTTCTCTCTACTGCTTTCTGACATGGTAATTGTTTTTGCTATTTCTATTTGTGTGGTGTTGCTATACAGTTTTGCCAGCAATCCCACTTACAACCCTTGTTTCAAGCCCATGTAGTACCTACATAAAACTTAAAGTTGGGTCCGAGATGGGTCCTGCACATGTTGCCTAATTGGGGCCCACCTAGTAGCAAGTGCAATACTGCATGAAATCCATGTGGGCAATTGGCATAGGAAAATTTGGGGTAAATTTCTTTCTACAGATTAAGGGTACCGCCATGAGTAGTACCATGGCCCCAAATTATGCAAACTTGTATGTGGGCCTATTTGAACAGAATTTTATTTTCAGTGGTCTACAAAATCCCTTTCTCCCAAACATTGTACTTTGGCGAAGGTATGTTGATTAAATTTATGGTCAGGTACTGAAAATCAATTGCTACAGTTACGTTTCACAGTTAATTGTGATGATTATGTGTTAGTTTTTTGGACATTCGCATTATTAGGGATGGTAAGCAAATAATCATAGATCTCTATAGAAAACCTCCTGACCGAAACACACTTTTGCATGGACAGAGCTACCATCCTACAACATTGAAATGTAGCTTGCCTATTAGTCAATTTAACCCCCTGGAAAAAATCTGAGGCAGATTTTCCTGATAAGGCCGAAATGAGCTTGAATTACTCTGCCATTTTTGATCGTACAGATAAAAGCAATACACCATTCGAATCTGTAAGGGGTCTACTTTTATTTGTATACACTCATAATAACAACTAAACTTTGTGCTTTTGAAGAATAAAGAAAACAAACAGGGTGCATTCTCTGTCTTCTGCGTCTCTGCGAACTGCTTTTTGAAACGCGTCACTAAAACGAACTGTAACTCAGCAAATACTTCACACAGAGACATGAGACATATATCTATAGAAAGCTTGACATGTCTACTGTTAAATGAAGTAAGTCTTACTGAAAAGAAATATTCTGTGATAAAGTAATCTGTATGAAACCAAGGACATGTCCAGTTTTTCCGTCTGGTCTCATTATCTTTAATTAGGTCACGCCCACGCGCTGCTCGCGCTTTTGTTATTACAAACCTCCACGCGAGACACGCGGCATGTAAAGGCTCACGCCACCGTAAACAAAGCAGCAACGCATTCATCTCGGATTCTTTTCAGTTTTGGAAGAACACGTTGTGAAGAATAAGCCTTGTATTTACCGCCAGAAGACGCGCTGAGAGGAAAAAGCTTTGTTTACTTCACAAACAGAGCGCGAGCGCAGCTGGAGCCGGCGGCGGAGGAGATACTTTATACCGAGTAAGTAATGTTTCTTAGTGGCATTCGACAATGTGTTGTTGTGACAAAGTTGAAGGCATTTACTAGGTGAACTTTTCCCAAACTATAATTCCAGAATAAAATGTGTGAAATCGAGTGCAACATTTTGAAATATGATAGACAACCTTTCATTGCATTTAAATGTTGTACGATGTGAGGATAGTTATATGTTCTATAAACAATGATATAAAAGTAATGTCTAAGAAAGTTTAGACCAATCTAATATAGTTGCTCCTGATAAGACTATCAACATGCTAACTAATTTATGCTACTCATTCCAAGATGGCGGCTACTCATTCCAAGATGGCGGCGCAGTCAGACGCAGCGACCTCTCCGGGTCCCAAAAACGGTGCTTTTATGTCTTTTAATGTCGTCTGTTCGTCTCCAAACAATGTCAATTTACCGCCAATTCATCGGGAGATCACTCCGGAATACATCTATGATCGCCAAAGCCTTTTGGATATCAACAACACATACAAACACAAACTCTCGCCGGCGGCTACTGAGAAGCTTCGAGGCCTTTGTTTACTGCTGAAGCCGGACCTCGAGACCGCGGCCTCGCCTACTGACGCTACCCGCACAAGGCGGCGTCGCAAGCGGTGTGAGAGAGGACGGAAGCGCGGTAAGCGCGGAGGTATACGAGCCAGGCTAAGAGCTAACCCCACAAGACCGGCTCTTCCAACACTCATGCTCTCAAACGTTCGCTCTCTGGAAAACAAACTGGACTTAATTCAACTCAGTCGGTCTACACAGCATGAGGCAAGGGATTGTTGTGTGTCTGTTTTCACTGAAACATGGCTAAACGACAACATCCCGGACTCCGCCATTCAGCTGCACGGACTAACTTGCTACCGAGCGGACAGAGATTCATCACTGTCTGGTAAGACTCGCGGGGCTGGCTTGTGTGTGTATATCAACAAAGAATGGTGTAACAATGCTGCGTTAGTATCAAAACACTGCTCATCGCTGGTGGAGTTTATGTTTGTGAAGTGTCGACCGTTCTATCTGCCGTGGGAGTTCACGGCCATTGTTATTGTCGCGGTTTACATCCCCCCGTGTGCAAACACTAAGGACGCGCTTCGCGAGCTGTACAGCGCCATCAGCGAACAACAAACAAAAAACCCCGACGGCTTTTTCATCATAGCCGGTGACTTTAATCATGCAAACTTAAAGACAGTTTTGCCAAAGTTCTACCAACATGTGAACTTTGCAACAAGGGGAAATAACACACTGGACTTTGTTTACACTACAGAAAAGAACGCTTACAAAGCTGAACCCCGCCCCCACCTCGGGTACTCGGACCACATCTCTGTTATGCTAATCCCAGCATACAGACCACTTCTCAAGCGTGCCAAACCGGTTCACAAACAGATCAAGGTATGGCCAGACAATGCCACCTCAGCACTGCAGGACTGCTTCCAGGACACAGACTGGAACATGTTTAAAGAGGCGGCCACCTACAACAACCACACAGACCTGCAGGAGTACACTGAAACTGTGACTGCCTACATCAAAAAGTGCACTGATGATGTGACAGTCACCAAGACCATCACCACATGTGCCAACCAGAAGCCATGGATGACAGCAGAGGTTCGCGGGATGCTAAAGACCAGAGATGAAGCTTTCAGATCAGGAGATAAAGCAGCCCTCAAAACAGCAAGAGCCAATCTGTCCCGCAGCATCAAAAATGGAAAACGGTCATATGCTCAAAAAATCAAAAATCACTTCACAGACAGCAAAGACACACGGAGTCTGTGGAAAGCCATTCAGACCATCACAGACTACAAGCCCCCGCCACAGGCCTGTGATGACGACACATCCCTCCCGGATACACTCAACCACTTTTATTCACGGTTTGAAATGCAGAATGACACACCTGCACAAAAACTGCCCACACCTCCCAACGACCAGGCACTCTGTCTGTCTCCAGCCGATGTAAGGAAGACCCTATCTAGGATCAACCCACGCAAGGCTGCGGGTCCCGACAACATACCTGGCCGGGTACTGAAAGACTGTGCTGCACAGCTGACAGATGTCCTAACAGATATCTTCAACACCTCGCTGAGCCAGGCAGTCGTCCCCACATGTCTCAAATCCACAACAATCATACCGGTACCAAAAAAATCACCTGTGTCCTGTCTAAATGACTACCGTCCCATAGCACTGACTCCAATCATAATGAAGTGCTTTGAGAGGTTAGTCATGCACAACATCAAAACCAGCCTCCCCAACACACTCGACCCGCTCCAGTTTGCATACCGTCCAAACCGCTCTACAGACGATGCTATCTCCTCCACCCTCCACCTGGCTCTTAACCACCTAGAAAATAAAGACTCTTATGTTAGAATGCTGTTCATTGACTTCTGCTCAGCATTCAACACAATAATTCCACAACAGCTCATAAACAAACTAAACCTGCTGGGCCTTAACAACTCCCTCTGTAATTGGATCCTGGACTTTCTAACCGGAAGACCTCAGTCGGTCCGTGTCGGCCACAACACCTCGAGCACTACCACACTGAGCACAGGTGCCCCACAAGGCTGTGTGCTCAGCCCGCTGCTCTTCACGCTGCTGACCCACGACTGCACTGCCAAGTCCAGCTCCAACCACATCATCAAGTTTGCTGACGACACAACAGTGGTAGGTCTCATCAGCAACAACGATGAAACGCACTACAGAGAGGAAGTGGCACAGCTGGCTGAATGGTGTGGTGCTAACAACTTGTCCCTCAATGTGAGTAAGACAAAGGAGGTTGTGATGGACTTCAGGAGAAAATCTGTTGATCACCCCCCACTGACCATCGACAGCTCGCCTGTGGAGAGAGTCAGCAGCACTAAATTCCTGGGGGTGCACATCACAGAGGATCTCACCTGGTCCATCAACACCATGTAACTCTCCAAGAAGGCACAACAGCGCCTACACTTTCTCCGCCGGCTGAAAAGAGCAAGTCTCCCTCCACCCATCCTCACCACTTTCTACAGGGGCACCATTGAGAGTGTGCTGACCAGCTGCATCACTGTCTGGTACGGGAACTGTACTGCAGCAGACCGCAAGACCCTCCAGCGGACAGTGAACACAGCTGCAAGGATCATCGGTGCCCCTCTCCCCTCCATCCTGGACATTTTCCTCACACGATGCTCCAGCAAAGCAAATAGTATCGTGAAGGACTCCACACATCCCTCCCACAGTCTCTTCCAGCTCCTACCATCAGGAAGACGGTACCGGAGCATCAGAGCCCGCTCTGCCAGACTGCTCAACAGCTTCTTCCCCCAGGCTGTGAGAGCCCTGAACTCAAATCACCCCGCCCCTCTCTGAAACCCCATACAAACCCCCTACCTCCTGAAAACATGGACCATCTGAAAACTTATGGAACTCTTTTTTTGTGCAATCGAAGTGTGCTACACACAGGTGAGTGGGCCTGTACAAACCACCTGTAGTAGCACACTCTCCTCCTCTATGCGCACTAGTCACTTTTCACACACACTGATGTGTGTATACAAATCCCACAAAAGACTCAGTAATATACATATGTTTACATGCTCATGCACTACAAATCATCCTGCACTATTCCCCAGCCAGCTGCTGACTCACAATGTTTCTTTTCGCACATGTACAGTATTTATCTGAAGCACTCGTATAGTTTGTATTGTTTGTATTTTTTTAGTTTATGTACAGGTAAAAAATTATTTTATATATAGCATATTTTATAGTCAAATCTATCAGTAGGATAGTTGTGTATAGGTTTATATTGTTTTACTGCACTGCTGTATTATTGTATTTATGTAGCACCGTGGTCCTGTGAGGCACGACATTTCGTTCCACTGTATGCCCCGCATGTAGCGGAATGACAATAAAGCTCAACTTGACTTGACTTGACTTATTTATAAGTGAATCTCAAGTTATTTTATGTGATAGTTATATGTATACACATTTCTTATTTTCTTCTTTCTTGTAACTCCTCTCTCTCAGTCACACACCTGACTCAATGGCTCATTATGGAGCTCATTATGCGGGCCTTTGTCTTCTCAGGTGTGAGTCACGCCCTCTCGCATAGAGCCTTTCCACTCAAAAAGTGACTTAGAAAATTTAAATCAATATATTGTTTTCTCTGAATGAGTGAGTTAGATTATTTTCAGATCATTTTGAAGCAAATATTCTAGGCTACAAGATCCAGTTCTCAAAAGTCTTGTGAACAAATGTTCTTTATGTGTTTTATGGCCTTATTTCAGTTATTTAAAATTTTTAGTTTTTGTCTAACCACGCATAAACATTGTTTTCTCAAAAACACAATCACGTACGTACAAGCTGAATACAGTGTTTTTAGACTTTAGCCATTAAAATGTTTATAAGCAACTGAAAAAAGCACAAATGTCAGGGCATGTCAAAACTTCTCCGGGGCCCCAAAACACCCTCAGACCCCAGAGGGTTAATCAGATATGTCGAATTTGTAGTACTGAACAGTCATATACACAATAAAGTACTGATTTGATTAACAGATTTAGGGAGAGAGGTTACAATGGAGATTGGATACAGTCTGCAGCTAGGAGATTTGAAAATTAAAATCAAGAGATATCTCTACATAAAAAAACGGTTAAAATCAGAAAATAAAACCACTGTATGTGCTGTTCAATATTCTCCTATTTGTTCAGATATAAAAAAGATCATAGACAAACATTGGTATATTTTAAAATCCAATCCTCTCCTCAGTGATATCTTTGAGAAAACACCAAGGTTTGTGTATAAACGCTCTTCTAATATACGTGATCTCCTTCTAAGAGCTGATGTTAGTTCATCTGTAGAACGACCCACTCACTTTTTATCTATCCCCTCGGGTAACTATAGCTGTGGTCGTTGTGCCCAATGTAATTTTACTACAAAAACTAATGTTTTCTCTCATCCTCATTCAGGATGGGAGTTCAAAATTAGCAGATGGGAGTTTTACTTACTCAAACATGTTCTGAGGGCAGAAAGGAAAATGATTGGTTCACATATTCAACCAATGAAATTGAAGCAGAGGCGGGGTCAGGAAATTTGAACTTGCATGTGTGTGGAGGAGGGAATACATCAGACAGATACATTACTGACGCTTCGTGGGAGGCATTTATAACAAGGTAAGTGAATTTACCATGTATTTTAATTCATCTTTGTCATTAGGATATGTCCCCAAAACCTTCAAGTTGGCTGTTATTAAGCCTCTCATTAAAAAACCACAACTTGACCCCAAAGATCTAGTTAATTACAGACCGATCTCAAATCTCCCTTTTCTGTCAAAGATACTAGAAAAGGTAGTATCCTCACAATTATATTCCTTTTTAGAGAAAAATTGTAGTTCCAGTCAGGATTTAGATCGTATCATAGTACTGAGACTGCTCTCATTAGAGTTACAAATGACCTGCTTCTATCATCTGATCGTGGTTGTATCTCTTTATTAGTTCTACTGGATCTTAGCGCTGCGTTCGACACTATCGACCACAACATTCTTTTGAATAGACTAGAAAACTTTGTTGGCATTAGTGGAAGTGCCTTAGCATGGTTCAAATCGTACTTATCTGACTGCCATCAGTTCATAGCAGTGAATAAAGAGGTATCATATCGATCACAAGTGCAGTATGGAGTACCTCAAGGCTCAGTACTAGGGCCGATACTTTTCATGCTTTACATGTTACCCTTGGGAGATATTATCAGGAGACATGGTGTTAGCTTTCACTGTTATGCTGATGATACTCAGCTCTATATTTCTTCACGGCCCGGTGAAACACACCAAATTGAGAAACTAACGGAATGCATAGTCGATATAAAAAACTGGATGACGAGTAATTTCTTACTGCTAAATTCTGAAAAAAACAGAGGTGTTAATTATCGGACCTAAAAACCCTACATGTAATAACCTAGAACACTATCTAACACTTGACGGCTGCTCTGTCAATTCTTCTTCATCAGTTAGGAACCTAGGTACTTATATGCATATAGACATACTGTAGATATATATATATATATAAAAACAGAAATATATTAAATGAATTGAACTATAAATTTCAAGTATAATAAACAAAATATATATTATAAAAATAGATCGAGAAACAAATGCATTAAACTATACATTACAATTATAACAAATGAATAAGTCATATAAATGAAAATCTTCAAATAATGAATAACACAAATGCAACAAATACATTAAATTATAAATTAAAATGCTCCATCGGGACAAGACCACGGGAATCAGATAAGCCCTTTACACAATCTGACATGGCTGCGGTTGGAATTGAACTGCGGGTTTCATCTGGCCAAAGGGAGTATTGGTTCCTTGCCGCTGTCCCCTCTGGCTTGTCGATTTGATTGTCTAGCTCAGTTTAGTTTAAATAGTATCTGCGCGATGACATTTTTGAATTCAATAATGAAATGCCTTTAACTGAAAATTGAGTGTTTATTCTTATCACTATACATTACTGACAGTCTATCCTCCAATTTGATATTGTTAAGTGCTTTGACGCAATCTGTATTGTTAAAAGCGCTATTTAAATAAAGGTGACTTGACTTTCTTGACCCGTCTGATGACCTGAGGAAGCAGGTCAACTCGGGGAAGGCATACAAGCGAGCGCAGGGCCAGTCGTGGGCCAAGGCATCTCGCTGGTTCGAAAAGCAAATTAGGCAGTGAAAGTTGTCTTCTGAGGCAAAGAGTTCTACCGCTGCCCTCCTGAAGACAGACCAGATCATTTGAACCGATTGGGGATGTAGTCTCCATTCGACTGGTGCTACATTGCCCTTGGACAGCATGTCCGCTCCCTGGTTCAGTCTGCCTGGCACATGAACTGCTCTTAGTGAGAGAAGATAGCGATGTGCCCATAAAAGGTGACATCGCGCCATCCTGTAAAGGGAGTGTCACCTGTCGGTGCCAATAGCCTTGAGGGCAGTGCGCTGACATATGCGCTTTGGGCATCCCAAGTTTGAGTCCCGGCTCACGGACCTTTCCTGATCCCGTCCCTCCTCTCTCTCCCACTTTGCGTCCTGTCTCATTTCGGTTTTTCTGCCAGTGCTACCTTTCCTTGGTCACTTCCGGGTTGGGAACGCTGTGCGCGTTTGGCTGCCGCTCTGTACCTGGACTGCTTTTTCCGTATGTTTTCACCCCTCTGCTGGACTATTTTTGTTTTTGTTTTTTTGTTTCGTCTACTCCACCTCTTATTGTTGGTGCTTTTGGACCTGTCTTTGACTTGGCAAGTGATACTAATGAACTTTGGTACTTTTAAGTTCTGCCACCGGGCCGCTGCGAGCTCTCTGCCCTGTTACGTCTTCCACGGTGTCTGGTTCATCGGCTGGGTGAGTTGCCGCTCGCTCTGTCTGTTGTGCTGTATAAATTAATACTGCTCACTATTTGGGTATGCTGCGTCCCATTTAGTTCGCAGTTTCTGTGATGTGATGTTCGGGCTTGGCTAACGTGACTTTCACTCTGGTTGGCAATACCTGTTAGTACCATAATGCCTCGGGCAATAGCTTTCCTTTTTTGCTTTGTCTCTTTCCTTTTGCCTGTAATGGAGTTTGAATATACATCGTCTCAGTTAAGAACTCTGAACTGTCGCTCGCGCCTCGACCCGGCGATGAATGACTACTGTCGGCAGCTAGGGATTCTCCGACGTCCTCGATATTTACATCGCTCCCCACGTATCTTCATGCATAGCTCTCACTCTAAGCCTGATGCTCTTCCATGCATCTGGTCTGACCGTCGGAAATCATCCAAACCAAGTGCATCCGCTACTAACAGCTCATCACATCGCTCTCTGATTCATCTCACTGGTAACAACTGTCAACTAACATCGTCGTCAAATTCATCTGCCTCGTACTGTCACGCTGCTCTTTTGAACTGTCGGTCCATCTCGGATAAAGCCCCTTACCTCAACGAACTCATAACTGACAATAAGCTTTGACTTTTTGTTTCTCACGGAAACTTGGCAAGTTCCTGATGACTTCCTGCAGTTAAACTTACTCACGCCATATGGATATAAGCAGTTGTCCAGGCCACGACTGCATGGTAAAGGGGGTGGTCTTGCTGTCATCTACCGTGATAATCTCCGTATCACACAACTCGACTTCCACGACACCGATACATTTGAATATATGGTTCTGAAGACTGACTCTCTTACTATCATTCTACTCTATCGTCCTCCCAAAGCATTTTCAAGCTTTTTTTCCCAACTTAGTGAACTGTTAACCCTTGCCTGCTCCATGTCTTCTCCTGTTCTCCTGCTTGGTGACTTTAATATACATGTTGATGTTGTTTGCTCTAACACTACTCAACTACTGTCTGTTTTTGATTGCTTTAATTTGTCTCAGCATGTTAATTTTCCTACTCATTCTCATGGTCATATCCTTGATTTGATGTGTACCTCAGGTGTTGGTATTTGTTCCATCTCTTCCTCTGATACTGGTATCTCTGATCATAAACTCATAGACTTTCACTTTAGTTTGCCTATGCATGATAAATCTGCAAAGACTGTTATATCCTACCGTAATTTTAATAACGTTGACGTCACATCATTCTGTTCCTCTTGCTTCCTCTAATCTTTCTGATGTTTTTGATTCATCTTCTCCTTCACTGATTCTTTCAAATCTTAACTCCATATTATCTGATATTTTGTCTGTACATGCTCCTGTTAAGACTAGAACTGTTCCTTCTACTCATACTTCTCCCTGGTTTACCCCCGATCTTCGCATCCTCAAGAGCTCCGGTCGACGGCTTGAGCGTCTCTATAGGAAAACTGGCCTCACTGTTCATCACCAAGCCTTTCTTGAACATCTCAAAAATTACAAATCTGCCTAACACTTAGCGCGCTCTAGTTTTGTTTCTGCCATGATTTATAAAGCTAGTAACAGGCCAAAAGCACTATTTGACACAGTAAATAAACTTACCAAACCCTCAACTAATGATACTGCAGGTTCAGCTGAATTCTGCTACTCCTTTCTAAATCATCTTCTAGACAAGACGGCTGCCGTCCACCAGGGCTTTTCGAACAGCACTATCAATTTTAACTTTGAGCCTAATCCCTCTGGTCATTCCCTATCCTGCTTCTCTCTTATTAATCCTTCCTCTGTCTCTGAGCTTATTTCTAAATCCAACTCATCTACCTGTCGACTAGACCCAGCTCCTACTTCTCTCTTAAAACAGTGTCATTCGGTCATTTCTGCACCTATCTCTCATTTCATAAATGCTTCGCTTGTCACCACTACTTTTCCTCAGTCACTTAAAATCGCTACAGTTACCCCGGTTCTCAAAAAACCCAATCTCGATCCTTCAGTTTTATCCAATTATCGTCCCATTTCAAACTTGCCATTTATTGCTAAATTACTGGAAAGTACTGTAGCAGCCCAGCTTCGGTCCTTCCTAGTGGCAAATAATTTCTTTGATCCATTTCAGTCAGGCTTCCGTCCAAAACATAGTACCGAAACTGCCCTTGTAAAGGTAGTTAATGATTTATTACTCTCTTGCGATACCGGCTCTCTATCTTTACTTCTGTTACTAGACCTCAGTTCTGCCTTTGACACTATCTCTCATGATTTACTCATCTCTTGACTTTCGGCTGTGGGTATATCTGGTACTGCTCTTTCCTGGTTCTCTTCATATCTATATGACAGACATTTTTACATTTCTGCTCGGGACTTCAGATCCCCTACTGCCCCCCTGAAACAAGGCGTCCCCCAGGGTTCCGTTCTGGGGCCTTTGCTGTTTATTATTTACATTTTACCACTGGGTCAGATACTACAGCGTCACGGCTTTAGCTATCATTTTTATGCTGATGACATCCAAATCTACACGCCTTGCAGGCCTTCCCTATCCACCCAAATCGACAAAATTTCTGTTTGCGTGCAGGATATTAAAACTTGGCTTAACTCTAATTTTCTGAGACTAAATATGGGAAAAACTGAGATCATCATCATTGGTACTCCAGCACTTACCAACAAAGTTCCCGCTGACTTTACTTGCGATATTACTGGTGTTTTAACTCTCTGGGGTCGGCTGTATCGCCGGCGAGACCAACTCGTTTTTTTTAAGATCAGTGCAAAAGACACTAAAAATACTCTGTTGATTTTGGTCACACAAATAAGTGTTATACATCAATCGAAACTGTTAAGTGTCTACTTTTTTTTGAGTACACTCACAATAACAACACAACTTTGTGCTTTTGGAGAAATAAGAAAATAAACAGGGTGTGCTCTCTGTCTTCTCCGTCTCCGCAAACTGTTTTGAGAAACGCGTCACTAAAATGAACTGTAACTCAGCGAATACTCAACACAGAGACATGGGAGTTATATCTATAGAAAGCCTGAAGTGTCTACTTCGAAATGAAGCAAGTCCTATCGAAAACAAACATTCTGTGATGAAGTAATCCGTATGAAACCAACACGATGTTCAATCTTTCCCGTCTGACTCATTATCTCTAATGAGTTAACGCCCTCGCGCTCCTCGCGCCGTTCATATGTAAATAGCCACGTGGTGCGTGCGCGCGTGTAAACACCCAAAACAAACAAAAAGAGGAGGTCCTCATCGCGGCTACTGTTACTGTTCACGCTGAGTAAAGAAAGGATTTCCCTCGAAAGAAGAACACGATTTCATCCAGAAGAGGAGATCGATCTGATGAGTAAGTTATGTTTCTTTTTTGCATTAGTTACCGTGTTATTGTGTCATAAACTTGAACAGATTTAAACAGTTAGTTGGGTTTTTCCCAAACGACAACATGATGAATGCTACGCGTCTAAGAATGTTTAGACCATGTTTATTATTAATACTCTGTTCACAAATATATTGTAATAGCGTGCTAAACAATAATAATTAGTTTCTCAGATATAAAATATCATTTTTTATAGTACAAAGTACATCCTTTTATTGTACAAAGCATGCTTGAGTCTGTGTCATGAGAGTCATGTCATAGGCTACTATAAAATCATACATAATAGACTGTATGACTACAAAATCATAGTTGGGTTTTTCCCAAACTATAATTCCTGACTACAATGTTTGAAATCGTGTAAAACATTTTGAATATGAAGGGCAATTCACTGTATTTAAATTTCTTACGGCGCGATGATGTTTTCATGCTCTATATAAAACAATAAAAGTGATATGAGTGTACACTGTAACATGATGAATGCTACGAGTCTAAGTATGTTTAGTACATGTTTATTATTAATAGCCTACTCTGTTCAGAAATAGATTTTAATAACGTGCTAAACAATAATAATTAGTTTCTCAGATATAAGATTTCTTTCTCTTTTTTATGATAGTACAAAGCATGTGTGAGTCGATGGCTACAATACATATATATATATATATATATATATATATATATATATATATATACAGATGTTCCTGATATTAACATGCTCACAAATGTTTTTTGTTTGTATTTTACTGAATCAGATACCAGCACCAGATGAATCCTGATGTCTCTTCAAACTGTTTTCCTCTGAGAGCGCTGCACCAACATCAGATGTTCAACTACACTGATATTCTATGTTAAAACAAGCTCCTTTTCTACTTATTATGTTTTTTTCTTCTTGAATCCATGGAAAGAAGTAGAAACACTTAAAATAAATATCAGGTATGATTTACTTGTTTCACTTGTTGAACAGAATCTGTTGTCAGTTCACATCTCTGTGGTTAGATCAGTGTGCACAATAATGTGTCTTTGACCTTCATTATGTATGTTTTGATTATACTGTGTTGTAAATAAAACACAAATAATTTAAAAAACCCTTTTTTTCAATCTCCTCACATTCTCTCTCACCTGCCTCAGTCACAGTCACACTGATGGCCATTAGGGCCCCATAGGGGAGGGCCCTTTGTCTCTCAGGTGAGACTCACTCAATATTCATGGCCATTACCACTCCCTCGCATATAGACCCTCGATCACAAAACATGTCTTGAAAATTTTAAATCAATATATTGTTTTCTGTGAATGAGTAAGCAGAATGATTTTCACATAATTTTGAAGTAAATATTCTAGCCTACAAGACTGATTACTCAAAAGTCTTATTCAGGACTATTTAGTGTGGGTTTTAAGGCCTTATTTCAGCTACATTTTTTCCCAAAACGTACTAACCACGCATAATATTTTTTTTCTAAAAAATGCAAACATGTACATCCATCTTGGTCACATATTATTGTAGCACAGTTTGTGCTGAATACAAAAAAAATTACATGTTGGTCAATAGTATGTTTTAAGTAGCTGAAAAAAGCACAAATATCAGGGCATGTCAAAACATCTCAAGGGCCCCAAAATGACCTCGGACCCCAGAGGGTTAATTACTCCATCTAGTATCGTTAGAAATCTCGGTGTTATGTTGACCCATCTCTTTCATTTCAGTATCATATTAACTCTCTCTCTAAATTGGCATTTTTTCACTTACGACGAATTGTCCAGCTCCGTCCTTTCATAAGTACCAATGATGCAGAAACTCTCATTCACGCTTTTGTCTCATCTCGTCTCGATTACTGTAATGCCCTCTTCATTGGCTTGTCAGCTACCACTATTGCTAGATTACAGTATATTCAAAACTCAGCCGCTCGTATTCTCACTCGCACCAAGCGTTCAGCCCACATCACCCCTATTCTAGCTGATCTGCACTGGCTACCAGTGGCCTATCGCATCAAGTTTAAAATTATCCTGCTTACTTATTAAAGCCTTGAATGGTCTGGCCCCTTACTATCTTTGCAATCTGCTCCTCCCCTATTCTCCACCACGTTCATTGCGGTCCTCTGATTCTCGCCTTCTCACCATCCCTCGATATCGCCTCTCTTCCACGGGGGGCAGACCGTTCAGTGTTGTTGCCCCTAAATTATGGAACTCTCTACCCAGATCACTCTGTCTTGCCAATAGCCTGTCTGAATTCAAATCGCTGCTCAAAACTCACTTGTTTTCAGAATGTTATCTTTCTTAGTTAACTTCTGTTTATTTTGTTTTATGTTGTATATTACTCTTTGGATTTCTGATGTTATTTTCTTTCTGTTTATTGTTTAATGTTTTCCTCCCATTTCTGATGTTTATTGTAAAGTGTCATTGAGCTCTGGAAAGGCGCTATATAAATAAAACTTATTATTATTATTATTATTATTACTGTCCTGTCATAATAAAAATGCAAAAACTCCAAAAATAAATCTTAAAAAAAGGGAGTGTGACCTGAGACCGCATTAGTGATTTATGGAGGCTACCACCATCATGTTGTCCGAACGGACCAGGACGTGGTGCCCCTTTAACCCTCTGGGGTCGACAAACGCATATATGCGGTTTGAGGCAGATTTTCCTGATAAGGCCGAAATGAGCTTAAATTACTCTCCCATTTTTGATCGTACAGATAAGAGCAATACACCATTCGAATCTGTAAGGGGTCTACTTTTATTTGTATACACTCATAATAACAACTAAACTTTGTGCTTTTGAAGAATAAAGAAAACAAACAGGGAGCGCTCTCTGTCTTCTCCGTCTCCGCGAACTGTTTTTAGAAACACGTCACTAAAATGAACTGTAACTCAGCAAATACTTCACACAGATAGGCTACATGAGAAATATATCTATAGAAAGCTTGAAGTGTCTACTTTGAAATCAAGCAATTCTTATCGAAAACAAACATTCTGTGATGAAGTAATCCGTGTGAAACCAACACGATGTTCAATCTTTCCCGTCTGACTCATTATCTCTAATGCGATCCCGCCCTCGCGCAGTTCATATGTAAATAGCCGCGTGGGACGTGCGCACGTGCAAACGCCCAAAACAAACAAAGAGAGGAGATTCATCACGGCTACTGTTCGTTTCTGGAAGACGCGCCGAGCGAAAGCAGGATTTCCCTCGAAAGAAGAACACGATTTCATCCAGCAGAGGAGATGAGTAAGTAATGTTTTCTTTTTAACATTTCATTGTGACATAAACTTGAACAGATTTACTAACAGTTAGTTGCGTTTTTCCCAAACGACAACATGATGAATGCAACGCGTCTAAGAATGTTTAGACCATGTTTATTATTAATACTCTGTTCACAAATAGATTTTAATAGCGTGCTAAACAATAATAATTAGTTTCTCAGATATAAAATATCATTTTTTTATAGTACAATGTACATCCTTTTATTGTACAAAGCATGCTTGAGTCTGTGGCTACAGAATCATATCATAGGCTACTATAAAATCATACATACTAGACTATATGACTACAAAATCATAGTTGGGTTTTTCCCAAACTATAATTCCTGACTACAGTGTTTGAAATAGTGTAAAACATTTTTAATATGAGGGGCAATTCACTGTATTTAAATTTCTTACGGCGCAATGATGTTTTCATGCGCTATATAAAACAATAAAAGTAATATGAGTGTGCACCGTAACATGATGAATGCTACGAGTCTAAGTATGTTTAGTACATGTTTATTATTAATAGCCTACTCTGTTCAGAAATAGATTTTAATAACGTGCTAAACAATAATAATTAGTTTCTCAGATATAAGATTGTCTTATGATAGTACAAAGCATGTGTGAGTCTATGGCTACAAAACATATATATATATATATATATATATATATACAGATATTCCTGATATTAACCTGCTCACAAATGTTTTTTTGTTTGTATTTTATTGAATCAGATACCAGCACCAGATGTATCCTGATGTCTCTTCAAACGGTCATTTCTCTGAGAGCGCTGAACCAACATCAGATGTTCAACTACACTGATATTCTATGTTAAAACAAGCTCCTTTTCTACCGATTATGTTTTTTTTTCTTTTTGAATCCATGGAAAGAAGTAGAAACACTTAAATAACACATGTAAATATCAGTTATGATTTACTTGTTTCACTTGTTGAAGAGAATCTGTTGCAGGAATGACTCAAAGTCTGTTCACATCTCTGTGGTTAGATCAGTGTGCACACTAATGTGTCTTTGACCTTCATTATGTATGTTTTGATTATACTGTGTTGTAAATAAAATACAAATCATTTAAAAAACCCTTTTTTTCAATGTCCTCACATTCTCTCTTACCTGCCTCACAGTCACAGTCACACTGATGGGCCATTAGAGGCCATAGGGGAGGGCCCTTTGTCTCTCAGGTGAGACTCACTTAATATTCATGGCCGTTGCCACTCCCTCGCATATAGACCCTCGATCACAAAACATGTCCTGAAAATTTTAAATCAATATATTGTTTTCTGTGAATGAGTAAGCAGAATGATTTTCACATAATTTTGAAGTAAATATTCTAGCCTACAAGACTGATTACTCAAAAGTCTTGTTCAGGAGTATTTAGTGTGGGTTTTAAGGCCTTATTTCAGCTACATTTTTTTCCCCAAAACTTACTAACCACGCATAATATTTTTTTTCTAAAAAATGCAAACATGTACATCCATCTTGGTCACATATTATTTTAGCACAGTTTGTGCTGAATACAAAAAAAATTACATGTTGGTCAATAGTATGTTTTAAGTAGCTGAAATAAGCACAAATATCAGGGCATGTCAAAACATCTCAAGGGCCCCAAAATGACCTCAGACCCCAGAGGGTTAATGAAACAAACAAACAAACAAAAAAAACCCCATCTCAAACCTGTAGTGAGATAATTAGCGAACAAAGATGCACAGAACAAATAGTATGCATTTTCATTAGACTGCTTCATCAGTCGATCGCACCAAAGCTGCTAATGAGGTAACTGGAGTAAAACATGCTTTTCCAATACTACCGCGCTCTCTGTGAAACCGATATGAGCGACAACATAACTAGTTCAAATCTCCGTGACATTTCATCAGTCAGTTAGCATTAGCATTAGCATTAGTACTGCTCTCAGGGCAGGAGTACTCAATATTCATATTAGTGTTATTTTTACTGAACTATGCACTGCTCTCAGGGCAATAGTACTCCATATTCATATTAGTGTTATTTTTACTGAACTATGCACTGTTCTCGGGGCAGGAGTACTCAATGTTCATATTACTGTTCTTTTTACTGAACTATGTGCTGCTCTCAGGGCAGGAGTACTCGATAGGTCCCTATTACTGTTCTTTTTACTGAACTATGCGCTGCTCTCAGGGCAGGAGTACTCAATAGGTCCCTATTACTGTTCTTTTTACTGAACTATGTGCTGCTCTCAGGGCAGGAGTACTCGATAGGTCCCTATTACTGTTCTTTTTACAGGACTATGTGCTGCTCTCAGGGCAGGAGTACTCAATGTTCATATTACTGTTCTTTTTACTGAACTATGCACTGCTCTTGGGGCAGGAGTACTCAATAGGTCCCTATTACTGTTCTTTTTACTGAACTATGTGCTGCTCTCAGGGCAGGAGTACTCAATGTTCATATTACTGTTCTTTTTACTGAACTATGCGCTGCTCTTGGGGCAGGAGTACTCAATAGGTCCCTATTACTGTTCTTTTTACTGAACTATGCGCTGCTCTTGGGGCAGGAGTACTCAATAGGTCCCTATTACTGTTATTTTTTCTGAACTATGCACTGCTCTCAGGGCAGGGGTACCAACAGGTCCGTATTACTATTATTTTTACTGGACTATGTGCTGCTCTCGGGGCAGGAGTACTCTATTCATATTACTGTTATTTTTTCTGAACTATGCACTGCTCTCAGGGCAGGAGTACTCAATATTCATATTATTGTTATTTTTACAGAACTATGCGCTGCTCTCGGGGCAGGAGTACTCAATATTAATATTACTGTTATTTTTACTGAACTATGCACTGCTCTCAGGGCAGGAGTACTCAATATTAATATTACTGTTATTTTTACTGAACTATGCACTGCTCTCAGGGCAGGACTAACGTTACTCAATATTAATATTACTGTTATTTGTACTGAACTATGCACTCAATATTCATATTACTGTTATTTTTACAGAACTATGCACTGCTCTCGGGGCAGAAGTACTCAATATTCATATTACTGTTATTTTTACTGAACTATGCTCTGCTCTCGGGGCAGAAGTACTCAATATTCATATTACTGTTATTTTTACTGAACTATGCGCCGCTCTCAGGGCAGGAATAACGTTACTCAATATTCATATTACTGTTATTTGCACTGAACTATGAGCTGCTCTCAAGCAGGCACGTGCAGAAGGTGGGGCTTTGGGGGCTCAAGCCCCTGCCCTTTTTCAAAATTATTCAAAAGTGCCCCTCTCAGACAAATAAAACAAGGTAAATAAAACAAAATGCATTTGAATTCTAATTAACATGACAATTTGAACAAAACAGCAACTAATCGCTCAAAAGTCGGAAAATTCCTGTTTATTTTTACATATCTGTCAATCTGAGGCGTTGCTATGGGTTTTGTGCGTTTTGCTCGACTGATATTCCACAGTCTGTTCGGAAACCGAGGCTCTGGAGCCATGGTTCTTTCAGTGAGTGCCTATGGGTCGACGGAAGGAAAAAATAAACTAAACAATATTTTAAACATTTTTCATCAATAATCAAAGCTAGTGTGTCGATTTAATTAAAAATCCACATATTATATATTTCAGAATACTACATAATTCATCAATGCCCGTTTGTCGTATAATACACCAACCAATCATGATCTGGCACGAGAAGTTCAAATACCTGAAGTGGAGCAGTTATTTTCTGTTCTTATGTTCCCTGAGAAACAATTCCACTCATTCTCTACTGTAGGAGAGGAAGAATTGTATAAACTTGTTAAATCATCTAAACCAACAACATGTATGTTAGACCCTATTCCATCTAAACTACTGAAAGAGCTGCTTCCAGAAGTCATAGATCCTCTTCTGGCTATTATTAAGGCTGGTAGGAAGGCTTTCAGAGAAACCGATATGGAAGCGTTGCTCCAGGTCTGACCAGGCACCAAACGCTGATCTGCCCTTGCACAGTGTTAGAGGCATCTGTATTGACTACCTTCCTGACCCTAGCCCTAACTCCTGGAGGTCAGACATGGGGCCGAGCATCCTCTGGAAAGCCAGAAGGGATGTGAACTGACTATCAACTATCCGCTGAACTGTCAGAGAGCGTTCTGGAGTAATCAATGCCCGCATTTGGGTAGAGTCTATAACTGTCCCCCAAAAGACCACTTGCTCGCTAGGAGACAAAGAGCTCTTGGCTATGTTGATCCTCAACCCAAGGCGCTGCAGGTGGCTGAGTAACAGCGAACTGTGAGCAATGAGGTCCTGTTCTGACTTGTCTTAAACCAGCCAGTCATCAAGGTAGTTCAAAATGCAGATTTCCATCTGTCTCAAAGGGGAAAGTGCCATGTCTATGCACTTTGTTAAAGTGCGTGGGGCCAGGGACAGTCCGGATGGCAGGACTGTATATTGATAAGCCACCCTCCAAACGCAAATCTCAAGAATGGTCTGTGATGAGGAGCTACCTGGATGTGAAAGTAAGCATCTTTCAGATCCACCAATAAAAACCAGTCCCCAGGGCAAATCTGCGCAAGGATCTGTTTTAAAGTTAGCTTCTGAGCCTGCTATCTCTCTTGGGAATGAGGAAGCAGCGGCTGTCAATGCCCGACTAGCTGTTCGCTGGAAGAACCATCTCTATGGCTCCTTTTGCAAGCAAAATTTGCATTTCGGCCAGGAGAACGTGAGAATTGTTCTCCTTTACCAAAGTTTGAATAATACCTCTGAAGTAAGATGGCCTGCGAGCAAAGTGGAGTGAGTAGCTTCGTTCTATGGTTTTTATAGCCTAGCTTGACACATCCGAGATGGCTTTCCAAGCCTGCAGCTGGATGGCCGGCAATATTAGTCTTTCGACTGGCAGGTCACCGCATAAGGGCTGGGAACAGACCGTTGTGGTAGTGAGAAAAGGACAGGTGAAGGACAGGTCCATTTTGAACAGTTTCCATTGCCCACAAGGCGGGGGAATGGAGAGCAGACACAAGCTTTTTTTGTTGGAAGTCCGGCCTCAGCAAGACTTATCCCTCTCCTCTTCCTCTCCGCATACTGAGGCTCAGGATCCAGCGTCACACGTGGCTTCTGAGCTGCCATAAAACGTTTGGCGAATCCATCCATGGCTGGGCCGAAAAGTCCCTTTGGAGAGACTGGGAAGTCAAGGAAAACAACCCTGTCAGCGTACCTGATCTCCATTCAATTAAGCTAAAGTTTGCTTTCTGGAAGAGGCTGTTGCTGCTCATCTGTGCCCTCTATTGGCTTTGGGGGTTAATGCCCATGCAGCACATCCATCTAAGCCCTGGAGGACGACCTCCGCTCTAGCGAACAGAGCTTAGGCAGTGGCTGGCCGAGCAGAAGTGGAGGAATTAACACGGGCCGAATAAGGAGCACGCCACTTCCTGGTAAGTTCGTTATGAACTAATCACTGGCTACGCTGGGCCGTGTAGGTTGAGAGGAAGGGAAGGGGTTCAGATCGTCAGCAGCAACATCCTCCTCAGATCCGCTGAAGGTAACCAAGCCGCTCGCATCCTCAGTCGTTTCTTCCTTTGAGGCTCCTAGGAGGGAGGAAATGGGAAAGCTGGCTGGGGAGGACCACCTTCATGGAAGAAGGCGATCAGCGAGCGAAGCAGGGTGAGACTCATACTCTCACAATGGGCCTCATTCACGAAACACGAGCAGAACGAATTTTTATGTAAATCGTTCGTAAAGCTGTTCTGACATAAATTTTTGGATTCAGGTGAATGTTTGTGTTTTCAAAATGTTAGTTGTACGAAAGAAATTTACACCTGCTCCGTACCACGTGTAAATGGTGTTACGTAAAACGCTCTGTGTTCCTTTTGGCAAACTGAATTTTGATGCGCTGCCATTTAATATTTTACAAATCCGTTTGCTCTGTTTTTTTGTTTTTGTTTTTGTAGCTGAGAGAGTTGATGAACTGTTTAGCTCCGGTTTAGCTTTGGGTAGAACGCAGCGCTTGTCAATGTCACTTTTTAGCCAGCCGTCCAATCAGTGGAAAAGGGGCGGGACAAATACTACACCAACCAATCATCCTACTCAGGGGTTAAATTGGGATTTGTTATGTGGGGGGGGCTCTATATTATCGAGCTTATATATATACAATATATTTATATTTACATTTAGTAAATTAGCAGACACTTTTACCCAAAGCGACTTACAAATGAGGACAATGGAAATATATATTATGTGTGTGTGTGTGTGTGTGTGTGTGTGTGTGTGTGTGTGTGTTTTGTTTTTTTGCAAAGATGATTTATTCTAATGCAATATTCTCATCGGTTTTCTATCAGCTGTGACATAGGCTATAAATCTGCATGTTTTTTATATTTTATCCAAGGGCTTTTTTTTTTTTTTTTTTACCTTTTATAGAGGGCATTTTCCCACTAATACAAACAAGAAATGATGGTGGAAATGATACTTTTAAACGAAATTAAAACGCCAGTAGGTGCCAGTAGTGAACATTTCATGAGTGAGTCATTCATTCCAACGATTCGTTCAAACGGCAGATTCATCAGATGTTTATGCATGAGCTAATGAAACTTTGACTCAACCGATTCCTTCAAAACACTGAATCATTCAGCAATGAATCGGATGGTTGCTTTGAGATGCGCTGTGGTTCCGCCAAAAATGTAAGTGACCTAATATTATTGTATTTGCTCATTGAACTGATTATAGAACTATTAAACAGTCGTAATGGTGAGTGATGTTGCCTAACTAACTGTATTTTAAATATAAAAACTTTCCATTTTGAATTTTTACCTCAGTTTCTTAGTGTTGTGCGTTTTGATTTCTCCTTGAGAGACTGCGTAAACCTTGACTCAGCAGCGCAACCTTATACTGTCAGTAGATGCATTATATAAAGTAGCTATATCCACTATTCGCCACTTACTCTAAATGTAATACAATCAGAATAATACTTGCGTTTTGGTGTTTACATAGTTATGGATGCTTTTATCATGTTACTTGTCTGGCATTAATGAAGCGTTAATGTCGAGCCCTGGAGTCTATGTGCCGGGGCCTAGCCCCGGACGGCCCCGGCCCAGTTTAAACCCTGATCCTACATATACAACAACTGAACAACAATAGAGAAGTTAATATTGCTGGTTACTGCATTTTTATATTCAGTAATATTCTTCAAAATGAGATACTAGTAATAATCCCATGGATATTCCACATCATAGCAACCAAATCAACAGCTGGGAAGACGTTCGGCGACCTTCCACTGCCAGGGGCTCTTCTACAGCGAGCAGCAGGCTGAGCTTATTTGCTTCAGCTTCTTGCTTCAAAGACCAGCGAGGAGATGTCTGACGCTGAAGGAGTAAAATTCTGATGAATAGCGATCTGAGCCAACTTATATAGCAGTCGGCTCCTCCCCTTTTGGCGGTTGAAGTGCCATTTGTTTGTGCAGGTGCAGGTACACGAACGTGAACAAATCAGGCTTTAGCATCAGAGTAAACAGGAGTTTTCCCAAAAGAGTGTAAATGCAATGGGAGAGACTGTTTGAAAGGGAACTTGGAGATTTCAGCCCTCACTGGACACAAACAAGTGACAAACTTTAAATGCTTCATTTTAAACTATGCTGTGCTGTATGTCACAATGTCTATTCATGTCACTGTATGCAAATAGAGATGTTAACTTTATTTAATTTTATTTGATTTAAAATATGATTACATATTGAGTGCACTGTTGGATACAGTGCTTATTTGACTTTTTATTGATATTTTAACCATTTTTTATTTGTCAGAAATACTATGATAGGATTACAGGGTGTCAAAAAGTTGCCATCTAAATAAATCTGTTTATTGTATAGACTGAATCAAGTGCTGAATTTTTTTTTTTTTTACATTTTATTACTTTTCAAATTCTCTCAAATTTAGTAAATATATTTTGTAAAATATACCCTACATTTAACTTCACCAAATTATTCGGCATTTGTTTTTATTATCTTTAAATTAAGAGGTGCGATATCACGTATATCAGCTTTACAGAATATCAGTCATCTGCCACCCTGCTCTCTAGGATATAGGCATCAGCCATCAATTAAAAAAATTAAATCAATACCGGTGGACCGATTTTCAGGGTATTGTGACACTAACCTGATGTAATTTGCATGTTGAACTTCAGTCTGGTCAAATGCAAAGCTGCCTTTCTCTCCGTTATTGTTTGACATTGTAGCATACAAATCTGTAAGATATGATAAATTACATTAGTGCATCAAAACATAGAAGGCGTAATTTGAACAAACCACTTATCCCATGTATTAAACATTAGTTTGTGAACTGTTCTGCTCTCTACAAATTGGAGTATGTGGCCAGTATATAGAAACAACTGTTGCCATGTTCAGTTGTTTTCATGATGTCACAGCATTCCAAAATCTGTTTCACCTGCACACATGCGTCACAGGAAACATATGTATGTACATAAACTACTTTACTGCAGAGACTTGAGGGGAACTCTTACACTTGAACAGTAATCATACTAGTAACAACTGCAGCCTCTCAGCACACCATTGCATGCAAGCTTTCCTTGGAAACTGGTCACATTTTCTTGAAAAAAAAATTCACTGTACAATATGTCAATTCTTTCATATTCAAGGTGTGTACAGTGTACTCTTGAAATGCAGCAATATCTCACAAATCATAATTTAACTAACATCACTAGACAAACAAGCAAGCAAACAATAAATAAATAAATAAAATTTGGGGTTTAAAATAGGGTCAGGTGATTCCCCATAACTGTAATAAGTATATCCTTCCTGTAGGAATCTACAAATCAGATTAATCAGTTTAATCCAGCATTATAAGACCATATTTCAATATTTTAACCAGCAATCCAGATTTATTGAATTTCTTTCCAATGGCTGTTAGGCTACCACAGGTATATATATATATATATATATATATATATATATATATATATATATATTTATTATTAAGGAAGGGACTCTGGTTACAAGACAGACCAATCACAGTAAAGTCGGGTTTATTTATATAATACTTCATACCATACAGATTTCTTCAAAGCAGCTTTACAGTAATAAAGCAAGTTCAGCATCACTAAATTCTTCAACCAGTAATTTCAGCCAAAATTCAATTCAATTCCAACTGTAAAGCAGATATACAGTTAATATGATCGCATTGTTCAGCTCCATCCCGTTCAATTATTCAGTGAGCTCACTTCACTTCTCCTCTGGAATGACAGTATGAAAACAATGTGACTGATCACTGCAGTCCAAATGGGGAAGTGCTCATCCAGCAAGGGTGTATGCTACGCCATTGTCATGAACAAATAGGTCCTATATAGACACACACATGTACACATGCATGTATAGCTTATGAATTATGTGTCCTTTTTCGAACATTGCAGATATGTGGGGTGGGGGGGGGGGGGGGGGGGCACAGCTGCAAAAAGTGCTGCTCATTGCTTTGGCCAGGTTCAGGTAACATGGATTTAAGCAAAATACCATTAAAAGTAGATATAAGCTATTGTAAGTTTGGGTTGTATTAGACAGTTTCTAATCTTTCATTATCTTTCTTGTTTTGTGCACCACAATACGAATATGATTTTCCTACCCAGACGGTATAGAGCCTGTTAATATTTGCAAGATGTGTATCATACAGTAAAACTACATTGTTTTTGTTTGATGTGTTTGTAATCCAGAAAGCAACCAACAAATGCTTACCTGTCCAGTGAGTTGAAAACAAGGGAGAAAACGCTTCAGTGTTAGGTGAGAATTATTTCCCTATTAAATAACAAAAACAAGTAAATAGGTAAATAACTATCATTTCCGTTTTAGGATTACTTGACTTGAACATTTTAAATATTCAGGTTTTCTAGCTGTTTCTGTGAATAATATTTAATAATGCACCATCATAACATGGTCAAGGATGTAATAATTATGCTGGTTGGATTGTTTTTGATTCGGATTAGCCCTGTTGGCAGCTACATTTACTACATACACTAAAATACACTAAATGCTCTCATATTCTGAAATAAAGTTAAACAAATTCTACCATGACCTCAGTAAGGGAATGTTTCACTGATATTTAACATATTAGAAACATGACAGAATATTTTGCTCACCTTTAAGAGTTTCTTTGCTTGTAGGAATTCTTACTGCTAGATTCAAGATAATTTGCAGTGAATCATGCTCATGTCCCTTATATATCCTGCCAGCACTGCAAGGGGGTGGGGGGTATGTGGAAAGTCCCTAGAACTTAACCACACATTTTTGCTTTCACTTGTAAGATCTTACATAAAACAATACAACATTTCTCATCCGTGATGCCATGATGATATTTCACATTACTCAATAAAATGCACAGAACAATTCAGCCTTGTGCCAAGACAAAGAAACTTGTGCAGTGGAATTGATTTTCTGGGAAGATTGGTAAAAGGCTGTCGAAATATTAAAACATATAAGTTTCTTTGTCTTGGCACAAGGCTGAATTGTTCTGTGCATTTTATTGAGTAATGTGAAATATCATCATGGCATCACGGATGAGAAATGTTGTATTGTTTTATGTAAGATCTTACAAGTGAAAGCAAAAATGTGTGGTTAAGTTCTAGGGACTTTCCACATACCCCCCACCCCCTTGCAGTGCTGGCAGGATATATAAGGGACATGAGCATGATTCACTGCAAATTATCTTGAATCTAGCAGTAAGAATTCCTACAAGCAAAGAAACTCTTAAAGGTGAGCAAAATATTCTGTCATGTTTCTAATATGTTAAATATCAGTGAAACATTCCCTTACTGAGGTCATGGTAGAATTTGTTTAACTTTATTTCAGAATATGAGAGCATTTAGTGTATTTTAGTGTATGTAGTAAATGTAGCTGCCAACAGGGCTAATCCGAATCAAAAACAATCCAACCAGCATAATTATTACATCCTTGACCATGTTATGATGGTGCATTATTAAATATTATTCACAGAAACAGCTAGAAAACCTGAATATTTAAAATGTTCAAGTCAAGTAATCCTAAAACGGAAATGATAGTTATTTACCTATTTACTTGTTTTTGTTATTTAATAGGGAAATAATTCTCACCTAACACTGAAGCGTTTTCTCCCTTGTTTTCAACTCACTGGACAGGTAAGCATTTGTTGGTTGCTTTCTGGATTACAAACACATCAAACAAAAACAATGTAGTTTTACTGTATGATACACATCTTGCAAATATTAACAGGCTCTATACCGTCTGGGTAGGAAAATCATATTCGTATTGTGGTGCACAAAACAAGAAAGATAATGAAAGATTAGAAACTGTCTAATACAACCCAAACTTACAATAGCTTATATCTACTTTTAATGGTATTTTGCTTAAATCCATGTTACCTGAACCTGGCCAAAGCAATGAGCAGCACTTTTTGCAGCTGTGCCCCCCCCCCCCCCCCCCCCACCCCACATATCTGCAATGTTCGAAAAAGGACACATAATTCATAAGCTATACATGCATGTGTACATGTGTGTGTCTATATAGGACCTATTTGTTCATGACAATGGCGTAGCATACACCCTTGCTGGATGAGCACTTCCCCATTTGGACTGCAGTGATCAGTCACATTGTTTTCATACTGTCATTCCAGAGGAGAAGTGAAGTGAGCTCACTGAATAATTGAACGGGATGGAGCTGAACAATGCGATCATATTAACTGTATATCTGCTTTACAGTTGGAATTGAATTGAATTTTGGCTGAAATTACTGGTTGAAGAATTTAGTGATGCTGAACTTGCTTTATTACTGTAAAGCTGCTTTGAAGAAATCTGTATGGTATGAAGTATTATATAAATAAACCCGACTTTACTGTGATTGGTCTGTCTTGTAACCAGAGTCCCTTCCTTAATAATAATATATATATATATATATATATATATATATATATATATATATATACCTGTGGTAGCCTAACAGCCATTGGAAAGAAATTCAATAAATCTGGATTGCTGGTTAAAATATTGAAATATGGTCTTATAATGCTGGATTAAACTGATTAATCTGATTTGTAGATTCCTACAGGAAGGATATACTTATTACAGTTATGGGGAATCACCTGACCCTATTTTAAACCCCAAATTTTATTTATTTATTTATTGTTTGCTTGCTTGTTTGTCTAGTGATGTTAGTTAAATTATGATTTGTGAGATATTGCTGCATTTCAAGAGTACACTGTACACACCTTGAATATGAAAGAATTGACATATTGTACAGTGAATTTTTTTTTCAAGAAAATGTGACCAGTTTCCAAGGAAAGCTTGCATGCAATGGTGTGCTGAGAGGCTGCAGTTGTTACTAGTATGATTACTGTTCAAGTGTAAGAGTTCCCCTCAAGTCTCTGCAGTAAAGTAGTTTATGTACATACATATGTTTCCTGTGACGCATGTGTGCAGGTGAAACAGATTTTGGAATGCTGTGACATCATGAAAACAACTGAACATGGCAACAGTTGTTTCTATATACTGGCCACATACTCCAATTTGTAGAGAGCAGAACAGTTCACAAACTAATGTTTAATACATGGGATAAGTGGTTTGTTCAAATTACGCCTTCTATGTTTTGATGCACTAATGTAATTTATCATATCTTACAGATTTGTATGCTACAATGTCAAACAATAACGGAGAGAAAGGCAGCTTTGCATTTGACCAGACTGAAGTTCAACATGCAAATTACATCAGGTTAGTGTCACAATACCCTGAAAATCGGTCCACCGGTATTGATTTAATTTTTTTAATTGATGGCTGATGCCTATATCCTAGAGAGCAGGGTGGCAGATGACTGATATTCTGTAAAGCTGATATACGTGATATCGCACCTCTTAATTTAAAGATAATAAAAACAAATGCCGAATAATTTGGTGAAGTTAAATGTAGGGTATATTTTACAAAATATATTTACTAAATTTGAGAGAATTTGAAAAGTAATAAAATGTAAAAAAAAAAAAATTCAGCACTTGATTCAGTCTATACAATAAACAGATTTATTTAGATGGCAACTTTTTGACACCCTGTAATCCTATCATAGTATTTCTGACAAATAAAAAATGGTTAAAATATCAATAAAAAGTCAAATAAGCACTGTATCCAACAGTGCACTCAATATGTAATCATATTTTAAATCAAATAAAATTAAATAAAGTTAACATCTCTATTTGCATACAGTGACATGAATAGACATTGTGACATACAGCACAGCATAGTTTAAAATGAAGCATTTAAAGTTTGTCACTTGTTTGTGTCCAGTGAGGGCTGAAATCTCCAAGTTCCCTTTCAAACAGTCTCTCCCATTGCATTTACACTCTTTTGGGAAAACTCCTGTTTACTCTGATGCTAAAGCCTGATTTGTTCACGTTCGTGTACCTGCACCTGCACAAACAAATGGCACTTCAACCGCCAAAAGGGGAGGAGCCGACTGCTATATAAGTTGGCTCAGATCGCTATTCATCAGAATTTTACTCCTTCAGCGTCAGACATCTCCTCGCTGGTCTTTGAAGCAAGAAGCTGAAGCAAATAAGCTCAGCCTGCTGCTCGCTGTAGAAGAGCCCCTGGCAGTGGAAGGTCGCCGAACGTCTTCCCAGCTGTTGATTTGGTTGCTATGATGTGGAATATCCATGGGATTATTACTAGTATCTCATTTTGAAGAATATTACTGAATATAAAAATGCAGTAACCAGCAATATTAACTTCTCTATTGTTGTTCAGTTGTTGTATATGTAGGATCAGGGTTTAAACTGGGCCGGGGCCGTCCGGGGCTAGGCCCCGGCACATAGACTCCAGGGCTCGACATTAACGCTTCATTAATGCCAGACAAGTAACATGATAAAAGCATCCATAACTATGTAAACACCAAAACGCAAGTATTATTCTGATTGTATTACATTTAGAGTAAGTGGCGAATAGTGGATATAGCTACTTTATATAATGCATCTACTGACAGTATAAGGTTGCGCTGCTGAGTCAAGGTTTACGCAGTCTCTCAAGGAGAAATCAAAACGCACAACACTAAGAAACTGAGGTAAAAATTCAAAATGGAAAGTTTTTATATTTAAAATACAGTTAGTTAGGCAACATCACTCACCATTACGACTGTTTAATAGTTCTATAATCAGTTCAATGAGCAAATACAATAATATTAGGTCACTTACATTTTTGGCGGAACCACAGCGCATCTCAAAGCAACCATCCGATTCATTGCTGAATGATTCAGTGTTTTGAAGGAATCGGTTGAGTCAAAGTTTCATTAGCTCATGCATAAACATCTGATGAATCTGCCGTTTGAACGAATCGTTGGAATGAATGACTCACTCATGAAATGTTCACTACTGGCACCTACTGGCGTTTTAATTTCGTTTAAAAGTATCATTTCCACCATCATTTCTTGTTTGTATTAGTGGGAAAATGCCCTCTATAAAAGGTAAAAAAAAAAAAAAAAAAGCCCTTGGATAAAATATAAAAAACATGCAGATTTATAGCCTATGTCACAGCTGATAGAAAACCGATGAGAATATTGCATTAGAATAAATCATCTTTGCAAAAAAACAAAAACACACACACACACACACACACACACACACACACACATAATATATATTTCCATTGTCCTCATTTGTAAGTCGCTTTGGGTAAAAGTGTCTGCTAATTTACTAAATGTAAATATAAATAAATATATTGTATATATATAAGCTCGATAATATAGAGCCCCCCCCACATAACAAATCCCAATTTAACCCCTGAGTAGGATGATTGGTTGGTGTAGTATTTGTCCCGCCCCTTTTCCACTGATTGGACGGCTGGCTAAAAAGTGACATTGACAAGCGCTGCGTTCTACCCAAAGCTAAACCGGAGCTAAACAGTTCATCAACTCTCTCAGCTACAAAAACAAAAACAAAAAAACAGAGCAAACGGATTTGTAAAATATTAAATGGCAGCGCATCAAAATTCAGTTTGCCAAAAGGAACACAGAGCGTTTTACGTAACACCATTTACACGTGGTACGGAGCAGGTGTAAATTTCTTTCGTACAACTAACATTTTGAAAACACAAACATTCACCTGAATCCAAAAATTTATGTCAGAACAGCTTTACGAACGATTTACATAAAAATTCGTTCTGCTCGTGTTTCGTGAATGAGGCCCATTGTGAGAGTATGAGTCTCACCCTGCTTCGCTCGCTGATCGCCTTCTTCCATGAAGGTGGTCCTCCCCAGCCAGCTTTCCCATTTCCTCCCTCCTAGGAGCCTCAAAGGAAGAAACGACTGAGGATGCGAGCGGCTTGGTTACCTTCAGCGGATCTGAGGAGGATGTTGCTGCTGACGATCTGAACCCCTTCCCTTCCTCTCAACCTACACGGCCCAGCGTAGCCAGTGATTAGTTCATAACGAACTTACCAGGAAGTGGCGTGCTCCTTATTCGGCCCGTGTTAATTCCTCCACTTCTGCTCGGCCAGCCACTGCCTAAGCTCTGTTCGCTAGAGCGGAGGTCGTCCTCCAGGGCTTAGATGGATGTGCTGCATGGGCATTAACCCCCAAAGCCAATAGAGGGCACAGATGAGCAGCAACAGCCTCTTCCAGAAAGCAAACTTTAGCTTAATTGAATGGAGATCAGGTACGCTGACAGGGTTGTTTTCCTTGACTTCCCAGTCTCTCCAAAGGGACTTTTCGGCCCAGCCATGGATGGATTCGCCAAACGTTTTATGGCAGCTCAGAAGCCACGTGTGACGCTGGATCCTGAGCCTCAGTATGCGGAGAGGAAGAGGAGAGGGATAAGTCTTGCTGAGGCCGGACTTCCAACAAAAAAAGCTTGTGTCTGCTCTCCATTCCCCCGCCTTGTGGGCAATGGAAACTGTTCAAAATGGACCTGTCCTTCACCTGTCCTTTTCTCACTACCACGACGGTCTGTTCCCAGCCCTTATGCGGTGACCTGCCAGTCGAAAGACTAATATTGCCGGCCATCCAGCTGCAGGCTTGGAAAGCCATCTCGGATGTGTCAAGCTAGGCTATAAAAACCATAGAACGAAGCTACTCACTCCACTTTGCTCGCAGGCCATCTTACTTCAGAGGTATTATTCAAACTTTGGTAAAGGAGAACAATTCTCACGTTCTCCTGGCCGAAATGCAAATTTTGCTTGCAAAAGGAGCCATAGAGATGGTTCTTCCAGCGAACAGCTAGTCGGGCATTGACAGCCGCTGCTTCCTCATTCCCAAGAGAGATAGCAGGCTCAGAAGCTAACTTTAAAACAGATCCTTGCGCAGATTTGCCCTGGGGACTGGTTTTTATTGGTGGATCTGAAAGATGCTTACTTTCACATCCAGGTAGCTCCTCATCACAGACCATTCTTGAGATTTGCGTTTGGAGGGTGGCTTATCAATATACAGTCCTGCCATCCGGACTGTCCCTGGCCCCACGCACTTTAACAAAGTGCATAGACATGGCACTTTCCCCTTTGAGACAGATGGAAATCTGCATTTTGAACTACCTTGATGACTGGCTGGTTTAAGACAAGTCAGAACAGGACCTCATTGCTCACAGTTCGCTGTTACTCAGCCACCTGCAGCGCCTTGGGTTGAGGATCAACATAGCCAAGAGCTCTTTGTCTCCTAGCGAGCAAGTGGTCTTTTGGGGGACAGTTATAGACTCTACCCAAATGCGGGCATTGATTACTCCAGAACGCTCTCTGACAGTTCAGCGGATAGTTGATAGTCAGTTCACATCCCTTCTGGCTTTCCAGAGGATGCTCGGCCCCATGTCTGACCTCCAGGAGTTAGGGTTAGGGTCAGGAAGGTAGTCAATACAGATGCCTCTAACACTGTGCAAGGGCAGATCAGCGTTTGGTGCCTGGTCAGACCTGGAGCAACGCTTCCATATCGGTTTCTCTGAAAGCCTTCCTACCAGCCTTAATAATAGCCAGAAGAGGATCTATGACTTCTGGAAGCAGCTCTTTCAGTAGTTTAGATGGAATAGGGTCTAACATACATGTTGTTGGTTTAGATGATTTAACAAGTTTATACAATTCTTCCTCTCCTACAGTAGAGAATGAGTGGAATTGTTTCTCAGGGAACATAAGAACAGAAAATAACTGCTCCACTTCAGGTATTTGAACTTCTCGTGCCAGATCATGATTGGTTGGTGTATTATACGACAAACGGGCATTGATGAATTATGTAGTATTCTGAAATATATAATATGTGGATTTTTAATTAAATCGACACACTAGCTTTGATTATTGATGAAAAATGTTTAAAATATTGTTTAGTTTATTTTTTCCTTCCGTCGACCCATAGGCACTCACTGAAAGAACCATGGCTCCAGAGCCTCGGTTTCCGAACAGACTGTGGAATATCAGTCGAGCAAAACGCACAAAACCCATAGCAACGCCTCAGATTGACAGATATGTAAAAATAAACAGGAATTTTCCGACTTTTGAGCGATTAGTTGCTGTTTTGTTCAAATTGTCATGTTAATTAGAATTCAAATGCATTTTGTTTTATTTACCTTGTTTTATTTGTCTGAGAGGGGCACTTTTGAATAATTTTGAAAAAGGGCAGGGGCTTGAGCCCCCAAAGCCCCACCTTCTGCACGTGCCTGCTTGAGAGCAGCTCATAGTTCAGTGCAAATAACAGTAATATGAATATTGAGTAACGTTATTCCTGCCCTGAGAGCGGCGCATAGTTCAGTAAAAATAACAGTAATATGAATATTGAGTACTTCTGCCCCGAGAGCAGAGCATAGTTCAGTAAAAATAACAGTAATATGAATATTGAGTACTTCTGCCCCGAGAGCAGTGCATAGTTCTGTAAAAATAACAGTAATATGAATATTGAGTGCATAGTTCAGTACAAATAACAGTAATATTAATATTGAGTAACGTTAGTCCTGCCCTGAGAGCAGTGCATAGTTCAGTAAAAATAACAGTAATATTAATATTGAGTACTCCTGCCCTGAGAGCAGTGCATAGTTCAGTAAAAATAACAGTAATATTAATATTGAGTACTCCTGCCCCGAGAGCAGCGCATAGTTCTGTAAAAATAACAATAATATGAATATTGAGTACTCCTGCCCTGAGAGCAGTGCATAGTTCAGAAAAAATAACAGTAATATGAATAGAGTACTCCTGCCCCGAGAGCAGCACATAGTCCAGTAAAAATAATAGTAATACGGACCTGTTGGTACCCCTGCCCTGAGAGCAGTGCATAGTTCAGAAAAAATAACAGTAATAGGGACCTATTGAGTACTCCTGCCCCAAGAGCAGCGCATAGTTCAGTAAAAAGAACAGTAATAGGGACCTATTGAGTACTCCTGCCCCAAGAGCAGCGCATAGTTCAGTAAAAAGAACAGTAATATGAACATTGAGTACTCCTGCCCTGAGAGCAGCACATAGTCCTGTAAAAAGAACAGTAATAGGGACCTATCGAGTACTCCTGCCCTGAGAGCAGCACATAGTTCAGTAAAAAGAACAGTAATAGGGACCTATTGAGTACTCCTGCCCTGAGAGCAGCGCATAGTTCAGTAAAAAGAACAGTAATAGGGACCTATCGAGTACTCCTGCCCTGAGAGCAGCACATAGTTCAGTAAAAAGAACAGTAATATGAACATTGAGTACTCCTGCCCCGAGAACAGTGCATAGTTCAGTAAAAATAACACTAATATGAATATGGAGTACTATTGCCCTGAGAGCAGTGCATAGTTCAGTAAAAATAACACTAATATGAATATTGAGTACTCCTGCCCTGAGAGCAGTACTAATGCTAATGCTAATGCTAACTGACTGATGAAATGTCACGGAGATTTGAACTAGTTATGTTGTCGCTCATATCGGTTTCACAGAGAGCGCGGTAGTATTGGAAAAGCATGTTTTACTCCAGTTACCTCATTAGCAGCTTTGGTGCGATCGACTGATGAAGCAGTCTAATGAAAATGCATACTATTTGTTCTGTGCATCTTTGTTCGCTAATTATCTCACTACAGGTTTGAGATGGGGTTTTTTTGTTTGTTTGTTTGTTTCATTAACCCTCTGGGGTCTGAGGTCATTTTGGGGCCCTTGAGATGTTTTGACATGCCCTGATATTTGTGCTTATTTCAGCTACTTAAAACATACTATTGACCAACATGTAATTTTTTTTGTATTCAGCACAAACTGTGCTAAAATAATATGTGACCAAGATGGATGTACATGTTTGCATTTTTTAGAAAAAAAATATTATGCGTGGTTAGTAAGTTTTGGGGAAAAAAATGTAGCTGAAATAAGGCCTTAAAACCCACACTAAATACTCCTGAACAAGACTTTTGAGTAATCAGTCTTGTAGGCTAGAATATTTACTTCAAAATTATGTGAAAATCATTCTGCTTACTCATTCACAGAAAACAATATATTGATTTAAAATTTTCAGGACATGTTTTGTGATCGAGGGTCTATATGCGAGGGAGTGGCAACGGCCATGAATATTAAGTGAGTCTCACCTGAGAGACAAAGGGCCCTCCCCTATGGCCTCTAATGGCCCATCAGTGTGACTGTGACTGTGAGGCAGGTAAGAGAGAATGTGAGGACATTGAAAAAAAGGGTTTTTTAAATGATTTGTATTTTATTTACAACACAGTATAATCAAAACATACATAATGAAGGTCAAAGACACATTAGTGTGCACACTGATCTAACCACAGAGATGTGAACAGACTTTGAGTCATTCCTGCAACAGATTCTCTTCAACAAGTGAAACAAGTAAATCATAACTGATATTTACATGTGTTATTTAAGTGTTTCTACTTCTTTCCATGGATTCAAAAAGAAAAAAAACATAATCGGTAGAAAAGGAGCTTGTTTTAACATAGAATATCAGTGTAGTTGAACATCTGATGTTGGTTCAGCGCTCTCAGAGAAATGACCGTTTGAAGAGACATCAGGATACATCTGGTGCTGGTATCTGATTCAATAAAATACAAACAAAAAAACATTTGTGAGCAGGTTAATATCAGGAATATCTGTATATATATATATATATATATATATGTTTTGTAGCCATAGACTCACACATGCTTTGTACTATCATAAGACAATCTTATATCTGAGAAACTAATTATTATTGTTTAGCACGTTATTAAAATCTATTTCTGAACAGAGTAGGCTATTAATAATAAACATGTACTAAACATACTTAGACTCGTAGCATTCATCATGTTACGGTGCACACTCATATTACTTTTATTGTTTTATATAGCGCATGAAAACATCATTGCGCCGTAAGAAATTTAAATACAGTGAATTGCCCCTCATATTAAAAATGTTTTACACTATTTCAAACACTGTAGTCAGGAATTATAGTTTGGGAAAAACCCAACTATGATTTTGTAGTCATATAGTCTAGTATGTATGATTTTATAGTAGCCTATGATATGATTCTGTAGCCACAGACTCAAGCATGCTTTGTACAATAAAAGGATGTACATTGTACTATAAAAAAATGATATTTTATATCTGAGAAACTAATTATTATTGTTTAGCACGCTATTAAAATCTATTTGTGAACAGAGTATTAATAATAAACATGGTCTAAACATTCTTAGACGCGTTGCATTCATCATGTTGTCGTTTGGGAAAAACGCAACTAACTGTTAGTAAATCTGTTCAAGTTTATGTCACAATGAAATGTTAAAAAAGAAAACATTACTTACTCATCTCCTCTGCTGGATGAAATCGTGTTCTTCTTTCGAGGGAAATCCTGCTTTCGCTCGGCGCGTCTTCCAGAAACGAACAGTAGCCGTGATGAATCTCCTCTCTTTGTTTGTTTTGGGCGTTTGCACGTGCGCACGTCCCACGCGGCTATTTACATATGAACTGCGCGAGGGCGGGATCGCATTAGAGATAATGAGTCAGACGGGAAAGATTGAACATCGTGTTGGTTTCACACGGATTACTTCATCACAGAATGTTTGTTTTCGATAAGAATTGCTTGATTTCAAAGTAGACACTTCAAGCTTTCTATAGATATATTTCTCATGTAGCCTATCTGTGTGAAGTATTTGCTGAGTTACAGTTCATTTTAGTGACGTGTTTCTAAAAACAGTTCGCGGAGACGGAGAAGACAGAGAGCGCTCCCTGTTTGTTTTCTTTATTCTTCAAAAGCACAAAGTTTAGTTGTTATTATGAGTGTATACAAATAAAAGTAGACCCCTTACAGATTCGAATGGTGTATTGCTCTTATCTGTACGATCAAAAATGGGAGAGTAATTTAAGCTCATTTCGGCCTTATCAGGAAAATCTGCCTCAAACCGCATATATGCGTTTGTCGACCCCAGAGGGTTAAAGGGGCACCACGTCCTGGTCCGTTCGGACAACATGATGGTGGTAGCCTCCATAAATCACTAATGCGGTCTCAGGTCACACTCCCTTTTTTTAAGATTTATTTTTGGAGTTTTTGCATTTTTATTATGACAGGACAGTAATAATAATAATAATAATAATAAGTTTTATTTATATAGCGCCTTTCCAGAGCTCAATGACACTTTACAATAAACATCAGAAATGGGAGGAAAACATTAAACAATAAACAGAAAGAAAATAACATCAGAAATCCAAAGAGTAATATACAACATAAAACAAAATAAACAGAAGTTAACTAAGAAAGATAACATTCTGAAAACAAGTGAGTTTTGAGCAGCGATTTGAATTCAGACAGGCTATTGGCAAGACAGAGTGATCTGGGTAGAGAGTTCCATAATTTAGGGGCAACAACACTGAACGGTCTGCCCCCCGTGGAAGAGAGGCGATATCGAGGGATGGTGAGAAGGCGAGAATCAGAGGACCGCAATGAACGTGGTGGAGAATAGGGGAGGAGCAGATTGCAAAGATAGTAAGGGGCCAGACCATTCAAGGCTTTAAAAGTAAGCAGGATAATTTTAAACTTGATGCGATAGGCCACTGGTAGCCAGTGCAGATCAGCTAGAATAGGGGTGATGTGGGCTGAACGCTTGGTGCGAGTGAGAATACGAGCGGCTGAGTTTTGAATATACTGTAATCTAGCAATAGTGGTAGCTGACAAGCCAATGAAGAGGGCATTACAGTAATCGAGACGAGATGAGACAAAAGCGTGAATGAGAGTTTCTGCATCATTGGTACTTATGAAAGGACGGAGCTGGACAATTCGTCGTAAGTGAAAAAATGCCAATTTAGAGAGAGAGTTAATATGATACTGAAATGAAAGAGATGGGTCAAACATAACACCGAGATTTCTAACGATACTAGATGGAGTAATTAACCCTCTGGGGTCCGAGGTCATTTTGGGGCCCTTGAGATGTTTTGACATGCCCTGATATTTGTGCTTTTTTCAGCTACTTAAAACATACTATTGACCAACATGTAATTTTTTTTGTATTCAGCACAAACTGTGCTACAATAATATGTGACCAAGATGGATGTACATGTTTGCATTTTTTAGAAAAAAAATATTATGCGTGGTTAGTACGTTTTGGGAAAAAAATGTAGCTGAAATAAGGCCTTAAAACCCACACTAAATAGTCCTGAATAAGACTTTTGAGTAATCAGTCTTGTAGGCTAGAATATTTACTTCAAAATTATGTGAAAATCATTCTGCTTACTCATTCACAGAAAACAATATATTGATTTAAAATTTTCAAGACATGTTTTGTGATCGAGGGTCTATATGCGAGGGAGTGGTAATGGCCATGAATATTGAGTGAGTCTCACCTGAGAGACAAAGGGCCCTCCCCTATGGGGCCCTAATGGCCCATCAGTGTGACTGTGACTGAGGCAGGTGAGAGAGAATGTGAGGAGATTGAAAAAAAGGGTTTTTTAAATTATTTGTGTTTTATTTACAACACAGTATAATCAAAACATACATAATGAAGGTCAAAGACACATTATTGTGCACACTGATCTAACCACAGAGATGTGAACTGACAACAGATTCTGTTCAACAAGTGAAACAAGTAAATCATACCTGATATTTATTTTAAGTGTTTCTACTTCTTTCCATGGATTCAAGAAGAAAAAAACATAATAAGTAGAAAAGGAGCTTGTTTTAACATAGAATATCAGTGTAGTTGAACATCTGATGTTGGTGCAGCGCTCTCAGAGGAAAACAGTTTGAAGAGACATCAGGATTCATCTGGTGCTGGTATCTGATTCAGTAAAATACAAACAAAAAACATTTGTGAGCATGTTAATATCAGGAACATCTGTATATATATATATATATATATATATATATATATATATATATATGTATTGTAGCCATCGACTCACACATGCTTTGTACTATCATAAAAAAGAGAAAGAAATCTTATATCTGAGAAACTAATTATTATTGTTTAGCACGTTATTAAAATCTATTTCTGAACAGAGTAGGCTATTAATAATAAACATGTACTAAACATACTTAGACTCGTAGCATTCATCATGTTACAGTGTACACTCATATCACTTTTATTGTTATATAGAGCATGAAAACATCATCGCGCCGTAAGAAATTTAAATACAGTGAATTGCCCTTCATATTCAAAATGTTTTACACGATTTCAAACATTGTAGTCAGGAATTATAGTTTGGGAAAAACCCAACTATGATTTTGTAGTCATACAGTCTATTATGTATGATTTTATAGTAGCCTATGACATGACTCTCATGACACAGACTCAAGCATGCTTTGTACAATAAAAGGATGTACTTTGTACTATAAAAAATGATATTTTATATCTGAGAAACTAATTATTATTGTTTAGCACGCTATTACAATATATTTGTGAACAGAGTATTAATAATAAACATGGTCTAAACATTCTTAGACGCGTAGCATTCATCATGTTGTCGTTTGGGAAAAACCCAACTAACTGTTTAAATCTGTTCAAGTTTATGACACAATAACACGGTAACTAATGCAAAAAAGAAACATAACTTACTCATCAGATCGATCTCCTCTTCTGGATGAAATCGTGTTCTTCTTTCGAGGGAAATCCTTTCTTTACTCAGCGTGAACAGTAACAGTAGCCGCGATGAGGACCTCCTCTTTTTGTTTGTTTTGGGTGTTTACACGCGCGCACGCACCACGTGGCTATTTACATATGAACGGCGCGAGGAGCGCGAGGGCGTTAACTCATTAGAGATAATGAGTCAGACGGGAAAGATTGAACATCGTGTTGGTTTCATACGGATTACTTCATCACAGAATGTTTGTTTTCGATAGGACTTGCTTCATTTCGAAGTAGACACTTCAGGCTTTCTATAGATATAACTCCCATGTCTCTGTGTTGAGTATTCGCTGAGTTACAGTTCATTTTAGTGACGCGTTTCTCAAAACAGTTTGCGGAGACGGAGAAGACAGAGAGCACACCCTGTTTATTTTCTTATTTCTCCAAAAGCACAAAGTTGTGTTGTTATTGTGAGTGTACTCAAAAAAAAGTAGACACTTAACAGTTTCGATTGATGTATAACACTTATTTGTGTGACCAAAATCAACAGAGTATTTTTAGTGTCTTTTGCACTGATCTTAAAAAAAACGAGTTGGTCTCGCCGGCGATACAGCCGACCCCAGAGAGTTAAAACACCAGTAATATCGCAAGTAAAGTCAGCGGGAACTTTGTTGGTAAGTGCTGGAGTACCAATGATGATGATCTCAGTTTTTCCCATATTTAGTCTCAGAAAATTAGAGTTAAGCCAAGTTTTAATATCCTGCACGCAAACAGAAATTTTGTCGATTTGGGTGGATAGGGAAGGCCTGCAAGGCGTGTAGATTTGGATGTCATCAGCATAAAAATGATAGCTAAAGCCGTGACGCTGTAGTATCTGACCCAGTGGTAAAATGTAAATAATAAACAGCAAAGGCCCCAGAACGGAACCCTGGGGGACGCCTTGTTTCAGGGGGGCAGTAGGGGATCTGAAGTCCCGAGCAGAAATGTAAAATGTCTGTCATATAGATATGAAGAGAACCAGGAAAGAGCAGTACCAGATATACCCACAGCCGAAAGTCAAGAGATGAGTAAATCATGAGAGATAGTGTCAAAGGCAGAACTGAGGTCTAGTAACAGAAGTAAAGATAGAGAGCCGGTATCGCAAGAGAGTAATAAATCATTAACTACCTTTACAAGGGCAGTTTCGGTACTATGTTTTGGACGGAAGCCTGACTGAAATGGATCAAAGAAATTATTTGCCACTAGGAAGGACCGAAGCTGGGCTGCTACAGTACTTTCCAGTAATTTAGCAATAAATGGCAAGTTTGAAATGGGACGATAATTGGATAAAACTGAAGGATCGAGATTGGGTTTTTTGAGAACCGGGGTAACTGTAGCGATTTTAAGTGACTGAGGAAAAGTAGTGGTGACAAGCGAAGCATTTATGAAATGAGAGATAGGTGCAGAAATGACCGAATGACACTGTTTTAAGAGAGAAGTAGGAGCTGGGTCTAGTCGACAGGTAGATGAGTTGGATTTAGAAATAAGCTCAGAGACAGAGGAAGGATTAATAAGAGAGAAGCAGGATAGGGAATGACCAGAGGGATTAGGCTCAAAGTTAAAATTGATAGTGCTGTTCGAAAAGCCCTGGTGGACGGCAGCCGTCTTGTCTAGAAGATGATTTAGAAAGGAGTAGCAGAATTCAGCTGAACCTGCAGTATCATTAGTTGAGGGTTTGGTAAGTTTATTTACTGTGTCAAATAGTGCTTTTGGCCTGTTACTAGCTTTATAAATCATGGCAGAAACAAAACTAGAGCGCGCTAAGTGTTAGGCAGATTTGTAATTTTTGAGATGTTCAAGAAAGGCTTGGTGATGAACAGTGAGGCCAGTTTTCCTATAGAGACGCTCAAGCCGTCGACCGGAGCTCTTGAGGATGCGAAGATCGGGGGTAAACCAGGGAGAAGTATGAGTAGAAGGAACAGTTCTAGTCTTAACAGGAGCATGTACAGACAAAATATCAGATAATATGGAGTTAAGATTTGAAAGAATCAGTGAAGGAGAAGATGAATCAAAAACATCAGAAAGATTAGAGGAAGCAAGAGGAACAGAATGATGTGACGTCAACATTATTAAAATTACGGTAGGATATAACAGTCTTTGCAGATTTATCATGCATAGGCAAACTAAAGTGAAAGTCTATGAGTTTATGATCAGAGATACCAGTATCAGAGGAAGAGATGGAACAAATACCAACACCTGAGGTACACATCAAATCAAGGATATGACCATGAGAATGAGTAGGAAAATTAACATGCTGAGACAAATTAAAGCAATCAAAAACAGACAGTAGTTGAGTAGTGTTAGAGCAAACAACATCAACATGTATATTAAAGTCACCAAGCAGGAGAACAGGAGAAGACATGGAGCAGGCAAGGGTTAACAGTTCACTAAGTTGGGAAAAAAAGCTTGAAAATGCTTTGGGAGGACGATAGAGTAGAATGATAGTAAGAGAGTCAGTCTTCAGAACCATATATTCAAATGTATCGGTGTCGTGGAAGTCGAGTTGTGTGATACGGAGATTATCACGGTAGATGACAGCAAGACCACCCCCTTTACCATGCAGTCGTGGCCTGGACAACTGCTTATATCCATATGGCGTGAGTAAGTTTAACTGCAGGAAGTCATCAGGAACTTGCCAAGTTTCCGTGAGAAACAAAAAGTCAAAGCTTATTGTCAGTTATGAGTTCGTTGAGGTAAGGGGCTTTATCCGAGATGGACCGACAGTTCAAAAGAGCAGCGTGACAGTACGAGGCAGATGAATTTGACGACGATGTTAGTTGACAGTTGTTACCAGTGAGATGAATCAGAGAGCGATGTGATGAGCTGTTAGTAGCGGATGCACTTGGTTTGGATGATTTCCGACGGTCAGACCAGATGCATGGAAGAGCATCAGGCTTAGAGTGAGAGCTATGCATGAAGATACGTGGGGAGCGATGTAAATATCGAGGACGTCGGAGAATCCCTAGCCGCCGACAGTAGTCAGTCAACCACGATCAGATGATAGAAGCAGGTCATTTGTAACTCTAATGAGAGCAGTCTCAGTACTATGATACGGTCTAAATTCTGACTGGAATTCCTCACAGATACAATTTTTCTCTAAAAAGGAATATAATTGTGAGGATACTACCTTTTCTAGTATCTTTGACAGAAAAGGGAGATTTGAGATCGGTCTGTAATTAACTAGATCTTTGGGGTCAAGTTGTGGTTTTTTAATGAGAGGCTTAATAACAGCCAACTTGAAGGTTTTGGGGACATATCCTAATGACAAAGATGAATTAATAATAGCCAGAAGAGGATCTATGACTTCTGGAAGCAGCTCTTTCAGTAGTTTAGATGGAATAGGGTCTAACATTATGTTGTTGGTTTAGATGATTTAACAAGTTTATACAATTCTTCCTCTCCTACAGTAGAGAATGAGTGGAATTGTTTCTCAGGGGACCTATTGTGCACTATCTGATGCGATACTGTAGCTGATGGCTGCATGGTTACAATTTTATCTCTGATAGTATCGATCTTGGAAGTAAAGTAGTTCATAAAGTCATTACTGCTGTGCTCTTGGGAAATGCCAACACCTGTTGATGCTGTAACGGGGCTGACGAGACGTGCGGATCCATGTGCAAGCTTTTATTTAAAGGCATGGTCACAAATACAGGCAGGGTCGAAACAGTGGCAAACAGGTATGGCAGGGACAAGACAAAGAGTAATCCTAGGACAAGCGTGGGTCGACGATCGGTGAACAGTATCCAGTGGGGCAAGGCAGAGAGATAATCCAGGTACACAAGCTAGAATCCGAGAGAGGTGCAAACAGTGTACAAACGGCAAGGCAAGGGTCAATCCAGGGAACACGGGCTAGAAACAAACACGGGAAAACAGGCAAGGCAAGACTAAGTCAATAAACTGGGCTCCGTAGAGTAGCTATCGCTGGGAGAGTGATAAACGCTGTACAATACTCGGCAGTGAGGGAGAGAAAGTCCATGGCTTAAGTAGGGTGTGCAATCAGTGCAATGGATGATGGGAAATTGAGTCCAGTGTGATGTGTGCTGTGAGAGTCAATGTGGTGAGCTAGTGACCTCTGGTGGTGAATGAACGGAAATGCAGGGACAGGATTCGTGACAGATGCTTTATTTTTCATTAATTTAGTCACTGTATTGAACAAACACCGAGGATTATGTTTGTTTTCTTCTAGAAGAGACGAAAATTAATCAGATCTAGCAGTTTTTAATGCTTTTCTGTAGGATAGGGTACTTTCCCGCCAAGCTATACGAAATACCTTTAGTTTTGTTTTCCTCCAGCTGCGCTCCATTTTCCGGGCTGCTCTCTTTAGGGCGCGAGTGTGCTCATTATACCACAGTGTTGGACTCTTATCTTTAATCTTCCTTAAACGTAAAAGAGCAACCGTATCTAAAGTCCTAGAGAAGAGAGAGAGTCCACAGTTTCTGTTACATCATCAAGTTGTTCTGAACTATTGGATATGCTGAGGAACTGAGACAGGTCAGGAAGATTATGTAGCAAATCTAGCTCAAAAGGGAAATGTATATAAATATTATGATTAATTATGATTAATTACAATTATTTATATCGGCTGACAGTAATAACTGTAGCAGAATTAAATTGCCATCAACTGATCTGTTCGTCCAGCGAACATTCAGTGTAAGTTCATATCAACTCTAAGAAAGGTTATTTCCGTGGCCACAGAAAATACTTTCCTATTAATGCATTAGAGCATGTAGCAAGGGTCAAAATCATAAAGAGACATTAATTTGCAAGGCAGAACCAGAAACTCATGTAATTTGTGCACACAACCTTTGTTAACTAAGCACTAACACACATAACTAATCTAAACAAACAAACAAAAAAAAACATACACTCACACGTACATACACAGGGGAGCTAAAGTGGATGAATGAAGCCATTAAAGAAACAGAGAATGCAGTTATGGAGAGAGTCAGTTAACCACCTGGGTAAAACCATTTATAATGGGGTCTATAACATACTAAACCTCTGTTTAGTTTAGTTAGATGTACGATACTTGCACTTCCTTAGTCGTTGGCGAGTGTCCGGAATGCAGTCTCAGATGAAAAGTCTTGATGGTTTCAAGGTTTTGGACTTGCGATCACGTTCTCCTGGGTTGAAGAGTGATGAATTCCAACAGAGGTTATTATGGCTCGGTGGTGATTTGGAGTTCCTTCCCAGATAGAAAGTGAAAAAGAGCTAAGAAAGCGATCATCTGAGGTCTGAGGACCTTTGGTTGAATGTAAAGTCAAGGCTGCAAGGCCTGGCACAAAAACATAAGGGTCCAGAAGCGTTCTAGCTCACATCCTCATCTTCTCAGTATCTGAAAAAAACTGCAGACTGGGTGGCGTCACTGATGTGATAGCTTTATCTGATATAGAGGTCACACCTCTGGGGTGTCAAAGAGCCAATGGTGTCTTGAACTTTTGGAGGGAAAGTTTTACGACTCTTTGTCTCTGAGCATGGTAATTTGCAAGGGGTTGGATTGGAAGTTGATATACAAACTATTAAAGATTCTTAGAACACTTGTATGTTGCATAGGTATCAACATATAATATACACTGTCATTTAGATCATCTGAAGACAAATTGATAGAGACAAAACATGGTATGAGTGAGGTGATCTTAACTAGTGATCTATCGTAAGCATGCATAAGACAGTATACAATACACAAGAACATATACAGTGATAATATACACAATGACCTGAAGATATGTGTGTTCATTCAAAGAAAGCTTTTTCTATGAATTAATTAGAGAAGAGTCCATTTTTATGGCATAATCTGTCTTTCCTAAGGGGAAATGTTGCTCTACCCACATTCCTTTGAGCAATAAAACTAGTGTTATCAGATCGGTTGCCATGGAATCCACAGACATAGGGGCACCCAGTATGTGTATTGGGTGAGGGGTCTGTGATCATTTGTTAATCTAATAACTAACTGATTTGTTAAATCAAATGAAAAATTGTGTGTCTGATTGGTCCAGATGCTTCAATTATTTATAAAGCAGTCTGTTGTGGTAGAAGTGATGTGTAACAAGGAGTCAAAGGCGAGCGGATCCATTTGCAGTTTTTTATTAGTTCAATGTTAGACACCAAAACAATGATCAATCACCAGCGTCAGGGATAACACAGGTAATCCAGAGACATAGACGTATTCCAGGCAGAGGTCGGGGCAGGCAGCAATCAGCATAAACAAAGTCGAGAAACAAGAGCAATGGTCAAAGGGGCAGGCGGCAGGAAATCACAAGGAGTACAAACAGTCCAAGATAATACACGGCAGGAACAAACACAAGGAAACCGCTCGGAAATGTCAGACTGGGCTAAACAAGACTTCACCCTGAACTGAAGGTGTGAGTGGCTTATATGCAAGTCTGTAAATGAGGTGCAGGTGTGATTGCTGATGGGAAGCAGCTGTGACTGTGAGATCAGGTGATCGTGTAATGCAGTGACTGATGGGAAATATAGTCCGTGTGATGCAACAGTTTGTGTAGTACTCGTGTCCAAATGATGAAAGGGTGACATCTAGTAGTTGATGGGTGAATGATCCTGGACCGGATCATGACATGATGGTTCTACCATATTTGTAACAAGGAGTTGGCTTTACAGCTTTAGATATAGCCTATGGAATATACAGGAGACTAGATAATGCTCTGAGATATCATCGCTCTGCTGCAAAATTTCAATGCCACTGACATCAATTCCATGTGACAGTATTAAATCTAGAGTATGATTTCGACAACGAGTAGGTCCTGACACGTGTTGTTTAACACCAATAGAGTTTAGAATGTCTATAAATGCTGATCCCAACAAATCTTTTTCATTATCAACATAGATATCAAACTCAGCATCAATTAGGACTTTATCTGCGGCCAGCACTAACTCCGATAGAAAATCAGCAAATTCTTTAATAAAGTCTGTATGGTGGCCTGTATACAGTAGCCAGTACAAACATCACAGGGGATTTATCATTAACACTTGCTTCTTTGGATAAAGTCATATGCCCTGTCCTCCTGGAGGCCCCACTCTGGAGGAATCAGATGTGGTTTGTAACCGTAGCATTCTCCGCTCGTCAAACAGATCAGAAGCACTGTGACAAAGTTTCAGTGCAACAGGCACTAACATTGGCAAGATACTGCATAAAACACTACGCAGAGCCTTGATATCAATTTTGCCACTGAGTTTTATGAAAGAGGTTTGAGATATCAAAAAGATTTGAATAACTCTTTGGTTACTCAACACGGTCTGAAGAATATCTGTGTGAAATTTGCTTAAAGCCCGAGACACTGCATGATTTTAGCAATCCTATAAGATCACTGTATGTCACACTGTGCGACATGGATCTAATAAACTTGGCTACGACGTGTGAAGACTGTATGATGATGACACCTACTGACTCGTACGCTACGACGCACGTTTCTATAGAAGAATAAAACGTCATCAACATGCGCTAGTGGTAAACAAAAAGAGCTTGATATATCACACTTTGGCAGCTGTAGTTTTTATGTGTACTGAAAAAAAGTGGAAGCAGCGAAAGAGGAAGGGATAAGAGCTTGAGGTAAGCAGTGTTATGTTTTAGCGCCATGTCACATTGATTTCATGTTGCATTTTTATTGGTTGATCAGTAAACGTGGATCGTAACAACAAACACGCTGTGTGATGATCAGGCTGTATCGTTGGCTATCATTGGTCGCAAGACCGTGACAATGGCCGTCTTTGTACCTCTCTCACTGTACGACACAGGACCACTGTTTAGGCGCTACGATCACAGAAATCGCCACGATTGTTTCACAAAGCCAATCTTTCGTCTGGGATAGCCAAAAATAGTGCAGTGTGTCTCGGACTTAAGATTGCACAAATATCTAGGAGAAGTTTAGAGGTCAACCAGTACGGGTTTTTGTTTGTTGACTGACACTAGTGTTTCCCTCTGTAACGGGGCTGACGAGATGTGAGACGTGCGGATCCAAGTGCAAGCTTTTATTTACAGGCATGGTCATAAATACAGGAAGGGTTGAGCAATGGCAAACAGGTATGGCAGGTACAAGACAAAGAGTAATCCTAGGGCAAGCAAAGGTCGGTCGACAGCGAACAGTATCCGAAGGGGCTTGACGAGAGAGGTATCTGAAAACGAAGCAATAGTCCAGGCAGGGGAAAAAAAGGAAAACTATCAGGGGCTCTATAGAGTTGCTACGGCTAGGGGAGCGGAAAACGCATACAATACTCGGCAGTGAGGGAAGGAAAGTCCAGGGTTTAAAAACTCATATAAACTTCATGCCTGACACTTTTGTAGGTGACTAAAAACGAATATTTGAGGTGAACAAACAACGAAGGATCGGTGCATGAAACTGCGACAGCAAACATCTTTAACTTAAATGAACAAAAGACAATAATCACCAATATGAGTTCACACAGTTAATTTCATTTAAATGTTTCACTGATATAAAATGACCCCCGAGTTGTTAGAAAATAAATGTATACTGACATCGCTGCGATGACTTAAGGATTCTTTGAACCGGTTCATTGAGCCGAACTGTCCAAATGAATCTTTTCGCAGAAAAGAATCGGCCTTTGCATCAGTAACGCAGATCGCAAAACACAGAACATCACAACACAGAACATCACAACACAGAACGTCTCGGTTACGTATGTAACCCTCGTTCCCTGAAGGAGGGAACGGAGACGTCACGTCAGATGACCGACGAATTGGGATCCCGCCAGAGAGACCAATCCACTTTGAGTGTAACTAAACGAGCCAATGGACATTGGCATGCGATCATTGCATCCAGATGCCGTTGATCACAGCCTGAGTATAAGAGGCAGCAGGTGCACTGCATTAATTCATGCTTTCGCTGAGGAACCGAGCCTGTGACCCGGCCGCTCAGTGGTGGTACAGCGACTGTGGTGACGGGTCGTGACGTCTCCGTTCCCTCCTTCAGGGAACGAGGGTTACATACGTAACCGAGACGTTCCCTTTCAGTCGGTCACTCCGAGTCACGTCGGATGACCGACGAATTGGGATCCCTACCAAAGCGCCACAGGAGCTGCCCCTTCCAGTGCCCTGTGTAGGCCTCCTGATCCTTCCTATAAGGCAGACGATAGGACCGGGCTCTACACAGAGAAGGTCAACTACTGTTTTTCCTTGAGCAACCCAGACAGTAGGACTTGGATAACACTGGGAAGCATGCCCTTCCGTTTGGAAGAGGCACACTGCGGAGTCACCTTCTCCCAGAGGGGGTTAAGTGGCATTTAGACATGTGAAGTAACCCCGTAGGACCCTATTGCACATGGAAGTCTCTGAGATGGCTTAGGCTGCATCATTAGAGATGGCAGAATGTGGTCTGCCAGGGGAAACATGGTTTTAATAAGTATACTGTGGAATATACATATGGGATCCCAACAGGGTCACTCATATGGTCACCAACCTCACACCAGATTTCAAGAATTCACTCCGACACGTCGCCAGAGTGCTGGAGGACTCGACAGGGTTTGCCTGGCAAGCCGACTCTGAGCCGGGCCTCTCAGTGCCACTACCCGTTTGAGGTGAGAACAGAGGAGGAAACCGGTTCGACACGTAGGCTATAAAACCTAGCGAATGTGTTAGGAGTCGCCCAACCCGCAGCTCTACAGATGTCTGCTAGCGAGGCACCATGAGCCAGCGCCCAGGACGATGCGACACCCCTAGTGGAGTGAGCACACAACCTGAGCGGGCAAGGCACACCTTGTGCTTCATAGGCCAAGGTGATGGCATCCACTATCCAGTGGGCCATCCTCTGCTTGGAGAAAGCCTTCCCCTTCTGCTGTCCTCTGTAACAGACAAAGAGTTGTTCTGAAGTCCTGAAGCTCTGAGTTCTATCCACGTACTGTCGCAGTGCACGTACAGGACAGAGCAAAGCTAGGGCTGGGTCTGCCTCCTCCAGGGGCAGCGCTTGCAGGTTCACTACCTGGTCCCTGAAGGGAGTGGTAGGAACCTTGAGCACATAGCCGGGCCGGGGCCTCAGTGTTGCACTAGAGTCAGCCAGCCCAAACTCAAGGCTGTCGCGAGGAGCATGAGTTCCGGGAACCAGGTCCTGTTGGGCCAATATGGAGCCACTAACAAGACCTGCTCCTAGTCCTCCCTGATCTTGCACAGTGTCTGTGCTAGCAGGCTGACTGGGGGGAACGCATATTTGTGCAGGCCCTGGGGCCAGCTGCATGCCAGTGCATCCGTGCCAAGCGTTGCCTCGGACAGGGAGTAGAACCACTGGCAGTGGGTGGTTTCTGGAGATGCAAACAGGTCTACCTGAGCAACTCTGAACCAACTCCAAATCAGCTGGACCGCCTGGGGATGGGGTCTCCACTCCCCGGGGAGTGCCGCTCGAGACAGCTCGTCGGCCGCCTGATTGAAAACTTCTGGGATGTGGATGGCATGAAGGGATCTCAGATGCTTCTGACTCCAGAGGAGGAGGTGGCGGGCGAGTTGCGACATGCGAAGGGAGCGTAAACCGCCTTGCCGGTTGATATATATGCGACGGTCGCAGTGTTGTCCGTACGGAGCAGAACGTCCTTGCCCCGAAGGTGGCTCAAGGCAAGGCGTACTGCCAGTAACTCAAGGCAATTGATATGCCAACGCGGTTGGGGACCCGTTCACACCCCTGACACTGCGTGCCTGTTGTACGTGGCTCCCCAGCCGGTGGCCGAGGCATCCGTGATTACCACAGCATGCCTGGATACCTGCTCCAGGGGCGCTCCTGCCCGAAGGAACGAGGGATCTGTCCACGGGCTGAAGGTTTTGCGGCAGGTTGATGTAATCTAAACCCGGTGAGTACCGCATCTCCACGCCCACCTTGGGACTCGGCCATGGAGCCAGTGCTGAAGTGGTCTCATATGGAGCAGACCGAGCAGAACTATCGCCGCAGCTGCAGCCATATGCCCCAGGAGCCTCTGAAAGTGTTTCAGTGGGACCGCAAAGTCTTGAAGCAGTTCAGCACCGACTGAGCACGTTCCTGGATGAGGCGTGCTGTCTGGACTGCAGCAGGACTGCAATTTCCGCACGCAAGACAGGGGCATCGACGACCTGAACTTGGGGGGACGCCGGGCGAACTGCATTGCGTAGCCGAGTCTGATGGTCTGCAGGAGCCACCGAGATGGACTGGGGAGCGCTAGCCAGGTTCCGAGAGACCGTACCAGCGGGACCAACTGATGTACCCGCGGTAGGGCAGTGAGGTGGAACACAGGGACCTGGCCCGGAGCCTGTGACGGCGGGGGGCGGGGTTTGGGTGTGCAATGTAACACTCACCTGATTCCTCCTCATGTGGGAGGAAACACAGGAACCTTGAAGGCTTGAGGCTTGTGACAGCCCGGCGTGTGACGCCTTGAACCGCCTTGAAGCGGGGACTCGAGTGCTACTGCCCTTACCTGCTTCCACGAATGGGCAGGAGGGGTGCTCTTGGGCAACCCACTGCTGGCGAGAGAAGAGAAGGGAAGTGATCCCGTGATGCACGGTTCACCACTCTCCTCCTCTTGAGACCCAGAGATTGAGGAAACCGCTCTTCTATTGATGTTTTGGGTACTGCTGGCTGCTGGGCCAGTGGCGGAACAAAAACAAAACAAAACAAAAGATTCTCCACCCGGCCCTCCTCTGGGGGAGGGAGTGGTGCGGTCACCATCTCCCGACGAGTAGCCTCCTCCATCCCTGGGTCGCCCGTCTCAGGGCCTCTTGCACTTGCGCTTGCAGCCAGGTTTGGCGGGGGCTGCTGCGGCTGTGCGGGAGCGGGGGCAGCCGCAGGGGGGCGCCCACAGCGACGAGCAGGCTGAGGGGCTGCAGCCGGAGTGGAAGCAGCAGGTTTCCTCCAGCGCATGATGTGTTTGATCACCTCAGTCTGCTTCTGGGCTGCCGAGAACTGCTGGGCAAAGCTCTCGACAGCGTTGCCGAAAAGGCCAGTCTGTGACACAGAAGCATTCAAGAACTGTACCTTCTCCTGCTTCTTCATGTCAGCAAGACACAGCCAGAGATGGCGCTCCTGGACCACTAGCGTGGACATCGCACGGCCCAGAGACTGTGCGGTCACCTTTGTCGCTCGAAGCACGAGGTCCGTCGCAGCACGCAGCTCATGTAGAACCACCAGGTCGTGACCACCCTCATGCAGGTCTTTCAGGGCCTTGGTCTGGTGGACCTGCAGCAACGCCATGGCGTGAAGGACAGAAGCCGCCTCCCCACAGGCTCTATAAGCACTGCCAGTTAGACCTGACGAATACTTACAGGCCCGCGAGGGGAGACACGGGTCACCCCGCAGAGTGATGGCGGCTGTTGGACATAGCTGCATGGCCACAGACCGCTCCACCGAGGGGATGCCCGCATACCCCAAAGCGGCCCCACCATCGAGGGTGGTGAGAGCGGAGGAGCCACAAGATTTGTTTCGGGCAGTGAAAGGTGCCTTCCACGATCTTGTAAGCTCCTTGTGCACTTCTGGAAAGAATGGCACCGGAGGGGGCGCTACCCCCACTGAGAAACCACTCATCCAGCCTCGAAGGATCGGGACACGGTGGAGGATTCCACACGAGCCCGACATTCTCAGTGGCCCGGGAAAGCATAGCCGTCATCTCTGGATCTGGCTCGGACAACGCTACCACACCCGAAGGGGGCAACGCAGCCGAGTCGTGTAGAACCACCAGGTCGTGACCACCCTCATGCAGGTCTTTCAGGGCCTTGGTCTGGTGGACCTGCAGCAACGCCATGGCGTGAAGGACAGAAGCTGCCTCCCCACAGGCTCTATAAGCACTGCCAGTTAGACCTGACGAATACTTACAGGCCCGCGAGGGGAGACACGGGTCACCCCGCAGAGTGATGGCGGCTGTTGGACATAGCTGCATGGCCACAGACCGCTCCACCGAGGGGATGCCCGCATACCCCAAAGCGGCCCCACCATCGAGGGTGGTGAGAGCGGAGGAGCCACAAGATTTGTTTCGGGCAGTGAAAGGTGCCTTCCACGATCTTGTAAGCTCCTTGTGCACTTCTGGAAAGAATGGCACCGGAGGGGGCGCTACCCCCACTGAGAAACCACTCATCCAGCCTCGAAGGATCGGGACACGGTGGAGGATTCCACACGAGCCCGACATTCTCAGTGGCCCGGGAAAGCATAGCCGTCATCTCTGGATCTGGCTCGGACAACGCTACCACACCCGAAGGGGGCAACGCAGCCGAGTCGTCATCCCCAGAGAGTGACTCACTCTCCGATGCAGCGATCGACATCTGGTCGTCAGGGGGAGCACCGAAGGAAACGGATGGTATACCCCGCTCTGCAGAGGCCCCAGCCCGCTCCAACGGTAACCCCACCGGCTGCGGAGCGCTTGAGGGGTGAGGAACTCCTCTTGGGGAAGCCCTCACCGTAAACCTCAAATCACCTCTGACTCCACCGGATCCAGCGCCGCCCCGGGAACGAACGCTGGATCGCGGCAGAGGCAGAGGGACTCCGCCATGTTTGACATAGTGGAGTCTATTACGCAACTCCGAGATGGTCATGTCCCCACAAGAAGAACATGAACCATCCACGAAAGCCTTCTCAGCGTGCTGAATGCCCAGACATGTGAGGCAGCAATCGTGACTGGCCTGAGGTGCCAGAAACCGACCACACCCAGAAACGCACGAGTGATAAAACAAAAAGACGCGATCACCCGTGTTGCTCTTTTAGAGGAATTTGTTTAATAAGTGCTGAAGCACGCAGGGGAGCTGGCCACCACACACTCCTAGTGTGACTGTCTTCACGGGAATCGCTCTCCTCTACTTCCCGTGAGAACGCGACCACCGCTGCTGCGCTGTAACGCCCGCACTCGCGCTCTCTTCTCACTCGCAGGATAGGAGAGCAGCAGTGATTCACTGCCGCTCAGCTTCGAAGCGAAAGGATGAATTAATGCGGTGCACCTGCTGCCTCTTATACTCACGCTGTGATCAGCGGCAGCTGGATGCAATGATCGCATGCCAATGTCCATTGGCTCGTTTAGTTACACTCGAAGTGGATTGGTCTCTCTGGCGAGATCCCAATTCGTTGGTCATCCGACGTGACTCGGAGTGACCGACTGAAAGGGATTTTAATATACTTCACAAAAAATTGTGGAAATGTGTGTCTTTTTATATAGGGTATCTGAGCGTGCGTATAATCAGAAGTCCGACGATTTAGAACGCATCTGTGTATGAGTATTTTGCAATATGCATCCCCGGTGGCCATGTTTGAAGTCTGAGGTGCATGCTGGGTATTGTAGTTCCCTGACCTGAAAGTCTACAGCGTTTGAATGAGGTATTATTTACACGTGTTCAATTGAACATCTTTGTAAAAACAAAAACAAAAAGAATTGTTAAAACATATTTAAATTAAACAATTCAAGAAGAATACAATATACTTGTGGTAAAACAGACTTGACGTGTATGTTGTAATGGAGCACCCGTTTTTGAGTTATTTCGTGAAATAGCATTAGGATTTGGTTTTGTGTTCTTGAAATCAAACGATTGTCTTTGTCTTAAGAAAAAGTCAATCAGGTCCTTCTGCAGGTGTCTTAATACCCAATCGGTCTTCACATGAAATTGCGTTCACATTCTGGAGGAGGGTGCTTCATGACCCGAAAGCAGAGCCGATCCCCCCTATATGCAGAATAAGCAAACACCCGAAACACCAGGGGGCCCCCTTGCTCTCAAAGATGTTTTAATTTTAGATTCATTTTTGAATTTGGTCAGTGGTTATGAAAACATGAATGATCATTTATTTTAATGCGGTGTGCTGTTATCCTCTCTACGCAAATATCAGTCAAATCATGTAACGTGATTGTTGTACAGTCTCTTGCTCAAGACTAAAAAAAGCGAGTTGAAAGCGTATCGAGTCGCGGAAGAGATACTGTTTCTCGAGCGCTTTCCGTGAGCACGATTCGAGACGGAGTGAAACACGGACAAATGCGTTTCATCCATTCTTTCACCCACACAAACGGTTATGGCTTGTTTTATGAGCGTACGCTTGTTTGCCAAACTAGTGTTAAGTGATATTGTTTGCATTTTTAACGTTAAAGAGGTTAATGAACTCTTTCACCATCTATTATTGTAATAATACTTAAACAGCGTTAGGGAGCAACTAGTTACATGTAACTAAATTACGTAATTTAATTACAAAATAAATGTAATTGTAATCAGTTACAGTTATGAGAAAAAGTGTAAATTATAGTTACTCATGAAAATGTTAACGATTACAAAGGAGTTACATCTGAATATTTTTTCACACACCCGCATACAGATTTAATTGATAGGCTTATCATTCATAAATTGCTTTGACTGCTCTAAAATATGAGACATTGATGTTTTAGGAGTTTAGGACACACGCTTAATCAATAACTGTTTTATTTCCTATTTGGGTTGATGTATATTTATTTTTTAAGATTAACTGTTGTAGCAAATTAGCTTAAAAGGGAATTGTATATAAATAATTACAATTAATTATGATTAATTACAATTATTTATATCGGCTGACAGTGATAACTGTAGCAGAATTAAATTTCCATCAACTGATCTGGTCGTCCAGCGACCATTCAGTGCAAGTTCAAATCAACTCTAAGAAAGGATATTTCCGTGGCCACAGAAAATACTTTCTTAAGTATTAATGCATTAGAGCATGTAGCGAGGGTCAGAATCGTAAAGGGACATTAATTTTCAAGGCAGAACCAGAAACTCATGTAATTTGTGCACACAACTTTTATTAACTAAACGGTAACACACATAACTAATCTAAACAAACAAACATACATACACTCACGCGTATATACAAAAGGGAAGCTAAAGTGGATGAATGAAAGAGTCGGTTAACCACCTGAGTAAAACCATCAGCGCCATTCATAACGAGGTCTATAGCTTATACTAAACCTCTGCTTCGTTTGGTTAGATGTACCATACTTGCACTTCCACGGCTGTTGGTGTGTCTGGAATGCAGTCTTGGATGGAAAGTCTTGATGGTTTCAGGTCTTGGACTCGCAATCACGTTCTTCCGGGTTGAAGAGTGATGAATTCCAAAGAGGTTATTCTTGTTCTGAGGTCCGCGTAGCTTTAGTTGAATGGAAGGTCAAGGCCGCAAAGCCTGGCGCAAAACTTAAGTGTTTCAGAAGAGTTTTAGCTCACATCCTTTTAGAATCTAACAGAACCGCAAGACTGGGATATGTTGGAGCCCACCGGGCATGCCGGCACCGGCTCAGGCTCTCCACACGGGCAGCAGTCCGGGATTTTTAGCAGGAGAGAGTGCGGAAGAGAGCAAAACATGCGTGGAGCTGTGTGTGAGCCCTTTAAAGGCTGCGAAGAGTCACACCTCTCAGGATGGGCTTGACCAATGAGAAAGGCTGAATTTCCAAGCGGGAGTTTGGAAATACTGGGGGCTTTATGGCCCTTTGTCTGAGAGCATGGTAATTTGCAAAAGGGTTTGGATTGAAAGCTATTATACAAACTATTAAAGATTCTTAGGACACTGATATGTTGCATAGGTATCAACATGTAATATTCACTCTCAATTAGATCATCCGAAGACGAATTGATAGAGACCAAACATGTTACAGTTAGAGTGATATTAACTAGTGATCTATTATAAGCATGCATAAAACAGTATACAATACACAAAAACATATACAAGAGCAGTAATAATATACACAATGACCTAATGATATGCGTGTTCATTCAAAGAAAGGTTTTTCTATGAATTAATTAGAGAAGAGTCCATTTTATAGCATAATGTCTTTTTCCTATATGAAGTGAGTGTTGCTCGGCCATTTGCATTCCTTTGAGCAATAAAACTAGTGTTATCTGATGGGTTGCCATGGCACCGGGGGGGAGCCTGGAGGTGTTCCACAGACATAGGGGCACCTAAGGATGTGTATTGGGTGAGGGGTCTGTGATTGTTCGTTAATCTAATAACTAATTTCATTTGTTAAATCAGATTGGTCCAAATGCTACACTGTTTTTCCAAACTGTTGTTAGATTTTTCCTGTCATAGCTATGCAAAGATTTGATTTCAAAAACAGTATCGTAGCTAAACTATCTTGTTATGGTTTTAAATGTGTATTTAGTCTCTGGGCAATCTCAAAGTAAGTCTGATTTTGCAGTGACTGTGCTTTAAAATAAATTATTATTGTTGTAAATTCTTTACATTATGCATACTATTCTTTATATTTATCTTTTAATACTATTAATACAATTACTAACACTTTTATTCTATATCTCGTAACAGCTTTTATAATGTAAATATGCACTACGCTACGTGCTTGGCATAAGTGACGCGTTATTGGTTACGCATACAGAGCTGATAGAATGTGACGCAGTTTCCACCTGTGCAGCATCGCGAAGTGCAGAGCAAAAGTTACTGACGAAGTAAGTTTATTCCATGACTTTGTTTGTAGTACTGGATGTTTATACTGCTAAATCTGTTTCTACATTAAGCCTGTGAAGTTGGTGGTTCGCGATCTTTATGATCATTAACTCATCACGTGAAACACACGTGGAAGTGTCCTTATATTGCGGCTTATCTTGCTAATGTTTTAATATCTCGTTTAAATATGTTTCTGATTCCGTACACTATATTCTACATTTGTTATGCTTTCATATCGTAATGAGGATGTTATATAACGTAATTTAAGTTGTTTATATGCTCCTTTACATTCTGTGTACATCCAGTAATTATTATTTCACTAATTGCACATTGTTTAATTTGAAATGTGCTGTTTTATCGGAACAGTATGCAAATGTTTATGTTAGACATTGTTATTTACTTCTGTTTATTGTTCATTGCAGAAACTACCTACTATGCATATCAGTGTGTATATGGTCAAACCCTGCACATAATAAATGGTGGAAAGACTTTGATGACTCCGACTCCCTGATCAGAGTGCTGAAGTGGTTAACACCTTTAAAGAACTGGCATTAGTGGGGCAATCCCCAACAATTATAATCCTAATTCCAGTGATGAAGGATTAGCTTAAAAAGGGAATTATTTATAATTAGTTATAATTAATAATATATATTTAGATTAGATCTTAGAATTAACTGTAGCAGAATCGATATTACAATTATTTGATCTGTCCGTCCACCGAGCAGACAATATAATCATTTATCAATTCTAGGAAGATTATTTTCCTGGCCAAGGAACAATAGCCTTCCTACTTATACAGTGCTAGCAGTAGTTTAGCATGTAGCAAGGAGCAACATTCAGTGACTTTGAATTGTGAGTGGAACACAGAAAAAATCAATTGTGAATATAAGGGGTTTAATAAATGAAACTATAACTAACATACACCTAAACTAAGCAAAACATCATATATACAGAATGAAGGAAAGCAAGGAAAAGAAAGAGAAGAGCAAATAATGACAGTATTTCACATCAATTAACCACAACCTAAATGAGAATCATCAGAGTCACAATTCACCTTAAAAAGGGTTCAAACTTAAACACGCATCTAACTAGTTGTAAATGGTTACTTGCATTGGTTTGTTACTGAATAAGAGTCTTGATGCGGTAGACAAGGTTCTTGATGATTTCTTTAGGAGTGAGTCGAAGATTTTCCCCTTGGTTCTTCTGAAGATAGTGTGGCAAAGCTGAGGGGAGGAAAAATGTATAAACGGATCAGAGCATACTTAAACAAAAAAACGACTACGCCACCCCGTCAAGAAACGGGGAAAAGACCACAGGTTCGTAGGCCAAGTAAAACCCCGAGAGGCGTGTGAACAATGTACAAAACGCTTTATTGGATTGTTACAATAGATCATTAAAACCCCCCAATGGCATCAATGCCACGTGTCGGGCCACAATATAAAACACAAATGGTGACCATTGGTACGACGCCAAATAAGGAAACAACTCAAAAATACTCACAAAAAACAACAAAGAAACAAACATAGGCTGGCCAACGGCAGGGGCAGGCTAGCTGAAGTGAAGATTCGATCTGTACACTAGTGCATCACACACACACACACACACACACACACACACACACACACACACACACACGTGAAGCGTGATTCCAAGCAGCACTGAACTCCACCTGATTATACCACCACCAGTACGCGAAGCCAGCCAGCCTCCCAGCCTCGGGGCCCGACAGTGTATAGAATAGACACAAAACAAAACCTATTACATTCAATAAAACAATACAAAGACTTCGACTTAAACCAAAAAGAAGCACAACCTATATGAAGAAACAGTCTCACAGTAGTATAATCACATCAAACAAACAAAAAAAGAAAATATACAGCAATAAAATAACACAATATTATATTTAAATTGGGCAAAAGAAATCGACCAAAACACGCTGGCTAGAAGTCATGCTGAAAGCTCACTGAAGCAGTAGCACCTCGAGGTCAGTTCTCTCAGGGCCGTAGGAAAACACCCTTCGCAGCATAGGCAGTCACAGATGCAAACAGCCAAAAGCCCGATGAATCGGGCCGGTCTCAATAATGGGACAACTCAAGACCGCTCAGAATAGGCTTTCTTTAAGCATCAGCCAACCGGCATACGACCGATATTTAGCCGCACCACAGAAGAACTTATCAAGAAAATAATAATAATAAACAAACAGAAAAGAATACAAAACGAAAAAGAAAACAGCAACGCCGTCCTCCTTCGACACGGAGTGTAAACACTTCCGTGTTCTCCAGCGACTAACCAACACAGCGTCAGAAAAATCTCAGTGCACTAAAAGAAAAGGGCGATTGTTAAAAAAAAGAATCACTTTTCTTATAAAAGAGAAAAGAATAGATCGCACCTACCAAAATGAATCATGGTGCCACATGAATCGCACCGTTGCTCTCAGCTCACAAGCATAGAATCTCGTGCAGGAAGACACAGTCACCGAAGAATTTCACAGCTAAAAAAAAGTGAATCAACACCGGTTAACACCACCCGACGCCAAACAAGCAGCACGTAGTGCTGGTGAACGCATACCTGACATGTAGTGGACAACCTGCAACCCAACGCACAGCATCAAGTGGCCATTCAGCACGCACCTGTACACCCGCACTCCATAAGGGCAGCCCCAGTCGTGACGCACACCAAGTGGCATAACTCCAGCCTTAAATACCCGGATTCTAATGGACTATTATGGGTGATAATCACACGTTAATGAACCAATGTGAAAAGATTACGTCACCCACCTTGCCACAATCGGAAAGTCCACAGCAAGTCCACAAAGTTACTTGAATGTAACACTGCCAGAAGGTTAAACTCAAGAGGAGAGTTTTGGAGTGTGTCCATCTCAAGAAGAAGAGTTTTAAGCATCAATGAGTCTGAGTTCGGAACTTTTGATAGTTCATAGTCACACCCATTTTGTGGTTGGAGTGACCAATCAGAAGCATGCATTTTGAGCGAAAGAGACTTCCTTTGTCTCCGTTTATGTTCCATTTGCATTTTATTGCTGGTCTGGAACGTTGGTGCAGCTCTTAATTCAAAACATAGTAAGAATTGTTTGGTGCATTTCACGATCACATAGTATACATCATTGTGTGAGAAATAAAGAGAATATCATTTTGATACCAAGAAAGTAACCTCCAGACGATATTAAAGCAGAGATACACTCATACACTTGAATATAGGCATTTAAAGTCTTAACTAATACAAGTAAAGGGTTTTAACTAGGTTAATATAATAGGGGAATATACAGTCGTGGCCAAAAGTTTTGAGAATAACATATATATTAGTTTTCACAAAGTTTGCTGCTAAACTGCTTTTAGATATTGGTTTCAGTTGTTTCTGTGATGTACTGAAATATAATTACAAGCACTTCATACGTTTCAAAGGCTTTTATCGACAATTACATGACATTTATACAAAGAGTCAGTATTTGCAGTGTTAGCCGTTCTTTTTCAGGACCTCTGCAATTCGACTGGGCATGCTCTCAATCAACTTCTGGGCCAAATCCTGACTGATAGCAACCCATTCTTTCATAATCACTTCTTGGAGTTTGTCAGAATTAGTGGGTTTTTGTTTGTCCACCCGCCTCTTGAGGATTGACCACAAGTTCTCAATGGGATTAAGATCTGGGGAGTTTCCAGGCCATGGACCCAAAATTTCAACGTTCTGGTCCCCGAGCCACTTAGTTATCACTTTTGCCTTATGGCACGGTGCTCCATCGTGCTGGAAAATGCATTGTTCTTCACCAAACTGTTGTTGGATTGTTGGAAGAAGTTGCTGTTGGAGGGTGTTTTGGTACCATTCTTTATTCATGGCTGTGTTTTTGGGCAGAATTGTGAGTGAGCCCACTCCCTTGGATAAGAAGCAACCCCACACATGAATGGTCTCAGGATGCTTCACTGTTGGCATGACACAGGACTGATGGTAGCGCTCACGTTTTCTTCTCCTGACAAGCCTTTTTCCAGATGCCCCAAACAATCGGAAAGGTGAAGATGACTTTTCCCCAGTCCTCAGCAGTCCATTCACGATACTTTCTGCAGAAGATCAATCTGTCCCTGATGTTTTTTTTGGAGAGAAGTGGCTTCTTTGCTGGCCTTCTTGACACCAGGCCATCCTCCAAAAGTCTTGGCCTCACTGTGCGTGCAGATGCACTCACACCTGCCCGCTGCCATTCCTGAGCAAGCTCTGCACTGGAGGTGCCCTGATCCCACAGCTGAATCAACTTTAGGAGACCAAAGTTTTGAGAATGACACGAAAACATCCTCCGAGAGCAACTTCTCCCAACCATCCAAGAACAGTTTGGTGACGAACAATGCCTTTTCCAGCATGATGGAGCACCTTGCCATAAGGCAAAAGTGATAAGTAAGTGGCCTGGGGAACAAAACATTGAAATTTTGGGTCCATGACCAGGAAACTCCCCAGAACTTAGTCTTTGCTTAAACTTAATGTAATTGTCAATGAAAGCCATTGGCACTTATGAAATACTTGTAATTTTACTTCAGCATACCATAGTAACATCTGACAAAAAGATCTAAAAACACTGAAGCAGCAGACTTTGTGAAAATTAATATTTATGACATTCTCAAAACTTTTGGCCACGACTGTACATACAACACATGCATATAGCAGATACATTTATAACTGCTTAATTATGGCCTAAATAAAGAAAATGTCTTTAGGTGTGTGTGTGATGTGTATTGGAAATTGTGGAGACAGACAACTGGTCTGGTGCCTGACACGGGGGTCATTCCCTCCTCTGTGGAATGTGTTTGAAGCTTGATAGGGACACCATAGAGGCGACCTGCTTATCATCCTTTTGATAGTGGAGAAAAATCGTCGGCAATTTAGCACCAATATAAATGTAAACGGTGAGGCCAGGTCGGTAATTTATATGCAAATGTCAAAAGGCTAAAAGGGTTTCTTAAAACAAAGTGTAATCAGCCATCACTGATCCTAAACAGACGTTACAGCCAGTAATTAGTTATTGAGTGCTACTGTAATGTTAACCCTTGCCTGATTTACATGTTTCAAAAAGATTAACAGTTGAAAACATTACATATTTAGAAAAGTAATAAAAAAAAGTAATCTAATGTAATTAGTTACATTACTTTTATGAAGTAATTGAAATAGTTACACTTACTCATTGACTTAGAAACATAACATTATGTTTTTTTTTCCCCCAACAAACCGGTTGTTCGACACTTTTAAAAAGTTAAATTTGTTGCGCTTTGATGAAGAAGTCAGATATGGTATGTAAATTATGTCTTTTTTTATTGATTAATATGATAAAATCATGCTGAATTTACAAGGATATGTATTTATACAGTAATATTTCATGTACTCACTGGTTACTGTATACATATTCAAGAGAAATGCATAACCTTTGTTGTTTTAATCAATCTAAAGTTTTTAGTCATTATAATATCTTAAAAGAAAAGTCTTTCATACATTCTATTTTCATCTGCCCCGGGGCTCAGTTACACAAAAAGCAACTGAGTGTGGTTGTGAATCCTATATGAAAGCTAAAAATTACCTTTTAAACTATTTTTAAGAGTAATATCGAACTTTACACATAACATGCATCTTAACACATCTGTTTCAGTAAGATATTAATGTCATCACAAACCGTAAGACACATCAGCTTGGGTTATAAGATGGAGTTATCAAATATTTGATTGTTTCTTATATCAATTATTTGATCAAATATTAGTGAAATAAAACTATAAAGACCCAGTTGTTTTTATTTTAATAAAACAAAACATTGTAGTGTGAAAAAATAAATTTGTATGGTTAATCATACAATTTTTAAAGTGAGAAAGAAAGTCTAATCTGTTGTAAAGATGAGACATTTGTTGCATCTTGTTTAAGACACTCTTTTGTTGTAAACAACCTTACATCAGCTAAATTCATAAAGAAAAAATCTCTGTAAGCGCATTGCATTCATCAGAGGATCATTTGACAACTTATGATCCTCATTATGGTTTTAGGTGTGAAAGATCTAAAAACTACAAAACTACAAGATCTAAAAATCTACAAACCTTAACTTATTTGTTAAAACAAAAGTTACATCATTGTTTAATCATATTGCTTTCCATCATCTTGTAGAGATACCCGGTGTGATGCTAAAAGTTTTTATTTGTAAAAGGTTTTTTATGCGACATCGTAAAAGTTGTTTAACTGCAGGGGTTGGCTTAGTGTGTGTTTTTATGTGAGTGTTTGTGCTTTATTAAACTATTTTTAACAGTAATATTGAACTTTGCACATATTTTACACATACTTAACATCTTAACACATCTGTATCGGTAAGATATTTGTAACAAACTGTCGGACACATCAGGCAGGGTTGATAAGTTGGACTTATCGATTATTTGAATTATTTCTTCTGTCAATTATTTGATCAAATCTTAGTAAAATAATCCTATATAGACCAGTTGTTTTTATTTTAAGAAAATAAAACATTATACTGTGAAAAATAAATATGATGCCTTTAAACCCCACGGTTAATAATACCATTTTAAAGTGAGAAAGAAAGTCTAATCTGTTGTAAAGATTCTGTGAGACATTTGTAGCACCTTGTTTAAGAATTACTTTTGTTGCAAACAACCTTATGATAACTAATTTTCAGTCTAATATAGGTCTGATTCATAAAGAAAAAAAGTGACTTGCGTTAATCAGAGGATCATTGGGGCAGTTCTCCTCTGGCCAGACGAAACCCGCAGTTCAAAAGTTTATATTTCTATTTTTTTATTTTGTTGCAATTTCTAACAATAATAGTATTATGTAGTTAGGTATTTTATTATATTTTTAGTTATTCTGTTATATTTTAAAGTTTTATTGTATTTTAGTCGAGGTCTTCGCTGGGGATATGTCTCTGGGGCTCATCTGGGTGTCCTGGTCTCCGCTGACGATCAGGGCTGTAGACATCATCTCTTGGTGCTGATCCACCATCTGATCGGATACGGACTGAGAAACAGAATAGGAAAGAAACAGACAAATATTAGCATAGATGCCATTTTATTTACGATGTAACGAGTACATCGTGTGTTATGGGGAGTGTTCCCGGTTCCGGTTGATCTAATTAATGCAGCCTAACAATCCTTTAACCGATTTGATTAATAGAAGCGTATTAGTGTGTTATGTGTAAGCCAAGCTAAAGAGATGTGTCTTTAATCTAGATTTAAACTGACAGAGTGTGTCTGCCTCCCAAACAGTGTTAGGTAGATTGTTCCAGAGTTTGGGTGCTAAATAGGAAAAGGATCTGCCGCCCGCAGTCGATTTTGATATTCATAACAGTGAAAACTAACACCATGTTTCCTGATAATATCTCCCAAGGGTAACATGTAAAGTGTAAAAAAGTAACGGCCCTAGTACTGAGCCTTGAGGTACTTCATTCACTGCTACGAACTGATGGCGGTCAGATAAGTACGATTTGAACCATGCTAAGGCACTTCCACTAATGCCAACAAAGTTTTCTAGTCTATTCAAAAGAATGTTGTGGTCGATAGTGTCGAACGCAGCGCTAAGATCCAGTAAAACTAATGAAGAGATACAACCACGATCAGATGATAGAAGCAGGTCATTTGTAACTCTAATGAGAGCAGTCAGTACTATGATACGATCTAAATCCTGACTGGAATTCCTCACAGATATAATTTTTCTCTAAAAAGGAATGTAATTGTGAGGATACTACCTTTTCTAGTATCTTTGACAGAAAAGGGAGATTTGAGATCGGTCTGTAATTAACTCTTTCCCGGCCAGCGTTTTTTTTTTAAAGTTGCCAGCCACCGCCAGCATTTTTGATGATTTTCACCTAAATTTGACGGCCCTCAGAATATTTTCTGCTATGAATATAAGAACATATTATATATCAAAATAAAGAACCAAGCCTCTGCTTTTAAACAAAAAAAGATGATTTTATGCAGATTTGAATGCAGATCGGTTTCATCAAAAATACAACATTTTGGACAAAAAATGGAGAAAAATGCATTTTTATCAAAGTAGTGCATTTTCAAGCAAAATACATTCAGATGTCATATTCTTTCACCTGTAAATAATTATATGAATAATTTAAATTGCATTCAATAAACAGACACACACACACACACACACACACACACACACATGCATGCATACATACATACAAACATAAATGCATGCCGGAAGTCCCGTAACTCATTCAGGACATGCGCTAGGGCTTTCCTTACTGTAATACACCTAAAACACGGATTGCTGTTAAAAACTCGTCAATGGCGGGGAAGTGTTGTCTCTCGTCAATGGCGGGGAAAGAGTTAACTAGATCTTTGGGGTCAAGTTGTGGTTTTTTAATAAGAGGCTTAATAACAGCCAATTTGAAGGTTTTGGGGACATATCCTAATGACATTGATGAATTAATAATAGCCAAAAGAGGATCTATGGCTTCTGGAAGCAGCTCTTTTAGTAGTTTCGATGGAATCGGGTCTAACATACATGTTGTTGGTTTAGATGATTTAACAAGTTTATACAATTCTTCCTCTCCTACAGTAGAGAATGATTGGAATTGTTCCTCAGGGGATCTATAGTGCGCTATCTGATGCGATACTGTAGCTGACGGCTGCAAGGATACAATTTTATCTCTGATAGTATCGATTTTGGAAGTAAAGTAGTTCATAAAGTCATTACTGCTATGCTCTTTGGAAATGCCAACACCTGTTGATGCTTTATTTTTCGTTAATTTAGTCACTGTATTGAATAAATACCGAGGGTTATGTTTGTTTTCTTCTAGAAGAGACGAAAAGGAATCAGATCTAGTAGTTTTTAATGCTTTTCTGTAGGATAGGGTACTTTCCCGCCAAGCTAAATGAAATACCTCTAGTTTAGTTTTCATCCAGCTGTGCTCCATTTTCCGGGCTGCTCTCTTTAGGGCGCAAGTGTGCTCATTATACCACGGTGTTGGACTCTTATCCTTAATCTTCCTTAAGCGTAAAGGAGCAACCATATCTAAAGTTCTAGAAAAGAGAGAGTCCATAGTTCCTATTACATCATCAAGTTTTTCTGAGCTATTGGATATGCTCAGGAACTGAGATAAGTCAGGAAGATTAATTATAAAGTAGTCTGTTGTGGTAGAGGTAATGTTTCTACCATATTTGTAACAAGGAGTTGGCTTTACAGCTTTAGCTATATGGAATATACAGGAGACTAGATAATGATCTGAGATATCATCGCTCTGCTGCCAAATTTCAATGCCACTGACATCAATTCCATGTGACAGTATTAAATCTAGAGTATGATTTCGACAATGAGTAGGTCCTGACACGTGTTGTTTAACACCAATAGAGTTTAGAATGTCTATAAATGCTGATCCCAACGAATCTTTTTCATTATCAACATGGGCATTAAAATCACCAACAATTAGGACTTTATTAAAGAATTTTCTGATTTTCTATCGGAGTTAGTGCTGACTGCAGATAAAGTCTGTATGGTGCCCTGGTGGCCTGTATACAGTAGCCAGTACAAACATCACAGGGGATTTATCATTAATAATTGTTTTTTTGGATAATGTTATATGAAGCACCATTACTTCAAACGAATTATACTTGAAACCCGACCTCTGAGAGATACTGAAAATATTGCTATAAATTGTAGCAACACCCCCCCCTTTACCTTTTGGACGCGGTTCATGTTTGTAACAGTAATCTTGGGGTGTAGACTCATTTAAAGTAATGTAATCATCTTGTTTTAGCCAGGTTTCTGTCAAACAAAGCACATCTAGTTTATGGTCAGTGAACATATCATTTACAAAAAGTGCTTTTGAAGAAAGGGATCTAATATTCAATAAGCTGAGCTTTATCATTTGTTTATCTGTATTATATCGCTTTTTTAGTTGTTGAACATCAATTAAATTGTTACTATTACTTTGGTTTGGATGTTTTCTGTATTTTCTAGTTCGGGGAACAGACACAGTCTCTATAGTGTGATGGCAGTCTGCTATGAATCTCATCGCCACGGTAAGCCAGGAGGGGACCAGAGCATATTACAGTGTCTGACATCGTACTTGCAAGTTCACACACCTCTTTAACATTATTTTTAGTGATCTCCGACTGGCGAAGTCGAACATCATTAGCGCCGACGTGGATAACAATCTTACTGAATTTACGTTTACGTTCTAAAACCTTCTCTGTCAGCCTAACTATTTCCCTGCATTTATCACATGTGAATCCCTCGCTGCTGGCAGAGACAGATAAACTGTACATGTGGCAAACAGTGCAAACAACAATAGCAGGAGAAGAAGCCATTACTCACCATGATTGATGAATGATACCAACTTAACTTACCACTTACCACTGTTGTTTGATGAGCTCGTGAAAAACGGAGCAAGAAAAAAAAGAAAAGAAAACAATAGGCGCGAATAGAAACGCAAATGGAACCGCGAGTGACAAGCTAACTGGCTAACAAGCTGCGCTCGCATTTTTAAAAGCGAACGATCAAATTAGTTAGGTTAGTTTGAAAGATAACACCAGAAATATGGTGGGAATTAAGTTATATATTATCACTTTAGACAAAAGGGAGTAAAAGTAAGGTAGAGATTCAATAAAAAGCGAAGGTACACGGAGCTACAATCACAAACCTCTCAGCAGCACAACAGACTGAAGCAATCGAACTCAGAGAATAAAAATAATAAATTTAACTAAAATGAACGGTATTATAGGGTGTCTTAACTAGTTGCATTTTATTGTGGCTAGCCTAAGGCACACCTGTGCAATAATCATGCTGTCTAATCAGCATCTTGATATGCCACACCTGTGAGGTGGATGGAGTATCTCGGCAAAGGAGAAGTGCTCACTAACACAGATTTAGACAGATTTGTGAACAATATTTGAGAGAAATAGGCCTTTTGTGTACATAGAAAAAGTCTTAGATCTTTGAGTTCAGCTCATGAAAAATGGGGGCAAAAACAAAAGTGTTGCGTTTATAATTTTGTTCAGTATATTTAGGAGGGGGTTAAAATTATATATTTTCCCCATGTATCATTGTAGATTTAGTCTAATAAAGCAAATTAAGATAAATAAGAGAAAGAAAAAAAACCCACATTCCGCTATAAACTGAATGTACTTTGTCCAACTTATTTAGAGTCTTTCATTTGTTCTTTCCTGATTCAAAATCATGCCCATTGCAAAACAATGTTTATCAAAAGAAATAAAACATAAAACAAATATAGACTATGTAGTGGGCATTATCAAAGTCTAAAGTGTTTGACGTTATATTTTAATCCAGATCGTTATACCCGCGACTCACCACCTTTGTTTGTGATTCTATTCTGGTGGTCTGTCCAAAAAGGCTTCAACTTCTCCAGGGTTATCAAAAGTATATGGAGTTCCTTTGAAAGACACCAGGAGCCATGAGGGGAAGATGAATCTGTAATCCAGACCTTTTGCTCTAAGCTTCTTCTCGACTTCGTTGTAGCGTTGGCGTTCCATGCTGACCTCAGCTGAGAAATCAAGAAAGAGCATCACTCGCTTGTCTTTGTACAGAACCTCCCTTTTCTCTCTGGCCACATTCATTACTCGAACTTTGTCGTTATAGTTCAAGAACTTCATTATTAATGGTCTCGGCGGTGCTTTGTCATCTGATCTAACCCCTGCAATACTGTGAGCTTGTTCAATGATCAGAGGAGCTGGAAGTGGTTCCATCCCCAGCGTGAAAGGAAGCCATTCTTCCAGAAAACCACACGCGTCTCTGCCGTCAGCATTCTCCGGTACCCCCAACAAGCCTTACGTAGGAACGTCTACTGCGATGCTCCAGATCTTCTATTTTAGCAGATAGCGATTTTACTTTGTCTTCTAAAATTTTGGCTGTAGACTGCAGTTTGTTTACTGTGTCCTCGGTCTGAGATATTCTCTCCTCGGCTTCTGTCAGTCTGACGGAGCAGTTACCTATTTGGTTCTTAACATCCATCAACATGGATAAAACGATTTGAATTTTGCGTCGGAGTGCTCGGAGGCGCATGGAGGTGCTCGAGTATTCGTGAAGAAGAAGAGAGAGATTTGGATCTAGGCAAGGAGAAGGTTGGGCTGAAGGAAGAAGTGAGGAACTGAAGTGAACTAAACTTCTGACAGTTCACAATCGCAGGTGCACGCCATAAAATGGTTAACACGGATGTCCTTTGATCACTGAACAACAACACCAAAGTTTACGATACCAGATCCCATCAAAACTCATTAGATTGCAAATGAGTCGCATCCCCAGAAACATCTTTAGATATTTTACAACAGCCTTTTGATCCGGTATGTACGCACACGTCAGTAATCGTACCCCCCAGACACACAGCGTTATTCCCATTTTGTTGCACTGCGTGAGACGAAATATTTACATTTGTGCGATGCTGTAAAAAGTTTAGGCGTCTAATTACGGCTGAAAATCCAAAGACCCCCAAAACATTTGCTTTCATTCCAGTTTGCGCGCACATACACGTGTATGCGTTTTAACTGATATAGCACGCTAGAAGTCTTAAACTTGACAAAAATCAAAGACCCATTAAAGGAATTATACTACTAAAATAAAACAAAACAAACAACATTTTCCTGTGGCTTAGGAGATGTTTGTTTAAAAGTAAAAGTCGTATAGGCTAACCTAATTTTAAAGTGAAAAGCTTTAGGATGTATGCTGAATTGTTTCATTAATTAAGAAAAGCTAAAGATTTATTAAAAATAATGTTCGTTCTAATGTTAAAACATTACTTTGTTTAAATCTTTTAACATTTACATCTTTGCATTGGTCTCTCCTCCGGTGTTAGGGGCGGGGTAGCGGGGCGTGGTTTGACTGGGACCGGTGCGCTCATACACTTATTCTGAGTTTTGACAGAACGGAGTGCGGATGTATCTGACGGATGCTGTATAAGATAGTCAGCTCTTTTTCTTTTCTTCACTTGCGACAAACGTTAGCTAACTTTCCTAAATTGTAATGATAGATTACAACATAGATTTTGACTACTGTTGTATGCTGTTGTTTTAATGATCGCCTCTGATATTCATTTATTTTTTAGCTCACGGTAAGTCGGTCAGCTCTATTTTTTATTTTATTTAACTTGTAACAAACTCTACCTTTTTTTAAATTGTAATGTTAGATTACAGGGTTTTGACAAGAATCTCAATGTTTTAACGAACGTGTCTGATGCTTTTTTGTTTTAGATGAGCGAACACGCTCACCTCTTTTTTTTTTTACTTCTTTTTATTTAACTTGTAACAAACTATACCTTTTCTTAAAATTGTTTTAACAACACTAGCTCGTCTTGACTTATTTTACAGGAAAAAACAGTCATTGATCATTTTACGTGTATGTTTGATGTTTTTCTTGATATGTGTGTGAAAAAAACTTTAATAAAAACTTCCTTTATCCTATTTATCACCATTTCAAAATTTAAAGTTTAAAGCACATAACAGTTTCAATGGTCCACACAAAAAAAAAACATGTTTCCCAAAACACTCATGAATTCCTTGCGATCGCTGGACTGGATAACCAGATGGCCGGTTAGACGGGTGGGGGTGGATGTGAACAGGTGTCCAGTTATGGGTGGGTGGGTGGGAGGGAGGGAGGGGTTGGGGGGGTGGAATTTTTATGACCACCTCATTAATCAAATTTTTGACACAAGTTCGCCTACTATCTCTCTGGTTTGGAATGACATGTGGGTGAGTAATTAATGACACAATTTTCATTTTTGGGTGAACTATCCCTTTAATAAATCTTAAGTGGCATAAGGTCATAAGTCTTTTACAAACATACTGTAAGGTTTGGTTCAGAAGAATGAAAAACCGCTAAAAGTCATGAACAGCCACCATCTAACAGGCTTTGGATTCTAATAAAAAACCAGATTGAAATTATAGCACATTGATGCTAAATAAAGTATTTCTTTTGTAGATCACATCACAATGCCACCTTAATGAATGAAGGTCCTCCAGTGCTTTACCAACTGAATACAGAAAGAAAATATATTGATGAGAACAACAGAAAGGTCAGACAGTGGACATATGGAAGAAGAGACAGAAACAAGGAGAACAAATTCATACTGATGGTGGGAGAAACCGGTTCTGGGAAAACCACCCTCATCAACACCATGATCAACTACTTACTGGGAGTGAAATTTGAGGATGAAGAGTTTTATCAAATCACAGAAGAAACTGAACATATCCAACCATTTGCAGTCACTGTTTATGAGGTGTTTGTTGAAGAAAACCCAACATCTCTGACCATCATTGACACTCCAGGATACGGAAACACTGATGGATATGAGAAAGACAGAGAGATTTCTGAGTATCTGATCAAATTATTTTCAGATGAGGACGGGATTCATTATATTGATGCAGTGTGTTTTGTGATGAAGGCATCTCAGAATCGACTCTCTGGAAAAGAGCTTTACATATTTCACTCAATTCTTTCGTTGTTTGGTAGAGATATAGAGAACAACATAGTGTTTCTACTCACACATTCAGAAGGACGACGTCCAACAGATGCTCTTAATGCCATTAACACATCAGAAATACCCTGCAGAAGAGATGAAGACAATGAACCTGTTCACTTCATATTCAACAACCAGCAGAAAGAGAAAAGAGACAAACAGCATGAGCATCTTGACAGACTAGCTTGGGAAATGGGAGAGAAAAGCATGAATCAGTTCTTCACACTCCTGGAAGAAAAGAACAGAAAAAGTGTTCAGATGACATTAGATGTTCTGAAAGAGCGAAGACGACTTGTGGCCTGTGTCTCTAATCTGATGGAGCGAATCTCTGAGAAGGAGTTAAAAACTGAAGAACTGACTCAGATTCAGGAAGCCCTCAGACAGAACAGAGAAAAGATTGAGAAGTGTGAAAACTTTGAGTTTACAGTCAACAGAGTTTTTAAAGAAAAAGTCCCCACTGAAAATGAATGGTGGTGGAACAGAAACGTAACCTGTTGCAATGTCTGTAAGGAAAACTGTCATGAATGGGGCTGCTGGTGGGTGAATGATCTCTCATGGTGTTCAGTTATGGAAAACGACCACTGCACTAAGTGTACAGGGAAATGTCATTACAGTGATCATGTGAAAGAAGACAAAAAATATTTGCTGAAGAAAGAAAAGGTGACCATGTCATTTGTTGATCTTAAACAGGAGTATCAATGCACTGGTGACCAGAATGTAACTGGCTTTGACAAAAATATATATGAAGATACTAAAGAGGAACATGAAAGTATAATGACAGAGTCTGAGAAGCAAACAAAAATAGAAGAAACACTGAACAGCAATCTAAAGAAGATTAAAAATGAAAAGTCCAACCTGCTGCATGAAGCTTATATCAGCATCATAATTCTGTGTAAGATCGCATTAAAAGCAGACAGCACTTTCACTCTTCAACATCTGGATTTCTTGATTCCCAGACTGAAGGAGGAGGGAAAAGATGAATGGATGAAGAACCTTGAGGATCTGAGGAAAACTGGAGAAGAGATGAAAAATAAAGGGGCTTTACGTCATCTGCTGGATTTTGAAGATTCATTAATTCGTCTATAAGAAGAAATGCAACAAATCTGATAATATAGGATAGGGAAAAAAACTACTGAATAGATGCTACACTGTCAGTAATCAAACAAATTCACTCACAAAATGTGTTTAAGTTATAGTACATTAAATTACTTTATATATGTGACCCTGAACCACAAAACCAGTCAAAAGGGTCAATTTTGTGCAATTGAGATTTATACATCATCTGAAACCTGAATAAATAAGCTTTACACTGATGTATAGTTTGTTAGGACAATATTTGGCTGAGATACAACTATTTGAAGATATGGAATCTATGGAAGCCCGTTTCTGCCACTGAATAAAAAACAAAAAAGGTTATTGCGACTTTTTATCTCAGAATTCTGACTTTTTTTCTCAGAATTCTGAGATATAGTCACAATTCTGACTTTTTTTCTCAGAATTCTGAGATATGAACTCGCAATTCTGAGATATAAACTCGCAATTCTGAGATATAAACTCGCAATTCTGAGATATAAACTCGCAATTCTGAGATATAAACTCGCAATTCTGAGATATAAAGTCGCAATTCTGAGATATAAACTCGCAATTCTGAGATATAAAGTCGCAATTCTGACTTTTTTTCTCAGAATTCTGAGATATAAAGTCACAATTCTGACTTTTTTCTCAGAATTCTGAGATATGAACTCGCAATTCTGAGATATAAAGTCGCAATTCTGATATAAAGTCGCAATTCTGACATTTTTTCTCAGAATTCTGAGATATAAATTCGCAATTCTGAGATATAAACTCGCAATTGCGACTTTTTATCTCGCAATTCTGACTTTTTTTCTCGCAATTGCGAGTTTATATCTCACAACTCTGACTTTCTCGCACAATAGGAAACTCTGTGTAAGGCTTTGCAGTGCTTTGTTCGATTTGCACTATCAAAATGAACTAGATGAATGCTGCGTCCGAATATGATTTTTGAACAAACATACAAATGACTAATTATTCTCCATTTCCGTGTTTTACGCTCGCGGTTGGACAGTACCATTACCGCCGGGCAGGGTGCAGGAGGGGGGACGGCGTCGTCGGCGCACACAGCTTTCAGACACAATATTCTTCATTTCTTTATATTTCTGAGTTTGAGGCAGCTTCTATCGCGTTATTTTAACAACAGCTGTCAAGTAAAGAGCGTATTATTGTAACATGAGAGTGAATATATGAATGCACGCAGGTGGATTTCCTTCACTCTCTCATAAAACGCGCTTTCATCTCTATGTTATTGCTCTAGCATTATCTTATCTCCTGTATTTAATGTTGTAAGATATGGACCAAGCAAGACATCACCGATGAAAATTGTAAATAAATTAAGGATTCTTTATTAGTTAGTATTAGTTATTATTTTAAATATATATTTTTTTAATTATTTAGTCAATTATATATGAAGATGCAAAAGCATCTAAGTGCTATCTGAATTTTCTTCTAAAATGAGCATTTTTCTCAGGCTCCTATGTTTATGTTCAGATATTTCACTTTAATGACAATGAAAAGAAGCTGTACCTGAGAAAAATGCTCTCATTTTAGAAGAAAATTTCAGATAGCACTTAGAGGCTTTTGCATCTGAACCCTTCATATATAATTGACTAAATAAAAATAATAAAATACTTAAAATAATTACTAATAGGCTACTAACTAATAAATAATGAATCCTTAATTTATTTACAATTTTAATCGGAGATGCCTTGCTTGGTCGATATCTTACAACATTAAATACAGGAGATAAGATAATGCTAGAGCAAGAACATAGAGATGAAAGCGCGTTTTATGCGAGAGTGAAGGAAATCCACCTGCGTGCATTCATATATTCACTCTCATGTTACAATAATACGCTCTTTACTTGACAGCTGTTGTTAAAATAACGCGATAGAAGCTGCCTCAAACTCAGAAATATAAAGAAATGAAGAATATTGTGTCTGAAAGCTGTGCACGCCGACGGCGCCGTCCCCCCTCCCGCACCCTGCCCGGCGGTAATGGTACTGTCCAACCGCGAGCGCAAAACACGGAAATGGAGAATAATTAGTCATTTGTATGTTTGTTCAAAAATCATATTCGGACGCAGCATTCATCTAGTTCATTTTGATAGTGCAAATCGAACAAAGCACTGCAAAGCCTTACACGGAGTTTCCTATTGTGCGAGAAAGTCAGAGTTGTGAGATATAAACTCGCAATTGCGAGAAAAAAAGTCAGAATTGCGAGATAAAAAGTCGCAATTGCGAGTTTATATCTCAGAATTCTGAGAAAAAAAGTCAGAATTGCGAGTTTATATCTCAGAATTGCGACTTTATATCTCAGAATTCTGAGAAAAAATGTCAGAATTGCGACTTTATATCTCAGAATTGCGACTTTATATCTCAGAATTGCGACTTTATATCTCAGAATTCTGAGAAAAAAAGTCAGAATTGCGAGTTTATATCTCAGAATTGCGAGTTTATATCTCAGAATTCTGAGAAAAAAAGTCAGAATTCTGAGAAAAAAAGTCAGAATTCTGAGATAAAAAGTCGCAATAACCTTTTTTATTTTTTTATTCAGTGGCGGAAACGGGCTTCCATAGGAATCTGAGGGTGCAAAAAAAAAAAAAAAAAAATACAGAGAAAATCTGTTGCTTTAAATTTCCCAAATGAAGTTCTTAGCAATGCATGATCATGATCTTTACATACTATCCTAATGATTTTTGGCATTAAAAAAATGTATTTTTGACTATTGCTACAAATATACCTGTGCTACTTATGACTGGTTTTGTGGTCCAGGGTCACATATTAGGTCTATTGCAAGAATATGTGCTCATGATTTACTGTTACTTTAAAATCAATTTCTAACAAAAGACTAAAGTTCATTTATTTTTTATTTCATTCTTTTATATTTTGTCCCCATTTGAATCATTTACATAGTACTGTTTGAGAAATGTCCTTATGATTGAATTTACTGTTGTATTTGTCAGATTACAATATGCTCAATAATTAATGACTTAGTACAGTCAAATTTACATTACTCTTCTTTGTTCACTCTTTTCTGTTTTGTGAGAGTTCCTGAACTTTGGTTTCATGGAGAAATCAGTTCTGGTCTTACATCTCGCTTTGCAGCATCTTTTTAAAAACTTAAATTCAACACATAACATATAATAAAAAATCCAAAATGTAACAACATTCAATCTACTCCACTTTCATGCAGTGCTGAAGTTTTAAATTTGTTTATTAATTGAGGTACGAGGTCTTGCCATGACATATCAACCTTCTGTTTGTCTCGTGGGCTGCATCCAAAATCGCATATTTCCCCACTATATAGTAGGCGAAAAAAAGTATGTAACAAAAGAAGTATGTCCGAATTCACAGTACTCATAAAAGATTAGGCAAAAAGTACCAGATGACGTCCTACTTCCGTGATTCTGAAGTGTGCACACAATGGACATTTTACTATCGTATGAGGCCATGGGAGAAGATTTATGAATGGCAGTGACGCGACGCAACTGACGCTAGTAGGTCACGTAACAATGACAACATGGTGAATATAGTACATCCTCATTACATTCATACTACACAGATTCATACTACATGTACTGTATATAGACTGTAGTCTTTTTGCGGTCACGGAGTAATTATTCAAAAAGGTACCTACTCAAGAGAGTATGCGATTTCGGATGCAACCACAGTTTCACGTGATAAGAATTTCCAGGTCAGAGTTCACCAAACTTGAACTTTGAGCTTGCGTTTCATTCTTTTCATTCATGAAAATGAGCTTGCGTTTCCTCTCTCCCACATTCGCATGCATATGAATGGAAGTCAATGGAACGAAAAGTGTAGTGTGACCAAGTCTGCTACAGTAGCCAAACTCCAAACTCTCGCTATTGGTTGAGCTGGATAGAGCTGACTACACTAACCAATATGTGGCCAATATTTGAGTTAATCATGTACTGTCCATTGAGTTTTGTGAATAATATTGGTAAAAATAATCACACATGCTAGTGAATAATCAAAATAATACAAATAGCATGTAAATGGGAGTGAAGAGGTTTGATCATGTTATGTAAACACTTTACTCCTTACTTTACTCCTTAGTCCTAACTCTGATTATTGGAAATGGCATTACTGGCACACAGTCTGCACATGTAAATGTAGATTCTGACAGACCTGAGCGAACCACTGTAAGTGTTTTGAGGGTGACTTTTGATGTATAAATATAACTATTGCATTAAAAACGTTTCTATATGATTTCCATGTCAATAAATTAAACTCAGCATACTATTCAAATTGATTTGTGATGTCATATGTGCTATTTTTGGCTTGTTTCACCGAGTGCAGTGTAAAATGCACACATCGGATATGGGTCACTTTTGAAAGAAATGTAAGCACGTCGTCCAAAAAATCGGATATAGTCAGAAAATTGGAATTGGTCATCAAGACTTGCAGTGTAAATGCAGCCTATTATAGTTAACACAAACTTCTTTTATATCTTGTGGTTTTATATGTTATAAAACATTAAACAAACATCCTGGCGTTGTACACATTTAGACAATGAAGTGACACATATTTCAAAATGTTTCACTTGATTTCATTCATGTAGTCAGGAATTATAGTTTGGGAAAAGTCTAACTAGTAAAATGTGTACAAGTTATATCACAATAACACAATAAAAACAGATCCTCCACTGGATCCAGCTGCCTATACAGAAGTCACATAGATTGAAATATATTTTTAATAAATATATTTTGATATATTTAAATATCTTAAATTCAAATAGAAGAAAATATATTTTATACAATATATGTAAATATATTTTGAAATATATATTAAAAATATATTTAAATATTTGATTTTGGCCGCTTTTTTAATATTTTTCACATATATTAAATACATGTAAATATATATTTTTATCTGAAATATTTACTTATATTTATTTCCTTTATATGTAAATACATTTGGATATCAGACTATGTACATTTATTAATTTGCAATATTTGTCCATATATTAATTTCTAATATTTGTTAACATATTACATTTCTGTACATGTAAATATATTTGATTTCTATAAATGCAAATATATTTTAAAACATTAAAATATTCAATTAAATAAACTTAAACGTGTTTCATAGAATATATTCCCGTTTACTTAAACTTTATGTAAATAAATAAAATCTCCACACATGTAAATGTTTTCATTATCGAGATTATAATTTGCCCCTTCATAATAAATAGAATACAAACAACATTTGGACACTGAAAAATGTCTCGGTTACGTACGTAACCCTCGTTCCCTGATGGAGGGAACGGAGATGTTATGTCGTGATGACATAGGGGATTTACTTGGGAGCCCCAATCATCTCTGACTTAAGAGAAAACGCCAATGAATATTGGTTAGTGGATTTTGCATACCTGCGCCACTCCCCGTGCACATGGGTATAAATAGGCGGCAGGTGCATCCACTCATTAGGTTTTACGCTGAGGAGCCGAGAACGAGTCCCTAGCAACCAGCGATGGTTCGAGATTGTGGCATGGGGACATAACGTCTCCGTTCCCTCCATCAGGGAACGAGGGTTACGTACGTAACCTAGACGTTCCCTATCTGTCGGTCACTACGAGTTATGTTGTGACGACATAGGGGTCCTATGGAAAGCACCACAACCTGAACCCCGTCATAATCTTGTGGCATGCAGATGCTGACAAGCGAGCACGTGACAGACAAATGCCATGCGAAAGGTCGCAACCTTCCCATCGCCCCAGTGCAAATTCGCTAACCTTGGTGCCCGCAGGGACCACTGAGTACATCGCTGCTGGAGATAGCCAAGCCGCTGTTCCTTTCCACACAGAAGTCAGAAGGGATTTCGACCTTCAATGAAAGATAGCTTTCCTATTTGAAAGTCTCTCCTATTTGTTGTTACAGCTTGGCAGTAACGACGGGGAAGCGAGCCTTCCAGAGAAGGGCGCTACGGAGGCCACATCCTGCCCGAAGGGAGGTAACATGTGGAGACACTGATATGGACTGACCCAGGCCTGGGGCAGTACTACATACGACTGGACCCTGGGGCAGATCCTACCTAGGGGTAGGGAGGAGAGCTGCTAGCACGGCCTGACAGAGGGCTATGTCAACGGGAAGACACGGGTTTACCGTGAGGGAAACCTTACCGTGGTAGAATACACATATGGGATTACCTGAAGGGAATCAAGCCATACGGACACCTAGCCCAGTACAGGGGCTGACCGGAGACCCGGGCAAGCTAACACAAGTACTGGGCCTGGCGTCAGACTGCTCCGCCCAGTCTGACTGCCAGGGATGCAGGGTTCACCGTCCGGGGTACTGAACTGGAGGAGGAAAACGGCGCTCGTATCCCCGGGTGAGAGGGAATGGCGCAGCAAGCGTGACACCGGCCAGCTCTTCCCGCCACTTACCTGTTACCCAACACACAGGAAGCTGGCTCAACGCGGAGATTGTAAAATCTCGCGAAGGTGTTCGGTGTCGCCCAGCCCGCAGCTCTACAGATGTCTGCCAGAGAGGCGCCATGCGCCAACGCATAGGAGGAGGCAACACTCCGTATGGAGTGAGCCCTCACCCCTAGGGGGCACGGCTCGCCTTGGGATTGGTACGCCAAGGCGATGGCATCCACTATCCAGTGGGCCAACCTCTGCTTGGAGACAGCCTTCCCTTTCTGCTGACCTCCGTGGCAGACAAAGAGCTGCTCAGAGCTTCTAAAGCTCTGGGTGCGGTCCACGTATATGCGCAATGCTCTTACGGGACACAGCAACGTCAAGGCTGGATCTGCCTCCTCCGAGGGCAGTGCTTGCAGGTTCACCACCTGATTGCGGAAGGGCGTGGTTGGAACCTTAGGCACGTATCCAGGCCGGGGTCTCAGGACAACGTGAGAGTAGACCAGCCCGAACACAAGGCACTCTTCGCTCACCGAAAATGCTTGGAGGTCCCTGACCCTCTTGATGGAAGTGAGCGCAGTCAGGAGCGCTGTCTTAGCAGACAGGAACTTAAGCTCAACTGAGTCCAGCGGCTCAAGGGACCCCTCTGAAGCCCAGCCAGGACAATAGAGAGATCCCAGGGGGGCATCAGGGGTGGCCTAGGAGGGTTCAACCTCCTGGCACCCCTCAGGAACCTCACGACGAGATCGTGCTTTCCCAGGGACCCGCTGTCCACTGCATCGTGATGGGCCGCAATAGCAGCCACATACACCTTCAAGGTGGAGGGTGACAGCCTACACTCCAACCTTTCTTGCAGGAAAGAAAGCACTACTCCAATCGTGCATCTTCGGGGGTCTTCTCGGCGAGAAGAACACCAGTTCGCGAACAGACTCCACTTCAGTGCATAGGCTTGCCTTGATGAAGGAGCTCTAGCCTGAGTGATGATCTCTACCACAGTCCGTAGGAGACCGCTCAAGTCTGCCGCGTCCCGTCCAGGAGCCACACATGGAGGTTCCACAGATCTGGACGCGGGTGCCATATGGTGCCAAGCCCTTGAGAAAGGAGGTCCTTCCTCAGAGGAATGCGCCAGGGAAGAGCTGTCGCAAGGAGTGTGAGTTCGGGAATCCAGGTCCGGGTGGGTCAGTACGGCGCGACCAGCAGGACCTGCTCCTCATCTTCCCTGACCTTGCACAGTGTCTGTGCAAGCAGGCTCACTGAGGGAAACGCATACTTGCGTAGAGCCCGAGGCCAGCTGTGTGCCAGTGCATCACTGCCGAGGGGGGCCTCGGTCAGGGAGTAATACAACTGGCAGTGGGAGGACTTGCGGGAAGCAAACAGGTCTACCTGAGCTTCCCCGAATCGACTCCAGATCAGCCGGATCATCTCAGGATGGAGTCGCCATTCTCTGGGGAACGTGAGTTGTCGTGAGAGCGCGTCGGCCGCACGATTGAGCTCCCCCGGAATATGGGCAGCACGCAGCGACTTGAGCTGCGTCTGACTCCAGAGGAGGAGATGGCGGGCGAGCTGTGACATGCGACGTGATCGTACACCTCCCAACCAGTTGATGTACGAGACAGTCGCAGTGTTGTCCGTATGGACCAAAACGTGCTTGCCGAGCAGCAGTGGCCGGAACTGCCGCAAGGCCAGATGCACTGCCAACAACTCTAGGCAGTTAATGTGCCAAAGCAGTCGAGGCCCTGTCCAGGGCCCCGAGGCTGCCTGCCCGTTGCATGTAGCGCCCCAACCCGTACTGGAGGCATCCGTCGTGACAACGACATGCCGAGACACTTGTTCTAGGGGCACCCCGGCCCGTAGAAAGGCAAGGTCCGTTCAGGGGCTGAAGGAGCGGCGACACTCCTGTGTGATGTTCACACGAAGTGTACCGCGACGCCATGCCCACCTCGTGACTCGGGAGTGCAACCAGTGCTGAAGTGGTCTCATATGAAGCAACCCGAGCGTCGTGACTGCGGCTGTGGATGCCATATGCCCCAGGAGCCTCTGAAAAGGGTTTCAGTTGTACCACCGTCCTGCCTCTGAAGGAACTCAGGCAGTTCAGCACGGACTGGGCATGCTCGTTGGTGAGACACGCCACCACACTCACCGAGTCTAACTCCAAACTGAGAAAAGAGTTTCTCTGCACGAGGGAGACCTTGCTCTTTCCCCAGTTGACCTGAAGCCCCAACTGGCTGAGTGCTGAAGCACTGGGTCCCTGTGATCACACAACTGTTCTCGCACGCAGGCCATGCTCAAAATTGTTGAGGATCCTGATGCCCACTTCCTTTAGCGGGGCAAGGGCGCCCTCCGTGCCTTCGTGAAGACACGGGAGGGACAGCCCGAAGGGGAGGACCCTGTACCGCCATGCCCGACCCTCGAACACAAACTGTAGGAACAGTCTGTGTCGCGGAAGGATCGAAACATTCAGCGTCCTTCAGGTCGATCGCTGCAAACCAATCCAGGGGCTGGATGCATTTGATATGCGCCTGTTCGTCAGCATCTTGAACGGGAGCCTTTGCATGGCCTTTGCAGTGAGGAGGCAACGCGTCGCACACTGTCGGCCCGTGGACCTGAAAACCCAGAGGAAAAGGAAATTGCTCTTTCTTTTGACAATGTGGGTACAGAACAGAACCAGAGATTTTCCACCCGGCCCTCCTCCGGGGGAAGGAGCGGCGCTGTCCCTGCCGTCTCCTGAGAAAGAGCAGCTTCCCACATCTCTGGGTTGCCCGTGTCAGGGACGCTTTGTCGCCTATCTGGGCGATTAGGGGCTGACTGGGACACATGGGCACCGCACTCCTGCGAGAGGCTCGACGCACCGGCATATGGGACGATTCAGCATGGGGCGGAGCAGCTCTGGAGGATGCGGGAGGGTGCCCACGGTGACAAGCAGACTGGGGCTTGCCCTGCGGCGGAGCGGTGCATCACGCCAGGGCAAGATGTGCTACTTACCTGTTGGCCTCAGTCTGCTTCTGTGCTGCCGAGAACTGCTGGGCACAGTCCTCGACAGTGTCGCCGAACAGTCCAGCCTGGGAGACGAGAGCGGCGAACAGCGCACGGGAAAGCACGGCCGTCAACTCTGGGTCCGATTCCCGAGGGAGGCCGCCCCGCCGAATCTTCATCCTCAGAGGACGATTGCCCATCCCCCGATGCTGCGATCGACATATGATCCTCTATCGGCGCACCGAATGAAACGCTGGGCACGCCATGAGACAGCACAGCAGAATCACTGGGGAGCCGCACAGAACAGCTGCTGCGGGAGGAGTGAGAGGTCCGTGGGGACTGGCCCGGCGGAAAGGCTCTCACTGTAACCCTCGGATCGCCCAGAGTACTAGCCGATGGTTCTCTGCTCGTGGCAGAGAAGCCAGCGCGGGTAGTAACAGAGGGAGCCCCTCCCATCCCCGTGAGGAGAGAGAGGCGCGATCGCAGCGCTGCCATGGTTACACGCTCAGAGCAAACGCATAAACCATCCACAAACGCAGCTTCAGCGCGCTGGATGCCCAGACACTGAAGACAACTATCGTGGCCGTGGACTTTAAAAAACGCGAACCGACCGTAATTTGCTCTTTTAGGAAATCTGCACTTTTAGTTGAAGTGCCCAGGGGAATCGCTGCAGACAGGGACACCGCTGTTCGCACCATAATGCCAACCAGAACAGCTTCCAGACAGATGATGAATGGCTCTTTGTGGAGATCAACACGTTCATCCATTCGGCTCCGAAGCAAAAATCTAATGAGTGGATGCACCTGCCGCCTATTTATACCCGTGTACACGGGGAGTGGCGCAGGTATGCAAAATCCACTAGCCAATATTCATTGGCGTTTTCTCGTAAGTCAGAGATGATTGGGGCTCCCAAGTAAATCCCCCTATGTCGTCACGACATAACTCGTAGTGACCGACAGATAGAGAACTGGAAAACTCTCCAGACAATGTAACTTAAAAACAATATAAATTGACTTATTAATATAGAGAGTACATTTATCAACACCAGTTCAGCATGAACAAACAAAATTATGAATGCTTATGATGTTTCTGGCACATAAATGAAAGATTATCCTTCTATAAGCATCTAGGGTCAAAACATTATGCACAAATATGCAAGTCTTAGTAGGCATACAACACACTGTATTTAAATATTTAAGAGCCATCATTAACTATGTACAATTTCTAAACTAATCACATTCTCTATTGAACCAATCAAATTGGTGTTTGGTAAAGTTTTTGAGTTTTTGGCTCAAGGTCTGCGTTTAAAGTCACACCAGAGGTGTTCAGCTTGGATCAGGACTTGGCTTTCTGCAGACCAGTCAAGTTCTTCCACACTGACTCAATCAATCATTTCTTTTTGAACCTTGTCTTATACACAGAGGCATCGTCATGTCAGAATAGAAAAAGGTCCTGTCCAAACTGTTGCTGTAAAATTAGAAGCACACATGCAGATATTACTTGCATGCACCTAACTCTGAAGAGAACACATAATGCTAGTAGACAGCAGTCCTTGTGAGTGAGAAGTCTGTTGTGGAGGGTGGATCTGGAGCTGAATTCTGTCCAGGTTGTCACAACATCTCTTGATTATGTCTTCACGAACAGCCCTGAAATACAATTCAAACATTAACAATGATTGTTATAAATGTAATGTGAAGCTTTTACATTCACAACGCTCATTTTGATGGTGGTGAAGTGTGCAGAAAATTCTGCCGGACTGAAATATGCTCTTTGGTGAACAGTTTTCAAGAGTGCAAATAAGATTTTAAATTTTATCACTAGAACCTCATGTGTACATAACAGATTTTCAACAAAACATTCAAGTCTCCCAGTCATTGGCTTTTACTAAAATTATGTAATTTACAATCCAATGTTGTTAAAAATTAAAGATCAAAAAACAGAGCATTTATACCTATAAGCGCCACGCGGGTCAAATGCCATGAGTGATGGAGAGTCTGATGGTTAAGTTATGCGTCCTGGGTCGGCTCAGCATCTGACGGTTTATCTGACAGTGATCCAGACTAGGGGGTCGACCGATTATCGTCCTGGCCATTTATCGGCGCCGATATTAAGCATTTTTATGATTATCGGTATCGGTCATTTACAAAACCGATGTGCAGATAAAATTATTTAAAGGGGTGGTTTATTGCAATTTCACTTTTTTAACGTTAGTTAGTGTGTAATGTTGCTGTTTGAGCATAAACAACATCTGCAAAGTTGCAGAGCTGAAAGTTCAATGCAAACAGAGATATCGTCTTTTAAAATTCTGGAAGTTTAATGCCTACAACGGCTGGTAAGAGACTACAACAAACTACTTCCCAGGTCTGATACGTCACTGACCGAGATAAACCCCGCCCTCGGGAACATGTATGGAAGGGGGCGAGGCCATGCTGTGCTGCTTTAGAGAGGAGGAAGAGAAAACTAGGGGTGCACGTAAAAATTTATTCATATATGAATCGCGATTCTGTCTTTTAACGATTCTAATGGATTCACAAGTTTCAAAATCAATGTTCTAAAACAGTGGTTCTTAATACTGTTCCTCGCGTCGCCCTGCTCTGCATCTTTCTCTCTCTCTCTCTCTCTCATTCAGATCGTCAGATCAGTTCCAACAAACTTTTCCAATTATACATTTTCACATAGCAATGAGAAGCGTTATACATGGACGCATGTGCGGTTGCCGTACTATATTAAAGCTTTAATCAGAATAAAACCGTATATTAAAGGGGTGGTTTACTGCTTTTTTTCTTTGCTTGATTGTGTTTATGGGGTGCAATATAACATGTCTTCGTGTTTCGTTTGTTAAAAAACGCCTTATTTTTCATATATTTCACCTTTATTGTAAGCCGCTTTCTCCTCTGTCATTTGAACGACCGGTTGACTTCCTGATTCTCTGAAACCACTCCCTCAGAAACAGGCGATGGGCTCAGATTGGTTAGTTGGGCGGGTGTGTTGTGATTGTCTAAACTGCGTACTGCACATTGTCCGGAAACTTCACGCCCATTACCTTCACGGGTGACAGTTGCACGTGCTCCGGTCAAATGTAAATAATGGTGTCAATATTGCCGTATCAGTTTGAGCCAGAATCAGACCCAGAAAGCAGTAATGAAGAGAGTCAAGCAGAACTTCCGCAAGCACGGCTCTTACAAACGTTTCTGAATGGAAGTTTGCTGTTGTGATTACATGTAATTTTTTGAAGTTTGTACACGTTTGTCTTATACACACAAAATATCATCGAACTAACTGGCTACTAACCAAACAGCGTTGGCTTGTGTTTACGTTCTTGATCAAATCGAAAAATTACATCATAAAGTATACATGGAAAATACATTTACAAAATTTGTACATAATTACAAATTCGGGTCCAAAATGTTTGTACGCGTTTGTCATAGACACACGAAATAACATTTAATTAACTGGCTACTAAAGCCAGCGTTGGCATTTGTTTACATCCTTGATAAAACTAAAACATTACATCTGAAATTATACAAGCAAATACATTTAAAATTATGAAATCTTACTTACAGGTTGTGGCCCAACAGCTGCTGTCTCTGTTTTTAAAGTTGGAACTGCTCCATGTTTTAGTAATAGTTTTTGTGTGAATCTGGCATTGAACTCGTGTAGATTCTGGAAGCTGTCTTCCGTAAAATGCGCAGCACAGAGAGCTAAATTAGGATTGTAATTGTCAGGAACATAATCAAACATAAATTTTAACCTTTGTTGACGAACTACAGCGTCTGTAGGAAGCCCGAACACAGACGACCTGACAGCTGGGTGAAAATAACACTGTTTCGACGGCACGGCTACAGCTCTCCATTATAACTCTTCCTCTTCGACAAAGCCGCAGAACATGGCCTTGCCCACTTTTTTGCATGTTCCGGAGGGAGGGGTTGATGGATTTATTTCATATGCAACCCGGGAAGTATCTCGTTGTAGTCCCCTATGAGTCGTTTTTGTAGGCATTAAACTTCCTGATTTTTAAAAGACGATATCTCCGCTTACGTTGAACTTTCAGCGCTGCAACTTTGCAGATACTGTTCATGCACCAACAGCAACATTACACACTATTTAAAATGAAAAAAGTGAAATTGCAGTAAACCACCCCTTTAAAAGCTAACATAAGCAGTAGCATAATAACAGTGTATCTGAATGTATGAGACAACAAACATACTATACCATTAAAGTATATCTACAGTAGGTAGTCAACCAGAATGCCTATTACCGCCGCGCTAGCCGCCACGGTAATGCCGCAGCGGCAAATACAAATTACTCAGATGTGAAAGTCGTTCGCGAAATCACCACCAGGTGGGGCAAAGGGACCCTTACGAAAATTAACCATGGTTTTTTTGTAGTAACCATGGTTTAACTATGGTTTTTGCAGTAAAACCATAGTAACTACAAAATGAACCATGGTTTAACTATGGTTTTTGTAGTAAAACCATAATAACTACATAATAGACCATGGTTTTACTATGGTTTTTGTAGTAAAACCATAGTAACTACAAAATGAACCATGGTTTTACCACAGTAATCATAGTTAAACTATGTTTTTTGTAGTAAAACCATAGTAACTACATAATAAACCATGGTTTAACTATGGTTTTAGTAGTAAAGCCATAGTAACTATGAAATTAATCATGGTTTTACTGCAGTAACCATGATTTATCTATAGTTTTTGTAGAAAACCATAGTAATTGCAAAATGAACTATGGTTAACCACAGCATTTTTAGTAGAACCATTACAAAATAACCCATGGTTTTTCAAAAGTATTAACTACATATTTAGTTATTTCTTAAGGCCCTTTCACACAGGACGCGGAATGCGCTGCGCTATGAAACCAAAAACCATAATAACTACATAATAAACCATGGTTTTACTATGGTTTTTGTAGTAAAACCATAGTAACTACAAAATGAACCATGGTTTTACCACAGTAACCATAGTTAAACTATGTTTTTTGTAGTAAAACCATAGTAACTACATAATAAACCATGGTTTAACTATGGTTTTAGTAGTAAAGCCATAGTAACTACGAAATTAATCATGGTTTAAATAATTCAACTTTTGCCGCTGCGCTCTGTGACGTTTCCCCGCGCGGCCAATAGAAACGGGGCATCCAAACAAGCGCTGAACTGAAAATGGATGAACAGCTGATGTGTGTCTGAATTTCCAGAGCTATACGATACAAGTTTGTGGGAGAAAAGCTGTGTCATGGAGACACATCTCCATTCAAGTTGGCATGTCAGGTGTGTTTGCATGTTTTGCTGCTGACCGAAAGGTGGAACAACAATCCAATGACTAGACGTACTCCCGCTAAAAATTTTGAAAACTCCGCCTACTTCGCTCTGGGGAGCATAGCACAAATCGCCTTGTATCTGAAGGGCTGCGCTGAACCCAGCGGCAGGCGCAGCACATGCCGCGTCCTGTGTGAAAGGGCCTTTACTTTATAGACTACACCACATTAGTCTATAATAACTGATCTCAGTGTTAACTTAGCACCGCAAGTCAAGACAATATGTAAAGCACTAATCATTAGCAACAGGTTTTTCCAAGCTCTAACGAACGACAGTGAGACATCCCTTACGAAAATTAACCATGGTTTTTTTTGTAGTAACCATGGTTTTTTTGTAGTAACCATGGTTTAACTATGGTTTTTGCAGTAAAACCATAGTAACTACAAAATAAACCATGGTTTTACTATGGTTTTTGTAGTAAAACCATAGTAACTACATAATAAACCATGGTTTTACTATGGCTTTTGTGGTAAAACCATAGTAACTACAAAATGAACCATGGTTTTACCACAGTAACCATAGTTAAACTATGTTTTTTGTAGTAAAACCATAGTAACTACATAATAAACCATGGTTTAACTATGGTTTTAGTAGTAAAGCCATAGTAACTACGAAATTAATCATGGTTTTACTACAGTAACCATGATTTATCTGTAGTTTTTGTAGAAAACCATAGTAATTGCAAAATGAACTATGGTTAACCACAGCATTTTTAGTAGAACCATTACAAAATAACCCATGGTTTTTCAAAAGTATTAACTACAGATTTAGTTATTTCTTACTCTTCAAAAAAAAAAAAAAAAAAAAATCAGGGCTCAATAAATTAATCATAATTAATCTCATGATTTCTGAAAATGAAACAATCAAATTTGGCAAATGTGGTGTGAGTTTTTACAAAAAATACACTTAAAAAATGGTTATTTGGCAGGGTGTATGGTTCCATGAAGAACCTTTAATATCCAAAAGAACCTATCCATTGCACAAAAGGTTCTTTAGACTATATAATGGTTCTTCACAATCAACATTTTTGTAAATATTTTTTTCTGGAAAGTGAGATCAAGTGAACTAAATGTTCCTAGCTGCCTGGTCCAGAACTCATTCCAGACTCATTTTCTTTTAGTTGTGTTCAATTAAAGCTCAATAAAGTATTAATTTTTAGTTATAAATAGTGTTTAATTGAAAAAACACCAGTAGATCAGTCCTTTTATACTTTTTACTCCTATTTTAATGCTGTTTTGCATGACTCAAAAAATGTATTATGCTTATTTAGCAAAAGCAAAGTTTAGTATAAAAATCATGTTTTAAAATCTTAAATTATCATTTATTTTAATTTTTTTTATTTATCCCACTATCATACATTTTGCACCAATGTATTGGTCGTAGAACTACAAAATGAGTTTCAAATTCGCGATTTAAAGAAAGATTTTAAGAGGTTTATGAATGCTGCATGACTGTGACGTGTTTAAATGGGGGTGCGCGCGCTGAATACTGGAATCTCATTCAAACACTGCAGCGGAGGGAGTTGCCATGGAAACGGTGTGCAACACTGTAACTGACGAACAGTAAATCTCCGTCTCTTGCTGCTGCTTTCACTGCTTTCAGGTGAGTTTAGTCCCTTAAATCACACAAATATCACATACAACTGTTCCAGACACTTTCTTACATGTAACTGACATGTTTCTGTTGAATATTTACTTCACGGAAATGTTTTACAGTCTTCGAAAAAGTCCGCTAGCATCTGTTTTCAGACGAGGTATGTTAGGCTAACTCTGAAGCTTGAGCTCTTATTTATGAAAATTTGGGCTTTTAATCACATCTTTATGTGTAGATGAGAGGTTTTGATAGCTTTGTAAAGGGTTTGCTGTCAGTTTGTCAATGGTTTATTGGAAGTTGTCTAACTTATTTAACCTAAAATATGCGCTGTACTGTTAATGGGTGACGTCACTTACAGAAGCACGAAGTAACTGAATCTAACATTAGTTCAAAAGTGCTTTGATCTTTCATGGTAAACAAATATTGATAAATTAAAATTGTTCTGTGGTTTCAGGAGTGATAACATAATCTTTCTACAAAGGAAGAGAAGCTCCAAGATTTCAAAATTTCTGAAGGGAGCTGCTGACAGAAATGCAGAAAACACAGCTGAGCATAGAAGAAATATGCATTCATATGCATTTTTTTACAACATATTTTCTTATATCACCATGCATCTGTTATATTACAGTTCATTAAAGGAAGGTTTTGACAGGTAGTGACACAAACCTAAATACATGAATGTTAATAATTTTATTTTAAGAAATTGTTTGTGTGTGTGTGTGTGTGTGTGTGTGTGTGTGTGTGTTCTTGTAAGACCTACAGAGTGAGGACCAGATGTCCCCACAAGGATAGTAAAACCTGACATTTTTGACGTTGAACTTTCAGCGCTGCAACTTTGCAGATACTGTTCATGCACCAACAGCAACATTACACACTATTTAAAATGAAAAAAGTGAAATTGCAGTAAACCACCCCTTTAAAAGCTAACATAAGCAGTAGCATAATAACAGTGTATCTGAATGTATGAGACAACAAACATACTATACCATTAAAGTATATCTACAAGGCAAATAAATTATTAAAAATACTGAATGAAGTTTATCTCAAAATGTAAAAATGCAAAAAGTGTCCTGTAAGGGGTAGGTTTAGGTGTAGGGTTGGTGTAGGGCAATAGCACATACAGTAAGTACACTATAAAAACCATTACGCCTATGGAGAGTCCTCACAAGTATAGAAATACAAACATGTGTGTGTGTGTGTGTGTGTGTGTGTGTGTGTGTGTGTGTGTGTGTGTGTGTGCATGTACCGTTTTCTTTTCTGCGTTTCACTTCTGCTCTAGCTTGCTTCCTTTAAATAAAGCTAAATATCGTTGGCTCTGTGATAAATTGCATGTTATGTTTCTAGATTATGATGGCCGTGCAGCAGAGGAGCGCAGAGTCTCCTGTCGGACAACATCTCTAAGTCGCTATGAACCATGTTACTAGTAAGTAAAACCTCAAACATACAGGACACTCCTGTTCAAAAGTTAGAGGTTGGTATGATTTTTTAAAAATGTTTAAGTAAGTCTTCTGCTCACCACTACTGTATTTATTTGATTAAAAATACAGTAAGAACAGAAATATTGTAAAATATTATCATTTAAAATACCACTTTTTTATATTTTAAAATGTAATTTTTTTTTTGCTGTGATCAAAGCTGTATTTTCAGCATCATTACTCCAGTCTTCAGTGTCACATGATCTTCAGAAATCATTCCAAGATGCTGATTTGCTGCTCAAGAAACATTTCTGATTACTACCTTTGTTGAAAACAGTTTTTGCTGCTTAACATTATTATGGAAACAATACCATTCAAACATTTGTGGTAAGAAAATAAAGAAATTAATACTTTTATTAAAAACTGGAGTAATGATGCTGAAATTTCAGCTTTGATCACAGGAATAAATTACAATTTACAATATATTAAAATAGACAACAGTTCTTTTTAACGTGTAATTATATTTTGCAATATTACTATTTTTTTTCCCAAAAACACTGTAATGTTTCCAAAATCTTGACAGTTACTGTATAACAATTGTTACTATATTGCTTAACTACCATTAATTGGATGGATTTGTGGCCCAAGATGCTGGGATAGGCTTCAGCCCCCAAGACCCTAGAGAGGATAAGTGGTTTGGAGAGTGAATAGATGGATGCATGAACTTCCAAAATACTTTGACTTGCTTTGATTTTGTTTCTATTCTGACTGCTGTTCAGCTTAAAAATACCTTTCCATTATCGTTGTTTGTCATTTTGCATCATTATACCTGTGCTAAACCTATTAAAATTAAGAAACTAATGAAAGGTTGTTGTTTTTTACAGGATCCTATGTACCCAGCCTCAACCATTCATCAGATGGACTGTGAAAGCGGGAACTCTTTGAACCACCAGTGGCAGTTTCCACGGGATGAAAAAGGACATAGTAGTGGATGATGAGGTACTGACATTAACCTGCCAAAAAAGGTTCCTCTGTGACATCGCCGCGAAACCCCCTTTTTGGTTCTTTCTGTCACCTTTTTTTAAGAGTGTAGATGAGTGTGCAACTGACCAATAACAACTGAGTATTCCAGCAAGTTGTTTATTAATACTGTGTATATATTCTTCTCATTTTTAGGTCCTGAAACCATATGGGGTGAAGATCAAGACAACCAAACCAAAGGTGGACTGTAACCTACTGGACTATATGATAGACTTCATACTGATCATTACTGCCATGTATGCAGCATCAAAAGTTTTTGAAAAAAGGGGCATTTCCTTCACCAAGTAAAAGTGTGGAGGATTCATCTGGCCTTCATCGGCCCCCATGAGGTGACTCGATGTAGAATAAATCAGCTTGCTTTAGGCTTGAAATGACCGAAATCTTCTCGTGAGTTGATATCATTTTAAACATTCTTTAAAGTACTTCTCATTTCTTGTGAATGTATTTTATAGTATGTGTAAAACTTTTCCACTGAAAGAACCTTTTTTACCTTTATTAATATTGTAATCAAGGTTGTTAATGCTATGGACTGCACACATCTGTGTTGGGCTCGTGTTTACAGGTCGTATAAAACTAGGCCTGGCTGCAACAACTAATCGATAATTAAAATAATCATCAACGAATTTGAATAGTGCATCAAAACAAACAGACCGCTCATAATTCTGACTAAAATGCACATTTTGCTCAAATATTTTTTGTTAGAAATTAAGTGTAGGTTTAAAGCCCTACATGTAACACAAGTAATCATATTTATGAGAGCAGTAACAGTAAAGGCACTATTGTTGGAATTGTCCGTTAATATAATATAATATAATATAATATAATATAATTACTCTGTTCAGACGAATGATTGTGTTTGTTCCTCGTACCTCTTACAAGTTAACATTGAGTTTTTTTTGTTTAAATTGTTTTAAATTCTGTTTCAAAATAACAAGCAATCTGTTGTTTTTAGGTTTAGAATGTAATGTTTGTATTTTAACTCTTTAATGCTTATAATGTACAGCAGAGCCTACATCGATACATTCATTATATTTGTTTTCATAGGCAGGATGTGAAATGTCATTCTTTAAAATAATGAATTAAACATTTTAATTAAAAAAATATGTATATATTTTATTCATTTATTTATTTGTCATCCAATTACTAATATTAATAAAAAAAATCTACAAATAAATTTGTTATCCAAAAAAATTGTTAGTTGCATGCAGCCCTACATAAGATATTGTTAGAGGTAGGAGGTATAATATTGTGTGTGAACACTAAGTCATGTTTATTTGTGCAACATGTAATTAATTTCTATAGAGTTAATGCATTATTACAGTGAAACAATTTGCTATTTTTATTTTGTAATTTAGCAGAAAACCATCTCTACCACTGCAGTGCTTTATCACTATTTTTTAAATAAAGTTATAGTTCATAGTTCTGAATCATTTTGTCATGTGACAACAATATTTTCTTTCAGATGATGCAACTGCTATAATAAAGCCTGTATCATAGAATAGTAACTTTTCATTCTGTTTTTATTTTGTAGATGTTTGTTGAATAACTAGGCTTAAATGTAATTTGAGGTACTTCAGTAAAACCATGGTTAAACTATGGTAATACAACCATAGTTAATTTGTGGTACTTGAACCATGGTTTTTAAAACCATGGATCGCACCAAAAAACCATGGTTACTACAGTCATGGTTTACTACAGTTTTACTATAGTATTACTACAATATAACTGTAGTAAAACCATGGTATCAGAACCATGGTATGCACCAAAAAACCACGGGTACTACAGTCATGGTAGTAAAACCATGGTTAATTTTCGTAAGGTACATACACGATACATAAATGTAGTGTCACTTGTCTGAGTACAAGGTTTCATTTTTTCAATTTTGCACCCTATGTCCCACTTCTCAAGAATGACTTGATCATGATCTTTGATCTCTTTCTGTACAATAAAAGTTGCCTAACTTACAATGTTTTTATTCACATTAACTCTCAATGTTAAATTCACATTAAATATAAAGGCAGTCGTATCAAAAATGTTAGGACATGACACCCATATTTGTTACTTGTAACTTGTTACTAATAAGCCATAACATATTTTTATGTTTTTATTTATTTTTATATGAACAGACAGGTTTTTGCAAAGTTAATAGACTACATTATTAGGCTATTTTGACCATCGCCCACCACAGAACAACTAACATAATCTATAAAGGTGAGAATCGAGATATTTTGTGATATTGTTAATGCGTTTGGGAATGTTTTGAAAAAAAAAGGAAAAAATAAATAAAACATTCGTGCCCCCTCAAAAATAATGAGTGCATGCGCCCCTGATACGGATCACAGACTGTACAAGGCACCCAGGTTGGGAAAGACTGGATTTATGCTGCATGCAGTTTTTCTCATCGGAGGATATTCAGAGTTCCATGTGGGTTTTTCAAACGGAGCGCAAACGCAGGTCGGGTTTCTTCTCTGAACTTTTGCACTTCGCTTAACACGAAGTTGAGAATTGAAGATGGTTGCTCCCAATGTGAAACGTAAGAAAAAGCTATAAATACTATCATTTTTTTATTATAAAGCTTCTGTTATATTCCCGTGTCATTATTGAGTCATACACCATAGCAACAGAGGTTGGGCAAGAATGAGTGTATGTGTCTGCAGTTACAAGATGCAGCGCAGTGCTATGTTTACTGTCGTATACTGTTGGATATTTAAATAAATAGCCAGATGGCGAACAGATTCAATTTTGTTCATAACTGACAGGATTGATATGTCTATTAAAGCATTAAAGTTAAGCTTTACAAAGTATTTTGTATCATTATTTCTGTTATAGACATTCAAATAATCACAGAAGTGCTGGAATAAAAGGTTATAGTTTGGATAAAAACACTGCTGTCTACAGAAGCGATCAAAATAGAATACACAAGGCAAGTTTATTTATAGCACATTTAATACACAATAATTCAAAGTGCTTTACATGAAAGAAAGTAAAATGGTAATAAAAAAATTATAATATTGATCACAACAATAAAAATAAGTAATTACATTGTTTTAATAATAATAATAAAAACAAGACATTTAAAAACAAATAATCTCAAGCTTTGTTCAAACTCTTCCGCACTTTAGTGAAAGACAAAACACCTTTTTGAAAGTGACGATGCTTCAAATAAAGATCGTATCAGTTACACCGTAACACCAGCAGCTGGAGACAGTGACTTAAACTGAGATTCTGAGAAAAACATCGATTCATTCAGGAATGAAACAACTGAAGTCTTTATGAGCAAGTCATGAAATTATGAGTTATGAATCAGTGGTTTTAACTTCTTTTATCAATTGTTGAATATTGTATTTTATAAATAGACTGCAGCCATTTTTTTATAGAAACTCTAGTAAATTATTTAGTTGTCTTTTTTTCAGAATCATGCCAGGAGAACAGTGATATCTATTTTAAAAATAAAATATTGATACAATAAAGTTAACATAAATATGAATAATAATAATATTTCTTTCTAAAGAAATTTGTGAACTATATTTGCTCAAGAATGTTTTGAGTTTTAGCATTTTGAGTTTATGTATGAAAATATTTTTTGCATCAATATAGCAAAACAAACTTTTTACTCTTATTTTTTTTTTTTTTTTTAATCAATAAATCTGCAAATATTGCCTTAAAGTCTGATGATGCAAATTATAATCTGTGGCCCTTCACATTTGACGTAGTTTAAATGCGGCCCGCTTGGCCTCTGAACTTGAGCAGCTCTACAAACACCGCTCGGTCTGCACGGCGCTGCTTCAAGTCAAACACACACCTGTTTTTCTGACTTCTGTAGAGGAACGAGACCCACTTGGATGTGATGTTATTCCCAGCCTCCACATCTGACCGAGGTAAATCAACCGCAGCATTCATTGTTATTTTTGGCTTTAATACTTTAACTCCTAATACTTCAGCTTTCTTCAGCGTTAAGGGTTTATCTATAAATGTATGTGTGGTGGGGAGGTATGAGATGATCAGACTAAGTAATTGTGCAGTTAAGAATTTATCATTCAGAACCAGGAATTACACAAATAAACCATCAACAATCAAGCAAATGATTAAGGTGTTACTAATAAGAACAAATAAGAAATTAAACATTTAAACTTTAAACAAAATTATTGAACATTACACAATATTAGTTTGAACATTACTTACAGAAATATAAGAAGGTTGAATTTATTTAGTTATTTAGTGAATTTATTCAAGTTAAGTTTAGATTAAATTACAGAAAATTAAATAAAATCATGAGAAAACAGTAAAAAACAAACTTAACCAATGTCTTTTTTCCCAAGTGTAATCAGCACTAGTCGATTGGATCGGGGGATTTCATGTCCATCTAGTGCTTCCCCAATCAAGCTGTTTTGGCAAAGGGCGGGGCAGTACTGAAACACCATCTACAGCTAACCAATCACAACACATTTAGTTTTTCGGAAGGCGGGCCTTCATCAAACCCGGAACTAATCGAGCCGTTCGTGCCAGGCTTGGGAGAGAGGTATTGTAATAATGTAAATTATGTGAAAAAAAAATGCGATTTTCGAACCACCAAGCATGAGAGCATGTTCTAGTACACCCCCAAAACAAAATCAAGACTTTGTAAAAAAGCATAATAGGACCCCTTTAAAAACGCAGTTCATTCATAAATGAAACACCGCTGTGTTTGAATGGAGATGCAGCCCAGCTGTATGCTGCTCAGCTTTCTTTGAAACTATTTTCGTTGACGAAATACAGCAAAATCAGGCAGTAGTGTTATAGTCAGACAATGCAGGTCACTTAATATTAACTTCTTGTTTATTGAACTGTTGTATTAAATCAGTTTAAATCACTATCACAGTTGCAAACCCCCTTAATAGTCATTAAAAGCTGTCACTCATCTTAGTTTATCGTGATCTCACGAAGTTCCATCATAATCAACGAAGCTCACTACACACTGCACAATGAATCTCTTATTTACACTCTGTCTACACTTTGTTTATTAGGCTATAATGAAAGGATTTAAGGAATCAAACAGATTTGTCTGATACTCAATGCTGCACAAACACGTTGTAAGTCTCCTTTGACGCTCCCCTGAACACAAACACAATATGCTGATCGGGTCAGTCGCACTGGTGATCCTAAATATTTTTTCATAGTTGCACGCAGTAGTTTTCAGTCGCAAATGCAAGTGAAATGACGGCACTGTAGAGCCCTGTACATATCGTGACTTTGTTGGCAATTCATTTATTTTCCACCTCCGCACCGCTGTGACTGCATTTGAAAAATAGAAGTCACTTTTTTGCTTCTTTGTTGTGTGGTGTTTTCTTTAATATAATTGGAAAGGGTAGAAAATGGAGATCTCTTTATTTATGTTACCTCCTCGACCAGAGAACAGGGTCATTTCTTTAGGAGCTTCTGTTCATAATAGGGAATGTAAAGACACTACATTATGATTTCTGCAGCAATAAAACTTCGATTGGGAATGTATTGTGCAAGTGCTACACTAATAAATTTGACATGAAAGTATAAATGTAAGTCCACATTCCTTGCGCTGCTTATCAAGCGTGGACTTCTGTTGAGGAGTGTCAGTGTATGGAGATGTCTGTGCATTTGGTGAGCAATCATGACAATCACATCATCATTCTGTAAGCTTTGCCTAGATGTGTGTTTGTGAGAGTCTACACTCATGTCAGAGATCTGCTTTTACTGAAAACAAAGTTTGCTACTTCATGTAAAAATTTGTATTCCTTAAATTCATGTAGGCTATGTTTTTATTGAGCTATTTGTTTTTGCTTACAATCATCAGTGAAATATACATTTTAAGCCGCTGTTAATTTCACATGCACATGAGATTTTTTGTGTTAGAAAGTTTCAAAGTTAGTAAGTAGAACAAGTACAATCAACTTTGCAAAACCCTAGTAATAATTAAACATTGCAAACCAACTAAGGACAATCTGTGCAACAATAATCCCAGTTGCCTATATCATCCGTGTAGCACCACAGGTAACTGTAGCCATGATAGCCACAAAGGTGATCAGACCTGCAGGTTTGGTCATTCACAGCTGAGTGGCAGTCATCAGAGGTGCAGCAGTAATCCCAGTTGCCTTTGTCATCTGTGTAGCACCACTTATATTCTGAACCATATTTGGCACAGGCGTGGTTGCTGTGGCAGTACTTCCAATTTTTGGCCTTACTGTGCCAGAGCGGAGGGCTGCAATAGTCCCAATTGTGTGGTAAGGAACCAATCCAGCACCAGTAGAAGTCGTAGCCATATGTGGCACATTGGTAATCATCCATACACCTTTCTCCATTATACGTGATGACTGAGTATGGCGGTGAGCACGGTATCTGCATCTGGCCTGAGTAACACCTGTAGCCCTCGAGACTGTCGTGGTACAGGCAGGGAGAGGAGCAGCAGGGCTTGTTGTCACCTGCTGTTTTACACTCACAGCTTTCACCAGAGTCTGAGATGCTTGAGCAGGGTGAGCCATCAGCTGCAGTCTTCTGCTTCTCTGGGACCAGCAGGCACTCAACAGCATCTGAGCCCTCCGATACCTCCCTCTTTTTGAGCTCATCCTGGATATCTAGTGGTTTGGCATGAGTCAGAAGACAAGAAATTCCAGAAAAAGCCTTCAGCTCTTCTGTCACAGTGTAATAGTCGTGCATGCTGTCAAAGGCTAAATTTGATGTCATCTTCCTCACCTTGACGTTACTTTTAGATGATATGCTGTCGCTGCTGACAATCCTTTTCAACGCACCAAGCGTGTTCTGCACATCTGGGCTCATTTGGACTCCTTCGTTCACTGGCAGATTAACTAATTTCTGAAACATTTCCTGAATCATGTTTAACTTATTGTTTTCACCACACTCATCAACAAAAATCTTAATCAGCTGAGGAGTTTTTGACTGCTCACTGTAGAGTTCACTGAGCCGATCATTCAGGTTTGAGACTCTCATCAGGCTTATGCCAGGCTCTGCCGACTGGTTTCTCCCCATAAAGCTGAAGGAGAAAGACTCGGTGTCATCAGTGTGGTGTTTATAACAGACGGCTGTCCAGATGTGAGAGGGTACTGTCACCCTTCCACTGTCTCCAGAAGTTCCCTTCTGTGGTATTCGTTCGGTTGCATTGGGTACTGTCCCTGTGACAATGTAGGCTGTTGCAGAACCATGAACACTGACAAGTTTCTTTAATAAGAAACTTCTCAGTGTGCTCTCCCATCTTTTCCAGTGGACACTGTTGAAACACGCATCCATAGGTGCAGCATTGGTCAGTGTACACGTTGCCATACGGCCTTCACTGTATTGGAAGGTGTTGGGGTTTAGATGTCCACGATCATATCCGGTGTCATTGTAGTCGCTGCTGATGGCTTGATTTCCTTTAATAATGTTCTCATCAGAGTCTTTCTCAAGCACCATATGATTAGTTGGGTTTTGATGTTGGGAAATCTACAGAAGAAATATTACTTTAGATGGTTAGCTTGATGTTTCACCACTTGTGAAAACAGAATGTTGTTTAACATTTTAAATGTTTATTGTTCAGTTACAGTATTAAAAGTACCATCCATCTACTGCATTTTATATATAGTTTGCTATGACGAAACAGAATGAAGACCAATAATTCAATTAACTGAACACAAATGCTTTGCTTCTGATGAAAAACTTAGCTTTTTATAGTGAAAGTCTTTTGTTAGAGAAGTGAAGTGCGTGGTTACCTGTGGCTCGACGTGCCACTTGTTATCACAGGTTACTCCTGGAGTGCTTGAGCAGTCAGGGTCCAATGTGTAGGCACTGTAGAGAGGGATCCTGTGAGGAACCGAGTACAGCGTAGCGTAATGATATGGTCCTCCTTCTTCATACATTTGGCAGATTTTCTTGGCATTCTGATCCATTCCTCCTGGTTGTGTGTTTTTGTAGAAGAACTCTCTACACTCGTCAAAGCTGTTGACCACTTTTGCCTGAATGCTGAATGCTCTCAGCACAATACAGGTGAGCAGAGCCAGAGCAATCATGGTGTTACAGAGCAGAGACGACAGAAGAACACTCAAGAGTCTGTGATGTTTGACTGAAATCAAAGAATGAGAAGAAATTAGGAATTTGCTTCATCATAATTTATGAACTCACATAAATGTTGCTTTCACACAAACTAGAGGCTTATAAAACTTCCCAGGAGGACTTTGACACAATCTGTCTGAATCTTGAGTTTATTTATTTGTGTTCTTATGTATTTATTCACAGTAAGACAGAAAAATCAGCAGAAAAAAAAAAAGTCAAAGTCAGAAAGAGCTTTGTCAAGTATGTTTACACATACAAGAAATTTGACTTGACGACAGGAGCTTCCAGTGCAGAACAAAGTACAGATATAGTGCAAACATGCATGATAGTGCAGATAGTGCAGACATACAGGAACGACACTGTGCAGATGGAATATAATATAAGAACTAATATAGGAAAAACAGAAAATTAAATAATGCACTATATGCAGAAATAGAAGTATAAAAAAATTGTAATTGTTTAAAGGAATGTATAGATATGTTGTATAGTGTGCATATATGGAATTTACAAGAGTGCAGTTTACAAAGGTACAAATTTCAGACTCCTTTGTATGTGTAAATGTGTCGGTTACGATGGACAAGTTGGGAGGCCTTTCTGTGTGGAGTTTGCATGTTCTCCCTGTGTGTGCGTGGGTTTACGCCGGGTGCTCCGGTTTCCTCCCACAGCCCAAAGACATGCAGGTTAAGGCTAGTTAACACTACAGGATTTTAAGCCCAATTTGCAAGTTCATGAGCTCGTAGACAGGTCGGGCTGTAATCGGGGGAAAATCAGTGGGTGATCGGCGCTCTGCAATCTTTATGTGAACAACACAACGATGCATCAAAGAGCCTCGCTAACAAATATCTAGCATGCCAAATATCTGGACCGGTCGGCTGACTCAACATCACATGGTGTCAGGTGGCGTGATGAGCTACAGCCAATGAAAGAGCAAGGCATGGGTTGAGGTCACCGGAAGAAAAACAACAGCAGCAACTTGGCTTAAAGAAAAGTTAGGCTTTTATTTTTGCACAGAAAACTTGCATCGATCTATAGAATGTGTGGTAGATGCTTCGTCCTACAGAGCCTCTTTCACTCTCTTTCACAGGCTTTTGGCTGCTATATTTTTTATTAACCACCAGATGGTGCTGTTTTCTACACACTCGATGCTTTGAATCTTTTCCCCAAACAATCAGAGGAAAGCCTCAGTGCATGACGAGGCTTCATTTGCCCATCACTACCGTTCCAATTCTCGCATGTGTTTTCATGACGTGGTTTAGGGACAGAATAGAGTCGTTGGGTGACAGAGTTGTTGTCAGCTCGTGTAGTGTAACCCCTGGTTGCAGATCATTTAGTGTGAACACCACAATGACTTAAAGACAGACAATCAAGTCATGTAGTCTGAACAGCACAGCAATCTTCCGACGTGTAAAGTCATGTAGTGTGAACTTGGCTTTAGGTGAATTGAAGACTCTAAATTCTCCCTGGACATGTGTGTAAAGACAAGACTTGTGTATGGAATAACTGGTTCTCCCCATGAACATAGCCATGGATACTGGAATGGCGTTAAAAGGAAATAAACAAACAAACAAATGATAGACAAATTATAATTATGATAGTTTTAATTGTTCAGGCTAAATATGCCCTGCGGGAAAAAAACTGTTATTTTGCCTGGCTGTTCTGGTGGTCAGTGCTCTATCCACTGAGAGAGTAAAAAACTCCTCTACACTGGAGAAAAACAGAAGCATTCATTTTTCCTATTTTTACCCAAAATAAGGTGTTGTGGGCATTATTGAGTGCACACATGTAATGCTGTAGCTCTCTTCACAACAACACAGACACAGGTTGGTTCCTTGAAACGGGCGTTTAATTCTTAGGCTCGTCTTTACACCGTGAGAACTGTATTTGTAAATAAGCATAGTGCGAATACATCAGAAATGATACAATACATGGTCTTAAAAGGAAAAAAGATACAAATTTTGCGTTCAATACATCAAACAAGTGAAACAAATACCTCGTTGGCTGCTTGTTATGAAAAGAGGTCCTTGAGTCCTTCGTTTCACTATTTACTGTCCGTTTAACTTGCGAAAAACACTTTAATGCAACTTAGCAGAGCCATGCGAGCGTCTGCTCATCAGTCCATCGTGGGGCGACTGCTCTAGTTTTTCAACATCCACCCAAAACGACGCACTCTCGTGCCTTACGTCTTAAAGGACCATGAATGAATTTACATCACATCTTAAATTGTACTCCAAATAGATGAATACATGAAATTATGAACCAATCATAAATGAATTATGAAACAAATGCACAGAACATTTACACAACAGCACTTACACTCCCACCAAAATCACTAATTTACTTGAAATGTAGGATTTTCTTAGAACAAAGAATATTAAAGAACTTGATAAATGTCTTTTAGACCTAAGTGAGTGTCATGTTGTGTATGTGACTTATTTGCCTTCAAGTAAAGTAACTACCTTGTGAATAGGCCTTTCTAGGTAAACGGATCTAGTTTGTGGTTTTCCCTTAACCAATGTAGTGTCACTGACTAGAAGCTTCACCTTTCGCACAATGCCATCTGAACTAGGGTAAGCTTCTACAACTCTGGCAAGCTTCCATTCATTTCTTTGAGCGTTGTCATCTTGCAGAATCACAATGTCGTCGACTTGGGAATTTCGAGATATTTTCTGCCATTTTTGACGTTGTTGGAGCTTCAGCAGATATTCACGTTTCCACCTTTGCCAGAATTCATTTGCCAAGAACTGCACTCTTCTCCACCTTTTACGCAAATAGAGGTCTTCTTTGCCAAACTGTCCCGGAGGGGGCAGAATGATTGCAGATTTCATAGTTAAAATGTGATTGGGAGTGAGTGGCTCTAGACCGGCAGGATCTTGAAGATGTTCAACACTCAGTGGTCTGCTGTTGATTATGGCCATTGTCTCGTAAAGGAATGTCCTCAGAGTTGTGGTATCAAGTCTACTTGCAGACTTGTCGAGCATGGCAGTCAATATGCTTCAGATTGTTCGAATCTGGCGCTCCCAGACTCCACCCATGTGACTCGCTGAGGGGACATTCACTACAAATTCACAGCTGATTGCTCGCAGACGTTCTTGATCCATCCCCTTAAGCAACTCAGAAAACTCTCTTCTAGCACCCATGAAATTAGTCCCCTGATCGCATCTTAGTTGGCGTACAGGTCCTCTGACGGCTATGAACACACGAAGCGCATTCATGAAAGCGTCTGTTGTCATATCGTCCAGTTTTTCTATGTGTACGGCTCTAGAGCACAAGCAGGTAAACAGCAATCCATAGCGCTTTAATTCTTTTCTTCCCTCCTTTACGATGAAGGGGCCGAAACAGTCTATACCACAAAATGTGAAGGGAGGTGATGTCTCGGTCCTCTCTTCCGGTAGATACGCCATTCGTTGAACCTCAGTTGCTCTTCTGTACCTTCTACATTTTACACACTTGTAGATGTGTGAAGAGACCACGTTCCCGCATCCTAGAATCCATATACCGTTTGCACGCAACTCATTCATGGTCATGCCTCTACCTTGGTGGTGTACACGCTAATGATGATGTTTAACGAGCAAGGCTGACAAGTGAGATTTCTTCAGAAGTATTACAGGATGCTTTACGTCATGATGCAGGGCTGATTGTGACAGCCGTCCTCCCACCCTGAGGACTCCATTCTTGTCCAAGAAGGCATTTAACCGGCGCAAATTGTTGTGCTTGCTCAGAGTATTTTCTTTCTGAAGCTTGATCCTTTGGATATCTTCAGCGAAGGCCTCTTCTTGCACCAACTTGATAATGGCAATTTCTGCTTGTTTTCTTTCTTCAAGATTAGTTGCTTCATTTGTTCTCGACTGAGCTCCCTTGAATTCTCTGATGAACCTCTTGAGCCTAGCGACAGCTCTCACTGCCCTGGACCAGTCGGAAAATTTAGCAAAGCGGTTCACCATCAAATTCACTTCCTTTGTCTTGATTGTGCAGACATGGGCCTTTCGAAGCTCGGGGTCAGTCATTTTTATTTCTCCCACCGTTTCCTCCTTGTGTGGGAGATTTCTCTGCCACAGAAAGTCGGGTCCCTTCAGCCAGTTAGACTCTTTCAGCTGAATGGCGCTCAGCCCCCTTGAGGCGTGGTCAGCAGGATTATTTTCGGAGCTGACATGATGCCATTGTTCAGGGCATGTACTGGATTTTATACGTTGAATTCGGTTGGCTACAAACGTGTGAAATCTCTTGGCATCATTATTCAAATAGCCAATGAACACCATCGAATCAGTCCAGTAATACTCTTGGAGGTTTTCAACTTCAAGCTCCCTTCTGATGACATCACCGTTACGGACTGAAATCACAGCTGATGTTAATTCAAGCCTTGAGATAATAGTTAGCTTGGTTGGGGCTACTCTCGCTTTCCCCATGACAAGTGAGCAACTAACCTGCCCCGTTTCACTTACTGCACGGAGATATGAACATGCACCGTATCCACTGAAACTTGCGTCCGAAAAATTGTGAAGCTCGTACAACACAACCTTGTCAAAGTTTGATGGGTGGTAGCTTCTCTGAATCTTGAGGACTGCCAATGCTGGCAAGTCTCTAAGCCATGACTCCCATTGTGGCAGAATGTGTTCAGGAAGATCTTCATCCCAGCTTACCTTTTCCTTGCATAGTGCCTGAAGTATCTGCTTGCCAACTAGCAAGAATGGGGAAACGAATCCAAGTGGATCATAGACAGAGGCTACCGTTGAGAGAACTCCTCTTCTCGACAGTGGATTTTCCTTGACTACAACCCTGAATTGAAATTCATCTGCTTCGATGCACCGCTGAACTCCAAGTGCTCGCTCTATGTGAGATTCTCCTAGAGCCATGTCTAGATCTTTGGTTCCAACACATTCTTCAGGCGGTATTGTGGCAATCACTTCTTTGTCGTTCGACACAAATTTGTGTAGCCGAAGATTTCCTGTTCTGCATAAGGCTCTTGCCTCCTTCACAAGATGTATAGCTTCATCAGGTGACCACACGCTTATCAAACCATCATCGACGTAAAAGCTTCTCTGGATAAACTTGATGGACTCGTCACTGAATTTTCCATAACCCTGTGATGCCAAATATTTGAATCCAAAGTTGGAGCAACCGGGAGATGAAGCTGCCCCAAACAGGTGTACCTTCATCCTATACACAGAGGGTTTGGAATCTCAGATAGTCTTGGTGTTCCTTCGCGACATGAAATTGATGGAACATTCTTTCCACATCGCACATTATGGCTATTGGGCCCTTCCTAAATCGACACAGTACTCCAACTAATGTGTTGGTCAGGTCTGGACCAGTCAAAAGGTGATCGTTCAGAGAGGTTTCATGGAAGCGCGCTGAACAATCAAAAACCACCCGGATTCTTTTTGGTTTGTGAGGGTGGTAGACTCCGTGGTGCGGAATATACCATGCTGGTTGGTTATCCAGCTCAGACTTTGGGACTTTCTCAGCATCCTTCCGAGTAATTATGTCATTCATGAAATCGACATAGTCCTTGTGATACTGTTTGTCCTTCCTCATTCTTCGCTCCAATGAGATGAGCCTATGGACTGCAGATTGTTTATTATTCGGGAGGCTAGGTTTGTCAGTCTTGAAAGGAAGTGGAAGTTCATAGTGGCCATCTTCCTTCTGCCTTATACCTTCTCTCACCTTGGATAAGAACATCCTATCTTCCTGAGAGACTGGGTTATCATCTGCACTGTGGTCTGTGAAGTTGAATTCGTGTGCCTTGATTACATCTGTTGGAATGATTTCCTTCACGTGAGTTCTGCAAACGAAATGCACTTCTCTCTTTAGCTCAACTGATGGCTTCACTGCTGGCATCACTCGTCGCACCAAGGTTCGGTAACTGACTCCTATTGCATCATCAAAATCACTAACTGGGTACGAGCAGCCGACAATACTCCAGCCAAGGTCAGTTCGTTGTGCATATGGCCGATTTTCCTCCCCAGACAGAATCTCCTTGGAAAGAAGGGCTTGTTGGCAGTTATAGCCGATCAAAAGGCCTACTTCGCAATCTAATGGGGGTGGAATCTTGTCTGCCAATTGTTCCAGATGAGGCCATTTTAGAGCTGTCTCTGAAGTTGGGATATGCGACCTGTTTGCCGGAATAAACTCTCGTGTGAAAACCACAGGCAATGGGATCCTTTTCTTAGAGTTGTATCCTCTCACTTGCAGATTTGACAGTTTCTGACAAGGTATGACTGTTGACCTTGCTGACATTGTGGATAACTGCAAACTGACACTCTCCTTGTTTGTATTGAGCTCTTGAGCTACTTCCTCAAGGATAAAGGTTGTGTCACTCTGTGTGTCTAAGAGCGCATAGACAAGAACTTCTTGATCTGGCCATTTTGCAGATGATACCCAAACTGGTAAGATTGTGGAAGTTTGTGTGTTTAAGCCTTCTTGCCTGACTGCATTGGTGATTGCTGCTGCAGATATATCTTTGTTGTCAGTTTTGCTCTTCAAACAGTCTTCTCCCCTCAAAGGAGAAGGCCTTTGATATTCCTTGAACTTGTCGTCATGCAAACATGTAGGATGTCTCTTCTGGCACCTCTCACAAGTGCTCTTATTCTCACATCTTCTTGAGTGATGACCAGCCTGTAAACATCCAAAGCAGAGTTTCTCTGTACGCACAAACTTGACGCGATCTTGAACGGTCTTCTCACCAAACTTCCTACACTTAGCCAAGACATGTCCTGTCCTTTTACAAAAGATGCATGGGACACTGCTCGGTACTGCATTTGTGTACAATGTCTTTGCTTGGAAGGTCTGGTTTCGTGAATATTTAGGTTTCCCACCTTCCATACCTTTGAGTGCTTGTATTGAGGAGATGGGGTCACAAGCAAGATCTGCTTCCTTTGATAGAAAGTCTACAAACTCTTTGAATTTGGATAACCAGCATTTGCTTCTCTGGCTTCCATCACTTTGCGGTTCCATCTGGACACTAACCAATCTGGCAACTTTAGCAGGATTTTTTGATTCTCATTGCAGTCATTGAGAACTTCCAGTGTCTCAAGATGGGGCATTGCAGCTTCACAACTCTTGAGGAAGTCCGTGAACTCTCTTAGTTCACAACCATCCTTAGAGCTTATCCTTGGCCATCCATGCAGCTTGTCTCTGAAGGACTTCCCAACTATGAATGGGTCTCCGAAACGCTTTCCCAACAGCTGCCATGCTGAGTCATATGCTGCTTCTGTGCCTAGAAGGAAGAATCCTTCTACAGTTTTCTTTGCAGTGCCACCTAAATACTTTCTGAGGTAATACAGTTTTTCGTTCTTTGGAATGCCTTTCCTATCAATTAATGTTTCAAAAGACAGCTGCCAGTCTTTGAATTTCAGAGGGTCTCCCATAAATACTGCAGGTTCTGGTGTTGGAAGACGGTTGGCACTCATAGCCTCTGCTAGCGCACTGACCAGATCACAGTTGTTTTGCATTGGTGGAATGTATGTCGAAGCTGGCAGAGCTTGTGATGCCCATTGTGGAGATTGGGAGGATTGAGGAATAAATAGGGAACTTGAGGCCTGAAGGGTTTGTGTTGTGACTGGCAGATTTTGAGGAATAAATGGAGGGCTTGAGGCCTGAAGGGTTTGTGTTGTGACTGGCAGATTTTGAGGAATAAATGGAGGGCTTGAGGCCTGGAGGGTTTGCGCCATAACAGGCAGAGATTGGGGAATGGCTGTAGGATGTGTTAAGTTAGGAATTTGAAGTTCTCCTGCTGTCTCAGTATGCAGCAAATCAATTACTTCAACTTGATCATAGACCTTTACTCGAGCTCTTGCAGCATTCAACTTCTTCAATTCTTCTAAGCGCTCGAGCTTTCTGCGCTTATCTTGCATTGCTTGTTGTCTAGCTATGTCCTCAGACTCAAATCGTGCCAAACATTGTCTACTTTCAACCTCTACCCTCTGAAGTTCTGCCGCTTCTCTTTCTTGCTCCTCCAACACTGCCAAAACTTCCTGAGATGCAGCAGCTTCAGCCACAGCTTCATTTCTTTTGGCTGAGTGGATGCTAGAGTGGGTTGAACCGCATTTTGATTGAGACAGTGGTCTTAATAAAGAACCTGTTGAGTCTAGGATAGATCCAACATCAGGCCAAGGTTCTTTCTCCTCATTTTCTGCATGTCCTTCAAGTTGCCTATGAGCCCTTCGAATTATGAATCCTGAAAGCGATAGGCATGCATCAACCTTGCGTCGTAGATCTGGTTCAGGAGTTTGCACTCGACGCATCTCTTCATAAATTAACTTTACCTCAGAACTGGTGCTTTCTATGTTCTCAATTAACTCATTCAATTCGTCTTGGGAAGACTCATCAGACAATATTTCCTTGCCTAATCTTGCATAATACCTCCATTTTTCATAGATGATTCTGTACCGTCGCTGTACACCTTTCAACATCTTTTCTTGAAGTTCTCTTCCCTTTTCTGTAAGGGTCCGGGTTCTTCCACTTCTTCGCAGCCCTTCCACCTCTCCTGCACATTCTTGATCTGTAACTTCAACTTGGACAGGTGATTTGGCATTTTTACCGCAGACTTCAGCATTTGAGTCAGACATCTTGAAATTACTGTAGAATGTATGTGACCACTGAGCTTAAGTTAAACTTGTATGTTGAATTAAGCTTGGTTATAGGTGAATATAAACTACAGTGGCCTGAATGTGAACTACATGAGTTTCTTAGTAACTGTAGAAATATGGAAAACTCAGAATTTTCTAAACACAGACTTCAATATTGCATCAGTTCGAACATCTGTACTTGAAAATGACTTAAATTTTAGAACAAGGGAAAACAAAATTATAAATTACTTTTTCACAGTGTATAATGCAATTTATAAACCCTAATTGCAAAAAAAACCTCAATGCATTAAATCACTTATTTTTCCACAAAATGATTTTCAATTTCCCTTTAAGATTCACTTAAATTGCACTTAAAGCTTGATTACACATCACAAGCACAAAAGATTGGAGAATCTTGATTTCAGCTGTAATGATATTATTTTTTAACCCTTTAAGAAATGTAACGATCAAGAAACAGCATATTAGATTGTCCCAAACACAGTATGCAGGATAAATAGACTTGTCCTTGATGCAATTTTCAAGTTAAATCACTTCTCACGCCACCTAGATTCCTTGTAGCAGAGCACTTCTTGATTTTAGCTTGATATGTTGCCTTTTCAAAGTCTAATCACCGTTGCTTGCGATCGTTATGGGCTTTGCTTATCTGATACGATGGCTCTTTATCCGGTCGACACCCGCGATGATCTCGTTCTCTCCTACCCGCGCCGTCGAGCAGGCGAGTTCTCACTGTAGCTCTCTTCACAACAACACAGACACAGGTTGGTTCCTTGAAACGGGCGTTTAATTCTTAGGCTCGTCTTTACGCCGTGAGAACTGTATTTGTAAATAAGCATAGTGCGAATACATCAGAAATGATACAATACATGGTCTTAAAAGGAAAAAAGATACAAATTTTGCGTTCAATACATCAAACAAGTGAAACAAATACCTCGTTGGCTGCTTGTTATGAAAAGAGGTCCTTGAGTCCTTCGTTTCACTCTTTACTGTCTGTTTAACTTGCGAAAATCACTTTAATGCAACTTAGCAGAGCCATGCGAGCGTCTGCTCATCAGTCCATCGTGGGGCGACTGCTCTAGTTTTTCAACTTCCGCCCAAAACGACGCACTCTCGCGCCTTACATCTTAAAGGACCATGAATGAATTTACATCACATCTTAAATTGTACTCCAAATAGATGAATACATGAAATTATGAACCAATCATAAATGAATTATGAAACAAATGCACAGAACATTTACACAACAGCACTTACAAATGCAATGTCTGTTTCATTCATGGTGGCTGGAGGGCACCCTTGCGCTGTAAATCCATCAGTGGAAAACTCATGTAAGTTATAAATTATATGACATTCCAGGAAATCCCTAATACGTACAAAGGTATATGTTCTCGCTGTAGCTGAATAAAACAGGCGTTGATGTACAGATGTGGCCACTGAGAATGCACACGCAGAGAAAAGGGATCACACGTGACCGCGGTGTGTTACGCAGCAACACAGGAAAAACATGGCAGTCATGTAACGTACGATACTGATGCGGAAGAGAACATTAATCATGGCGAGCTGTAGTCTATTGAAGTTTATTGCGTGTACTTCGCAAAAATAAAATAAAATATTCATGATTCTGTTATTAAAAGTATTATCAGGTGTTTATCATGACATTTTGATCACTGAAAAATCATTTAAAAAGTATTACTCTACAGTGCTTATTTTTATTATGCTTCGCTATACCTTGTGGTATAAAATCACAGTCACAATTTATATTAGGTGGCCTTAAATATTATGTACTTACATCAAAAAATAAGTAAAATGTACTTATTGTCAGCAGATAGACACGGGACACAGAGGTGAGTGCAATACAATGAACTGGTTTATTGAGAAGAGGCAGAGGGGAATGAGATGAGCTGAAGGTTCAGGTGAGCAGGCGGGGAATAGGAATGCCAATAGGGGCTTACCTGAGTATGAATGTCCTTTTCCTTATTCCAGGGGATCCCGAGGGAACAGCGGAGCGTGGAGACGGTGGAGAGCTGGAGCGGTGGAGAACAGGGAGAGGAACACAGGAGCAACTGGTAAGTAGACAAACAGGTAAGTGGGTCAGGTAAGTCAACATAGTAAATTTGAGACCAGACAGTGAATGAACGGGAGGAGTGCAGGGATATAGTGTTGTTGATGAGTGTTGACAGGTGGCGGTGATTAGAAATCAGGGGATTGGGATCTGGTGAGTGTTGTTAGTGGAGACTGAGGTGACTCTCTGACACTTATTGTGTTCATACTGTATTGCAAAACACTATTGCTGCTATTGAGGTGGGATACGGGTAAGGTTAGGGACAGGTTTGGTGGTCTGGGTAGGTTTAAGGGTGGGTTAAGGTGTAAGAGATGGGTCAACAGTGTAATTATAAATGTAATTACAGAAATTAATTACAGATGTAAGTACATATAAGTTATTTTTTTTTTAAATATAAGTACAATGTAAGAGCATGTATGTACACAATAAGCGCATTGTAATAAATTATTAATTTAAATGTAAGTACATAGTAGTTAAGGCCACCTAATATAAAGTGGGACCAAAATCACAAACTAAAACTTGCTTAATGTGGTAAGAACTAAATCCAGAACACCTACATACAGTATTTTTACCACACTCCCCTTGTGTTATGAACAACTTACTACAAAAAACAGACACCGACAAACTAAAGAGACCATAAAAGCAATTAAATTTAATATAAAAGTGCAAATATCCCTTGTTGACAAAGGCCGTTACACTAAGAGAGCAAATAAATTAACAATAGAACGTTTTTTCAACCGTTAGGGAGAGTGGTGTAGTAAGTTTTCGTTTATGCTTAGCCTTTGACGTGAGTGACATGAGTTTGAATCTGACAGACAAACAAAATGTATTTTTGCTACATGACGTGACCTAAAAATAACATTTACAAAAATAAAGACAGGGTCTGTGATTTTTGTATGTGCAAATGAAGTGATGAAGCAGAGGAAAACAGTCTGCATTATACAGCGAGTTTATTTTTTCACAGTCTCGCATTTTACAGTAGGCATGTTCCACTAAAAACTATGATTATTATTATTATTATTATTATTATTGTACGAAAGCCTGTCCTAGGAACCAAAGTTGTTGTCCACACGGACTGATTTTACAGTGTGTCACGCAGGAAGTCAGTTTGGTGAATGCTCATCTCTGCATGCTTGTTTATGCACTGTATAATGCATTTTATGACTTGATGTAAGTACATCTGCATATGTATGTTTATCTAATGTGTGTTATTGATGTCCCATGATCGTTCTGCGGTTACCATCGGTGAGTTTTGAGCTCCGTAGCAGCCATAATTCGCAGCGAGAGAATTGCGTTAATCAGTATCAGCCTCAACCGGCGTAATATATAAAGTTGTAGCAAGACACCGCTACAATTATTATTATTATTATTATTATACTAAAACTCAGGGCTGAGCCTGTTGTGTCATTTTTTGGTGGGTATTTTTTTTTTGTGATTGGTAGTTTTGTTGGGGTTTATTTGAAGAGTTAATTTGTAAAAACCGATAACTCCATTTTTATTTATTTTCAGAAATTCCGCATTCCAAGTAATATCAATCAAACTGCAGTTGGGTTGTTTTGATTAAGTAATAATAACTTAAACAAATATAGGTAATTTACAAAATTGAAGTTCATTGAAAGTATGTTTTTTTACATATTAAAAGTTTGTTTTATAGCAAAAGCAGATAACTCCAACAGTCATTTTTTTGGCGAAAAGCAGGTAACTCCACATTTCATGTTTTAGAGTTTAAAAAAACATTCATTTAATCTTTGCGATCTCCTCAGATGACAATGTAGATGCCTGACAAACGTTGTTGTTGTTGTGTATAGACTGTATGGATGTGATTACACGCAATACACGGAGCTTTTCCTTCACCATTGTAACTGCTTTTGCAAGGAACCATGAAAATGTTTCAGCTTTTATTTTCCTTTTACGCCCTGAAGAAGATATCACAGGTTCATCAAGTTCGTCGAAATTATCCATCCTCGATCACTTTTAGTCAGCTTTGACGAAACTCCTCTCAGCTAGCACGTCTTTTCACCTGACCTGAATACAGCATGCTGATTCGCTAAAATGGACTTATCGGCTTCTGTTCACAAACAATAAGGGCGCTTGTCGGCTTCTGCAGTAAAACGTGAACTCGCAATGCCTTGAAAGTTGACAATACTGGCTTTTTTGACAAAACATGTTTAGGGTTCAGATCATATGTGGAGAATAATGCACGGCAATCAGCTCTTTTTTTTTTTTTTTAAAGTGGTGTTTTTCAGTTTTTGCAAATAAACTCTTCATTTGTTCCTGTTTGAAAACATTCATTTTAAAAGCTGGAAACCTGTTAAAACACATTCATTTAGTTCAGATAATTTTGCATGAACACAGAGAATATGAGAAAAAAAATCATTGTAAACTTGCGAATTTTTGTCACGCTACTTGTCATGCTTAGCAAGAGTTTCCCTATTGTTCAGCTCAGACTGATTATTAATGTATCGCTATAGCCTATAATCATCAAACATTGTTTTATTTTATTTTATTATTTCTGCAGATGAAAAAACAAACAAAAAAAAAAACATTAAGCAACTGTAGGCCTGTATGGATTCTTTCATTTCTAATATTTTAAGAATTACATTACTGTTGTAATAAAATGGTATACAGAAAATAAAACAAAATAAAACCGCATCTGTTTCTGAACAGAGAAAACTGAATAAAACTATGGAAATAAAAAGGAATTTTCTGTATATAAGCCTATACACAAAATATATTCACTTAAATCATTTACAGATTTTTAAAAAAGGAAACCGAGACAGCAGAAATTAAGCAAAAATGGAAAGGAAACCGAGACAGCAGAAATTAAGCGGCATCTTGCTTGTTTTCTTTATTTTGAAAAAGCTTTATAGTTTTTAATTATGTTTTGCTTCTGTCTGTATGACCATAAATTACGGAGTAAAGGCCAATTCACACTGCACAGACAAACGCCAACAAACTAATCTGTTGGAGTGTGTTGGATCAATGTGTTACCACTGTTGGCATTGGTTGGAGTTTGTTTTCACCCGACTGAACATTCTTAATCGGTGTTTGTTGGGTCGTGGAATGTCTGAACAGTGTGAAATTTGTATATTAGGCAGCTTGAAATGTGGAATGGAAATAAAGTAAATGGATAACAAAATATAAAACTTTATGCACATATGCATGAATGACCACTTTTGCATCACTTAAATCATAGTTTTTTAATTAACTTTTAGTAAGACTAATTAAATTAGCTTGCTGGCTTGACTAGCTATATACAGTGGCTTGCAAAAGTATTCATACCCTTTAATTTTTATCATGTTTTATGTTGCTGCCTTATGTTAAACTGCTTTAAATTAATTTTTTTTCCACATCAATCTACACTCCATACACTATAAAGGTAAAGCAAAAAAAAGAAAAAAAAAAGGTTTTTAACATCTTAAAAAACTTAAATGATTCCATTGCAATAAAGGTTAATTATCTGGGACAGTTGGAATTTAGCTCAGGAGCATTCATATTGCTTGTAGGTGTTACTACACTTTGAATGAAGTTAACCTGTGGCAAATTCAATTGAATGGGTATGATTTGGAAAGGCACACATGTCTTAATAAAAGGTCCAACAGCTGATAATGCCTATCAGAGCAAAAACCAAGCTCTGGGGTCAAAAGAACAGTCTGTAGAACTCAGAAACAGGTTTGCGTCAAGCCACACGTCTGGGGAAGATTTCAGAAAAAAATTCTGCTTCATTGAAGGGTCACAGAAGCATGTAGTCTCTGTTACTTCTCTGTTAAGAAGTTTGAAACAACCAGGATTCTTCCTAGAGCTGGCCTCCTGGCCAAACTGAGCAATTGATGGAGAAGGGCTTTGGTTAGAGTGGTGACCAATAACCTGATGGTCACTCTAGTCTAGCTACATGATCATATGTGGAGACAGGAGAAATCTACAGAGGGACAAACATCACTGCAACACTCCACTGATCTGGGCTTTATGGCAGTGTGGCCAAACTCAGTGATGTAAGGAGTGAAATTATTTCCTTTATGAAATTAACTCCTCGTGAAGCCAAAACTCTCATATGCCATGCAATAAAGCCATAAAACTAATCTGGAGAAGAGATCTCCAAAGAGAATAAAAGATCTTCAAAGAGAACAGACAACACCACCCTGACCAAACTTATCTTCTTTGATCATTTACGACCCCCTTCTTCACCCTGCCATCCCTGCTTCTCCCTCTTTCTCCCCAAAAGGGTTCATTCAAAGTTTATTAGGAATATGCAAATACCACTGTAAGGACTTTATTAATTTTAGCTCTTATTTATCCTTTTGGGACTCGAATTTTATAGGTTTGATATTGATTTGATTAAATTGATCTTAATTCAAACCTTATAATTTACACCTTATTCACGACTGATAGCATACACTTCAACTATTTATCCAGCGTCTAGCACTTCTTAGTAATCTTAGTATCTTAGCAATTATGTTTATTTTGTGGCCACGATAATAATACAGAATTGATTGGGTTAATTGTGAGTACAGGTAGCATGGGCTCTGGGCAAGGTTTGACCTGATTATTACACAACACAAGATAAGAATTTGTTATAAATGAATCAGAATTTATTTTGCTATTCTACTGTGATACATGATGGTTATTTATGCTGAAGTTAGTCAGGAACAACACTGAGGTTCTGTTCTTAAATCCATGCAGATGTGCGGTCCTTCTCTTCTCCAGTCTATCATTGTTTTTATGGGTCTCATGAGAAGATAGCAGAGCAGGACAGGAAGCCAGTCAGACAATTGGGCGTTGTGTTGATCATTTATTAATTTTACGACCGCAGATGGTGGAGGGGAAAACTCCTTGGAATGTGCTGAGTTGAGATTATATATGTGTCTCCTTTTCGACAAGGTTCTACGCCACATATCATGTATCTTGTGAACCTGTTGTTTTTCCCCTTCATGTTTGGTATCATTTTAAAGGTCTCTATGCGATTGGTAAAATGGTCTCAAATTCACAGTAGTCACTTATATTATGAGAAATATTGAAAACCTAAGTGAATTCTGTACTTCTGTTGTGGGGGTGGTCTCCTTCCAAAATCTGATAAACTTTGCTCTACACCAGGTGTGACCATTTGGGGCACGAGAGCAGCTCCTACAGAGGTATTCCCCATACACAAAGGTAATCTGTGGGGGGCCGAGAATAAATGTTTATGGCCCTTTTGTTCTGGGAGTATTTAAGGGAAAGTTGCAAATCAGTCAGCGCGATTCTGTAGCCAGATCAGCCCGTAGTGTGGAGGGTATTTAATATGTTCCATACTATGTATCTTCTTCTCGAAGTCAGATATATATTTTACCCTTAAATTCAGTATTTTCTTATTTCTAAATTGGCTTCTAATTATTGTCATTATGTAATTGGCATGATACAACTCTACCTGACTAATAATAAATTGTTATATTTGATTTGTTCTGATCTCTTCTGAAATAATTTTTTCCAGTAGATTAGAGTTGTAGTCTAGTGTTTCCACAAACCTGCGTCCAGGACAGATCATACTGAAGTACCAATGAATGAAGCGGGGGCTCGTCTTTAGGGATATTCTGATTTCTGTACAAGTTACTAACAAGTTACAGTTTTCGTGATTATATAAAAAATACGCTCTTTATTATGTGTTTGCGGGGTGCAGCCTATTTAAAGGTATTATAGTCACCCTGTATCCTCTGAGTAAGATCAACTGGCGAGTTTGTGCCGTGCGTTCACAGTTGGCCGAGTGAATTGCTAAGCGACACTGGGTCGCTAATGAACGAAGAATTGAAAGTATGGGATTTCCAGAATGATCAAATATCTAAATTAATATACATTCGATGTCTGTGATCAGTTTTTAATTATAGATATTGTCCAAACTTAATAATCACTTGGAATTGGAGTCAGATTGAATACGGAGCTAGATTAAAATTGAAACTAAATCCAGATAAATTCAGAGGTGTAAGTAAAAGACCGAACATGCATTAAGCCTTCGACCAGGCCGCTGGATTACGCTGTTTGTGCTAGCGGGTGGATCCTTACAGTGAAGTCAAAAGAAAACACACTTGGAATTTACAAAAAAAGCACCTAAAGGACCCTCAGACTCTCCGACCAGAAGATTCTCTGGTCTCATGAACCTCAATTCTAAGCATCATGTTTGAAGGGAACCAGCTCTACTCATCACCTGCAGAGTACCATCCCAAAAGTAAAGTGTGCTGATAGCGAGGCTGTTTTTCAGCAGCAGGGACTGAGGGACCCATCAGAATAGAATAAAATCTCAATGCACCAAAATATTGAGATAGCCTTAATGAAAACCCTGTCCAGAGCATTCAGAACCTCAGACTTGGCAGAAGGTTTACCTTCCAACAGGACAGCGACCTTAAGCACACAGCAAGAGTGGCTTATACACAACTCTGTGAATGTCTTTGAGTGGCCCAACCAGAGCCTGGACTTGAACCCAATCAAATATTTCTGGAGAAACCTGCTCCCATCCAACCTGACAGAGCTTAAGAGGTGAAGAGGTGAGGAGACAAATGGCAGATAATTGCCAAATGTTGATGAGCAAAGCTTATCGCATCAAACAAAAAAAGACTTGAGGCTGTAAAGGTACTGTAGTAAATTAGCTCAAAGGGGGAATATTAATAATTAATCATAACTCTTTATAATTAATTATAATATTTGGATAAGTTAATAGAATTAGCTTGATAAAGCAGAATTTACAGTACAATCAATTGACCAGATCATCTAGCGAACGCTCAGTATTTATTATTTATGAATTAATAGAAATCTTAATTTCCTGGGTAAGAGAAATACCCTTTTTTGAGGTACAGTAATACTCAGAGCATGCAACAAGATCAAAATCGTTAAATTGACTTTGTTGCAAGCAGGGAATCAGAAACAAATACTCATATGTATTGTGCACCAAGTTTTATTAACTAAATCACAAACACATAACTAGTCTAAATAAACATATATACACTGAACAAAATTATAAACGCAACACTTTTGTTTTTGCCCCCATTTTTCATGAGCTGAACTCTTTCTATGTTCACAAAAGGCCTATTTCTCTCAAATATTGTTCACAAATCTGTCTAAATCTGTGTTAGTGAGCACTTCTCCTTTGCCGAGATACTCCATCCACCTCACAGGTGTGGCATATCAAGATGCTGATTAGACAGCATGATTATTGCACATGTGTGCCTTAGGCTGGCCACAATAAAAGGCCACTCTAAAATGTGCAGTTTTACTGTATTGTACACTTCTTTTTGTTTTTAATGTTTATGAACAAACACAACACAGAGGGATACAGAACTTGCAGAATGCACAAAAATGAAACTGTACACTTGAATTTTTATTTTATTTTTTTCTATGAAATTGCAGAGGTTTATTTTTCATTTTTAATCAAGTGTACAGTCGTACAGTACTTAATCATGAATTACAGCAGGAATATGTGTTAATAAAGCATTTATTAACACACTGAGCAACTATTATCATATGTCTACATAATAAGATTTATAAATCTACATTTAAATAGTTTATTAATCTTTTACTTACACTTTCTGAACGATCTTATGAACCACTGACAAAGAATTGTCAGTAATAATTTAGAAATGATAAATTGATTATTAATAAAGTATGAAAATACAATTATTAAACATTGTAGATATGCTCAAGAACAAAACATTTATAGCTATATTTAGAAACTGCTTACTAATGCCTATTAATGTTGGAACAATGCTTTATAAAGGATGAATTGACTATTAAAGGTGCAGTAGGAGATCTCGGAAAATGCTAACTTTAGCCTGATAGCACTGAAAGCGAACGTCCCACCCTCCCTGCAATCGCCATCCAAAGCCACACCCCCTGAACGCACATACGCTCAAAGAGCAGAATACCAGAGACAACATTAAATTACTATAGTAGGCTACATCAACGGTTCCCAATTACAGTCCTCTCGCCCTCCCTGCTCTGCACATTTCATATGTGTATCTTATCACGTCCGACGGTTGTTCTGTTCGACCGTAATAAGTGCCCAGCGAAGTGGACATCACCAGATATTCCACCATCATTCCAGTTCCATTCCATACAAAGGACATTAAAGTGTGCGAGACATGAATTTAAATTGTACTTATTTGCAAAGGTATATTATGTCACACTTCACACTTCTCAAGTAAGTTTCGTCTGTGTGTGAAGACGCTGCGCAGCGCAAATCCGTGAGTAAATGTTCTGAAGTGAAGTAAACTTCAACGGATTTCCCTGCTCAGGTAGTAGAGAGCAATGAACACTTTGTAGGGAGCATGTCAATCGGAACATAGTTCATGCACGGAGCTCACTTCTAACGAGCTGTTATCTGAACCGAGTGTGTTAAATATGCAGAGCTGGGGGCGCGAGGACTGGAATTTGGAACCGCTGGGCTACATCATGTGTCATTCACCATTGAGAAAACTTTACAGCACAGTTAGTAAAAGTACTACAATACCAGGAAGGAAGATCGGGTTGTTGATGTTTGCCTGCCATTCTCGCTCTGTCTGCAATAGTGTGCGTGATCGTGCTGATGACATATCCTGTCTGCGCGAACAGGGTGCGCAGAGGTATGCAAATATATACGTTGACAGGCAGGTAGGAAAGACAGTTAAAACGCTCGAACCAAGCGTTTTGATTGGACGAACATTTCTTGGTCCTACACCTTCCACAGAATATATAAATACAGATAAATACATTTAGACCACTTAACTTAATAATTGCTATCGGGATGTGAAGAGACTTTCAACCAGAATAAGAAAAAATGTTTCTGAAGACAATCACCTATGGCACCTTTAATGTTGGAACAATGCTTTATAAAGGATGAATTGACCATTTACTAATGCTTAACTAGTGTGCAGTTATTATAAAGTGTTACCATGAGTTCTGACTGAAAAATACATCAGCGATGACCTACAGCCAATGAGAGAGCAAGATACAGGGCAGTGGGAAGTTTGGGGAGGAGTTGAAACAAGACAGTTGTCTGCGATTCTTCCTATTGTAAAGTCATGCAGTGTATAACCTCCTGTCGCCGATCCATCATGCAATGTGAACACAGCAGCAACTGAATGCTACCCCAGATAGTCCTGCATTCTGAAAACAACGGTGATCCGGGTCCTCATATATAAAATGTTGTGCAGAAACTATCCTAAATTTGGTCTTACGATCATCTCTCGAATATGCATATGTGTGATTCATAGAATGAATGTACGAACAGAAAACACGCGTACGCCTCTCTTTCAGATGTGAAATCTATGAATTGCAAATGGTCTTGAACTCGCGCGCAACTGAATGGTTTCAGCTCTCTGCCTTGTAAACAATTAATGTCATTAACATATAAAATATCACCAGTCATCATAATTTAGAACAGCAAGCTTCAAGAACAGCTTACATTTCCAAAAACCTGCAGTACTCCGACAAGAAAAAGTGCGTACGTCTGCTCGGACCCTGACGTGACGCTAAGCACTTTTCCACGTCAAAGACAGTTTTTACAAATATGAGCGCAGGCGTGGATTTAAGCATTCGCACACTCTAAGAATGAGCACGCTTTATGAATGAGGCCCCTGGTAATGCCAGGTTTATAAGAACACTAGATTAGGAAGCAAGCCATAGCAGGAGAAATGCAGAAACTTTGCATGAGTATGTAGAAAACAAGCCTTTAAGATCAGCAGGATTGAGTCCGATAAAAACCCAGACAGAGTCCAAGTTCAGTTCCCATGAACCTGCCACTTCAGCACAAACACGCTTAACAGCTGAATATCTCTACCTTTGTGAACCCGACTCTTCTCTTTCTCGACGGTAATGGCTCTCTGAAGGGACAAACGTCTTGCTGGCTGTTCACTCTTCAGTCAGATGCAGTAATATGTGCGTCTTCCACACACCTCGTGAAGTAATGTGCTGATGTTGTGTTCATGAAGTTGACCTTACAGATGAGACAATGGATTAATCCTGATACAGCATATCATATGACAACAGCTTACAAACAGTTCTGGAAACTCAGCAAGTCCCTGTGAACCAGACTAAAACCCGCCAGACCAGATTCATTCCCACATGTCAGTACAGTAAGCACAAATTAATTACTCGATGTTACACAAATTCAGGTTGACAAAGCTCACCGCACATCTGTTTGTGTTGTTTTTTTTTTACTTGCGTGATGATGTTCATACAACTAAAACATGGCTTGAATACAGCTGCAGTGCAACAGTCCTCAATGAAACAGCCCCTCCTAACTTTCACTTTACAAGTGTCTGCAGGACTGTTAGGAGAGGTGGAGGTGGAGATGCTCTATTTAAAGATGTTTATCAATGCAAGCAAGTGTCATTTGGTCAGTATTTGTCCTTTGAATACCTAGGTATTGTGCTGAAAGGTGCTCCATGCATTCTGTTTATCATTATTTACAGGCCTCCAAAATACTCTCCAGCCTTTGTGGAAGAGTTCACAGAACTGTTATCAATGGCAGGCGACATTTAGGGAGTGAAGTCATGAATTAAGGGGGTGTGGTTAGCTATGTACAAAGACCAGTAGTAGGAACGAGAATGGCAGGTGCGTTTGTTTCTGGCCGGCGGAAATAGATTGACACTTTTACTGTTTGTTTGCGAGCGGTTCGCAGGTGGATTTTCGGTTACACTTTATTTCGATAGTCCAGTTTAGACATTCTACTAACTATAAGTAACTTTGTAACTAAGTGTCAACTACATGTCAACTAATTCTCATTAATTAGCAACTACATGTCTACCAACTCTCAGTAGGGTAGGTTTAGGGTTAGTAGAATAAGTTGACATATACTTGCAAAGTTTCTGATAGTTTGTATGTTGTGGACCCATCAAAATAAAGTGTTAGAAGATATTAAGCTGTCAGTCTACTAATACACTAATAACTGCTAGTTGACATGTAGTTGCACATTTACTTACTGTTAGTAGAATGTCTAAAGTGGACTATCGAAATAAAGTGTTACCGGATTTTCTTGGATCTTGGACATAGGTATGAGCTTATTTGAAGTCTTGAAGTGTTTTAATATGTGGTGTGTGTTTTAGGAAGAATAATAAAGGTGGTTTAATGCATGTATTTCAGCTCTATGAAGCCAATTGTGTCATAGGCGAGAGGATCGCATATGTCGTCTTTTGGATCTTTGACGTAGGTAGGAGTTTGATTGAAGCACTAAAATGTTTTAATAGGTCTTTGTATTGATATAAATAAAAAAGGTATTTTAATGTGTGTGTGTTTCAGCTCTTGTTGTATTTGAGTTTTTTTTTGTTTGTTTTTTTGGTTTGGATGTTTGGTTTGGGTAATTGTCTAGTGCACCCATGTATTTGCAGAAATAGTAATGGCCTTTTGGGTGGACTAGTTTCTTTTTGTATTCTGTATTTTGTTTGTCTACCCCACTGTTTATATATAATTTACAAGGACACTATATGCTTAGTGCTTGAGCAGAGTTGAGCTATTTTTACACGTCTTTTACTCTGATGAATGGTATGAATCACAAGGTTTAGCTTTTTTTGTGGTTTTGTGGTTTTTTGTGGTTTTGTTAATGGTTTTGTGTGACTTGTTTGCCCTTTTGCATGGTTTGATGCTCAACTCTTGCGGGGTTAACTCATGTGTGTAGGGTGTCCTGTGTAATAAAACAACTCTGTAAAGCCATCAATAAATCTTGGGGATTTATTTGAAAGAACCTGAGTTGTTGATGTTTATTTAAAGGGGGGCCTTGTTACAAATGATTTCCTCAGAGTTTGAATGTTTTACTATTGCAGGGGATTTTAATATTCACATAGATAATGCAGAAATCAAAACAGCAAAAGAAATGATAACTGTTTTAAACACTTTTGATCTGATCCAGCATGTGCATGAACCCACACACAATCGTGGACACACTCTAGATTTACTCATCAGTAGAGATCTAAATATTTCATCTATTGTTATTAAGGATGTAGCACTATCTGATCACTTCTGTATTTTCTTTGATATATTGATCTCTGTTACCACTGAATCTAGATCCGTCTCTGTCAGAAAGAGATGCATTATCGAGAACACTACTACGATATTTATGAAGGCTAACACCAAGCATTTCTGCAGACTCTGTTGATCTTCTCCTGGATTCATTTAACTCAAAAGTTAAGAATGTTATTGATTATATTGCAAGGGTCAGCAAGAAGACTGGCAGACAAAAATCATCTTGGAGAAAATCAACAGTAGTTCAGAGTAGAGTTCTTCACGGAGGACCCGAGGACCCAGGACCCGGGACCCGTACGGGTCCGGGTCTATATTTTAAATGGTCAGCCGGGTCCGGGTCGGGTCCCAATCTATTACTTCGGGTCCCGGGTCTGTTTAACATTGTGTGTAATACCCGAGTCGATCGGAGAACACCGCACCCGATAGTGATCAGTGTCAGTCAGCATGCGTGTGTTTTGTAACTTGCAGTTTGTAAAATTAGGATGAGAAAATTGTGAGGGAAATAATGTGAAAAAAAAAAACCCGCGTTCCTCGAGCCGCCAGAAGCAGAGCACAGCCAGAGTTAATGTAGCCTACTGCACGCGGACGGTGATCATGGATTCCTTCATGAGTGATTTGGAAAAAAATAAAAGCTGATATAAAACTGAAGAGATGCACCTGTTATTGAACACGCAACAGTCGAAGTTGACTCGAGATGGAGAAAAAAAACACACAAAAAAACTGCGAAGTTGCATTAGTCATCCGTCACTGACCGTGACAGCAAGTAGACTTTTAAAGCAATAATCAGTGGATTAAGAAGGCTCTTTCAGTCAGCAATAGAGAGGAAAGAACAGCTAACATGGATGGAAATTTATTAGCTAGGAGGATTGTACGCAGTCAGGGAGAAGGCTACAGTAGTAAGGGATTTTTTTTTTTTTTTTCTGGCAACTTGTTATTGACTTAATATCAGTTTGCTGTGCAATATGTGCCGATCGGGTGCAGTCGGGTATGCGTCTTCCCAGCCAGGTTCGGGTCCAACTTTCGAATAATGGTCGGGTCCACGTCGGGTCCAGGTAGTACATTTAAGGCATTTCTCGCGTCTGCCTGGGTTCGGGTCCTACTTTCAATTTCGGGTCCCACCCACGAATTTTTGGACCCGTGAAGACCGCTACTTTGGACCACTGAGCAACAGTCCAGTTCTTCTTCTCCTTAGCCCAGGTAAGACGCCTCTGATGTTGTCTGTGGTTCAGGAGTGGCTTAACAAGAGGAATACGACAACTGTAACCAAATTCCTCAACACGTCTGTGTGTGGTGGCTCTTGATGCCTCGACCCCAGCCTCAGTCCATTCCTTGTGAAGTTCACCCAAATTCTTGAATCGATTTTGCTTGACAATCCTCATAAGGCTGTGGTTCTCTTGGTTGGCTGTGCATCTTTTTCTTCCACACTTTTTCCTTCCACTCAACTTTCTGTTAACATGCTTGGATACAGCACTCTGTGAACAGCCAGCTTCTTTGACAATGAATGTTTGTGGCTTACCCTCCTTGTGAAGGGTGTCAATGATTGTCTTCTGGAAAACTGTCAGATCAGACAGAGACAGACCTTAGTTTTAATAGTCATGTCAAAGCAGTAACTAAATCAGCATACTATAATCTCAAAAACATTGCAAGAATTAGATGTTCTCCTTCCAAAGAAGACCATTAGACAGCTGCAGCTCATCCAGAACGCTGCTGCCAGGATTCTGACTAGAACCAGAAAATCTGAGCATATCATACCAGACCTCAGGTCCTTACACTGGCTTCCAGTTACATTTAGGATTGATTTTAAAGTACTTTTACTCGTTTATAAATCTCTAAATGGCCTAGGACCTAAATACATTGCAGATATGCTCACTGAATATAAACCTAACAGACCACTCAGATCATTAGGATCGAGTCAGTTAGAAATACCAAGGGTTCACACAAAACAAGGGGAGTCTGCTTTTAGCTATTATGCCGCACGCAGTTGGAACCAGCTTCCAGAAGAGATCAGATGTGCTAAAACATTAGCCACTTTTAAATCCAGACTCAAAACTCATCTGTTTAGCTGTGCATTTGTTGAATGAGCACTGTGCTACGTCTGAACTGATTGCACTATGTATAAACATTTTCTATTCTTAACTATTTTAAATTCTTTTTCATTCAATTTTTATATCATTTTGTTTTTATTGTTGTGATTATTATATTAAATCCTTGTTTTTATTGTTGTGATTATTATTTTTAATGACTATTTCACTTCCTTTTATGTAATTCACTTTGAATTACCACTGTGTATGAAATGTGCTGTATAAATAAACTTGCTTTGCCTTGCCTAAAGCTTATTTACACAGAGATGTTTGTCCTGACAGAAGCTGAATAGAGCAGAACCGCAACCATCACTGCATACGCAGCAGGATTTATCTTTATAAATCTCACAAAACAGAGCCATTTCAATGTGAAAATAGCCCAGTGTTCACTGTGTTTATTAAGAATCAATCTTAATGATTTTATTGTGTTTACAATGAATCTATGAATTGCATGGAGCTCTATGTAGAATCTGTCACATCTGTGTGTATCTGTGTGTGAACAACGAGTAATTAAAGACATTTAAAGGTGATTTTACTCAGACTGGCTGGATGGATTCATGGATTCAATAATTAGTAATATAATTTAATGGTTTACCAATCTTGACCAATTGATGTGGTGTGTTCTGTGTGAGGTGACAATGATGCAGATAAGGTTTGGTGTCAATATGTCAAAGCTTTGCAGAGATATAGCCTCATGCCATCAAATTTGTTGATACAATAAATGAGAACAGTTTTGCCTATTAACTCGCCACAGCCATATCACCCTGCAGCCCTAGACTGAAGCCAAGCAGGGTTGAGCCTGGTCAGTACCTGGATGGGAGACTCCTGGGAAAACTATGTTGCTGCTGGAAGAGGTGTTAGTGAGGCCAGCAGGGGGTGCTCACCGGAGTGAGAGAAGCAGTGAGAGATGTTGAGACAGGTGAAAAGCGTTTTGTTAATAGCAAATATTGACCTATTGTGCATACCGTTGTGGCTCCCGCTGTTAGCAGGGGATAATCACTGCATTTGTGGTAAAAAAGACAGAATTATGTATTGTGCCAAGAAGGTTGTCTGTTCGTTCACACAGGCATGAACTGATTGGCAGCTGCGTTTAGCGGAGCCTTTACCGATTTCCTCCATTAATCAGTTCAGCACTGTCGTCTGTGAGTGACGTCACCTCCCGATACAAACACGCCCCCTAGTATAGTCCTGCCCCCTCACATTGATTGACAGCTTTCCGTGTAGACATCGGAAATTCAAATGAAAAAGGAATTGCGATTTCATTTGAGTTTTGGCAGGGTACATACGCGACGCAGAGAAAGTGAAAAATCAAATGTGGTAATTAATATTGATATTTAAATATGACAGGCTCATAACTCGTAAGACATGGGAAATACAGTTGCAAATGGACTTTGCTTTTTCATTTGAAATGTGGCAGTCACTGTGCGTTCGCGAAAGCGAAAATGCAATTGCATTTGGATTATGTCCCAATTTATGCGCTCACATGTGGAAAACGCAATTGAAAATACAATTTGCAATTGCTTTTGAAAATAGTCCGGAAAATCATTCCATACATGAGGGTGAGTAATTAATGACAGAATTTTTATTTTGGGGTAGAGTAACCCTTTAAGAGGTCATTCTCCCTGCGGCCAAAAAGAGAAAATCCTTTAAATGTTTCTCAGTTAAATCCACAAAATAGGTTTTAATTAGCTAGGTTCTTATGAATTTGGACAGTGATATGCAAAAGTAAAGCATAAAAATAGTTTGCAACATCTGTCCTTCACTAGCCATAATTTTGTGTCAGTATCAATTAAATTATCTCTATTTAACCATGACAAGCACATTTCTCGTGCTTGTATAGATAGCAGCACACATCCATTTCTGTCCAGTTCTGCATGAATGCAGGGCTCCTGGGGAAACCAGAAACATGGGTCTTAAAGAACACACTCTCAGACCATTACAATATGATCCTGACAGCAAAGTTGCTACCTGAGAATGATTATGATAATAAAATCTAATTATTATAGAGAGTTGATGTGCAGTTAAAGGGTTAGTTCACCCAAAAATGAAAATTCTGTCATTAATTACTCACCCTCGTGTCGTTCCAACCCGTGAGACCTCCGTTCATCTTCGGAACACAAATTAAGATATTTTTGATGCATTATGAGAGCTCCCTGACCCTCCATAAGTACCAAATACCAAGATGATTGACAAAGTAGTCCATGTGACAGTGGTTCAGCTGTAATTTTACGAAGCTATGAGAATACTTTTTTGCACAAAGAAAACAAAAATAACGACTTTATTCCACATTTTCGTCTCTACTGCATCACTTGTGGACGCATGTTCACGACAGTACCATGATGCAAGCGTGATGGCGGTGAACACATACACCGTGCCTTGTTTACACTCGGAGAAAGACGCACGCTGTATAAAAGCTATCCAAATCCACATTGATCGAGTTTTGTTTTTGGTTTGGTCTTTAAAATGGTGCTAAAGTGTGCATTTCATGGATGGAAAAAAAGAGTATGTAAAAGTGCATTACCTACGCCGACAGATGACAGGCTTAAGTTTCACACTTTCCAAGTAAACGATTCAGAGCGACTGAAGCTATCTGTGCAACCTTAAAAAGAACCTGTTTAGTAGGCTGTAATTAATAAATATCAGTCACTCCACAACACAAACTGGCTTTTGTGTATTTTATTAAAATAGTAGTAACACAAGCAATATCCACATAACCTTTGAGAATCCACTCCAGTACAACCCAGTACACCAACGGTCTACACTGGCTGTGTATACTTCATATGTCTGTGCCATTTGTTTTGTAAAGAACAAAAATATTGTACTAGAGTCTACTTCAACAACTGGACTTGACAGATTCAAGGAATCTCCTCATCACAACCACACATGTGCTTCCAAAGATCATCACATCGCTCATGGAAGACACCTGTCCCAGAGGGAAAACTGAGGCCAGTCTGATTTATTATCAATAATATGTGTGGTCAGTCAAATTGTCAAGTTCGCTTACCATTATGTAGCAGGACTGAATGGGCAGGCAGACTCGTGATACTGTTATTTATAAATAAAACAGGATATCTAAATTATGCAATCCCGAGGGGTATTGCACAAAATTAGAATTAAGAAAGCCAGGATAACAGATAACAGGCTTGACCTAGTTTAATCATCGCATCCTGGCTTAGTTTGTTGCATGTTTGCTGAGCCAGGATGAGAACGTGCAGCTATGTCAAGCCAGGTGTAGATAGTTGGGATAAGTGCTCGTTCATGGCATTCGTAAACAGACCACGGGATCGATCACAGAATCAATGATGCAAAAATAGATAAAACCTGTGCGGCATACTTTTTGCCAACTGAGCAACAGCTTCTAATGGAAACATATGAAGAGGTGAAACACATAATATGTAAAAAGGGAAATACAGCTGCTATAATAAAACAAAGAAAAAAGGCCTGGCAGACAATAGCGGACCGATTGAATGCGTAAGTAGTCCAAATAACCAGTCCTCAACTGAAGCCATCATAATTACAATTCAAGGAGTTACTCGTCATTTCCACAAATTAACACTTTGCCTTAAATGTGACCAGTGGACATGCATGTTACTCATGCAAACACATGTATGAATAAATGCAAACACTTATCCACTATGTGCATCTATTTAATCTATTTTGTTCATTTTATCCATTTTATCTATTTAATCTATCTCATCTGTCTACTCATTAATTTTTTTATTTTATTTTTATTTATTTTTCAATCTAATTGATTTGATCTAATCTATAACCTGATCATTTGATCTTTTTTTTTTAAATCTATCTAATCGTTTATTTATCTCATCTCTCTTATCTATCTGTCCTTCTTAAAGAACAAGCATGTCTGGCCAAAAGAGGACCTGGCAGAAAGTCAAGATTAAATACAAGAACATTTTGCTGGCTGGTAAGTGACTTGATGGATGGAAAAAAATTAGGTGAATAGTGTCTAATGTTTATTGTCTGCACTGATTTTAGCAGTTAAAAAAAAGGCTCATATATCTGGCACGGGGGGTGGCCCTCCAACCCAAGACTTCACCACAGCAGAGGAGCTGGGCCTGGAGTTGAATAAAGGGAAGCCAGTGATGGAAGGGATCCAGGGAGGGACAGCCACTGACTCTGGCCCAGCAAGAGAGACTGGCCTCTTCATACAAGGTTATTGTATGAAGCATTATTGCCATACTACTGCACATGGAAAACAATCAAATATTTAGATTTTGTTACGTGGACTGTCTGACTTTGCCTTACCTTGCGGTGTCTGGTAACACACTTGCACTTCTGGAGCCACCAGACTATGATCTGCTGGTGAGTATTCTTTATTAAAAGCATAGGCTTGGCATGTCCTGTCAAAACTATCAATACAAGTTCTATTGAATATGATGAGATGATGAGACGCTGGACTTCAGAAGGCTTGAAGTATCATGTCAATTTTGTATAAACTTTTAGTCCATAATGGATAAGTAGTCAGCAATGTGGTGCTAATAGAAAATCTATATATTTTTAACAGGATCCAGACACTGTGCAGCCTGGTAACATAGTGAGTATTGCCTAAAGTAAATCTACATTATGCACAAATCCTGCTGCGCTAACTGATTGGTGTTTTACAGAATTCACAAACTGTCAGACGTCTTACACAATGCATCTTAAGAGATATATAGAGCTGGCAGAGGGCAAGATCGAAGTGAACAAGAGAAAGCTGCAGGACGTGGACCTTGAGATGGAAATTAAATGCAAGACACTGAGGAAACTGGACTTGGAAATCCAGAAACTAGAAAGAGAAGTGATTTCAGTTCACACTGTAACCATGACTGCACAATGTATTAAGCACCGTTATTTTTTTCTCTCAAAAGCTCCAAGCTGACTAGTGATGACGGCAAAATAATAATACTAAAAAATAATAATAATTGCAAAAACATTGTGGTCTAGTACCTTTTTCATGAATGTCCAATACACTATATAGTTATTGATCCAGTGAAGTGGAACTAGAATTTGGGAAGATGACCACACAGTGTGTGCTACCAATGCCAAATAAAATGCATGTACACATGAAAGAGTGACCTACATTATTCTTTATTAATGGATGGGCAAAATCAAAATAGAATTAACTGAAATAATTTACTATATATTGTTCTCTGACCAGTCTATCATTTATGTTATCTGGGAAGATGGCAGCATTGTCCCAGTCAATATCCAAAGCGACTCTGGGAGACCTTTCTTTTCTTAGGCTGGCAATATTGTGCAGCACTGTGCAGGCAACAGTAACGTCACAGGCCTGGTCTTACAAGACCCTCAGTGAGAGCGTGGCTCCGCACTGTCCTGTGTTGTATCTTTGGACCAAGCAGCCTACACAAATATCGGATGCCATCACCTGAGAATCTGTAGCTCAGTCAGATATTCGTCTGCAAAGGCAAACAGGTCTGACCTGTCCCAGAAGACTCTTTCATGCCTGAATGCTCGTCTGAGTATAAACACCTCCTCGTCTAGTACATCATCCAACAAAAGGCACGCCGTCGTTGAGAGGAAACACCTGAATCAGACTTTAACTTATAGATACTACATATTGACCTCGTTATGGACTTAAATGAAACCACTTTTGCAACTTCATCAGACATTTCTTATAATCTCAACAGCTGCAATGGACCTTTCTCACATGTCCGGGTTTCTCAGCAGCGGAAGTCGTCATAGTTGGGTAAAATCTGACAGCAGTGAATGAGAGGGTACCACAAATATATTTTTTGCATTCCCATTTGCTCAATTAGCAAAAGAAAAACTCCACGATAGTGTTTTCAAGACTTTCAATCAAAGGAAAAAACTGAGAGAGACTGATAACAGCAGTCAGAAGAGAGAACGATGTCAAATTTACCGCCGCTCACATTGACGCTGCATTAGAAACACCCTCGCATTAGCGTTAACTAGGTTTTTTTTTACTTGATGAAACGGTGATATAATACAAAGTATAGTGTTATAAATGTACATACATTCAAAAAAAATTTAAATATAAAAAACTTTCAAGGATTTATAATGATGATAACCGTTGAAACGCGTCATCACAGTCTTGTGAAAAGGGTCCATAATATATGTATTCATCAAACCTCTGACAGCAATATGAACAGTCTTCATAATAAAAGTAAAATAGGCATACGTATATGAATGACAGTATATCTAGTATTTTAATGCAGGATAATTAAAATGATGCAACATATTTACAAAAGACCATGGAGTGACTGTAAAACACATTAATATCTAGTAGGATTGACAGCGGAACTAACACATAAATCACTAGGATTAGAGCAGGCTAGCTGCAAAGAATAATTCTCCATAGTAACTTAATTTAGCCTGCTTTCATGCAACTAAGTCGGGGCTAAATTCAGCCAGGATGACTGGAAAATCCCAGTTTAATCCCTTATCTCGCTTTTGTGCAATACCCCTCAGGTAATTTTTGTGTAACAACTGAAATGTATTTGTATTGAAGAGGTTCACACACAGAGTAGCCTACTGTTGTCAGAATGCATTTATTCTGTCCTTTAACACAGTCCTGAACTTGTTACCGCTGCATTATACTGCCGTCTAGTGACCATTTTAGCATGGAACACACACATCTTCCCTTCTTTCTTTTTTTAAACAGTTAATACTTTATTACTTCATACACACAAAATATTTGAACCTCCTTTAAAAGTAATACAGATAACTCTTTGTATTTCACCATTTAACAATTCTTAGTTGTCTCCACAAAAATTTGAATCTTAAACAAAAAGTTCTCCACTCAATCTCTGCTTACCCTGAAAAAAACAACAACAAAAAAAACCTTCTCTCTGATCTAGACACATCAGTCTTTTTATTTGTCTCTTTGGACGTTCTGTCTGTGTCTCAACATATTTGTCTTTATATGATCTTGAATTGGGTGATCTGATATCTCCTATATCACCATGCATCTGTAATTTTCTTTTGCAAAATTATATATATATATATATATATCAGTGGGAATTTCTTTAAGACTGCAAGGGAAGCTCAGCTTCCCCTTTAATGACAAAAAATTAATGGTAAAATATGTACTATTGTGTTAATATTTTATTGACTAAAAATGCGTTAGAACAGGTTAATCTCGAAGACGAGTTCGTTCAGAATCAGCTACATACAGCAGGTCGGACTAGATTTCCTTCTCATACATTCCCGTAGCGTCAGTGTATGTCTCTGTTGAAGTCTATGTCTAAGTCTAAGTCTTTCTTTTTACAGTCTATGGTTGAAGCCGAGCGTCCATGGACTTCAATGGGGCTGCTTCAAACAGTTTTTTTCAGTGCTTCGAAACTAGACGGTCATTGGATAAATGCTTCGATTATGTCCCGTCCCCGGACGCTCAGCGTCTCTGGGGGTGAATGGAGGAGTGGGCTGGCCTGGACTCCGGGCTTCTGCGTGATGATTGGACGGTCTGTATCTCCTTTTGATTGACAGCGATTTTGTACAATAAAAAGTCGCTGACGCTGAAGCTATTCGAGCTCAGTCCCATCGCGGCTTTGCACTTGGCTCTTATCAATCATATATATATATATATACACATATATATATACATATACATATACATATATATACATATACATATATATACATATATACATATATATATATATATATATATATATATATATCATTTTTTTTTTTTTTTAATTTTCTAATATTATGTTTTAATATACATGCTGTTAACTCGGAAATTTCAAGATATGCGAGCAAAAAATGCCCCTGACACTTAAGCAATACGACACGAGCAAGAGCGCTGTTTTTGTTTTGTTTCTGTGTTTGATCCAAATCCGCGTTGATTTGGGAGAATCACTGATTCACGAAGCCATTCATAAAATCAGTCAAATCAGCCATTTTGAAAGAATCGTTTGAATGACTTCTGCCACCTGCTGGCCGTTTTTAAGTTTCCCGTCTAAAAGTAGGCATATTACATTATTTTCCAACATATTTCTATATTCAGAATTTAGTATTTAAAACATTAATCTCATAACATCATTTATGCAATTATAAATACAGTCTAAATGAATAAATGGCACATCTAAATGTCACTTCATGCTAAGATGAGTTTTGTTTAGATCATTTCATGGATAACAATAGCCAGTCATTCATTCACATTAATTAAGTATTCAGAGAATAATACTGTCTGTTTTCACTTACATCTATTTATTTATTAAATTTTGATTCATTTCGTAGAATTGAATTATAAATTAAGCTGGTATAGTATTGTAAGACATTTTTATGGCATCATGACAACCCTATTATACCACATTCCTTGTTTCAGTTTAATATCTTTTTTTTAGATTGTTTGTTTGTTCATTCATTCATTCATACAGTAGGCCAGCGTCACTGGAAAAGACGCCATGGTACGACGGGGTCACTGAGCATTTTCTTGAAAAGGAACGTAGGGCAGGATTTACGTATAAATAAATGGACAATTTTTATGATGTAGGCCAAAAATGAGCTTCCCCTGTTTGAAAGACCAGCAGCCGCCACTGATATACACACAGGTGCTGGTCATATAATTAGAATATCATCAAAAAGTTGATTTATTTCACTAATTCCATTCAAAAAGTGATACTTGTATATTATATTCATTCATTACACACAGACTGATATATTTCAAATGTTTATTTCTTTTAATTTTGATGATTAGAGCTTACAGCTCATGAAAGTCAAAAATCAGTATCTCAAAATATTAGTATATTACTTAAAACCAATACAAAGAAAGGATTTTTAGAAATCTTGGCCAACTGAAAAGTATGAAAATGAAAAGTATGAGCATGTACAGCACTCAATACTTAGTTGGGGCTCCTTTTGCCTGAATTACTGCAGCAATGCGGCGTGGCATGGAGTCGATCAGTCTGTGGCACTGCTCAGGTGTTATGAGAGCCCAGGTTGCTCTGATAGTGGCCTTCAGCTCTTCTGCATTGTTGGGTCTGGTGTCTCTCACTGTCAGAGCAACCTGGGCTCTCATAACACCTGAGCAGTGCCACAGACTGATCGACTCCATGCCACGCCGCATTGCTGCAGTAATTCAGGCAAAAGGAGCCCCAACTAAGTATTGAGTGCTGTACATGCTCATACTTTTCATGTTCATACTTTTCAGTTGGCCAAGATTTCTAAAAATCCTTTCTTTGTATTGGTCTTAAGTAATATTCTAATTTTCTGAGATACTGATTTTTGACTTTCATGAGCTGTAAGCTCTAATCAACAAAATTAAAAGAAATAAACATTTGAAATATATCAGTCTGTGTGTAATGAATGAATATAATATACAAGTTTCAATTTTTGAATGGAATTAGTGAAATAAATCAACTTTTGGATGAAATTCTAATTATATGACCAGCACCTGTGTGTGTATATATATATATATATATATATATATAATGTGTGTGTGCACGTGCGTTTGTTTGTTTGCTTGTTAGTTATTTTAAAAGGGCTTTGATGTCCAAACATAAGTAACACTGTAAGAGCATTACTAAATAAGTAAACCTAAAATGTACATTCTGTAAATTATTATTTTTCTTTTCTGCATTTCACCTCTGCTATATTTTAAATAAACCTGGCATTGTGATTTTATGTTCCTAGATTCTTCCATGCTGACGCCCGTGCACAGGAGTTGCAGCGTCTCTCCTGTTGAAGAACATCTCTAGACATTATGAACCATCTGTCTGGTAAGTAATACCTCAAATATACACTACCTAAAATGTATTTGATTTAAAATACAGTAAAACAGTAATATTGTGAAATTACCATTTTTTAATAACTATTTTCTATCACAGTGTTTTAAAAAGTGATCAAAGCTGAATCTACAGTCTTCAGTGTCACATGATCCTTAAGAAATCATGCTTTGCGAAAACAAGAATAAATTACACTTTACAATATATTCATATAGAAAACAGTTATTTTATTAATATTTTACAACATTACTGTTTTTATTTATGATCAAATAAAGGCAGTTTTCTTGGTGAATATAAGACACTTATTTCAAAAACATAAACTGACCACAAACTTTAATAACAAAAGGGATTTGAATATTAATTCATTTATTCTAATAAAATGCAAGAAGCTCTTAAAAATATTAACGTAAATAATCATTTTTTCCTCTGGTGATTTGTATTGTATACCCATAATGCAATGCACAGTGCCGTAGATTCCCATTCTCTATCTCCAAGCTTCACACTCTCACACCGTGTCTATGCTGGATGTGACAAAGTGACTGTTAAAAACCATTTGAACTTTTTGTCAGTACGTCATAAATAGAACGAGGCATCAGTTTACTGTCGGGGATTTGTTGTGTCGTGCCGCACTGCATCCAGTGTAGACAACATCATATAATAATAGGTTCTATTGTATTTTGTTGCGCCGTCCGGTGTAGACACGGTGTTGGAAATCTTATTAAATATCGTTACATGTATGTATGATGCCATCCATAATTGATAGAACGTTTCTATTTCAGAGACTGAAAATCATCAATGAAACAAAAGGTAATTATAACTTATTTCAAGAATAAGAATAACAAGAATAAATAAAAATGCATCTGTGACTTAATATTGCTTCTTATTTTTCAGTGAAAGTTCTCATTAAACACATTGCTTTCTTCTCATCTTTGTGCATTTTCATATTTATGAATCAATTTTTAACTTTTTCTTTGTTTAACTTTTTAACATCAAATTAACATATTAATTGGTTGTCTTCTTTCTCTTTTTTTTAGTTTGGTTTAGCTCCAACCTCAATTAAGCAGACCTGAGCAGCTGATCAAGTATCACCAGAACTCTGCAGAAGGTTGGTCCTCCATGCCCAGGACTGGACACCAGTGTTGTAAGTCATCTATCTAGAAGTCATCCTGCCTCTCTGAATTGTCATGTTCAGAATAGATTGCAGGAGATCTCAACATTGTCTCTCAAGGTCCACTTACATGCCGAGTTTTGCTCCAACCTAGTGCAGTGCACCTGAACAAACTAATCAAGTTTTTCAGTTTTACTAACTTTAAAGTCACAAACAGGTGAGTGTGATCAGGTGTGGACCTAAACTCTGGGTGTGAATCACTCAGGTCCCTTGCACAGTAGTCAGTGGTTAAGGGCTCTCTCAATCACAAAATTTAGTTTGCTCCCTAAAAAAATATGCAATATTTGACTCATATTCAACGATGCTATTATCTTTTTTCCCCTTTTGTTTGTGTGTCAATCACAGCTAAATAAAACCAAAGGCCATTCAGCCACAGGTCACTGCATCTTTTGCTGTGTAAGTTTTTTTTTTTTTTTTTTAATGTCAAACACATTTTCAGTATTTATATTTGGTTTGGTTTGTATAACCATTTTAGAGTCACCGTTTCAGTACGGTTCTTATGTACTATCCTTTTAACATTTCAGCAGCTGACTTTTTTTAGTACTTGCATAGTAATTTTAATTGTACCACATTTGCAATGCATACAGGTGCATCTCAATAAATTAGAATGTCATGGAAAAGTTCATTTATTTCAGTAATTCAACTCAAATTGTGAAACTCGTGTATTAAATAAATGCAATGCACACAGACTGAAGTAGTTTATATCTTTGGTTCTTTTAATTGTGATGATTTTGGCTCACATCTCAACAAATTAGAATACTTCATAAGACCAATAAAAAAAACATTTTTAGTGAATTGTTGGCCTTCTGGGAGGTATGTTCATTTACTGTATATGTACTCAATACTTGGTAGGGGCTCCTTTTGCTTTAATTACTGCCTCAATTCGGCGTGGCATGGAGGTGATCAGTTTGTGGCACTGCTGAGGTGGTATGGAAGCCCAGGTTTCTTTGACAGTGGCCTTCAGCTCATCTGCATTTTTTGGTCTCTTGTTTCTCATTTTCCTCTTGACAATACCCCATAGATTCTCTCTGGGGTTCAGGTCTGGTGAGTTTGCTGGCCAGTCAAGCACACCAACACCATGGTCATTTAACCAAATTTTGGTGCTTTTGGCAGTGTGGGCAGGTGCCAAATCCTGCTGGAAAATGAAATCAGCATCTTTAAAAACAAGAAACAGAAACGAGATGGTGCCGGGTTGTTCTCTGGCGTGCCGTCGACTCTCATCGTTGTCAATTGTATTATATGTATTGTTGTGGGCAATATGGCTGTTCGTGGTAGAAACTTCTGCTGCCCTTACCTACGATCGCTAAGCTCTTCTTGATTTACGTCCTCTTTTGTCGGACTGCTGTAAACATATCCCGATTGAGGACCACTGTTTTAACTCACGGACTTCTTCTACCTTTCCTGTGGTTACCTGTCGACCGACGGGTTGCTGTTTTCATTGTAAAAAGTGCTGGAGAAAGAGGAAAAGAGGAAAACGCAGCGGTCTTCTTGCTAGGCTGAAGAGATGTGGGGTTTCGCCGGTATGGTTGTACCGAGTTCGGCCTGGAGGCTGCAGGCTGTTTGGTCGCTGTGGCGCGTCGGAGCTGCGGCCTGTCGATCTCACTCCACTTCTTCCGGCTACAGAGGCCCCTTTTCGCCGATCATCAAGACGACATCGTTATGTCAAGAGGGGTGTAGATTTTCGGAACCTCCGGACTTTGGAATACGTTAAATCAGCGGACTCACTCATGGTTATTGGCCCGCAGCAGGTGAAATTGGCGATGCTAAATGCAAGATCCATCAGTAACAAATCGTTCATTTTAAATGACTTTTTTATATCTCAAGATCTGGACTTCTTATTTCTGACAGAAACGTGGCTCAACGCTGGTGAGTTAGATTCATTAGCAGATTTAACACCAGAGGACTGTGATTATTTAAATTCTCCGAGATTAGTGGATCGAGGTGGAGGCTTGGCCACTGTTTTTAAAAAAGGTTTTAAATGTAGGCTAGTTCCTCTCGCTCAGCATTATTCTACATTTGAGCTGCAGATATTAAGAATTAATTTATCCAGTTCTGTGACTTGTGTCCTTATTTATAGACCTCCAAAATATAATAAGGACTTTATTCACGAGTTCGGGACTTTTCTGTCTAATATAGTTCCTACTGTGGACAAATTACTGATCTTGGGTGACTTTAATATACATGTGTGTTGCCCTACTCATTATTTGGTGAAGGAGTTTATGCAACTCATTGATTCATTTGACCTTGTCCAACATATTAATGGACCTACTCATACACAAGGACATACTACTGATCTTGTTTTATCTTTTGGACTTCCAGTATGTAACTTCAGTATTACTGAAAGTTGTTTGTCTGACCATATGCCGGTCATGTTTAATATATTACTCTCGTACTCCCTTTCAAGTGAGCAGCATGATGTATATTACGCCCGAGTATTAACTTCCTCAACTGCAGAGGAATTTTCCAATGCATATTTAGAGTCCACAGCTAGAACCGTGTTAGAAGTGCCATCTAATAGCCACAATACTGAGGATCTAACTGTGTTGTTTAATGAGACTTGTACAAATATTTTAGATCTACTTGCACCACTAAAACCAAAAGTTTTTAAATCGAGCTCACACCCTTGGTTCAACCATCATAACAGTGCACTTAGGCGAGAGTGCCGTAAAGCAGAACGTAAATGGAGATCGGATAGGTTACAGGTTTCCAAGGAGATTTTTAAGAACTGCATATCAGCCTATCAGTGTGCTGTTAAAACAGCTAAAATTGAATATTTCTCAAATTTAATCTCTAAAAATCCTCATGATCCTAAAGTGCTGTTTAACTCATTTGATAAAGTGGTTAATCCCAGGAAATCATCCTTTCCTGATGTTAACCCTGAGTTATGCACAAAGTTTTTGGATTTTTTCAGGAGTAAGATTGAGGTTTTATATGAATCTATTCCGAGTATTTACGTTGCCTCCGAATCTTCCAATTCGGTGACTGTTAACGCTCAGTTAACGCATTTTTATCCAATTGATCTTGATAAATTGATAGAGTTAACTTTAAAATTAAAACCGTCCACTTCTCCAGCGGATGTTATGCCAACTCGTTTCTTTAGAGAGGTGTTAGGTGTGATTGGCCCAGCTGTTCTGACTATCATCAATAGCTCGCTGAGCTCTGGCATTGTCCCCTCTTATTTTAAGCACTCAGTGATTCGGCCATCTCTGAAGAAGCCTAATCTTGACACATCTGATTTTAGTAATTTTCGACCTATTTCCACATTGCCTTTTCTGTCGAAAGTGTTGGAAAAGACTGTTTCTATCCAATTGTCCGCATTTTTATCAGATCACCATATTCATGACAGTTTTCAATCAGGATTTAGGGCCCGCCATAGCACCGAAACGGCTCTTCTTAAAGTGTCAAATGACCTCTTGCTCACTTTGGATTCTGGAAACTCTGCTATTTTAATTTTGCTCGATTTAACTGCCGCCTTTCATACAATCCACCATAGAATTTTGTTAGATCGTTTACAGCAGGAGGTTGGAATTAGTGGTAGTGCTTTACAGTGGTTTTCTTCTTATCTGTCTAATAGGTCTGTATCGGTTACAGTGGGTAATCATTCTTCTTCTGCAGTTCCTCTATCTTGTGGGCTCCCACAAGGGTCCATATTAAGTCCAATTCTGTTTTCTCTATATATGCTACCGTTGGGGAGTATTTTTAGGAAACATGGGATTGCATACCACTGTTACGCTGACGATACTCAGTTGTTTGTCCCATTACACTCAGTTGATAAGTCTTGTGCTACAATCGTCAAGTGTCTCGAGGATGTAAAATCCTGGATGGCTAAGAATTTTCTCCATTTAAATGAGAGTAAAACAGATGTGGTTGTTTTCGGTCCTCTTAGCTCTTCGACACTTATTTCTAGTTATTTGGGGCCTCTTTCTAGGAATATTCATCCATTTGCAAAAAACCTGGGTGTATTTTTTGACTCAGAGCTGAATTTTATCAAACAAGTTAATACTGTGGTGAAAACTAGTTTTTACTATTTAAGTTTAATATCTAAGATTAAACCTATGCTCTCATTTAGAAATCTGGAGACAATCATCCATGCTTTTATATCATCAAGATTAGATTATTGTAATGTTGTGTATTTAGGAATTTCTCAGTCTTTGATAAATCGATTACAGCTTGTCCAAAATGCTGCTGCCAGACTATTGACTGGTAGGAGAAAGAGGGATAGAATAACTCCAATTTTAGCATCCTTGCATTGGTTACCTGTTAGATACCGGATTGATTTTAAGGCCTTAGTAATCATTTTCAAAATTTTAAATGGTCTCGCACCTTTGTATTTGTCAGATCTGGTTAATTTGCATAAACCTGTGAAAAATTTGCGATCTGCTGATAAACAATTGCTCCAGGTACCACGGTCCCGACTTAAGCGAAAAGGGGATCGGGCCTTTTCGATTGCCGGTCCTCGGTTATGGAATAATCTACCTCTAGACATTCGGGTTGCCCCCTCAGTGTCCGCTTTTAAAACGGGTCTGAAGAAGCATTTTTATGTTATGGTGTTTGAATCCGACTTAGGTGAGACGTAATGTATGTTTCTTTTTAAGATGATGTGTTTGTCATTGTTATGTGTTTGGTTTTGCTGGAATGCATTGTACAGCACTTTGGGCTGTTCAAAAGACAGTAGAAATGTGCTATATAAGAAAATAAACTAAACTAAACTAAACTTAAAAAGCTGGTCAGCAGAAGGAAGCATGAAGTGCTCCAAAATTCCTTGGTAAATGGGTGCAGTGACTTTGGTTTTCAAAAAACACAATGACACTGCACCCCAAATCATAAACTTAACACTGGATTTCAAGCAACTTGGGCTATGAGCTTCTCCACCCTTCCTCCAGACTCTAGGACCTTGATTTCCAAATGAAATACAAAACTTGCTCTCATCTGAAAAGAGGACTTTGGACCACTGGGCAACAGTCCAGTTCTTCTTCTCCTTAGCCCAGGTAAGACGTCTCTGACGTTGTCTGTGGTTCAGGAGTGGCTCAACAAGAGGAATACGACAACTGTAACCAAATTCCTCGACACGTCTGTGTGTGGTGGCTCTTGATGCCTCGACCCCAGCCTCAGTCCATTCCTTGTGAAGTTCACCCAAATTCTTGAATCGATTTTGCTTGACAATCCTCATAAGGCTGCGGTTCTCTCGGTTGGTTGTGCATCTTTTTCTTCCACACTTTTTCCTTCCACTCAACCTTCTTAACATGCTTGGATACAGAACTCTGTGAACAGCCAGCTTCTTTGTCAATGAATGTTTCTGGCTTACCCTCCTTGTGAAGGGTGTCAATGATTGTCTTCTTGACAACTGTCAGTTCAGCAGTCTTCCCCATGATTGTGTGGTAGAGGTCTTCACGGGTCCAAAAATTTGTAATACCCGAACCTGAAGAGACCCGTAAATGTGCTGCACCGAACCGACCCGGACCGGTATTTTATTCGAAAGTTGGACCCGAACCCGGCTGGGAAGAGACAGACCCGACTGCACCCAACATATTGCACAGTAAACTGCTATTATGTCAATAAAAAGTTGCGAGGGGAAAAAAAAAAAAAAATCCCTTACTACAGTTAGTAGCCTTCTCCCTGACTGCGATGCATACAATCCTCCTAAATTTGCATCCAATCCTCCTAAATTTACATCCATGTTAGCTGTTCGTTCCTCTCTATTGCCGACTGAAAGAGCCTTCTTAATCCACTGATTATTGCTTTAAAAGTCTACTTGCTGTCACGGTCAGTGACGGATGACTAATGCAACTTCGCAGTTTTTTTTTTTTTTTTTTTTCATCTCGAGTCAACTTCGACTGTTGCGTTTGTGCAACAATAAGGATACTTTTTGTTGGTTGTAATAAAGATTATTTTTTAGCAAAAAATGTGCAGAACAAGAAGTGCGTCAGTTTTGTTTCAGCTTTTTTTCCCCCAAATCACTCATGAAGGAATCCATGATCACCGTCCGCGTGCAGTAGGCTACATTAACTCCGCCCGCGCTCTGCTTCTGGCGGCTCGAGGTAACGCGTGTTTTTTTTCTTTTTTCTTTCACCTTATTTCCCGCTCACAATTTTCTCATCCTAATTTTACAAACTGCAAGTTACAAAACACACGCATGCTGACTGACACTGATCACTATCGGGTGCGGTGTTCACCGATCGACTCGGGTATTACACACAATGTTAAACAGACCCGGGACCCGAAGTAATAGATTGGGACCAGACCCGGACCCGGCTGACCATTTAAAATATAGACCCGGACCCGTACGGGTCCCGGGTCCTCGGGTCTCGGGTCCTCCGTGAAGAACTCTATTGTGTAGCCTAGTGAACCAAACTGAGAGACCATTTTGAAGGCTCAGGAAACCTTTGCAGGTGTTTTGAGTTGATTAGCTGATTGGCATGTCACCGTATTCTAATTTGTTGAGATAGTGAATTGGTGGGTTTTTGTTAAATGTGAGTCAAAATCATCACAATTAAAAGAACCAAAGACTTAAACTACTTCAGTCTATGTGCATTGAATTTATTTAATACATGAGTTTCACAATTTGAGTTGTTACTGAAATAAATGAACTTTTCCACAACATTCTAATTTATTGACCTGTATATAGCAGGGCTCCAGACTAACTTTTGAGAGCAGTGGCACCAGTGCAACTGAGTTCTACAGATGGTGGCGCCAGAAGCAGATTTGGTAGCGCTGGGGGTGGTGTGTGGGGGTATTAAAAATAAAGATAATTAAATCATAAAATTATTATAGTTTTGCATTTAATAAGTGTAGTTACTAGTAATATTACACATTTATTTCTTGGTAATGCACATTTGACAGTAAAGCACTGAGCTTGAATTGGGAAGCACAAAATTTATTTTTATTAACAACAGTAACGTGCAAATGTAAGGTTTTTTTTTTTTTTATAGAAAATTAACATATTCTACTCTTATTAAATGTACCATTATTTGTTTGTAGTATTATATGGAACTGACCAACAGCTTCAGTGATTATAAAAGGAGCTCTCTTGCTTTGTGTGTGTTTCAGTTAGACAAGTTTGTTTTTCAGTGCACTTTGTGACTTTTCTTACTTCATACACAAATAAGAGCAAAAAATTTACAAAATTTGATTTCTTGATGATTTAAAATTTTATAATAGTGATTTTATAATTTCAAAATATAAAGTAAAAAGTAAAAATGAATGACTAATAAGCCTATAAGTGTTCCTCTGCCACCATCTATCGGTTATAGTGGTAATTTGATGCCCCTTTTTTTTTTTTTTAATTTTACAAGTGTTTGTTTACCACAAAGTATATTTTGGTCATTCCTTTAAAAATAACATTTTAATTGTATGCTTTTTAAAGTGCTGTAAATAGTTGTGTGAAATACTTAAATGTGCTTGAATTTCTCTTTTAAAAGGTTGTACAAATCCTGAAATGCATAATGTAATGAAATTCAACTATTTCTGCCACAACACCATGGTTATAGTTAGCATTACTACTTCTGGTTATATGCCAGCGTTGTTTGACCAGTTTATAACAGATTTCTGTGCAGAATTTGAATGCTTCTCACTGGATCTCGCAGTACTGTGCAGTAACAGTGTCACGAAATCAACACGGCTTCCTGAGTAAACCTGTTCTGAGCTCGGAGAAGTTTGTTTGCTCTGCGCTGATCCGAGCTGATAAATGGTTCAAACACAATGGTTCTGCACAGCTCAAACGAGTAGCGCGGTTTCACAAGCTTTTGTTTCGCTTGATGTTTCTCATATGCAACAGAAATAGCAGCGCTTATGAGGTGGGGCAACGTAGTGGTCATGCTAGTGTGATTGCTCACAAAATTTAGTCGCACTGGCAGAAAATAAAACAGTCACAAAATGCAACCATTTGGTTGCAGTCTGGAGCCCTGTATAGGAAGTGACCAAAAACTGTGTTGAAAATTCTAGAAAATTGTTCTTATCCTGTGAGTCCCCACTCTTTTGTGCCCTGAGGTGGAAATGCCCAAACAGTAGGGAAAACTCGTGTGTACTTTTACATTTTGGACAACCATTGTTTTTTTTAGGGGCCAAGCACCGAAGGTGCGGAGGCACCTATTGTGTTTGCTAGCGGTCTTTTTTTCGTCCGCTCGAAGTCTATGGCAGCCCATAGAACCGCTTGCGGGAAAGTTGTAAAATTTGGCACACTGATAGAGGACAGTGTCAATAGTAATCACAGCAAATTTGGAGTCTCTATCTCAAACTCTGTAGCGCCACCACATGTCCAAAGTTTCACTTTTGAAATGCTAATAACTTTTGAACCGTAAGCCAGAAAATGAAACTTCCTTTTTCCTCTGAATCCATGGCTCAAGACGAATCGAATCCAGTCCAAAATTCAAAAATCGTAAGGTTTAGTTTTTTCGCTATGTTCAATTGTTTGTAAAACCTACTTTTTCGAACTCGTCCTAGACGGTTCGTCCGATTCTCACCAAAATTGGCTCAGATCATCTACAAACCATGCAGGCAAAAAGTTCTGGAATTCAAGTCGATTAGTCCAACCGTTCTCGAATAATGCATGAATAAATTCTACGAAAAGCATGCAAAAATGGATCTGAGGCTATATCTCCGCAACGGTTTGGAATATTGAGATGAAACTTGGTGTGTGTTATAACAAGCATGACCTGAGGCTACCTGCAGGAGATGCTTAAAGTCATATCAGGAGATATGAAAAATGTATATTTTTGCTTATAACTTGTGAATGGTTAGGCTAAAAATCACAAAACTTGTCTCTTTAGATTCGGTGCATCATGCCGACTCCAACCATATCTGATTTTCCCATATCAGCCATTTTGGGAGTCAGCCATGTTGAATTTTGTCGTAAAATGCTATATTTCATGAACACATTAACGTATTGTTACGAAACTCAGTGTGGTTCTTCGGCACCATGCCCTGATGGTACTCAAAAGGTTTGGGGACAGCGCCACCTTGTGGTCAAAGGTTATAATGAAATTTCTAAAAATGCTAATAACTTTTGCTTACATTAGCCTATTGTAATCAAACTGATTCCTTGGGTCATGCCGAGAACATCGATACCAATTTTGCAATAATTGGCTAAACTTCCTGTTCGCCATTTTGATTCATGTTGAAAACCTACTTTTTCGAACTCCTCCTAGACCGTAAGTCCGATTTTCACGAAATTTGACTCGGATCATCTTCAGACCATGCTGGCAAAAAGTTATGGATTTCGTGTCGATATATTACACGGTTTTTGTTTAGCGCATCAACAAATTTGCTGGAAAGATGCCAAACTACATCTGAGGCTGTATCTCAGCGAAACTTTGACATATTCGCACCGAATTTTGTATGTGACATTGTCACCTCACACTAACCATACCACTTCAGTTTAGTAACATCGCCACTGTGATGTGGTTCAGGGGTGAAAGGAAGAAGACAGGGTCGGCGTGACTGGAACTCGTAGGATTTTTAATTCGGTGCTCTTTCACAATAACAAAACAAGGCGGGGCGCTCACTGCGCTCCCAAACGTTTCAACCAATAACTCAGAATATCAGATCTGTGTATCTTCTCTTCCTCTAGCACCAGTCTCTCTGTCCACCTCGAGTTCCCAGTCCTTCTCTCCCTCTAGCCTCCCGTTCTGGTGGCTTTATCCGGTCCCTCCATGCCAATTACTGAAACAAGACACAGGTGTTATCAATTGCACTTGACCCACTTATGCACCGCTCGTCTCCCAGCTCTCTCTCCCGCTGCAGACCTCGCTGAACCACGCCCCCCTCGCCACATACCCCCACCGCCCGACTCAGGCCGGGGAGCCGTCCGGCCTGCAGCCCCCCCCCCCCCCATTCCTGGAGAGGAAGTCGGCCACAGCCATCTGTACACCCGGTCTGTGGACCACCTGGAACTTAAAAGGCTGTAATGCCAGATACCAACGGGTGATCCGCGCGTTGGTATCCTTCATGCGGTGGAGCCACTGCAGGGGGGCGTGGTCCGAACAGAGAGTGAATTCCCGCCCCAGGAGATAATAGCGGAGGGTGAGGACTGCCCACCTTATCGCCAAACATTCCTTTTCTATGGTGCTGTACATCGTCTCTCTCTTCGAGAGCTTACGACTGATGTACAGCACCGGTCGTTCCTCACCCTCTACCTCCTGGGACAGGACTGCTCCAAGCCCCCTGTCCGATGCGTCAGTCTGCAACAAAAAAGGGAGAGAAAAGTCAGGAGAGTGTAGGAGCGGCCCGCCACACAGAGCAGCCTTTATCTGGGTGAAAGCCTGCTGGCACTGCTCTGTCCACTGGACCGGATCTGGTGCTTCCTTTTTAGTGAGGTCAGTCAGCGGGCTGGTGAGGTCCGAATACTTGGGCACAAATCGCCTATAATATCCCGCCAGCCCCAGGAACTGCCTCACCTCCTTTTTGGTCTTGGGTCTCGGACAGGTCGCAACCGCTGCGGTCTTATCAATTTGGGGACGCACCTGCCCGTGACCCAAGTGGAAACCCAGATACCTGACCTCCACACGCCCAACCGCACACTTCTTCGGGTTGGCCGTCAACCCCGCCCCTCTCAGCGATCTCAGAACGGACCGTAAATGCTGCATATGACGCTGCCAGTCGTTGCTATAGATGATAATGTCATCTAAATAGGCAGCGGCATACGCAGCGTGTGGTCGGAGTATCCGGTCCATGAGTCGCTGAAAGGTGGCTGGAGCCCCGAACAAGCCGAAAGGAAGTGTAACAAATTGGTGTAACCCAAACGGCGTTGTGAAAGCTGTCTTTTCTTTGGATATTGGAGTTAAGGGGATCTGCCAATATCCTTTCGTTAAATCCAGTGTCGAATAAAATCGAGCAGAACCTAGCCGATCAAGCAATTCGTCAACCCGCGGCATTGGATATGCATCGAATTTCGACACAGCATTCACCTTACGATAATCCACACAGAACCGAACCGAGCCGTCCGTTTTAGGCACTAAAACTATCGGGCTCGCCCAGTCACTGTTGGATTCTTCTATTACTCCCATATCCAGCATCGCTTCTAATTCAGTCTGAACCACCTTTTTTTTGTGTTCAGGTAGACGATACGGCCGGCTGCGCACTACCACGCCCGGTTCGGTCTCAATGTGGTGCTGAATGAGGTCTGTGCGACCAGGCAGGGGCGAGAACACATCTGCAAACTCCGCTTGCAACTTGGCTACATCAGTGAGCTGGGAGGGCGAGAGGTGATCCCCTACTGGGGCCAGAGCGAGAGATTGGGTTTTAGTTTTCACTTCTGGCCCGAGATCTTCCTCCCCACTCACCACCATCGCCAACATCACTGACTCCGCCTCGCTCCATTTTTTTAAGGAGATTGAGGTGGTAAATTTGACGTGCCCCGTTCCTGTCTGACCGCACCACCTCATAATTGAGATCCCCAACTCGTCGTGTGACCTCAAAGGGTCCTTGCCACTTGGCGAGTAATTTGGAGCTAGAAGTTGGGAGCAATACAAGCACTTTCTCTCCCGGTGCAAATTTGCGTAATCTGGTTCCCCTGTTATATAGCCGGCTTTGTCTGCCCTGAGCCTGTAACAAATTCTCCATAGAGAGCCGCCCTAAAGTGTGGAGTTTTGTTCTCAGGTCCAGCACATACTGAATTTCGTTCTTACTGTTCGAAGGTCCGTCCTCCCAAGTTTCTCTTAGGACGTCCAACACCCCACGGGGCTGTCGTCCGTAGAGAAGCTCGAAAGGGGAAAACCCCGTGGAGGCTTGGGGAACCTCGCGCACAGCAAACAACAGGGGTTCCAGCCATTTGTCCCAATTTTTGGCGTCCTCGTGAACAAACTTCCGAATCATGGTTTTCAATGTACGATTAAATCGTTCGACCAGCCCGTCCGTTTGTGGGTGGTAGACACTGGTACGAATCGATTTAATGCCCAGTAACTCGTAAAGTTCGCGGAGGGTCCGTGACATGAACGCCGTGCCTTGATCGGTGAGAATCTCTTTCGGGATTCCCACCCGGGAGATTAAATGAAACAGTGCGTCCGCCACACTTTTTGCGGAAATGCTGCGGAGCGCCACTGCTTCTGGATATCGCGTTGCATAATCCACCAAGACTAAGGCAAAGCAATACCCACGTGCAGATCGTTCTAATGGCCCGATGAGGTCCATACCAATTCGTTCGAAGGGGACCTGCATCAGAGGGAGCGGGCACAATGGTGCTTTTGGGGTGGCCGGTGGGTTTACCAGCTGACATTCACGACAAGACGCACACCACCTGCGCACGTTCTCATGGATGCCCGGCCAGAAAAATCGGGTCATTAGACGATTCAGTGTTGCAGTTTGTCCCAAATGCCCGGCCATTGGATTGCAATGAGCCGCCTGGAAAAGCATTTCCCGACGGCTTTTTGGTACTAATAACTGCGTTGTATCTCGTTTTGACTGAGTGTCTTGGGTCACTCGGTACAACCGGTCTTTTAAAATAGCAAAATAAGGATAGGAGAGCGATTGCGTCGGCTGGAGAGGCTGACCGTCGATGGAACGGACCTGATCAAACGCATTTTTGAGCGACTCATCCTGAGACTGTTCCAGGGGAAAATCATCACACTCTGCGAGGTTTCTCCTCACAACAGCACTCCGTTCCCCTGCCTCAGCTCCCATTGGTCCCGGCTCAGCCTCTCCCACCTGCACGACCGCCCCCCTTCCCCGCTCTCCATTGCTCCAAGAGACATCCGCACATAAATGCCCCAATAATACACCAAACCCTGGCCAATTTGTTCCCAAAATCAGCGGATGCCTGAGGTGCGGGCTAACTGCCACCTCTATCCTATGCTTTTGTCCCCTAAATTGAATAGCCACCGACACTAGGGGGTAGTTCACCACGTCGCCGTGCACACACCGTACCCTAACCATGCGGCTCTTATCCAATGCCTCCGATTGAATCAGGCTTTGATGCATTGAGGATTGGTTACATCCTGAATCCACCAAAGCCTGATACGTACCCCCCTTAATACTCACAGGTATCTGGTACAGGCCAGCTTGATCGGGGGCAGCCTGTGGGGCGTCCGGGACCCGGATCAGTGTGCCCACCTCCATCACGGGACACCGACTGATAAAATGGCCTGGGTCCCCGCAACGCCAACAGACCGGCCCAGGCTTCCCCGCCACTCCAGTGGCAGGAAGTGGGTCAAAGAATTGGCGTGGAGGGAGCGGAGGAACGGGAGCTGCGGGTGCGCTACCACCAGCTGGCCCCATCCCCCTGGGCGGCGCCCTCGGGGCAGCTAGCGGCTCTGGCCTCGGGCCACCCCTTTCCCGGGGTGGGACTCGTGGAGGAAGGTTTCCCCTGGACCTGGGAAGAGGGACAGGTTTGTAGGGCAGAAACAGAGGAGAAGGGAGAGAGAGAGAGACAGATGGCAGGGCCTCGCCGACCCCAGGACACGCCACCATCTGGTCCTCCGCCAGTTGGATGGCCTGTTTCAGCGACGCCGGGCGGTGGCACTGGACCCATTGGGCCGTCTTCTTCGGCAGCCGAGCCACAAACTGCTCCAGCACCACTTTGTCGATCACCTCCTCGACGTCGCTTCCATCGGCCATCAGCCATCTGCGGCAGGCGTCCCGGAGCTGTTGTGCCATCGCGAAGGGTCGGCCACCCTCCCCAAGATCCACTGACCGGAACCGCTGGCGGTGCTGCTCGGGACTCAGGCCGACCCGCTGGAGAATGGCGTGTTTCAGGTCATCGTAGACCAGGAGGTTCCGAACTGGCAGTTGTTGTGCGGCGAGCTGGGCTTCTCCAGACAGCAGAGGGATGAGCCGCACCGGCCAGTCTACCGGGGGCCACCCAGATGCCTCAGCCGACCTCTCAAACAGGTCCAAGAATGCCTCCGGGTCGTCCTGGGGACCCATTTTGTGGAGAGGTACGTGCAGGGGCGGGGCTGAGGCAGGTGGAGAACGAGTGGTCCGAACCTCCTGGTCAATCCAGCTCCGGAACAACTCGCGGTCTTCCTGCTGGGCTTGTAGGAGGGCTCGAAAACTCCGTTCCTGGTCGTCCCTTATGCCCAGCAGTGCCTGATGGTGTTCCTGGTGAAGTCCCGCGAGTGATTGGATAACCTCCGCAAATGGCGATGACGGCGGGGACTGCATGACGGCGGCGGCGTTCTTCTTCCTATCCCGGGTTTCGGCACCAGTGTGATGTGGTTCAGGGGTGAAAGGAAGAAGACAGGGTCGGCGTGACTGGAACTTGTAGGATTTTTAATTCGGTGCTCTTTCACAATAACAAAACAAGGCGGGGCGCTCACTGCGCTCCCAAACGTTTCAACCAATAACTCAGAATATCAGATCTGTGTATCTTCTCTTCCTCTAGCACCAGTCTCTCTGTCCACCTCGAGTTCCCAGTCCTTCTCTCCCTCTAGCCTCCCGTTCTGGTGGCTTTATCCGGTCCCTCCATGCCAATTACTGAAACAAGACACAGGTGTTATCAATTGCACTTGACCCACTTATGCACCGCTCGTCTCCCAGCTCTCTCTCCCGCTGCAGACCTCGCTGAACCACGCCCCCCTCGCCACAGCCACCTATTGGTCAAGAGTAATAAGCCATTCATTAACCTTTAATTATGAAATTTCCAAAAATGCTAATAACTTTTGATTGCATTAGCCTATTGTAATGAAACTGGTCTCAAAATATCCCTTGGGTCATGCCGACAACATGCATACCAATTTTCGCTTAGGAACTCTGAATGATCTGATGTGCTTGGCCCCGTCATTGCTGCTTCCAGCTATATTATTATTATTATTATTATTATTATTATTTTTACATTTACATTTTGGTTATTGTTTTCTTTCTCACTTTAGATGCTGGTGAAAAAACCGCCAGGCTAAAGCATTCAAAGTGGAAACTTCTGTCGTGGCTCAGTAATCCAGGATTGTGATGGTGGAAGGAGCAGAAGAACAAGAAGATCAGAGATCAGGCAGAGATCTACTGGTGCGTCTGAGGGAACCGATTTACCTAATGTCTTTATTAAACCAATAATTCTCATCACTCACCTTCATGCCGTTCCAAACCTGTAAGACTTTTGTTCATCTTTGAAACATAAATGTATATCTTTTTAATGAAATCTGAGAAATTTCTGCCCCTCCATTTCACAGTTTATGCAACTACCACTTTCAAGCCTCAGAAAGGTAATACATACATCATTAAAGTAAATCCATGTGACTCTAGTTGTTTAACCTCAATTTATGAAGTGATGTGAATGTTTTGTGTGCACAAAAAACATTGCATTTTTATTTACAAAATAACATGTTCACGAGAGCACCATCATGCATCAGTGTTGCGTTTGGCGTGAGAGCTGGCCATCTCATGGTGCTTTTGTGAAAATGCTTTGGAGATACATAATTTGTGAATAAAGACATACTATTTTTGTTATTGCTGTTTTTTTGCGTACACATGACATCTGTTAAAAATATCTTCATTTGTGTTCTGCACAAAAGGGTCTTATGGGTTTGGAGCGACATGAGGGTAAGTAATTAATGACAGAATTTACATTTTTGGGTGAAATATGTTCTAATGTGGCTATAATTGGTCATTGTTATGTTTTATAAACATTTTCAATATTTTAAAGATTCATTGTTTTGAAAAATGATGTTTATACAGTCTACTTTAAGTACTTTTGTTGGTAACACTTTACAATGAGGTGTCATTTGTTAACATTAATGTATTAACTAACACGAACAAACAAACAATGAACAATGCATTTATTACACTATTTATTAATCTTTGTTAATGTTAGTTAATGAAAATACAGTTATTCATTGTTTATTCATGTTAGTTCACAGTGCATTAATGTTAAAGGAACACTCCACTTTTTTTGGAAATAGGCTCATTCTCCAACTCCCCCCAGAGTTAATAAGTTGAGTTTTACCGTTTTTGAATCCATTCAGCCGATCTCCGGGTCTGGCGATTAGCACTTTTAGCATAGCTTAGCATAGATCATTGAATCAAAAAAGGTAAAACTCAACTTATTAACTCTGGGGGAGTTGGAGAATGAGCCTATTTCCAAAAAAAGTGGAGTGTTCCTTTAACAAACACAACTTATGATTTTAATAATACATCAGTAAATGCTGAAATTAACATTAACTAAGATTAATAAATGCTGTAGAAGTATTGTTCATTCTTAGTTCATGTTTACTAATGTTGTTAACTAATGAAACTTCTTGTGTTACTCTTTTGTTAATATCAATACCTCTGTGATTATGGTATCTTTCCTTAATTATCAGAAATGTCTGCTAGCAAATATTATGCTAGCATATCTGTTTATGATGCTGAGCACAGAATGTCCTGAATTCTTTCATTCATATTTCCCTGTATATCCTATGTTTTTATTAATAATTTGGGTGTATTTTACTGTTCACATTTGTGTGTTTTTCAAAAATAAATGAACTGAATTCATTTTGAGTCTATTCATCATTCAGAGCTGTTGAAAAAGCCTTTACATCAGTTTGGGCATATGAGGACATAAATTAGGTTAAACTACTGCATGTCCGCCCATAGAAAATAAATAATTATAAACAAATTACCAGCTGATTACCAGCACACAACTATTGATCCGCGACGTTGCCACGACGTCGCAGTTACGAACTGGCGACGTCACAAAGTTACGTTGTGGCGACGTATACGCACCTTTCACTTTTCCGGTTGCCACGACGTAACTAGTTACGTCGCCACGACGCAACTTTGGTCACCAGATTACGTTGCAGTTACGTATTTTTGTTAGCTGGGTATCTACATATATTATATATATTGATATATATTTTACCTTTTTTTCCACCTGGTCCGTGTACGATGAGGAATCTTTTTTTCTTCTTCTTGGCAATTGTGAAAGCAATACGCTTTTCGTTTTGGCATTTTTTTTCTGCAAAAAAAAGTCTATTTTCTGAACACCCGTGTAGTTAAGTCCATGTAAAAAGATAATATAAAAAAACACGCCGATTGGTTGATATTTGAACTAATTCGCAGGATCCAATGAAAATGCAGATCGCTAGCTCACTTGGACAAGTCAAGCACCCCGAGAGCGGTAAAACGAGACGTTGCGTCAACAGCTCTCAGAGATTGCTGGACATTGATTTCTTCAGTAATATCACCAGGAGCCTAAGGTAGGAATAATTTTCACTTGTTATATTGATTACTCAGACAGCGGTGTTGATTCAGGTTTGTGTATTTTACAATTTATAAGCAAAGTATTCATTTTTTCCTTTTCTTTTCTTTTTTTCGAATTTGTTCATGCTAACCTATCAGACAACAGTTGCAAGAGTTAGTTTGCTAACTTTACCAGCTAGTAACGTTAACTGAGCCGTATCCAGAAATTCTCTGCAACAATCTTGACATAACGTTAGCTTGCTTCGTGTATTTAATTTAGCTAACGTAACGTTAACGTTAGCTGGATTAATTTATTTTTTGGTTTGTTGTATTGGTATTATACCGATAACATTAACATGCTACTTTTATAATATATTATCTATTGTACTTCTCTTCCACAAGCTCTGCTGCTAACTTGCATGCAGATGACACAAGTTGGCCTAGCATTATGTCTGCCATTATGTCAATCAGCCTTGCAAGACACCATGTGAATAATGAAACAGCCTTAAATGCATTAATCTAAATTGACTAAGTTACAATCAAGCCTCTTTTAATTCCCTAGGTGTGATGAGAAAGTTCGCAGTGGTCCAGTGGGTCAGTGGGGAGGATGCTGGGATGTATAGCAAGGTGAAAACCGATGCCATACGTAGATATGATGACACAAAGGTGGATGACGATGGATACCCACAAACTGACTATTCAGCTGCTGTGGAGTGGCAGAAAGGGAAAAAGCCAAAACATGTGTACATGGCCTCTATCAAGTTTGTGAGCAGTAAGTAGACCTATGTAATGCATTTCTTTTACAGTGTCAGGTGTAATAAATAATGTGAAGCTGTTGTGATGTGTAAAGGTGTTATGGCAGTTGTGTAAGTACCATTGACAATCATATGCACAGTAATAATTACATGCAGTAAATTTAAAATAGTTTTATTTACTGTGTAGTGCCTTAATCGGATCTCTCCTCCCACTTTGAACTATTTTTCAGACAATCGATATCATACTAATGCTAAAATTAAGGAATTTCTGGGGTTGGAGTCTGATGAAAGGAACAAGCCACTGCCTAAGAAAAGGACCTCAGTCCCGCCATCAAGATATACAGATTCAGATGAAACTGATGTGGAGAATACACCGGTAAGACTGTTTGTTCAACTGTCATTGAATGAATTTTAAGCGTATAATCACACACCATATACTTAAGTACTGAGTTGAAATGTTTGCATACTTATAAAAAGAAAGATCTTTGGTATTTGTAAACCTAGGTCCTACTGTTAGTTAGAACAGTAAAACCGGCAGTGACAAACAGGCTATGCAACGGAAGTGTATATAGCAAGACAACAAAGTAACCTACTTGTTTTTGCACCTGACTATGTCCAAAATGTGGATGGCATTAAGATCTTCCTTGAGATCTGCCTCCATCCCCTTCAGATTCTATCACTTCGCATCCTATACTGTACAGTCATTTTTTGTCAATCTGTTTACATTTATAGAGGTAAGACGACAAATATCTAAGAAGACAAATACATGTCATCTCCGTATCCTCTCCAGGGTCACACACGTTTAATAACATTTTTAGCCTAGTAGTTGTAAAAGTAAGCATTACTTTGATGATGCCATCTTAACTGGCACACTTCCATTGTATATCCTTTTCATAGCTGGTAGCTGGATATACCACTCTAGCTTAAATTAATGTTTTTGAAAAATGAATGGATTTCTCCATTGATGTTTGGTCTAGTCTCAGTAAAGAGCTCTTCAGACATTACAAGTACATTGAGAACTCTAGACCTTCATGGAAAATATTTTTATCCACTTTCACTGGATTCATGTTAGGTCAAGAAATCCTACACTTATTTCTTGTTCCTTGACAGACCCAAAGGAAAAGGACAGTGATTCCCAAACCACAGAGAAATGTTGCCCAAATGATTGTTGATGAGTATCAAGTCACAACCTTGACAGAGACTCAGAAGAAGCTGAAAGACATGGAGGAAAACGAAAAATTGAGAAATGACAACGAAAAATTAAGAACAATGCTTATTAGAGGCATGTATTGCAGTTATTTTACTATTGTGTTGAATCATGTAATCAGCTATCACACTGTTTTGTGGTTTACATTTTTTACAGTCTTTGCGCTTCAGACTTTTAAATTATTGTTGAACTGTTGTTTTGTTTCAATAATATTATTTAACTTGTTATGTAAAGTTGAGAATAACAATTTAATAATTGGTAATGATAATAATTATTGGTAACTGCATTTTTATCAAGTATATGACAAGAAACCTGAAACTTATCCAACCTCTATAACATTTGGTATCACATGGCTTTGTAAAACTCACCATTGACATTGAATTCATCAGCTTGCATTGCCATATGTACACACAGGAGGTAGTTGAGTAGGTAAATTGGTATAAGAGTATATAGAATATAATATTTAATTCTGTTTTATTTTTGTTGCTAGAGCTACCAAATCTGATTAATGATGTAAAAATGGCCCTGAAGTCTCCGTGTTCGTCAACGTTGTCGGTCAGCTCTGACTTGGAAGGTGGACAGGGTTTGCCACAGCGTATTACACAGCCCTCCCCACAACCCTCTCCCACAGCCCTCCCCCCACCGAAAGCAGTATCCACAGAACAGGTAGTGTACTACTTTAATTAGTCAATGAATACTGCACTTTTCAATGAACCATTTGGTAATCAGTATCTATATAAAACTATTGCAGCCCTTGGCAACGCTGCATAATAGATTGTTTTCGTACTTTTCCTAAAACAGGTGGAAATATCTCCTGGATCTAATGTATTTATTGACAGACTGTCTTGGGCTGTGGCCCAGAATGCAAACTCTGCCTCCTGTTTTGTGAGAAAACTCCTGACAGCAGTGTTCCCAATTGATGTGCTCCTTGTGAGCAATCTTCGAGGAACATCCAGGGATTCTGGGCCACAACGTCAGGCTCTTGACAAAATGAAAGTGGATGCTATCTACAGTAAGTTTCAATTCAGTTCAGAAAATTGTAAATTGAGTATCTATGATCCATATTATATTGCCGCAATACGGGGTTTATTATTATTATTATTATTATATTATTATTATTATAATTATTATTATTATTATATCCAAAGTGATCCACTGGGAGTAAGTTTATGTTAAGTTGTCTTGTTATAATCCCTATAAAACTTACAACTTTCTGGGGTTCCATTTGGAAGCCCAGACCCCTAAACACTAGACCACCCACCACCCCCATGCTGCTGAAAGTAGTCCCCAGCTAGGTAACTAGTTATAATATAGCTGGGGACTACTTTCAGGTGCTGCGTAATATCACTGCGCCTGCCGCGGCCATGTTACGGCAGCAAAGTTCCTTGATTATTACGCCGGAATCAGAGTATAGTTCCTAGCCAAATCGGACTAGAAAATCGCAACTTTTCATTTTCCGCCGGTCTTAGTACACGTTATAACTACAGAAGAGTCAAGTTTTAAATAGGACAGATATCGAAACTCTTTGATCGTTTTTAAACGCGATGCTACTGGTCTAATCGGATTCAATGATCTATGCTAAGCTATGCTAAAAGTGCTATCGCCAGACCCGGAGATCGGCTGAATGGATTCAAAAACGGTAAAACTCAACTTATTAACTCTGGGGGAGTTGGAGAATGAGCCTATTTCCAAAAAAAGTGGAGTGTTCCTTTAACCATCTTCAAGAATCGGCTAAAAACGCATCTCTTCCATTTTTATTTGACCCTCTAACTCTAGCGCTCTCTATTCTAATTCTATTCTTTTAAAAAAATACTTGCCTCTTTTAGACTTTCACTCTATTCATTTACTAATAGCTTCCTCTAGCTTCTCTATTATTTTTGTGTTTGTTTTCTTTTTATTCATTGTATAATTAAAAAAAGACCTTGCTTCGTGTGCTGCATTAGGCTAACTCAGACTTGTCATAGCGCTTGCGTAACGCTGCTCTTTCGTTGATTTTGATTGCTTCCGTTGTCCTCATTTGTAAGTCGCTTTGGCTAAAAGCATCTGCTAAATGACTTAATGTAAAGTTTATGCATCTAAAACACGTTTGTGTTTCTCTATAGAAACTGCCCAGTAGAACTAACATGACAAACGTATCGGCTGTATCCTAATCTTTCTTCAATACTATGACATCACTCAAAAACACAAGTACAATATACAAAAGAAGAAAAAAGACCATTGACAAAGACACTGAACAAATGTTTTTTTTTTATATAATAATAATAATAATAATAAATTTAAACATACTGAAACAGAGCCATAGCCTCCTATCCAGGCCTCAGTTGAAGCTCGAGTTTGAGATTTAATCAGGTTCTGTATGAAGGTGTACTCCGCATTAGTGTGTACAGAGGCGAGGTGCCCGTTGCAGTCCAAACACTGTTTCTAAAGAAGTAGGACACAAAAACTATTGTTAACTAATTGAAAATGTCAAGTCTTAAAGATGAAGGAATCCATAGGATTAGATGGCATCCCATACCTCTGCATCAATCCAGGAAGTCCCGCAGCTAAAAAAGCGGTAGCATCTACATTCATATGCAGACCACAGGCAGCCACCGGTTGCTGTAAGAAAGTTTTGTTAGTATTATTGCTGCTTCAAACCTTTTGTATTTTCATTAAACTGATATCAGATTGATATTGTACGTACGTGCACACTTTCCGTCTCTCGTTGTGAACAGGTCAATGGTGGTCCCTGTTTGAAAAAGCACAAATAAATAAATTGAACAAAGATACAAATTTAACAAAGTTTTTTTTTTTTCAAGTTTGTAGGTGTCCAGCTACAGAGACCGAAAAATTTGCTTTGCATAGTGCTCACTGTATAAATTAAAAATAGATTAATTCTTGTTAAAAGTAATTCAGTAAAGAGCAGTGAATGATTTTCTCTCATTGGATTTCATGAATTTATATAAGGACATCGCCAGCAGCTCGTAAATTAGGCGCAGTCACTTTAAGAGACAACGCATCCGCTTCTTTCTCAACCGTTTACGTTCACTTAAGACATAACCGACAGTTTTTTCAAGGGCACTCGCCAAGACGGGTTCACCATAATATTTTCGGAGTGTCTATTAACACTAAGTGCAAATAGCCCGTCTTGTTGGCAAAGGCTATTTACACTAACTCCGCCCACTAACGTGTGATTGAGTTAGTTAACACTAATAAAAGACGCTAATATTAGGTCCAGTGGCATAGATGTTAAAACACATGCTTTTTGAGGCAATCGACCCGAGTTCGAGCCCGGCTTTTACCAAACTTTTTTTTCTCCCTTTTCAAATCTCATATTGCATCAGAAAGGCATTTATTTGAAATAAAAATGAAGAAAATAATCACAAAGTTGAAAATAAGAGTATGGGGTAGGGTTAGGGTAGGTGTAAGGAGGGCTTTATTGTCCCAATAAGGTGGCATCCATTTAATAATTTGAATTAAAACTATCATTTACACTCAATACGTTATTATTGCGTACTGTTTCATAATGTACAACAATACTGAGGTGCAGATAATTACCACTATTTGCAATAAGTAGTATAAATAGCAGAAAATGTTGCTATTTTTACATAGTGTAAATATCATCTATTGCTAAAAAATATGCTATTTACACTTAGCCTAATATTTTCGGTTCGAGGTTCAAGAGCAAGAAGAGGCAAAACTCAATGCGATGTTCAAGGACTGAGACGTGGCTCTCTGCGTGCATGCTGAGTGCTGTAGGGAGTGAAATTATTTCCTTTATGAAAATAACTCCTCGTGAAGCCAAAACTTAGGAACTCTTACAATGCAAATGTCAGGCCACAAAACAAACTCTTCAATCAGGCTTTGATCTCTTTGTGAAGCCAAACACCCAGGAACCCTTACAATGCAAATGTCATGCCGCAAGACAATAAACTCTCTAATCAGACAAGAAGATCTGAGAGAAAGACCATTTGATCATTGGTCCACTCACCCATCCTCCCCCCCTGGGCTCATGGTGCTGGTCACTGAAAGAACTCAAGTTGCTTCTCTTACATAAATATTCACTATATCTTAAGAATTAATGATCTTAACCCTTTCATGTTTGGTATCATTTTAAAGGTTTCTGTGTGATGGGGCATGAGAACAGCTCCTAGAGAGGTTTCTCATCCCCCATACACAGATCTAATCTGTTTTGGGGCAGAGAATAAATGTTTATGGGCCTTTTGTTCTGGTAGTGCACCCTCTGAGTAAGTTCAGAACTGACGAGTTTGTGTCGTGGATTCACTAAAAAAATCGGCCGAAGTGTAATTCCTATGTGATACCTAGTCCCTAATGAACGAAGAATTGAAAGTATGGGATTTTCGGAATAATCAAATATCTAAGTTAATGTACAATCGATATCTGTGATCAGTTTAATTATAAATATTGTCTAAGTTTAATGATCACTTGAAAGCCCAACTAGTAAAATCCGTACAGGTTTATGTAAAAATAACACGTTAACCAATGTAGGTAAGAATAAATCACAGAAATGATCTTCTCTGCTGAATAAAGCAATGCCAGATTTTGCTGCTATGAGGTAAATTCCTCATAGTAGGTCTTCTTTCAAAAATGATGAAAATGAGATGAATCTTGATTTTGTTTCTTGTATCTAGGTGTGAGCGTTTGCGCGCAGGTGACTGCATATAATGAGCTCAGATACGGGAAAGACTGTACCTCGCTTTCATACAGATTACATAAACAGGAATATTCGTTTTCGATTTGAATTAGTTCATTTAAAAGTAAAATTCAAGCTTTTTAGATTCTATTGATTTTAATCTTATATGTATCTGAGTATTTAAGGTTCCTCTGTGAATCAGGAAAATCTGAAAGTGAACGAGCCGGCGCGCGGAGGGTTAGCCGCTGCATTCAATTTTATCTTTAGACGGTATATTTACATTTCAAATTCAATATTGATTTTAGAACTGTTGAAATTGTTCTTAATTTTTTTTTTAAATTACTTCAATTTTTACTGAAATTATTTATATAAGTAATTGTAATTACCTAAAAATGAACAGTAATCCCTTTTTCAGTGGATAAGTAATCTAATTGCTTAGTAACGCATTACACTCAACACTGATCCTGGCTTAGTCTAAGCTCTGTCTGTGAAAGCAAAGCGTAATGATTATCCTAGGACATCATGCTAAAAACCATAGTCATGTAGAGTTAGATGCCCAAGATGGCGGACACGACTACGTGTCTGGAGCAGTCGAATATGGCATCTACCTATACCTATGGTAACAACATGTTAGCAATGTGTTAATCATGCTAACGATGTGTTTGTAAATGTCTGATGAATTGCATTAATATTCTCCTGCAAAGTATTACATTTATATGTTAATAAGACTTATTAACATAACATAAGAGTTAATCGATTGTAGTTCTACAGTGTCTCCTCGTCTGTGCTTTTATTTTGAAAAGAGCGCCGTTTTCTTCTTCTAATGTTTTTTTTTGTGACGCTAAACTTCCTGCTACACTCTCTTCACAATGTGATGCTCGCGCGTCATCAGAAGAATGGTAAAACTTGTAAACACGTTATTTATTTATCGTTTTCATAATTTTTGAATCTTGTAAAGAAAGAGTTTACATTGTGATTTACTTTATTATTTTTGTATTGTTTGTACAGGATATTTCTAAGAGTTCCGAACTGTGAGAGTGTGTCGAGCTAGAGAGCATGCTAGATGATGGCGGAAACGCTTTGATTAGCGCGGAATGAGGTATGAAGGAAAATGTGCAGTATGTGTGCAAAAAATTGGTGTATTATTATCAGAAGGGATTTTGTTTACGGAAAGAGAATGTCATTACTTCATTTCTTTATGGGTTAATTGCACATGTCATCAATATAAAAACAATATATTCTTTCTGTGAACAATCATAATGCATTGTATTTCATTTAAAGGAAGCATGTGATATTTTATTTATCATAAAGGCTTAAAAATACATTTCATTTCATATTGGTTATTAGTTAAAATGATTTGTATTGGGTGTAAACATGATTAATATGTGAACATGATTTATATGCAAATTATTTGTGAAGCTACATAGAAGCATTTTGTATTTTTCTATTTTATTCTGTAGTTTTCACGGTGTTCATGGTACTTGTGCTGCATGGTGCTCGTTGAGAGGAAGAAATAAATTGACACCCGTTTGAAACTCTCTGCATCTTGATCAATAAATCCGAGGGGCCGCTACAGTGTTAAATCGTGCTATCAACATATCTATCTATCTAAACTTTCAAACTTCAGAATTGGCAACTGCTTCAAACTTTCAGACAAGGCTTTTTTGGGATCCAAGATGGCGGCAAAAAGAACGGTCGCGTTAATCAGACGGTGCAGACTAATGCCTGGCTCACACTACAGGATTTTTAGCCCGATTTAGCCCCGATTTTCCTCTTCCGAGAATCGGAGCAGAAATCTTGTCGAGCACCTCGATCGGTCCCGATGTTCGGCACAGATTATCTTGTAATGTGAGGCATTCACAGATCGAATCTTGCACCTCCCGATCTGCTCGCACAAAATCGGGGCCGCCCCGATTAATATCAAATATGTTTGATATTTAGGATTTTTAATCGGGATGATGACGGCTATGATTACGTCAGTACATTCACAATAGCCAATAAGAAACAAGTCTACAATGAGACGGAAGTGACGAACATTTTGAAATGGCGACCGCGAAACCTGTAGTACGTACCCGTAGGACTGCAGAGATGGAGGAGCAACTTGTTGAGATGTGGCAACAATATGATTGTCTATTTAATGTGTCATCAAAGCTGTACCACAACCGTAGTGATAAGGAGAAGAGCTGGGGAGAAATCGCGTCGGTTTTAAACGTACCAGGCGAGTATAGAAAGCTGCTAGCGCGCTAGGCTGGCTAATGTAAACAAACAGTTGAAGCATCAGTGACCATCTGCTACATGTCTGTCGAAAGAGAATGTAGCAATTTATCAGTATCATACGACCACAAACCACCCCTTCCCCTCTTTCTCAAACACTCACTCACACACACACACACACACACACAATCCCCTCTCTCTCGCACACACTCACACAAAGACCATATCCTCACCCAGATAGCACACGTACGTCTGCAAGATGTCTGTTAAAGATCTCTTGATCTGGAAAGCATCTGCAGTCTACAAACGTCTGACAGACGTCTTTCAGATGTCAGATTTACATACATTCTAAATCATAAACATCTTAAAGACATCTAATAGACGTCTATTTGACATCTAAAAGGAGACGTCCTATAGATGTATTGCAGATGAGCAAACACCCTAAAAAATACGTCTTGCAGATGTAAATGAAGACGTCAAATAGACGTCTCCTAGATGTACGTGTGCTATCAGGGCAATCTCTGTCTCAAACACACATGCAGTCCACTCTCTCAACAGAACATAAGGGTTAAAACATTACATCTTTATGAGCTCTGTAATTGTTTGTACATTTTCAGAAAAATACTTCAAGGGAAATTAAAAGTTTATTATAGCCCATTTATATTTTAATAATATTCAGCCGAATTTAGAGAGGAGACTCTGAGTGTCAATGTATGTATTGTATATTTTCAGTGGAAGACGTTAAGATGAGAGCCACATCATTAAGGACTCAGTTCACAAAACTCATTAAACCCAAACCTAGCGGCATTGGAGAGAAAGGGTTATCGCAGAAACAGAGATGGCTTTTAATCAGCTTGGACTTTCTTAAGAAACATGTTGCCCAACGCCCCTCTGAGACCAGTGTAAGCATGCAATATTATGGACAGGCATGACATGTGGTATTGTGTCTTTAATAAGTGCTGTAGTAGGCTTCATGTATCCACCTTTTTCCTATACCCATGATGTTTTGCATGAATTATGGGAGTAACTTGTGTCACGGCCAGCTCGTTCCCAACCGTAACATAAAGAGGACCACACAAGCAAATGGATATTTCAGTTGCAAGACTATTTATTAAGAAAAAAAAGTTATTGGTTTCAGAAACAAAAATACCAAAGTCTAGGGATTTAAATAAATATACAAAACAATAATCCAATGGGGTAAAGAACATTAACAAAGAGAGTTGGAGCAAAAGACTTCTCTGGAGAACAACGTCCCTCCAGAGGAAGTCTCTTCGAGCAGATTACGAACACCTTTTATACACTCCGCCCATAACGTCTCTAATTAGTAGGGACAACACACATTGATGAGCCACTGCCACCAACAGGCAGAAAAGGGAAAGACAGGGTCGTCACACCTCCCTCCTCAAAGAGATTCTACAAAGAATCAAAGAGAAAAATGAGAGGGGAATAACAAAATCAACATATTAAGGAACAATAAGGCAAAAATATGGTCCTTCCATCCATGAAGTATCTCACTCCGCCTCATCTCTTAGCACCTCTGGGCCCTAGAAATGCAAAAAGAAGAGGAAACAACAGTGATATCATGATGTTACATTCTGGAAAGTGTGTCAGCTATTATGTTATCCTTTCCTCGTATGTGCTTAATTTCCAGGTGGAAAGGCTGTAATATAAGACTCCACCGCATAAGTCGTTGATTTCGATTTCTCATCCGATTTAAAAAAACCAGAGGATTATGATCTGTATAAACAATAATTGGGGCAGCAATTGAACCCAGATATACTTCAAAATGTTGTACAGCCAACACAAGGGCGAGGGCTTCTTTTTCAACAATTGAATATACTTTCGGATGACGATTGAACTTCTTTGAGAAGTAACTAACGGGATGTTCAATTCCGTTTAAATCTTGCAGGAGAACAGCGCCTGCACCGTAAGCACTAGCATCAATTGCAAGACGGAAAGACTTCTCAAAAATTGGGGGCGATCAAGATAGGAGCACTAGCCAACAAGGCTTTACAATTCTCGAAGGCTTGTTGACAAACCTCAGACCAGTGAAACACAATTTTTGGGCTTAATAAGTCTGTCAAAGGCGAAACTACACTAGCAAAATTCTGACAAAAACAACGATAATATCCGATCATTCCCAAAAATCTACGCACGTCGACTTGTGGGGGTAGGAAAACTACATATAGCTTCAATTTTAGCACTAATGGGTTTCACTCACCCATTTCCAACTACTTTACCCAAATAAGTGACAGTTGCTTTTCCAAACTCAGATTTAGAGAGATTGATGGTTAAATTAGCCTCAGCTAAACGAAAGAATAAATCTCTGTTTCAAATGTTCGGACCAAGAAGAACTATATAAAACAACGTCATCAAGGTAAGCATCACATCTAGACATTCCAGACAATATACAATTCACCAAACGCTGGAACGTAGCAGGGGCGTTACGAACCCCAAAAGGCATTACTGTATACTGTAGGAAGGCGTCTGGGGTAACAAAGGCAGATAATTCTTTTGCCCGAGCAGTTAAAGGCACCTGCCAATACCCCTTCAGAAGATCAAACTTACATATTGGGCAGAGCCAACATGATCAACACAGTCATCAACACGAGGCAAAGGAAAACAATCGGGTTTTGTCAGAGAATTAAGTTTTCGATAATCAGTGCAGAATCGATAGGAGCCATCGGGTTTGTTTACTAACAAACAGGGAGAGCTCCATGAACTAAAACTAGGTTCAGCCAAACTGTGTGTAAGCAAATAGTTTACTTCTTGTTTTAACAATTCTCGTTTTACTGGATTAACCCTATAAGCATTTTGTTTAATAGGGGAGGAGATTCCTACATCAATGTCGTGTTCAATAATGGAAGTACGACCTGGTGTATCAAGGAAAAGAGAAGGAAAGGACGTTATCACCCCAATAACGTCATTTCTCTTCCCCTCATCCAAAAGTGACAAATAACAAAGCAAATCAGCAAGAATTTGAGAGTTGTTAAGCCGCCCCTCCACTTTTCCCTGAGAATGAAGATTCCCATCCTCATCAAGGTTATCTGAAAATTCACCACACGTACTAGAGGAAAAAGAAGGAACACCACCCTGTTGTGCCAGATTCAAAGGATCACACGGTGTCACCACACCAACAGAAGCAGTATTCACTGGACCAACATAAGATTTTAACAGGTTAATGTGACAAACTTGAACTTTCCTCCTACGATCAGGAGTGCTCAACATATAATTATTATCTGACAGACGTTTAGCTATACTATAAGGACCAGTAAACTTAGCTTGAAATGGGTTAGTAGGGAGAGACAATAAAGCCAGTACTCGATCACCCACTTGAAAATTCCTAGACTTAGCCTTTCTATCAAAAAGTCGCTGCATTTTCACTTGAGACTTAACCAATTTCTTTGAGCTAAAGCTCGGGCCTCATAAAGTCTACGACGAAACCCACTCACATAGTCTATAATGTTGTTGGGAGGCTTAGAGGTATGCCACTCTTCAGCTAAGACAGCAGTGGGTCCCCTTACCTCATGCCCAAACACCAACTCATTCGGACTAAAGCCGATGCTCTCCTGAGTTACCTCACGTATAGCCAACAACATCCATGGCAAACCCTCCTCCCAATCCGCATCAAGTTCCACACAATATGACCTTAAAAGAGACTTCAAGGTTTTGATGAAACCTTTCAAGAGCCCCTTGACTCTGTGGATGGTAAGCACTGGAAATATTGTTGACGCAGGGCTTTTGAGAATTGTTTTGACATAAAATTTGAACCCTGATCGGACTGAATAACTTTGGGAATACCAAAAGTGGACATAAAATTAGTAAGGGCTTTCAAAATAGACTTAGTGGTAATAGACCTTAACGGGTAAGCTGCAGGATAACGGGTAGTCTGGCACATGATAGTAAGAAGGTAGTTATGACCAGCCCTAGACCGTGGCAGAGGACCAACAAGTGGTCGAAAGGGTTGGAGGCCACAGGAATAGGCTGTAACGGAGCAGCTGGCACTTTTTGATTAGGCTTACTGGTAACCTGACATGTATGACAGGACCGTATATATATTTGGCCACATCCTGTTTTACTTTAGGCCAATAAAACTGCCGCCTAATGCGGTCATACGTTTTCCGGACTCCAGTATGACCAGCAAGTCCTTGGTGGGCCAATGTTAATATAAAGTCTCTATACTTCAGAGGGACAACAATTTGAGTTTTAGGTTCCAACTCATCTTTATGCATGATCCCCTTCCTACAAAGAAGGCCATCATCAAAAAAATATGATGAGGGCAGATCATCAGAACCCTTCTCAGACACCGGAGCAGAAAGTAGAGACTTAAGTGTATCATCAGTCTGTTGTGCTCTTATCAGCTCCCCAGCTTTTAAGTCTTCTTGTTCAAATCGTTGAAACACATCAGATTCTGGTTCACTTGTATTAACAGCAGAAAGGAAGGTGTCATTAAGTGAAACCTCTCTAGCTTGGTTTTCAGGGAGTTGGTTAACCGTAGATCGAGTAACTGCACAAGCTAGAAACAAATCAAAGAATTCTATATTACGTTTTCCAATATCAGATTTTCTGGGTACAGATACTACTATGGGTGGAGCTGCCACATTTCTCTCTCCCCAAACATTCCCCCCAGCTAAATCATTTCCCAGAATAAACGTGATTCCAGGAACTGGAAGTGCAGAACGGACACCAACCACAACATCACCAGATACTATGGCAGAGGAAAGATGGATTCGGTGCAAAGGCACTTCAATATACCCCATCTCAAAACCTCTCACCAACACATAAGTTCCTGTAGCTGTTTCAGAGGTTAAAGGCAATACTCCTTCCAAAAGGAACGACTGTGCAGCTCCTGTGTCTCGGAGAATACGAACTGGAACCATTTCCTCAGAACCTGGCAAAGACACAACTCCTTCAGTGATAAAGGGTGTATAATCAACAGAGCCAGTAACACTTGGATTGACAGATTTACCATAAGAACGAGACAAAAGGTTATCTCCTTCAAAATTCTCATCTAAAAATTTGGAAGTAGCAACTAAAGCAACAGGTTTTGAAAACTTTTCTTTCCTCTTAAGAACAGGGCAGTCAGAGATTTTATGGCCAGGCTTTTTACAATAAAAGCAAACCAAGTCTCTTGAAATTAGTCTTATTAGGACTACTAATAACAACTGCCCTAGCACTTTGTTCCAACACTGCAGACTTTGTCTTAATTGGAGAAACGAACTTAGGCTTACTCATGTCACTTCTGAAGCTGACTGAACTGAATGACCCCCGATGGGTTAATACAAACTCATCTGCCATAATAGCAGCATCAGAAAGTTTGCTCACCTTGTGTTCATTCAAGTATGTAGCTAGAGCAGAAGGAACACAGTGCTTAAACTCCTCCAAAAGCACCAATTCTCTTAACTGCTCCTTAGTTGTAACTTTCATTGAAGTACACCATCGGTCAAATAAATTCTCTTTTCCCCTTGCAAATTCAACGTACGTGCAGTTGTCATTTTTATTAAGACTTCTGAATTTCTGGCGATACGCCTCAGGTACAAGTTCATAGGCATGCAATATCGTAGACTTCACAATATCATACTCACCACTCTGTTCCAGTGTGAGAGCAGAATAAACATCCTGAGCTTTACCTGTGAAAGCACACTGCAGCAATAAAGTCCAAAACCTTTTCGGCCACTTCAGAGATAAAGCAACACGTTCAAAGTGATCAAAATATTTTTCTACTTCCTTTTCAGAGAACGGCGGAACTAATCTCACATTCCGATGAACATCAAACACAGGTTCTCTTAGCTCATGCAACTGTTCTGGTACCAATGGCACATCAACTCTCAAAGCTTCCACTTTCTTTGCTTCTTTGTTTCTGAAACCAACTCTAATTTCTTTAACTGAAACGTTCTCTCTTCCGGTTCTCTCTCCAATTCAATTTCCAATTTCCGTACAGACAACTGCTGTTCTAATTTCCTAGCTGCAAAGTCCCTTTCAATTTCTCTTTCTCTCATAGCGCGATTCTCACGCTCAGCACGGAATTTTTCCACGTCTAAATACAATTGTTTCTCTTGCAGTGACATCTCTCGAAATTTCAGTTCACTTTCAACATCAGTATCACAAGGAGAACACACCGAAGAATCAATAGGAACAACAGACTCGGTTCTTACCTCTAAAACTCCTCTATCAACAAGTGATCGCTTCAAAGTTGTCACCGTTTCCTTCAGTTTCTTATCTTGAGTAGTAAGATCAACACTAAAGCGCTCGGCAATTTGTATTAATTGTTCCTTTGTACACCTCTCAAGTAAGGATTCTGAGGGACAAACAAAGAAATCTTCGAGTACCGAAGACATCTTTGCACCAACTTACAACTAAATGTGACAACACAAACAAGCCGCTCACACACGTGAGAGATGTATTTACTAGAACTACAAGTCCCATAAACCACTGCTTCAAAAAGGACCTACGTCTGTACGTTACGTAACCTACTCATTCACAAAAACTTTCAAAGACTTACCACAAGTCAAAAACACATTGTAGGTACATAAGAAAAGAGAAGAACACACTAAAAATACGAACGCAATTATTTGCAGGTTCACCTTTATAATCTGAGAAACTCCGTCTATAAGTCTATTTTGAAAGCTCCTATCTGAAAGAAAACACTAACTAATTCCTACCTAGTCTTCGAAGGTGTACTGGGCTCGGGGCGGCATTAAACGCTGAACTCTGTGACAATCAGTCTTTTAGACCAAAAGTCCGAAAGCATACCCCCGACGGAGACCTAGATCTCCACCCAGGATAACCCTCAAAAACAAGAAAAGGCAAAATAATTAAAATAAAACAACAAAAGTGATCCTTCGGAAGGATTGTATACACAACCCAGCTGGATACACTCTTCCTAACCAGAGTTCTCATTCACAAAAAAAAAAACTAACTCACCAACATTCCTACACCAAAGGATTCCGGACGAACCTCCCAATTTATGTCACGGCCAGCTCGTTCCCAACTGTAACATAAAGAGGACCACACAAGCAAACGAATATTTCAGTTGCAAGACTATTTATTAAGAAAAAAAAGTTATTGGTTTCAGAAACAAAAATACCAAAGTCTAGGGATTTAAATAAATATAAACAAAACAATAATCCAATGGGGTAAAGAACATTAACAAAGAGAGTTGGAGCAAAATACTTCTCTGGAGAACAACGTCCCTCCAGAGGAAGTCTCTTCGAGCAGATTACGAACACCTTTTATACACTCCGCCCATAACGTCTCTAATTAGTAGGGACAACACACATTGATGAGACACTGCCACCAACAGGCAGAAAAGGGAAAGACAGGGTCGTCACACTTGTTAAATTGTAAATAATCAGTGATGTTTTAAAAATTGGGTACAATAAGGTAGCATTATTCTCCGCACAGTTCAACCATCAAATATTAAAAAATTACTTTCAGCAGACCTAAAATTGCTGAAATGTGGGGCAGTTGTGGCCTAATGGTTAGACAGTCGGACTTGTAAAGCAGAGGTCATGGGTTTGAGTCTCGGTACCAGCAGGGATTGTAGGTGGGGTGAGTGAATGACCAGTGCCTCTTCAATACTCTCTTCCACCTTCAATACCACGACTGAGGTGAGACCCTTGAGCAAGGCACCGAACCCCCAATTGCTCCCTGGGTGCTGCAGTGTGTGCACTTGGATGGGTGAAATGCAGAGCAAATATTCAGAGTATGGGACAACATAACTGACCACACGTTACGTCCAAATAAATCCCCAAAAAATTGGAACGTGAATTTCCACAGCGATATTAATGAGTTGTTAAATATTACTGAAATACATAGAGAAAATAATCTGAAGAAAGAAAACAGTGAACTCTTTTGAATGGAAGTTTCCCAAACCTGAAGTGCAACCCATAATTTAAAATGCAATATGCATGTTTGGAAAAAGGTGGATAATTATTGGGACAATACAGTGAAATTGTTATACAATTGTTTTGGCAGTACTTTGCTGATAGATGGATGGATAAATGTTTGTAAACCCCACTGACATAATTATTATTATTATTATTTTTAGCTTGATCAATCTGTGAAAGACTTACTGAGTGAAGGACAGGACATTGATGACCCCACCAGTGATGAAGACATTGCAGACACATCTGAGGCACTAGGTAGAATTATAAATGTAGATGTACAAGACTCTTTCAGGGTGTAAAGTTGCAGAAATCTAGAGACAGTGACTTTTCATGCATTTTAAATAGTCTAGTTCTTCTATCATTAATTATTAGGATTAGTGTTTATACATGTCACTCATGCATCACCCACTGGGGTGTTTGGCAACATGCTTCTTGTAGGGCTCCAATTTTCACAACAGCCAAATCTGCTTCAGTTCTCATATTATTACATGCTTACCTTGTTTGATCATAATAATTCTCGTCTGTTTGTACTGCACAAGGATGGGTTTAGAGTTTAAAAAAAAAAAAAAAAGTTAAATAAATTATCTTCGGATAAGGTAGCAATTCATCAATATAAAACATCCTCAAATTACACACACACGTGAACATGGCCATTGTCAGAACAATGGCAGACTACTTGCAAAGCAGGTCAGGAGCAATTCATGTGATTCACTTTTTTTTTTGAAAACCTTCAAAAGTTTACATAATTGATTCTTAATGTTGTGTGTCATTACCTGCATTGTGGTTCTTTCTTGAGTATCAGGGAATGTGTAAGACCTGGAGGATTTTTCTGAAGAACATTGAGCAGTTTAACAAACAAGGCACTTATCTATTAAAAAAAATAAATAAATAAAAAACAGTTGTATCATGCAGGTAACGACATAGTATTAAGAATCAAGCACAATGAAAAAAATTAATTATAATTAAAAGTTTGCAAATACTTTGGCTGTATGCAAAAACATACTTTGGTTGAGATAAAAGATTAAATTATAATAACATTAGAAGAACTTCAATCATAGGACCACATCCCTCTACCCAGCAAGAGGGTGAAGACCACAACTCCCTTTTTCCCACTCCCAGGCCTGCACTTAAACGCCGAAAAGCTGAAACAGACACTGTTGAGCAACAAAAACTGAAGCTGTTACAGCAGATGTCTGCTTCAGTTCTGGCCCCCCCAGATGCATGCAGCTCCTTTGGAAACCAGGTTGCTGTGGAGCTCCGGTTAATAAAGAGTACAAGCATGCAGACCGGGGTAAAAAGAAAAATAATGAATGCTTTGTTTGAGGCCCAGGAGGCTGACCAATCTAGTACCTCACCATCCTCACACATGCCACCACCCATATATTCACCTCTCACACCTACACAAATGCCCACCTCAACCCCTCTATACACACAGACACCTCAACACTACCATCAGCACATGCCTCCTCAGGGCCCTGTTCAGCCTCAGAACTTTTTGAGGATGCTAGAATAGGAAAAGTAGTTGCATATTTAAAAAAATTCTGTATGTTATACACAAACACATTATTTATTTCTACTTTGTTAATTGGTTACTTTACTCTTGTAATGTATACAAGTGGCAATGTAATTTTAAGTTGCTGTTAAAATGGTCGTATGTGTTTTTCAAAATGAAAGTTTTGTATGAATGAATGTTTTAAAATATTCAATTGGCACTTTAATCCTTAATGTTGGAAATACTTAAATAAACAAGTGAAATGTGATCAGGAATGCTGTCCTTATTTTTTTTTTTTTTAAATTAAAATCTCATCAAAATACAGTACAGCAGAATCAAATAGTATTTTAAATCGCAACCAACAAATCAATCAAAGGAAAATTAACAAATTATGTAATATGATAACTATGTACATTACACACATAACTCTTGCCATGGCACCGGCCAGCAGGTGACACAAAGCAATCTTTCAGGAGGTCACGTTGCTGCTTAGCAGCAAGAGTAGGGTTCCGTGACCTTTCAGCTGGCACACATTGCATGGCCCCCAGACCATCTCTCCTCTATGCTCCCTCGATGACCCGGTGGTCTACATCCTCCCAGTCTGCCAGTGCTGGTGTCATGTAGGCCTCTGAACGGCGATCACAAAGGAAGTTGTGGAGGCATGCTGACGCTAGGGTGATCTTGGTGACACTGTCTGTGTGAAGCAGGATTGTGGAGCGGAACACTAATGTAAATGAATTTATAATTGGCATCTACAGCTGCCATCATGAGGACTGAAAATCTGCCTTTGTAATTGTGCCACATACTTCCACTGTGGGCTGGGGGCTGAATGTAGATGTGTTTGCCATCAAGGGCACCCAGACAATGTGGAAACTGCCATTTCTCCACAAAGTTCTTGGCAATTGCTTGCCATTCCTCCTCTGATTTTGGTGTCTGCAAATATAAAAGCAGTACAATAGATTTATTTACAAGAGTCAACATGAGAGATTTCTTGACAGTTAATCATACTGTATGTCAATTTTTGCTGTTGTCATACTAATGATAAACATATTAAGGATTTCTAACCTTTAGAAAATCATCTTTCAACACTTGATGTAGGGCTGCACACGTGTGTTTCACTATATCAGATACAGTAGTAGGCCCAATTATGTACTGAAAACTCAGTGATTTGTAGGTTTCGCCTTCAACAGAAGAAAGTTAACATTACTGTAAAATGAAAACATAAAATACAAACCTGTACATTTGTTATATATACAAACCTGTTGCCAAGAATCTGAGGGTCAAGGAGAGCCTCTCCCTGGCCGTAATTGCCCGCCTCATCTTGGTGTCCTGTCGGGTGATCAGTGGCTCTACTCTCCCTAGCAGGGTTTCAAACTCATCCAAGGTCATCCGCAGCAGCTCCCTGAAGCCTGACCTGTCCTCCAACTAAAACATGAAAACATGAAAAACATGAAAACAAAAATCATATTTCAAATAAGCTTACCTTTGGCCATATTTATAAACATACCCTTTACATAGCCATTTTCAGTCCCACTAGTAATAATAACAATACTAATAATCAAAAGTATAATGCAGATGATAGATAGATCGATCCGGGTTTTAACGTTACATTCAGTGAATATACTGGTCACCACAGTTACATATCCTGTCTCTATATTAGAATATGTAGACACTTTTCTTCATAATAACTACATTTATTTTCATTTTACAGCACAGATCTACACTGCAACAGGTGACAATATGGCTTTTGAACTAGCCAGACATTAGCGCTATAACGGTAAAAATTCAAACACGCCACCGTTAACAGGATAGCAATACTGGTAGTTAAATTCTTACCTCCAATTCTCGCTGAAGAACTGCCAATCCGTGTTGACCACGTCTCCCCAACCATTTTCTCATCCACAATCGTTTGCTCTTCCGCTTTTGTTTTTTCTCGCTACAAACAATAAGTATCGATACAGCAAGTTGTCGCGCTACAGTATCCATTTCTTTACATCCGCTTTTCCGCATCTCCTCTAGATCCCGTGAGGCGCTCCCTCTGGCACGATAATCTTAGCTACATCTTGTAGTGTGTGATGCTCCGAGAATTTCAAATCTTGTAGTGTGTGCATGTTTAAGATTTGAGGGTAAGATAATCTGAAAATATTCTCCTTATGTGTGTGCTGCAACCAGATTTCATAATCGGTTAGGATTTTAAAAATCCTGTAGTGTGAGCCAGGCATAATACCTTCAATTATCATTATTTTGAGACTTTTTGAAGCAGTGGATCAACATGCCTCAAAGGAACACTAGAAACTCGAGCAAATCAGAGACAGGGTGAGGATAATGCTACTGTCAGCTCGGCTGTCAACACCAGTGTTTCTGAACTGGGCCTATGACAGATTATTACGGAAATCACAGAAAAAGTTGAAAAGTTGAGTCCACTAAAACTAGATGAGCAACCGTGAAAAACGAATCACCAAAACTGAGAATCGAATCTCCACACTGGAAGATGCTGCTGCCCCGGTCGAGGGTAAATTGGAGGCGCTAGAGGGATGAGTTCGGAAGTTAACAGATCATTTGGAAATCAGAGGGAGAAGGAAGAACATGCGTATTGTTGGGCTTCCCAAGAACGTGATCGCCCCGTTAAGTTTTTTTGAATCCTGGCTGCCGAACTCTCTGGGTAATCAAATAAAATCCAGCCGCATGAAGATCGAAAGAGCCCATCGCGTTCCAGGCAGAGCTGTCGAGACATCGTCCCCGTATAGAATTTCTCTGCTGCGGTTTTGCGCAAACGCAAGCAATTTGACGAGGTCAAGAAGCGTCTGAGGGCGGCCGGTACCACTTATGCACAGCTGTGAAGAGGAAGTCAATTCTCACATTCCTTAAAAAAAAAGGGACTGTTGAAATAGCCCTCCAACAAGAAACTCATCTTGATGATAAAGAACATTGTAAGGGTTTTATACATAAATATAATTTAATTTAGCTCAAAGGGAATCATTAATGATTTTATAGGGAATTTGAACAGAATCACTGTTTTGCGGCTGATCACTGAGTCGGCAGCGATTCACTGAACGAGCCGTATAACATTAACTCTGCACTGGATATTAAAATCCAAAATATAGTGAAAACACTATTAATAAGCACAGTAACAAGATCGGCAGATTAAGACATTAACTTGTAAGCACAAAACACAAGATACTTCTCTTTTCAATATAAATAAGACTTTATTTATATAAACCTAAGACATAAACTAATCTAACATGAACCCACGCATTCACACATTCACACGATGCAGAAAGAGAGAAAGGATGAGTTTAGAGAATGAGAGTGTGAAATCCCAAGTTTACAGCAATATGTGCTATTGCATAGACCTGAACAACCATCAATCACTTAATTAACCCTCGCGTTGAGTTTCTCAATGAGGCTAAAATTTATATTAAATACACCAGCTCAGTTATAATCTGGAGTTTGTACTTGCGTTGCCTTTGTGTTACAGGGATTCCCTTTTGTCTTCGTCGTCGTTGCAGGAAAGGGGTTTTCCCGAGTTGGTGATTGTCTGGAAGTTCAGTAGTCTTTGAAGCGAGGTCTTGGGAAGCCAATGGTTGGGCCGTTGGCTGAGGATGGTCTTGGAGTCCGTCTCTGGTTGAAGTTTGAAGCGGGTGCAGTCGCTGGACTTTGCGGCAAACTTAACTTTTGAACACGAGACTCAACGGAAAGAAAAGAAACTAAAGTAAAAGAATAAAATGAGTAATGAGACTAGGTGGTTTTTCTTCTCATCGTGGTGTTAAGTAGCAACTGGCCTGTAGGCCAGAGCACGCTCAAAGAGCGCTAAAACAGCGTCAAAACGCTGTGGCGAGAAGAAGAAGGGTAGAAGGGAAGAGAAGAGGGGGCTTAGAGAGACAAAAGAGAAAGATTTGATGGTGTCCTGAGTTCTTAAACTCGGCTTTGGGACACATCCCATTTGGTGTTTTGACCAATTAGATAGGCTATTGTCTTAACTAGGGTTGTTCCTTCCATCATAAATCAGCCTGTTATCAGCCACATGGTCTGAATTTTACACACTCTTGCAAAGTATACTTTTGGACATGATTTCTATGACCAGAATATGATACATTTGACACAGAATTAATTGAAAGAAACATTTCAAGCTAGAAATGTCAAACTCATACATACCAAACACGACTAACCTTAAAGTCATTCAATAGTTATTAGAAAGACATACATGATATGTGCTTAAAACATGATAGTCTAATATGTGGTTACATACATAATATAGTGTTATGCCTAGCATTGTCCTTTAGGATGGTTTTATGTGCATATGAAAAAGAAAGTCTCTGTGTAGTTCTGTGGAGGCCAAAAAGAAATGTTCTTTGGCCAGAGGAATTTCAGTCTGGTTCTTTGTCTTCTATGTGTGGGGGAGAAGTCAATCTAAAGAAGCTTGTGATTTCTCTTGTGGAACGCCATGTGATGGCCATCTCTTTGACCATTAATCTTGACTATTTACCGCAAATTTGATGATCTCCTTCCTGCGTAGAACACTTATCAATAAGTGTTCTTTTGTCTTAATGTTGTGAGCTGTTCTGTGAAAGAGGCTTGTTAGTTAGGCTTGCTCCAGAAGTCAGAGATAGGAATCTTTACGATGTTGTCCTGTTGTCCTGGAATTTCAGCTCCTCATGTTTCGATGCTCCGATCGAATCTTAGTTTTGTCTGACTCGTTCTGACGCTACAACATCTTAAGTTGCAACAGCTGGGCTTCAGTCATGTTTTTTTTCCCTCTGCTATGGGGAACGATTAAGGCTTTCTCAAGGGGTCTTATAATTTCTTATATGAAGGATGCAAGCCGGGCTTGAAGTCGGGTGTCTGGTGTGGTGGTTGAGAGATCTACCACTGAGCCACGACACACCTCCCCTGGCGAGGAGAAAACATTACACACAGACCAACCCAGCAGATATAACTTAGATCGCAGCTTACCTTTTTTTATTAAACATGGTCAAAATCCATTGAAAACAACATCCACTGAGAAGACAAATCCATTGTTTAAATCCATCATACGCCGGCGGGCTAGCCTAATCTATCAAAGTGCAAAGTTGTCCGGAGTTTGACATTCAATTTTAAGTGTCGCTGTGGGTGGGCTATTAGTAGGGTGACGTCCGGTTTATACCAACCACTATGAAATTGTCCCGGTTAAACAGTTAAAATGCTGACAGCTAAACCGTGTAAAAGTGTGACTGTATTGTAGAGGATTCCAACAGCGGGACGTACAACTGCCGCTAAAGCTGTATGAGCTAAAAGACACAAACTAGCTAGCACTTGGTCACTCACTGCTGTTGTCGATAAAACAACACAGACGTGTCACGTGAATAAAGGTTGCGTTTACTTAAAACTGGTAAAACTCGTGGTGCATTTATAGTTGTAGTAAAATACCCCTTTTACATATTTTATCGTATTTAACATGTCAAAACGACAAAATATTTTTTAAAATAAAATAAATAATTAAAATAAGAATCTTTATAATATCTCTATACAATTAAATTTTTATTTTTTTTTTTTAAACGCATTTCTGAATGGTTCTGAATGAACGTTATTTCACTTACCCTTGTATGATATCTTATGTATAAAACAGCAAAATGCTTTGTTTTCCCTTATTAACAAAATGCATGTCAATCAGTGAACAAAATGTTTTCAGGACTTATGTTTTTAGAAGCATCGTTAATGATTGTTACCGTGTGGTGTTAATAATTTAATAAAGGTCATGTCCTTCCTCCGTGTTTGTGAAGTTGTCTCTTGCGCCTGCAGACAGGCAGATCTGAAAGCTGGAAACTGGATCCGGCGGCTCCTTTAAGAATTAGGGATCTGGAAGTGACGCGGCAATGAAATCCAGTTGATCCTTCTTCTCTCGCTTTGCAATGAAAAGTATTTGTGCCACCGCAAAGTAATGTAGGACCCAAACACTTGAGGCAGTATCCCAAGAAATGTAGATTTATTTTAAAAACAAAAACAAAGCCTTTGCAAGAATAATTCAACAGGAGTTCTTCTCAGACTGAGGTATTAACAACAGCAAAAACAATGGAAAAACTACATGGGAAAATAAAAACTCCACGATGGGAAAAAACTAATTCAGAGAACAATAACAACCAAAGAAAGGAACTCAGGATACCTTAATTGGGGGTAGCTAGGGAGGCTTTAGTGAGACGAGGCAGGAAACACAGTGTAAAAACTGAGTGAGGAGCCAAAGGAAAAACACACAACTTAAATACACTGGGGGAAACAAGGCACAGGTGACCTGGATAACGCTAACAAGGTCACACGAGGAAGAACTAAGGCAGAGGAGAACACAGGGGACCTCTAGAGGCACGGAGACAACCTACAAGAGGCAGGATGCTGACACGTCTGGGTGAATATTTTGATAGCTGGGTCGTATTCTGGCCTTCTTACTGCTGGTCAAAGGTTTTAGTGTCTTCTCAGGTTATAGGATTAATTTGAATAAATCTGAAGCCATGCCCCGAGGTAACCTACAAACTGTCCCTTCAGGTTCACTTCCTTTCCTATTTAAGTGGTCCCCATTGGGCTTTGTCTATCTGGGACTACATATAACCCCTAAATTCGACCAGATGTTTAAGTCAAATTTGACTCCTCTTTTTAATCGTATTAAACTTGATCTAGAAAGATGGAATACTCTCCCTATTTCTTGGCTGGGGCGCATTGCTCTTTTGAAAATGACTGTTTTCCCAGGATTATTATATCCGATTCAGATGATTCCAGTTCTTTTCTTGGAGAAAACAATTAAAGACCTAGACAGATGGTTCGATTCTTTTATATGGGCTAATAAAATGGCTGAATATAGAGTTCTTTCAATATGTTGCTCTTGATCAAAAGAATGAAGACTGTTAGAGTAGCTTGTAAAAAACTCATTACTGTAAATTCTGTGAAGGCTTGGCAGTAAATCATGCTTAACATCGCTTTATACTCCAATATATAATAATCTAGATCTCCCCCCAGGTGTCAGTGAGTCACGTTTTCGACAGTGGGCTCTTATATGGGACTTTCTAAACTAAAAGATATTTTTTATAGTAATACTCCTATGACTTTTAGTCAGATTTCCCAAAAATACAACCTTGATGGGAGGGATTTTTTTCCGCCCTTTTACAAATAAGAAATTATATTCAAAAGGACACAACACTTCTTTCTGATGCAAAACCGAGAAGCAGCTTTTTGAAATGCACTCAATTAAATCTTTAAGTTTATTTCATGGTGTGTTATCGGAGTATGTTGACACGTCCACTCCTTTTCTTGAAACGATTTGGGAAAGGGAACTTAATATTCAAGTATCAGATGAAGATTGGAGTATGGTTTGGAAAAATGCAAAGAGTCTGAGTATATGTAATAAAGCAAGAGCTATCCAGCTCAAGATTCTTCACAGAGCTCACATAGATTTAGGGCTGATCGCTCTCCTTTCTGTCTCAAATGTAAGACAGAAATAGGTAGTCTTACTCATTGTTTGTGGTTCTGTAACAAGATACAGAGGTTCTGGTGGGGGGTTTCTGAAGAACTGAATACAATTTTGGGTGTTTCACTGGGTCCAGATCCAGCATCTTGTTTACTGGGAATGTCTCCTCCTGTAGGGCAAAATTAGGCTTTTTTTATTTTCTCATTTTCAGTGCAAAAAAATGTATACTTTTACAATGGATCTCAGATAAAGCTCCCTCCGTTAGGATGTGGCATCAAACTATTGTTGAATATCTGTCGCTAGATTACCCGACTTGTATTGTACATAAGACTGGAGTGTTTCATAAAATTTGGGAACCTTTTCTGACAAATGTTGATCTTGACATAGCTTCCATCCTGACAAGAGGATTCATCTAAGAGTGTCATGGCTCATTTTGTCAGTTGTACTATCATGTTTAATCTTTCTCATTGTCAGTACTTCAATATTCTTTTATTTTCCCCGACTTACTGAATTTCCATGTGTGTATACGCACATGTAACCCCCACTTTTTGTGTTTTTTTTTTTTAACCTGTTGATGTCATTATATTATCATTATTTTGTAAGCATGCTATTTCTTTCTAAAGTGAAAATTAATAAAAATATATACTGTAACGTTTTTTTTTTTCCAATTAATGTTAGCAAATCTATATCTATATAAGTTATCTATATAAACTTTCAAACTTCCAGCATTGGCAACTGCTTCAAACTTTCAGAAAAGGCTTTTTTAAACCAACTTTCAAAGTTCGTTTGCAAACTTGACTCATCTAGTTAGGTTATGCAGCATGCTCAAACATGAGTAATGTACAATCACTGTGTACATGACCCAGTTTATTGCGTTTATATCGAAATCCTCCTACATTTTTCTTTGAAACCTTTCTATTATTGTTTATTTATATGCAGTTTATACAATTGTTGACATATTTGTACATCTTTTTCCTCCAAGGCACCGGAGCCCCAACTGCTCCCCGGGTACCGCAGCAAAAATGGCTGCCCACTGCTGTGTGTGTTCAGGGTGTGCGTGCTTGTGTGTGTGTGTGTGTGTGTGTGTGTGTGTGTGTGTGTGTGCGCGTGTGCTCACTACTTTATAAACATAAACATACATATGAAATGAAATTTGTCATGAAATGGAAAGCTAACAACATGAGATGTCAAATGTTTTACTCTGTGTAAACGTTTTATTAAAAAAAATGTTAATGCTGTATTGTTACTAAAATGGTTATTTTCTTGCATGTTTATAAAATGTTTAGGTTTGGAGGTAGGTTAAGAGGTCTAAAAGTCTAAATCACTTATTGATAAAATGATAAAAATGCATTGATAAGAATATCTTAATGATATAAAATATACGTAAATATTTTAAGTTTTGTCATGACTTTACTTGGGGGGGGGGGGTGCACAATATTATTAACTCATCATTAACTTAACATTAATTCATGACTTGTTAATGTATCAATGTCATGACTTTACTTGGGGGGGCACATCTTTAAAAAGTTATCAATTACACATGTTTTATACATATTCAGCTCATCTAAATCAGATATTTGGTGTTTTTTGGTGGTTTGTAAAAAAGTGGAAGAGCAGAGGTCATGTGGCTGCATTTGGATGGAGAAGGAACTGAACGGTAGGAGGAAGGTTAACATTTTGAAGGAGCAATAGTGGCCCAAAAGAAGAGCAAGAACACAAGACAAACGTCTGACTTCAGTGCATTATTATGATATAAAGACAGAAAACCAATCCATAACATAACCATCAACTCTGCTAACACTGATTTTAATTTGGAAAATCGCATCTGCTTAATGAATACATTATTGTAGGGCAGCAGTGGAATCACTCCAAACAGGATGAGATGAAGTTGTTTTTAATTATGAATGCATCATTGTGCGTTGGATGAGTTAGGTTAAACGTAAATATTGCAAGAAATCCACTGTCATTCACTGATGTTTGTGACATAGCTGCAGGTGGAAAATTTATAAACAATTTTGCAGTGTGTCATTTTCATGAATCTTTCTTCTAGAGCATGTTTGATTTAGTTTACCCCAAAGTGTTAATTAATACATTAACTAACATGCAGGAACTAACATGTAATTAAGGTGGTGTTATTCATGAGGTAATTCATATGACTCATGTCGTAGTTAAGTTAGTTCTTCATTAGTTCTTGATTAATACATGTCTTAACTCTTCATTAATTCATAGTCAAGTAATTATTAATTAAGGTATTAGTACATGATAATTCATGTACTGTTATTGTAAAGTGTTACCGGAAAGCTTATTTATTCAGCTTTCAGATGATTTATATATCTCAATTTTAGAAAATTGACCCTTATGACTGGTTTTGTGATCCAGGGTCACATATATAACACACACACACATATATATATATATATATATATATGTCATTTTTTTTTTTTTTTTTTCTATTGTGTTCATATGTAATTTGTATTTTCCAGAGCTGGAGTGTCTGGTTAGAGAACCGGAAATGAAACTGCTGTTTCAATCCCCAAGGCTATTTTGTTGAAGTAATAAATGTATTACTGTAATTCACTAAGAATGTCATAAATCTATGGGCTAAAGCCTTAGGGGGACGTGATGAGGAAGTACTGTAGAAGTTTTGCAATATAGGTTTTTCCTGCCTACTGTTGTTTTTCAATATACTGAGGTTTTGGACATACTATTCATACAGATTCTCGCCCACTAAATGGTATGGAAGTGGGCATTTTCGGATTCAGCGGGTGACCCACCACATTCTCGCAGCAAATTGGCAGATAATTTTATTTGATATGTGAATAAAGAGATTTTTAGATTAATCATCAAGACTGATCAGCAACTGTGTTTCTGATGCAGAAAAGCTAGTTCATGCATTCATGACCTCTAGACTGGATTATTGTAATGCACTGCTAGCTGCTTGTCCTGCATCTTCAATAAACAAGCTACAGATAGTCCAAAATGCAGTGGCTAGAGTCCTTACTGGGTCAAGAAAATATGATCATATTACCCCAATTTTGCAGTCTCTGCACTGGCTACCTATTAAGTTCCATATCAGTTACAAAATAGTATTACTTACCTATAAGGCCCTAAATGGTTTAGCTCCTGAATACCTAACTAGTCTTCTGTCTCGCTACAATCCAACCCGCTCTCTAAGGTCACAAAACTCTATACTTTTGATATTTCCTAGGATAGCAAAGTCCACTAAAGGAAGCAGAGCTTTTTCACATTTGGCACCCAAACTCTGGAACAGCCTTCCTGATAAAGTTTGGGGTTCAGACACTCTCTCTGTTTAAATCTAGATTAAAGACACATCTCTTTAGCCAAGCATTCACATAATGCATCTCATAATGTTGTACTGCAGTTTTTTTCCGAAGACTGTAAAACATTTCCGTGAAGTAAATATTCAACAGAAACATGTCAGTTACATGAAAGAAAGTGTCTGGAACAGTTGTATGTGATATTTGTGTGATTTTAGGGACTAAACTCACCTGAAAGCAGTGAAAACAGCAGCGAGACAGAGATTTACTGTTCGTCAGTTACAGTGTTGCGCACCGTTTCCATGGCAACTCCCTCCGCTCTAGCGTTTGAATGAGACTCCAGTATTCAGCGGGCACGCCCATTTAAACACGTCACAGTCATGCAGCATTCACTAACTGCTTAAAATCTTTATTAAAACTCATTTTGTAGTTCTACGACCAATACATTGGTGCAAAATGTATGATAGTGGGATAAATAAATAATAAATAAATAAATTATATTTAAAGATTTGTATCACACAGCCTTTTTATTTCATTTTAAAACATGATTTTTATACTAAACTTTGCTTTTGCTAAATAACTAGCCTAATACATTTTTTGAGTCATGCAAAACAGCATTAAAACAGGAGTAAAAAGTATAAAAGGACTGATCTACTGGTCTTTTTTAATTAAAAAAACACCACAACACTATTTATAACTAAAAATTAATACTTTATTGAGCTTTAATTGAACACAACTAAAAGAAAATGAGTCTGGAATGAGTTCTGGACCAGGCAGCTAGGAACATTTAGCTCACTTGTTCTCACTTTCCAGAAAAAAATGTTGATTGTTGTAGCAAATTAGCTTAAAAGGGAACTGTATATAAATAATTACAATTAATTATGATTAATTACAATTATTTATATTGGCTGACAGTAATAACTGTAGCAGAATTAAATTGCCATCAACTGGATCTGGTCGTCCAGCGACCATTCAGTGTAAGTTCATATCAACTCTAAGAAAGGATATTTTCGTGGCCACAGAAAATACTTTAAGTATTAATGCATTAGAGCATGTGGCGAGGGTCAAAATCATAAAGGGACATTAATTTGCAAGGCAGAACCAGAAACTCGTGTAATTTGTGCACACACATAACTAATCTATCTATCTATCTATCTATCTATCTATCTATCTATCTATCTATCTATCTATCTATCTATCTATCTATCTATCTATCTATCTATCTATCTATCTAAATAAATAAATAAAACTACTAAAACAAACAAACAAACAAACAAACAAACAAACAAACTGGGGGTAGTCGTGGCCTAATGGTTAGGGAGTCAGGCTTGTAACCTGAGGGTTGCTGGTTCGATTCTCACGCCGGTGGGGATTGTGAATGAACAGCACTCTCTTCACCTTCCATACCTACCACTAAGGTGCCCTTGAGCAAGGCACCAAACCCCTAATTGCTCCCCAGGCGCTGGAGCAAGGCTGCCCACTGCTCCGGGTGTGTGTTCACTGTGTGTGTGTGCACTTGTTCACTACTCACTGCTGCGTGTGTGCGCATTTTGATACATTAATACATCACGACTTAACTTAACTTAAACAAACATACTGTACATACACTCACACGTATATACAAAAGGGGAGCTAAAGTGGATGAATGAAGCCATTAGAGAAAACAGAATGCAGTTATTGGGTGAGGGGTCTGTGATTATTTGTTAATCTAATAACTAATTTCATTTGTTAAATCAAATGAAAAATTGTGTCTGATTGGTCCAAATGCTACATTGTGAAGAACCATTAAATAGTCTAAATAACCTTTTGTGCAATGGATTCATTTTGCAATTACTATGGTTTTCTACAAAAACTATAGATAAATCATGGTTACTGCAGTAAAACCATGATTAATTTCGTAGTTACTATGGTTTTACTACTAAAACCATAGTTAAACCATGGTTTATTATGTAGTTATTATGATTTTACTACAAAAAACATAGTTTAACTATGGTTACTGTGGTAAAACTATGGTTCATTTTGTAGTTACTATGGTTTTACTATAAAAACCATGGTTCATTTTGTAGTTACTATGGTTTTACTGCAAAAACCATAGTTAAACCATGGTTACTACAAAAAAAAAAAAACATGGTTAATTTTCGTAAGGGATGCTTCTTGTCAATTTTTTCAACAATTGGAGTCCTGTACAGAATAACTCAGGTTTGCCTGTTCGTGAGTCTCAGGAGAGTGAAGTCAAACTCAGCAGCAGTGTTTATATCTTGCTGTAACACAGACCTGTATTAACTGGTTCAGGTGAGTTTCATTAGATATGGAACTAAACTATGCAGGGCTGTGGTCCTCCAGGAACTGAATTTGACACCTCTGTCCTAGGACTTTTACAAACTGGTTTAACTTGAATGTAACTTTGACAAACTTTTCCTTATACAGTTGTTTATACATTCTTGTTTGTTAGTTTTGTGTGTTTTAGTGTGTTTGGGTTGTTTAGTTTGTATTAGGGTAAAAATATCAGAGCTCCAGATCCATTAACAGGGTCATCCCCCATCATCAGGAAGCTTCAAGTCTTTTTGTTTCACACAGTAATTTGTGCGTTATTTGAGGTCTTTTAGCAGTCTACAAAACTGACGATGCAAATACCTATGGCTTTGATCCACTGTTAAGCTCGATTGCTGAAGAACTCGAAGGCCTCTTGAGACTGGTGCCATTATTCTGAACACTTCAAACTGCCAAGGTGCTGTTAAATTTGCACTGTCCAAGTCTTGGGGGATAATTTAGGTGAACATGCCATTTTTCTCAAAGCTTCTCTGGAAATTATGTCTGCAGGTAGAGATGTCTTGTAGGTTCAGACATCAGAAGATCTAACGCTATTGCATGACATCTACAGTCTTGAGACAGATTTGCTCCTAGAAAACCCCACTGAGACAGGATTAAAAAGAGACTGCGTGCCGAACAACTTGTCTTATCGGGTAACTCAAAATGTGGCAGAAGACATCATGCACGACATTCTAGAAGGTGTGGGGCCATGTGAAGGGAAACTGGTCTTGAATTCATTAATTGAACGAATACATCCTACTTAAAACAATTATGGGTTTTGTGATAAAAGCAACAAACCTTATCTAATAAGCAAAACTCATCCAGAAACCTGGCCAAATCTATGAACCCGACTGCAGCTCAGATGTGGTACTTAGGTTACTGCCTACCATGATTTGTGACCTGAAACCGGTGGGAAACAAAGAGAGGAGTTTGTTTCTCCTTCTCTGACTGTTCCAGCAACAGAGTTCTTGAGAAAGATCCTTTTCTGGAGCTCTTTCCTCACCTACATTTGTGGCCGAAACACCGCTTCATGCTGCATTACCCATCAGCAGTTCAGAAGCTGGGCCCCTGATGCAGTTTTGATCAATGCACTTTGAGGCCAAACATGGGTTTTTGAGAATAACTTTGTGTTATTTTTGTTTTTAAATTGCACAGGACTTTCTCATTTTATATCAGGATGCAGCACCAAAACTGTCTAATAAAGGCTTCCTTGGTATGCTGACAGGATCTTGAAGCTTGCCAAATGAGAATAAAAGCTTAAGGGCCAGATTTACTAACAGCTCGTGCCCAGCACAAACCGTCTTTTGGTGTTAAAAAACTGCTGTCAGGATTTAATGAAGACCCCGCAGTGCAACATTAGGGATGAAAAAGCGGAGGAATTGTTTTGTGGCTCACATTACTGCATATGCATTTGTAGGCATTTCTTAATCGTAGGCCATGTTTGTGCTTGGCGATAGTTACTACGTTTTTTTTTATTTCTGCTGCTCTTGCTAGCTTATGTTGGTCATTATGGAAATGTGTCTGTGTTCTTGAATTTTTACATTGTCTGCAGATCAACAGCAGAACTTTACACTTCAGTCTGGGCTTTTATGGGATTGTGATCTCAGACTTATTTGCCCCGTTTAGTAAATCTGGCCCTATATTCTATGTTAGTTATTACTTATTAACGGCTTAGCTACTGTTTTTAGTAGTGTTGATAAATGTAAAATTATTTTCCTACTGATGCAAAGGGAAATCTTGCACTAAAGCTGTTACCTGTTGAAGCTGTTAAGTTGTTTTGCTTCCACCTCCACCCAACAAAAAACTGGCAGAAAAACAGCCAGCGATGATGAAAGCAAAAAAGCTTTCATTGACATTCAACCCATAAGTACAACTCAAGAAATTCACTTAAATTATTTTATGACTTAACCAGTTACTTGAATACACTACCATTCAAAAGTTTGGGATTGGTAAGATGTTTTTAGATCAAGTCTATTCTGTTTATCAAGGCTGCATTTATTTGATCCAAAATACAGTAATATTGTGAAATATTATTACAATAAATAACTGTTCACTATTTGAATGTATGTTAAAATGTAATTCAAACAAATAGCCAGTATACAGTACGCAACTATGTTCAAGACATTTAAGCACAAAAAAAAAAAAAAAAAAAAAAAAAAAAAAACACACCTAAATGAAAAAGCTCTTATAAAAATTATTTTAAAACAAGTTCTTTGTTCATCCCAAGAGGGAACAAACGTTTTAATTTTTCTTTTAAAAATCCAAAATGCCTCCCTTCTTTTCCTAATTGGATCAGCATCACCTCCTCTTACTGGAATTTTTATATGTGCCTGATAGTACATCTCTGCCAGCTCAGTTGGCAAAGGAAACAGAATTACTACCTCGAGTGATGGAAGCATGAGCTGACTCTGCAAATGCATAGAGAAAACCTATATTGTAGGCATGTAAAAGCTCTGGGTCAAAATATTCATCTTCTTGTTGAATAAGTGCGTCATATTCTGCTCGGTCATCGTCTATTTCCATGTTTTTCTCCATAGCTGCAATCCTTTTTCTCTGTTTAATTCTGGGGGTTTTTGTGTGTGTGTTTGTTTGAATTTTCTTTGTGGAAAATCAAAATCCATGTTATTTTGTGTTTGTGGGTGTTTATTGGGAATGAAATAAATGGGTGGTGACAATGATCTTGGGTTTCTGTCATTTACCTCCGCCCTTCTGTTTATTTGTTTATACCCACTGTTAATAAATTGTTTGGGTCTCTGATGTTGGTTAGTGTGTATGAAGTGGTTAGCATTGCTGTACCATTCTTCCTGTTGATTGTCATTGGGTGCTTCAATAGCTCTTGGACGTGTGTTTTGTCTGTTATTTGTCATATTATTAAGATTATATTCTATTTGGAGATATTCAGAATTTGTAGACCGGGGACGAGCCCTTTGGTCATAACCATATATCCATCTCTCATATCTACTAGTCTGTACATGGGCTATTGGGAAGTAGTCACTGTAGAAGATTTTTATTGATATTAATCAGAATTATTTAGACGTAATCAAGTCGAATCTTCCCATATATTCTGAAGGCCTTTGTGTCAAAATGTGTACGTGGCAAAGCAAGGCCTTTGTGTTAAACTGTGTACGTGGCAAAGCACATCTGGACGAAATGAGAAGGGGGCTTTTTTCTTCTTTACCATAACATAAGTCTGGATGGTTTCCTCTCCTTTGAGACAGATAGAATTACATACGCATAGAATTGTGTACGTGGGACTTAACGTATAGAGTCCCCCACCCCTTTTTAAAGGTTTGTGTACATATACGAGAGACAAAGAGCATTCGAGAGAACTCCTTTGCAAACGAGTTTTCAGGTTTTATTCTATTAAAAAATAAAGCCTACTCTGGAATCGAACTCTGGCAATGCGTTTTGTTCTTTGAACTGCGGAAGACGACACTTCATTTGGCGTCACGAACAGGATCCGGAAAAGAGCAACGGAGAGGACAGCCACTCTGAGCAGATTCTGACGAACAACACATAAACCGTGGCCACTAATTAATCAGGTAAGCGTTTTTGCTTATTTAGTTATGTGTTGTTTGCAAAATCTGTTCTTAGTGGTAAGGTCACTTAAATTTTGCTCTTCCAAAAATTACCAAATTTAAAAAGAAGTGTAAAAGAGTAAAAAGGAGTTTTATTCCAGAGGAAATAACTGCATGCATTATCTGGTTTATTGTTTGAGGCCTTGATAAAGAACTTAAACTGAAATTAGGAGGTGCAGGCAGATTTTACATGGCTAGCAATGATCTGTGTTAATTTAGGCTGGGCCTGAAGGGACAGAAAAAATTTGAAACAGATTTGAGGAAGAGAGCGCGCAAGACCTACGATACCGCCCTGATTAAATTAAAAAAGACAAATATTGTAAGGTCACAGGGGACTGCTTGGGTAGGTTATATTCCTGACAAAATCTTGTTCTTTTACTGTGAAGAGAGAAAAGAGGGATTTTTTATCAGTGAGAGAACCAGTATTTTGGAGCAGGTGGAAACTCGAGAGGAAAAAGCTTTGTTTTGATGTTTTGTTCTTTTGGGGAATGTTTGAAACTGTGTCCGTGTCCGAATGTGTGTGGGTGTGAAAGACTGAGAGTGAATGAAAAACGAATAAATTCCAATTGGGTTTGAGGAGAAAAGTGGGCCTTTTTCCCAAGAGGAGGGGGGCCGCAGTTCTCGTTTTGCCCAAGAGGTTTGAATGAAAGTATAAGCCCTATAAATGAAGGGATACAGTGTGAAAGTATGAGCCCTTAGTAAATAAATAAATTAACAAAAATAAAGGGACTTAGTGGTATGAGTGTGTATAGGAATAGGGTCAATAAAGATTGAATCCAGATGTGTTGTAAGATCTTATGGTGGGTGTCTGTGTGAAGAGAGAGAGAGAGAAAAAAAAATTTCTGAGAGCAGTGCAAGGGGAAAAGAGATTAAGATAGGATATTGAATAAAGAACATTAAAATTAATAAGTGCGCACTAACGTATACAGAAGAGGCAATAGATAATAGGAAAAAATAAATAAATAAAAATTATTGAAAATTTATGAATACTGTGTGATCATAAAATAAAGTTGAAAAGAAAAATATAAAGAAAGAGTACATACATCAGATAGAATAAAAGTCTGAAGTAAAAGGAGCAAGTCACTAAATAAAGGATAAGATTAATTGAAAAATAGTGTTAAATTTTTTTAAAACAAATAAAACTAAACAGATTGAAAGAGAAAATATGGCTGCTACTCCGGTAGAGATATTAGGACTAAAATATCCTTTGTGTAAAGATATGATAAATAAAATCTCAGACAAATGGCAAAAGAGAACAAAAAATAAAATGACAAAATGGCCAAAGGAAGGGACGTTTGATGTAGCGTTGTGTGAGGAAATGGAAACTCTGGTGAAAAACTACAAACCAAAATGTGTTAATAAAAAGCGTGAAAAAAGAGAGAAAGAGAGAGAAAGAACAAGAAGTGTTGGCCATGTTTAAAAAGGAAGGTGAGAACACCTTAAAAAATATAAAGCAAGCCAGGAAAATTTTAAAAGAAGCAGATAAAGAAACATGCAAAAAAGAGATGCTATTTTCTCAGCCTCCTCCTTATGTGTCAGGAGAAAGGCTATTACCGCTTCTCAAGGGGAAGGTAGATGTGAAGGGGGAGATGGAGGTCGAAGGTCAAGTTGAGTTTGAACCAGATGTAAAAGAAGGGAGAAGAGAGCAGAAACAGGAGAAGGAGGGGTATTTACCCATGGACTGTTATGAGCAAGCCCGGTTAGCATTAAACCAAATGAAATCAGACCAGGAAGATAAAACAAGATATGAGGAAGTGTTAGAAAGATTAAGGAGAAAAGATCGTGAAATTAAAGCACAAGTAGAAATGATTGAACAAGAGTTGGGTCAAAAAAAATCAGAGAATCAGGCAAAAAAAATTCAAAAGGAAAATAAGTTGGAGAGACAGAGAAGTAAGCTGTTTGACAGCAATGAGGAAATTAATGTTGAAGGAGAAATATTTGATACAAGAAACTGGGAGCAAGGTAGGGAAAGAGGAACACTTAGATCGCTGGCTGCACAACTTCCGATTTTAATTAAAGGTGCGCAGGGACAATACGTCCCTTGGGCCTCTCAGGACCTCGAGGGACTGGTGACGTGCCTTCCGGAAATAAATGAAGGGGCTGGCAGATGGATCAAAGTTTTTGAGGAGGAAACTATGGGCAAGCTTTTGGCTGTGGGGGACATTAAAGCATTGCTGGCAAAAATCATAGGAGGGGCAAAGCTGGATGAAATATTGCAAGCAGCCGCTCTAGACAGAGCTGTAAACTCGCATAACATGGATGGAATTGTGTTTGATGCATTTCGTCCAGCAGTATGGCAAGCATTGCGACTGGAGTATCCGAACAGACTGGATCCCAAGACGCTGAAAGGGGCTGCGCTAGGTGATGCTGAAAATCCAGCCGTGTATATCCAAAGACAGTTGAAAAACTGGAAACAAGAGACTGAAATAAATCCCGAGGGGGATCCTCTGATGGCTACTTTATTCAGACAAGCTGTAATTGATGCCATGCCTCTAGCCGTAAAGAGCAGGCTTGAAGATGTTGTTGGCTTGAACTCAAAAACTCAAAGAATTTTGTGATCATGTGACACATGCAGTGGAGCAACACAGAAAGAATGAACTAAAGCTCAAGACCCAAGAGAAAGAGCTACAGCGCAAGCTAACTCAACTACAGCTTGAAGAGCTGACAAAGAAAAATAAACGAAAGATTCAAGCTCCAATGATGAAAGAAGGGGAGGAACAAATGACAGTTATGTCTCCTGTAAGCGCTCCACAATCAGCTATTCAGCCAAACCCTTCTACTGCAGGCCCTCCGAACACACACCAGCTTCCTGTACCTGTTATTAATGTTTACCCTCAACAGCCAGCTCCAGTGGGGTGGAGGAAAAGACCAATGCAGAGAGGCCAGAGAGGAAGAGGCAGACCTTATACTGGCCTTCCAGATTTATGCTGGATCTGCAATCAGCCAGGACATATCCGATATAATTGCCCCACCTTGTCATACCAGCAGTACCCTCAAGGGGGCAGAGGAGAAGGTTGGCAGCAGTCCATTCGAGGTACAGGAGAGGGCCCTGTTAATCCGTGGAGGGGACCAAATCAGGGATACTAGGGGTGCCCAGAGAATCCTACAGGGGAGAACCAGTTACCAATGTTAACAACTAAAGCAGATCAAGAGCCTATTATGCAAATTAAAATAGAAGGTAAAGACACACCCATGATGTTAGACACAGGAGCAATTTTTACTTGCTTAAATTCAAAATATGCTTCACATCTCCCCTTGTCTGGAAAATTCACAAAGACAGTAGGATTCTCGGGACAAATGCAATTAATTCCGATGACAGCTCCGGTGTGTCTACAAACAAAAAAAATCAAAGTATCACAATGCCCATTCTTGTATCAAATCAAACTCCTATCAACTTGTTAGGAAGAGACGCATTATGCAGATTGGGGTTACAAATTTGGTGTTCTCCAGAAGGAATATTTATCGATGCAAAAGGAACAGAAATGCAAATGGTAGTTACAGAGCCAAAAGCTAATGTCTATTGGATAGGACAGATAGAACAAGATGTGAGACAGACAGTAAACAAATGGGGAAAGTTTATTGAAGCACAGATTCCTGATGCACGGTTAACAAAATCAGAATTTCATTGTACAATGATCTATGATCAAGAAAGAGATGAAAAAATAGAACAGAAATGGCAGGAAGAAACAAAAGGTCAAAAAGTCGAGACAGTCTCTGAGTATATCATAATAGGTAAACAAGGAGCAGCTTTAAATATTCCTAACAGCGAATTTGTAGAAAAATGGTTCAATGTAACTGATTCCGTCCCACATATTGCGATATATGTAGGAAAAAACTGGGAAACAAAAGATTTAGGACAAATGATGAGAGATGCAGGAAAAAGCAAATGGGAATCAACAGAACATCCGTTGATTTTTCATTCAGTTGACAAATTACATCAAAATTCTGTGTGCAACCAGTTTGCTGGGTATTCCACAGGAAGTAGTAATCAGTCAAAAGAATTTAACACAGATGACCACAACATCTGAATTACTAAACAATACTAAGACTGAATTGTTTAGGGAAATGGAGAGACAGGTACCAACTGAATTGTGGTCACAACATGACACTGATGTAGGATTAATAAAATCGGCCAATCCAGTAAGAGTTCGTCTCAAACCAGACGCACGTCTGCCCAGAAAAGCACAATATCCTTTAAAACCAGAGGCTGAGGCAGGCATAAAAGACAATATTGAAGGTTTAGTGAAGGCAGGAGTTTTAATAGAAACATCTAGTTACTGTAATACTCCAATTATGCCTATACTAAAAGCAGACAAAAACCGATGGCGTCTTGTTCATGATTTACGAGCAATCAATGAAATAGTTGAAGAATTGCCAGCTGATGTGCCAAATCCTCACACGTTACTAACGAACGTCCCTCCTGATGCCAAATACTTTACCGTAATTGATCTCTGCTCCGCCTACTTCAGCGTGCCATTAGCAGAGGAGAGTAGATACCTGTTTGCGTTTACCTATGCAGGAAAAAAATATACATATAAAAGAATTCCTCAGGGATTTAAGCATTCGGCACACATATTCAATTGTAAGGGTTTTATACATAAATATAATTTAATTTAGCTCAAAGGGAATCATTAATGATTTTATAGGGAATTTGAACAGAATCACTGTTTTGCGGCTGATCACTGAGCGATTCACTGAACGAGCCGTATAACATTAATTCTGCACTGGATATTAAAATCCAAAATATAGTGAAAACACTATTAATAAGCACAGTAACAAGATCGGCAGATTAAGACATTAACTTGTAAGCACAAAACACAAGATACTTCTCTTTTCAATATAAATAAGACTTTATTTATATAAACCTAAGACATAAACTAATCTAACATGAACACACGCATTCACACATTCACACGTTGCAGAAAAAGAGAAAGGAGGAATTTAGAGAATGAGAATGTGAAATCCCAAGTTTACAGCAATATGTGCTATTGCATAGACCTGAACAACCATCAATCACTTAATTAACCCTCGCGTTGAGTTTCTCAATGAGGCTAAAATTTATATTAAATACACCAGCTCAGTTATAATCTGGAGTTTGTACTTGCGTTGCCTTGTGTTACAGGGATTCCCTTTTGTCTTCGTAGTCGTTGCAGGAAAGGGGTTTTCCCGAGTTGGTGATTGGCTGGAAGTTCAGTAGTCTTTGAAGCCAGGTCTTGGGAAGCCAATGGTTGGGGGTTGGCTGAGGATGGTCTTGGAGTCCGTTTCTGGTTGAAGTTTGAAGCGGGTGCAGTCGCTGGACTTTGCGGCAAACTTAACTTTTGAACACGAGACTCAACGGAAAGAAAAGAAACTAAAGTAAAAGAATAAAATGAGTAACGAGACTAGGTGGTTTTTCTTCTCATCGTGGTGTTAAGTAGCAACTGGCCTGTAGGCCAGAGCACGCTCAAAGAGCGCTAAAACAGCGTCAAAACGCTGTGGCGAGAAGAAGAAGGGAAGAAGGGAAGAGGAGGCTTAGAGAGACAAAAGAGAGAGATTTGATGGTGTCCTGAGTTCTTAAACTCGGCTTTGGGACACATCCCATTTGGTGTTTTGACCAATTAGATAGGCTATTGTCTTAGCTAGGGTTGTTCCTTCCATCATAAATCAGCCTGTTATCAGTCACATGGTCTGAATTTTACACACTCTTGCAAAGTATACTTTTGGATATGATTTCTATAACCAGAATATGATACATTTGACACAGAATTAATTGAAAGAAACATTTCAAGCTAGAAATGTCAAACTCATACATACCAAACACGACTAACCTTAAAGTCATTCAATAGTTATTAGAAAGACATACATAATATGTGCTTAAAACATGATAGTCTAATATGTGATTACATACATAATATAGTGTTATGCCTAGCCTTTATGCCTTTTAGGATGGTTTTATGTGCATATGAAAAAGAAAGTCTCTGTGTACCAAAAAAAAGTGTTCTTTGGCCAGAGGAATTTCAGTCTGGTTCTTTGTCTTGTATGTGTGGGGGAGAAGTCAATCTGAAGAAGCTTGTGATTTCTCTTGTGGAACGCCATGTGATGGCCATCTCTTTGACCATTAATCTTGACTATTTACCCCAAAGTTGATGATCTCCTTCCTACGTAGAACACTTATCAATAAGTGTTCTTTTGTCTTAATGTTGCGAGCTGTTCTGTGAAAGAGGCTTGTTAGTTAGGCTTGCTCCAGAAGTCAAAGATAGGAATCTTTACGATGTTGTCCTGGAATTTCAGCTCCTCATGTTTCGATGCTCCGATCGAATCTTAGTTTTGTCTGACTCGTTCTGACGCTACATACCCCCCTTGATTGGCGATGTGTCGAGTTGGAGACATCGGCAAGCACTGGATAAACAGAGGCAGAAGAAGCAGACACAAAAACAGCAAACAACAAGACAACACCTCCATGACAGTTACTGTACTGGTGCAGGGCATCAGGTTATTCGGGTACAGGCGGTTATATTCAATTGGTCAATCTAGTTGGGTAAACTGAATAGTTTTAGTTCAATTTTGGCAATTGTTGTTCTAATTTAGTTTAGTACGTTGATTCTTCAATCAAATTTTGTGATTAGATTTGTCTGTTTCTTAAGAGTGTTCACCTTTAGTTTCTGGTGACATCATTTGTGGCAAAATGAATTGACCTATCGTGCGTGGAGCTCTCTGGCTTCCATTCGGTTTCGAGTGGTTTGCGGATATTAGGTGTGGTGAGTCAATCCTAATATCAGACCTTTGACCCTTGCAGGGTGTCTAGGTTTTTCACCTACTAAAGAAAGAGGGGAAGGAAAGGATAGGTAAAAGAAGAACAAAACAAACAAAGCTACTGTGGGTTTTCCTAGCATGTTTTGCAACTACTGTTGAGCTAGGATGTCGTGCAGCTAGGGAGTCATGTACCTTAACTTAGTGTCAGGTTTTCTAACTATGGTGAGGATAGCTGCATGTTTCTTCATGGTGGTGTATGTAACTATGTTACGCTACAATTTGGATATTCTACTTGTGGGAAGAATATGTTTGTTAAATGTGTTATCAGTAGATGTGGTTACCTCTGGATGTAGGTAATGTTGTGTGTGTTACTGGTGTAGTGTAGTTGTGGTCAGATCTGTTTCAGTCTGTGTTGTCTCCCCCCCTTTTCGGGTATGTCAGTGAAGACGGGCTCTCTGCATCCTTGGCTTGGATGAGGGCGTGTCCATGATCTAATGGGGGTCAGTCCAGAAAGGCAGGAAGTTCTTTAGCAGATAGTCGGAGGTAGTTTGACATGGCCGTGCGAAGCTGGGATGCAAACTTCGTCTCCTATGTTGCATTCCTCTTGTGCTGCCTCCTGGATGTGGCAGACTTTCTGACCTTCTGTGCTTTGGTGATTGCTGTTGCACAGACAGAAATGTGGTTCTTGGAGTTGGAGTTCATTTACCAGTTTGTTAGTGAGTGATGGGTGACTGAGGTGATGTTCTCTGGTACCTCAGTTTTCATCAACAGTTGGCCGTGAGAGAATTGCTCGTTCAGGGTGGTTGTTGAACAGGTGCTTGTCATCTCTGATATGGTGGTGTACCATGTGATCACCGGCCTTCCATTCCGTCGCTGGTCACAGCGAGCATGACTCAATTTTGTAGTCATCCGTGTTCAGCTTATCTTGAAGGAGCTCTTTCAGTTGTCTCATGACTTGTTCCATGTCTTCTGATGGTAAGCTGTCTTGTTCTTGTGCATACTCAGCACTGTGCATGTCTGAGTGGTGCTGAGGTGGGTTTCGTTGTCGCTTACCCACACGAGTTGCTCTTGGATGAGTCAGGCGATTACCTTTGGATGTCTGATCTTTTGGGTTTCTTGAGAAGCGTGGCTTGTCCCATGGATTTTTCCAGCGGTTGGGCTGATAGCTGTCGTGGACATGGGGGTCACGTTCTCCATGCTCTTGATGGAAAACTCTGGTGTTGTGATGCAACTGGGTGTCGTCCAGTGCAAGGTTAGAGTCTTTAGTGACAGAGTTCAAGAGTGTGGAGGTTTTGTTACCTTTCTTTGAGGCCATCTTCTGCTTGTTGTAGGCCTTCTGTGTTAGGTCACGCAACTGTTGGATGGTCATGGAGCGTGGACAGGCCATGACGCCTAGATGGTGACTGACTCCAGGGTGCAGATTTTTTAGGAAGAGGCTTTTGAAGTTCACATCCTCTTCAAGGTCAGGTTCGTTGTGTGCACCAAAGTAAGCTTGTCGGAGTCGGTTGTAGTAAGCTTGTGGAGTCTCTGGTCGACCTTGTTTGGTTTCCAAGGCAGTTAACAGTCCATGTTCGGACTCTGGGTCTGTAAATTCTTTAATCAGGACCTCACAAAGTAGCTGGTAGTCTGACTTCGTTCGACTGGGCTGCCGATCTAGGAAGTTTCGTACCTCGGGACTGGATGTTGCTCTAAGGAGGTATAACCTGTCTCTGTCAGTCACATGAGGTCTCATTTCTAGATAGAAGTCGATATCTTGCAGATGAGCCTCGATGGTGTGGCCCTCTGTGGAGTTCGGTTTGAACTTGCTGATGTTTTTAGACAGCTTGTCAAGGTCCTTGACGGTCATCCCAAGTGCAGCTCCAAGGTCTGCTTGGATGGGAGGTTTTCTTTCGTTGGCAGGAAAGAGTTCTGTGGCGAAGGCAGATGAGGTTTTGGGTTGTGGCCCTTCGCTTCTTTCGTTGCATGCCAGTTCTTGGACGTAGGACTCGGCTCTGCTCAGCAGTGGTGAGGCTGAGAGATGTTTCTCTTGCCTTGGCTCTTGTTTCTGCTCATAAGCATGTTTGAGTTCTTTTCTGACCATATAGAGCTCATAGTTGGTATCTTCTAGTTGTTGGGTCAGATTGTCCATTTCAGTTCCATACCTTTCAAGGTTGTCTTTCAAGGAACTGGTTTCGGCGTTCTTGTTGCTGATGTCATTCTTAGCTTTCTCTAGTAGCTGTTCGGCATACTGGAGCCTGTTTACCAGGTCTTTCTGGGCAGCTTTTGCATGTTGTTGGTCAAGCTGAGCTGCTTTCAGGGCTGCTTGGAGCTCCTTAACTTGTTCCGTTGTTTCCTGCTCCCTCTCGTTGGGTGCTTTGAGTTGATCTTGAACTTTCACTTCCAGCTTGTCTATGCGGCGTTGAGCACATGTCAGCTCCTCTTGAAGATGGGTGATGTGCTTGTCGCTCAGTTTCAGCTGGGTCGTGAAGGCATAGCTTAGGGAGCTGGTGATTTTGACTAGCTCTTCGTGGTTGGTGTTCTGGCTCGAATCTTGTGTCAGGAATCTTCTCAGAATTAGGATTATTATTAAAAATAATAACAGTTCAAGGGTCTTGGGGGTGAGGCTGTCTGTCGTGCCTCTCAGCCAAGTGTTCCCATCTTCCCCTTGGGCAAAGGGGGCTGCAGTCTGCGGCATGTTAGCACGCTGGGGAGAAGAGAGACTGACACAGATCTGTGTGGAGTAGAAGCCTATGTGTGGTGGGACAACTAAGTGTTGTGTCAGTGATTTTGAACCACTAGTGTAGTGTGGTGATGACTGTGTTGGTCTCAGGGTATCTAGGTAGACTAGAGATGTGAAGACTTCGTCACTTCTAATGAGGAAGAGGGAAAAGAGAGAAAAAAGGTGAAAAATAAATTCAATTAAAGAAACAATTTCCTTTTTTTTTTTTTTTTTTTTTTTAAATGAGGAAAATTATTATTTTTTTTTCTCAATTAAATGTTATCAACGAGGCAAACAATATTATTAAATCTCTGTTTTAGACAAATGATTATAATAATAATTCTGATATCTCTTTCTTAGTCTGACAGGATTGACAACATACACCTTACAGTTGGACCGCTCACCAGGGAGGCTGTGAAGGCAACGGTTGCCCAAAACTTATCTCTATTAAATTGATCTCAGCGTCAGATGAGATGTTAAAATTTGGATTGCGTTTTCAAATGTGGGGAGGCTAGGAAGAACGAAAGAGTGTTTGATTACAATCAAATTCGTAAGGATGATTCTCCTTTGGACAGGATTGTGTATTTCATTCACTTAGAATTGATTGATGGTTCTTACAGGTCCCTACAAATGTGAAAAGTGAAGAGTGAAGAAAGCAGGAGAAAGAAGGAGAGAGACAGTAGATTAAGTGGATCGGGTCCACTAGCACGCTGTTATGCCCAACATCGAGTAGAGCGTTATTTTCAGTTGCTGCACAACTAATAACAAATAAATAAATTTTGGGTGAAAGAGATTTGTCTCTCTAATTTATTTGTACTCGTAGTGAGGGATAACAATGACTCCTATTAAGGCTCGGGTGTGTCGTTCCCAAGCTAGGATACACAGAGGAAAGAGAATGGTAAGACAAAGTAAACTTGAAAAGTAATAAATGGGTAAAATAAGCAAAAATGAAATTAAATAAAACAGGAAATCAGTAAATAAAAATAGTGGCTAAGTGTATAACCAAAACAGGAAGAATGAGGGGGTAAAACGCAATAAAGTAATGAGTGAGTATAAGTTTAAATAGAATCTATTGATATGGGTAATAAATCAATTAGGTAGAATAAGTTTAAAACTTTCAAAGTTCAAGGCTTATTCGTACCTAAAATGATTAGGCCCAAAAGAGAATACTAGAAGTAATGATCATATGAAATGATCTGAGGGGGAAATTTTGAATGATTCCAAATAAATTTAATGTTTTAATTAAATTTTGAATTTGACACAATTAATAATTGTGAACTAGTAGTATTTCCCTTTCTAGTAAAATGCAAATAAGTGGTAAGAAGTGAAAAATTAGAGAAATAAGAAAGAGGAAGACCAACAAGTGTATTAGTTTAGATGTTTAAAGGGTTAAACCACTTTAGCTTTTCAAACACACACACTGTATTCAACCACTGGATGCTAATGCTAACTTCTAACCTTTGAGGCTAATGGCTTTAACATAGGCTTCAATGTAAACACAACCGTTCAGTTAGCTTAGCAACAGTATAGAGTTTGTTTACAATAGCATCAATGTGCTGCGCGTGCGCAGTTCAGAGTTGCTCCGGAAGTAGGTTAAGACTTCCGTGTCATGCAAGTAACTGTGGCAACTAAAACAAACTCTAGTGGACTAGATTACAATTACAGTTAATGCAGTTACAGTTAGGCATGTTACATGAAATGTCGGCGCATTTCAACACTGTACAAATAACAACACCGCTTTTAGTTGGTTCTGCGATGTGGCGCTTAAACTCTCAGTTCGTTCAGAGTTTACTTTAAACTTTATTCAAATCGCCGCTTCGTGCTGCAGTTGAGGAAAACAGTGATCGGATCATAAAAGCCCGTGCCAGTTTCTCTGGACACGTACACACAACAGGTTTTCTTCGCTGTTGGCACAACGTTAACTTTAACTTTATCAAGCTTATATCATAGCTGATCTGACAATGGAACACGCACTGAAAATCAAACTATGAATAATAAAGCTTTGATCAGATAGAATTGAGGAACACGCTCAAAACTATTCTTTATCCACCGATTTATTTACCTTTTAACTATTGCAGTTTAGCTCCGTTCAGCTAACAGTGACTGAGATTCAGGAGTATAACTATTGAATGACCTGGAACACGCAGGACATCAATTCAGCTATAAAACAAGGCATTACAGAAAAGAGGAACACGCTCAATTTCAACCTTATTGTATGATCTCAGATAACTTTAAGTTCACTTACTGCAGTTTAACAATGAAGAGGCAGACTGGAGTTACAGCCTTCTCTGCGTTCATTCATTCAAGCAGACGCGCGCTGCTGACGTCACACACACACACGCTAGTCTCGCTCAGAAGCGTCTCATCTTTCATCCACAGCAATGGAAAAGATTAAATAACTTGGTTTATGCTCACAATTTAGATTAATCTGCCCGCGTCCTCCACCAATAAATATGTAAGGGTTTTATACATAAATATAATTTAATTTAGCTCAAAGGGAATCATTAATGATTTTATAGGGAATTTGAACAGAATCACTGTTTTGCGGCTGATCACTGAGCGATTCACTGAACGAGCCGTATAACATTAATTCTGCACTGGATATTAAAATCCAAAATATAGTGAAAACACTATTAATAAGCACAGTAACAAAATCGGCAGATTAAGACATTAACTTGTAAGCACAAAACACAAGATACTTCTCTTTTGTCTCTCTAAACTCATCCTTTCTCTCTTTCTGTAACGTGTGAATGTGTGAATGCGTGTGTTCATGTTAGATTAGTTTATGTCTTAGGTTTATATAAATAAAGTCTTATTTATATTTAAAAGAGAAGTATCTTGTGTTTTGTGCTTACAAGTTAATGTCTTAATCTGCCGATTTTGTTACTGTGCTTATTAATAGTGTTTTCACTATATTTTGGATTTTAATATCCAGTGCAGAATTAATGTTATACGGCTCGTTCAGTGAATCGCTCAGTGATCAGCCGCAAAACAGTGATTCTGTTCAAATTCCCTATAAAATCATTAATGATTCCCTTTGAGCTAAATTAAATTATATTTATGTATAAAACCCTTACACAATCAAGTGCTGAAAACCGATTTAGAAGATCTTGAAATAGATGGAACGCTAATACAGTACGTAGATGATTTACTCGTTTGTAGTTCTTCATTAGAACAATGTCAAAGCGACTCGATTAAAGTCTTAACAAAATTGGCTCAGGGAGGACACAAAGTGTCCAAAGACAAAATTCAGTATTGTCAACCTCAAGTTGAATACTTAGGAAGATTGATTGCCTATGGCACACGAGCTATAGCACCCTCTCAGTTAGAAGGTATAAGTAAAACGCCGATGCCTCAAACAGTAGGACAAATGATGACTTTTTTAGGGATGACTGGCTTTAGTTCAGACTGGATAGAAGACTATGCAGTAAAAACAGGACCATTAAGAGAAATGATGAAACAGGCAGGGATTCAGCATCTAAGTAATCCATTAATATGGAACACAAATGCAATACTGGCATTTGAAACAATGAAAAAAGAATTACAACAGGCACCTGCCCTAGGAACAGCCAATTATAATAAAATGTTTCACCTCTATGTGACCAATAGAGCTGATGGTTATGCCTCAGCTGTACTGATGCAGGAGACTTGCAGTGGAAGGAAAAAACAGCCTATAGCTTATTACAGCACAAAGCTGGATAATGTTGCACAAGGATACCCCCCATGCTACCAACAGGGCTTAGCGGCAGTATATTATGCTTATGAAAAAGCATCCACAATAACTATGGGGTACCCAGTAACTATTTACACTCATCACAAAACTGTGGAATTGTTAGAGCAGGGAAAAATTGTTCTAACACAGGCTCGAATGTTGGCCTATTCCTCATTACTTACATATCCAGACGTAACTATTAAGCGATGTAATACAGTCAATCCAGCGGACTTGATCCCTTTGTCTTTTGAAGGAAAACCACATGATTGTGTGAATGAGTCATTGGCATTTACCAGATTACGACCAGATCTTGAGTCGACACCCATTCCTGAAGCAGAAGTCACTTACTTTGTAGATGGTTCTAGCTTTAGAGACCATGAGGGAAATCATACAGGATATTCAGTGATGAAGAAGGATAAGAAAGAATTTGTACCAGTAATATCACAGCAATGTGTGCAACCTTGTTCTGCTCAATTAGCTGAATTGAAAGCTCTTACAGCTGCATGCCAATTAGCAGAGGGACAAACTGCTAACATTTTCACTGATTCAGCATATGCTCATGGTGTATGTCACCTGTTTGGTGCTGTGTGGAAACAAAGAGGTTTCAAAAAGAGTGATGGGACTCCCATCCAACACGGTGATCAAATAGGGCAATTAATTTCTGCTATGATGCTACCGAAAAGATTAGCAATAATCAAATGTCAAGCACACAAAAAAGGAAATGATTATGTCATTAAGGGAAACAATGCAGCAGATCTACAGGCTAAAAAGGCTGCTGGATGTCAAATAGCTGTATTAACACCTGTAGTGCTTATAGAGCCTCAACCTCAATTGGATGACATAATTCGAATTCAGCAACAAGCAGGCCCCTATGAGCAGTCAATGTGGCACCAGAGGGGGGCCAAAAAAGACTCACAAGAGATTTGGCGCACACATGAAGGACACATGGTGGCGCCAATTTCACTTTTGAATATTCTTATCGCAGATGCGCATGGTTTTGACCATTGCGCAAGGGGGGAAGTGGTAAGAAATATTAAAAAGCAAGGATATTGGTCTCCTTATTTATATGCAACAGTAGATGAATTCTTGTCTACATGCGAAATTAGTGCAAAGTACAATGTGAGAAAAGGGATAACGACACCCATAGGGCATATACCGGTACCGGAAGGGCCTTTTAAACATCTGGTCATAGATTACGTGGACATGATAAAGCGGGTACAAGGTAAAAGATACATGCTGGTGATTGTTGACAGATTTAGCAAATGGGTGGAGGCAGTACCATCAGCAGATCTAGGAGCAGGGACAGTAATCAAATTTCTAACAAGAGAAGTAATTCCTAGATTTGGGATACCATCAGAAATAAGTTCAGATAATGGTTCGGCTTTCATACAAAAAAACTGTAAAACAAGTGTTGCAACAATTAAGAATAAAACAAAGACTAGGTTGCATTTACCATCCTCAAAGTCAAGGACAGGTAGAAAAATTGAATGGAATTATCAAGGCCAAAATAAACAAAATATGTGAAAAGTACTAAACTTAATTGGATTGATGCTTTGCCTCTAGCACTAATGAGCTATCGCATGCAAACTAACCGCACCACGCATTTAACACCTCATGAGATGCTTACCGGTCGGCCTATGCCATCACCACATTGTAGAGGTCCCTACAAAGGACCGCCTCTAGAGCAGTTACAAATGGAACTTCGTTCATATATGAAGAAACTAACTGCCATACATAAAGCTATCTATTCACAGGAGAAAAGAAAGGGGCCCAGCGAGGAAACGGAGACAACGTGTCCAGTTGTTCCAGGTGACCAAGTATATCTGAGGGTGTTCCGGAGAAAATGGAATGAACCGAGGAGAGAGGGCCCGTACACAGTGGTGAGAGCAACTCCGACAGCAGTGCAAGTGGAAGGCAGTACAACTTGGTATCATCTAAACCACTGCACGAGAGTTCCCAAGAAAAACACAGAAAGGGAGGAAAACAGACAAGTAGACAATGCGACAGAGAGTGACAAGGAGGAACCTGAAACACGGGATGAAGTGCAAACAAAAGACAGCACAGAAAAGGTTCCACAAGGAGTTCCAGTCGTCCTGTCAGAGGAACAGGAGAGGGAAGGGAATGAAACAGACAATGTGTTTGGAGATCCTCTTATGCTTAAATGTATCTAATAATGCAACTCCAAGCTCAACCTATAGAAAGCAATCAGACTTCTCTCCAAATGCAACCCCAAGCTCCAATAATAGAAAACAACCAAACTTCTCAACAAATGCAAATCCAAGCTCCACCAACAGAGAGCAATCAGACTTCCCTTCAGTTACAAACACAAGAGGTAGCCAACAGCAACCAGACTTCCCAAGAATTGACTTTTCAGCCCTCAAATGAATCTAGCAGTGACTTTAACTTAATCCAAAATGAACAAGCACAAGTTGAGGAGGAAAAAATATCTAGACAAAATAGACACATTGCAGATGACAATTATAACATCACTATTAAAGGCAATTCAGATATATTATGGGAAAAGGCAGAAGATAATAGTTGGTATAAATGGGTAAATTACACAGCCGAAAAAGAAGAATGGGAAAACTGTATAGTTTGCCTTGAAGCAAGACCGATTTTATATATTGTACCAATACCTATACACAGTTCTAGTTGCAAAATATTTCATGATGAATGGTTTAAGACATGTCCAGGACTGTCTAACGTAATGGGGTTAGATGTATTAAAAATGGGAGGTAAATGTTTTGTAGAACGAGGTAGAGCGATAAATGTCTTTAGAAACTGTACCCAAAAAATGGCATTTTGCCCATATTGGTGCCAGTTTCTCCAATCCACAACGATTTACAGAGAAGCTACGGAATTGCAATGTGAACGTACCCGTAAGTGGCCTATTATACAAGAAACAAAAATACAAAAGCCGCAAGGAAGAATACAATTAATGGCAGATCAGGAATTTGAATGTTATGAGAAAAAGGGAAATGTTGACGTAGGAAGATTTAAAGGAAAATGTAGCAAAATATGGCAAATACCGAGATGCACAGTTGACTATTTAGTGGTAAAAGAGGGCCCACCACCTATATTTGATGACATTGAGAAGAGCTTATGAAAAAGACCCCGCAGTTTATATAGATGCTATTGGTCAACCAAGAGGGATACCTTATGAATTTAAGGCAAGAGATGAGGTTAAATCAGGATTTGAATCAATATTCATTTGGATTGCGCAAAATAAAAATACAGAATGGATCAATTATATCTATTACAACCAGCAAAGATTTATTAATTACACTGATGACGCTTTATCACTTTTAGGAGAACAATTAGATGCAACAAGCCGAATGACATGGCAAAACAGAATAGCTTTGGACTATTTGTTAGCTGAAAAGGGAGGAGTCTGTGTTATGTTTGGGGATCAATGCTGTACTTTTATACCAAATAATACTGCTCCAGAAGGAGCATTCACAGAAGTAATGACCAAATTGAAAAACTTAAGGGTAGAACTTAAAACTAATGCTGGGACAGACGGGAAAATGTGGGATTGGTTTGATCTAAAGTTGGGAGCTTGGGGAGCATGGTTTGCTAAACTAGGAATGTTTTTGGGAGTTGCCATAATGATAGGAGGTTTATTATTTTGTTGTGTATTACCTATACTAAGAACATTGGTCGTCAATGCTACTGTGAAACAAATGGAGATGATAAAAGTCCCAAACAATCAACGAATAATCACAGAAAGAAACTTGGATGAGTATTATAAAGGATTGCTAAACAAGCTGATCTTAAATGAGCAAACTTCGGATGAGGGATCCAGCGACTCTGATGACTATGAAAAAGAGATGTAAGGATGAGCCATATCCTGGGTGTAAGTGCTAGCCTAACCTCTGCCCATGGATGGCCCTCTACGATGCGCAAAGTATCTGGGCTGAAGATCAACGGATCCGAACTATTGTTTCTTGGAATATTCAATGTATTATGTTTTGAATGTGATTTTATGGGTTTGATATACATAACTGTGACAACCACAGGCAAGCGCTGAACCAATTGCACGCTCATGCTTTTAACATTGTATTTTACTATAAAGGGGGAAAGGAGACAGGATCTTTTACTCTCTTTAAGTTAAAAAAAAAAAAAAAAAGAAAAAAAAAAAAAGAGATGTTTGGTCCTGATTTTCCTCCAGAGTGCTGCCGCATCATTTGGTCGTTGATGGTAAACCTGCGTGACTTACTTAGTCACTAGATAGTGTTAGCTAAAAGGACTGAATTATGAAGTAGCACTCTGGGTAGACGTAAACAAATTGTGAGACTTAATGAAGTCTCAAAGGGAGGAATTATTTAGACGTAATCAAGTCGAATCTTCCCATATATTCTGAAGGCCTTTGTGTCAAAATGTGTACGTGGCAAAGCAAGGCCTTTGTGTTAAACTGTGTACGTGGCAAAGCACATCTGGACGAAATGAGGAGGGGGCTTTTTTCTTCTTTACCATAACATAAGTCTGGATGGTTTCCTCTCCTTTGAGACAGATAGAATTACATACGCATAGAATTGTGTACGTGGGACTTAACGTATAGAGTCCCCCACCCCTTTTTAAAGGTTTGTGTATATATACGAGAGACAAAGAGCATTCGAGAGAACTCCTTTGCAAACGAGTTTTCAGGTTTTATTCTATTAAAAAATAAAGCCTACTCTGGAATCGAACTCTGGCAATGCGTTTTGTTCTTTGAACTGCGGAAGACGACACTTCATCACCACGATCACGGCATGGACCGATCTCATCCCAGGGATGGGATATATCCTCCTCACTCTGCCGCCCTTGGAGGGAATAATCAACACAAAAACATGCTTTTGTTTTTCTTGATGAAGGTCTGTATCTTGAATTAACTGGAGGTTCAGTGATTCTGACACGCGGTCGTGATGCCTGTCTAGATTCATCTCTTCTCAGAAAGCTCTCCATCACAGTAAAATTCTTAAGAAAAATACAAAAGATTTCCTAAAGTGTTGACGTTTAAAACAATTGTGACATGTCAACATGAACTGTGTCTTCTTCAGGCTTGTTTAAACATTGAATACCTACAGAAAGAGGTGCTAAATGCAATAAGCCAAGTTGTAACTCTCGAATGTATCAGAGTGAATGAACGAGAGAAGGTGCTGTGGGTTATTTTGTGTCCTGCAGGTGCTACTTTGTAACGAAATCTCTCCTCGACTGGTTCTCATGAGCTACTTAGATAAAAAGAAACAAAAAACCTGAAAATGGACTTAAATTTGTGAAATAGGTCGGCACCAATAGCCTCGTGGTTCTGTGCTCACAACGACCGGAGTTTGATTCCCATCTTGAGGTCCTTTGCCTATCCCGCTCCCTCTCTACTCCCAGTGATTTCCTGTCGTGACTCTCTACTGTCCTTTCTATAAAAAATGCATAAAAGTCCCATAAAAATTTGTGAAATAGCACTCAAGGTGTATTTCTTTAATCATTTGTCTTTGTAAACAGTATGTTTGAAATTTTTTTTAATTTTTTGTATTTTAAAATGATTTAATTTCTTATTTTTTCAAAATGTTTCTTACATCGGGTCTGGTTATTTCCATAAAAAAATCATGTATTTACTTCCTATGTACTGAAAATGCCTCAAATCTGTTCAGATTGTGCAATCCTGTGTGTCAAATAGAGTCTGCAAGCTTAGTTCTCTTTCTCTCAATCACTGTGAGGTAATTTCATCATTTTATCTTCTTTAAAGTAGTCATTTTTAGTTTCCTCTACTGTGTTTTGGCACTGTAAAGTTGTTGTTTTTATGTTAGTATGTGTCATTGTATGTATAAATATTTCTTTTTGAACCAGGTCTGTTTATTTAAGATTTTACACTATGCAAGAAATAACAAAATTACACCACCATATCCCAACCTAACCCTTTACCCATCAGACATAAAGTATCAATTACATTGTACAAAGAAGACAGGAGGAAAAGAGAGAGAGAAAAAAGACACAATTATACATATTTTGGGATTGTATTCCCTACTTGTATTTTTCAACAAATGACAAGAAAGGTTGCCAGATTGCATAGAATTTTCGGCAAGACCCTTGAAGAGTATCTTATTTTTTTCCAGTTTAAGATACTGCATGATCTCTCTAATCCAGTGGAGAAAAGTAGGGAGAAAGGGGTCTTTCCATTTAAGCAATATTAACCTACTGGCAAGTAGTATGCAAAAGGCTAACATTTTACAATTGTAGCTACTTAAGCACATGTTTTGTGCTGTAACACCAAATATAGCAATGAAAGGAGATGGGTCTATTGGCAAACCCATTATTTTGGAAAATGTATCAAAAATCAATTTCCAAAAGTTATACAAACTCTGGCATGTCCAGAAAATATGTAAGAGGCTTGCAGGAGCCTGCCTACATCTGTCACAAATAGTATCTAGCTCAGGTCGGAAATTAGATAGCCTAACCTTCGACCAGTGGAGCCGGTGTACTACCTTGAATTGCACAACCACATGTCGTTGACATATTGATGAATAGATCTGTTTGATTATTTTCTGCCAAATTGTCTCTGAAATTTGTTCATTCAAATCCTCCACCCATTGATTTTTTAAGTAATCTAAATTTTCTAGATTGTGCTGATTGAGGAGATTATACATTTTGCCTGTGATTTGTTTTGAATCTTTTCCTACTTTGAAAATAGAATCTAATAGAGATGTAGGGGAATATGAAGGAAAACAATAAGTATGTGAAGTCAAAAAAATTCGTATTTGCAGATATCTAAAGAAATGGGACCTGGGAATCTTAAATCTGTTAACCACTTCATCAAAAGATGCAAAAGTGTTATCTATATAAAGATCTTGTAGTATATAAATTGAAGGGGTAATCATATGGTTTTTACTTAAGGGGGCATGTAAAGAGAGACTGCGGAGGGCAAATGATTTTCTAAATTGATTCCAAATTTTTAGGGACTGTGTCACCACAGGGTTAAAAGAATAGCGTGAGGCAGGTTCATTCATTGGAAGTTCAGAGCACATTAAAGAGGATAGGGAGACATGTTTGCAGTAGATCTTTTCCAAGCCACTTTATGTACTTTTCTTAGATTTCTCTAAGATTTTAACTTCAACATATCAGCACAGTGCTCAAACAACACAGTTTTTAGAAAAAGAAGACTCTTTGCCTCCCACTGCCAGCAGTTTACATTCCAGAGACGGGAACAGAAACAGACAGGAAAGAAAATGCCCCTTGTGGAATCTACTTGCTGCATGAACTGCCACAGACTTCTACAAAGGATGGAGGTTCTTGAAACAAAGTTACTTGCTGGACCTCCAAAACAGGTGGAACACACAGCAGATCGTCATCACGGACCCCCGCAGCATACAGCCGGTGAGTCCTGTGAATCTAGTGAATCTCAACAGTTTATACAAAGTGTAGAAGAACAAGCTGATCGACAGACTAAACGATGGCACAAACAGGGAGCAAGACCCAAAGGCACTCAAGACCAGATTGTCACGAGTATCTCGTATTGCTGCGGTAGCATCCTCTACCCCAGATACGACTATGACAAGACTTGTAAGCACTGGCATTCTACAACCCCCTATACATCTTGAGAATCGATTTGAAGCATTAATGAATATGGGTGAGGAATCCCCAAATGTGACAAAACATGGATCGTATCAGCCAGCAGCTAACATTGCTACTAACAGGTGCTCGAGGTCGAGCAGACAGCGGCACTCAGCTCAGAGTGCATCCGAGCCCAGGACTCTGATAGTGGGCGACTCTATTATCAGAAACATCAGTAGCAGGACTACAACTACATGCTGCTTTCCTCAAGCAACCGTCTCTGATGTGAACAAGGAACTTCGGAACATTCTGATGAAGCACAAGACTGCAAATCGAGTCATCATCCATGTGGGGAAGAACGATATTCAGAAAGAGCAGTCAGAACTGCTTAAGGAGGATTTCAGTGAACTCTTTGAAACACTTCAAAGACTTGAAGTTCAGTCGTTCATCAGTGGACCACTCCCAGCAAGAGGAACTAACATGTTTTCACGGCTGCTTGGGCTGAATACATGGCTACAAAGAACCTGCAGTACAAAAGGAGTCAACTTCATTGACAACTTCAATATTTTCTGGGGCCATAGACAGCTGTTTAAACTGGACGGCTTCCACCCAAACAAACTTGGTGCAAGAGTCCTAAAGGACAATATCTATTTCTCCCTCCGTCATCCTTCAGTGGTGTGTGCCAATCCACTCGGCCTCAATGGCACACACACACCTGGACAGAATATGAGTGACCACAGGACTTCATGTCAGCCTCAGAGTCATCTTGTGGTTGACACATCCCACAAGGACACTGATAACACCACGCAGCCAAAACAAACTTTCCTCATGGAAACTATCCCGGCTGAGCCCTGCCCAACGAGCTCTTCACAGACAGACTGTGACGTACTACAACAGCTCCAAGACTCAGCACCCAAGGACAACTATCTGGAAAACAACCAGGGAAGCCAGGACAACATATCACAGCCACCGGAAACACCAGAGCCAGAGCCCATCTCACCAGACACACTATCCCTCTCTCCAGAATCTCCACTTCTAAGCTTCTCACAGAAAATGGAGGAACTGGTGTATGTTGGGACCAAACTCTCCCACTCGTTCGCTGCAAGCCCCCAGATATCAACTAAAAAACGGCGGGCCCCACAACCACCAAAGTCAGCAGGCCCAGCTCTCCCTCCTCCTCCTGTGAGAGCTCTCCAACCGCTGCCACAACGCCAGGCCCAAACCCTCCTCCATCGGCTGTAGGTGAACCAAGAACAACTGATAACAGCTCTCAGTGATATGTGTCGGGTCCCCGCTATATTAGCAGCAACATTCACAAATGTTCACAGAACAAGCGGGAACCCAGTGTGCCTGTAGCCTTCTATATTTCTGTTTTATCACGTGACAGAAAGTCTAAGGACTTCAAGCCGTACGGCTGACCCATCTAATCTGCGGCCTGTAATGCGTCAATCTAAGATTGCTGTAGAGACAAAATGTAATTCCATCAAGTTAACATTTTTAAACATTCGCTCACTAAAAAATAAATCATTTCTGATCAATGATTTAATAACCACAAACAACCTGGATTTTATGTTTCTAAATGAAACATGGCTTGAAACAGCCCCTCCTAACTTTAACTTTACAAGTGTCTGCAGGACTGTTAGGAGAGGTGGAGGTGTAGCTGCTGTATTTAAAGATGTCTATCAATGCAAGCAAGTGCATTTGGTCAGTATTTGTCCTTTGAATATCTAGGTATTGTGCTGAAAGGTGCTCCACGCATTCTGTTTATCATTATTTACAGGCCTCCAAAATACTCTCCAGCCTTTGTTGAAGAGTTCACAGAACTGTTATCAATGATTTCCTCAGAGTTTGACTGTTTTACTATTGCAGGGGATTTTAATGTTCACATAGATAATGCAGAAATCAAAACTGCAAAAGAAATTATAACTGTTTTAAACACTTTTGACCTGATCCAGCATGTGCATGGACCCACACACAATCGTGGACACTCTAGATTTACTCATCAGTAGAGGTTTAAACATTTCATCCATTGTTATTAAGGATGTAGCACTATCTGATCACTTCTGTATTTTCTTTGATATATTGATCTCTGTTACCACTGAATCTAGATCTGTCTCTTTCAGAAAGAGATGCATTATCGAGAACACTAGTGCGCTATTTATGAAGGCTATATCTTTAACACCAAGCATTTCTGCAGACTCTGTTGATCTTCTCCTGGATTCATTTAACTCAAAAGTTAAGAATGCTATTGATGATATTGCTCCGGCAAGGGTCTGCAAGAAGAATGGCAGACAAAAATCACCATGGAGAAAAACAGCAGCAGTTCAGAGTATGAAAAGACAATGCAGAAAAGCTGAGTGGATGTGGCGGAAGACAAAACTTGAAATTCACTATAGCATCTATAAAGACGGCCTTCATGCCTTCAATGTGGAACTAGCCACAGCTAGACAGACCTTCTTCTCAAACCTTATAAACAGTAACTTAAACAACTCTCGCACTCTTTTTGCTACTGTGGAGAGACTCACAAACCCCCCCCAAGTCAGATTCCCAGTGAAATGCTCTCCGACAGTAAATGCAATGAGTTTGCTTCCTTCTTTTCTGAGAAGATCAATAATATCAGAAAGGAGATTGGCATATCTAGTTTTGCAGAGGTCACACAGATTCGACCGCAGTTTCAAAAAGAAGTGACTATGTCTGTTTTTGAAGCAATTGATTGCAAAATTTTGAAAGAAAAAGTACAGCACCTTCCATCGTCAACATGCTATCTTGACACACTTCCCACATCTTTTTTCAAAAGTGTGCTTCACTGTTTAGAAGCAGATCTCTTAGAAGTGGTGAACGCTTCACTTCTTTCTGGGACTTTTCCAAACTCCCTGAAAACTGCAGTTGTTAAGCCCCTTCTGAAAAAGCGCAATCTTGACAACACCATGTTGAACAACTATAGACCAATATCAAATCTTCCTTTCATAGGTAAGATTATTGAAAAGGTAGTTTTTAAATCAGCTGAACAACTACTTAAACTTAAATGGATACCTGGACAATTTTCAATCTGGTTTCCGAGCACATCATAGCACAGAGACAGCACTCATTAAGATAATAAATTATATTCGCTTCAATTCTGATTCAGGCAAAATATCAGTGCTGGTACTACTAGATCTTAGTGCTGCGTTTGATACGGTTGATCATAACATACTTCTAGAGAGACTGGAAAACTGGATCGGGCTTTCTGGGATGGTCCTCAAATGGTTCAGGTCATACTTAGAAGGGAGAGGTTATTATGTGAGTACAGGAGAGCATAAGTCTAAGTGGACGTCCATGACATGCGGAGTCCCACAAGGCTCAATTCTTGCACCACTCTTGTTTTACCTGTATATGCTCCCACTAAGTCAAATAATGAGAAAGAACCAAATTGCCTATCACAGCTATGCTGATGATACGCAGATTTACCTAGCCTTATCTCCAAATGACTACAGCCCCATTGACTCCCTCTGCCAATGCATTGATGAAATTAACAGTTGGATGTGCCAGAACTTTCTTCAGTTAAACAGGGAGAAAACTGAAGTCATTGCATTTGGAAACAGAGGGAGTTATCAAGGTGAATGCATACCTTGACTCTAGGGGTCAATCAACTAAAAACCAAGTCAAAAATCTTGGGGTGTTTCTGGAGACAGACCTTAGTTTTAGTAGCCATGTCAAAGCAGTAACTAAATCAGCATACTATCATCTCAAAAACATCGCAAGAATTAGATGTTTCTCCAAGACTTGACTGGAAACAAAACTTGTTCATGCCTTTATCACCAGCAGGGTGGATTATTGTAATGGTCTCCTTCCAAAGAAGACCATTAGACAGCTGCAGCTCATCCAGAACGCTGCTGCCAGGATTCTGACTAGAACCAGAAAATCTGAGCATATCACACCAGACCTCAGGTCCTTACACTGGCTTCCAGTTACATTTAGGATTGATTTTAAAGTACTTTTACTCGTTTATAAATCTGTAAATGGCCTAGGACCTAAATACATTGGAGATATGCTCACTGAATATAAACCTAACAGACCACTCAGATCATTAGGATGGAGTCAGTTAGAAATACCAAGGGTTCACACAAAACAAGGGGAGTCCGCTTTTAGCTATTATGCCGCCCGCAGTTGGAACCAGCTTCCAGAAGAGATCAGATGTGCTAAAACATTAGCCACTTTTAAATCCAGACTCAAAACTCATCTGTTTAGCTGTGCATTTGTTGAATGAGCACTGTGCTACGTCCGAACTGATTGCACTATGTACAGGTGCTGGTCATATAATTAGAATATCATCAAAAAGTTGATTTATTTCACTAATTCCATTCAAAAAGTGAAACTTGTATATTATATTCATTCAGTACACACAGACTGATATATTTCAAATGTTTATTTCTTTTAATTTTGATGATTAGAGCTTACAGCTCATGAAAGTCAAAAATCAGCATCTCAAAATATTAGAATATTTATATTTGAGTTTGAATAAATGACCATGCCTACAGTACAAATTCCGGGTATTTCTTGTTCTTTGAAACCATAATAATGGAGAAGACTGCTGACTTGATAATGATCCAGAAGACGAACATTGACGCCCTCCACAAAGAGGGTAAGTCACAGAGGGTCATTACTGAAAGGTGTGGCTGTTTACAAAGTGCTGTATCAAAGCATATTAAATGCAAAGTTGACTGGAAGGAATAATTTGGGTAGGAAAAGGTGCACAAGCAACAGGGATGACTGCAAGCTTGAGAATACAGTCAAGCAAAGCTGATTCAAACACTTGTGAGAGCTTCACAAGGAGTGAACTGAAGCTGGAGTCAGTACATCGAGAGTCACCACGCTCAGACGTCTTCAGGAAAAGGGCTACCAAGCCACTTCTGAACCAGAGACAACGTCAGAAGCATCTTACCGGGTCTGTGGAGAAAAAGAATTGGACTGTTGCTCAGTGATCCAAAGTCCTCTTTTCAGATGAAAGTAAATTTTGCATTTCATTTGGAAATCAAGGTCCCAGAGTCTGGAGGAAGAGTGGAGAGGCACAGAATCCAAGTTGCTTGAAGTCCAGTGTGAAGTTTCCACAGTCTGTGATGATTTGGGCTGCCATATCATCTGCTGGTGTTGGTCCAATGTGTTTTCTGAAGTTCACAGTCAATGCAGCCATCTACCAGGAGATTTTAGAGCACTTCATGCTTCCTGCTGCTGACAAGCTTTATGGAGATGCTGATTTCATTTTCCAGCAGGATTTGGCACCTGCACACACTGCCAAAGCAACCAGTATCTGGTTTAAGGACCATGGTATCCCTGTTCTTAATTGGCCAGCAAACTCACCTGACCTTAACCCCATAGAGAATCTATTGGGGTATTGTCAAGAGGAAGGTGAGAGACACCAGACCCAACAATGCAGATGAGCTGAAGGCCACTATCAGAGCATCCTGGGCTCTCATAACACCTGAGCAGTGCCACAGACTGAACGACTCCATTCCACGCCGCATTGCTGCAGTAATTCAGGCAAAAGGAGCCCCAACTAAGTATTGAGTGCTGTACATGCTCATACTTTTCATTTTCATACTTTTCAGTTGGCCAAGATTTCTAAAAATCCTTTCTTTGTATTGGTTTTAAGTAATATTCTAATATTTTGAGATACTGATTTTTGACTTTCATGAGCTGTAAGCTCTAATCATCAAAATTAAAAGAAATAAACATTTGAAATATATCAGTCTTTGTGTAATGAATGAATATAATATACAAGTTTAACTTTTTGAATGGAATTAGTGAAATAAATCAACTTTTTGATGATATTCTAATTATATCACCAGCACCTGTATAATTACTTTCTATTCTTAAATGTTTTAAATTATTTTAAAATCAATTTTTAAATCACTTTGTTTTTATTGTTGTGATTATTATTTTTAATTTATTCTTATTATTATTTTTAATGACTATTTCACTTCCTTTTATGTAAAGCACTTTGAATTACCACTGTGTATGAAATGTGCTATATAAATAAACTTGCCTTGCCTAAGTCAGTCCTCTAATATCAGCCGCCCAATAATAAAACATAAAATTAGGAAGTGCCATGCCACCTAAGGTGCCGAATCCGAGGGTTTTTGTTATTCCAGATGAATGCTGATATGAGTTTATATATGGAGTTAAAAAAGTATTTGGTCAAAAAAATAGGAAGATTCTGAAACAAATAAAGAAACTTGGGCAATACATTCATCTTAATAGTATTGTAGAACCTGGTCGAGAAAGAACGCACACACATGTTTAACTTAAGAAACTAATCTAACTTCATCCGCTCGTAAAATGAGCAAATGACCAACTTGCGTCCGGCCATACTCCCTTTACCACCCGAGAGACTCGTAAAACATGATAAGGTGAGGATGAACGGCCCGCGCTACATCTGTTGGGAGTTAAACAACGGATAATTACTCCTTACTCCAACGGATAAAGACGCTCCAGAACCAGAGTGTTCGCGATACTGCGAGACCACTTGCCATAAAGTACCTTCCGATAAACAAAATTTGACTGACTTACGATCGTCTCAGCAAAGACGATCACCAGAGACATACGCAACGTGATACTCCTCATGACCTCAGAACCTCAGCTCTGGTCTCCTGCATTCCAGGAGGAAGCCGCCTCTTTTCTCTTACAACAAAAGGAACTTGTTCCAACATTGCATGGACAAAGTATCTTCCAGAAAGGACTTCTGCTATTAAAACCAATATACTCAAGAGACGATATTTGTATATGAATGTGGTATTTTATGTTTCATATATCTGACTGTAGTTATCAGAACTGAAGATATTTTTAATCTATGACTTAACCATTTAGTAGGTAAAATTATAGGTGTTCAGTATAAGTACCTCATGTTTGATATTGATTTAAGCCTTATTTTTATTCCAACAAGATGAAAAGGATGAATGTTGACTTTTAGCATCATAAGGTATGAGTATAACACTTTATAGAAATCTGCTAGGATATTGTGGCTCATGTGACATATTTATGAGCAGATAATGTATGCACGAAGAAGAAGTCGTGTTGGGCGGGGCTCCGCCCTACAGAGACAATATGATTGGGTCAGACAGTGAATAGGATGGACTTAATTCTGTCCGATAAAAACAGACACCCCCAGTTAGTTGAAGTAGAAGCAGAGCTCAGAAAAGAAAACCGGGGTGAACAACCGGTTGAAACCTGCAAGGAAACTTGGCTGAAAGTCTGGGCGTTGCCCTCCTGATCCTGCTGCGAAACATCTGGCTGATCATCTCAAAGACTTCAACACTGTCAACTTCAGACCAAAACTTGTAAAGAACTTTAAAGTCTTGCCATTCGCGCGCTGCCCAGAAGCCACGAATCGTAGAGAGGATTCCCGAGTGACGTCACGCGACAACAACACAGCGCGAAAGTCGGGGATTCCCACAAGAAGTACAGCCTTCAACTCAACTTCACTCACAGCAAGTAAAACAAACAGATCTCTTATTCGCTGAAGCTGAATTGAATGAATCGTTAAAAGATAACAATAACTGAGTCTTCTGTTTGTGACGGCCTAAGGTCGTTTTATTCTCGGGAAAAGAGAATAGCTTAACTCTTCAAACTGCTTTGATCTTGCCATAGTGTGTGTATATGTGTGTGTATGTGTTTTGTTTGTATTATACCCTAGAATAGTAAATAAACTCTCGATTCATTGTTATTGAATAGTCTGGTGCCGTGATTTTCAAATCTTAAATTATTTGCCATAGATCGTGTTACCTGTGCTCAGAGATTTCCTAATCAAATCTGTATTATCAACAATATGAAGAATTGCTAATTTATACTGTATTAATACTTGCTGGTCGAGCAGTTAATAAGGCATAAATTGTACCTTCTGATTAATATCAATTAATCTATACATTGGTGATTAATATTAATTAATACGATCAAAGTCGGATTTCTACGATTTGATTCCCTAAAGCTAAAATTTATAAATAAAAGGATAAAACCCTTGCTAAATCCTTTACAGTATTAATTCTTCCACTTAGAGAAGGAGGCAGCAGATCCCAACGTTTGATATCCTGTTTCAAACTTTCTATCAAGGGCAGGAAGTTAGCTTTATAGAGCTTTATGTATATATATATTTTTTTTTGTGGTAGATATCTTACTAAATCATTCCAACATGTTCAGTAATTTATATAGACCTGGCAATGGATCTGATAAATACAATAATAAGTCATCTGCATAGAGCGAAATTTTACACTCTATATCTCCTCTATGAATTCCTTTAATAAATGGCTCTTGTCGTATGGCAATTGCCAATGGCTCAATTGCGATGGCAAATAAAAGTGGAGACAGTGGGCACCCTTCTCTGGTGCCTCTTTGTAAACTAAAAAGGGCAGATCTATTATTGTTGGTGCGAACCGCTGCCATTCGAGAGGAATAGAGGATTTTAATCCACGATACGAAATTAGGGCCAAAAGCAAATCTTCCCAAAGTGCAGAATAGATAGTCCCACTCCACCCGATCAAAGGCCTTTTCAGCATCAAGCGAAATCAAAACCTCTGGTGTGTCGGGTGGTGAGGGACTATAAATAATATTTAAAAGACTCCTAACATTAAAAAAGGAGTACCAGTTCTTTATGAAGCCAGTATGATCTGACGAAATAATGGAGGGGACAAGCATCTCAAGACATCGGGCTAGCAATTTTGCAACAATCTTAACATCTGTGGCGATAGGAGCTACACTGAGATGGACTCTTATATCCTTCTTCAAAATAAGAGAATTAGAAGAGAATTAGGAGAGAATTAGAAGACAGAGATTCTTTAAATACAGAGAGGAGCAAGTTTGTCTGAACATTTTTTAAAGAACTCAGATGGAAAGCCATCTGGCCCTGGTGACTTGCCACATTGCATACTTTTAATTGTATCCATGATCTCTTCTACCAAGATGTCTTTCTCTAGGTCGGATGCCAAATCTGGGTTTAATTTGGGAATATCCAAACTTAACCATCCAAGCAAGAATTAGATGTTTTGTTTCCAGTCAAGACTTGGAGAAACTTGTTCATGCCTTTATCACCAGCAGGTGGATTATTGTAATGGTCTCCTTCCAAAGAAGACCATTAGACAGCTGCAGCTCATCCAGAACGCTGCTGCCAGGATTCTGACTAGAACCAGAAAATCTGAGCATATCACACCAGACCTCAGGTCCTTACACTGGCTCCCAGTTACATTTAGGTTTGATTTTAAAGTACTTTTACTCGTTTATAAATCTCTAAATGGCCTAGGACCTAAATACATTGGAGATATGCTCACTGAATATAAACCTAACAGACCACTCAGATCATTAGGATGGAGTCAGTTAGAAATACCAAGGGTTCACACAAAACAAGGGGAGTCCGCTTTTAGCTATTATGCCGCCCGCAGTTGGAACCAGCTTCCAGAAGAGATCAGATGTGCTAAAACATTAGCCACTTTTAGGAATATCCAAACTATTAAAAAATTTGTCTAGGTCAGATTTATCATCTGGTGGTTCTGAAGCATAAAGGGCAGCGCAATATCGACGAAAACATGAGTTAATCTCTATGTGATCCGTGTGTTTTTGACCTTGTTCATCATTAATCTCCAAAATATGATTTTCGCAAATTTTCCCAACCCTTTCCCTGTGTTCATAAGTAGTGTGTCTAGATTTTAGAATAAGATTTTCTGTTTGACGTGTCGAAAGGAGATCAAACTATCATCAGATGGTGAGTGGCTATATCTAATTTCAAAATATCGACCGTGAGCTGTCTAAGACGCTTGGTAGTGGCTTTCCTTTGCATTGAACCATAAGAAATTATCGGTCCCCTCAAATATGCTTTCAGTGTTTCCCAAATTGTTGAAAAAGACATCCCCGGGGTCGTATTGTGGACGAGAAAGAGATCAATCTCTGTTTTAATAAAATTGACAAAATTTTCATCTGAAAGAAGAAGGGGACTAAATCTCCATGGGAGGTATCCAGAATCCACACCTGGAATACACAGCTTCATTTTCAAGGGGGCATGATCCGAAATAACTATGGATTGATATTCACATTCAACAACCATATGAAGAAGTTTATCATAAAGAAAAAAAAAAAAACATCGATTCACGAAAATGAATTGTGAACTGGAGAAAAGAAAGAATAACACCTAGAGTTAGGGTATCTGAAACGCCAAATATCAGTCAAACCATATGTCTGAAGAAACAGATTAACTGTATGGGATGACTTGGACTCAGGGCACATTCTAGATGAACTGCGATCTAGTTTGGGAGAAAGGACACAGTTTATATCTCCCCCTAAGATGAGGTGATGGGTATCTATATTGGAAATTCGGGAGAAAGTATGAGTGAAGAAAGTATTATCGTCCCAGTTTGGGGCATAAATGTTCATTAAAATAACAGGAAGTCCATACAATCTCCCCATCACAATGATATAACGCCCCATGGGATCTGAGTCAATGTTAGACACTATAAATGGTATGTTCTTTCGCATTATAATTGCTACCCCTCTCATCTTGGAATTAAAACTGGAATGAAATGTTTGCCCTATCCATCCTCCCGTCAGTCTGGTGTGGTCTGCTACCCGGAGATGGGTTTCCTGGAGAAATGCTATGTCAGCCTTCAAATGCAAGAGTGTCTTTTTCCATTTCACAGGATGATTTAAAGATTTCACGTTCCAACTAATAAAATTAATTATGCGCCCTGCATTTAACATTGAGTTGGTGTTAGTTATTAGGAAACTTAGTAAACAAAACACTAAGAGTACAACCCCACAAATCAAGACAGTGGAATTTTGAATTAACAAAACAAAAAATAAACCATTCAAAAAAATTAAGTCGGACAGGTCCCAAACCCCAGCCACCTAAATGAACCTAGTGGCTATAACATCCATTGCAAAATGTGCCATACTTTATATTATGGCAAAGGAGAACCACTTTAGTGTCTAATAAACCAGCCCCTGTCTAGACTTCACTCTACCCTGTCTGTCTTTGTAAAAGAAAAAATAATAATAATGCTTCACATTGTATTAACAGTGAACAGCATCAGCAAAACTTTATAAATGTCTTTATATATGCAGTACATCCATAAGAACACAAATTTCCTTGTTGTCTCCCTTGTAAGAGATTCGGAGTCAGGCTGGGAACATTATCCCGTATCGAACATCATGTTTGCCTCAGAGCAAATTTCTGACATCATTGAAAGCAGCCCGCACTCTGTCCACATTCACGGTGTAGTCTGGAAAAATGGCTATCGGCTCACCTTTATATCGGAGCGGGCCTTGTTCGCAGGCTTGGCGGAGGACTTCTACACAGTCCTGGTAGTAGTGGAGTTTAGCAATAATCACTCGGGGCTTTCCATTAGCCTTTTTAGGTGTTAGACCTCTGTGTGAACGGTTGATTAAGATGTCTTTCTCAAGGTTTAGAGTTTCTTTCAGGAGTTTAGAGACTGCAATGGTAGAACTCGAACCAGTCTGCTCTGGTATCCCTGCGATGCGCACATTGCATCTCTGCATCCTTCCTTCCAAGTCGTCGTTCTTTTACTTCAGGTTAGCCAGCTGTTTTAAGCTCTGCAACTGTCGTCTGTAATGAAGTAATCTCGACCAACGATGTTGATAATCGCGGATAGCGATCTTCATATTATCCATGTCAGAGCGGATCGCTGCAGTGTTGTTTGCAATTTCCGATTTTACTTCTTTAGCTCATTCTTAAGAAAGTTGAAGTTTTCAGAAAGAGCATTTTTAAGTTCCGCCTTGATAACACCCGAGATATCCTCTCTCAAAGAGGCTAAAATATCTGCTTTCCAATCCCCCGTATCTGTCACCGATTCTAGCTGTGAAATGAGAGGCAAGTCGCCGGAGGTGGAGGAGGCTTGTGTGGATGATGCCTTCGGCCTAGCGTTTGCAGGGCCGCTGTATTTATATTTACGCAGTTTAGTTGTCATTAGAAAAGCTGACACACTTGTTCAGAGTAGTGTTACGGGTTTTAAAAAACAACATCCACAATAAATTCGCCGAAAATGCGTTATAAAATAATAATTTTAAGAGAAGCCATACAGGAACTAAGTTTCACACATCTTACTCCATTGTATGCTCACCAGCGCCCCCCATATGTATAAATATTTCTAACGATGGATTAGTATTTATTTCTACGTTTGTAGTCTGTAAAGGATTGTTTATTGTTTTTTCTTTGTTATCTTCAATAGAGAGGTCTCAGTGTTGAGGTATTTTTAAATTCTGTATATTTAAATGATCTATTTAAAAGTTGATTTATCAGTTCATGAAGAGTATCTAATTTTCTAAAAGATATATTAATTAGTTTGTATTATATATTATACTGTATATTAGTGTACTGTTTTGTAATTTAAAAAGAAAAATATTTAATAGTCCTTCCTTTGCATTTTAAATATTTTATTTGTAATGAATTGAAAACCATGGGTTTTATACTGATGCTTCAGTTGTGTTATTTACATGAATTGTGATCCTTTCTGCTTGTCATGTCTTCTCAGAAGTGTTGATTTATCAATCAAAAGCATGTTTTTTTTTTTTTTTAAGAAGGTTGTGTATGTAAATCAGTATTATGTCGTGGGCCTCTGGAGCTCAGAGACGAGGCATGAGCTTGGTTAGGGGTTACACATCCAGAGACTGGGCCAAAGCTTCAACTGACACTGCTTCGGTTCAGCCCAGTCCCCCAACACTCATCTCCAGCCATCAACCATTTCTAAATTGTTCATATGATGTGGCTGTTTTTAATCTTCTGTGTGGACCAGGATTGTTTATTTCTGTTTAGGATTCTGTTTATTGTTTTGGTATCAAACAGTGAATGATTTATGTGTGATATATGTGTGTGTTCTAATATCTTTTGGTGTGAATAATATGTGTATATTATATTAATTTGATAAATTATTATGTTTTTAAATTAGGGATGATCTAGGTTTGTGTGGCCTAGGTTTAGGTGCTGTGTTGTTTCACAGTTACTAATGGTTAGGTGTTTGGGTTGGGGTGGGTTCAGTGATGGTAAATTGATGCCAATAGTGTGTTTCTCCAAGGTTACTGACTGTTAGGTTTAGATATGGTTGAGTTACCATCTTAATCAGACACAGAAGCACATTAAAAATCAGATCCTGACATTGAATTGAGAGAAAAAAGCTAGAAAGGAAAAGACTGGAGTAAAAGAACCATCCACAGTGTCTCACAACACTTTAAGTTTAATTTAGGCCTCTTGGGTATAAGGAGTCCAGGCGTTTGCTCCACTGTCTCTCCGTCTTTAGTCTATCCAGGAGAGACCAAAGTGGCTTGTCCTAGAGTCCAGCAGTGACCCGGAGGGCAGGCAGGCCGTGTGCCAGAAGATGCTGCAGCAGTTTCTCTACATTACAGAGAATATTGGTACACTCACACACAGATCATTCTTCGTCTGGCCTATGTATTGCCTACGACACTTTATGCAAAAGGTCATATATACACAGTTGACCATTTGGGGGGGACAGAGTTTATTTCAGCTCAAATATTTGTTTCTTAGATCGGTTTCTAACCCAGTGCAGTGAAACATAGCACTTCCAGGAACCTACTCTGCCCTTGGGTGAGGGAATTTAATTGATTTATACTGAAAAAAAGCGGAATAAATAATCTTTCCATTGATGTATGGTTTGTTAGGATAGGACAATATTTGGCTGAGATACAACTATTTGAAAATCTGGAATCTGAGGGTGCAAAAAAAATCTAAATATTGAGAAAATCGCCTTTAAATTTGTCCAAATGAAGTTCTTAGCAATGCATATTACTAATCAAAAATTAAGTTTTGATATATTTATGGTAAGAAATTTACAAAATATCTTCATGGAACATGATCTTTACTTAATATCCTAATTAATTTTGGCATAAAAGAAAAATTGATAATTTGACCCATACAATGTATTTTTGGCTATTGCTACAAATATACTCCAGCGACTTAAGACTGGTTTTGTGGTCCAGGGTCACAAATGGGCCTCATTTACGAAATGAACATACGACAGAAAATTGGGCGTACGGTCATTTCAACGCAAAACTTGGAATTGATCAGTATGGACATGAGCGGTGGCTACGATGAAATCTCTCGTTTTGGTCTCAGCTCGTGTACGCAAGTTTTTTTAGCCTGAACTTGCACGCAACATAGTAAATCTGGTGGAGGATTGTAGAATGACAGCATTTTATTAATTTAGGTTATTTTCCTGACTGACAACTGAAGCTCATCAGTCAATCGTTAACCAGAAAGATTAGAATGTCTTTTGTTGTTTTATTTTATACAGAGTTTTAGCATTATATGATAAGATTATTTACACTATTTTAAAAGGTCCGCTGTAAAATCAGCAAGCAGCGCCCAAACAAACATTTTTGTTCATGTGAGGAATTTTACACAGATATTAGAACATTACACACACATATATTACACAGATATTAGAGTGAAGTATAAAGCCTTGTTTAGGCTACATAATAGTTTAGCAGCCAAATGTTACAAATATGGCAAAAATGGAAACATTTGGATTCTTGTGGAATGAGACAGGCCGTTTCAGCTTTGCTTGACATTTGTATGCTGTTTGCCAGTATAGCCTAATTTATGTTTTATTTTATAGTTTAATACGTAATTTTATAAATACTCATTTTTCATTCTTGTCCTGTTCTGAATGCTATTAAATTTAAAATATTTGTTGTAGAGTGAGGGGAACTAAATAGGCTATTTATATTTACCAGTATTTCAATATACATATAAATGACATAAATTAATGTAGCCTAATTGTTTGCAATTACAAGGTTAATGGTTGTTTTTGGAGTAAGGTCAAGTTCTCTTTAATGAGATTGCTGCTTCTTTTTGGCCGGGTTTCGTTTCTCTGTGTCGTAAACTCTAGGAGCGAGGCTTCTGGTGTTTTAGGGGCATGATATTCAAATGACGATTGTTTTCTGCTGGCACATTTATCAACGTGTGATCATTCGTACGATGAAATTGGCGGAATATGAATGTTTCGTGAATCACACGTGAACTCTGTCGTAAGTTAATTGGTGCACATGGATCTGAGCTTGTTTCTACGTTAGATTGATAAATGAGGCCCAGTGTGATTGACTACAATGTTCCCAGTCACGCAGTTATTATTACAGGCATTCAAGTATTTACATCTATATAAAGATTAAAAAGAACTGGGGACAGAATCCTCCCTCGTCTCACACCATTGCTAACCGCTAACGGAGAAGACACTTTATTGCCCCATTTTACTCGTACAGTCTGGTGAGCCTGTAGTCATAGACAGAATTGTCACTATGTATGTGGACACCCCTCTTTATCTCAAGAAAAACAACAATCAAACACGATCAAAAGCTTTAGATGCATCAATAAAACAAAAACAGATGAGTTTTTATCTATATATTGTTTTCTATTCCTAACTACACCGGTCAGCGCCACGTTTAGCTTTAAAACTAACCTGGTTATCTGCAGAATGAATTAACTCTATTATCATATCTCTGAAAACCTTGAGTGTTAGTGTTTTGTTTTTGATGTTAGTATTACTATATACAACAATACACAAATTTACTTTAGACAAAGTTTTGATTAAAAACTAAGCAGCAGACAAACAAGTAAAGATTAAGTAGTTATTAAAGTGTAAGTATAGATATAATCAGTTAAATTAATTTGATTCCTTGTTGAAAACCGGTGACTTTATGTTCACAAGGCAGTCCAGCAAAGGCAGATAAAGTGGTTGTCAAATAACTTCCTCCAGCACAATAATAACAAAAGTGAAATAATGAATTAATAACAGTTTGTTCTAGGATCCAGTTTAAGATATTGTCATTTGTTTTTAATGTCCTCTGTGATTAAGTCCTATCATATATTAAAGATGTCACTCATCCAGCAGATCTTAAAGGGATAGTTCACCCAAAAATGAAAATTCTGTCATCATTTACTCACCCTCAAGTAGTTCCAAACCTGTATGAATGTGTTTGTCCTGTTGAAGACATTTTGAAGAAGGTGGGAAACAGAGCAGTTCTGGGGCACCTTTGACTTCCATAGTATTTTTTTTTCCCACTATGGAAGTCAATGGTGCCCCAAAACAGCCTGATTACAAACTTTCTTCAAAATATCTTCCTTTGTGTTCAGCAGAACAAAGAAATTCATACAGGTTTGGAACTACTTGAGGGTGAGTAAATGACGACAATTTTCATTTTTGGGTGAACTATCCCTTTAAAGATGTTATGAAGATCTCGTCTCACATTAAAGACTGATAGAGCTTTTTCAGTCACTGGTCCTCCTCATGTTTGTAATCAGCTCTCTTCACATCCGCCACACAGCTTCTCTCATGCTTTATAAATCTAGACTTAAACATCTCTATTCTCTGCTGTTTTACAGTATTTGTTTTATATTATTTATGCTTTGTTTATTATTATTTATGTCGTAATTGACCTTGTTCAGCACATTCATTGATCAGCTCTGCTGTGTATGAATGTGCTTTATAAATAAGATGATCTAGCGGTCAGTATGTCACTATACTACACAAATTGAGCCAGTCTTTTTTTTGTGTGTGTCACATAACCTACTAAACAATGGAAAAATACTGTTTACCTGAATCCTAACTGACACATATTAAAGATTAAATAATGAAGCTATGATTTTTATTTATCTCATAAATTCACCTTTTTAATGTGGAAACCCATCACTGTCCCATCAAACATTACACAACACTATAAATATCTCACATACACTTCTGACGTTCAAAGCGTATACTGTAGTCACAAACTTGTAAAACTACTTTTTTAGTGTTTCCTGAGAACAAACCTTTCACTGTAACTATCTAATCAGATGAGACTTTAGATAACTGACTGTCATTCTGTCAGGATCCTCCGGAGCCAGGGAAACGCGGAGACCAGGAACTTGATCCAAAACATAGATTAATTTCAAGGAACACAGGAGACAAGGGAATTTGACATTTAACAGCTGACAAGATGACAGGGAAACACAGGGCTTATAAACGGAAGGAAATCACACGAGGAAAACTGAAACAGGTGGGGAACAATCAAACACGGAAGGAGACTAATCAACTAATAATCACAGGAACAGGAACAAACCAAATATGGGCACGAGAGGAGGGGAAACACAAGACAGGACTGACATATTCCTCTCATTCTGCTAGAAGTGAAAGATATTTAAGATCTGCTGTTCAACACCACAGTTCAGAGGAAACAGAAAGATCTACACATATAATTTGAGGTGAGAGTTTCATCTTTCTTTCGTTGTTTGAGTGTCTATGACAAGGCGTTTTAACATTTAAAACTTAAATATCCATAAATATAATTTCAGTTAGTCACAATTGTAATTCCAGATATCTATATTGCAATTGGAATCGTCGTAATTGGAATTAAGCTATCTACAATGTCTTTTTGACTAGTCATAATACACATTCCAGATCTTTACAATGCTATTACGACTAGTCATAATCTTCCATTGAAAAATATTTTCAGATATCTTCAAATGAGTTTTGACTAGTCATAATTACAATTCAAGATATCTGAGTCTAGTGCTCTCACCATACTGGACTTTATAACTTCAGTGCAATACCTGGATATCACAGGGAAAAATGCCACAGCAAGAGCATAACATCTGAATTCTATCTAAAGAAGTTTTGTACCTTTACATTGTACAAGTTAAATGATGTCTTGACCCATTAGACACTGTTTTAGCTCAGAGTATAGTTTGGGGTTTCTTAGTCACATGCTCCCAAACTTTTCCGCTCTTTCAGAGTATAATTGACTTCTATAACATGATCAATTCTTACCATGAATTGACTGATTGTTTTAGGCATGAATTATCAATCACACACATAACAGACACCAATATAAACCTATAAACTATTCAATAGTTTTTCAACAGGACATAAACAAAGAGTGATTAGAACATGATAGTCTAATGCGTGGGTTACAAACATGACATGGACTTATGCAATGGAATAGTGTTTGGTTATAAGTCCTCTTAGCATGATTTTGGGATGATCTGATGTGTTTTATGTAAGTAAAGGCAGTCTCTGTGTTAATCAGTGAGTGGTGAAGGAATTCAAGGATGAGGTCAAAGGTCTCTGAGGGAGTCTCAGTCTGGATTCTATCTACTGGAAATGAAATCAACCCCTCTATGGTGTTCACTCATGATTTTACTTGTGAGAGTCACCATGTGTTCTCTTTTCGACTAATAATCTGGGGTTAAACTTGACTATGTTGGAGGGGCTTTCCTAGTGTTATTTGTTCAAAGCTTTGAGGAGTAGGTTAGTTAGTTAGTTAGACTTTCTTCAGGACTCACTCTTGGTCAATAAAAAAAAAAAAGGTGAAATTCATGGCAGCACAGGGTGCAAAATCTTTGTTTTGTGTCAAGATGGACAATAGTAATGTTTTTTTTTTCTAAGGCACATTTATATTTAATTGATTTAAATGTCCTAATTGAACTATGGCATAATCCTGGTTTAGTCTAAGCCAGGGGTGCCCAATCCTGCTCCTAGCGACCAACTGTCCTGCAAAGTTCAGCTCCACTCTAATCAAACACACCTGAAACGACTAATTAAGGTCTTCAGGATCGCTTGAAAATTAAAGGCGGGTGTGTTTGATTAGAGTTGGAGCCAGGAGCAGGATTGGGCACCCCTGGTCTAAGCCCTGTCTGTGACACCAGGCCTTAATTCATTCAAATAAATGCGATCTTACCACACTACATCTGTGTCTAATTTAATTTACTAATTTACAATTTTCTGTTTGACATAAGATTATTTTTTTTACCCCATTGGCTGATTATTTTGCTTGTTTCAAGCAAAAACTCACTTCATTTTGACATGTTTTTTCTGAAAACAAGACAATAATTTTCACTTGTCCAGAAAATACTACTTGATTTAAGAATTTTTAGATATTTTGCCTGGAAACAAGACAAAAAATCTAAGTAAGGAAAGCATTTTTTGCAGTGCAGCAGGCCAAAAGCTAACGACCCTTAAAGGAACACTCCACTTTTTTTGGAAATAGGCTCATTCTCCAACTCCCCCAGAGTTAATAAGTTGAGTTTTACCGTTTTTTGAATCCATTCAGCCGATCTCCGGGTCTGGCGAGAGCACTTTTAACATAGCTTAGCATAGATCATTGAATCCTATTAGACCAGTAGCATCGCGTTTAAAAACGATCAAAGAGTTTCGATATTTCCGGTTCTGGTAGCTGGGGACTACTTTCAGGCGCTGCGTAATATCACTACGCCTGCTGCGGCCATGTTACGGCAGCAAAGTTCCTTGATTATTACGCCGGAATGGGAGTATAGTTCCTAGCCAAATAGGACTAGAAAATCGCAACTTTTCATTTTCCGCCGGTCTTAGTACACGATATAACTACAGAAGAGTCGAGATTTAAATATGACAAATATCGAAACTCTTTGATCGTTTTTAAACGCGATGCTACTGGTCTAATAGGATTCAATGATCTATGCTAAGCTATGCTAAAAGTGCTCTCGCCAGATCCGGAGATCGGCTGAATGGATTCAAAAACGGTAAAACTCAACTTATTAACTCTGGGGGAGTTGGAGAATGAGCCTATTTCCAAAAAAAGTGGAGTGTTCCTTTAACTGATGAAAATGACCATAATTTGCACATTGGAAGAATTATCATCTTATCGTATACAACCATTCAAAAACTCAGCAGAATTTATGTGACCGCTGCACCTGATGTTCATAAACTTTCAGAACTGGTAAGTGTTATTTCTTTTGCCTTGTGAACTGGCCGAGCCTTGATGAATCTGTTTCTTTACATGTAGCTTATTTGTTTACTGACCATTACATGCAATCGTAAAATACAACAACAACAAAAAAAAGAGTTCGGTTCGGGGTCTAAATTTAACTGTGCCACTCGGGTCGGGTCAGACTATCTCTGGTATGGGCCGGGTTCGGGCTTCAGTTAAAAGCCCGTGCAGCCCTCTAGATTGCTTGCATTTGCTGAAGCTCGCAAAATATTACTGTATTCATAATATCCATTTCTGAATATCCGAGGTTGCTATGGTCACACAGGTTCGTGCATTAATGGCCATGAGAAATAAATGTTCTCTCATAAGAAGTCGTGCTCCCCCGAACATGTCTCCTACCTGCCACCTTTTTTGATGATTTTGTCATGAAAAGATTTTTTTTTTTTTTTTAAATAACACATTAGGCCTACATCACAGAAACAAATTCACAGCTGAATCACGGCAACAAGTGGTGTTTTTGAAGGAATCCGCATTGAACTCGCTCGTTAAGACAGTGACTAAAGACAGCCACCTAGTGTAATTTAAACAGATCATTTAATTGATTTACATATTTCTGCCTTCAAAAATTAAACCCATTAATTTCATGACATTTTATACATTTGTAGGCTATTTGCAGTGTAAATGCATTCAGTAATGATGTCTCTGATGGCTTTTGTTGACACTGATTGGATTTTTACTAGTAACAGCCCTTTATTATTTTAACTGAATTTATCAATTGGAATTGAGAACATGGCATTCCATATTCATGATGCATACATTTAATACAGTTTGAAAAATGCCCCAGGACATCAGTTTACAGGTTTGTTTCTGATGCTGTCAATGTTGTTTTTGGTTACATAAAAAAAAAAAAAAAAAAATGCAGTTGGCTCAAAAAGCTGAGAGCACATGACAGGCGCTGTTTGGATGAGCATGATGCTTTTATGTTCAATAAATGGCGTGTGTTTCACGAGCTACGTTCCCATGGATACCTTTTTGTTTGACCTAATTCTGGATATTTCCAGCCTAAAACGTGTGATTAATCTGTAGCCATGTCAGGGGAAGTGGCGCAAGGCGACAAATCTTGTAAAGTAACTGATGCCCCTTCTATTCCGAATCGTGGAAACATGCATTGAATGCGTTGAAAGTGAAACCTAAAAAAACAGCGCGCATAAGAGAGCGATTGCACGCTTTTGCGAGCTTCAGCAAATTCACGCGATCACAGATTGCGCGCTTCCCATTCGAAACAACCCCACATTTGAAACTGAAATAATAACCTCTGATATTTTGGCCATATTGCCCATCTAAGTCGTTCATCCCACACTATCAACCGGCGCATCATGTAGGCTACACTTCTTGTACTTCGTCTGGGCACCACAAGGTGACACTGTGGCCTCAAAGCTTACCCCTCGACTACTCTGGCACAATTGCTATTCCTGCAGTAAAACATGCCCTCCTCAGTACCCTACGGACAAAGAAATGTATAAATAAAAATATGTAACTACATTTATAATTATGGCAGGATTGGCATTCCATATTCCACGACCCAACAAACGCCGATTAATAATGTTTTCACCCCACTGAACAAACTCCAACAGATTAGTTTGGCCCCACTGAACAAACTCCAACAGATTAGTTTGGCCCCACTGAACAAACTCCAACAGATTAGTTTGGCATTTGTCTGTGCAGTGTGAATTAGCCTTTACTCCGTAATTTATGGTCATACAGACAGAAGCAAAACAATTTAAAAACTGTAAAGCTTTTTCAAAATAAAGAAAACAAGCAGGATTCCGCTTAATTTCTGCTGTCTTGGTTTCCTTTCCGTGAAATTCGGAGCGTGTCACAATGTCCCTCAGCACTTTTTTTTTTTTTTTTTTTTTTTTTTTTTTCTTTTGCCTTTTTTTAAAATCTGTAAATGATTTAAGTGAACTACATTTTGTGTATAGGCTTATATACAGAAAATTCCTTTTTTATTTCCATAGTTTTATTCAGTTTTCTCTGTTCAGAAACGGATGCGGTTTTATTTTCTGTATACCATTTTATTACAACAGTAAATTAATTCTTAAGAAATAAAAGAATCCATACAGGCCTACAGTTGCTTAATGTTTGTTTTTTAATGTTTTTTTTTTTTTTTCATCTGCAGAAAGAATCAAATAAAACAATATTGGATGATTATAGGCTATTTACAGTGTGTGTGTGTGTGGTGTGTGTTTTTTTTTTTTTTTTTTTTTTTTTTTTTTTTTTTTTTTTTTCTCTCTCTGTGTTCATGTAAAATTACCTGAACTAAATGAACATGTTTTAACAGGTTTCCAGCTTTTAAAATGAATGTTTTCAAACAGGAACAAATGAGTTTATTTGCAAAAAGCAGAAAAAAAGAGCTGATTGCATTATTCTCCACATATAGCGCGATCTGAACTCTAAACATGTTTTATCAAAAAAGCCAGTATTGTCCACTTTCAAGGCATCGCGAGTTCAAGTTTTCATGCAGAAGCCGACAAGCGCCCTTGTTGTTTTTGAACAGAAGCCAATAAGTCCATTTTAGCAAATCCGCGTGCTGTATTCAGGTCAGGTGACAAGGATACTTTTCCTTTGAAAAGACGTGCTAGCTGAGAGGAGTTTCATCAAAGCTGACTAAAAGTGATCGAGGATGGATAATTTCAACGAACTTGATGAACCTGTGATATCATCTTCAGGGCGTAAAAGGAAAATAAAAGCTGAAACGTTTTCACGGAGTCTTGCAAAAGCAGCATGTTACAATGGTGAGGGGAAAAGCTCTGCGTATTGCGTGTAATCACATCCATACATTGTACGATCGCAACAACAACAACGTTTGTCAGGCATTTACATTGTCATCTGAGGAGATTGCAAAGATTAAACAAGTGTTTTTCTAAAATAAGGAATGTAGAGTTCCCTGTCGATACTCCACTCATATTGCGTCTTGTTAAAGATGCTATGGGAAAAATCCTTTTTTCTCCCAAACTGAAGCCTTATTTAATCACACAGTGAAACTACACGGCCATTGGTTCGTGCAGTGTGTTAAAAATGAACCATGTAGAAGAGTTTTATTAATCAAAATATAAATGAATCAAGTATAATCTATGTGAATATAGCCATTTATGCATGAAGTTATTCTACTATTAGAAACCTGTATCTGCCTGCGTGTAGAGGCCGGCATGAGAAGAGGATGTACAGACATGCATTCTGTGCTGAAACTGCTGTGGTATCCTGATGTTGTGTAGTAGTTCCGCTCCCTACCACAGGAGGTGCTGTTGTCCTGCGGGATCACATGGGTGCTGTAACGAGAGACATAAGAAGCGTGAGAGAACGCTATGGTGCATGTATGCTCTGTTCTGACAACAATGTTAAAAAACCACAAGTGCAGTCATCTTGAGTGATTCAGTTCAATCATTACTGAAGATATTACATTGCACATCCTGTTGTTACATTAGACAAATATATATATGATGGTGCCTCTTCTTTAACGTGTATATGGAGGCCTCCTGTCCGCTTCCTGAAAGTGGACTAGAGGCACATCCAAAAAAGGTAAACTATAATGATATAGGAAATATATTGAACATGCCTTAGGGGAAAAAACTGTATATAAGAGGGTGCAAATACAGATTCGGGAGATTCTCTAGAGAGACTCTCGACTGCATTATCTCTGATAATAAAGTCCATTTTTCTGGCATCAAAACCCCAAGTCTTCAAGAGTGATTCTTCATAGGAAAGGTGAAAGCCACCACAAATTGGCGCCTGAACAGGGGCTGGAAAGGAGCAACAAGGTGGATGACCACTTTGGGTGGGCTTTGACGAGCAACACAAACGGTGGCCACTAAAGAAAAAGGTAAACCGTTAATGCTTCTATAATTAGTTTGCCCTTGGTGGTAAGGACACTTAAACATTGCTTCTCCAAATTTAAAGAACAAAAAGAAAAAAGGGTTTTTATTCCAGAAGAAATAATTGCTTGCGCAATCTGTTTTGCCGTTAAGAGGGCCTTGACAGATAACAGTAAATGAGGGCAGATTGTGCATGCAAAAATCTGTGATTACTGTCAAGAGGGCCTTGATGGATGACGTAAACGTTAAGCAGATATATATTGCAATGGTCTGTGTTTATTGTTAAGTGGCCCTTCAAGGATAGCAATAAACATTAAGCAGATAAAATAAAGTGAAGCGCTGTAAGGGTTTTATACATAAATATAATTTAATTTAGCTCAAAGGGAATCATTAATGATTTTATAGGGAATTTGAACAGAATCACTGTTCTGCGGCTGATCACTGAGCGATTCACTGAACGAGCCGTATAACATTAATTCTGCACTGGATATTAAAATCCAAAATATAGTGAAAACACTATTAATAAGCACAGTAACAAAATCGGCAAATTAAGACATTAACTTGTAAGCACAAAACACAAGATACTTCTCTTTAAAATATAAATAAGACTTTATTTATATAAACCTAAGACATAAGCTAACCTAACATGAACACACGCATTCACACATTCACACGTTGCAGAAAAAGAGAAAGGATGAGTTTAGAGAATGAGAATGTGAAATCCCAAGTTTACAGCAATATGTGCTATTGCATAGACCTGAACAACCATCAATCACTTAATTAACCCTCGCGTTGAGTTTCTCAATGAGGCTAAAATTTATATTAAATACACCAGCTCAGTTATAATCTGGAGTTTGTACTTGCGTTGCCTTGTGTTACAGGGATTCCCTTTTTGTCTTCGTCGTCGTTGCAGGAAAGGGGTTTTCCCGAGTTGGTGATTGGCTGGAAGTTCAGTAGTCTTTGAAGCGAGGTCTTGGGAAGCCAATGGTTGGGCCGTTGGCTGAGGATGGTCTTGGAGTCCGTTTCTGGTTGAAGTTTGAAGCGGGTGCAGTCGCTGGACTTTGCGGCAAACTTAACTTTTGAACACGAGACTCAACGGAAAGAAAAGAAACTAAAGTAAAAGAATAAAATGAGTAATGAGACTAGGTGGTTTTTCTTCTCATCGTGGTGTTAAGTAGCAACTGGCCTGTAGGCCAGAGCACGCTCAAAGAGCGCTAAAACAGCGTCAAAACGCTGTGGCGAGAAGAAGAAGGGGAGAAGGGAAGAGAAGAGGGGGCTTTAGAGAGACAAAAGAGAGCGATTTGATGGTGTCCTGAGTTCTTAAACTCGGCTTTGGGACACATCCCATTTGGTGTTTTGACCAATTAGATAGGCTATTGTCTTAGCTAGGGTTGTTCCTTCCATCATAAATCAGCCTGTTATCAGTCACATGGTCTGAATTTTACACACTCTTGCAAAGTATACTTTTGGATATGATTTCTATAACCAGAATATGATACATTTGACACAGAATTAATTGACAGAAACATTTCAAGCTAGAAATGTCAAACTCATACATACCAAACACGACTAACCTTAAAGTCATTCAATAGTTATTAGAAAGACATACATAATATGTGCTTAAAACATGATAGTCTAATATGTGATTACATACATAATATAGTGTTATGCCTAGCATTGTCCTTTTAGGATGGTTTTATGTGCATATGAAAAAGAAAGTCTCTGTGTACCAAAAAGAAGTGTTCTTTGGCCAGAGGAATTTCAGTCTGGTTCTTTGTCTTGTATGTGTGGGGGAGAAGTCAATCTGAAGAAGCTTGTGATTTCTCTTGTGGAACGCCATGTGATGGCCATCTCTTTGACCATTAATCTTGACTATTTACCCCAAATCTCCTTCCTGCGTAGAACACTTATCAATAAGTGTTCTTTTGTCTTAATGTTGCGAGCTGTTCTGTGAAAGAGGCTTGTTAGTTAGGCTTGCTCCAGAAGTCAGAGATAGGAATCTTTACGATGTTGTCCTGGAATTTCAGCTCCTCAGGTTTCGATGCTCCGATCGAATCTTAGTTTTGTCTGACTCGTTCTGACGCTACAGCGCACAAAGTCCTACAGATACCGCTCTGGTCTTAGAGGTCTGTACGCAAGGCTCGAAATTGCGACCATTTTGGCCGCATATGCTCGGCCAAATTTAATCTGTGCGACCTCAAAATATATTTGGGAGCATTTGTGCGAGTTATAATTGTTGTAGTGCGACCTGTTTTAATTTCTCTAAAAACGTTTAGTTATATGTCTTCTGTGTGCTGATACGGTGACTGGTCTGCCGTTCTATCAAACGTTACATAACTTCATCTTTACGTTCTTAAATTGAATGCAGATTTTAGATTGGTTGATATTAGCTGTCAGTCACTGCTTTCCGCTGTCAGGTGACAGGAGCTAACTACCGCGGGAAATGTAAAGGGCTGAAGAAGAGAAAAAATGAAAGGAAACACTGACAGATTTATTTTGTAAACCACCTAAAGTTACAGATAATGGTGCTGGTGATGGCGATCATGTGGTGAATGTTGATCCACCAGCTGAAAAGAAGGCGTACAGTTTTTGGAGAGAATGGTTGAAAGACTCCGAGTGGCTCCGCTATGAAGATGCACTGTGCTCTATGCACTGCATTCACTTTAACCCTCTGGGGTCTGAGGTCATTTTGGGGCCCTTGAGATGTTTTGACATGCCCTGATATTTGTGCTTATTTCAGCTACTTAAAACATACTATTGACCAACATGTAATTTTTTTTTGTATTCAGCACAAACTGTGTTACGATAATGTGACCAAGATGGATGTACATGTTTGCATTTTTTTAGAAAAAAATTATGGTTGGCTAGTAAGTTTTGTGGGAAAAAAATGTAGCTGAAATAAGGCCTTAAAAGTCTTGTTCAGGACTATTTAGTGTGGGTTTTGAGTAATCAGTCTTGTAGGCTAGAATATTTACTTCAAAATTATGTGAAAATCATTCTGCTTACTCATTCACAGAAAACAATATATTGATTTAAAATGTTCAAGACATGTTTTGTGATCGAGGGTCTGTATGCGAGGGAGTGGTAATGGCCATGAATATTAAGTGAGTCTCACCTGAGAGACAAAGGGTCCTCCCCTAATGGCCCATCAGTGTGACTGTGACTGTGAGGCAGGTAAGAGAGAATGTGAGGACATTGAAAAAAAGGGTTTTTTTTAATTATTTGTGTTTTATTTACAACACAGTATAATCAAAACATGCATAATGAAGGTCAAAGACACATTATTGTGCACACTGATCTAACCACAGAGATGTGAACAGACTTTGAGTCATTCCTGCAACAGATTCTGTTCAAGTAAATCATACCTGATATTTACAGTCCGGTCCATAAATATTGGGACATCAACACAAATCTAACATTTTTGGCTCTATACACCACCACAATGGATTTCAAATGAAACTAACAAGATGTGCTTTAACTGCAGACTGTCAGATTTAATTTGATGGTATTTACATCCAAATCGGGTGAACGGTGTAGGAATTACAACAGTTTGCATATGTGCTTCCCACTTGTTAAGGCAAAATCGACAGCGTATTTTGTGTCTTTCGCACTGATAAGAAAAAAAATTTGCTCGTCTCGCTGGCGAGACAGCCGACCCCAGAGAGTTCAATGCTTTGGGAAATGTACCAGTGGGAAGAGAGGTGTTGATAATGTGAGCAGAGGTGGACAGTAACGAAGTAAATTTACTTGAGTATTGTACTTAAGTACACTTTTTGAGTATCTGTACTTTACTCGAGTATAATTTTTTCTGGAAACTTGCGACTTTAACTTCACTACATTTGAAAGATAAATATCGTACTTTTTACTCAACTACATTTATATCAAGGTCCCCAAGTAGAAAGTCGTTATATGTAGCAGTTTTTACAATGAGTGCATTTTCAGATTCACTGAACCCTTTTTTTTCTGCGAAAATCCGGCCTGCGATCTGCCGGGACCTTCCTGTGTTGCCAAGTCTTACAGTATTTCTAAGCCTGCAGTTTTCCGCCCAGCTGTGAAAGGACATTTGGCTGATATTTTTTTATGCAAATCTGGCAACCTCGAGATCTTCCCCACTAAACTAATGTAAACGTCCGCGCTACTGCACAGCTAAAAGTGCTCTAAAAAGGCATGTTTTCTTTTCAATGTTTGATTTGTTTGCCTAAAATGAACCATATCATAAACTTCAATATCTCTTTGAAAAAGAACTTTGTAACTTTTAAACAAGTATTAAAATGAGTTCAATGTAGCTGTAGGAGTGTAAGATAAAAATAAAGATGATTATCTTCATTCAGTTGTTCCTTTTTAATATGTTTTGTAACATAAAAGCTCTTAATTCTAAAGATAATACAAGCTAATCAGTGTATTCAGTAGGTTGCATTAGTGGCATATGGTATTGTAAATATACAACAATACGACAATGCATTTACTTTTGATACTTAAGTACTTTTAAAAACATGTACTTCCGTACTTTCACTTAAGTGAAAATTTGTCTTTACAACTTTCACTTGTAGTGGAGTAGTATTTGACCAGTAGTATCTGTACTTTCACTCAAGTAAGGAAACTGTGTACTTTGTCCGCCTCTGAATGTGAGTAAACGTAGGTATGACTGAAGAAGAAATGGCCTGAAGGAGGTGGGTGGAGATAGGATCTAGTGGACAAGTAGTGGGATGATTGGAAACTTCTGTCTCTGAGAGAGGAGAGAAGGAAGTGAGAGAGTGTGTATTTGTCGGTATGAAGTTATCAGTTTGTGGTGTGAGGAATTGGTCACTGCAATTTTCTTCACAAATAAAACAAGAACCATCAAAGTCATCAGCTGTAATAGTTGATGAAGGAGGAGGACAGAGAAGAGAAAGATTTGAAAAGTGTGCGAGATTCAGAACAGTTGTTGATTTTGTTGTGGTAGTATGTGGTTTTAGCAGTGGAGACATTTGCAGAGAAGGAAGAGAGGAGTGACTGATACGCAGTAGTTTTTTTTTAGTTTTTTTTTTAATTTGTGCCACTTCCTCTCTGAAGTGGTCTGAGGTGTGTAGTGGAGTAACTAATGTGTTGTCAGTGGAGCAGCAGCGTGTGTAGATGAGGTCCAGTTGGTTCAATAACATATTGTATAATACACATAACTATGGGTAGTTGGGTATTGCACCTGTTTTAGTGGGGAGAACATTTAACAGTTTCTTCCCTCAGGCCATCTACCTCACAAACAGTTTCTGTGTCTGGCCGTTCTGGTGCTCAGAGCTCTGTAGCGTCAACCAGATGGTAACAGTTCAAAGAGGGAGTGTGCTGGATGTGAGGGGTCCAGAGTGATTTTGCCAGCCCTTTTGCTCACTAGTTGAGTACAGTTCTTGGAGACCGGGGAGGGTTGTACCAATGATTCGCTCACCAGTCCGGACTACCCTCTGTAGTCTTCTGAGGTCAGATGGCTGACCTGAACCAGACAGTTGTTGACGTGCAGAGGACGGATTCAATGATGGCAGAGTAGAACTGTTTCAGCAGCTGACGAAGAAAGTACAACCTCTGCTAGGCCTTTTTAATAATGAAGCCAATGTGAGTGTCCCACTTCAGGTCCTGAGAGATTAATAAAAAGACATCTCTTGCTTCAACAGAATGCCATCAAAGACTACCTGGGGTCGAATCGGATGATTTTTACTGTCCATCTGGAGTAAGGCAGGCCCTTTCACCTCCCCACAGAATAACTAACGGTGACTCCTGTATCTAGCACAACACTGGAACAATCTCTCTTACAAACTTCCACTTTATGTCCTCTTGGCACTCCTGTTAAAAATACAGAATATGGGTGCGTTGGTCCACTAAATATTTATCATAATAAATAGTATTAACCTCCTCATTCTGCATACAAGAGTATTTATGATTTTAAACCACAAAAATCAGTCAATGCAGTACCTAGAGAAGTGCTCCCACCATACCTCCATGCACCACTGCATGGCTTATGTGGTCCTTCAAGTGAACTGTAACGAGTAATTTTCTTTACTGTTGAAACTGCAGCAGGAACCCCTCATCCCAGCAGAACTGCTCTGCATCAAGCTATGATCAAAAATGCGTAAAATGTTGTGAAACATGACAAACAAACATTGACAATCATTATGTGATCTTTCCATTAACATAGAATGATACAAAGATAACTTGTCACAAACACAGAGTTATCCAGCAATTCATAGTGAAATGATGCGGTTGCTCAACCAAGTTACTGTGCATGAGTACTGCGATCAGTGTATATCATATGTGAGTGAGTGTTTTGTGGGGGGGGGGAATTGCACATTCAGTCAGCATTCATTTTATGTTGTAAGAATCGGTGCACAAATAAAAAAAAAAACACAACTGCACATTCAGTCAGAATTCATTTTATATCATAAAAATCAGTGAACTTTTTTTTTTTTATATATATATATATATAATGCATAACACTCTTACCTACTCATAGACACACGTTATCTCACATATATCCTCACATATGTATTTACCTCTCCCCACACACATGATATTTTTAATGACACTGATCACAGAACCCTTGCACAGTATCTTGGTTGAGGAACTGCATCATTTCACTATGTCTTGCTGTATAACACACACACACACACACACACACACACACACACACACACACACACGTGTTGGTATTTGTGGTTTACGGGGACTCTCCATAGGCATAATGTTGTTGTGTTTTTTTTTTTTATTATTTTTTTTTTTATACCATTCAAACTATATGTGCTATTGCCCTACACCAACCCTACCCCTTACAGGAAACTTTGTGCAGTTTTAGACCAAAAAAAAATCTATTTTTATTAAATCTAATTTTAAGCCTTTTGAAATTACGGGGACATAGGCAGTGTCCTCATAAACCACCTTCAGATTGTAATGCCCATGCCATACCCATGCCATCAAACTAATTTGTGTCCCCGTAAACCACAAATACCAACCCCCCCCCCCCCCCACCCCACACACACACACACACACAGACACGCATACTGATATCTAAGTAATAACGTGTCTGTGTGCAGTTCACAACACATACTAAGCATGCCGAACTGTTGTTTACGCACATGCACACAAAACTTTGACAACTTGAATGTGTGCGTCGTTTAAGTCTTCGTAAAGTCCAAAGATTTTTTTTTTTTTTTTTTTTTTTTTACTTGACACAACAAACTTATTTTTAGCAGTTTGCAAACAATTCGACTTATCATCTTATCGATGCTTCTTCCTGTTTCAAAATAATAAGAATGTGACGTGTTTGGATACGGGCGTGGCTTGTGACGTCACGTTTGGATGTGGGCGGAGTTGGATGTCCACTGCAGGCTGCAGAGAGACGCTCCTCTACAAATAGGAAAAAAATAATACTTTTGTTTTTCTCCAGTGTAGAGGAGTTTTTTTTTTTTTTTTTTTTTTTTTTTTACTCTTTCAGTGGTGTAGCAAATTAGCTCAAAAGGTAATTGTATATAAATAATTACAATTAATTATGATTAATTACAATTATTTATATCAGCTGCCAGCACTAACTGTAGCAGAAATTAATTGCCATCAACTAATCTGTTCATCCAGCGAACATTCAGTTTAAGTTCATATCAACTCTAAGAAAGGATATTTTCTTGGCCACAGAAAATACTTTTCTAAGTATTAATGCATTAGAGCATGTAGTAAGGATCGTAAAGGGACATTAATTTGCAAGGCAGAATCAGAAACTCATGTAATTTGTGCACAAGTTTTATTACCTAAACACTAACACAAACGAGTCTAACAAAAAAACAAACATACAATCACTCATACATGGGGAAAGGGCAAATGGGAGTTGATGGATGAAACCAGAGAATGAAGCTATGAAAAGAGTCAGTTTACAACCTGAGTAAAACCATCAGTGCCGTTTATAACGGGGTCTATAGCTTATACTAAACCTCTGTTTTGTTTAGTTAAATGTACGATACTTGCATTGCCTTGATCATTGAACGAGTGTCCGGATGCAGTCTCGGATGAAAGTCTTGATGGTTTAAAGGTTTTTGACTCGTGATCATGTTCTTCCGGGTTGAAGAGTGATTAATTCCAAAGATGTTCTGACCTGATGGTGATTTGTGAGGTTTTTTTTTTTTCCCAGGTAGAAAGTGAAAAAAGAGCTAAGAAAGAGATCTGCTGAGTTCCGAGGAGCTTTGGTTGAATGGAAAGTCAAGGCACAAAACTTGCCTGGCACAAAACTTAAGGGTCCAGAAGAGTTCTCGCTCACATCCTCATCTTCTCAGAATCTAGAATAACCACTGACTGGCAGGCGGGTCATTGATGTGAGAGCTTTATCTGACAGAGGTCACACCTCTGGGGTGTCAAAGAGCCAATAGTGTCTTGAACTTTTGGAGGGAAAGTTTACGACACTGTCTCTGAACATATTAATTTGCATAGGTAATTCGCCTGGGGTTAATGCAAAAACTATTAAAGATTCTTAGGACACTAATATGTTGCATAGGTATCAACATGTAATATTCACTCTCACTTAGATCATCCGAAGATTAATTGATAGAGACCATACATGGTATAAGTGTGGTGATTATTAACTAGTGATCTATCATAAGCATGCATAAAACAGTATACAATACACAAGAACAGTAATAATATACACAATGACCTGAAGATATGCGTGTTCATTCAAAGAAACGTTTTTCTATGAATTAACTAGAGAAGAGTCCATTTTTATGGCATAATGTCTCTTTCCTAAGGGGATATGAAGTGAGTGTTTCTCTGCCCACATTTCTTCGAGTAATTGCCAGGGAACCGGGGGCCTGGAGTCATTCACAGACATACGGGCATCCAGTATGTGTATTGGGTGAGGGGTCTGTGATTTTATTTGTTAATCTAATAACTAATTGATTTAAGTCAAATGCAAAATTGTGTGTCTGATTGGTCCAAATGCTACAGTGGATAGAGCACGGACCACCAGAACAGCCAGGCAAAAGAACAGTTTTTTTTTTTTTTTCCTGCAGGGCATATTTAGCCTGAACAATTAAAACAAACAAATGATGGACAAGTCATAATTATGATTATTTATTTCCTTCTTAACACCATTCCAGTATCTATGGCTATATTCATAGGGAGAACCAGTTATTCCATACACAAGTCGATCCATACACAAGTCTTGTCTTTATACACGTGTCTGGGGACAATTTAGTCTTCAATTCACCTAACCTGCATGTCTTTGGGCTGGGGGAGGAAATCGAAGCACCCGGCGTAAACCCACGCGCACACACAGGGAGAACATGCAAACTCCACACAGAAAGGCCTTCCGACTTGTTCATCGTAACCGACACATTTACACATACAGTAGAGTCCGAAATTTTTACATTTGTAAACTGCACTCTTGTAAATACCATATCTGCACACTTGTTTAAATGAATGTATAGATATGTTATTTACAATTTAAAAAAAATTATACTTCTATTTCTGTATATAGTGCATTATTTAATTTTCTGTTTTTTCTTATATTAGTTCTTATATTATATTCCATCTGTACTGTGTCGTTCCTGTATGTCTGCACTATCTGCACTATCATGCATGTTTGCACTATATCTGTACTTTGTTCTGCACTGGAAGCTCCTGTCGTCAAGTCAAATTCCTTGTATGTGTAAACATACTTGATAAAGCTCTTTCTGACTACTTTATTTTTCTACTGATCTCTGTCTTACTGTGAATGAATACATAAGAACACAAATATATAAACTCAAGATTCAGACAGATTGTGTCAAAGTCCTCCTGGGAAGTTTTACAAGCCTCCGTTTTGTGTGAAAGTAACATTTCTGTGAGTTCATAAATTATGATGAAGCAAAGGTCCCATCAAATTCCTAATTTCTTCTCATTCTTTGATTTCAGTCAAACATCACAGACTCTTGAGTGTTCTTCTGTCGTCTCTGCTCTGTAACACCATGATTGCTCTGGCTCTGCTCACCTGTATTGTGCTGAGAGCATTCAGCATTCAGGCAAAAGTGGTCAACAGCTTTGACGAGTGTAGAGAGTTCTTCTACAAAAACACAGAACCAGGAGGAATGGATCAGAATGCCAAGGAAATCTGCCAAATGTATGAAGGAGGACCATATCATTACGCTACGCTGTACTCAGTTCCTCACAGGATCCCTCTCTACAGTGCCTACACATTGGACCCTGACTGCTCAAGCACTCCAGGAGTAACCTGTGATAACAAGTGGCACGTCGAGCCACAGGTAACCACGCACTTCTCTTCTCTAACAAAAGACTTTCACTATAAAAAGCAAAGTTTTTCATCAGAAGCAAAGCAGTTGTGTTCAGTTAATGGAATTATTGGTCTTCATTCTGTTTCGTCATAACAAACTATATAGAAAATGCAGTAGATGGATGGTACTTTCAATACCGTAATTGAACAATAAACATTTAAAATGTTAAACAACATTCTGTTTTCACAAGTGGTGAAACATCAAGCTAACCATCTAAAGTAATATTTCTTCTGTAGATTTCCCAACATCAAAACCCAACTAATCATATGGTGCTTGAGAAGGACTCTGATGAGAACATTATTAAAGGAAATCAAGCCATCAGCAGCGACTACAATGACACCGGATATGATTGTGGACATCTAAACCCCAACAGCTTCCAATGCGATGAAGGCCGTATGGCAACGTGTACACTAACCAACGCTGCACCTATGGATGCGTGTTTCAACAGTGTCCACTGGAAAAGATGGGAGAGCACACTGAGAAGTTTCTTATTAAAGAAACTTGTCAGTGTTCATGGTTCTGCAACAGCCTACATTGTCACAGGGACAGTACCCAATGCAACCGAACGAATACCACAGAAGGGAACTTCTGGAGACAGTGGAAGGGTGACAGTACCCTCTCACATCTGGACAGCCGTCTGTTATAAACACCACACTGATGACACCGAGTCTTTCTCCTTCAGCTTTATGGGGAGAAACCAGTCGGCAGAGCCTGGCATAAGCCTGATGAGAGTCTCAAACCTGAATGATCAGCTCAGTGAACTCTATAGTGAGCAGTCAAAAGCTCCTCAGCTGATTAAGATTTTTGTCGATGATTGTGGTGAAGACAATAATAAGTTAAACATGATTCAGGAATGGTTTCAGAAATTAATTAATCTGCCAGTGAACCAAGGAGTCCAAATGAGCCCAGATTCAGCCTGTGACAGCATGCACAACTATTACACTGTGAAAGAAGAGCTGAAGGATTTTTCTGGAAGTTCTTGTCTTCTAACTCATGCCAAACCACTAGTTATCCAGGATGAGCTCAGAAAGAGGGAGGTATCGGAGGGCTCAGATGCTGTTGAGTGCCCGATGGTCCCAGAGAAGCAGAAGACTGCAGCTGATGGCTCACCCTGCTCAAGCATCTCTGGTGAAAGCTGTCAATGCACCACAGGAGGTGAAACCAAGACCTGCTGCTCCTCTCCCTGCCTGTACGATGACAGTCTCAAGGGCAACAGGTGTTACTCAGGCCAGACGCAGATAACGTGCTCAGCACCATACTCAGTCGTCACGTATAAAGGAAAAAGGTGTTTGGATGATTACCCATGTGCCACATATGGCAAAGACTATTACTGGTGCTGGACTGGTTCCTTACTATACAATTGGGACTACTGCAGCCCTCCGCTGTGGCACAGTAAGGCCAAAAATGGGAAGTACTGCCGCAGTAACAACGCCTGTGCCAAATATGGTTCAAGACATAAGTGGTGCTACACAGATGACGAAGACCACTGGGATTACTGCTGCACCTCTGATGATTGTGACTCAGCTGTGAATGACAAAAAGTGCAGTTCTAATCACCTCTGTGGCTATTACGGCCACAGTTACCTGTGGTGCTACATGGATGATGCAGGCAACTGGGATTATTGTTGCACAGATTGTCCTTAGTTGGTTTGCAATGTTTAATTATTACTAGGGCTTTACAAAGTTGATTGTTGTTTGTTCTACTTACTAACCTTGAAACTTTCTAACACAATCTCGGAAATGCTTTAGATTACAGCCCTCAATGTGCTGCGTAATTAAACAGAATTTACAGTACCTATTTGTAACTATAGAGTACCTCCACCGTACCTACTCGTAGGTATAAGGGAACAATGTGCAACGTTTGGGGAATAAGGATGTAATAACCTGCAGAATTATAAAGCATTTATACTGTAAGTATTTTATAAATAAAGGGCACCTATACTGAAATTGTGGTATGTATGACACACAAAGCGCAATTTTCCACGTGAGCATAACTTACAGCTGTATGTACGTGTAGGTAAACAGAAAGAATGTGCAAAGTTTGGGGGGTAATGACTTGGAAAATTAAAAGTATTTATACTGTCAATATTTCATAAGTAATGTGTAACTATTCTAAGATTATGTGGTATGCATGACCTACTGTGTTTGGCAACAATATTATTATTTAGAACAAGTTGCCTTATTGTAATAACATAAAATATATGATGCAGTATATTTTACATGACATACTGGGTACTTTTTGTATCAATGTCATATGATATGTTGTAATAATACAATATATCATATGACATTGATACAAATAGTAAACTGTAGTAGGCCTAAACTATAGTATAATTTAGCAATTATAGTAAAGTTAAAAACCACCATAGTCGAGATTACTAAGGTATCTGGAAATTTTGTAATGAGTTTCTGCCAGGATTTGGTTTAAAAATTTATATGAAAAATTACCTGATAAAAGAGCATTGCATATGGTCATCATCTCAGCAGTGAATCATGTCCGTTGAGGTGCAGTACAGTGGAAAACTAGATTACCTGTTTCCAGCTGCTCCCAGGATATAGCATATAAATAAAACATCATAATACACATGTACATTTACCGAATTTATTTGTTTTTGATAGCTGTAGTGCTGTTGGTGCACTTGAGCTTTCGTATGTGGTTGGAGGCAAGTAGAATAAAATGCACTACAACATTTTTCTTAAAGGCAGGGTAAGCAATTTCTGGTAGCCAATGTTGATATTTGAAATCACCAAAACAAACACGCCCCTACCCCAAAAGGGTCTCGCCCCTATTTTGATAGATCCGCCCCACATATACACCAGATAGGACACGTACATCGCGGGGACGTCTGTGCGACGTGTGCGTTTGCATCTGGGAGACGTATTTTTAAGGGCGTTTGCTCATCTGGAATACGTCGCATAGACGTCCTTTCCCGACGTTCCAAGGACATCTGGTGGACGTATTACAGACGTTAAATATAGCTGCAAGCAGCAATTACAGGGCCAAGCACTCCAATCGATGTGGTGTGTTCTGTGTGAGTTGACAATGAAACACACAAAATTTGGTGTCAATGAGGCAATATCTCTGCAATGCTTTGGCATAGAGTCATTTTGGCACCATGCCTAAAATTTGTAGCTGCGCTATACGAAAAAGGTTTCGTCTATCAACACGAAATCCATAACTTTTGCCAGCATGGTCTGAAGATGATCCGAGTCAAATTTGGTGAAAAAGGTTGGGGAGGAGTTCGAAAAAGTAGGTTTTCAACATAAATCAAAATGGCGGACAGGAAGTTCGGCTTTCTATGACAAAATTGATATGTATGTTGTCGGCATGATCCATTGAATAATTTGAGACCAGTTTCATTACAATCGGCTAATGCAATCAAAAGTTATTAGCATTTTTGGAAATTTCATAATTAATGGTTAGTGAATGGTTTATTACTCTTGACCAATAGGTGGCGCTGTTACCAAACTGACATGGCGTGGTCAGTGTGAGGTGACAATGTTACATACAAAATTTGGTGTAAATATGTCAAAGTTTCGCTGAGATACAGCCTCAGATGCAGTTTAGGGCTGCAACAAACGGTTATTTTGATAATCGATTAATCTAACGATTATTAGAACGATTAATCGACTAATCGTCGATTATTTCACTGATTAATCAGTAGACTTTGATTATTCAGCTTTTGCAATTGGTTAAAATATTAAGTTATACATATTCTAACATAAATAAAGGTCACTTCAGCTGTAGAAAAGCATATTGTGTAATTACAATTATACAATTAATTGGTAACACTTTACAATAAGGTTCATTGGTTAACATTAGTAAACATGAACTTAGAATGAACAATACTTCTACAGCATTTATTAATCTTGGTTAATGTTAATTTCAGCATTTACTAATGCATTTATAAAAAATCAGAAGTTGTGTTTTTTAACATTGGTAAATGCACTGTGAACTAACATGATAAACAATGAATAACTATTTTTATTAACCAACATTAGCAAAGATTAATACATGAATTTAATAAATGTATTGTTCATTCATGTTAATTAATACATTACAATAAGGTATCATTTGTTAACATTAGTTAGTGTTACCAATTCATTATACAAACAGATGTATTTGGGACACAAAATGAGATGACCGACAGAGAGACACTCTCACCATTTAATTAGCTACATGGAAAAGTAACACATTCTGCCTAACATCTCCTTTTGTAAATGATAAGAATCAAAATAAAGGTAAGTGATGAGATGTTTTGGATAAACTATTTTATTCAAAACATAATGTCTTAAAATAGCCTACCTTATATGGTTATGATATAAACAGTCCTGAGCTAGATCAAGCTTTGATTTCTGTAAAACAAACTATCACTTTAATTAAATATTTTTTTCCCCACTAATAAAAATATTTTATCATTAGCTAGCTCCACACTAGAGAGCTGCTTTATTTCAGAAAATCAAGTTGTAATTCTAACTGAAAGCGACATGTTTAATACCGTAAAGCTGCTTAAATTTAGGCTATCTATTGCATAAAGTACTATATAAACAAACATGATGTGACCGGACTTGACTTGAGTACTTAACTGCAGAGCTCATGCAAACATCCACATCATTGTAATCAGACGCATTTAACTGCTGCTTTCACACTGCTATCAGTTTTTGTTGTGTTTATTTTGTTACTGAGAGGAATGCAAGCAATATATACATTTACATATTCATCAAACGCTGCTCAGGTTCGGGTGTGTCTTCTCTGCATCCAGGAGGGCTGAATTGCATTGTTGCGCTACAGCGCCACACTGGTCGAACCGCAGTATTGCAGGCTCTTGCATTAGGTCATGCGAGATCAAACGATTACTCGACAACAAAAATATTTGTTGACAATTTTTTATTGTCGACGTTGTCGATAATGTCGACTAATCGTTTCAGCCCTAATGCAGTTTGGCATCTTTCCAGCAAATTTGTTGATGCGCTAAACGAAAACCGTTTCATATATCGACACAAAATCCATAACTTTTTGCCGGCAGTGTCTGAAGATGATCCGAGTCAAATTTGGTGAAAATTGGACTAACGGTCTAGGAGTTCGAAAAAGTAGGTTTTCAACATGAATCAAAATGGCGGACAGGAAGTTCAGCCAATTATGGCAAAATTGGTATCGATGTTCTCGGCATGAACCAAGGAATCCATCAACATGAGTTTGATTACAATAAGCTAATGTAAACAAAAGTTATTAGGATTTTTTGAAATTTCATTATAATGTGTATATATAATATATGCCCCAAAACTTTTTGAGTACCTTCAGGGCATGGTGCCGAAGAAGCATAAGTTTCGTAATGATACGTCTATACGTTCGTAAAATAAAATATAGCATTTTACGACAAAATTCAAAATGGCCGATGCTCAAAATGGCTTACATGGGAAAATTGGATCTGGTTCGACTCGGCATGATGCACCGAATCTAAAGAGACCAGTTTTGTGATTTTTGGCCAAACCATTGAGAAGTTATAAGCAAAAATATCCATTTTTAAAATTTCCTGACCACTAGGGGGCACAGCGCCAAGTTTGGTCTCAATACGTCAAACCGTTGAGGAGATATAGCCTCACATCCATTTTTGAGTGCTCTCAGCTAACAATTTTTGGTTCCCAGAACGTTCTGAGAACGTTAGTTTTTGGTTCCCAGAACGTTTCACAGAAGGTTCTCATAACCTCTACATTCGGATGCCTGTACATAAATAATCAGTCAACAAACTACTTCTTCTACATAGTTTGTTCACAAAACATAAGAATCTTATGAACCATGAATTTAATATTATTTAAAAAAAAAATACATAACTTGCATTTAAAGAAACAATCTCAATCTCTGAAATGAGATATGAACATTTTAATCAACATCAAACAAAATTTACGTCAATAAATAGGTATGAAACTATTTTTTTTTTTAAACTGACTGTAGTGCAGTTAAGGATCGTGTGCCAATGGCCAGTGAGTTAACAAAATTTAGCCATAAATGTGCTCTATGTGCAATAGTGAAGTTTTGCTGATGTCTTGTAGACTGATGTTATGATATTCACTGCACAAATACTTTACACTCTTCTAGTAATTATACTTTCTAAGTTAAAAGTTTAGATTTTAGGCCACTCATCACTAGATGTCGCTGTAAAGTTACAAACCTTATTAAAACTAATGTCAAACTATAACCATGTCAAAAATAACACAAGAAAGTTTTTGATTTTGCATGAGGTACATTGAATCATTGAAAATTAAAACAAAATTGACAAAATTGCTTACCATTTTAAATGCCTGTGTGGGGCAAATTTTAGGACCTTTGAAATGAGGTCTTCAATCTCACTGGCCTTTAGAGACTTGAACAACTTCTGCATTGTCCCTTGAAGTAGGAATAATATTATGCAAACATTGTAGCTATTTGAGGTATGGTATTATTTAAAATAATGTACACTGGGACCAGAACAATTTTCCAAAGTGCAAAAAAAAAAAAAAAAAAAAAAAAATGCTATTAATAACCATAAAAATGATTGATAACTTACCAACGATTATGTTACAGATGTTCATGTGTTGGAAGGGTAGTTTGCCTTTTTTCCCTTTAAGGCTGTAGGCACCCAAGACGTCATTTGATGCAACCTTGCGCAACATCTTGCGCAAGGTTGCACCTGGGTTTGGTCCCCCAAGGGACCGAAGGTAGTTCTTCGGTTTAAAAGAAAGAAAGACAGAAGGAAAGAAAGACTTATTTAGGGGAAAAAAAGAATATAACATCATGACAGCAGATGAAAGATATTTGTTGTTGTTTGAATGGAAACCGTTCAAGCTGTGATTGTGTTGTTCCACATTCATGTGAACACATTTTCTTCTGAAACCACTCTAATGCAATTATAGTTTTTAAATGAATAAAAGTAATGTAAGCATATGCATGTATGTACAATATGCATGCATGTTTGTTAGACAGACAGACAGACAATTTATTTATTTATTCTAACGTCAATTCAAGTTGAAAGCTAACATAGCTGAAACATGCTCTTCTTGATTACCACAAACTTCAAAGAATGTGTGAGTTGGAGAATTTGTTTTTACTAATAGCTAGAAATATTTACACAGACCACAAGACGAAATTATGAATTAACACAAAAGATCCATTTTAAAAAAAGTTTACTTGAGTTTTATATCTTAATACTGATTTTTAATGTTGTCACCTGGATGATCAAAAGCTGCAAAAATTATCTTGGATTAAGTTAACGACACAATAAGTGGGTGTGGGTGGGGGGTGGGTGTAAACTTTTGAACAGTATGATTGCTGGACATTTGTTCTTATTTTAATATCTTATTTCATTCATTTGTTCATTTACTCAGTTAGCCAGTAATAATACAGTCACTGTTGGAAAGGGTCCAGATATGCAGAAGCTGCTGGAAAACCAAGACTGTACAGGACACAGAGGATTTTTCTGTAGAAGAGTGGGTAGAACAGGACTGCACAGGACCAGGGACTTATCATAAAATCATAAAAAAATAAAACAGTCTTGGATTAAGGTAATGACGGTAGAATCAAGGGTTTGTAATTTTTTGAACCGCTTCATATCTAAATTCAGATATTGCCTTAATTGTGGACTATGTTGTAAGGAATTTAGCTTTTATTTATGTAATAAATTTGATTAGCTCCTCATGTAAGCTTTTATTTAGAATTTTAGCTTTAGAACAAAAACAAATCCCGCACACTATTTATGCAAAAAATATCTATATCAAAATATTTATTAACGACGTTTCGGTCGCATGACCTTCATCAGGAATTTTTTCTTTTCAAACATAATCACAAAGTGAACCACATTTAAAAACAAATTCATGACCAATCTCTGTAGAGATCCATTAATTAGTAACAACCCACCATGGGTACATCATTAACAACGTTAACCCATATACATATACACATAAACACATTCTGTACATACATACATACTAACACACATATCAGGAACAAATTACATTATAACATCACATTGAGTAGAGCTTCATCATTCATGCCATCAGGTGATAATGTCTGAAGGGTAAAAATCCAAAACAGCTCACGTTGCTGTAAAAACAATTCGATATCGCCACCTCTAGGTGGCACATTAACCCTTTCGATACCACAAAAACATAATGTAGAAACATCGTGATTCAAGGCATGAAAATGGGCTGCAACTGGATAGTTCAAATCTTTTCTCCTAATAGAACTGTTGTGTTCACTAATTCTTTGTTTAAGTTGACGTGATGTTTTACCAACATAAGCTAAACCACAAGGACAACGAATCAAATAAACAACATACGTAGAAACACAGGTAATAACAGAGTTGATTCTATATTTCTTACCGGTTCTTGGATGACAAAAGAAAGAAGTTTTTGATGTATTATTGCACTGAGAGATTACTTACCCCGATACCAAATGGTAATTATCGATGTGGTAATTGTGCTGAGTGGACTCAAGCGTATCTGTCTGAAAATGAGCATGTACCAAAGAATCTTTCAAATTTTTGGAATGTTTGTAGACAATCAAAGGTGGATGTCCATCCCGAAGGGTAACCCCTATCTAAAAACTTATTTTTCATGATTTTCGATTTTTCAATAAAGTCTTCATCAGAATAACAAATCCTCCTCAATCTATAAAATTGGCTCTTAGGAAGTCCAAGATAGGGGTTAAGATAGGGGTTACCCTTCGGGATGGATTGAAGAAGCGTTTAATAGTGCTTTTCAAAAGACGCGTTTGGAGTTGTTAAAAAATATATTTTACGTTTATTACAACACATTCAACTAAGTCTTATTTAATGAGATCGATTTTTAAGAACTATTGGTATTTGTTGTCCTCTGACCCGGAGTTGGGTACCATTTTTCGACATCCACCTTTGATTGTCTACAAACGTTCCAAAAATTTGAAAGATTCTTTGGTACATGCTCGTTTTCAGACAGATACGCTTGAGTCTACTCAGAGATTACTTACCCCGATACCAAATGGTAATTATCGATGTGGTAATTGTGCTCAGTGCAATAATACATCAAAAACGTCTTTCTTTTGTCATCCAAGAACCAGTAAGAAATATAGAATCAACTCTGTTATTACCTGTGGTTCTACACTGTAAAATTTTTTGCACAAGTAAGTGTTCGTGCTGCCTTAAAATGCCGTTTTGTGAAGTTGTCTTAACTAAGAATAAAGCTGAATAGACTAAAGTGCAATGAACAATATCAGTTTAATAAATTTAAAATGACAACTTGTCTTAACTGAGCATAAATCATCTGGATTTTATTTTTCCACTAAAACCAGTTAATTAACTGATACTTTAAACATACAGTGATGTACTACATAAACAAAACAGCATCAAATACAGAGTAATGTTCTGCATGAACAATACTGAATAAAGCATACAGTGCTGTACTGCATAAAACAAATGTACTGCATGAACAATACTGTACAAACATACAGTAACGCCTCTGGCTTGCTCAGTTGGGGACACTTAATTTCTAGCGATTATTGACGATTTCATTGCACAGATACTATTTAAACTAAACTGAGCTAGACAGTGACATCTCTGAATTCAATAATGAAATGCCTTTAACTGAAAATTGAGTGTTTAATCTTATCATTATACATTACTGACACTCTGTCCTCCAATTTGATACTGTTAAGTGTTTTGACAATCTGTATTGTTAAAAGCGCTATATAAATAAAGGTGACTTGACTTAATGTACATTAACAATAACACTGATTTTTAGACACTTGTTTTCTGTTTATACAAACAAGATATTTTTATATTGAGTTACATATATTATCACTGCATAAAGAACCACGTCAAGAATTGAACATTCATCGTTTTAAAACAACCAGAAATTCACCAGGCTAAATCATGAACAACAAAAAGGCACACATCATATACCTTTCAGTTAGGACACTACACAGTTTTGCGAAGGAGTCTATTTTTCAGTCCATGCACCTTCACAGAACACTGATCACCTCCAAGGTCAATGAAAATCTTTTGAATGACCTCAAATGTGTAGTGTAGTTTTTTTGGGATAATCAATATTAAGCGCAAAAATCAGCCCGACTAGTAGAGCCGCAGCATGAGGGAGGTCTATGGCATCTCTCAGGGCAATCTGTTTCTCCAGCACCACGTAGTAGTCAAATGCATCATCTCCATCAGGAATTATGAGAATGCCCACATCCATTCCTGCCGTCACATGGTCTTCAATGTCGGTTGCCTACAGTAAGTGTATTATCAAAATATTTACTCAATGTCAGTTATTTTATTGAAAGTGTATAACCCAATTTTTAGCAGAAATATATGTAGTGAAAGTATCTTAATTCTGAGACCCTGCTTGCAAAATGCTTAAATCTTGTTTGTATTTTACCGTTTTCTACAGTCGTGGCCAAAAGTTTTGAGAATGTCATAAATATTAATTTTCACAAAGTCTGCTGCTTCAGTGTTTTTAGATCTTTTTGTCAGATGTTACTATGGTATACTGAAGTAAAATTACAAGCATTTCGTAAGTGCCAATGGCTTTCATTGACAATTACATTAAGTTTAAGCAAAGACTCAATATTTGCAGTGTTGACCCTTCTTTTTCAAGACCTCTGCAATTCGTCCTGGCATGCTGTCAATCAACTACTGGGCTACATCCTGACTGATGGCAGCCCATTCTTACATAATCAATGCTGGGAGTTTGTCAGAATTTGTGGGTTTTTGTTTGTCCACCCGCCTCTTGAGGATTGACTGCAAGTTCTCAATGGGATTAAGTTCTGGGGAGTTTCCTGGTCATGGACCCAAAATTTCAATGTTTTGTTCCCCAGGCCACTTACTTATCACTTTGCCTTATGGCAAGGTGCTCCATCATGCTGGAAAAGGCATTGTTCGTCACCAAACTGTTCTTGGATGGTTGGGAGAAGTTTCTCTCGGAGGATGTTTTTGTGTCATTCTCAAAACTTTGGTCTCCTAAAGTTGATTCAGCTGTGGGATCAGGGCACCTCCAGTGCAGAGCTTGCTCAGGAACGGCAGCGGGCAGGTGTGAGTGCATCTGCACGCACAGTGAGGCCAAGACTTTTGGAGGATGGCCTGGTGTCAAGAAGGCCAGCAAAGAAGCCACTTCTCTCCAAAAAAAACATCAGGGACAGATTGATCTTCTGCAGAAAGTATCGTGAATGGACTGCTGAGGACTGGGGCAAAGTCATATTCTCCGATGAAGCCCCTTTCCGATTGTTTGGGGCATCTGGAAAAAGGCTTGTCAGGAGAAGAAAAGGTGAGCGCTACCATCAGTCCTGTGTCATGCCAACAGTAAAGCATCCTGAGACCATTCATGTGTGGGGTTGCTTCTCATCCAAGGGAGTGGGCTCACTCACAATTCTGCCTAAAAACACAGCCATGAATAAAGAATGGTACCAAAACACCCTCCAACAGCAACTTCTTCCAACAATCCAACAACAGTTTGGTGAAGAACAATGCATTTTCCAGCACGATGGAGCACCTTGCCATAAGGCAAAGTGATAAGTAAGTGGCCTGGGGAACAAAACATTGAAATTTTGGGTCCATGGCCTGGAAACTCCCCAGATCTTAATCCCATTGAGAACTTGTGGTCAATCCTCAAGAGGCGGGTGGACAAACAAAAACCCACTAATTCTGACAAACTCCAAGAAGTGATTATGAAAGAATGGGTTGCTATCAGTCAGGATTTGGCCCAGAAGTTGATTGAGAGCATGCCCAGTCGAATTGCAGAGGTCCTGAAAAAGAACGGCCAACACTGCAAATACTGACTCTTTGTATAAATGTCATGTAATTGTCGATAAAAGCCTTTGAAATGTATGAAGTGCTTGTAATTATATTTCAGTACATCACAGAAACGACTGAAACCAATATCTAAAAGCAGTTTAGCAGCAAACTTTGTGAAAACTAATATTTATGTTATTCTACTAATATTTATGTTAAAACTTTTGGCCACGACTGTACATTAAATCATCCTACATAATGTAAGATTCTATGAAAATATACTCAACAAACTACAGTTATATACAAACAAACCTTACCAATCGAGTGTACTGGATCCTCTTAGTCTGGACAGAAACAGGAAGATTGGGTGTAATTCTGCAAATAACAGAAGAATTACAGAACTCACATGTTAATAAAAATAAGAGCAAGGTAGGTTGCAGAAATCTATTTCATTTAACAGATAAACAATCCTCCTAGCCAAAACAAGCACACATGAATTACCAACACACATGGCGAGGCTGCAGCGTTAAATTGAGAAAATATCAGAGGTTGCAGGTGTATTTTCAGTTCATCGTCTATAAAAAATACATTATCTAATGTTACATTATTTGTCTCTAATCAATACAACTTATTTAAGCGGAAAAAAAAATCGTTCCCCCAAAGTACCGATTGCAATATGAAAGGAGTTAAATGGCTTACAAATAATTTTCATTCAAATGTGTAACGTTAGGACTATAGTTGGCCTACTCACCCAAAACTGGCCAGGATGAAGCTCAAAGGCTCAGTTAACACATTTAAAAACAGGTTTCTGCTAACCCTAAAGACTAATTTAACAGATAAACGACGCTGACATTTGAGGAAAAACTCAAGACTGGAGCAAGCACATGGTAGCGTAAAAGTGAGAAAATGGCGGTGGTTGCAAACAGACGTTCATCGTCTGATGTCATGTAGAAAGAAAAAAAAATCAGTAAATTAAATTTCTAATGATGGGATTGAATTTTTTAAAGCGAATTATTTTCCCACCGAGTATTCAGTTTTCAATATGAAAAGCATTACATGACTTTGCTTACAAAGTTCAAGTAATTTTTGAACGCGAAACTGGTTTAAGGCGTTAGCCTGGTTTATACTACAATTAGTTGATTAAATGTATTAAAACAATATCTTGGAAGTGAGTACAGAAGCACTCCAAATAATAAATGTAGTGACTCAATGAGAGATTAAAATCTATCTTTTAAGTAAAGTTATTTCACGTAGCGTATACCTTTCTGATATTCACAATGGCATTATCAGAGATGATAGATATTAAACAGATTTTGCATTACTCACCTTAAACTGACTAAGATGAAGGTCCAAGGCTCAATTAACACGATGAAGAGCTGGTTTGTACTGTCTGCCAAAACAAATTTGAAAGATAACCGACGCAGGTATTTGAGGAGAAACTCCAGCAAGAACATCACAACGTTAAAGTGAGAAAATGGCGGTGCTGCAGAAAGACTCCTCTGGCGTCATTAAGAAAAAAAAAAAAATCTAATTTCTTACTTTTTTTATTTTTTATTTATCTAATCAATAGTACAATCAATTTGATCTAATTTGCCCATACAGTATTTCATTTTATAACATTTTAAATATGAAAGTTGCAATATTTGGCTTACAATGGTCACATGATTTTTGTGCGCGAATCTGAATTAAGGCGGTGGTTGTTAAAATTATATATTAGGAGAGGGTACACAAACATTCTGAATATTAATGTTGTGGATCAATATGAGATTCAAATCTATTCTGTTAAACACTTTACATAAATAGACAGATACTTGGCATTCCTACCTTAAATTAATCAAGATGACCCTCCGTAGTTTAATAAAAAAAACAACAACAAAAAAACAAGTTGCAGCTGTCTGCAAAAACTTCTTATTCGTTTTTTTATTGGCGGCTTGCAATCACCAATTGAGCATTACCCAGCTACACAATTTTAACTCAAAGACGCAGGTTTTAGAGGAGAACCTCAGGCGAGAACACCGCATCATCAAAGTGAGAAAATGGTGGTGGTGCTGCAGAAGGACGTTCATCCTCTGACGTCATCCGAAAATTATAGAAATTCCTACAACGTATCATAATATAGCTTTAATATTACACTGATATTTACATTTTTGCAGTTCATGTACATTACTTTATAAATGGCATTGTTTTGTTATGAGTAAGAATTTAATTAAGCATTAAGTTTAAAGTTATAGAATATAAACATGCTTTACATTTGGTCAGCATTACATAATCCTAATGTGTTTCTATTTAGGTCATGTTCACTTTAAGATTGCATGATTACAAATGTCCTATTACGCGACCTGTAGTTGGGAAGTAAACACTCGCGCACTTCATGCGCATTTTCAGCGGTTTGTTCAAGGCTGTCAGATCCTTTTCATTTCTTCTTATCTGTCGTCTCCTTGTCTGGCCTAGCATCGTCGGTATGTATATCTTTATTTTTGTGAGATTATCTGGAGGTATTCTTCATTTATTTTTGACAGTAATTTAAGTTTGTAAAGTATAATCTGGAGATGGTCTTATGTACTTTGACTAGGCGTATGCTAGCTCACGTGTATCGTTTATTAATGACCAGAATGTTGTTCACCTGTATTTCTTTTCTTATATTAGTATTAAAATTAGTAAAAACGAAATGCAACTGTAATTGTGCAAATTAGCCTTTATTCATGTGGAATTTAGGTTGATTAAGTTGACGTGACGCTAATTTGTCCGTGTTTTTTTTTGTATGTTGCAGTTTCACTTTTCTCTGTAACGCCAGTAAACCTGTGGAACTAAGAATTAATCTTCAGAGTCTTGGTGTGGGGAAACAGTTTAGCTGGCCGTCAGGATATTAAGTAAACATATCGAGGACGGCACAGGCATGCATAGAAATATGAAATACATCAAAAAATAATAACAAATTAAAAAATAGTTGATTGCATGCAAATACAATTTTAAAATGTATTGATATCATAAAATATTTATTAGTTTCCATTTGCACATATTTGTACTAGGCTATTTAAAGCTCAAATGTTTGAAGCAGTTATGTTAACCCTCTGGGGTCGACAAACGCGTATACGCGTTTTGACGCAGATTTTCCTGATAAGGCCGAAATGAGCTTGAATTACTCTGCCATTTTTGATCGTACAGATAAGAGCAATACACCATTCGAATCTGTAAGGGGTCTACTTTTATTTGTATACACTCATAATAACAACTAAACTTTGTGCTTTTGAAGAATAAAGAAAACAAACAGGGAGCGCTCTCTGTCTTCTCCGTCTCCGCGAACTGATTTTAGAAACACGTCACTAAAATGAACTGTAACTCAGTTCATGGGAGTTATATCTATAGAAAGCTTGAAGTGTCTACTTTGAAATGAAGCAAGTCTTATCGAAAACAAACATTCTGTGATGAAGTAATCCGTATGAACACGATGTTCAATCTTTCCCGTCTGACTCATTATCTCTAATGCGATCCCGCCTACGCGCTGCTCGCCCTGTTCATATGTAAATAGCCACGTGGTGCGTGCGCGCGTGTAAACGCCCAAAACAAAGAGCGGAGAAAGAGCGGCTACTGTTCGTTTCTGGAAGACGCGCCGAGTAAAAGCAGGATTTCCCTCGAAAGAAGAACACGATTTCATCCAGCAGAGGAGATGAGTAAGTAATGTTTATTTTTTGCGTTAGTTAACGTTTTATTGTGACATAAACTTGAACAGAATTACTAACAGTTAGTTGCGTTTTTCCCAAACGACAACATGATGAATGTTATGCGCCTAAGAATGTTTAGATGTTAATGTTTATTATTAATACTCTGTTCACAAATATATTTTAATAGGGTGCTAAACAATAATAATTAGTTTGTACTATAAAAAATGATATTTTATATCTGAGAAAGTACATCATTTTATTCTACAAAGCATGCTTGAGTCTGTGGCTACAGAATTCAGAATTCGTAGGCTACTATAAAGTCATACATACTAGACTATATGACTACAAAATCATAGTTGGGTCTTTCCCAAACTATAATTCCTGACTACAATGTTTGAAATCGTGTAAAACATTTTTTAATATGAGGGGAAATTCATTGTATTTAAATTTCTTACGGCGCGATGATGTTTTCATGCTCTATATAAAACAATAAAAGTAATATGAGAGACTCGTAGCATTCATCATGTTACAGTGTACAAAGTATGTTTAGTACATGTTTATTATTAATAGCCTACTCTGTTCAGAAATAGATTTTAATAACGTGCTAAACAATAATAATTAGTTTCTCAGATATAAGATTTCTTTCTCTTTTTTATGATAGTACAAAGCATGTGTGAGTCGATGGCTACAAAACATATACATACACACATATATACAGATTTTCCTGATATTAACATTCTCACAAATGTTTTTTTTTGTTTGTATTTTTATTGAATCAGATACCAGCACCAGATGAATCCTGATGTCTCTTCAAACTGTTTTCCTCTGAGAGCGCTGAACCAACATCAGATGTTCAACTACACTGATATTCTATGTTAAAACAAGCTCCTTTTCTACTGATTGTTTTTTTCTTCTTGAATCCATGGAAAAAAGTAGAAACACTTAAATAAAACACGTAAATATCAGGTATGATTTACTTGTTTCACTTGTTGAACAGAATCTGTTGCAGGAATGACTCAAAGTCTGTTCACATCTCTGTGGTTAGATCAGTGTGCACAATAATGTGTCTTTGACCTTCATTATGTATGTTTTGATTATACTGTGTTGTAAACAAAACACAAATAATTTTAAAAACCCTTTTTTTCAATGTCCTCACATTCTCTCTTACCTGCCTCACAGTCACAGTCACACTGATGGGCCATTAGGGCCCCATAGGGGAGGGCCCTTTGTCTCTCAGGTGAGACTCACTTAATATTCATGGCCATTACCACTCCCTCGCATATAGACCCTCGATCACAAAACATGTCTTGAAAATTTTAAATCAATATATTGTTTTCTGTGAATGAGTAAGCAGAATGATTTTCACATAATTTTGAAGTAAATATTCTAGCCTACAAGACTGATTACTCAAAAGTCTTATTCAGGACTATTTAGTGTGGGTTTTAAGGCCTTATTTCAGCTACATTTTTTTTTCGCAAAACTTACTAACCAAGCATAATATTTTTTTTCTAAAAAATGCAAACATGTACATCCATCTTGGTCACATATTATTGTAGCACAGTTTGTGCTGAATACAAAAAAAATTACATTTTGGTCAATAGTATGTTTTAAGTAGCTGAAATAAGCACAAATATCAGGGCATGTCAAAACATCTCAAGGGCCCCAAAATGACCTCGGACCCCAGAGGGTTAAGCTGGCGTCATAGAACGCACAGAGCGCATCGTCCAGGTCCTCTCTTCCCCTGCTCCAGCAGGAGGAGGAGGTATTCCGGGCGAAAAACACTGAAGAAAAAAGCTGGAACAAAAGCGGAGGGAACACACAGAGGTAAATCTTGTCGGTCGGGTATTCGGTCATGATACGCTGATGCAGGAACAGGCAGGAGTTGAGAAAACGTTAAACAGCCTTTAAATCAAGGAACTCAGGAGATAATCCACAATGGGCGAAGCACTCACACGTAGCAACAAAGTAGAACCGACAAACATGAACTGAACAGACAGGGCTTTTAAACACATGACAATCAGGGAAAAACGAGACACACCTGGAAACAACTAAGGCAATCTAGGGGAGAAAACACACAAGACGGTCCAAAACCCTGACATTTATGACGCTTACAATTTTCTTTTTTAATTAACAAATTGAACTGAACTAAAAACACAAATAATATTTAAACGTAATGTAAAATAAAAACACTTCATTAAATGGCTAAAACATACCGGCCCCTAATTGTTATCTTACAATCAATTACAGTAACATATAAGTAGCCATGATCAAACATTTAAAATCAATATACGTTATTTATGGTTCATAACCACAGCCAGTACATAGAGTTCATTGCAGTTTCACTATTTTATTCCAAAAGCTCATTGATATAATGTCCATATGGTCCCCCCCCCCCCCCCCTTTTTTTTAAAGGTAAAGAGTTGTGTGTGTGCATCCTTCGCCTGAACACTTTAGGTTATGAGCAGGTGTGGTGCATAGTGTACGTGAAAGTTAAAAGTCAAAGTTTTCCGCTCAAAAGAATCAGAGTTAAATTCCTTCTAGCAGAAGGCATAGCTTGTTAACTGGGCGTTCCAGCTCACTTGTGCGTGTCTTGACACATACACATCGTACAAATCCTTTGGAGTCTGATATTGCTTTTCTTACATGTCCCAAGTGCCATGAACTTCTGGGAGCATTTTTATCCATTACAAGCACTAAATCCCCTACGTTCAAGTTTTGACATGTTTTACCCCACTTTTGTCGCTTCTGCATTAACACAAGATACTCCCTTGTCCACCTTGTAAGACTCTCTACAATCCGCTTCATTGTTGACACAACTTGTTTTTTTTTTCTTCCTATTTCAGAATACGCGAGTCCTGTAAAGTTTAAGAAAATGCTGATGACTTCTCGTGTGTCCACTTCCAGGGAGACGTCTTCAATTTATTTCTTATGTTTTGGTTTAAAAATTGCACCCTATATTTTTCTTTTCTTGGTCCGCCCATTTCCAAGTAGGGCTCGCTGCAGCCTGTAAAATGCTTGCATTGATTAAAGCAGGCTAATTATTAATAAAAACCTTTAAACCTTACCTTGTTAATTTATGTATTGATATAAATTCACATTTATTATGATCGATTTTGACCTACCCAAGGCAAATTTTAAATGTATCAAATTTAAAGGAGACAAGTAGATTTTGGTCAACTTTAAAAGTTGGTATTGTATAATTGTCATTTAATTTTCTAAAGATGTGTACCACTTATCATAAAGTGTTAACATGTAAATGACAGAATCAACAGTTCTCCATATGCAGTAGGCTACACATAAATAGGCTAAATAGAGTTTGCTTGCTTTGATAGATTATTTCAGTCAGGACCACTCTGTTCGAATCAGAATATTGTAGAGGTCCTGAACTTTGTATTTGGCGGCAGGCTTCAATCTGAAGGGTTCAGATTCTGAGCTATCCACAGGCAAACCTCGCTGAGGTTTGAACCCTCAACACAAAGATGTAGTATATACCCTGCGTTCCATTCGGAAGGGCTCATCCCTGTGCCCTAATCCCTTCAAAGGGTTTACTCTCCGGAGTGAGGGTTGAACGGTGTAGGGGACCAAACAACTGTTTCTTGAAATGCCCTTCTGCATCATCATCCCGTGCCCACACGGCGCCATCATCATGGAAAGAATCAGTGCAAAGAATCATGGGAGCCCGAAGTGTCCATCGGTTGTACCCTTCGAAATTCTTCATTCCGAAGGGCCCTTTGAAGTGGACAGTTTTGAGCACTTCGGTTTGGAACGACCCTTCAGTATGCCCTTCCGAGGGCGATATATCACGTTTGGAATGCACCGATAGTTCAACGCTTTTTTGATGATCTGCCATTAGGGCCTTTCGCACTGCTTTAGTTCCAGAACTAAAAGTACAGTACTAAAGTACTGGGACGATTCTGCGCGAGCCATTTCCCAGTACCATTTAAAGGGTTGCATTCGCACCGACATTGGGTACTAGGAAGTGACGTAAGCCGGTCAATAGCGACGTCATTTGTACGTGGCGTTCAACAACGTTAAACAAAGAAGAACAACGTTAACAACAGGAGGATGGAAGATGCTGTGATCGGAGCTGTGTTTTTGTTATGACTCGCGGGTTTCACAATTATGGACATGGAATTTCGACATATGCGTCAAGCGATTGAAAGAACGGAAAGGAGGACATCGAATCTCCAATGACAACTTGCAGTGCTACAATTCATTGAGGCTAATAGAAGCACAAAATGCCGTAGATGAAGTCTTCAGGTAAATGCCGTTTATAAATGCTCTCAGTATGATACAATGTTTACACGGTGTTTCAAATCATGGCGAGTGAGGGCATTTTCATACATGTTTAGCCAATCGGATAGTTCCTAGAACTGTTTTAGACCCTACTCTGAAGTAGGAGCTAATTTAGTTCCTCCAGACGGAGTTCCTGGAACTAAAACCTTTCCTAGTTCCTGCGGTGTGAACACGCCAAAAAGTGGGTAGTTCCACAATTAGTTCGGGTACTATAAAAAGGTTCCTGTGGTGAGAAAGGCCCTATTGATCCCGCCTCGCGGCGATGACATCATCACGAGCGCGTTCACTCATTCAGCATTGAGTCTTCTGAGGAGAGGTCAGCAGATCACGGTCTTCGCATATTTAATAGTAAAATGCACTTTACACAGTTTGTTTATGCAACGTTTCTGACTTGTTATCATCGAGTCAGGGGCGATTCTAGGATTTTTTTTCAACTGAAAACTAACAAACTAGAGCAGCATGTCCATGTGAATCTGATTTTATGATAACTATTTTCATTGCAATTAAGTAATTGGATCATTAATGTGTTGCAGTTTTCTAGGTGTAGAAACTGACAACAATAATAAAGAGCACCAGCATTATAGCGTGGGGGAACTATGACGTCACTTTGTAGGCGGATCGGCAGTTAGCATGAAACTGGTTCCCTCGACAAAAAGCCAATAGGATTTTTCCATAGGCTTTTGGATAATCGCAAAAAATAAGCTCTGTGTTCAATCAGTTCATGAAACTTACACATTTTGTCCATCAAGATATTAACTTTGATGAATTTTGAAGCCTAAATAAAAGCGCCTAAACTAAAAAGCTAAACTTAGGCTCTAAACGAACTACTGCACCACGGTCGCTTGCCTTCAACGTCACCACCACCCTGCTCCCGACAACTTTCTCAAACACTTTCAGTGAAAAGTATTAATCTCTGTGTATGAATTTTAATCCACGCTACATGAACCATTTGGAATAAATACAACTGAAATAAATACAAAACTAGAGCCAAATTAAAACTGAAATGAGAAACTGAATTTTTTTTGGATATGGTAAGATTAAAATTATTTTAGCGAACTAAGTACCACATTTCAGCTCTCATTTTGTTAGGGTGGTTACACTATGGAAGCAGAATAATGACAATAGTTTTTGAAATATAAAGCATGCTGAATTCCACAAATCGAAAGAAAGATGCATTGCAATTAACAGTGCTTGCATTTTAATGCCTTGTATTTCCAGGGCTTGCATTTTTAGGTCCTGAAATTTAACATAGTTGTTTATTTAAGCTGTGAATATTTCAATCCAAAATATTTCACACACATTTTCATAATTAAAAATTCAATAATTCATATTCACCTTCCAGAATTCACTTCCAAAATATTCAATCTGTTTAAAAATACGATGTATAATATTCGACAGGCAAATTTCAGTCATTTTATTTCACTTTCCAAATTCGCTGCCACAAATGTAGTGGTTAAAATTCGGCAGAAAATACAGCGTTGCACATCCGGGAACCGCAGGAATAGCAGTAGAGCACTGATGCATGATCTCCAGCTGCAGTCAGCCGCTCACCAGCAGGTGGCGCACACGGCTGTTGATGAAGGCCATATGTGGATCAAGTCATTCATTTACAAAAACTGACTTGCAGTAAGTGAGCTAGCGCTAGAAGTTTTGATTATCGGGGCCAGTATAAACGTGTGGAAACGCTGACTGTGTGTATGTTTAATTCAACATTTTCGCTGTTTCCCGTAGCCTACATATAAGCAGCTTTCTCTACCACAAAGGAGATTATAATGCTCTTTTACCCAACGCTGAAGTACAGAACTAACATTACATCTAAGGAAGGCATATATTGCTTTCGGTTGCTTATTTCTGTAACTCTGTATCATGGCTTGTGTGATGCTGTGCTGTAATACTGGGGTTCCCCTCATACGTCACACTCCAGGATTCCCAGACAACGCATAAAGTGCTTCAGTGAACTAATACAGTGATATAAGACCTCAGATCTCAGAATACATTTATTGATGATTATGCGAACTATATCAACAGTTAAGCAGATTTAGAATATGAACGAACGCGTAAGGTTTCACGCTGTTTCCCTCAGAAATCGGTTAAATAAAACACATTACGTGGCTCAGTAGTGCACTAACACAATGACAGCTATTAGACTTGTTTGAGATGTGCCTCGCCTGAAATGTAGGCGTCTGCAGTGAGGGGAGGAGTGAAATAAACGCAGTCAAGACGGACAGTTCTGAGCTCTCGAAGTGGAACAGATACATACGAGATCAAAGGTGGATATCACGTTATTCTCACTCATGTGCTGTTCTGCTAATAAATGTGATATAATTTCAGTTCTGTTGCTTATATATGAATATAAATATGATGAACAGGACACTCAAAGTGCTTCCTATTTAATACGAAAGGCGTATTTATTATCCATTCTACTTTAATACAAACATGTATTTTAGATTTCTATAGAAATATGACAACAATCACATATCTCACACAGAGATTGCACTGTCATAGTGTTTGGGAATATTCAAGCATAATTTAAATTAGTGGTGGGCCGTTATCGGCGTTAATGTGCTGCGTTAACGTGAGACTCTTATCGGGCGATAAAAAAAATATCGCCGTTAATCTATTCTCAAAGTTGGGTTGGGAGCTGGGTCTATACTACGCAAGCTATGATGACTTTCACCTTGATAGTTTAGCGCGGATGTATACCTAGCCGAACTGCACTGTAGGGAGCGAGAACGAGTCTTTGAACCTGTGTGTATGTCTACTGTGAAATTACCACATCAAACGTGACGTGTTTACATGGATGCCGCTATGAAGCCGCCGGGTTTGCTTCAGGGAAAATTTATTTTTAAGAAGCTTCCCAATGGAAATCGGCAAGTCATTTCTGTCTCTACGTTACATGGTCACGCTCTCTGTATTGCGCGCACAGCAGAGTTCCGCCCCGGTTCGCACACGCGCGCACACACACACACACACACAATAACGTAAGCGCACACACAAGTGAGCACACTCCCACTCCTTTTTGTAAATATTAAGCCGCAAAACGTCTATTTAAATATGACTTCTGTGTGTCTCTGTGTTAATGTATGGCGCAGACGCACGGGTTTGTTTACAGAATACAGAAGCCCGCGTAACGCTTGCGGTGATATTAACGTCTGTCGTCTCACTAAATGAGGACATAAATACATGAACAACATCTCCAGAACTGCTCTGAGAGTCACTTCATGAGCATTCGAGCGTTTCATTTGAGAAAAACTATCCTCATATCATATACACAGAAATGTAAAGGTATTCACGGCAACCCGTCAAAATAAAAGTTCGGTTTCACTTGAAGACATTGGGCAGAACATAATAGGCTACTACTACTAAAACTATTAAAACCTTATCTTTGAGGAATAATCATACAATGTCTTCAATGTTATTATCAATATTAAATTCTTGATGAGTGCTAGTTGTTTACTACTAGTAGTGAACTTATTCTGATCTACTTGGCAGAATTCAAATGAGCCATTTTAATCTAGATTAATTCCAAAATTACAGTGAGATTAATCTAGATTAAAAAAATTAATCTATGCCCACCACTAATTTAAATACACAATCATATGAAATAAGATTTAAAAAAAAACATTTTAGCAGAGAACGCAGCATCACGGTTGTCTGAACCAATGAGCATTAAGCTGTGTCGTCCGTCAGTCGCTTCTCATCCTGCTTTTGATCAGCGCAGTCGGTGGAGAGCAGCTGCGGGCGACTGCTCAATCCGACACAGCCGCCTCGCCGTCGCGAGAGTTTTTTGGCACACATCAGCATGACATCAGAGCAAGGCGGACATAACTCGAACACTTTTTATTTATTTATTTATTTTAAAAGATGTTTATGGCAACTATTATTTTTTTTTTTCTCTCTTTATATTTCTTTTTTGTTATTGCTATTATCGAGATATTTACTGTTTTGTATTCTGGTTGTGTATGTATTTTATTGCTTTGACTGTATCCCCTGTGAATGTTATATGTTTAATAAAAATTTTAAAATAAAAAAACCCCAGACACTTTTCTAACATGCATCTATGCATCTCGTGGTGATCACCGGTGATCGGTTCTGCGCAGATTTTGCTCATCTCAAACAAGCCTATTAAAAGACCAACCTCAGATCTTACTGATGATGCAAACAGATGCAGATATGAATACAAGTTACAGAACGCGCAAAACTGCACGTTAAACATTTCCCATAAAGAAAACACTTAACACGGTTTGCCTCAGTGATAATTAAATTCAGCATCTAATTAATAAAATATCAATGTATATTATGTACATTTAAGCAGATGAGCCCACAACCAACAAGTTTCACCAAAACATTTTTTTCTCCCATAGAAAACCAAGCGCGATATTATAGGTTTTAGGTTTGATATTCACTGCATATTCGCCTAGGCTGCTTTAGGGACCGTCTGCACATTTACCTCACAGTACAAAACGAAGTAATAATTTATTAAATTATTTAAATGTAATTATTAAATTTAAATAATTTATTCAAATTAATGTTTACAGTAAATTAATAATTTACTCAAACTGACAAAATATATGTTGCCAATAACTCACCTTAGACAATAATTTCCCTTAGTATGTACACTACACAAATATTTTAAAGAATTTTTAATTCACCAAAATGGGATTTTTCATGTTCCAAATGTTGTATGTTACTAGTGACCAGACTGACTTACTACAGTTGAAATTTTGCCAATATCTTCCTCATTGTACATACAGTATATAATTATTCTTAAGAAATTAATTCACAAAGTTTTCTTTGTTCGTGTTCCAAAAGTTTGTAGTACATTCCTAGTGACTAGACTCACTTACTATAGGTGAAATTTTTGCTAATACCTCCCTTAATGTACATAAAGTACATCAATATTTTATACTACAACCTTTGGAAAATGAACAATTCCTTTTGAGGTCTTGCAGATTTTTTTGTTTTTGTTTTAAAAATGAAAAAAGTTAATTGTACATACAGTAAGAGAGATATTGGCAAATTTCACAACGTACAACAACCTGTGGAACATGAAAAACCCTTTTGGTGAATTACTGTAGTTTTTTACCAACAATTACCAACATAAATAATAACGATCACACAGTTGTTTTGTATCTAGCAATGTACTACAACCATTGAAACATGAAAAAAAAAAAACTTACCAGGGATCTTTATATGTAAATAATTGTGTACTGTACATACAGTATATATATTGGCAAAATCTCATCTGTAGTAAATCACTATGAGCAATACAAGCTTTACAATTTGACTGTGTTATTTTAAATGTTAAAAGTCATTTTAATTTAAATACATTGGACGTTTTAACCCAGTCGGTGGAATTGTCAGACGGTCCCTTGGGTGCGATAGCGCGTCAATGCTTTCTCAGGTTTACATTTGCTGCACAAATACACCTAGGTGGTTTTGAACTCCTTTTTTATGTCAATATAAAGTGGTTGCTTACTGTTAAAATTAATCGTGGTATTGATATCTTTGTAGGACTGTCGAGTCTATAGATCAGTGGTAAGGGAAAGCAACGAAAATGCAGCGCGTTGCTTTCTTCTGACCTCATTTGCGTGCCTGTATATAGTTCGCGTAATCATCAATAAAGTGTATTCTGAGATCTGAGGTCTTATATCACTGTATTAGTTCACTGAGGCGCGTTGGGGAATCCTGGAGTGTGACGTACGAGGGGAACCCCAGTATTACAGCACAGCGTCACACAAGCCATGACACAGAGTTACAGAAACTAAACAACCGAAAGCAATATATGTCTTCCTCAGATGTAATGTTAGTTCTGTACTTCAGCGTTGGGTAAAAGAGCATTATAATCTCCTTTGTGGTAGAGAAAGCTGCTTATATGTAGGCTACGGGAAACAGCGAAAATGTTGAATTAAACATACACACAATCAGTGTTTCCACACATTTATATTGGCCCCGATAATCAAAACTTCTAGCGCTAGCTCCATTTCTGCAAATCAGTTTTTGTAAATGAATGACTTGATCCACATATGGCCTTCATCAACAGCTGCTTGCGCCACCTGCTGGTGAGCGGCTGAGCAGCAGGAGATCATGCATCAGTGCTCTACTGCTATTCCTGCGGTTCCCGGATGTGCAACGCTGAATTTTCTGCCGAATTTTAACCACTAAATTTGTGGCAGCGAATTTGGAAAGTGAAATAAAATGACTGAAATTTGCCTGTCGAATATTATACATCGTATTTTTAAACAGATTGAATATTTTGGAAGGGAATTCTGGAAGGTGAATATGAATTATTGAATTTTTAATTATGAAAATGTGTGTGAAATATTTTGGATTGAAATATTCACAGCTTAAATAAACAACTATGTTAAATTTCAGGACCTAAAAATGCAAGCCCTGGAAATTGTCATGAATCCGGGTCCTCGATGCTCCCTCTCACCACCAGAGGTCACTGTCTCCCGGATTCAATTCCCCAAACTCCACTCACCTCATTATTGTTTAATTTGCCCCAGCTGTGTTTCTGATTGCTGTCCCTTCTTAAGCTCCCTGTGTTTTCTGTTCTGCTCTCGTTCGTCTCACTTTTGTGCCAGGTAATGCCTGTGATACCTGTCTGCCTTGTGCCCAGTGTATGTCTTGTTTTCAGTGCTTGTGTTTGTTCTGGCTTTTTCCCCTTCGGGGTGGTTTCATTTGTGTTTTTGTTTATTTTGTAATTTATAAATAAAGAAGCTTCCTTTTTGCCAGCAATTGAGTCTTCGTTCCTCCCAACCCGTGACAGAAATACAAGGCATTAAAATGCAAGCACTGTTAATTGCAATGCATCTTTTTTTCGATTTGGGGAATTCAGCATGCTTTATATTTCAAAAACTATTGTCATTATTCTGCTTCCATATTACACAATGTATCCTTGCTTCTACAATCTAAATGCTTTCTAATAGCTTCATGTGGCCGTAAGCATTTAATATTAACGTGGCTTAAAGCACTATGCATCATTAAAGTTTCACTTTCACCAAGTAAAGTCGGCAAATGTGGTGTTTACATGTAATAATCGTAATATGAGTTTACCTTACGGTGCGAACCAGAGTCTCCGCATCAGTAAGCGATAAAACGAGCATCTTCCCTCCGAAGACAAGTGTCGTATTTGGGTCAAAGCAAAAAAAACATTGTTGAACAACAATATAAAATGCGGAAAACTATTCATTGGTTATTCTAAAATTAATTGTATTACAAATTATACTACAACTGGAAAATACTGTAAATTGATAAACTGTTCGGCGTGATGACGTTGAATGTCTCTGACAGCGCCTGTAGTCCCATTTAGCAACTTGTTAGCAACCGTCTTTTTTAAGAAAGTAACAGTTTAAAAAAATCACGAGTGTAGTGTAACTGGTGTGTTTTATGTCATAGAATAAAACGTGAAAGTATCTTGAACCTGTGTGAACCAAGGACCTTATTTAAGGGATTTAATCAAAATCCCATTCATAAAACCCATTGACTCTGGGACGATGGAACCGGACGTGATAAAACGCACTCGCTTCCGGGTTTTCGCCTACAAAGTGACATCATAGTTCCACCTCTCTACCAAGTGTAAAAGGTTATTCATATTTATTTATATGAACTTTTGTGTATAGACTTAAAATGTCTCACGTGGCTCATTATAGGCTCAATGTGAAGTTTCTATGCAAATCCAGGGGTACTTCTGAAATATTCTGGAGCCCCCTCCAGCACTGAGGGTGGAAAAACCAGTTCCTCAGCCACACAACATTTACCTGAGCCTGAGGATGAGGAAGAGCCATTTTCTTACTCTTCTCCTACTACTCCCCTGCAGGATTCATCAGGTGTGTTTGTAAACTTTGCAAAAGGGAAACATAAATAAATTCACTGCTCCAAAATTTTAAGGTTCCATTTTAAGTTTTATTACTGGGTATGTGTGATGTTTCATGTTTATAAATGCTGAATAACGTGTAAGCTAATGCCATATGCTCTCCATTAGAAATACCTGTAGCAGCATCCCCACCAAATCCTGCTGCTGAGGATGAACCATTATCCACAGATGCTTCAGTTCTGATGGACAGAATTCAGACACAACTAGTTTACAGCGGATCAAATGAAGTACCACCTAACGTTGTTTTCCCAAGGAATGAGAGTGATGGAAGCAGGGCTGGACTGGGACAAAAAATCAGCCCTGGCATTTTTTTGGTCTAAGCGGCCCACCACCACAGCAAAAGCAGTAATATAGAAATAGCAAAAGAAGAGAAAAGCAAGTAATTAAGGATTCTCTGTTTGAACAGCTTGTGTGCAATGGCATTTTACCAGAAGTTGATGAACAACCTGCAGTGACGACAAATGCCGTGCTGAAGAGGTTGCTTCTGGTGTAAATACCACTGAAAGTGCGAACTTTGATCCGGCCTTATCCATTAGTTTAAAAGAATTAAACCTTGAAGTTAAAAAGCAGGAGAATGAAAATTTACATTTAAAACTCAAGAGTGGTAGAGGCAGAAACGGATAGAGAGGTTAAACTTTAGCATTACGGTCGGGGGAGATGAGCAGGAAACCCATTCCCGCTCCGCGCTCCAGACCTCCCTCTGTTTCTTCCCCCGCGTCTTCTCCTCCTGCACCCGGAATCTCAAATGTAAGGGATGCTCAGGAATTTGATGCCAGTAAATACATCAAGCTTGTGCCTCCCTTTCGCGAGTCTGAGGTTGATGCATACTTTGTTGCTTTAGAGCGCGTCGCAGGTAAGCTTAAATGGCCGAATGATATGTGGGCGTTATTACTGCAATGTAGTTTGGCAGGTAAAGCTCAAGAGATTTGTGCGTCGTTATTGAGCAGTCTCTCGATTATGAGGTCCTTAAAGCCGCTGTTCTCAGAGCATATGAACTGGTCCCTGAGGCATATCACCAAAAGTTTCGAGTGCATGGAAAGTCAGAGAGACAGACGCATGTGGAATTTGCTAGAGAGAGAAAAGAGTAATGTTTGAAAAATGGTGTCTCTCCGGTAGGACTGGGCGATATGAGCAAAAATTCATATCGAGGTATTTTTTGACTAATGTACGGTATACGGTATATATCTCGGTATTTTGTATTTGGATTAAACAAATAAAGTGAATGTAAGCATGAAGGCATATATTATGTGCAAAAAGGGTTAAAATCACATTACATTCTAACATTGTAACATTGCGATCTAAAAACAAAAATAATGCTTTTAAAGCAGAAGTTAAATTTACTAAACTAAAAATGAAAATAAAAAAAAGCACAGACTGATTAAAAAGGCTATTTTGATTACCCCATTACACTTTACAGTTAGTGCTATCATACAAATACACTTACTTGTAGGTTTAAAATTCTACATGTCACATTTATTGTCCAACTACAAATATTTCAGCAAAATGTATATTTTAGTCAGAGTTATTGCACTCGTTCTAAATGAAGTCTGTGAAGTTTAGCGGAGAATCGCAAAGCAAAAGCTTACGCACTTCTGACAGCAAAATAGAAATATTTCCATGGCTTTCTAACATTTACAGATGGAGAATATACCTGTGAAATGTAAGTTATGCATTAAGGAAAACAGCACGTCTCAAACACATTAAACAACGCGTCTCTGTCAGCGGCACACGCAGCCTTTCTGTCAGAGCCGCTTTAAACTCAAACTATAGGCTATTATATCGTACGATTTTTTTTAAAGCCCTTCATATAAAGCTTGTCACATGTTTAGAACTAATTGTATTATGCACTTTCTCCGCAACAGTTCATTCTGTGTCCTCCCTAGAATATTTTCAGATGCGCTCATATCAAACTACTGTATATCGATATTAACGGTATTGCTTCATATCGTATCGCTTATAAAGAATATATGGATATATCGTACAAACTCGATATACCGCCCAGCCCTACTCTCCAGTAAAACCACTACTTCTGAGCAGTTGCAAGAGTTGATCTTACTGGAGGATTTTAAAACCTGTCTTTCCAAGGGTGTCGTCATTCATTTAAATGAGCAAAAAGTAAATTTGTGGATGGATGCTGCTGTGTTAGCAGACAAATTTGTTTTGACGCACCATAATGTGTTTCTGTCTGGCCGATCGTCAAATATTCCGCTTGCTAATAAAAATACGATACGAGATTTGTCTCGTGTATCTCCGTATATGTCAAAAAGTAATGGAAATAGGGACAACAAGTCTGCCTCTTCAGGTGGAAGAGACAAACGTTCCTGCTTTTACTGCCTTGACCAAGGTCATCTGATTGCTGAGTGTCAAGCTTGGAAAAAGAAAAATGCTGAGGCTAAAACTAAAAAGACTGCGTTGTTGCAAACTATATCTGTAAAGGCTTTCCAGTAAGGTAATATAAGTGAGCAAATTCTAGGACACGTACAGACAAAGTCCATGCAAGTGGAAATAGATGCAAACAAATATCTTTCTTTATTTATGTTTGAATGACGAATGTCTCAAAACAACTTGCTGGGAGTGTTTCTTGTTCACCAATATGTACAATCAAAGTACATACCTTGAAGACACAGTTTAAGATTATAGTCCCTCTTGCACGCTACTCTGCCGTGTGGTCAAAAACTGTGTGCTTCCCAATTACCAACACACACACACACACACACACACACACACCTGGTTCTTACACCGGTGCTACAATTATACCGTGCCACCCAGTGGCCAAGTAAAACTTTACAATGAATGGCTCCAACAATATCTGTAATTAAGGATGAGTCCATGCAACCTTTTCTCCTTTCTGGCAATGTTTACTTGTCTGACACTCAGCATCAGCCTGTTGTGATTTTGCGGGACACTGGCTCAGCACAGTCCTTTGTCCTAAAAGAATTACTGCCCTTCTCGCAAGGTTTGTACACTGGCACGGATGTTTTAATTCGTGGTATTGAGAGGGGGTGTGATAGTGTTCCTCTCCATCAGGTACACTTAAAATCTGATCTTGTGAATGGATTAGTTAATCTCAGTGAGCGGGAGCAGTTACCATTTGAAGGGGTGGGTCTCATCCTGGGAACTGACCTGGCAGGAGGTCAAGTTTTTCCCAGACTTATTGTAGGGAATGACGGTAAAGCTGATGATACTTCTAGTCTTTCCCAAGAATTTCCGTCTACATTTCCTGTGTGTGCAGTGACCCGAGCACAGTCCAAAAAGTTTCAAGATGTTGTAAATCTTACTGACTCATTCTTACAAGTGCCCTCTGAACCTCTCAAATGTGAGTTAATGGTAAAGCCTGAGTTTGGGGTAGGGGTTGATGTAAATAACCCACATGAGACTCTTGGTGTTGACAGAGATCAGTTAATTGCTGCACAAACGGCAGACCCATCTCTTACTCTGTTTTGATGCTGCCCTTGACTATAAGAAGGTGCCTAAAGCTAGAATTGCCTACTACTGTGATAACAGGGTGTTAATGAGGAAATGGAAGCCAGAGGATTATGATAATAGTTCATCAAGTTGTCCTTTCTGCTGCTTATCATCCACAAGTGCTTAAACTTGCCCACATAAATGTACTTGCGGGGCATTTAGGTGTCAATAAAACCTTTCACCGTATAACAAAGTACTTCTTCTGGCCAGGGTGCAAGTCCTCAATAGCAAAGTTTTGCAGAACTTGTGAGATATGTCAGAGGTCTGGCAAACCAAACCAGAAGGTTTGGCTGAACCGTTTGAATGGTTGATATTAGATTGTGTAGGTCCACTGCCTAAAACCAAAAGTGGTTACCAGTACATGCTGACCATCATGTGCACAGCAACCAGGTTCCCTGAAGCAGTTCCTTTGTGCACAAGTAAGTCCCCTGCTGTGATTAAGGCTCTTGTGAAGTTTTGCACCACGTTACCCAAAGAGATCCAAACAGATCAAGGTTCAAACTTTACCTCAAAGAAATTCACGCAAATGTTAACTGAAATGGGAGTGTTGCACTGCATGTCAAGTGCATTTCATCCTGTTTCGCAGGGTGCACTCGAGCGGTATCATCAGACCTTAAAAGCAATGATGCATGCATACTGTGTTGAAACAAAGAGAGTGGGATGAGGGGCTTCCCTTCCTTCTGTTTGCCACTCGTGAGTCTGTGCAGGAATCAACCAGGTTTAGTCCTGCTGACCTTGTGTTTGGCCTCACTGTTCGCGGCCCGATGAAAATGATGAGTGAACAGCTGCTTTCTGAAAATCATTCGCCTGTGCCAGTGTCAGAATATGTCAGTTCTTTCAAAGAGTGCCTGCATCATGCCTGGGACATGGCAAGGTAAGTTTATTTATATAGCACATTTCATACACAGTGGTAGTTCAAAGTGCTTTACATAAAAGGAAAAATAATAATAAAAACAAGGAATTAAAAAAATAATAATAACCACAACAATAAAAACAAAATTATATAAAAATTTATTTAAAAAGAATTTAAAACATTTTAGAAAAGAAAATGATTATACATAGTGCAATCAGTTCAGACGTAGCACAGTACTCATTCAACAAATGCACAGCTAAACAGATGAGTTTTGAGTCTGGATTTAAATGTGGCTAATGTTTTAGCACATCTGATCTCTTCTGGAAGCTGGTTCCAACTGCGGGCGGAATAATAGCTAAAAGCGGACTCCCCTTGTTTTGTGTAAACCCTTGGTATTTCTAACTGACTCGATCCTAATGATCTGAGTGGTCTGTTAGGTTTATATTCAGTGAGCATATCTCCAATGTATTTAGGTCCTAGGCCATTTAGAGATTTATAAACGAGTAAAAGTACTTTAAAATCAATCCTAATTGTAACTGGGAGCCAGTGTAAGGACCTGAGGACTGGTGTAATATGCTCAAATTTTCTGGTTCTAGTCAGAATCCTGGCAGCAGCGTTCTGGATGACACATAGACAAAGAGACACGTAGAATTTGTGCGGACATCGCGCAAGAAGAGGAAGAGCCGCCGCTAGAATGAAGCCGCCACCCCTCGCGCCCCGGACCCGAGCGGGAGCGCGTGCAGCCACCGGACTCCGCCCCTTCCCTGGACCCTTCCTCCCAGAACACTGCCCTCCTTCATGAGCCCCGCAGCACAACGAGGACACCAGATCCCCCTGTTTCGTTTGGACACTTCTTCCCCCTGGACACTTTATTTTATTGATTTTGTTTAATAAAAGCCTCTCCGAGGCCTGACGCCACACGCACTGTGTCTGTCGTTGGCTCCTCCCGTCACAATACAGATTGTGTCAAAGCACTTAACAGTATCAAATTGGAAGATAGAGTGTCAGTAATGTATAATGATAAGATTAAACACGCAATTTTCAGTTAAAGGCATTTCATTATTGAATTCAGAGATGTCATTGTCTAGCTCAGTTTAGTTTAAATAGTATCTGTGGAATCAAATCGGCGATAATCGCTAGAAATTAAGTGTCCCCAACTGAGCAAGCCAGAGGCGACAGTGGCAAGGAACCAAAACTCCCTCTGTGACAGAATGGAGAAAAAAAAAACTTGTGAGAAACCAGGCTCAGTTGGGGGGCCAGTTCTCCTCTGACCAGACGAAACCCGCAGTTCAAAAGTTTATATTTCTATTTTTTATTTTTTTGCAATTTCTAACAATAATAGTATTATGTAGTTAGGTATTTTATTATATTTTTAGTTGTTAGTACTAGAAGCATTGAGGTTGTGCCGTGAGTGATTTCAATATTGCCTCATTATCGTCGGAAGGATGTAAGTTGATTCATTTCCGTGACTCCTTGACTATGAGCGAGTACTTTGAATTCATCATCTGATTAATGTGCACCAACGAACTGGGCCCCAACGTTAATGATCGATCGTACATTTGAACTGTTTGACTGACTTACATATATTTGAACTGCTCGTAAGATATGTAATTAATGTGCATACAGTACTGAAAGACAGTGTATGGTGTGAATTGTAAGTTTTCTCAAGTGTGTAACTGATCTTGAAAGAGATATTGTTTTTTTATTATTGTATTACGTGGTTCTGGAGGCAACCGAGTGTTTTGCCAGAATAGGGTTCTGAATTGACATTATATATCTCAGTTGAGTTATAGTATTCTAAAATAGGAACAAAGCTAAGGTTAAGAAGGAGTGTAATAAGTGTGAAAGAACAAGAACCATTCTGAGAAAAAAAGGTTTATATCTTTTATTTAAAAGAAAAGAAGCAACTTGCATATTATCAGGGATAATTGATTACCTTCTTTCTTTCAAAAGGTGGTTATTGATTTCTTCATTTACTGTTTTCTTTAAGAAAAAGGGAGTTATTACATTAATGTAAAACAAAAATAAATCTGTTATTCTTTTTCTCTTTAACATTTGTATTTTGGTATTTCCTTGAGTCTGGCAAGTTAATTCATTTACAAAGTTGCTGAATTCCTGTGAATTGTAAATAAGAATTGTTTAATTGAGCTTTAGTAAAGGGATTGGGTAAAATTGGTACAGGAGAAAATATTTAATTTTTTGTAAAGAAAGAAAAATACCGGCCTAATTCACCATCTAACTGCCGGGGATCCAGGATTTAATTAAATTAACTAATTAAACTAACTAAATTAAATAATCAAATTAACCCCTAGGGTTAAGAAAAGGGTTACATTAATAAAATACAGGTTGAACCACTGATGGCAGGTGGACTATTTTGATGATGTCTTTCATACTTTTCTGTGCCTTGATGGTGAGAATTACTTGGCAGTCGATGGGACAATCACAAGCCTCCCGGTTTTCATCCAAAATATCTTAAATTGTGTTCCGAAGACGAATGAAGCTTTTACGGGTTTGGAACGACATGGGGGTAAGTGATTCATGACACAATTTTCATTTTGGGGTGGAGTAACCCTTTAATGTATGTTGTTGATACAAGTGAGACAGAATTCAATACCTCATCTTTCCCAAACGACCAGATGTCTGGTACCATTTCACATGTTCCCTCCTCTGAAAATTCTACAATTGCATACATTCTGCAAAAAAAAAAAAAAAAACAAGAAATAAATATTATAAATGCAAAAGATTAGGTGTGCATTTGTCTTATATTACATCATATGACAACCTGTTACCTTTGATTAGAATTCATGGAGGACTGACAGAAAAATCTCACTTCTCTCCTCTGTGCTAATCTTAATTGCATGTTTTGTGAGTTCTGTTTTTGAAATCCATGAAATGGTGTTGTTGTTTTTTTTTTTGTATCAAAAATGATATGCACGGGCTGGCAAACAGTGGCTCAGGTTTACTGTAAACACGGCAAAGCACTCTTTGTTCCCTGTCCGCCACTTGCAGGACTTTGCAGCATTGGCCCCCACTGAGGACATATGCGCGCAGTTTTGCGTCTTTGTAGAGATTTTCTCTACAGTTGGTATTTTTTTCTGTTTTCTTGTCTCTTCCAGCCTCCGAGCAGCCTGAATTAGTGGGTTTCTGCCAGAACGCACCATCCTCTTCAGTGTCTGCAGGTAGTTTTCAAACATGAAGGCACTACAATTTTCCAGACCACCAAAGTTTTCGGCATCTTTTGCTATGTGCAGCATGGCGTGTGTGTTGAAAACAAGGAACTCTTGTCCATAAAGATTCCGACCTTTTTCCACAAAATAATGCAGCAGTTCATTGGCATATTTAGAGTGCTCCTGCACAAGACTTGGACATACCAGGATTATCATTGCCACGCTGAAGGAAAGGAAGTGCAAAAACATTTCATCAGGCAGTATTCTCTTCAACGCGATCTTCCCTGTGTAAAGAAGGAACTGACGAAACTCAGTTGCTTTCCATCTGTCCAGTTCCTCAAGGCCTCTAGGCTTTCGCACAAAAGTAGATGGGATGCATTTCCGAAGAGACGGCAGTCTTGCACTGATCTCTGTGATTTGGCTGGCTGAAACCCTCACAGCTCTGTTTCCTCTGGTCCAGATGAGCAGGAGTCTTTTCATTACACCTAGACAAGCCTGGTGCATGTAATCAATGGGAAAACTCTGCACCATGTCTATGGGGAGGTGTGTTCCCATGATGATGCTGAACTTGTATTTGATTTCTAAATGTTTCATCTGTCCGGAGTTTGAGGTCAGCAGTTTCTTGGTATGTGACTATGTTTAACCACACACCTTTTTGCTCACATCGGTCGCAGCCAAAGTACCCAGAGTACAGTTTGATATTTTTCATTAATACACGAGCTGGAGCATCAGACACAAAGCACCTCAAATTTACTTTTATTTTTCTTCCCATGTAGTGAATCCCATGATTCATCAGATGGCCCAATTCCCTTACCGTGTCTTCCAAAAAGCTAAGATCTGTTGGTCGACTTGCACCACTTGTCAGAGCCATGGGGAAAATGGTGACAGGATCTAACATGACTGCACAAAGGACTGGCCACATACATGTTTTGGGACTTTTGTACAGTGGTAAGCCATCAATGTTGAATGATAAATCAAGACAATGGAGTTCAGCTACATCAAGGAGGTAACTTTCTAATGCTTCTTGTAATTTCTGTGTTAGTGGAAAGTAAACATATTCCATTCCAGATAATTGCTGTGTGTCAAGTTGCCGGGGAGTGCGCAAAAGAGTCCGGGCAGTCGAAGGTAATTCATTGTGTCCATGCCTTTGTAACAATTTGAGCAGGTTGTCAAGTGCATTATGTTTTATCTGGTATTCACTGGCCCAGGTGGACAGTTCTTTTGCCAGTGACATATCCCTATTGTCTTCTTCTGCTTCTTCTTCAAGGTCAGAAGCCAAGAATTCATTCAAGTTGTTAATAGCCTCCCATGTCGCTGCTCTTGACTGTTCTTCCACAATTTCAGAGTGCAAATAGTGTTCATTGCCAGATGAACACTCCACAAATCATCTCCATATCAGCTGATGTCACTTCTTTGTCAACATCTTTTTGTGATTGTTCTTCAAGTGGAAGATCAAGTGATTGTACTTCAACTGGTGGATTACACTCCAGGTGAGGTGGCGATCTGGTCAGTGCCTGTCTCGTGGTTCTCCAAGCATGCACATATCTCCTGTGCATTTCTCTCTTTTCAGAGCTCATTCTAAGAGACAGTTGTAGTGTTTATATTTAAAGCACTTCATTGTGTTACCTTCTCCCCCTTCTAAACTCAGATCTTCCTCAACTTCTGGAAGCAGATTAAGGGTCTCTCGGGGATCATTTTCTGTCGGATCCTCTCTCCCTGCACACTCCTGGATAAGCTCTGGAACACCTTCAAGAGGTACAGTTTCAGGTTCCAAGGCACGTGGAGGTGATGTCGGCCTTTGGTAACTGATCCTTGCAGGGCGGTAAAAGCAGAGATCATCATCCTCACTCTCTGAAAGTTCTTGGCTTTCACAGTCAATCTGATTAACACTACCTTTGTTCTGTTTCCTTTGTCGTCGTTTAACTGTTTTGGCTCTCGTTACAGGTGGCTGTACAAGTTGGTTCGAGTCCCCAGGCTTCGAGAACCTCACCTTGTCTCCAATGGGTAACAAGTGGTCTCTGTGAAGGGTCCTTATTCCACCCATTCCACTCTCTGGCCTCAGTTTATAGACGGGCAAATCTTTAAACTTCTCAATGACCACATATGGTAAAGAGTTCCATCAGTTTTGAAGTTTCTGCTTTCCTGTGCAGGCAAGGTTTCGGGTGAGGACTCGGTCTCCACCTGCCAAAGCTTGTGGTTTCACTTTTTGGTCATAAAGCCTTTTGTTTCGTTGATGAACCTTCAGGGAAGTCTCAGCCGCTAACTGATATGCCTGCTGAAGATCTTTCTTCATTCTCTCTACGTACTGCAAATGATCGACTCCTCTCTGATTATCAGGGGGAGTACCAAAACACACGTCGATGGGCAGTCGAGCCTCTCGCCCGAAGAGGAGATGATAAGGGGAGTAGCCCGTCGCCTCGTTCTTGGTACAGTTATAGGCGTGTACAAGCTGCGAGATGTATTGACTCCACTTACTCTTATTAGCCGGATCCAGAGTACCGAGCATTGAGAGAAGGGTACGATTAAAGCGTTCTGGTTGTGGATCACCTTGAGGGTGATAGGGTGTCGTCCTCGATTTTCGGATTCCCAGCATTCCTAAGAGTTATCTTATCAGTCGGCATTCGAAATCTCGACCCTGATCAGAGTGAACGTGTGACGGCAGTCCATAGTGTACAAAGAATTTTTCCACCAGGACTTTGGCCACTGTGACTGCCCGCTGGTCTTTGGTAGGGAACGCCTGCGCGTAGCGGGTGAAGTGATCAGTTATTACTAGTACATTGGCAATACCCTTGGTGTCAGGCTCCAGAGACAAGAAGTCGATGCATACCAAGTCTATCGGACCGTTACTGGTAATGTGGCTCAGGGGAGCAGACTTCTGAGGTAAAGTCTTCCTGGTAATACAAGAACCACATATCTTGATGTACTGCTCAATGTCAAAGGTCATATGGGGCCAGTAAAATCGATCTCTTATTAGCTCCGTAGTCCGATCCACCCCAAGGTGACCCGAATCATTGTGTAGAGATTGCAGGACGGTCTGGTGATATTTGGCAGGCAGAACCAACTGAACTCTCTCTTTCCCACAGGAAGTTTTGGATACTCTGTACACCAACTGATTTCGATTGACCAGTTTTGGGCCTTGACGTTGTAGGACAGTAAGGACTGGATCAGAGCTCTTCCGAAGGGTAAGTACTTTCCCAACTTCAATGTCTTGTTTCACCACTCCGATAACGGGGTCCTGTTCTTGTGACACCTTCAGGTCCTCATGGGTCAACTGCTCCATATGACACATTTCAAGTGAAATTAGGCAAGAGTAAGCAGAAGGTATGCCATCGGGCGAAACTCCTAGATGGTCCACCAGCCTGACAGATTCATCACTCCCAGGAGAGCTGGCCAACTGATATATTGCTTTAACCCCAGACTGTGGAATTTCAGTCCAAGAGGCAAACACAGCAGGGTTGGTAGGATATCGGGATAGTACATCCGCGTCTGTGTTATGTTTCACAGGCTTGTACTGCAGGCTGAAGGTGTAGGAAGCTAGGGCGGCTAGCCAGCGATGTCCCGTTGCATTCAACTTCGCACTAGTCAGTACGTAGGTAAGCAGATTGTTATCGGTTCTCACGACAAATTGAGCTCCATATAGGTAGTCGTGAAACTTATCGACGACAGCCCACTTCAATGCTAGGAATTCTAACTGGTGTATAGGGTAGCGCTGCTCAGAAGTACTCAACTTTCTGCTCGTAAAGGCGATGGGTCGAAGTCCCTCAGGGTGCTCCTGATTCAACACTGCGCTGAGGCCACTCAGACTAGCATCAATGTGGAGTACATACGGCAGAGAGGTATCCGCAAAGACAAGTACTGGCGCATTGGTTAGGCAGTGTATAATGGCTTTGAAAGCTTCTCCACAGGCTTCATCCCATCGTGCTCCAAATGGGTCAGTCTACTTGTAGTAGTTCTTTACATTCTTCTAACTTGACCCTTTTACTGGTGGGTAGCCATTGGTGAGCTCAGTCAAAGGTCTTACTACAGAGGAGTATCCCTTAATGAAACGACGATAGAAACCGCAAAATCCCAGGAAAGACCGTAGGGATTTCAGGTCGGTTGGCTCTTCCCACCGAGTTACTGCTGACACTTTCTCTGGATCTGGAGCTATACCTGCAGCCGAAACAATATGCCCCACATATTTGACCTGTGGCTGACAAAACTGGCACTTGTCGATAGAGACTTTTAGCCCCCATTCCTCCAGGCGATCCAGAACCTTCATTAGTCGCTCCTCATGTTCTTCGAGTGTCCTGCCAAAGACTATAATGTCGTCAAGGTAGACGATTACCTGTAGGAGGTTCATGTCGCCTACCACCCTCTCCATGAGTCTCTGAAATGTCGCTGGGGCTCCAGTGATGCCTTGTGGCATTCGCTGAAATTGGTAGAACCCCAGCGGACATATAAAGGCAGTCTTTTCTCGGTCTTCAGCGGACATAGCTGTTTGATAATAGCCGCTTCGTAGGTCTAGGATGGAGAACCATCGGCTACCAGTCAAACAATCTAAGGCATCGTCGATCCGTGGAGTGACATATTGGTCTGGTATAGTGCGGCTGTTTAAGGTCCGATAGTCAATGCACATCCGAACGGCACCATTTTTTTTCCGAGCTATCACAATCGGTGACGCATATGGACTTCGGGACTCCTGGATGATGCCTGCTGCTAGAAGGTCTTTAAGGTGGCGTCTTACATTATCAATGTCGGCTGGGGCAATGCTTCATGAACGTTCTTGGAAGGGGCGAGGATCACTCAGTCTGATCTGGTGGGTGACATCTTTAGCTAAGCCTACATCCCATTCCTCGGTAGTGTTGTGAACTTTTATCTTCTACCAAGCAGAGACCAGGAGACGTTGGGATATCTTTAATCCAGAAGTTCCTCTTTATTTGGAAGAGAACTCGCTGGGTCGCTGTAGTCATCCAAGTCTAAACTAAAAGCAGTGATATATTGTAGTGTATATACATTTAGGGGGCAGTGCTTAGGAATGGAAACAAAGCACCTAGGTGACGACCTTAAACAAAGCATGCAAATGAGAGAGGATTTGATAGAAAACCAGTTTGGCAGGTTATATGGCTTGCTCAAAGAGAAAGACAGACCCAATCCGCATAATCCGCATAATCCAATCAGTCTAACGATTCATCGTCTGGGCCAGGCTCCGAAAGCCATTTGCAGAACAAAAGATTCGGGTCTCAGGGACCTGACTCATTTAACTTACAATGGAGTGAACAGGAACTGGCAGGGTCCTTTTGCTACAGCCTTTGTTTAACAGAATCGTTAATCTGATGTCATCATCTTCACCATAAATGCTAAATACAATGTATATAACTTCTTCAGTTTATATACTATTACATTGGAACCTAAATTAAACATTTTAATAAATTTGTAATCCCACAGTAGAGAACACATTACTTCGCTCCGCCAACTTCAAACGTAGTCTCTTCTCACAGGTAGCAGGTATGGGGGCCTCCCCAAAGTTGAATAACTCTGGATTAAGTGGTCCCTTGGATTCTGGAATGTCGTGCGCCACTGTAACTGTGTCCGTAAGGAATACATGGGCAATTACTGTACCCGCTGGAATTGAGAGATCTTTGCTTGTCTCATTGTGAATCAGGACTCTGAGGTTATTCACATCCACAGCTGATGAAGGCATTACTACTGGGGAAACAAACAGTCCTGAAGGAAGTGGATCTACAGCTGATGCTTCAATGAGAAAGATGTCTTTCCTCAAGGGTTTATCAGAGGCGACTTTGCATAAGGCATACCGCTCCCCTCGTGAGGGAACTTTGAAAGTTCCTGGGCCTTCCCATATCACTTTGCCTTCAGGTCGCTCTGCTGCAGGAGTGTGTCCACTTTGAGGTAAAAGACTGACTGGGGTTGTCTGAAGTCTCAGCGAATGGGCACTGTTTTTTCTATTAGTAGTCCCATTATATGCTGTCAGTCGTTGAAAGAAGCTGGCATTGGTTCCAATGATTACTGGGAATTGTGTCGGGCCTTGGGGGTCTGGGCAGACTAAGGCAAGGATGGATACGGTCTCTTCGGCACCAGTGAGAGTTACAGGGAAGGTAACATCTACGACAATGTATCCTTGGTAGGGGTAACTGCATGAGCTAAGACCCCAGATGGATAATCCAGCCAGGGGATGGACAGGCACATCGAATAGATTTCGGGAGTACCAGGATTCAAAGACAATGGTAACTTGAGACCCACTGTCCCACAGAGCATGGCACGGATGGCCACTTATCTTCACCTCTACGGTTGAGGCTGGTCCAACTAGTCCCTTGGGCAGACCATTTGGCTCACTGGTGTGCACATGACTGTTTTTAGAAAAACAGGCTTGCTCTCCAGACGGGTTGCTGTGGTTGGGATCACTCCTCAATCCTTTTGCTTTCCGTAATGAATGGATTAATTTAGTGATCACCTGGGTGGTATTCTCAGGTGCTTGACACTTTGTAGAAATGTGTCCGTCTTCCCCACACCGATAGCAAAAGTAATCTTCCATGTTCCTTGAGAGCTTGGGTCTCAGTGGGCCTGAAGCATGCGGTTGGGGTAACGGGACATGACTAGCTGAACTACTTGAACCGACACTCATTACTGCTAGCTGTTGTTGCAGGTGAAGTACTTCCTTTCTCAAAGACTGAACTTCAGAATCCTTTGTTACTTCTTTTTGTTCTGAGGGGCTTGTTTGTCGTAGCTTGGTTCTGGACTCTAGCATCATGGAAGACGCTGGTCATTTTTTAGCTGATTCCTCAGTTCTTGAATTTCAGCTTTTAGTTCTCGCACAAACGCTGGACAGTTATTCCCCTCGTCCTGCAAGTGTATAGGTTTTGCAGTAGCGGTGAACTTACGTCGAGTAACTTCCATTTCTTCAGCCTCCCGAATCTCGTTCAACAGGCTCAGGAAATTTGGTGGGTGTGCTTTTCTCTCCCTCAACCTCAACTGTAACAGCATCATATCAGATTCGACAGCTCCACAAATCAGTTGTTCCACTCTTGCCTTGTCCACATTAGAGGGAGACAGCCCACCTCTTTGCACGACTTTTGTCAGTGATTTCTCAATCCTCAGGAAATCAGAAAGAGACTCTCCCGGACACTGTCGAAGAAGCCGAAAAGCGAAATACAAATCCTCTCCAGACTCCGAGGATCCAAAAGTACTTTCCAGAGCATCAAGGTACTGCTGTGAGCTGGCATCAGGACTGGACATATGGACAGCTTTAATGATTTCTAGGGCTGGTTCCTTTAAGCTTTCGACAATTCTTCTCCGTTTCTCTTTCTCAGAGCATTCACATTCAGTTATCATCATTTTAGCTTGCTCCATCCAATGTTCCATGGTTTCTTCTCCTGTGGGGGTCAGAACAATACCCGAGAAGGTACGCAAACGACGGTAAGCATTGCTATCACTTGGTGGTCTTACTGTTTTCTCTAGGATCTCCCCCACTGCACGAATGATTGACTCAGGTGAACTGGGACTTGCACTCAGTGGAGGAAACAGTGCTTGTAGATCTGTCATGGACTTCCCTTCATCCTGAATAAACTGGGAGAGCTTGTCGGCAAATCCGGCCGGAACAGTACTGGTTGGGACTCTTTCAATGCCTGTAAGTATCATCCAGGTCTCATCATCGGTGGGTTTCAGTTCTGTAAGGCAGCGTGTGGGATCTACAGCCTCTCTGCATTCACAAAGCACGAGGAGGGTAGTTGGAGAGGCTCCACATCTTGTGTCTCGAACGTGCACTCTTCCAAAAGCTTTCACACTCTCAGCTACTTCTTCAATGTGTGCAATCTCAGTCGATCTGGGTACATTTGTTAGCAGCAGGGCATGAGCAAGGTCAATCCCGGCCTCTCTGAACCAGTCAGCAAGTTCGCTTTGAAGAGGAGGCTTACTTCTGCGAGACATATTTCAACAAGAAACAAGTAAGTGCACGAACTGTCAGGTTTTCTTTTCAGGGATCAAGGGGTATTGAGACGTGTTTATTTCTCTCTTCTGAAAGGTACCAGGGAGGGAAAGACGATTCCGGACGAGCCCCCACTTTATGTAGCGCCCCTGTCCTCCTAGGTATGTCCTGACCTAAGTTCTAAAAGGCGGAGCACCAGGTTCTTTAATTGGTGTCTCTCGACTATAATATGATATACGTATCCAAACAAAGTGATTTATTTACTAGACAGAAATTAATAAATAAATAACAAAAATAAAGTACAATATATAATTATATATATATATTTATTTAGGATGGTATAAGATCAGATATGAATATTCAGCGGATATATATATACTCTAATCCCACGAGACGAGACGAGACAGGGTTCACGAGAACGAGACGAGATGAGATTTTTAGACTTTTTTTTTTTAAAATCCTCAATGATGAAATATATAAGGAAAATAGTCTTTTATTCAACTGAAAAACACAAAATGCAAAAAATGTAGGTGCAACTTATACTTTATGAAATTAAACTTATATTTTAATGAATTATATGGAGTAATAAACAACATGTAAACTAGAGCTGCACGATTCTGGATAAACTGAGAATCACAATTTTTTATTTATTTTTAAAATTGGAGATCAATTTTATTACGTAATAAATAACGTAATTTACTTTATTTTAATATATATATATTCATTTGAACAATTAAAAAAAACAAATTCAATGAAGGAGTCAGTGTCTCACTTCATAAAGACTTGTTTCCCTATTGGAATCTCCTGAATGAATGATTCAATGTCAAATACATTTTTAAACGGGTTGTCGCCACCTCCTGGCGGAAGATGATAAGCGTTACTATACAAGTGTCAAGATACTTTCGTTTTGATCGCTACTGTAGACAATAAGTGTTTATCCCCAAACTATAAACCTTTATCCCAGTGCTTCTGTTATTTAAATGTCTGTAACACAGAAATAATGATTTGTGGTTGAAAAAACTCTTTCTGGATCAGCAGCAGCATGAATGCAGATTTGAATGTTTTTAACACCTGTTTCACATCGTAAGCGTCAGTGGAGCGTGTTTAGTCTGACAGCATTCACATCGGAAGCGATGTGATGTGAAACAGTCTTAATAGAATCGTTGTCATTCAGGAATAAAATCGCGTGGGTGTTTGAATCAAGATCACAAGCGCAATTTTTAATGATTAATGGTGCAGCTCTAATGTAAACATTGCAAAATATTTTGCGAGGATATCGTCACGTTCTCGTGAGACCAGTAGGATCTCGCGAGACACATCGGATCTCGCGAGATCTCGTGACACGAGATCTCGTCACACCCTAGTATATATATATATATATATATATATATATATATATATATATATATATATATATTTAATAACCAAATGGTACTTTCAATATGAATAAATACAGATATTAATACTCAATACTGGTAAACCAAGAATACCCGGATTAGAATACTCAGAGAATCACTTAAGGAAAAATCCTAAATTTACAAGATTTACACCGTTATATTTCCCAGTTAGGAGGCACCAGGTGTACACTCCCTGTATCACAATATATGAATTTCCAGTGAAATATTACATCCACTTACTTCACTCACTGCTTAGTGCACTTATGTAACACTAGTATCCAAATAACACGTTTCACTTTTTATGAACTGTAACTGTAAACTTTATATACCATTTCAATAAACAGCATATAAACAGTGGGCCCACTCACACTAGAAACACACTCAAATCCAACCCCGATGCAGGCCTGATTCGTTGCTTGGGTGCGTAGTGGCCTTTAAAATGCAAACTGGCCTCTTCACTCTTCCATGAGCTAAAACAAAATCAATAAGCAGTACCTGTATTCCATCCGCGGCCTCGTTCTTCACCCAGCCCGGCTCGCACAAGCCTCACCAACAGCCGTCGGTCCCTCGAGGCCGGAGGAACACCCAACACTCCCGGTGGCTGGGCGTGCTATCCGGTTGTTGCTCCTACCTTCCCTCGCTATCAGAGGACCTGTGAGCGCTTCCGGTGGCTCCACAGGGTTATCTGATCTCCTCTTACACTTCCCACGTTGAATGACGGTTTCACTTAAACAGTATGACGAACAATGACAAATCTACAACCTTTCAAACTGAAAATCGCTGTATCCACACACAGGCCTCAATGTCTTCCACCCGTGAACGAATCAAAATAACGAATTAACACAGTTCTTGTGTATAATCTTACCTTAAACAAAACAAAAGAGCTTTCTGAAAATGAATATATTTAACTCTAGTTTCTTTTCGGTTTTACACGGTAGTGTTCGATCGGAACCAACCTGTTTTTTTACATCAGGTCTCTTATTCTCTCTTTTTTCTCCACTCTCTCTCTTTTTTATTTTTTTAGGATAAACCAATCACGTCAGACTTCCCTATATTGGAGGCGGGCATTAACTAATAAACATCCAATCAAATAGGAGTCAATTGAACTTGATAGCGAAAACCACGTTTTAGTTCAAGTACATATCAACCACCCTTAGAGTTTCAGGCAATCTCTTAAAGGGGACACACATTTTTACAAGCTCTTTGTACAAGATGCATAGTAAAACATTTAACAGTATGAATCTTAACAGAATATTGTTCTGTTAACTTATTTTTCACTAATAACCTATATGGCTATTATAAATTGGGCATTATACATGAACACTTACTTTGCATCCTGTTAAAGGGGGTTACACTTATTTCATCACTGACTGTTTATTTATCTTCAGTGAGTTTGAGGTTGTTTTTTTTGTGTCTCTTTTTAGGCTTGTATTGTATTTTGATATTGACATTGGTGACTAGGATTATGAAAATTCTATGGTATCAAAGATTTTAATATAAAAAAACTATATCGTGATATATATTGTTATCATGATATAAAATTAGTCATATCGTGACATAGGATTTTGGTCATATCGCCCACCCCTAGTATAATGTATATAATGTAATATATTGCTTAATTAGTTTTATTGAAACTAATTAAGTAGTTCTTAAATGTAAACTTTGCAAATATTTTACCTTGAAGTGTTAAAGGCGAAATGAAAGAACTGTAGTGGACAAAAACAGTAACAAACCAACATGAATGCCTTGTTAATCTTAGGCAATTAGGCACTCACAATGTGTATTCATTGGTAGAATATTACTTGGCTATTTAATTCACAGTTCAAATGAAGTGAAATTGCAAAGATCAAATATAAAATTTTACTCAAATTTTGGTCATTTAAAAATATATATATATTGTGGCGGGGGTGAGGAATCACACACGACAATGCGACTGTTTGTAGTCAAGAAAAACCCCGGAGGGTGGATTTATTAGTGCAATGAGGTGAGTTTGTGGTGTGGTGCTCCGTGCAGTGTTCCGACTCAATCCTTCCGTGCGTCTTGAAGTGGTGGATCGGTGCAGTGCTCCGTGATATGGCGGGACCGGTCACACGCTATCTTCTGTGTACAGAGGAGAGAGAACAACATTAGGTTGGAGGCTTCCTTGGAACTCACCAGAGTGTGCGTGAAGTGTGGCTTATAAAGAGTGGTTTCTGATGAGCTCCAGGTGTGACCGGTCTGCCGTTGATGTGGGGTGCAGGTGTGCACCGTTTGTTGCCAGGGCGACGCTGATGACGGCTCGGGACACGTGTCACACTCCCCCCCCCAAGCGTTGTCCTGGTGTTCCTACACAACGGGGAAGATGGGGGTGGGTGGGAGGTGAACCCTGACAGACCTGCGAAAGCTGCCCAGCCACGGGAGAGTCCGTCCGCATTGGCGTTGGCCGTACCCGCCCGATGTTGTACGTTGAAGTGGAAGTCCTGGAGCGCCAGGAACCACCGCATCACTCGGGCGTTCGTATCTTTAGCCCGGGCCATCCATTGGAGGGGAGCGTGGTCTGTGAGGAGGGTGAATTTCCGGCCAAGGAGGTAATATCGGAGCTCCAGGACTGCCCACTTAACGGCCAACGCCTCCCTCTCGACCGTGGCGTAGCGACGTTCAGCGGGGGTCAGCTTCCGGCTGATGTAGACCACCGGGTGTTCCTCGCCGTCTACCACCTGGGAGAGGACGGCTCCCAACCCGGTGTCGGACGCGTCCGTCTGTAGCAGGAAGGGGCAGCTGAAATCTGGAGCCCGTAGGATGGGCTCGGTCGTGAGTGCCTCCTTCACTCGCTTGAACGCTCGATCCGCCTCCTGGCTCCAAACGATCTTCTCAGGCTGCCCCTTCCGGATCAGGTCTGTCAGGGGAGCAGCTAAGGAGGAGAAGTTAGGGATAAAACAGCGGTAATACCCTGCCAACCCCAAAAAGGCCCGTACCTGGGTTTTGGTCGTCGGAACCGGTGTTGAGAGGATAGCCGCCACCTTCTTCTCCTGGGGTCGGACGACGCCCCTTCCCACTTGGAAACCCAGGTACTTGGCGTCGAACAGGGCAAGATGACACTTCCGGGGGTTGGCAGTCAGTCCAGCCCGACGAAGTTCCATGAGCACCCTCCGCAACCGTTCCAGGTGTTCCTCCCAGCTCTCCGCGTGGATGATGACGTCATCCAGATAGGCCGCCACGTAGGCCTGGTGGGGCCGTAGGAGGACATCCATCAAACGTTGGAACGTGGCGGGGGCCCCGTGTAGGCCGAAGGGGAGAACCCGGTACTGCCAGTGGCCACTGGGGGTCGAGAAGGCTGTCTTGGGCTTAGCGCTTTCGGTCAGTGGAACCTGCCAGTATCCCTTGGTGAGGTCGAGAGTGGAGATGAACCGGGCTCTCCCCAGGCGGTCAATCAGTTCATCCACGCGGGGCATGGGGTAGCCGTCAAACTCTGATACCTCGTTCAGGCGACGAAAGTCATTGCAGAAGCGGAGGGTGCCATCCGGTTTCGGGACCATAACGATAGGGCTGGACCAAGGGCTCCGGGATGGTTCAATTACCCCTAACTTCAACATCTCCTGTATCTCGTCCTCAATTGCGTGTCGCCGAGCCTCTGGGACACGGTAGGGCCGCTGCCTCACGATGGTCCCCGTCGGGACGCGGATGTCGTGATGGAGGACGTTGGTCCGCCCGGGCAGTGGTGAGAACACATCGGAGAACTGACTGACCAGATGTTGAAGCTCCGTCTTCTGGGCAGCCGAGAGATGGGGGTTGACGTCAACAGCCACGGGGTCCGAGGTGGCAAGGGCCGACAGCTGAGCCCGGTTTCCGACCCACCGTTTCAAGAGGTTCACATGGTAGAGTTGTTCCTCCCGTCGGCGTCCGGGCTGGCGAACCCGGTAGGTGACTGGCCCGACTCGTTCGGTGACTGTGTACGGCCCCTGCCAGGTGGCCAGGAACTTGCAGGCGGCGGTTGGTATCAAGACCATTACATGGTCCCCGGGCTGGAACTCCCGTGGTTGGGCTGCCCGGTTGTAGAGACGTTGCTGAGCTTGTTGGGCCTTGGTGAGGTGTTCCCGGACTAACGGCATCACTCTGTCTATCCTCTCCCTCATGTCACGCACATGTTCAATAGTGGAGCGGAAAGGGGCCGGCTGTTGCTCCCATGCCTCCCTCGCGATGTCCAGGAGCCCTCGAGGTTGGCGACCGAATAACAGCTCGAAGGGGGTAAAACCAGTGGAGGCCTGGGGGACTTCCCGGATCCCGAACAGCACGTAGGGCAACATCTTGTCCCAATCACGCTTGTCCTCGGCCGCCACGCGGCGGAGCATCTGTTTGAGGGTTTGGTTAAATCTTTCTACTAAACCGTCCGTCTGTGGGTGATACACCGTGGTCCGGAGTTGCTTGACCTTTAGGAGTCGACAGAGATCCGCCATTAGCCGGGACATGAACGGCGTGCCTTGGTCAGTCAGTATCTCTGCTGGGATGCCGACTCGGCTACTCAAGAGGAACAGCTCCTGGGCGATGGCCTTGGAAGTGGCCTTACGGAGAGGGATCGCTTCCGGGTACCGGGTGGCATAGTCGACTATCACCAGGATGTGCTCGTGGCCACGGGCGGACTTCGGCAACGGCCCTACCAGATCCATCCCGATGCGCTCGAAGGGCACCTCGATGATGGGTAGTGGAATCAGCGGGCTGGGGGGAGGAGTCCTCGGAGAGGTCCGCTGGCAGGTCGGACAGGCTTGACAGAACCGTCTCACATCGGCCTCCAGGCCGGGCCAATGGAAACGGTCCCTGATCCGTTGGGTGGTGTTCTGTACTCCGAGGTGGCCAGCCATCGGGTGGGCGTGGGCTAGCTCCATCACAACCTCCGTCTTGCATTTCGGGACCACCAACAGTGACTTTTCCTCCCCCCTGTGCTGCGCGACACAGTAAAGCAGGCCATTTTGGATGCGAAAGTGGGGGATCGGGTGTGGCGCTGACAGGACCTCCTTCCCCTCGATCACCCGCACTTGCGTCCAACAATGCTTGAGACGGTCATCCCCGTGTTGCTCCTTTGCGAATGACCCCCCTCCCGATACCTGTTGGAACACATCATAGTACAGGTTAGTATTTTGAGAGGGGGACTCACCGTCTCGGGCGCTGTCAGAGGCCAGCAACACGGGGTGACGGCGGAGACGGCGTCTGGGTTTCCGGTGACGGTGGCTCCCGGCCGGGCTGACAGGCTGACTGGCGGCGAGGGAACGGTCGAAACCCGGCCAGTCTCTCCCGAGGAGGACCGGGATGGGCAGCTCCTTCACGACCCCGACTTCCACGGGCCAGGCTCCATGGGCCGCCGATATGTTGATCCGCCGAGCGGGCACCTGCCGCGTGTCCCCATGGACGCAGGTTACGGACAGGAGGGCCTTGGACTCGGCCCGTGGGGGCAGGACGGCCGGATGGACAAGGCTTACAGTGCTGCCAGAGTCCAGGAGGGCGGGGAACGGACGTCCATTGATCCGGACTTCCGTCTGTGGGCCGGAAGAGGGCGGTTCCTGGTGCAGGGTGCAGCCTGTCAGCCAAGCCCTGTTTGGAGAGCGAGGGGGTTCGGTGGGCATGGGCTCATCCTGGGGGCCGGGAGCCGCTGGCCTGTTTACCGGTCGCGGGGTGCCCTCCGGCGTGCGTCGCTCCTGGACCACCCTCCGGGGAAAAGGCGGCACTCGCTCCTCCGCCCCTCGATGAAGGGTGGCATCCGCCAGTTCGATGGCCTCGATGACTTCCCCGATGGTAAGGGGGTGGCGCATCCCAGCGGCTTGCCGGAGGGGACGGGGTAGCGCCCGGAGAAGCTTGTCCACGACGACCCTCTCAGCCACTTGACTGGCCGTGGGATTCCCGACGAGGAGCCAATGTCGGGCCAGTCGCGAGAGTTCGGCCGCCTGGGCGCGGGCCGGTCGGCGGGGCTTGTACTCCCAGTCCTGGAAGAGTTGGGCCGCACAGACCGGGACAGCCCCACTCGGGCTAAGATCTCCTTCTTTAAGTCTTCATATGAATCAGCCTTCTCCGGGGGTAGCGCGAAGTAAGCTCGCTGTGCCTCGCCGGTTAAAAGGGGAGCGATGATTCGAGCCCACTCCTCCTGCGGCCAATCTTCCCGGAGCGCGACGGCCTCGAACATTTGTAGGAAGTGTTCGGGGTCGTCGTGGACAGTCATTTTAGGGAGGAGCTGGGTCGCCCGCACTCGGGGATCGGGGAGCGGGAAACGCTGGGCGGCGGCGAAACGGAGCTCGGCGAGTTCCCGCTCTGTCTCGCCTTGTCGGGAGGCCACGTGCTCCATTATTTGTTGCTGGCGGATGCTCACCTCCGTGAGATGTTTGAGGAGTTCTTCCATGCTGGAGAGGGGAGGAGCGGCCGCCTAGACAGAACAGAACAAAAGAGAAAAAAAACTCTCAGTTAGTCCACGTGCGAAAAAAAAGGTGAATCGTCGGCGATTCCTCACCGTCCTGCCCGCATTCTCCACCAGTGTGGCGGGGGTGAGGAATCACACACGACAATGCGACTGTTTGTAGTCAAGAAAAACCCCGGAGGGTGGATTTATTAGTGCAATGAGGTGAGTTCGTGGTGTGGTGCTCCGTGCAGTGTTCCGACTCAATCCTTCCGTGCGTCTTGAAGTGGTGGATCGGTGCAGTGCTCCGTGATATGGCGGGACCGGTCACACGCTATCTTCTGTGTACAGAGGAGAGAGAACAACATTAGGTTGGAGGCTTCCTTGGAACTCACCAGAGTGTGCGTGAAGTGTGGCTTATAAAGAGTGGTTTCTGATGAGCTCCAGGTGTGACCGGTCTGCCGTTGATGTGGGGTGCAGGTGTGCACCGTTTGTTGCCAGGGCGACGCTGATGACGGCTCGGGACACGTGTCACAATATATATATATATACATACGTATATTTATATACGCAGTGGTGTGAAAAATTGTTGGCCCCCTACCTGATTTTTTTTTTTTTTTTTTTTTGCATGTTTGTCACACTTTAATGTTTCAGATCATCAAACTAATTTAAATATTAATCAAAGATAACACAACATGCAGTTTTTAAATGAAGTTTTTCGTTATGAAGGGAAAACAAAATCCAAACCCACATGGCCCTGTGTGAAAAAGTGCTTGCCCCCCTAAACCTAATAACTGGTCGGGCCATCCTTAGCAGCAACAACTGCAATCAAGCGTTTGCGATAACTGGCAATGAGTCTTTCACATCGCTGTGGAGGAATTTTGGCCCACTCATCTTTGCAGAATTGTTGCAATTCAGCCACATTGGAGGGTTTTCGAGCATGAACCGCCTTTTTAAGGTCATGCCACAGCATCTCAATAGGATTCAGGTCAGGACATGGCTAGGCCACTCCAAAGTCTTCATTAAGTTTTTCTTCAGCCATTCAGAGGTGGACTTGTTGGTGTATTTTGGATCATTGTCCTGCTGCAGAACCCAAGTTTGCTTCAGCTTGAGGTCACGAACAGATGGCCGGACATTGTCCTTCAGGATTTTTTGGTAGACAGCAGAATTCGTGGTTCCATTTATCACAGGAAGTCATCCAGGTCCTGAAGCAGCAAAACAGCCCCAGACCATCACACTACCACCACCATATTTTACTGTTGGTATGATGTTCTTTTTCTGAAATGCTGTGTTACTTTTACGCCAGATGTAATGGGACACACACCTTCCAAAAGTTCATCTTTTGTCTCGTCAGTCCACAGAGTATTCTCCCAAAAGTCTTGGGGATCATCAAGGTGTTTTCTGGCAAAACTGAGACAGGCCTTTATGTTCTTTTTGCTCAGCAGCGGTTTTTGTATTGGAACTCTGCCATGCAGGCCATTTTTGCGCACAGAGCCATGTGGGGTATAAACTTCATTTAAAAACTGCATGTTGTGTTTACTTGTGTTATTTTTGATTAGTATTTAAATTAGTTTGATGATCTGAAACATTAAAGTGTGACAAACATGCAAAAAAAAAAAAAAAAAAATCAGGAAGGGGGCAAACAATTTTTCACACCACTGTATGATCAGGCCTCCTCATCTCCCTTAACATAAGTTGAGGCACCCTGACTACTTCCTAAAAGCAGACTGGAGGCACAGCCAAACAAGGTAAAAGAGTTGATAAACAATAATGGCAATGTATGAAATGTATTGAACACGCCTAGAGAAAAACTGTATAAAAAAAGCAAAAGGACACAGATTCGATAGAATTCACTGCAGTGTCTTCTCGGCTTCATAGTCTCTGAGAAATAAAGCCTATTTTCTGGCATCAAAACCCCAAGACATCAAGAGTGATTCTTCATAGAAAAGGCGGAAACCACCACAATCCGTGCAGTGTAGGTCTTAATATGCATGCTATCTCTCTCATTACTTTTAATCTAACAATAAAAGAAAAGATCGCTGGTCTTGATTAAACTGCTTTTGTAGTTTTATTATTCAATTTATTTGTAATGAACACTCTTTGTTCTCTCTTATATTCTACTCTTATTTTTAATAACAAAGATAAAATAAAAATACTATATTGTGATTATTAATATGGTAATTAATTAATATTAAGAAAGAAAGTGGAGGAAAAGATGCAATGTTGCTAGGTGACTTTGCTTTGGAACCTTCAGAATACTTTAACTTGATTTTTCTCAGATGTTACTTTGCTGACTTCGTCGACATCAAACGGGTGTAGCTCAGTCATTTTTTGTCCGATTCCAACAAATCATATAGATTTAATGGAGTGGATATAATATAATATAATTTATTTGTGAAAATTTGCTCATTGTGACTCATTTTGCCAACACAGGTCACATATGCTTTGCAACATAGACAAAGCATAGATATACATAGATAAACAGTCTGCCACATGTAGGCACATATCCTTTTGTATGCAGTGGCATCTTCATGGGTATGCACACACTATGTACCACTGTTTCTGCAAATGTACAGTAGTGTATGCAATTTATAAATGTTGTCTTCCTGTTTCCCCTTTGGAAACTCACACCACAGTCTGGTAGCCAACAATTGCTATCTAAAAGGTTGATTAACTTACCATGCCTAGAAGTAGAAATGGAGAGCTCTCTATCACTTTCATGGTGTGATTGATGGCTGGAAGAGTTGGAACGCTCCCTTATTAGGCTGTGATTGTCTACAGCGGTGGTTCTCAACCGGGGGGCGCGAGTAGGCTACAGGATGGGAGGGAAAAAAACCTGCAAAAAAAAAAAATTAGCAAATTTTTTTTTTATCACTAAACTACTGTCATAAAAAAGTTATAGTTTTGTATATACATAACTCCTGAATAAAAATTAAAATGTGTTTGGACTGATTTTTGAGTTTTGAACAAATTTGATTGGTTTGTCGATAGTGAGCGCAAATGCAGGTGATAAGCGGTTTTATTAAGAAAGTCATTGAGTCGTTCATTCAAACGATTCGTTCAAAAGGCCGATTCATCAAGAATGAGACAGATGTTTGTGCATGGGTCATTGAATCTTTGACTCAACCGATTCGTTCAAAACACGATTGAGTGTTGCTGTGAGATGCGCTGCTGTGATCTTTGTTTGGATTCATCAGATCTATTTTCGCTGCTAAAACAGACCAAAACAGTCATTATTTCGTCTAAAATGTAAGTGACTTAATATTATTAACTTGATTGTTGAACTGTCATATGAAATCAGTGTCACATTTTCAATTGTGAGGTGATGGTAAATTAAGTGATGGTCAATTGTCAGCTCTCTTGGTTGTCAGGTTGTGTGATGTATGTTGCTGAACTGTATTAAAATGTTATAAATATTTTGAAATTTAATTGCAGTATGTCAATTTAGTTTATTTGTGTGTGCTGCGCTCATAGACTTTAGAAAACGGCGCTCATTTGTTTGATTTCTCCTCGAGAAGCTGTGCAAGCCTCAAAAGTTTAAGGTCCTTGCACCCTGACTGAGTCCGAAACTGTTGTATTCGTTTTTTCATATTCGTCATTTGGTGGCTCATTGTCAAAAACACCCCTCAAAATATTTGCTACGGATGCGAAAAATGCAGAAAATCGAACCATCCGAATGAATTTTTATGACGGACTGAAGTTTCAGAGGCTGCAAACGTATAAAACGTGAGGTCGTATTTACTTTTATATATATATTAGTGCTGTCAAAGTTGATGCGTTAATAACGCGTTAACGCAAAATCATATTAACGGCAATAATTTTTTTTAACGCGCGATTAACGCAGCGCGTATTTTCTGTTTGACCCATGGCCCAACCCCTAGTTGGAGAAATGGAGATACACAGTGTTGCCAACTTAGCAACATTGCAGGCCCCTTTAGCGAATTTTTTCCCTTCAAAAAAGCGCCCAAACCTTATTTAGTTTCTGAGAATCGCCGGTACTGCCGGTACTGCTCTCCCAGCACTTGCGCGCACCTCTCTCTCTCTCTCTCTCTCTCTCTCTCTCTCTGCGTCTCACGCGGCAGAGAGGGGATGCACTTTAATTCAGGTAAACACAGATGTTATGTTGCTTCTCTAATTTTACATGCAAGTATAGCCGAAATCACAGCACAGATATTGTCTTTATCTTATGTGTATTTGATTTCATCAGACGACAGCTCGATTATCAGGATTTTTGTGCAGATTAACATCTTGGAAGGGAGAGCTGGTTATGTCTTAATGGGTCACGTTTCAGTCACTGTTTCATATTCATTCCGTTGTTTGACAACAGAAACAGTAAAATATACCAATGAAAACAGTTTTATTGAGAATTTAGCTTCATCAAAATGGGCACAGAGAGAGACAAACTAATGTAATAATAAATAATAAATGTACATTTAGCATTTTCAGAAGAGCTGCCCTGTCATGCAAAAATCTAAACATGTTTGTGTTAGTAAATTGCTCAGTGCAAAGAAAAAGAAGTAATGGGAACCTGGTATTTCTTTGTTCTTTCTTCATGTGTCTAATAGACATGAACAAGTTCTTTGAAAAACATCTATGACCTTTGAAACATCTCTCCTCTTCATGCACTATGTTGACTATGCTTTCAATAATGTAGGGTTTGATACATAAATATAATTTAATTTAGCTCAAAGGTAATCATTTGTGATTTTACAGGGAATTTGAACAGAATCACTGTTTTGCGGCTGATCACTGATTCGGCAGCGATTCACTGAACGAGCCGTATAACATGAATTCTGCACTGGATATTAAAATCCAAAATATAGTGAAAACACTATTAATAAGCACAGTGTCACGATCCTCTCTGGATCCAGGGAAACGAGGAGACGAGGGATAACCAAAACTTATTTTTTATTTTATTTTGAACTCAGGAGACACGGAACATCCAAACATACAATTTGACATTTAACAGCTGACATGGAGACAGGGAAACACAGGGCTTATGAACACAAGGAAATCAGACGAGGAGAACTCAAAAAAGCTACCCCCCCCCCCCCCCCAGAGGTGGTCTTGGGCTGGGGTTCAGGGGAAGCGGACTCTAGGGAGCGCCTTTGTGGCGCAGGCACTGGGGGGCACTCTGGCAGCGCGGTGCTGGAGCTCTTGGAGCGCGGATTCAAGGGGGCGCTCTTGCAGCGCGGAGACAGGGAGGCGCCTTCGTAGCGCGGATTCAAGGGGGCGCTCTTGCAGCACGGAGACAGGGAGGCGCCTTCGTGGCGCAGGCACGGGGGTGCGCTCTTGCAGCACGGATTCAAGGGGGCGCTCTTGCAGCGCGGAGACAGGGAGGCGCCTTCGTGGCGCGGATTCAAGGGGGCGCTCTTGCAGCACGGAGACAGGGAGGCGCCTTCGTGGCGCAGGCACGAGGGTGCGCTCTTGCAGCGCGGTGCTGGACGGGACCAGCGGAGAGGGGCTCTTGCGAGGGGCCGGCTCAGGCAGGCACTTGCGAGGGACAGGCTCTGGCGGGCACCTGCGAGGGGCAGGCTCTGGCGGGCTTGCCACACTCTCTGCCGGCGGGCTTGCCTGGGCCGCGATCGGCGGCTGGTGAGAGAGAGCCGCGGACGGCGGTGGGCTTGCGTTGGCCGCGGACAGTGGCTTGAGAGCGGGAGCCGCGGACGGCGGCGGGCTTGCGTGGGCCGCGAACGGCGGCTGGGGACAGTGAGCCGCGGACGGCAGCGGGCTTCCGTGAGCTGCGGCTGGTGAGGGGGGGCCGCGGATGGCGGGCTAGTTCCGGCTCGGGCCCGGACACTTCCCAGACACCGGTAAATAGCCTCTCTCCAACACAGTCCCGTGGTGTCTGGGAGCTCCATGGGATGGTGGAGATTGGCTCCGAGCCGGAAAAGATGGAGAATGCCCGCGTCTTCCAGCGGCATTCCCCTCGCGAGCTTACAGAACTCGGCCGCATACTCATAGAATGGGAGATTCCGTAGGGCAAGGGCGAAGACCTGCGCGGCGACTTCCATCGTGTTTTGGTCAGCTGTTCTGTCACGATCCTCTCTGGATCCAGGGAAACGAGGAGACGAGGGATAACCAAAACTTAGATTTTATTTTGAACTCAGGAACACAGGAGACACGGAACATCCAAACAGACAATTTGACATTTAACAGCTGACATGGAGACAGGGAAACACAGGGCTTATGAACACAAGGAAATCAGATGAGGAGAACTCAAACAGGTGGGGAGCAAATCAAACACGGATGGCGACTAATCAACTCACAATGACAGGAACAGGAACAAACCAAATATGGGCACGAGAGGAGGGGAAACACAAGACAGGACTGACACACAGTAACAAGATCAGCAGATTAAGACATTAACTTGTAAGCACAAAACACAAGATACTTCTCTTTTAAATATAAATAAGACTTTATTTATATAAACCTGAGACATAAACTAATCTAACATGAACACACGCATTCACACATTCACACGTTGCAGAAAGAGAGAAAGGATGAGTTTAGAGAATGAGAATGTGAAATCCCAAGTTTATAGCAATATGTGCGGCAAACTTAACTTTTGAACACGAGACTCAACGGAAAGAAAAGAAACTAAAGTAAAAGAATAAAATGAGTAATGAGACTAGGTGGTTTTTCTTCTCATCGTGGTGTTAAGTAGCAACTGGCCTGCAGGCCAGAGCACGCTCAAAGAGCGCTAAAACAGCGTCAAAACGCGGCGGCGAAAAGAAGAAGGGGAGAAGGGAAGAGAGGAGGATTTGATGCTGTCCTGAGGTTTTAAACTCGGCTTTTTGGACACATCCCATTTGGTGTTTTGACCAATTAGATAGGCTATTATCTTAGCTAGGGTTGTTCCTTCCATCATAAATCAGCGTGTTATCAGTCACATGGTCTGAATTTTACACACTCTTGCAAAGTATACTTTTGGATGTGATTTCTATAACCAGAATATGATACATTTGACACAGAATTAATTGAAAGAAACATTTCAAGCTAGAAATGTCAAACTCATACATACCAAACACGACTAACCTTAAAGTCATTCAATAGTTATTAGAAAGACATACATAATATGTGCTTAAAACATGATAGTCTAATATGTGGTTACATACATAATATAGTGTTATGCCTAGAGATGTCCTTTTAGGATGATTTTATGTGCTTATGAAAAAGAAAGTCTCTGTATAGTTCTGTGGAGACCAAAAGACATGTTCTTTGGCCAGAGGAATTTCAGTCTCAGTCCTTGTCTTGTATGTGTGGGGGAAAAGTCAATCTAAAGAAGCTTGTGATTTCTCTTGGGGAACACATGTGATGGCCATCTCTTTGACCATTAATCTTGACTATTTACCCCAAATTTGACGATCTCCTTCCTGCGTTGGTCGAGCCATTCTTGTTGTGTGATTCTTCAGCCCATTACAGAGAATGCAGGCAGATTCCTGAAGAGGCACCGACAAGCGTCCTTTTTTTTCCCTTTTTTTGGTATTTTTGAGTTATCCCCCCCTGTCTACGGACGACCGCTAATTTGAGTGTTCTTTTGTCTTAAATGTTGTAAACTGTTGTGGAAGAGGCTGTTCTGGCTTGCTCCAGAAGTCAGAGATAGGAATCTTTACGATGTTGTCCTGTTCTCCTGGAATTTCAGCTCCTCATGTTTCGATGTTCTGATGGAATCTTAGTTTTGTCTGACTCGTTCTGATGCTACATACCCCCCTTGATTGGCGATGTGTCGAGTTGGAGACATCGGCAAGCACTGGATAAACAGAGGCAGAAGAAGCAGACACAAACACAGCAAACAACAAGACAACACCTCCATGACAGTTACTGTACTGGTGCAGAGCATCAGGTTATTCGGGTACAGGCGGTTATATTCAATTGGTCAATCTAGTTGGGTAAACTGAATAGTTTTAGTTCAATTTTGGTTAATTTAGTTTAGTACGTTGATTCTTCAATCAAATTTTGTGATTAGATTTGTTTGTTTCTTCTAAGTTGTCTGAACTTAAGAATGTTCATCTTTAGTTTATAGTGACATCATTTGTGGTAAAATGAATTGACCTATCGTGCGTGGAGCTCTCTGGCTTCCATTCGGTTTAGAGTGGTTTGCGGATATTAGGTGTGGTGAGTCAATCCTAATATCAGACCTTTGACCCTTGCAGGGTGTCTAGGTGTTTCACCTACTAAAGAAAGAGGGGAAGGAAAAGGATAGGTAAAAGAAGAACAAAACAAACAAAGCTACTGTGGGTTTTTCTAGCATGGTTTGCAACTACTGTTGAGCTAGGATGTCATGTGCAGCTAGGGAGTCATGTACCTTAACTTAGTGTCAGATGTTCTAACTATGGTGAGGATAGCTGCATGTTTCTTCATGGTGGTGTATGTAACTTTATGTTATGCTAAAATTTGGATATTCTACTTGTGGGAAGAATATGTTTGTTACATGTGTTGTCAGTAGATGTGGTTACCTCTAGGTGTAGGTAATGTTGTGTGTTACTGGTGTAGTGTAGGTGTGGTCAGATCTGTTTCAGTCTGTGTTGTCTCCCCCCTTTTCGGGTATGTCAGTGGAGACGGGCTCTCTGCATCCTTGGCTTGGATGAGGGCGTGTCCATGATCTAATGGGGGTCAGTCCAGAAAGGCAGGAAGTTCTTTAGCAGACAGTCAGAGGTAGTTTGGCATGGCCGTGCGAAGCTGGGATGCAAACTTCGTCTTCTATGTTGCATTCCTCTTGTGCTGCCTTCTGGATGTGGCAGACTTTCTGACCTTCTGTGCTTTGGTGATTGCTGTTGCACAGACAGGAATGTGGTTCTTGGAGTTGGAGTTCATTTACCAGTTTGTTAGTGAGTGACAGGTGACTAAGGTGATGTTCTCTGGTACCTCAGTTTTCATCAACAGTTGGCCGTGAGAGAATTGCTCGTTCGGGGTGGTTGTTGAACAGGTGCTTGTCATCTCTGATATGGTAGTGTACCATTTGATCACCAGCCTTCCATTCTGTCGCTGGTCACAGCGAGCATGACTCAATTTTGTAGTCATCCGTGTTCAGCTTATCTTGAAGGAACTCTTTCAGTTGTCTCATGACTTGTTCCATGTCTTCTGATGGTAAGCTGTCTTGATCTTGTGCGTACTCAGCACTGTGCATGTCTGAGTGGTGCTGAGGTGGGTTTCGTTGTCGCTTACCCACACGAGTTGCTCTTGGATGAGTCAGGCGATTACCTTTGGATGTCTGATCTTTTGGGTTTCTTGAGAAGCGTGGCTTGTCCCATGGATTTTTCCAGCGGTTGGGCTGATAGCTGTCGTGGACATGGGGGTCACGTTCTCCGTGCTCTTGATGGAGGACTCTGGTGTTGTGATGCAACTGGGTGTCGTCCAGTGCAAGGTTAGAGTCTTTAGTGACAGAGTTCAAGAGTGTGGAGGTTTTGTTACCTTTCTTTGAGGCCATCTTCTGCTTGTTGTAGGCCTTCTGTGTTAGGTCACGCAACTGTTGGATGGTCATGGAGCGTGGACAGGCCATGACGCCTAGATGGTGACTGACTCCAGGGTGCAGATTTTTTAGGAAGAGGCTTTTGAAGTTCACATCCTCTTCAAGGTCAGGTTCATTGTGTGCACCAAAGTAAGCTTGTCGGAGTCGGTTGTAGTAAGCTTGTGGAGTCTCTTGTCGACCTTGTTTGGTTTCCAAGGCAGTTAACAGTCCATGTTCGGACTCTGGGTCTGTAAATTCTTTAATCAGGACCTCACAAAGTAGCTGGTAGTCTGACTTCGTTCGACTGGGCTGTCGATCCAGGAAGTTTCGTACCTCGGGACTGGATATTGCTCTAAGGAGGTATAACCTGTCTCTGTCAGTCACATGAGGTCTCATTTCTAGATAGAAGTTGATATCTTGCAGATGAGCCTCGATGGTGTGGCCCTCTGTGGAGTTCGGGTTGAACTTGCTGATGTTTTTAGACAACTTGTCGAGGTCTTTGACGGTCATCCCAAGTGCAGCTGCTTGGATGGGAGGTTTTCTTTCGTTGACAGGAAATAGTTCTGTGGCGAAGGCAGGTGAGGTTTTGGGTTGTGGCCCTTCGCTTCTTTCGTTGCATGCCAGTTTTTGGACGTAGGACTCGGCTCTGCTCAGCAGTGGTGAGGCTGAGAGATGTTTCTCTTGCCTTGGCTCTTGTTTCTGCTCATAAGCATGTTTGAGTTCTTTTCTGACCATATAGAGCTCATAGTTGGTATCGTCTAGTTGTTGGGTCAGATTGTCCATTTCAGTTCTGTACCTTTCAAGGTTGTCTTTCAAGGAACTGATTTCGGCATTCTTGTTGCTGATGTCATTCTTAGCTTTCTCTAGTAGCTGCTCGGCATACTGGAGCCTGTTTACCAGGTCTTTCTGGGCAGCTTTTGCATGTTGTTGGTCAAGCTGAGCTGCTGTCAGGGCTGCTTGGAGCTCCTTAACTTGTTCCGTTGTTTCCTGCTCCCTCTCGTTGGGTGCTTTGAGTTGATCTTGAACTTTCACTTCCAGCTTGTCTATGCGGCGTTGTGCACATGTCAGCTCCTCTTGAAGGTGGGTGATGTGCTTGTCGCTCAGTTTCAGCTGGGTCGTGAAGGCATAGCTTAGGGAGCTGGTGATTTTGACTAGCTCCTCGTGGTTGGTGTTCTGGCTCGAATCTTGTGTCAGAAATCTTCTCAGAATTAGGATTATTATTAAAAATAATAACAGTTCAAGGGTCTTGGGGGTGAGGCTGTCTGTCGTGCCTCTCAGCCAAGTGTTCCCATCTTCCCCTTGGGCAAAGGGGGCTGCAGTCTGCGGCATGTTAGCACGCTGGGGAGAAGAGAGACTGACACAGATCTGTGTGGAGTAGAAGCCTATGTGTGGTGGGACAACTAAGTGTTGTGTCAGTGATTTTGAACCACTAGTGTAGTGTGGTGATGACTGTGTTGGTCTCAGGGTATCTAGGTAGACTAGAGATGTGAAGACTTCGTCACTTCTAATGAGGAAGAGGGAAAAGAGAGAAAAAGGTGAAAAACAATTTCAATTAAAGAAACAATTCCTTTTTTTTTTTCAAATGAGTAAAATTCTTATTTTTTTTCTCAATTAAATGTTATCAAGGAGGCAAACAATATTATTAAATCTCTGTTTTAGACAAACACATATAATAATAATTCTGATATCTCTTTCTTAGTCTGACAGGATTGGCAACGTACACCTTACAGTTGGACCGCTCACCAGGGAGGCTGTGAGGCAACGGTTACCCAAAACTTATCTCTATTAAATTGATCTCAGCGTTGGATGAGATGTTAAAATTTGGATTGCGTTTTCAAATGTGGGGAGGCTAGGAAGAACGAAAGAGTGTTTGATTACAATCAAATTCATAAGGATGATTCGCCTTTTGACAGGATTGTGTATTTCATTCACTTAGAATTGATTGATGGTTCTTACAGGTCCCTACAAATGTGAAAAGTGAAGAGTGAAGAAAGCAGGAGAGAACAGGAGAGAGACAGTAGATTAAGTGGATCAGGTCCACTAGCACGCTTTTATGCCCAACTACGAGTAGAGCGTTATTTTCAGTTGCTGCACAACTAATAACAAATAAATAAATTTTGGGTGAAAGAGATTTGTCTCTCTAATTTATTTGCACTCGTAGTGAGGGATAACAATGTCTCCTATTAAGGCTCGGGTCTGTCGTCCCCAAGCTAGGATACACAGAGGAAAGAGAATGGTAAGACAAAGTAAATTAGAAAAGTAATAAATGGGTAAAATAAGCAAAAATGAAATTAAATAAAGGAGGAAATAAGTCTTTAGTTTTAGTAACTAAAAATAGTGGCTAAGTGTATAACCAAAACAGGAAGAAAGAGGGTTAAAACGCAGTAAAATAATGAGTAAGTAGTCTGAATAGAATCTATTGAGATAGGTAATAAATCAATTAGGTAGAATAAGTTTACTTAAACCTTCAAAGTTCAAGACTTGACAATATATATATTGTGACGCATGTCCCGAGCACTCATCAGCGTCGCCCTGGAAACAGAGGAGGAACACCTGCACGCAATCAGCATGGGCTGGCCGGTCACAGCTGAGCCTAATCAAGAAGCAGCTACAAAGGCTGCCAAGTCACACACACTGGTGAGACATGTCTCCTGAAGACTTTCCGCTAACAGACCTCTTCCTCGCTTTACAGAGAGCAGTGTGTGACCGGCCAGCCCACGACGCACGAGCACCGCACGGACACCCAGCACTGGAGCACTTAGATCAACGGCAGAAACGGGTCTCGGAGCACAGTTTCACCACACTAGGACACATTGGCACGCCACCAATTCACAATAAATGCACCCTTCGGGCATTTATCGAGCCATTCTTGTTGTGTGATTCTTCAGCCCATTACAGAGAATGCAGGCAGATTCCTGAAGAGGCACCGACAAGCGTCCTTTTTTTTTTTCCCTTTTTTTGGTATTTTTGAGTTATCCCCCCCTGTCTACGGACGACCGCTAATTTGAGTTTCTCTCCCCCCTCTTTTCTTCACAGGCGGTGACTCCTCTCCAGCCATGCAGGAATTATTAAAGCACCTCACTGAGGTGAGCATTAGGCAGCAACAAATCGTGGAACACATGGCTGCCCGACAAGGAGAGACTGAGCGCGAGATCGCGCGCTCGCCGCTGCCGCCCAGCGGGTACCGCTGCCAGACCCCCGCACTCGAGCCACAATGCTTCTGCCGAAGATGATGGTTCACGACGATGTGGAAAGCTATCTTCAAATGTTCGAATCTACGGCGAACCAGGAGGGCTGGCCTCAGGAGGAATGGGCGCGCGTGCTGGCACCGTTATTAACCCTCTGGGGTCCGAGGTCATTTTGGGGCCCTTGAGATGTTTTGACATGCCCTGATATTTGTGCTTATTTCAGCTACTTAAAACATACTATTGACCAAAATGTAATTTTTTTGTATTCAGCACAAACTGTGCTACAATAATATGTGACCAAGATGGATGTACATGTTTGCATTTTTTAGAAAAAAAATATTATGCGTGGTTAGTAAGTTTTGGGGAAAAAAATGTAGCTGAAATAAGGCCTTAAAACCCACACTAAATAGTCCTGCACAAGACTTTTGAGTAATCAGTCTTGTAGGCTAGAATATTTACTTCAAAATTATGTAAAAATCATTCTGCTTACTCATTCACAGAAAAAAAATATATTGATTTAAAATTTTCAAGACATGTTTTGTGATCAAGGGTCTGTATGCGAGGGAGTGGTAATGGCCATGAATATTAAGTGAGTCTCACCTGAGAGACAAAGGGCCCTCCCCTAATGGCCCATCAGTGTGACTGTGACTGTGAGGCAGGTAAGAGAGAATGTGAGGACATTGAAAAAAAGGGTTTTTTAAATTATTTGTATTTTATTTACAACACAGTATAATCAAAACATACATAATGAAGGTCAAAAGACACATTATTGTGCACACTGATCTAACCACAGAGATGTGAACAGACAACAGATTCTGTTCAACAAGTGAAACAAGTAAATCATACCTAATATTTACGTGTTTTATTTAAGTGTTTCTACTTCTTTCCATGGATTCAAGAAGAAAAAAACATAATCAGTAGAAAAGGAGCTTGTTTTAACATAGAATATCAGTGTAGTTGAACATCTGATGTTGGTTCAGCGCTCTCAGAGGAAAACAGTTTGAAGAGACGTCAGGATTCATCTGGTGCTGGTATCTGATTCAATAAAATACAAACAAAAAAACATTTGTGAGCATGTTAATATCAGGAAAATCTGTATATATATATATGTGTATGTATATGTTTTGTAGCCATAGACTCACAACATGCTTTGTACTATCATAAAAAAGAGAAAGAAATCTTTATATCTGAGAAACTAATTATTATTGTTTAGTACTTATTAAAATCTATTTCTGAACAGAGTAGGCTATTAATAATAAACATGTACTAAACATACTTAGACTCGTAGCATTCATCATGTTACAGTGCACACTCATATTACTTTTATTGTTTTATATAGAGCATGAAAACATCATCGCGCCATAAGAAATTTAAATACAGTGAATTGCCCCTCATATTAAAAATGTTTTACACTATTTCAAACATTGTAGTCAGGAATTATAGTTTGGGAAAAACCCAACTATGATTTTGTAGTCATACAGTCTATTATGTATGATTTTATAGTAGCCTATGACATGATTCTGAAGCCACAGACTCAAGCATGCTTTGTACAATAAAAGGATGTAGTTTGTACTATAAAAAATGATATTTTATATCTGAGAAACTAATTATTATTGTTTAGCACCCTATTAAAATCTATTTGTGAACAGAGTATTAATAATAAACATGGTCTAAACATTCTTAGACGCGCAACATTCATCATGTTGTCGTTTGGGAAAAACGCAACTAACTGTTAGTAATTCTGTTCAAGTTTATGTCACAATAAAAGGTTAACTAACGCAAAAAAGAAACATTACTTACTCATCTCCTCTGCTGGATGAAATCGTGTTCTTCTTTCGAGGGAAATCCTGCTTTTACTCGGCGCGTCTTCCAGAAACGAACAGTAGCCGCGATGCTTCTCCTCGTCTCTTTGTTTGTTTTGGGCGTTTACACTCGCGCACGCACCACGTGGCTATTTACATATGAACAGCGCGAAAAGCGCGAGGGCGTGAACTCGGAGATAATGAGTCAGACGGGAAAGATTGAACATCGTGTTCACATGGATTACTTCATCACAGAATGTTTGTTTTCGATCAGTAGCCTATCTGTGTGAAGTATTTGCTGAGTTACAGTTCATTTTAGTGACGTGTTTCTAAAAACAGTTCGCGGAGACGGAGAAGACAGAGAGCGCTCCCTGTTTGTTTTCTTTATTCTTCAAAAGCACAAAGTTTAGTTTTTATTATGAGTGTATACAAATAAAAGTAGACCCCTTACAGATTCGAATGGTGTATTGCTCTTATCTGTACGATCAGAAATGGCAGAGTAATTCAAGCTCATTTCAGCCTTATCAGGAAAATCTGCGTCAAAACGCGTATACGCGTTTGTCGACCCCAGAGGGTTAACAGGGGAACCGCAACGAGCTTATTTTTCAATGCCGGCGGATCTGTAGGATTCCTACGAGGAACTGCGGAAGGAGATCTTGTCCCGCGTGGGCCTATCATCCATCGCGGCAGCGCAATTTTTTCACGACTGGGAATATAACAGCTGGTTGCCAGCCCGCGCCCAAGCCGTGTATGGCCTTCTCCGTGCCCTTCCTCGTCTGATTCAGCAAGCAGCCGGCATGCGGAACCCGCTCACCGTGGGAGATCTGGTGGAGGCCATCGAGCCCAACGGCGCAAGGCTGGGGAGCGAACGCTGCTATTTCCCCGAAGGGTGCACCAGGGGCGACGCTCGCCGGAGGGCATCTCGCGACCAGTGAGCAGGCCCGCAGTTCCCGGCCCCCAGGACGAGCCAATGCCCACGGATCCTCCTCATTCACCACGCCGGGCCTGGCTGGCAGGTTGCATCGTCCACCGTGAGCCTCTACTGGAAGCCCCGCGGATAGAGGTAAGGGTGAATGGACGACCCTACACAGCTCTCTTGGACTTGGTCAGCCTGGTCCAGCCGACAGTATTTCCCCCGCGGGTGGAGTCAAAAGCTCGCCTACCTATCACGTGTGTACATGGTGATACCCGCCAGGTCCCTGCTCTGCACGTCACCATTTCGGCCGCCCCAGACTCCTGGCCCGTCGAAACTGGCCGGTTTTGACCGCCTGCTCGCCACCGTCACCCAACCTGCCAGCCCTGTCGGGAACCGCCAAAAACGAAGGTTCAACCGAGGTCCCCGACGACGCCCCGTCTTGCTAGCGTCAGACAGCGCCAAAGACAGTGAGTCCCCCTCCCAAACTGCTAACCTGTTCTATGATGTGTTCCAACAGGTTACGGGAGGTGGGGCCTTTGCCAAAGAACAACTCGGGGACGAATGGTTGAAACACTGCTGGACACAAGTGAGGGTGATCGAGGGAAAGGAGACACAGCTGCCGCCGCATCCAGTCCCCCACTATGTCGTCCAGAATGGCCTGCTTTACTGTGTCGCTCGGCAGAGGGGGGAGGAAAAAAAACTGTTAGTGGTGCCGCGGTCAAAGACAGAGACCGTGATGGAGTTGGCACACTCGCATCCGATGGCCGGCCACCTGGGGGCACATAACACCATCCAGCGGATTCGAGACCGTTTTCACTGGCCAGGTCTGGATGTTGAAGTGAAACGGTTCTGCCAAGCCTGTCCGACGTGCCAACAGACATCGCCGCGCTCCCCTCCCCCAGCCCGCTGATCCCGTTACCCATCATCATCGAGGTGCGCTTCGAGCGAATAGGGATGGACCTGGTGGGGCCGCTGCCGAAGGTCACAAACACATCCTCGTGATAGTGGACTACGCCACTCGCTACCCAGAAGCCATCCCCCTACATAAAGCCACGTCCAAGGCTATCGCTCAGGAGCTCTTCCTACTGTGTAGTCGAGTCGGCATCCCCATGGAGATATTGACCGACCAGGGCACCCCGTTCATGTCCTGGATGATGGCTGACCTCTGTCGCCTCCTGCAGGGGAAGCAACTGCGAAACACAGTATACCACCCTCAGACCGATGGGCTGGTCGAGCGCTTCAATCAGACGTTGAAGCAGATGCCCCGTCGGGTGGCCGCTAACTATAAGCAAGAGTGGGACCAGATACTACCGTACATCCTCTCTGGCATCCATGAGGTGCCCCAGGCCTCTACCGGGTTCACCCCATTTGAGCTTTTATTTGGACGTCAACCCCGCGGCCTACTCGACGTCGCGAAAGAAGCCTGGGAACAACAGCCGGCCGACCATCGGTGCACCATCGAACACATCCGTGAGATGAGGGAGCGGATCGACAGGGTCATGCCAATCGTCCAGGAGCACCTCACGAAGGCCCAGCAAGCCCAGCAGCGCCACTAAAAACCGGGCAGCCCAGCCACGGGAGTTTCAGGGGTAAAGCTAAAAATAAATCGACATGTTAAACAGAATTATGAAGTAAATGGAAATGGGGGAGGAGGGGGTGGTGTTCGAGATTAATGCATCAAAGAACACTGAGGATTTTCAGGGGTAAAGCTAACACACACTACACATAAGCAATGGAGGTCATCAGAGGCAAACACTAGCTATATCCCAATTTGGAGGCCACATCCTTCAAAGGTCACGCCTTCAAATGCCATGAAGTTCGGACCAAGCAATTGTTAAATGGGATAGTCAAGCCTATCATAGAGGACTGTTCTTGTCACCTAGCAACTGTGACAGCTTCCACTGATTAGTGGCAGTGCCATTTGTACTGGATTTTTTGAAAGTTATATTCAACTGTCTGAAAACCAAACAGGGTTCATAAACTATGTCTAAATATGTTTAACATGGCCAACTTCTGCACATAATAAAGAGTATAAATAAACTACATATAATCACATCTTAGTAAGATAAAACTCAACATTCAAGTTGTTTTTTATTTTTAAATTTGTGTCATTAGATATTCAGATAAACTGAAATCCAATACTTACATTTAAAAGTGTAATCTAGAAATCTGTCATCACTGATGCACAATGTATTTTGGAATAGGCAAGGCCGTGGAAGATCAATATGTTATGTCCTTTATTTCACAAGAAGCAAAGGATGCATTTGGAGGTTGCATTTGAAAAAGCCTTCGAATTGTGACAGACTTTGCTGCTGTAAAACAACCAGCCTTTGAATATGGCCTTCAAAAGGATGCAGCCTCTAAATTGGGACGCAGCTCGTAAATGTGGGCTGCTTCACTCCATTAGGGGAGGAATGACAGTAAGAAGCCAGGGATTGCTACTAGTGTAAATCACAAACCGAAGCTCTTAAAACTATTCCAGGCATTATAGCTATTAATTAATAAATCAAATAAAATAATAAAATTAAATAAGACATACTGTGAATATTCACATGCATATTTGATTGATTTTGTTATAATTTGTATTTTATTTTCTGTGAATTTCTCTTCTGTAAAGCATTTTTTCAAACATTGTTTTTTAAAGGTGCCATAAAGATTTACTTACAAACTGTAAGGAAGCGCAAGAGAAATAGACACATAAAAAAAGACATAAAACAAATGTACTAATAGAGCCAAACCTGATGTCATTTTTATCTTCACCAGCTGGAAAGTGGGCCAGTCCTCCATTAAGTCAAATTTTTTTTTTTTATGTGGTGACTGAACATGGGTCTTTGGCCATCTAACAATATTTTCTTGGATCCAGTTTTTTGGGATTACACCTTCAAAATGTTTGTCACCCTCAATCCCTTGCAAAAACCATGTCTGAAACTACAAAAGGACAACTTCAATCAATCAATCAATCAATCCCTGGGCAAAAAAATAAAAAAAGTATTTTTTTTCTTCTTTTTTTTTTCATTCTATAAATGCAACAAAGGGAAGATGGCATATCCTCCATAATGTGGTAGACATACAGCTTTAGTTTTCAAGTCCTGGCTTTGTCGTAGCTGTGTTGTAGCCATTCTGCGAATACTGCCAATGAAAGCAATGTCCAGGAGTTTAGACTGGCAAGGCTTTTTAAAGAGGTTGGAGGTTAGGTGACATGAATAAACACTACAAGCCAATGTGCCATCTGTTTTTTTTTTTTTTTTTGGTCACAAAAGCTACGCTGCCATCTTGGAGCAAAAAGCAGCTGTCCCTCTACTTTCCTGACACTGGCTGCAGGTGAGTTTGCTTCTGTTTCATATTTTTTTGTGCATTCTCCTTCTCTGCCATACGCTTTGCCACTTGCACCAAAGGGTTATGGCTGGTCTTGACAATCTGAACAATCAAACTGTGCAACATCTTCATGGAGGTGCTTAACGCCATGCACATTGTAGACTGTAGCAAATTAGCTTAAAAGGGAATTGTATATAAATTATTACAATTAATTATGATTAATTACAATTATTTATATTTGCTGACAGTGATAACTGTAGCAGGACTAAATTGCCATCAACTGATCTGTTCGTCCAGCGACCATTCAGTGCAAGTTCAAATCAACTCTAAGAAAGGATATTTTCGTGGCCACAGAAAATACTTTTCTAAGTATTAATGCATTAGAGCATGTAGCGAGGGTCAAAATCGTAAAGGGACATTAATTTGCAAGGCGGAACCAGAAACTCATGTAATTTGTGCACACAACTTTTATTAACTAAACGCTAACACACATAACTAATCTAAACAAACAAACAAGCATACATACATACACTCACGCGTATATAAAAGGGGAGCTAAAGTGGATGAATGAAGCCATTAGAGAAAAGAGAATGCAGTTATGGAAAGAGTCAGTTAACCACCTGAGTAAAACCATCAGCGCCATTTATAACAGGGTCTATAGCTTATACTAAACCTCTGCTTCGTTTAGTTAGATGTACCATACTTACACTTCCACGGCTGTTGGCGAGTCTGGAATGCAGTCTTGGATGGAAAGTCTTGAGGGTTTCAGGTCTTGGACTCGCGATCACGTTCTTCCGGGTTGAAGAGTGATGAATTCCAAAGAGGTTATTCTTGTTCGGAGGTCCGCGTAGCTTTGGTTGAATGGAAGGTGAAGGCCTGGCGCAAAACTCAAGTGTCCCGAAGAGTTCTAGCTCACATCCTTTTAGTAGTGATATTACGCAGCGCCTGAAAGTAGTCCCCGGTAGCTGGGGTCTGGAGCTGGGGTCTGGAGGCGTCCACAGACATAGGGGCACCCAAGGATCTGTATTGGGTGAGGGGTCTGTGATTATTTGTTAATCTAATAACTAATTGATTTGTTAAATCAAATGCAAAATTGTGTGTCTGATTGGTCCAAATGCTACAAGACAGTGAATTCATTTCCATAGACCTCAGAGCTGTTGATGACGAAATGATTTAGGAGGTCTGCTGCATATGGCAGGAAGTGGTTTCTCCGCTCATGATCTGCAGTAAGAAGGATCGACATTCCAATTGTCAGGCAAAGGAAGTGGTGGTACAAATCCGGGTCCACAATTCCATGGAGTACCACTGGTCCGGTGTATAGCAAAAACTGTCAGAACTCAGTGGCTTTCCATCTCTCTGAAGGGATCTGGGCTTCCTTGCCATCTCACTGGGCAGTGCGTTCTTCAATCTAATGAGTTCACTGGAGAGTTCAGATTTCTGTCTCAGAGAGAGTCTACGAGGATTAGGGATCCTGCACAGGTAATAAAGGATGCGTCTCACTACTCCAAGGCAAACACGGTGCATATAATCAAGCACAAAAGAGCTGACACATGGGATGCCTGCTCTGATCAGTGGCGTCTCCCCATTCTGGTGTTTTGCTCTGTAGGCCATATGTTTGAACTTTTCATCTGTCCTGCTGGGGAATGCATCCTTGCTGTTGAATACTACTGTGAGAAAGGCTCGTTAGTAATGAACAATGATATACTGTGCGTATACACACGAACGCGCTCTTCCCGAGCGAGAGGACTTTTATTTTGACGGAATGCAGCGCTTTCGGGGAAGTGTATCATTGCGCTACTCATACGTGACTTTCAGTTTCGCTTTAGTTCTTACCTGTCTTCAGCGGGAATTAGCGGTGGGATTCCATGGCAGACAGCGGCCAGATGATCATCTTTATGTTCATTTTAGTGTTTAAGTTGTGTGCGTCCAGAGAGAAAGTGAGTGAATAACACCGTTATTCGAGCTGATTTCTGATTGCTAGATAGAGAAGTTGAAATGGCGATGCAAACAAAATGGACGATATGCGAAGTGCCGCAGTATTTGAGTTTGTAACTAATGCATAGAGTAATAACTTCTATTGTTTAATCCATTTATTATGTTCTGTAATGTACGGTTTGTTGTATTTATATATTTGCAGTATAGCCTATAGGGTTGAGGTTTGGGGGAAGCCAGTAGCTCCTTACTACTGTGTATGTTGTTGGAACGTAAACGTATGTATCTTGTGTAGTGTGATAAAAGAAGAATTGTTTATTAGAATATGCCTTTATTTGTTGCAGCCCACACACACACACCCATCCACTCATCCAGGTGGACGCTTAGACTTCTACCGACATAGAGAACAAGACGATACTGCTCTGAAGCCAGTACTCATGCTCACCTTCTATATGCAAAGAAGGAACATTCATTAATGCACCTCGTTACCTCCTGGCTCCCCCTGTTGCATATGCTTATATCAATCAACAGTTGAAATCATCCTCTTCTCCTCTCTGGTGTCCTAACCGGCACACCCGGATCGACTCCACCTCCTTAGTTCAAACTAGCACCTCACAGTCCTTAGCCCTCTCAGCTACAACTACTTTGCCCAACCATTCACCCTCCTCTTCACACCTCTCACAGCTGTGCTATCCAGTGTGGTAGATTATGTTTTTCAGGAAAGCTCTAGCTGAAGCATCACAAATAAATGCTTTTATGTCCACCTGTATATTTCCATTGTGCTGGATTCCATTTTCCCTAAGCCTCTTAATTTCTTCCACCAGGTCTTGGACATAGTCTTCCAATGGTCCAGGTTTTGTCAGGCCACTAAACAGGCAGACGATAAAAGTTTAAAATCCATCAACCTTTGCCAGCATCGGCCAGAATTGAGTAGCACTAGATTAGAATAATGGCACACCATCAACATTTATGGTGACAGCAATGTGATCTGTTGAATCTGGGCACTGTAGAAGTGTGCGGAGTAAACCAGTTTCCAAACCATAATAGATGTATTCGCCGTTACATTTTGCCTGGCATTCCACTACTTTTGGAGTACAAAGAAGTGTCCGCGAGTCCTTGTGCAGTTCGTTGTTTCCATGTTTATGAAAAATTTTAAGCAAGTCATTGAGGGATTTGTGTGTCTGGTTACTGGTCACTGCCCAATCTGCTAAGTCACTACATAGGTCCCCTCTGTTTTCATCTAGGCGTGCATCGGCTATTTCAGGTGTTTCTTCCAATACTTCATCTTCTGTGTCAGGACCTTCAACACTGTATCTTTCTTGATCCCTGACTTCATCGACAGCATCAAACTCCTCATCATCCATGTACTGGTCATCCATAAACTCTTCTTGACTGTCATCCTCAGCTAGATTATTTACCATGGAATTGACCTTCCTCCAGTTTTTAAGATAATCTGAGGCCATTTGATCAATGCTACAAGTGTCTGTAAAAAAAAAAAAAAAAAAACAGTCAAATGACAAGCAACTATGGCTGCCAAACCAAAAACATAAAATAAAATAAAAAACTAAATTATAAATAAAGTGAAAATAAAACCCCGATGAGGGCTTGTTAGCTGCAATGCATCAATGCACTTGTGATTCATTTTTAAATTTAAAGCCATGAGAGAATAAAGGATTTTTATACATTTTTCATTATATTCTCAAGTGGCTTGGCTCTAATTGTTTTTGAAAAAGTGAAAATATTTTTAATTTTGAAAAGCTTGTTATCTTTGCTGTTTACCTCACGTTATGCTATGGAGGCTTTCCTTAATTTTAAAAAATATATATATATTTATTTGATTCCTCAGTGTTTGCTAAACATTCTGTAATTTATTAGTCAGTATATAATACAGCATGTGATGTGTCCTATGCCATGCCTCGTCTTATTTGTTTTTGTTAATTAAGACAGTTTGTCATTGCAGTAGTTGTGCTTTTTAATTAATAATAGCAATGAATCCATCTTTTGTTTTAGTCTTACTAAAAAACAGGTGTATAGATATAAGCAAAACAGACAATTATCTTTTCTTGTAAAACGTGACACCAAGATCGCGAATTTGAAAGTGAAAGTGCACGAAAAAAGAAATTCCTGTTCACAAAATTTAAATCACAAATAATACTGATGAAAAAGAACGGGTAGAATGTTGAACACTTTCATTACCATATAACTATAAACTATGATAAAAGTTCATCAGCATGCATTGATTAATCAAATGTTGTATAAAAAAAAAACCATTGCAACCAAATTATGCTCGTGCGACAAACTGAGAAAGTTAGTCGCAAAAGTGCAACCAGTGGGAAGAATGAGTCTAGAGCCCTGTTAAGGTATCCTTGTTACACTTTACATGTACTTACTATTATAATAACAATCAATTATGCATAATTACATGCAAGTAACCCTAAGACAAACCCTAATCCTAACCATATAGTAAGTACATGTAGTTAATTAATACTACTCAGTCCTTAAATGTATACTTACACTGTAACAGGTGTCGCGGTCCTACTCGCCCCGCTCCGAGCGGGTTTCGAAACGCGGTCTCCGGCGTGGGAGGCGGGCGCTCTAACAAGGAGGCTAAAGGCCATGACCTCTAGCATCAGTCGCTAGGGCACCTCTTGAGTCGCTAGAGCACCTCACTTGCTGGCCTCTGCTACACTCACCCCCCTAAACCTCACTCCCATCCGGGTCACGGCACCAATGTCGCGGTCCTACTCGCCCCGCTCCGAGCGGGTTTCGAACCGCGGTCTCCGGCGTGGGAGGCGGGCGCTCTAACAAGGAGGCTAAAGGCCATGACCTCTAGCATCAGTCGCTAGAGCACCTCTTGAGATCGGGGAGTGAGGTTTTACCTGCACAGCACTCACTTGCTGGCCTCTGCTACACTGGGACACAAATTTCCAGAAAAATAATGCCACAAAATTCCACTACGGGACGTGATTACTTTGGTGCCACTGAAAAAGAGTTTGGACACATGACTAGTGCTTTCCAGCCCATTATGCTGACTTATTAGGTCAATTCAGTTTGGCCAGGCACACGTGCAGGTACAATGGTATACTTATCACCTCAGAATGCGGCTGGGTCACACTTTATATTAGGTGGCCTTAACTACTTTGTACTTGCATCAAAAAATAAGTACAATGTACTTATTGTGTTCATATTGTATTGCAAAACACTTCTGCTGCTATTGAGGGGGATACAGGTAAGGTTAGGGACAGGTTTGGTGGTATGGGTAGGTTTAAGGGTGGGTTAAGGTGTAAGGGATGGGTCAACAGAGTAATTATAAATGTAATTACAGAAATTAATTACAGGTGTAATTACATATAGGTATTTTAAAAAATATAAGTACAATGTAAAAACATGTATGTACACAATAAGTGCATTGTACCAAATTATTAATTTAAATGTAAGTACACAGTAGTTAAGGCCACCTAATGTAAAGTGGGACCTGCGGCTGTCCTCTGGCCAAAGTTCACAGTCCTTCTAATGAAGGATACAATAAAATCTGTCCTTCCAGCCAAGATGGAAAAGGGTTTTACAGACCTTCCTTCATTGTTCCAAGACTGACATGATGCACATCCTCTTCACTGATCTGAAGTGCAGGAAGGGGAGAGGGTGGGGTTGCTGGAGGTATTGATTGTTGTGCAGAGAGACCGTCAGAGTGGGTGTGGGGTGTTAGTCTGATGTTTTCAAATCTGCAGTAGAAAGCATTCAGTTTTTCGGTCAGTTGTTGATTCCCTACAGAATTGGGGGATGGTGCTTTGTAGTTTATGATGTCTTTCAGGCCTTTCCACTCTAATGTAGGGTCACTGGCTAAAAAGACTGTTTTCCAGCTTTTTAGAGCAGCTCCTCTTTGCCACTCTAATCCCTCTTGTCAGTGTGGTTTTGGCCTGATTGTTAGACTTTATGCCCATTCCAATATGCATCTTCTTTGGCCAGACAAAGCTGTCTGAGTTTCACTGTGAACCATGGTTGTTGTTGTATATTAAATGAGTCCTGGTAGGAATGCTCATATCCTCACAGAAATTGGTGTTATTTCAGATTTAGCTGTTTTGAATGTCTGCCTGTAGGTCGGTATAAGATGAACTAGGCAGTGATCAGAGAGCCCCAAATCTGCATGTGGGACAGAGTGATATGCATTCTTTATTGTGGTATAATAGTGGCAGTGCTTGTGCAGTGCTGAACTGAATTGGTTCAAGTGCAAAACAGTGTTCCCTCTAAAATATTTTCAGAGGCTCCTGAGGCATATGGCATCCTTGGCTGTGTTAAGTTTAATGGGTGTAGTTAAGTATATAATAATCATAACTATTGACAATGACAATAGTGTAAGTTTTGAGTATGGAAAAGAAGGATTCAGCTCTGGCTTTACTGGCTCAGTGAGTGTCAGGTTGCTTCGTCAGTAAAATTTCAAAGTCCGCAGGTTGAAGTGACCCCAATAACGTGATATTTAGCCCCTGAAATTCAAATTGTACTGGGGGACCCCCTCGAAACGCGGTTATATTGTGAGAGGGTTGTGTGTCACCGTGTCCCAAACGACTAAAAATAATAAACCACAAAGTTGCATCATATGCTGGCATCACGTGCTACAGCAAACTTACTATTTCCCACTAATGAAGTCTAGATGGAATGGAATTTCAGCGAAATACATGCTTATTTCACAGTTTATAACACATATGCTTCAAATGATTGCACTACTTTAAGGAAAATACAAGGTGATGTAGTTGTTGGGGATTGCTGCTGTCAATGCTATTCTTTATAAAATAAAATAAAATAAAATAAAGAAAAGCATTGACAGCAGCAGTCGTTGTCCTCTTTACCACGTTTAAAATTCATAGCCCGTCCAACTCGGACACTAAAGTATCAAAATATTCTCAGAATTCCAGCAGCGATGAGTTCAGTGATGAATTCTGCTCCTTGATAAAGTGCCTTTGTGTCATCAGTAATAGCATTTCTCATGTTCACTGCCTCCTCTTGAGTCAGAAAGTTGTTCTGTGAAGGAATGAAGTCCAGTTGACACTGATGCTTTGGCACATTGATGGCAGTGGCGTACTGACGGGGATGTTTATCTCCACCAACTCTCTTATAGCTGGAAAACAGTAAACAGGATCAAGTATTGCTAAAGACACACACCCATCATGTTGTCTTATTTCTCTGCTTCCTCTTTGTTGCTCTACTTCCTCATTTCATACTTTAAGAAACTCTTTAAACTCTTATTTTTATAAGATTTAATAGAAGACAGACTTACTTCTCCTCAAAGAGGTTTATAATAAGTGCAAGAGTATTGATGAGTAATGGAATTTCAGCGAAATACATGCTTATTTCACAGTTTATAACACATATGCTTCAAATGATTGCACTACTTTAAGGAAAATACAAGGTGATGTAGTTGTTGGGGATTGCTGCTGTCAATGCTATTCTTTATAAAATAAAATAAAATAAAATAAAGAAAAGCATTGACAGCAGCAGTCGTTGTCCTCTTTACCACGTTTAAAATTCATAGCCCGTCCAACTCGGACACTAAAGTATCAAGCTTTCCTGTAGCTCAAAGTATGAGCTTTCCTGTAGCTCAAATAGTAGAGCATGGCGCTAGCAACGCCAAGATCATGGGTTCGATTCCCAGGGAAAGCAAGAGCTGATAAAATGTAAACACTGTAACTTGAATGCAATGTAAGTCGCTTTGGATAAAAGCGTCTGCTAAATGCATAAATGTAAATGTAAATGATGTCCACACTGTCACCTTCAACGCTTTCTGTCCAATCGGGAAGCAGACAGAGCAGCAGGAGTCCACTTAGAAATACTGTGAACTTCTAAAATCACAAAACACAGCACACACAGAAAAATAAATAAATAAATTCATAGATACCATGTGCATAGTTCATCATAACAGAAAAACTCCTCCAAGCCCTTTGACCAAATAAAAAAAAAAAAAAATTAAAAAAAAACTATATTACATAAACTGTAAGTCTGAGTCTGCAGTGATGCAGGAGTGATGAGGAGGAAGAAGTAGATGGTATTTATTCTGACACTCGACCGGCCCTCTTCTTCAACACCATGAAAAGACCAATTAAAATATCTGATTACACATATTTACAATAAATATTTGACCATGGAAATCAACAAAGTACACATGATTAAAATATTTTATTAGGCACAGAACAGGTGTTCAAGCAATATACTTCAAGAAAAATTTCTGTTTGGTGAGTAATAATTCAGAATTCATAACCCAACGTGTGCTGGTTTATGACAGATACGAGGTGCAAATCATTCATTAACACGCCATTTGATCATTGACAAAAGCATTTTCTGGAAATACAAAAGTATTGATTTCTTTTTAGGCAGACAGAAAGGAATCACATTCCTAGTGTTTTTTTCCACACAATTCTGACATTCCATCCCATTAGTGTTGTTACACCGATAAAGAGGCACTTGGTCGTGAATCATTAGGAGATCTTTTGCCATGTCCTTCCTCCAGGCGTCCTTCTGCCAGATCTTTTCAAAGACAAAAACATTCATTGAATCTTTCCGGATATTTTTCCAGTTAGAAAGGCCATCCAAAATATTGTCAGCGCTCTGAATGCATTTCGTCACACAAGGTGAGTTGTACGAATAGAAAACTATACAGCTATTCTGATCTGCCTTCGCTATAAGTTTATCCATGGGAGAATTACCTAGAGGATAAAGCAGAATATGCTCAGCATGTTCCTTTGGTTTTTGCACTGGCCGTGCAGCAATGACATTTTGTGAATCTGTACAGAGTACACATTTCTGTCCATTAGTGAGAACGGTTCTCACATATTTTGCCTCTTCCTGGCTGAACACAGTCTTGATATCAGATTGTGCATCTGTACATTGAGATTGTGGGACAAAAATCGCTATTGCATACTGAACGTCAGGCTTGGTCGTTGGCTGGACACTGGAAAACATTAAATAGCATAAGATTATCATTGTTTTATCACTGTAAGAAATATTGGTCACACTTTATAATAGTGAGGTTCAATCAATGCATCAACTAACATTAACAACAAGCAATACATTTCTTAGTGTTTTTTTTTTAGTATTTGTTCATGTTAGTTCATTGTTTAAATAATATTAACAGACAGTTTTTGATTTTAATAATGTATCAGTAAATGTTTAAAATAATTAAGCAGTGTTATTTTAGTATCACTGAGATATTAGCTTTGATTACTAGTTTGGATTCATTTTTACTTTTATATTTTCTGTTTTCATTTAAATTTTAGTTGAAGTTTTAGTCATTTTGTTGTTTTGGTCATTTTTATTCGTTTTTTTTTTTGTCTATATAGTTTTTTAAAATTTCTTTATATATTTTATTTGGTTTCAATAACAAAGTGTTGTTTTAGTTTTAGTTAACTATAATAACCCTATAACTAAGATTAATAAATGCTTTTAAAATATTTTATTTATTAGTTCATGATAACTAAAGTAGAACCTTAATTGCTACCAAAATATTTGACTTATTCCTCGTGCCTTTTTATATTCATCTCAACAGTTTACACATGCACTTTATTTTAATTTGAAAATAAATATTTTGAAACAAAAAATTTGAAACTAACATTTGAATATAAACGGTACAAATACACTTACTTTTCATCAAAATATTGAATCATATTAGCAAGGGCGGCAGTGTTCACATCGCCCTGAATGCTTTGAACACACAGATGAAACAGGCAGAGGACGATGAGACTCTTCAATGGTGCCTAAAACCATAAAAACATCACTCACTTCAGCAGAAAAAAAATATATAATGAGTTTACAAATAGAAAAGAAATTTACTCATTGAATTGAAACTTACCATTGTGACTGCTGAGGAAGAAGACGCTTATATTTTCAGATCTGAAGTGCTGTTGTTTCTCTTCTGATAGTGCTGATGATTAGGAGGAAATGAAGCATTTATAAAACCTGACTGCAAGTTTATCATTTACAAATTCGATTAGTCTTTAACTTCAGTGGGTGGAATTTTGTGCTTCTTACTTTTCATTAATATAACTGATAACATGGCCCAGAACTATGGACGTTTTATATCTTCTTAATTGATTTTGGAAAACCAGCAGAATTAATGTAAACAGGGCAAAATGGGTTAATCAAAGCTGACAATATTTATTATTTTTTTAATACTGGAAAAGAATTCTTTCTTTTTATAAATTCTATGATAATATACAAGTGGCGTTTTATGGAGACTTGGCATTTAATTGGTAAAATCCTTTTTTTTTTTGTCATGCATAGTGCATACCATCACTACATTAACATCACAAACATTTGGTTAACTGTTGAGAAACATATAGCAGTTCCTGAATATTTTCACACTAGACCAAGATGAGACTAACCGCATTAACCAGATTAACATTTACATATAGCTCTTTATTTACCTTCAGTTTCACTGAACTTGTTTTTTAACCTTTGGGTGATTGTATGCAGCGTCAAGGTTAATTTACACTTATTGAGGCTGTTATCGTGCACTTTCATTGTCAACAGACAAGTTTCAGTGTGTGGGCAGACAAACTGCATGTCACTGGAATCTTATCACATTGCAACTGATTTGGACACATCATCACATACTTTATAAAAGGCAAACATTACAGTTGAAGGTGCTTTTAGTACAAATAAATAACCCTCGAGCAGGAAGATCATGAGTAAAAATGGGTTTCAAAAGGGGTTTGATGCAAATGGTCATATGGTTTATTTTATTTATTAATATGCATAAGAATACAATTTCCCTGCCTCATTGTTTAATGTATTTAGTTAATTTATGTCTAATGGTGTATTATTTTGTTTATTTCCTGGAAAAGCCTCATGGACAAACTGCTGCATGTTGTAAAGGAAATTATGTAATTGTCCTATTGCAAGTATACCTTTTATTTTTATGTAATACCTTTGAATTGTTATTGTATTTGTTTTATTAAGAAAGTGGTTTATTACGGTTTATTACAGTTTTTTTCTCGATTGCATAAACACATTTATTGAAATGTTTTTTTGCGAAACTCTAAACACAAATCCATAACTTCTAATTGAATTCCCCAAACTTCCTATATTCAGGTCAAAATGAAGCTCTTCACTCAAAACAACTCAATCTTGCTGAAAAAAACCTTTGCTCTCAGACACGACACACAAATGAGATAAATTCAAAACAGTAATAACTTAAGTTGCTTGTGGTCCCCCCCCCCCCCCAAATGTATGCATTTGCACATGCTTTATTCCTTAATTTAATGTACTATAGAGTACAGTACAATATAGTGAACAACAACTAAAATAATTACTGTATTCTGCCCCAGCATCCCATCTTTGGTCTGGGACAGGCTAAAGAACCTCTTCAACATCACAGGCTATATTGGCCATGGCCAGGCAGCGGGGGTAAAATATCCTTGCATGCCTGATCCAACCCTGGAACGCATCTACTGAAATATCCAGGCAGGCTTCTTCCACAGCCTGGAGGAGGTGAACACGAATGTAAGGTTCTCGGTCATATACTCTCCACCGCCATTTCGAAAAAAAACCCTCCTCTATCAGGTTTAGAAAGGGAGAGTATGCTGGCAGAAAGAAGTTCAAAAATCTCTTCCCCTTTCTTTTTCTCCTCTTCCTCTCCATACTCTTCCTCCAACTCCTACTCTTCCTCTTCCTTCATTTCTTCCTCCACTCCCTACTCCTTCTCCTCCTCCTCTCTGGTGTCCTCAACCTCTTACTTCACATCTCTCTGGATCCATTGTTTCAAACCTGAATAAGCTGACTTTGGCCCTTTTTTTTATCTGTCCATGGAAGGTTCTGATTGGTGTGTGATAAATTTTGACTCCTGGGGCCTCATTCAAAAAGCGTGCTCAGATTTGATCTTAGAGTGTGTATGCCCTTAAATCCACGCCAACGCTCATATTTGAGAGATGATCGTAAGATCAAATTTAAGATGGTTTCTGTGCAACATTTTAGAATTGAGGCCCCTAGTGTTTCTACTTGGGTAATAGTGTGCTAATTGAGCTTGAGTGAACAATATTGACTTGAGTGAACAATATTGAATGCCAGTGCTTTCTAAATGAGCACATGGTGTAAGCACTGAGAAATGTAGGATTTGTGTGTAGAGTTTTGCAGTAACAGTTCATCAAATCTGACTCATGTGTAAAAGCAGGGGAATAGTGTTTATAGTTTAGGAAAATGGGTGTGCTTTTTCAAAAATGGCGTTATGGTTTTGAAATTTTAGTTCAAAAGCCTGGTTATAGTGTTATAGTGTTTTAGTAATTGAGAAAAACTAAGTAAAACACAACACTTGTTGTTTGAGATATGTGACCCTCTCTGTGAAAACCCAGCTAAAGTCATTTTTTTGTGATTTACTGTTTTCTACACAAAATCATCCTTCACAAGGTAAAGAACATTCTGTGAAAATTTAACCTTCATATATTTAATATCGACTGAGTAAGGCTATGTCAAAGATTGAAATTATAGTGAAATTAATGGTTGAAATCCAACTTTGATGCTTGTTATCTCATAATTTGATTTTGAGACTTTAGCCTGGATTTCACAGAGAGGGTCACATATTTATTTATTTATTGCCAAACATTTTTAAGCAAACAGTTTTAAGCATTTACCGTTTTTTAAAATCTTTTTCAAAACTTTACACACAAATCCAAGAATTACACACGCAAAATGCAAAATACCTCACATCTCTTTCAAAATGAAGTACTGCATTCACAATATCACAAACATATCTCAAAATAAAACATTTGTCTTACGTTGCAAACACTTTCGCTATAATATTATATTTTTGGATATATCATATACACACAGTTATTTAAAACATAAAGCTCTTCTTTCATGAACTCCTATGTACATTTCTGTACAAGATTGAAAGTAATTGGCAGAGAGATTAAAAATTCCATGAAAAATTGATGGTAAACATGAACACAAGATTGAAAACAAAAACTTTTTTTTTCTTTCTTTTTTTAATTGTAAACATTCGTGGTTCTGAATACAGTATTACACAGTAAGAAAGAAAGGAAATATATTGTTCGCATCCATTGTTAAAAACCTAGTTTTTCTTCGTCACTTTGGTCCATTTCTCGAATTATCCTTACTGTAATCCCGGCAAAGAAGTATGTGCATTTCTCAAAACAATTTGTGCAAACAGCACCACACACAATGGATTACCTGCAAAAGCCTGTAACTTACTCACAGTTTTTTTTCTATTGCTTACACACTAAAATTAAAACTTTCCCACAATTAGCAAAACCTTACACACAAGTAGCAAAACACCGGCCTAGATTTGCACAACTGTAAGCACATTGTCAGCTTCACACTTTTTGCAAAACATTACACACAGTGATTTGCAAAACACTAAACACACTTGTATGCATTTGACACAGAAATTTATCATGATGTCATTTCCTTGCAATTTCAAAGCAAAGGCTTTCAAATGAACACACCCCATGAACCAACTGGTTAAACACCACACACACTGGTGCTTAATTGTAGACACACCAATCAGGTTTAAGCACTATAAAAAGGCAACAGGTAAGTTCACCTGTCTCCAACAAAAATGGACGTGTCAGAGGAAGAGGGAGAGTGCGGATGAAGGGGGAATCTGGAGAGAACAAGGGAGAGGGAGAGAGAGAGGAAGAGGAAGACCTGGAGGGGTAGGACATGCACAAAGAAGACAACCAAATCTGTGTAATGAAATTCGTGCTACAATTGTGGACCATGTAATAAACCATGGACTAACATTGAGGGAGGCTGGACTGAGAGTACAGCTTAACCTAAGCAGGTACACGGTGGCATCAATAATTCGGACATTTCCTCAAGAGCACAGGTGAGAAACTTATATTCTGTCAACAGAAAATCCATAGCTTACTGCATGTACTATATCAACAGTTTTGGTACGTATTCGTGTATCATTTTACAGTAAGCTACATGTATTTTGTTTGGCCAACATAGGATTGAACGTCGAGAACACCAAGGAGGGAGGGGCCCCATATTCACACAGGAGCAAGAGAGAGAGAGAGAGATCATAAACCTCGTTTTGGCCAATAATGCAATCAGACTTAGAGAAATTCAAGCCCATATTGTCAATGATCACCAAATTTTCAAGTTGTGATGAAACAACTGTATAAAGTGTCATTTGAAAGAAATTCAGGCAGGGTGAAAGTCCTGCGGCGTGAATATGTGGTGGTACATTTTGTTCACTGACTGTAGTATTGTGTACTGCACACATAACCTTTTTACTGTACATGTAATTTTACTGTATAGCGGACCTACAGTATATTGATCTACACAATATGATATTTTGCTGTATTTCAGAGTTTTGCAAATGGATGCGGAGGAAGTCCCGCATGAGTTTATATATTTTCAGTGACTGCAGCACTGCGTCGGTTACTACATTAACCATCATGTTAATGATCAACCTAACAGTATTTGATTTGGTACAGTTCATTCATATCGAACATTAACCTGTACGCTTGTGCCAAGGTCCAGAAATGAGCTGTGTCCGGTGCAGTACGTTGGTGTTGATCTCCCGGTCAACCAAAAATCGATGGATTTTCAATCATATTTCCCGGTCAACTATATATCGATGACTCTTCAACAACAGCGTCGTTTCCCGGTCAACTATAAATCAATGACAAACACATTCAGCGATCGCCCGCTAAACCAAATATCAATGCTTAATCAATCATAAAGATAACTATAGATCAATGTTGTTCCAATATTGTTGCCATCAACATTAATAACATCAGGTTTTCATCGATATGGTAATGGTGATTCAACATTTATTTTGCATTGAAATTTCAACATCAACCATAACGATGATTCAGATGGAAAAACAATGTTTATTCAATGTTGGCTTGCTGTCTGGGTATAAACACGTGCCCAACCTGATCATGTCTAAAAACTTGTTTGCCAACCAGATTCATTTAAAATAATTAACTTTTGTCACTTGTTTTGTTCTGAGCGGAATTAGGAAGCTTTCTGAGATTTGAAGGTTGAATGTGAAATGTTAAAGGATGCACAGGTGTAAAATATGAATATAGCCTGTTGAATATAAAGTTTATTTTTAGGGGTAAGAATTTCACCCTCAATTTAACACAGAATAGCTTCTTGTTCATTTATGAACATAAAACTGAACTTTGATTTTTGTGATTTTTAATTTGTGTTCTTTAGAGATATGTGAGGTGCATGGGGCACAGACGAAACACATTGTATCAACTCAAGGCCTAAACATTGTGGTTAAACTGATGGAGGCCACAACTGCATCTGACATCACAATTAGTAACTGAATAAGAGTAAATTCATTAATATTTAGTTTGTGAATTTACTAATATAACAAGCAAATGGTGTTCTAACTGTACTCAGTCTAGTCTTTACAGTACATCTTAGAAAAGGTTCATGAAAGAACCTTAACTATGCTAGGTTCTAATATGAACCTTTTACCACAACAAAGGTTCAAAAAAAATAACTGCTAAATAACCAGTGGATCATTATAGAACCTTTAAGTTCAACTTTGAACTTTTTTGATAGCTAGAAGTTCATATTTGCACTTTAAAGTTCTTTTTGAACTCTACAGGTTCAATCTCTTCTAAGAGTGTACATCAAGAGGCTCAAACAGTGCTAAAAAATACTTGAATCTGCTGTAACACAACAGTGTTATACCGACATCTTGTGGACAACACAAAACACTGCCCTACATATATATATATATATATTATATATATTTATATAAATAATATTTCTCTAAATGGAGGTCTTAACTGGTTTATTGCATTTGCAATTGGACATTGTCATGCTGAATTTTATTACAGAGATAACTGCTTTAGCAGAGGACTCGGCCTCAAGGAGGAAAAGCATCTTCATTGTCCCTTCCTGCAAAGACTCTAGACATTCACACATTCACACAAACCGAACTGAGGCAAACACATTTAACGTTCACTTGGACTTCAGTATACATATACATACTGATACTGACTGTTGTTGAACAATATGCTTTGTGTTAAATTGGTGAATTGTGTTAGATAATGCCTCCACGGCAGAAAGATCAAGTCCCGGACGCCAGATCCTGTCAGAAAATGTCTGTTTTGTCTGCTAACAGAACAACTAGTAAGCAAAGTTTTCTAAAACCCAAAGCCTGTTAACAGCAAGCCGCGTCCGGTCCCCAAAACTGTATAACAGTCTTCAATCAGCCAGGAAGTTGACTGAGCAAAGCCAGAGAAGAGCAGAAGCAGGAGACGAAGTGATGATGATGATAAATAAAGGAGCAGAGTTTATTGAATAATCTTAGTTGTGTATGTTTCAGTGCTCAGACTTCGTCTGGCGAACACAAATCCAACAAGTGTTATTATTCCTCAAGTCATAGCAATGGGAAATTACTGCTTCACAACATTGTGCCATAAACCATGAGTTTCTATTAACATTCTCTCATCTCTTATTCATGAAAACAAACATCCATTGAAACCACACTTCATAAGACTAAATAACAATCGAAAAATAATCTAAAAAACAATAATTATATGCATGACTAATTGATTAATGAATCAATGAAATGAGTATATATATGGTTTAAATGATATCATTAAATATATTATTAAAAAGTCTGAATGAATCAATAAGAAATAATTGATGAATAAAAGAAAGACAGTAAAAACAAAACACAAACGTATTGTTGCTCTCTTAAAGAAAAACACACACATTGCATTTGAAGATCCTTGGGTCCTTCAGATCTCAACAAGTTCCGGTCCCACTTTACATTAGGTGGCCTTAACTACTATGTACTTACATTTAAATTAATAATTTGTTACAATGCACTTACTGTATACATACATGTTTTTACATTGTACTTATATTTTTAAAAATACCTATATGTACATATATCTGTAATTACTTTCTGTAATTACATTTTATAATTACACTGTCAACCCATCCCTTACACCTTAACCCACCCTTAAACCTACCCAGACCACCAAACCTGTCCCTAACCTTACCCGTATCCCACCTCAATAGCAACAAAAGTGTTTTGCAATACAACATGAACGCAATAAGTACATTGTACTTATTTTCTGATGTAAGTACATAGTAGTTAAGGCCACCTAATATAAAGTGTAACCCAAGTTCCAAAGTCAAAAAGTTTCAGGCAATACAAGTATATACAAAAATAACTGTAAAAAGACCCTTTTTATAATTAAAAAAAAGTTTTTAGTTTTTTTTTTTGACAAAAAACTAATAACAAGCTTAACCAATCAACTTTTCTCTTATATTATGAATATATCATTATTCGAACATAAGGATAACACATACTGTATCTAAAAAATGTGAGGTTTATTTTTTAGGCTTGTTCTTCAGAAATATTCAGATAATTTCACAAGTATTTAGAATTGAATATTGTCTTTAATTCTCATCTAGTGTATTTGATGATGCTCTGCTCTTTTGAGATGTAAATGAGCTCAGAGTCTTGCTGGTGAATGTGATAGAAACTCATTTCCATCTTTGATCTGAGGAGAATCTGACAGGAGTCCATACAAGCCTCTTATTCTGTATCTGCCCCATTAAATGTATTTATTCAAGCTTTTAATAGCATCCTGTTTTGAACATTTTTTCCAATCATCTGGGATCTTACCACTCCCATCAAATGTTTTATTGTGGTGTTTTTCCAGATGTTTCTGGAATCTGCACACAAACCATTTCCAGTAGGGCAGTTCAGAGAGATCAGGGGTGATGCTCCAGTCTGCACAAACTCCTGCTCTTCTGTAGTCTTTATATACACACTTGCCATTAAACTTGTGCAAATATCAGCAGAGAGATTCTGTGTAGAAGTGTAATATTTGCCATTAATTCCTCTCACTCTGTGGAAAGGAACACTGTGATCTCCACCATGGTTTTCTATGGTGTTTGTGCAGGTGGCTCCACAGAACGGACACTGAACCCAGCAGCACTGACACAAGTGATCAGTCAGAAGCTCATCTGGTCTGAACTTGACATCCAGTTTTTCATCAAGTGACTTTCTGTTGAAACTGCTTTTGATCTCAGTCATTATAGCAGGAAGTTTTGTCTTATCACATCTTCTAGGAGGTTGAAATCAACATCTATATGTTTGACTCCACTGAGGTCCTTTTCAGAGAAAATCAGGTTATCTGCTCTGTGAAGCTCCTCTGTGAATCTCTGCAACCACAATCCAACATCTCCGCTGTTCTCTTGAACATGTTCAGTAGATTGATGAGCTGCTTCCATGATCTTCTGCTGCAGGAGTTTAATGTTCCTCTGCATCATCTTGGGTAAAACACTGAGACTGAACTGATCAGTGATGTACCGACTGACTTCATCTCTGATGAAACTCTTGAAGTGATCTCTGGGTTGTCACACAACGCTGTGTCTAAAAGACAGGAAGACTCAATTGCTGGCATGCTCCTTCTCTGCCATACGCTTTGCCACTTGCACCAAAGGGTTATGGCTGGTCTTGACAAGCTGAACAATCAAACTGTGCAACATCTTTATGGAGGTGCTTAACGCCATGCACATTGTAGACTGTAGCAAATTAGCTTAAAAGGGAATTGTATATAAATTATTACAATTAATTATGATTAATTACAATTATTTATATCGGCTGACAGTGATAACTGTAGCAGAATTAAATTGCCATCAACTGATCTGGTCGTCCAGCGACCATTCAGTGCAAGTTCAAATCAACTCTAAGAAAGGATATTTTCGTGGCCACAGAAAATACTTTCTTAAGTATTAATGCATTAGAGCATGTAGCGAGGGTCAAAATCGTAAAGGGACATTAATTTGCAAGGCAGAACCAGAAACTCATGTAATTTGTGCACACAACTTTTATTAACTAAACGCTAACACACATAACTAATCTAAACAAACAAACATACATACACTCACGCGTATATACAAAAGGGGACCTAAAGTGGATGAATGAAGCCATTAGAGAAAACAAAATGCAGTTATGGAGAGAGTCAGTGAACCACCTGAGTAAAACCATCAGCGCCGTTCATAACGGGGTCTATAGCTTATACTAAACCTCTGCTTCGTTTAGTTAGATGTACCATACTTACACTTCCACGGCTGTTGGCGTGTCTGGAATGCAGTCTCGGATGAAAAGACTCGCAATCACGTTCTTCCGGGTTGAAGAGTGATGAATTCCAAAGAGGTTATTCTTGTTTGGAGGTCCGCGTAGCTTTGGTTGAATGGAAGGTCAAGGCCGCAAAGCCTGGCGCAAAACTTAAGTGTCCCGAAGAGTTCTAGCTCAGATCCTTTTAGAATCTAACAGAACCGCAAGACTGAGATATGTTGGAGCCCACCGGGCGCACCGGCTCAGGCTCTCCACACGGGCAGCAGTCCGGGATTTTTAGCAGAAGCGAGTGCGCCAGAAAAGCATGCATGGAGCTGTGTGTGAGCCCTTTAAAGTCTGCGAAGATTCACACCTCTCAGGATGGGCTTGACCAATGAGAATGGTTGAATTTCCAAGCGGGAGTTTGGAAATACTGGGGGCTTTATGGCCCTTTGTCTGAGAGCATGGTAATTTGCACCCAGAAACCCTTACAATGCAAATGTCATGCCGCAAGACAATAAACTCTCTAATCAGACAAGAAGATCTGAGAGAAAGACCATTTGATCATTGGTCCACTCACCCATCCTTCCCCCCTGGACTCATGGTACTGGTCACTGAAAGAACTCAAGTTGCTACTCTTACAGAAATATTTACTATATCTTAAGAATTAATGATCTTAACCCTTTCATGTTTGGTATCATTTTAAAGGTCTCCTGCGATGGGGAAACTGGTCTCAATTTCACAGCAGTCACTTGTATTATGAGAAATATTGAAAACTTAAGTCTTAACTCTGTGCTTCTGTTGTGGGCGGTCTCCCTTCAAAACCTGATAAACATTGCTCTACAGGTGTGACCATTTGGAGCATGAGAACAGCTCCTACTGAGGTTTCTCACTCCCCATACACAGATCTAATCTGTTTTGGGGCAGGGAATAAATGTTTATGGGCCTTTTGTTCTGGTAGTATTTAAGGGTAAGTTGCAAATCAGTCGGGGCGATTTGTAGCCAGATCAGCCCGTGGTGTGTAGGGTATTTAATATGCTCCATACTATGTATCTTCTTCTCGAAGCTAGGTAAACATTTTATTCTTGGATTCATCTTTGAACAACTGTTGTTATGTATTTTCTTATTTTTGAATTGGCTTCTTATTGTTTTATTATGTAATTGGCATGATACGTTTACCTGACTAATAATAAATTGTTATATTTGATTTATTCTGATCTCTTCTGAAATCATTTTTTCCAGCAGATTAATGGTAGGGGTATTTCCGCAAATCTGCGTTCAGGACGGATCACACCAAAGCACTAATGGATGAGCCATGGGGAGCACCATGAAGGAGACTCTGGATTTCTGACTCTCGCTGGCTTAACACGTTCTTCCCACGTTGTCTTGCAAATGAAAATATAGCCTGTGATGTTGACGAGGCCCTGTGGCCAGATCCAGCTAGGCGGAGAGATGTTTAGTTTTTTTTTAGGTTTTTTTTTTTTTTTCAGTACTGAACTGGATATGTAATTTGTTATAGTATTACTGTAGGCTTACAGTACAATGGTACGTTCAGTAATACTGTATGAAAACTGGAAAATGTTTTGTTGAAATGTTCAGTATTGACTGACTTAAGTACATGAAAAGAAATAAATATTTTCATTAGTCTGCACAACTGGTGTCATGTGGTGTTGGTGAATGTATTTTTACACTTTCTCTGTGTAAATGCTAAAAGTGTTTTAGGTTGTGCACAGGAGTATTTAACTGATTCAAACAGAATCAGACCATATGATGGTTGTGTTTATGTTATGACAACAAAATAAGGTTTTTATAAGACACTGTATAGTTTTGACAAAAGTGTTCCATTTTGCAAATGATCTGAGGTGTTGTGCTACTTTGGTGTAGTGTTGTTCTAATTGTGTGAAGCGGTTTGAAAAACCGGGCCCTGTTTTCAAAATTGTGCTTAAGCAATTGAAAAAAAACTGTAAAATCTTTAGTTCATCTCTCAAAAGTAAGTATTTATGTCAGGCAGATGGGAGTTTTACTTACTCAAACATGTTCTGAGGGCAGAAAGGAAAATGATTGGTTCACAGATTCAACCAATGAAATTGAAGCAGAGGCGGGGTCAGGAAATGTGAACGCGTGTGTGTGGAGGAGGGAGTACATCAGACAGATACGTTACTGATGCTTCGTGGGAGGCATTTATAACAAGGTAAGTGAATTTACCATGTATTTTAATGAAACAAACAAACAAAAAAAACCCATCTCAAACCTTTAGTGAGATAATTAGCGAACAAAGATGCACAGAACAAATAGTATGCATTTTCATTAGACTGCTTCATCAGTCGATCGCACCAAAGCTGCTAATGAGGTAACTGGAGTAAAACATGCTTTTCCAATGCTACGGCGCTCTCTGTGAAACCGATATGAGCGACAACATAACTAGTTCAAATCTCCATGACATTTCATCAGTCAGTTAGCGTTAGCATTAGCATTAGCACTGCTCTTGGGCAGGAGTACTCAATATTCATATTACTGTTATTTTACTGAACTATGCACTCAATATTCATATTACTGTTATTTTTATTGAACTATGCCAGGAGTCACATTACTCAATATTCATATTACTGTTATTTTTAGTGTACTATCGCTGCTCTCAGGGCAGGAGTACTCAATGTTTATATTACTGTTATTTTTACTGGACTATGTGCTGCTCTCGGGGCAAGAGTACTCAATATTCATATTATTTTTACTGGACTATGTGCTGCTCTCAGGGCAGGAGTACTCAATATTCATATTATTTTTACTGGACTATGTGCTGCTCTCAGGGCAGGAGTACTCAATATTCATATTATTTTTACTGGACTATGCGCTGCTCTCAGGGCAGGAGTACTCAATAGGTCTGTATTACTATTATCTTTAATGAACTATGAGATGCTCTCAGGGCAGGAGTACTCAATATTCATATTACTGTTATTTGTACTGAACTATGTGCTGCTCTCAGGCAGGCACGTGCAGAAGGTGGGCTCGAGCCCCTGCCCTTTTTCAAAATTATTCAAAAGTGCCCCTCAGACAAATAAAGCAAGGTAAATAAAACAAAATGCATTTGAATTCTAATTAACATGACAATTTGAACAAAACAGTAACTAATCACTCAAAAGTCGGAAAAATTCCTGTTTATTTTTACATATCTGTCAATCTGAGGCGTTGCTATGGGTTTCGTGCATTTTGCTCGACTGATATTCCACAGTCTGTTCGGAAACCGAGGCTCTGGAGCCATGGTTCTTTCAGTGAGTGCCTATGGGCCAATGGAAGGAAAAAATAAACTAAACAATATTTTAAACATTTTTCATCAATAATCAAAACTAGTGTGTCGATTTAATTAAAAATCCACATATTATATATTTTAGAATACTACATAATTCATTTCATCGTATAATACACCAACCAATCATGATCTGGCACGAGAAGTTCAAATACCTGAAGTGGAGCGGTTATTTTCTGTTCTTATTCATAAATTGGTTGAAAATTACACGGGACAGACTTATTTGTGGAGCGATCTGGATCCGTGGTTTGTCTCATTTTATAAATCAAATTGCATACAAATTACAAAATGTATGCTAAAAGCACTGCACAAAACCGCGCAGCGCTAAAAGTCCAATAATGGTAATAAGTAGGCTATTCAATTCACTTATATTTATGTATGATATACACCGTTTACTATTTGATGAAACTATCATAGTTATTTAAGCCCAAGTGCCACCTACAGGCCTATCATGTGAAGTTTAGGCTGGCGAAATGGTGAGGTGAAAGGACTTTATTATATTACCATTTTTGATAATTATACAGCATTATGAAAGTGTCTTATGCTCATCAAGCCTGCATTTATTTGATCAAAAATACAGAAAAAACTGTAGCCTAATATTGTGAATGATTATTACAATTTAAAATAATGTTTTTCTATTTTAATATACATTTATACTATTTTAATAAAATCTAATTCATTTATGTTATTCAAAGCTGAATTTTCAGCATCATTACTCCATTCTTCAATGCATGGTCCTTCAGAAATCATTCTAATATGCTGATTTATTATCAATGTTGGAAACAGTTGTGCTGCTTAATTTTTTTTTTTTTATTGGAATCTGTGATACTTTTTTGGGGTTCATTGATTAAATAAAAAGTTTAAAAGAACAGCATTTATTCAAAATAGAGATTTTTTTTCTAACAATGTCAATCTTTATCACTGTTTCTACCAATTTAACAAATCCTTGCTGAGTAAAAACTACTTTCTTTAAAAAAAAATAATAATAATACTGACCTCAAGCTTTTGAACGATAGTGTAGGCTATATTGTTACTAAAGTTATATTTTAAATAAATGCTGTTCTTATTTAACTTTTTATTCATCAAAGAATCCTGAAAAAAGTATCACAGGTTTTCAACATTGCTAATAAATCAGCATTGCATAAAATGCATTAAATAAATAAGTAAAATTTTGATCAAATAAATGCAGGCTTGTTGACTATAAGTGACTTCTTGCAAAAATATAAAATAGTAATGTATCCAATCTTTTGACCTATAATTTTTTTTTTTCCTCATATTGCCTTTTTTACATTTGAGCCCCTGAGGAACTCTCTGCACGTCCCTGCTCTCAGGGCAGGAGTACTCAATAGGTCCGTATTAATATTATTTTTACTGAACTATGCGCTGCTCTCAGGGCAGGAGTACTCAATATTCATATTACTGTTATTTTTACTGAACTATGTGCTGCTCTCAGAGCAGGAGTACTCAATATTCATATTACTGTTATTTTTACTGAACTATGTGCTGCTATCAGAGCAGGAGTACTCAATATTCATATTACTGTTATTTTTACTGGACTATGTGCTGCTCTCAGGGCAGGAGTACTCAATATTCATATTACTGTTATTTTTACTGAACTATGCGCTGCTCTCAGGGCAGGAGTACTCAATATTCATATTACTGTTATTTTTACTGAACTATGTGCTGCTCTCAGGGCAGGAGTACTCAATATTCATATTACTGTTATTTTTACTGAACTATGCGCTGCTCTCAGGGCAGGAGTACTCAATAGGTTCATATCACTGTTATTTTTAGTGTACTATTCGCTACATTCATCAAAGTATTTCTGTATGACTATACTTTGCTTGGGCATTTAAGAATGACCTTAACTACATTTCAGATGCTGTGCAATAAGATTGGTCTGCTGGTTAGTCAGGTTATGCCGCCCTGTCGCACAAAGTTACATGACTTTTTTGATGTGCATAGAGGAATTTATACGGAAATTGCATTTCCATCTCACATTATTTGCATTTACTCTTAATCACACAAGCCAAAAACCACCTCAAGCATTTTTTTTTTTTTTTCCTGGAGCCTCCCCAGTCAACAGCATTGCACATTTTGAAAGTTTTCCTTATTCCTTGTTTTCCTTAGATTACCTTGAGAGACTTTAGGAACAATTTAAACATAGGTTTAAACTAATCCTGTTTCTAGAGATCTACCTTCCTGCAAAGTTCAGCTTCAGCTAAAATCGTGCAGTATGTTTCAGGCTTTAATCAAACAAACAAGAACCAACTAATTAAGCTCTTCAAGAGCACTTTACAGACAGGTGTTTGATCAGGATTGGAGCTGAACTCTGCAGGAAGGTAGGTCTCCAGGAACAGGACTGGGCACTCCTGGTTTAAACTGTATGTAGCTGAAAATACAGTAGTCTAAGAAAAAAATATTATAACTGATTTGTTGAATATAACTTGCCAGCAAATAATAATAATAATAATGTTCTGTACCCATACTTATATATATATATATATATATATATATATATATATATATATATATATATATATATATATATATATATATATATATATATATATATATTTCAGGACAGTAAGACCAGAATTGGGAAGAAAAAAACAAATCTGGGCCATATTCCCTTTGTATCAGCAGCTTCCTGATGAGGTAAATTTAAAAAAAAGAAAAATAATTGGTTTCTATTACAATTAATATTTGTACAACTTTATTGACTTTTGCTAGGGTACTTTATCCATGTTATGAGCTCTATGTTTTCTAGTAGTATTTCTTAGTAGATGTATAGAGAGTAGTATGGTAGAACTATTGCAATGAAGTGCAGATGGTTTACCAAAAACTAAAGTGTACTGTATATGTGTTATCTTATTCAATATGCAATGGTAACTACACACATATAAGGTATCTGTTTACTGTATATTATTCATAATTGTTTCAGTCTATAGTCCTGGAGAACTCACAAATGCACTGTAGATTCAACTACATTTTTTTTTTTAATTTACATTTTCACATGCTTATAATGACAACAAACCTGTCATTGACTGTGACTGTTTCATGTAGTTTTTCTTCTCTTTGCAGAATAACATTCTTGAAAAAGCAGAAGCCATCATTGGTCCATACTTGGAGTAAGAGCATCTCTGGACTTTCTTTGTAAATTCCTCTAGATTTAGTTGAGAATCTTGTTGATATTTGAAGTGCCCATATTATTTTTTCCCCCCAAATATTACTTTTCATGCATTGTAAAATAGCTGTTTGTAAATGTAAAAGGTCTGCAAAAGTTTAAAGATCAAATTTCATGACAAATAAAGTTTTGTCTCCTAAAAGTAAGAATTGATTCTGAACTGCTGTGCTGAAGTGAGTGTCAGAAACTCCAGTCTCACTTCCTGTTAGCAATTACCTGTTAGGTTTGTCTGCATAATGCCAGCCTATGGACTTCATCGGCTGTCCCTCAAACGTCTACTCTAATCTGCCCTCAATCACTGTAGTTGTAGCTGAGGCCAGAGTACAGTAGGCTCTAGGAATGGCAGTGTTTAAGGATGTATTACGTGTCATTTAAGAAACTGTCACATTTGACGAAGTTGAAAATCTGTTTTTTATCTTTGATCTTATGATTTTACTAGTAATTATCAGAGGTGAGGGACTCGAGTCACATGACTTGACTCGAGTCGCAAATTTAAGGACTTGTGACTTGCTTGACTAAATAAAGAAAATGGCTCGACTTGACTTGGACTTGAGATCCAGTGACTTGAGACTTGACTTGACTTGACCTTCATGACTCGGCAGGACTTGACTTTATAACAACTCTCATTGTTATTATAAATCATTACGACATAATTTGGTCAACAAAACGCAAGCCACTGAACCAGCGGCAGAAGTGATCCGAGTCTGCGCAGTTCATGACACTGTGCACGAGCGCGGGAACACAGCGCCAAATACAGGGAGCAAGAGAATCTCGCGATGTTTGGATTAATACTTCATAACTGTATGCATTTGCAAAGCCAGGACGTCACCACTTCATAAAGGAAAGATATGTAAACGTGTTCGTTTGTTGAAAACCACAGTGTTTTATCGATTAGTGATATTTCTCTTGAACCCAAAATCCAAGACATGTTGTCAAAATGGCCCTAGTATGAGTTTTTATATTTATAACTTACGATATTTAGTAATATTTTCAGTGCGGCTGCCAACAGTTCCGTTGAGTCCACAGCTAAATTAGAGTTACGCGCGTCTCTAAGCAACACACTGAATACTGAACAAATCGGTTGAGTGATTCAGTGGCCCATTCTTGCTTGTTCATGAACGAATCAACTGTTTTGAATGAATCGATTCAGTGAACACCTGATAAAGCTGTGATTTGCCACCACTTACTGGCGGCATTAATGTCACAGAGTTGGTCTATCAGTTAATCTATATATCTATTCTATATTCATTTTTTTTAAATGAATAATTTTTTCCAACAGAACAAACAGAAAACAAAAACGAAAAAAAAAAAGCTTAGGCAGACCTTAAATGCACAGCTGTCAATTTAGTTCTTAATAAGATAAAATCAAAGAAATGGATAAGCTACAGGGGAAGATACATAAACATTAACAGCAATAGGCTTCTTGTTTTGAGCCATGATGACAATAGTTTTCAAGAACAATTTAGGAAATCTTGCAAAGTGAAAGAAACAGTCCAAATAGGGTGTCTATATCTATTATCTAAAATTTTGGGTCCATTTTATTTCTGATATAAGGGGTGATTTGTAGTCAGCATATTATTTAAAATTGAATAGCATGTTTTGTTACACACTGAAGTTATTTAGCGTGCTCCCAGACTGAATCCCAGTCTTCACTGGAGATATTTAATGTGAAATCATTTTCAAACATCTATTATCTTTGTCTCCTAGGATGGTCAAACTCAATATAACATAATTATGAGATACACATTTTTATCTTGTATTTTTATAAAAAATGTTATTACATCAGTATACAAAGTAGTATTTTGCCTATTTTCAAAATGTTATATTTAAAACATTATTATTTAAAATGTATAATTAAAAAAGTAAATTTCTGAGGAAAAATGAAGGTCGTGTGGCAAAAATGTATTTGTTCCTGTCTGATACTGTGACTTGACTTGACTTGACCCTTATCAGGACTCGACTTGACTTGCTTGAGGTGAGCCACTGACTTGACTTGAGTCGCTTGATTTGTTTGTACTGTGACTTGAGACTTGCTTGAGACTTGATGGTAGGGACTTGGGACTTGCTTGAGACTTGAACATGTGTGACTTGCCCCCACCTCTGGTAATTATGTTTACATTGCTAGATTTCAGATGCTGTGCAGCGAGCTGGCCAGTAATGTAATGTTCCTGGTATGCAAGTTTGCTCCACAAAATAAAGTGTTCCAGGAAATATATGAAAATGAGGATGTTCATGATTCAATATCCTAAACTAAACCCTTCAGGTAAAATACATTTGCCCGTAGTGTGGAGGGTAGCATACGCGAGCCCGCGAGCATACGCGTGTGAAGTGCAGATGCCGATGCGGTAGAGGTGGGTCTGACTCCGGGCTACTTTTACACTGTTGCCACGGGTTATAATGCAAGTTAGCGGTTCTAAATTCACATTAAACCACGGCTTCATGGGTTTTTTGCTCTAATTTATGTTTGGTTTTGTGCTGGTATTGTTATATTTTCCATGCTAGTGATATGAATCGATCCCTTGACGTGATTGGTTATTGGTTTGTGACGTAGCAACCCAAGGGCTGTTTCAAACGCATTTCTGGGTCAGCCTTTGGGAAACTACAGTTTTAAGGAGAAAATACTCAGCAATGGTGTTGTTTAATGGATTGGCACGTGGGTTGTCTAAAAGCATATTAAAATCAGCTAACCGATCACAACACATTTCGGGCCTTCATCAAACCCGGAACTAAACGAGCCATTTGTGTCAGGCTGGGGAGAAACATATTGTAATAATGTAAATTATGTGAAAAATAATGCGATTTTCAAACCACCAAGCATGAGATCATGTTCTAGTACACCCCCAAAACAAAATCAAGACTTTGTAAAAGAGCATAATAGGACCCGTTTAATAATTCATCAATAAACTAGTGGTTTTTTGTGTTTGGTTTAAGAGATGAAGTCGGTGACACAGACTCATCATCTCCGCAGTAGTGGATGCGCATGTATGCATGTTTCATATGGATTACATAATCGGAGAATATTTGTTTTCCATTTGAATTGGTTTGTTTGAAAGTCGACAGTTCACTCTCTATAGATATATTTTCCTGTGTCTGCAAGTATACACAGAGTTTCAGAGTTTCACGCTCAAGTTCACAGAGCACAGAGACGGCAGAAAGCGCATCCTGTTTCTTTAATTATTTTACAAAAGCGCCATGTTTGTTGTTATTGCGAGTGCACACAAAGAAATGCAAAGTCTTTATAGATTTGAAAGACGTATTACTCTTATCTGTATAAGCAAAAATGACAAAGTATTTTAAGAGCAAGTGAGCGCACCAGCGCCTCCATCTGTCCTGCAGTGAACGCTACTGTTCTCCACACTCCACAGACACTTCAATAGAGCACATATTTCTAGATTAACATCAGATTGAGTGGCCATGTAAAGTTGCTGCTACTAACATATTTCAGATGATAAGCCATTATTAAAAAAGTGAAGTGACCTGTGGCCAAGTATGGTGACCCATACTCGGAATTTGTGCTCTGCATTTAACCCATCCAAGTGCACACACACACACACACACACACACACACACACACACACACACACAAGTCAAATCACCTTTATTTATATAGCGCTTTTAACAATACAGATTGTGTCAAAGCACTTAACAGTATCAAATTAGAGGATAGAGTGTCAGTAATGTATAATGATAAGATTAAACACTCAATTTTCAATTTTCAGTTAAAGGCATTTCATTATTGAATTCAGAGATGTCATTGTCTAGTTCAGTTTAGTTTAAATAGTATCTGTGCAATCAAATCGGCGATAATCGCTAGAAATTAAGTGTCTCACACACACACACACACACCTGGAGCAGTGGGCGGCCAATGCCGGGGAGCAGCTGGGGGTTCGGTGCCTTGCTCAAGGGTCTCACCTCAGTTGTGGTATTGAAGGTGGAGAGAGTGCTGTACTTCTCTCACCTACAATCCCTGCTGGACTTGAGACTCAAACCCGTGACTTTCAGATTACAAGTCAGACTCTCTATCTATTAGGCCACGACATAAATAAGTATATGCTCTGCATTTGGACATGACTACACCACTGATCTAACAGCACTAGAATAGATTGTGTAGCCACAATCAGATGCCAAAAGTTTATTATTTGTACCTTTAATAAGCACAGTTTATATACTGTGATGGAGCTTAAATGTGAAATTCTCTACAAAAGACACATTTTTTTGTGATGTTTTAGACAAATGGTAGATTTGAGATCAGTTTGTAATGAATCATTTTTCTTGGGCCAAACTGTGCTTGTTTTTGATAAAGGGATTAATAACTGCTAGCTTGAATATTTTTGGGATGTGTTAAGCAATGAGTTAACAATATTGAGAAGAGTTTCTAAGATTATATGCATCACCCATTCAATAGCTTAGTGCATGTACTGTCTAGCATACATGTTGGTTAATATTTTGATGTCTGTTTTTTGTGCCATTAATCTGGGAGTAACTTTCATTTGCCTTTTTTCACCTTAGACCTCATTGTCACGCCCCTGGACTGTTTTGTGTTTTTGCTCCTCATGTGTTTCCCTGTGACCCAGTTTCTTCCCCAGTCTGATTGTGTTAATTTGATTCCAGGTGTGTCTCCTCAGTTCCTTAATTGTCCTGTCTTTATAAGCCCCAGTCCTTTCAGTTAGTGTTTGTCGGTCTTTAAGTGTCTTCCCTTCCTGTGATCCTGTCTGAATAAAAAAACGCACGCACTGCTAATTTCTCGTCTCCTCGTTCCTGCTCCCCGTGGACCCGTGACAGAAAGACCGACCAAAAACAAGAGAAGTTAGCGCCGTGTTTCTACCCTCCGTTTATTTTTCCCGTTTTCACCAGTTTTTATTTTCTGTGTTTGTTTCTATGGATCCCCTTGTACGACCCGAATTCCTCCTCCTCCTGCTGGAGCAGGGGGACAGATCTCTCGAGGACCACACCAGACAGTTCCTGATGATCGCTAATGCCACCAGCTACCCGGACGACGCGCTCTGCTCATTCTACAATGTGAGCTTGAACACCGCGTGCAGAGCGCTGTCGTCCGCGGATGGTCCTCGAGAGGATTTCGCCGCCTTCGTGGAGTGGATTCTGGTGAGAAACGGATCACCCCTCACCGTCTCACCCGAAGATGATCTCGCCAGATCCACTCCAGACCCAGAGCCCAGCCCACCAACTCCCAGCGGTGCGGAGCATCAGCCCGAGCCCACCTGTGACGGAGAGCCATTCCCCGCCGCGATCTGCGAGCCAGCGCGAAGCCGAGCGACTGAGCGGAAGATCGCCGCGGAAGTTGAGCCCAATACGTCAGATCAGGTGCGAGAGCCGGCGACAGTGCCCATCGCGAGGGAGCCAGCCGTGGACGGTGTGAGCGCGGAGTGGAGCTCCGCCCCCTTTATCACGGCTGAGGATGAGTTGATTATTCATCTGGGGCTGCTAGACATGGAGGAGGATTTGATAGACTGGGAGATGGATCTGGAGGTCGAAGTTCCCCCTCACCTCTCTCCCTCGCCCTGGCTGGTCCCGTCCAGCTCGTCTGTGCCTCCGCTGGTCCCGTCCAGCTCGTCTGTGCCTCCGCTGGTCCCGTCCAGCTCGTCTGTGCCTCCGCTGGTCCCGTCCAGCTCGTCTGTGCCTCCGCTGGTCCCGTCCAGCTCGTCTGTGCCTCCGCTGGTCCCGTCCAGCTCGTCTGTGCCTCCGCTGGTCCCGTCCAGCTCCGCGCTGCAAGAGCGCCTCCCTGTCTCCGTGCTGCAAGAGCGCACCCCAGTGCCTGCGCCACGAAGGCGCCTCCCTGTCTCCGCGCTGCAAGAGCGCCCCCTTGAATCCGCGCTGCAAGAGCGCCCCCTTGAATCCGCGCTGCAAGAGCGCCCCCTTGAATCCGCGCTGCAAGAGCGCCGCCCAGTGCCTGCGCCAAGAAGGCACCTCCCTGTCTCCGCGCTGCAAGAGCGCCCCTCAGAATCCGCGCTGCAAGAGCGCAAACCAGAGCCTGCGCTGCAAGAGCACCGACCAGTGCCGGCCCCTCGCAAGTGCCTGCCAGTGCCGGCCCCTCGGAAGTGCCCTACAAGGGTTAACCCTGAAGGCCCGGAGGCCCACAAATGCCCGCCCTCCCACCCGTTCCTGCCTCCTCCACCGCTGTCGTCTGGCAGCCCCTTTGCTCGCCCTCAGCCCACCATCAATACGGTGCGAGCCCCACGGGACTGCCATCCTCCAGCGTTGCCGGGGCTGGAGTATCCCTCACCTCCGCCTCCAGCCTCCTCGGCCTGGACTCCGCCTCGGTCCGTTGACCCAGTGGCTCCACCTCGGCTCCTAGCTCCCTCGCCTCCACCGTCACCCATCGATCCTCCAGCTCCACCGGGCTCCCTCGTCCCTCCGGCTCCGCCTTGGTCGGGCGTCGACCCGCCATCGCCTCAGGACTCCGCTCCTCCGGCTGCACCTCGTCGCTCCGTCCCACCGGCTCAGTTGGGCTCCTTCCTCCCGCCAGCTCCACCTTGGTCCTCAGTCGCTCCGGCTTCGCCGCGGATCTCCGGAGCTCCGCCTCCGCCTCGGTCGCCGGAGCACTCGGCTCCGCCTTGGCCCCCCGGATCCTCGGCACTCCCCTGGCTCGTCGGCTCTCCGTCTCCGCCTCGGGCTCCTCCACCGCCTGCTCCGCCGCCGTCGGTCGGCCCCCTGGAGTCGGCGGCCATCCCTCCTCCATGGCTCCTCCCTCCGTCGGCTCCACCGTGGGCCATCATCATGGCTGTGGCCTGGGTCCTGCCAGGCTCCTCCTGCTCCGGGTCCCTTCTGTCTCCTCCCTGGCTCCTCCCTCCTTCGTCACCTCCCTGGTCTCTGTCAGCCGGCCCCCTTCCGGTGGTTCGTCCTCCTCCTGAGCCTCCGCCTTTTGTTCCCACCCGTTTCCCTCCCCTCTGTTGTTCCACGGTGCGAGGACGCACCTTCCGGGAGGGGGGGGGTAATGTCACGCCCCTGGACTGTTTTGTGTTTTTGCTCCTCATGTGTTTCCCTGTGACCCAGTTTCTTCCCCAGTCTGATTGTGTTAATTTGATTCCAGGTGTGTCTCCTCAGTTCCTTAATTGTCCTGTCTTTATAAGCCCCAGTCCTTTCAGTTAGTGTTTGTCGGTCTTTAAGTGTCTTCCCTTCCTGTGATCCTGTCTGAATAAAAAAACGCACGCACTGCTAATTTCTCGTCTCCTCGTTCCTGCTCCCCGTGGACCCGTGACACTCATGCTGCTGAAAGAGGAGTGCAAAGTACTGAATGAAATGGTAGAGAAAGAACAATATGTAAAGAGTTTCAATGAACACGAAAACCTTAAAATTCACACTGGAAAGAAGACTTTCAACTGCCAACAGTGGAATCAGTTTGACTCAAAAAGGCATGCTTAGCAGACACATGAGGATTCACACTGGGGAGAAGCCTTTCACCTGCCAACAGTGTGGAAAAAGTTTCAATAGAAAAGAAAACCTTAATTTGCACACGAGGATTCACACTGGGGAGAACCCTTTCACCTGCCAACAGTGTGGGATAAGTTTTACTCGTAAAGCAAACCTTGAAAGACACATGAGAATTCACACTGGAGACAAGCATCACACTTGCCAATGGTGTGGAAAAAGTTTCAGTGAGCATGGAAGCCTTAAAGTCCACATGAGAATTCACACTGGAGAGAAGCCTTACATGTGCCATCAGTGTGGAAAAAGTTTCAACCGAAAAGGAGACCTTAATTACCACATGAGAGTTCACACTGGGGAGAACTCTTTCACCTGCCAAACAGTGTGGAAAAAGTTTTACTCTAAAAAGAAGCCTTAACAGGCACATGAGAAAATTGCACTGCTTAGAATCAACACAATCTTAAAGGAAAACGCCACCGGTTTTCCATATTCTAATATGTTCTTCCCTCAACTTAGACTAGTTGATACGTACCTCTCCCGTCTCAGTGCGTGCACTTAATCGCTCTAGCGCACGGCACAACTATGTTAGCGTTTAGCTTAGCCCCATTCATTCCTTAGGATCCAAACAGGGATGAATTTAGAAGCCACCAAACACTTCCATGTTTTCCCTATTTAAAGATGGTTACATGAGTAGTTTCACGAGTAAGTGTGATGACACAAAATAAAACGTGGGGATTTTCTAAGCAGATAAAAAATGATAACTATAATGTATGGCGGAAGAGCACGTCGCAGTAATATCATCATGCGCCGAGGTCGAAGTGCTGCGACGTGCTCACTTGAGCGATGATATTACTGCGCCGAAGTCGAAGTGCTGCGAAGTGCTCTTCCGCCATACATTATAGTTATCATTTTTTATCCGCTTAGAAAATCACCACGTTTTATTTTGTGTCACTATACTTACTCGTGTAACTACTCATGTAACCATCTTTAAATAGGGAAAACATGGAAGTGTTTGGTGGCTTCTAAATTCATCCCTGTTTGGATCCTAAGGAATGAATGGGGCTAAGCTAAACGCTAACATAGTTGTGCCGTGCGCTAGAGCGATTAAGTGCACGCACTGAGACGGGAGAGGTACGTATCAACTAGTCTAAGTTGAGGGAAGAACATATTAGAATAAGGAAAACCGGTGGCGTTTTCCTTTAATCAACACGTGAGGACTCAAAAGAGATCTGTTTTATGCCATCAATGTGGAAGGAATTTCACAGACAAGAATCATGTAATAACTTGTAACGATCAACCTAACAGGCTGGGTTACAAAGTTTAAAATAGGGTCAAATTTTATTTTGTGAGAGCTTTGTAGGTGTTAAACGAATCACATAAAACAGAGATAAGTTTAGTAAGATTGGTGAATTTACAAAGTTCATGGGACCTTAAAACAACACAAAACCAGAACAACTTAGGCCGTTAAAAGCATAGAATCCATTGATTGCACCATACCCTAAAACAATCCAAGAATCCTAGTGTGCTGAAATGTCCCAGTGTGAGTGTCCACCAGTGTATAAACAGTCCAACAGAAGTGATGATCCAATTTGTTGCAAAGCTGTGACTGGAAAGTTTGCTTAATGAAATAAAAAATTGTTTTGCCATCACACTTTGAAGCATCTGAAATGTCATGCAAAAGTAAGCCCTTATTTGTGTCTTTATGATCTTTAGCAGCGGTTTTCATTTCTCTGCTGAAGTCCCGCAGACCAGCGCCCAGAGCAGCAGGACCAGGCGGTACTGCAAGGTCTGCCTCTCCAGCTCTCGGAAGAGAAAGGAGAGGCGTCTCACGAAGTACGTGTGTGCCATGCAACACTCCGTTGTGTGCAACACCATGTTTTGAGGAGTACCACACTCTAAAGAATTACTGAAAAAACAACACCACACAAATCAATATAAGCTCTAATAATCCATGTAAATAATCATAATTCTTTTTTGATAATTTCAGGTAAAAATTATTTTACTCAGTCATTCCTGTAAAAATATTTGCACTGATATTGTTTTAGTAAATCTGTAAATAATTTGTAATTTGTCAATCATTTCAATTACATTTATACATTTTTATACATCAAATTTCTGTAATTTTTTTAATTATTTTTTTCTTATACAAATAGTTCCTCTTCAGGAACTCGAGCTGCGTCCGAGAACGCTAGGGGAATGCCTTTAGCGTGACCGCGCTTTGATACAAGTGAAATCTGTCCAAAGGATGGGCGAGACGTCACGGGCGGGTGACGTAATGGCCAGGAAGCATATAAGCACGTGCGGTGGAACCAGCGTCAGCTTTTGTCATTCAGCAACCGCTACTCTGTGTGTGTGTGTGTGTGTGTGTGTGTGTCTGTCCGTCGATCTGTGTTGTGAGTCTTATATAGTGTTGTTTGTCACTTGAAATAAGCTCCACTATGTCTTAAGATAATTTCTAAAATAGCATTTGAAGGGACATGCCTGGGCATCTCAGCGTGGGAGCAGACATCCCATCAAGGCAGGGGCCGAGGCCCGGGGAATGGATGCAGGGTGAAGCAGATTTGGAGAGTGTTTGGCCAGGCTCAGGTGGACCTCTTCGCTACTCAGGTAAGTAGACAGTGCATGTCCCCTCTGGTAGTCTCTAAATTCATCCAGCTCCACTTGGGCTTCGTCTGCACGTTTTTCCCCAATCGCTCTGCTCCTGGGAGTTCTGGCGAGAGTGTGCCGGGACGAGGTCAATCTACTTCTGGTAGCACCGTTCTGGCCGGGCCGAGTATGGTTTTGGACCTGATTTCTCTCATTGACGGCTCTCCATGAGAGATTCCCGTCAGGAGGGATCTCCCCTCACAAGCAGGGGTCTATCACCCCCGCCCGGAGATGTGGAAGTTGTGGGGGTGGCCCCTGAAGGGGCGCAACTCATAGCTTCCGGTCTCTCAACCGAGGTTGAGACCATCCTCCAATCCAGAGCTCCCTCAACGAGGAAACTGTACACCTTGAAGTGGAAATATTTCACTTCATGGTGCGGAGACCGCCAACTCAACCCAGTCAACTGCCTGATTTGTACAGTTCTGGAATTCGTGCAGGCCAGTTCCTCCACACGGTTAACCCACTCCACCTTGAAGGTTTACGTGGCGGTAATTTGGCCTACCACACCTTTCTTGGTGGGCAATCAGTGGCTAGACACCCCCTAGTTACAAGTTTCCTCCAGAGGCTGAAGCCTCCGGCCAGAGAGCTTATGCCATGTGGTGGATCAGGATGCTATTCCATAGCCTCGAGTCCTCTGCTCTCCCCTCTTGGGGATCAAGACTCACTTCTCAGAAGTTGGCCCTCGGGATGCAGGCCCCACCCACTTTAATCACTTGTGGCCTTTTCTCTCGCCCTAGCTGTGCTCCATCCACACTAGGCAGGGATTTGTCAGTCTGGCGGCATGGGAATCTCGTTCCCCTAGCGTTCTCGGACGCAGCTCGAGTTCCTGAAGAGGAACGTCTTAGGTTACGTATGTAACCCCATACGAATGTAACCCCGCCCGCCTGCCCAACGGCACCCCCCGCCCCCCTTGAAGGTCAAGTTAATTTTATTTAATTTGATTTTCTCTATAGCGCCAGACCACAAAAGAAGTCATTCGATGTTACCTTCCCTATAGAACAGGTTTATACCTTGTTCTTTTAGTAAACAAACTAAAGAGCCTTATGTTATTTTTTCTTATTTACACGACGGCATGTCATTTCTGTCTCTACGTTACATGGTCGCACACTCTGTATCGTGCACAGCGGAGTTCCGCCCCGGTTCGCACACACACACACACACACACACACAAACATAAACACAAGCGCACACACAAGTGAGCACACTCCCACTCCTATTTGTAAATATTAAGCCGCAAAACGACTATTTAAATATGACTTCTACCTGTCTCTGTGCTAATGTATGGCGCAGACGCGCGGGTTTGTTTACTACTCATACAGAAGTCCGCGTGATGCTTGCGGTGATATTAACGTCTGCCACCTCACTAAATGAGGACATAAATACATGAACAACATCTCCAGAACTGCTCTGAGAGTCACTTCATGAGCATTTGACTGTTTCATTTGAGAAAAACTATCCTCATATCATATACACACAGAAATGTAAAGGTATTCACGGCAATTTGTCAAAATAAAAGTTCGGTTTCACTTGAAGACATTGGGCAGAAATATATTAGTATTGTTCAGTAGAACGTACGTAATAGGCTACTACTACTAAAACTATTAAAACCTTATCTTTAAGGAAAAATCATACAATGTCTTCAATGTTATTATCAATAATAAATCCACTTTGTTTTCCAAAAAATAAGATTTGTTTAATTTTTATTCATTAAAATATAAATTAAAGGAATGTTTTTATGCCAAAAAAAAAAAAAATGGAACACCTCCCAACCTTCATTCTACTTTCAACAACAACCCAACTCTAACTTTAGCAGGTAAAATACAAAAACAAAACTCAAACTGTGCACATGAAAAAATAAACAAGATGACGTCCATAGCAATGTGTCGGTCAGATTAGCGAAAATAACGTTAGTACAAAAGCATACCATTACAACATTACGTTCAGAACAGAATATCTGATGTCGGTGAACTGCAATTACATCTTATGCATTTTCTTATGCATTACGCAGCGCCTGAAAGTAGTCCCCAGCTAGGTACCTAGTTATAATATAGCTGGGGACTACTTTCAGGCGCTGCATAATATCACTGCGCCTGCTGCCGCAGCAAAGTTCCTTGATTATTACGCCGGACTGGGAGTATAGTTCCTAATCATATCAGCCTAGAAAATCGCAACTTTTCATTTTCCGCCGGTCTTAGTACACGATATAGCTACAGAAGAGTCAAGTTTTAAATAGGAAAACTGTCGAAACTCTTTGATCATTTTTGAACGCGATGCTACTGGTCTAATCGGATTCAATGATCTATGCTAAGCTATGCTAAAAGTGCTATCGCCAGATCCAGAGATCAGCTGAATGGATTCAAAAATGGTAAAACTCAAATTATTAACTCTGGGGGAGTTGGAAAAAAAGTGGAGTGTTCCTTTAATGATCAATTTATCATTTCTAAATTATTACGTTATTTACAAACCAGATATTTAGGAGTTGTCAGTGGTTCATAAGATCATTTAGAAAGTGTAAGTAAATGATTAATAAACTATTTAAATGTACATTTATAAATTGAGCAACTATTATCATATGTCTAAATAATACAGTGTGTTAATAAATACTTTATTAACACATATTCCTGCTGTAATTCATGATTAAGTCAGGTAGTTATAAAACATTTAGTAGTTGCCAGCCATCTATTTTTGTGAGCTCATCTAAAGTGAGGACTATTCATTCCTTTTAAAGCATTTACAAAGGAGATTTATAGGCTCATTTATCTTCCAAACAGACGTTAAACAAACACAACACCGAGGGATACAGAACACAGAAATATTTTTTCAAGATGCAAAAATGAAACTGTACAACTGTACAATTAAAAAGAAAAATTAAAGTGTACAGTTGGACAGTTTAATTTTTTTTTTCATCTTGAAATAAATATTTTTGAGTTCTGTATCCTCTGTGTTGTGTTTGTTTATTTTTTTTCTGTTAAGAAGATAACTGAGCCTTTAAATCTCTTTTGTAATAGATATGCTTATAAATCAAAAACAAGGCATTTATAGCTGTATTTATAAACTGCTTACTAATGACTATTAATGTCGGGACAATGCTTTATAAAGGATGAACTGACTATTTACTAATGCTTACCTAATGATTCATAGCGTGCAGTTATTATAAAGTGTTACCGAATTTTGGGACTTCCTTAAATCGCAATAATTCTCATCCTTTGAAACGTTTGTATGTATGTGTGTGTGTGTGTGTGTGTGTGGTTCATTGATTTTAGTTCCATGTGTTTAGCTTAAGAATGTATTAGAGTAGCTCAAATAAAGTCTGTTTCATTTATAAAGAATCCTTGTCTCGTGTTGTTAAAGTCTAAACATTTGCCCAGATCTCGTGTTACCTTGCTCATGGTAAAATTATCATTTTGTTTGAATTATCGTTGGCCACGAGTAGTAAAACAAAATTGATAAGTTACACTAAAGTCGACCAAGATGCAAGGTTATTTTCGTAAATGAAAACTGAAACTAAGACTAAAACTATTGGTCAAAAAACATTTTCGTAAACTGAAATAAAATTTTAATTTCTAAATAAATGAAAAACTAAAACTAAGCGAAAATAACAACAGTAACTGAAAAACTAACGAAAATAAAACAATAATTAACAAAAATAAATAATCACGTTCGTGATTTAATAAGCATTATGTGCCAGAAAATCGGACCTGTGGTGGTTTAGGGAAACAGATGGCGCTTCATGCACGTGAGCTGCGTCCTAAGCGGCTATTCACAGAGAATGTTCTTACATTTAGAAAACAAGACGCCAGCTATGAAATGGGAAATAACTAAAATATGAAATGGGATATAATAATAATAATAATGCACGCCTTACAGTGCATGAACGTTTAAAAGCATGCTTGACGTGCGAGAACAACATGAGAGTGCATTAACAGACACAGAATTAAAAGTTTTGGATGAGCTGATTGTAGTGAAGAGTCATTTTGTCACACTTTGAGATTACTATGGTAACGTCCGCCTGGAGTCCATGACACAAGCACCACCTTGACAGTATAAATCACATCCAAAATGAGAGAAAGCGATAGCCGTGCTGTGTTTTCACCGCTTGCCGTGTTGTGTAAAAGGGACTTTAGAAGAACTGGGATTGGTTGTGTTGCTCATCTGAAGCGTGTGCGCGCTGGAGCGGCTAGTCAAAGTAAATTGCAAACATCATTTAAATCACCATATTGCATTTATTTTTGAGTAGTATGAGGTTTCAAACCATTTTAGATTGTTTCTTCTTATTGTGTACGTTCATTGAGGGATACGGGACATACAGTGTGCACCGGTGGCTCGTATGTGCAAAAATTCCAACAAATTAATGCATTGAGAACATAGAGTTTCAGCAACGATTGCAAAGAGCATGCCTGCGTCCCAATGTGCACACTGTCCATGCTAAATTCTATGTGATATTAGTAAGTTTTAATACTATTTAGGGCAGATAGGGTGGATAGTATGCACATTGGGATGCAGGGCATGTTTCTTCAAATCCAGCGCTGGAGGCCATTGATCTGCAGAATTTAGCTCCAGCCCTGATACAAACTCAACTGCCTGATGCTGTCTAGTAACTCTGAAAACCTTGATTAGCTTGTTGTTTGTAAACTATTGACATATTAAACAAGATTACATCTTTAATATGAATGAATACCCAGCCGGCACATGACCGACCTTCAACGTTGAAATAAGGTCAGTTGTTGTTTTAACGTTGAAGCAACATTAATATAAGTTTAATGCTGAATGGTTGAAAACCAGTCGGCACATGACCAACCTTCAACGTTGAAATATGGTTGAAATAATGACAGTTGTTATTTCAACATTGAAACAACGTTGAAAAAATGTTTAATGCTAAATGGTTGAAAAAGGTTACCAAAAACACTTGTAAATCAATGTTGATTTGTTTTTTACAAGAATGTCTTCAACAGCATACAAAATAAATTTCTGCCTTTTAAATTATTATTACTAAATTATTTAAGATCATTATTATTATTTTATTAGCGTTTTACAATATTTTGATCGTTAAACCTATTCTAAAATCTAAAGGTATATGTTAAAATATTATCATCATTAACAACAATAAAACTAAATACATTTCACTGTGTTTACCTTATTGCTTTGATCATGATTGGTTAATCTGGCTGTCATCCAGGAAACTGGCCAATGAAACTGTTCGCGCCTTTCTAAGTTTGAAAATATGACCGTTTTTATCGTGTTTCTGAGTGAGGCGGCTGACTGACTGTGTGTGTGTGTGTGAGCTGCTGCTCGTTGAGATTGCTTGGTCGGTCCCAAATTATTTTATATTTGCCTGTTACATTTTTATTTTGAGCGAATTTGAGTCGTTACATGTCAACGGAGAACAAAAACTAGAATGTGAACACAGGAAGGGTCAGGTGTGATCTGCGAGGTCCAGCAAACACACGGACAAAATCAGGTAACATTAAGAAAATCGCTATCTTACCTTTCAAAAATAGTAAAGTATAATGTTACCAGAGTTTACAAATGGGTAAATGATATGTAACGTTAACCTGCAGAAGATAAATACCTGTCTGTGTGTGTGTATTTTGTATTGCTTTATCACAGATGCTAATGTTAATGTGTGTGTTGCTAGTAAGTTGTGTTAATGTCTGTCTTAGAGATTTTTCACATTTTTCTGATGTGGATGCCATGCATTGTGTTATATTTTTAATTGTATAATAGTCTCAAAGATAACATACTCTGTTCATGTTTTCTAAATATCATATAATCGCAAATTAAAACGAATTAAAATTGTTTAAAGCAGTGATTCTCAAAGTGTGGTACCGCTAGTGCTACTCAGGCTTCCTCTAGTGGTACTGTAGAACCTGGTCGAAAAGAACGCACACACATGAGTTTAACTTAAGAACATTCCACTGGAACTGATCTTCCATCATCAGCTCGTAAAAGTTACAAATGACCAACCCAACGCCCAAAGTATCTGACTAAGCTTCCTGTCTGTTCTTAGAAATTCTGGAAAATCTTCACCTTAGAGTTTCCGAAAATCAAAGCCTGCTCGCCGTTACCCAACTCTCTCGCTGCTGTGATGACCCGTTCCTTGTCCACGTAGTTATGAAATCTCACCAGAACTGCCCTTGGATACGGGGACGATGTCTCCACAGCTCTGCCTGGAACGCGATGGGCTCTTTCGATCTTCATGCAGCCAGAGTATATAATGCGTAGATTCCTGGTGGATTCCTTTAGGAGTGAAAGCTTCATCATTCCAGCCATGGGTTGATTAGTCCGAAGTGAGTTGACAAAGTTACCGAACTTAAGACTGCCAGAAGATCGGACTCCACCCGGAAGGGGAGCCGCGAGGTTTCCAAGGTGATAAGTGTGTCTCCAGGGCACCGAAGGTAAAAGGGAGTGCACGCGAGGGAACTGTGCGTGGGCTCTTTAAAGTCTGCGAAGAGTCACACCTCTTAGGATGGGCTTGACCAATGAGAGAGGCTGAATTTCCAAGCGGGAGTTTGGAAATACTGGGGGGTTTATGGCCCTTTGTCTGAGAGCATGGTAATTTGCAAAAGGGGTTGGATTGAAAGTTATTATACAAACTATTAAAGATTCTTAGGACACTGATATGTTGCATAGGTATCAACATGTAATATTCACTCTCACTTAGATCATCTGAAGACGAATTGATAGAGACCAAACATGTTACAGTCAGAGTGATATTAACTAGTTGTAGAACAACGCACACACATGAGTTTAAACTTAAGAACATTCCACAGAATCTTACTCTCCATCGCAGCGTCGTAAAAGTTACAAACGACCAACACAATGCCCTAAAATCTCTAAATAACTTCCTGTATGTTCTCCTTATCTCTCATGAGACCCACGAAGCTGGGAGGAGAACATCTGGCCATCCTTTGAAGAACAGAATCTTCAATGTTGTTCCTGAACCAGTTTACCATAAATAAAGTCAAATAAACAGACAGTACAACGCACGTGGGATCTGGACATGTTCCAGCACAGACCCTCCCTGAGTCCCCTGACTGCTTTTGACCATAATTCAATGATGTATCAACAAGGAATATGTTAACCAGACTTCAACAAACCTACAGCACAGACATCCTGGTGACCTCATAACAAAACCCCTTTTTCTTCACTGCATTCTAAAAGGAATGCGCCTCTTTTCTCTTCTTCTCCGAAAAGAACACCCAAACTTTTATGGACAAAGGATCTTCAAAAGGACAATCCAGAAAAGACAGCTGCTATTAAAGAAATATACTCAAGAGACAATATATATATGAATGTGGTATTCTATGTTTAGTTTATCTTGCTGTAGTTATTAGAACTCAGGATATTTTTAATCTATGACTTAACCCGTTTAGTAGGTAAAATTATAGGTATTCAATATGACAAATACCTCATGTGTGGTATTGAATGAACCATTATTTTGATTACTATACGTTGAAAAGGATGAATGTTGACTTTTAGCATCATAAGGTATGATTATAACACTTTATAGAAATCTGCTAGGATATTTCCTCCATGTGACATTTATCAGCCGATAATGTATGCACGAAAAAGAAGTCGTGCTGGGCGGGGCTCCGCCCACAGAGACAATGTGATTGGGTCAGACAGTGAATAGGATGGACTTAATTCTGTCCGATAAAACAGACACCCCAACTTTGAAAAGTACACAGAAAGAAAGAAGAACAACTGGGGTTGAACAACTGGTGAAACTGCAAGAAAACTTGGCTGAAAGTCTGGGCGTTGCCCCCTGATCGTGCTGCGAAACATCTGGCTGATCATCTAAAAAGACTTCAACACCCTGTCCACGTCTGACCAAAGAAAACTTGCAAAGCTGCCGCGTAAGAACTTCAAACTCGCTATTCGCGCACTGCCAGGAAGCCATCAAATCCAAAAGGAGGAATCCCGAGTGACGTCACGCGACAACAACACGTCAGCAGGAAAGTCCGGGGCTTCCCTCCAACAACCCCTCAAGAAGTACAGCCTTCAACTCAACTTCAACTCACAGCAAGTAAAACAAACAAATCTTTAATTCGCTGAGCTGAATTAATTGAATGAATTGTTAAAAGATAACGATAACCGAGTCTTCTGTTTGTGACGTCCTAAGGTCGTCTTTATTCTCAGGAAAAGAGAATAGTTGGTTACACTTTATATTAGGTGGCCTTAACTACTATGTACTTACATCAAAAAATAAGTACAATGTACTTATTGTGTTCATATTGTATTGCAAAACACTTCTGCTGCTATTGAGGGGGGATACGGGTAAGGTTAGGGACAGGTTTGGTGGTCTGGGTCGGTTTAAGGGTGGGTTAAGGTGTAAGGGATGGGTCAACAGTGTAATTATAAATGTAATTACAGAAATTAATTACAGATGTAAGTACATATAGGTATTTTTAAAAATATAAGTACAATGTAAAAACATGTATGTACACAGTAAGTGCATTGTATCAAATGATTAATTTAAATGTAAGTACACAGTAGTTAAGGCCACCTAATGTAAAGTGGGACCGAATAGTTTAACCTTTTTCAAACTGCCTTGATCTTACCATAATGTGTGTATGTGTTTCGTTTTGTATTGTACCCTAGAATAGTAAATAAACTCTCGATTCATTTTTAATGAATAGTCTGGTGCCGTGATTTTCAAATCTTAAATTATTTGCCATAGATCGTGTTACCTGTGCTCAAATATTTCCCAATCAATTCTGTATTATTATCAACAATAAGAAGCATTGCTAAATTATACTGTATTAATACTCGCTGGTTGAGTCGTTAATAAGGTATAAATAATACAAATTTTGATTAATATGAATTAATCAGATCAAAACCGAATTTCTATGATTTGGTTCCCTAAAGCTAAAATTTATAAATGAAGGATAAAACCTTACATTTATGTTACAGTACGCAGAGGAATCACTAAATTAAATAGAAATGAATGTTAATACATTTTAAGTTCATCTTTATTTGAGTAAAGGTTTTTTTTTTTACATTTAAGTATAGTACAATTTTTATTTAACTTTTGGTACAACACATTTTAATTTAATCATTATTTAAGTTTTTTATTTACCTGTATGTAAGCACCATGCAGTGTTAATGTTCAAACTGTATTTACAATGTTAAAGTGGCTGATAACAATACATATTCTTATTAGTAACAGAACTGCCTCGTTTTGAACTGTGCAGAGCTGTAGCTGAATAGTTGGGCCTATTACGCTACTGTATTTTAATGTTGGTCATTATGGTGGTACTTGGAGAGCCAAATATTTTCTGAGGTGGCACTTGATATAAAAAGTTTGAGAACCACTGTTTTAAAGGAATGGTATAAAACGAAAAACTGCTTTTTAAGAACTTTTCAGTAAACCATTTCTTCTTTCCCCTTGTAGAGTCATCAAGGATCCAACTGTTTATTGGCAATTTGGTAAGGAATTGTGCATCTGCTACATTGCACTGTCACTTCTGGTAGAGATTCATTGACCTTTTGTGAAAGGTTTTGATTTTACTTAGTTTAATAAAAATGTACTTGATACGATTTTACTTGTTTTACTAAATACACTGTATAGTTAGGATTCGGATTGAAAACAGTGTAACTGGGGGCTCTGAAAAAACTGCTTGTGAATAATTTAATATTGCAAACTTTCATCTGAATACATGAAATTTTTTAGTATGTTTCTTTTTTGTATTGTATTGTGGTTGGTTTTGTGGAGTATGCAGCAACAAGTGAATTTCCCCGGTGTGGGATTAATAAAGTCTATCAAATCAAATCAAATCAAATTAAATAGGTGTTTAATGAATAGGGTTGTGCACTTTGTTTCCAACCCCACTGTTATTGAACTTAAAGTGAAAATATTGTATGTGATTTGTTTTGCATTCAGTTTTCAGTTAAAGATATTTCACAATATCAAAGTTGATATTTTATGAGTATTTATTGTTGGTGTTTTTATTATTTATACATACAGGTGTTACATGTCTGTCTGCCCTAGCCCTTGTTTTCCTTATTTGGTTTAGTTCCTGTCCTCATTTAGTTCATTATCATTTGATTGTCTCCACCTGAGTTTGATTATGTTGTTTGCTCCTTTTGTTCCTGTTCCTTTAAAAGTCCTGAGTTCTCCCTTTGACTTTGTCCGTGATTAAGTTATCTATGGTATGAAGTGTACCGATGTTTCTGTTAATGTTCCTGTATCTACTTATCCTTATTAAAAAGCATATTTGGTAATCCGTCGCCTCCTCGCACTCCTTAAAGGACACGAAACCATAACAGAATCACGGACCATAACTACAAGATGGAATTCGCTGAACGCGTGGCAACCCTAGCCCTCCGAAACCTCCCCTTCTTCGAGTACGCCTGGAAGTTTTGTGAGCTCGCCGCGGCAACTAAATTACAGGATAATACCATCATTGAAATGTTCCGGCTCGGGGCTACTTTCCACCATCCCGTGGACCTCCCAGACACCACGGGATTGAGTTGGAGAGAGGCCATTTATCGGTGTCTGGGAAGCGTCCGGGCCCAAGCCGGAATCAATTCATCAGCCGCGGCACTCCTTCGCCCGCCATCATCCCCTACTCCTCCTCATCAGCCACCGTTCACGACCCGCGAATTCCCGCCGCCATCCGCGGCTACGGCCAACCCGCCGACAGAGAGTGCGGCCAACCCGCCGACAGAGAGTGCGACCAACCCGCCGACAGAGAGTGCGGCCAACCCGCCAAGTATGGCAAGCCCGCCTAAACATATGGCAAGCCTGCTGGTCCCGTCCAGCCCACCTTCGCCTCCGCTGGTCCCGTCCAGCCCACCTTCGCCTCCGCTGGTCCCGTCCAGCCCACCTTCGCCTCCGCTGGTCCCGTCCAGCCCACCTTCGCCTCCGCTGGTTCCATCCAGCTCAGCGCCTTCCGAGCGCCCCCTAGTGATAATGCTTCCAGAGAGTCCTCCAGTGCCTGCGCCAAGAAGGCGCCTCCCTGTCTCCGCGCTGCAAGAGCGCACCCCAGTGCCTGTGCCAAGAAGGCGCCTCCCTGTCTCCGCGCTGCAAGAGCGCACCCCAGTGCCTGCACCAAGAAGGCGCCTCCCTGTCTCCGCGCTGCAAGAGTGCCCCCTAGAATCCGCTCTACAAGAGCGCCCCTAGAGATAACGCTTCCAGAGCGTCCTCCAGTACCTGCGCCAAGAAGGCGCCTCCCTGTTTCCGCGCTGCAACAGCGCCTCCCTGTTTCCGCGCTGCAACAGTGCCTCCCTGTCTCCGCGCTGCAAGAGCGCCTCCTAGAATCCGCGCTGCAAGAGCGCAAACCAGAGCCCGCGCTGCAAGAGCGCCGCCCAGTGCCTGCGCCAAGAAGGCGCCTCCCTGTCTCCGCGCTGCAAGAGCGCCTCCCTGTCTCCGCGCTGCAAGAGCGCCTCCTAGAATCCGCGCTGCAAGAGCGCCTCCTAGAATCTGCGCTGCAAGAGCGCAAACCAGAGCCCGCGCTGCAAGAGCGCCGCCCAGTGCCTGCGCCAAGAAGGCACCTCCCTGTTTCCGCGCTGCAAGAGCGCCTCCCTGTCTCCGCGCTGCAAGAGCGCCTCCTAGAATCTGCGCTGCAAGAGCGCCGCCCAGTGCCTGCGCCAAGAAGGCGCCTCCCTGTCTCCGCGCTGCAAGAGCGCCTCCCTGTCTCCGCGCTGCAAGAGCGCCTCCTAGAATCTGCGCTGCAAGAGCGCCGCCCAGTGCCTGCGCCAAGAAGGCGCCTCCCTGTCTCTGCGCTGTCCGAGCGCCCCCAAGAGTCCAGACAAAGATGGATGGCCCCAAATTTCAGCCAAAAATTTTTTGTTCCTGGCCTCCTCTGTATCCGGTATCTCCGTCCTGCACCGGCATCCAGGACGCCCCCCCCCCCCATTGGTATTATTACGGCGCGGGACGCGCCTACCGGGAGGGGGAGATACTGTTACATGTCTGTCTGCCCTAGCCCTTGTTTTCCTTATTTGGTTTAGTTCCTGTCCTCATTTAGTTCATTATCATTTGATTGTCTCCACCTGAGTTTGATTATGTTGTTTGCTCCTTTTGTTCCTGTTCCTTTAAAAGTCCTGAGTTCTCCCTTTGACTTTGTCCGTGATTAAGTTATCTATGGTATGAAGTGTACCGATGTTTCTGTTAATGTTCCTGTATCTACTTATCCTTATTAAAAAGCATATTTGGTAATCCGTCGCCTCCTCGCACTCCTTAAAGGACACAAAACCATAACAACAGGACAGTACAGAATGTGTGAGAGAGAGGAGGGGACGGCATCAGAAAGGACCTAGAGCTGGGACTCTTTCAAGGATCACCCAAAGCACAACCACGCTATATGCACAAGGCAGTTGGTTCTAACATTTTATCAGAATTTGAAGAAACATTTCTACTTAAAATATTAAATGCATTTTATTCAAGGCAGCGTTTTTCCTGCGTAAAGAATTTCCTCTGGCTGTCGACAAAACTCAGACAGTCCTATCCTTGACCACCGACATGGTTTCTGTTGCAGGTTCCATTCTCAAACTGTTCTACACATTCTCACTGCACAAATGTACAAATCTCTTGTAATGAGACACATTAGTAAAACATGTTTTCACAGAAACTATAGATTTCCACCAAAATAAAAGATCAACTGGTTTCAGTCAAAAGAAGTACAAGGGTTTCTCTTGCAAGCTGCTCGATCTCTGAAGCGCTGTAACTAACATGCAATTAAAAAGCAAGACGCCAAACACTTAAAAGAGAAGCGTTGTCCAACAAAAGAGGACAATTAATAACATAATTCTACTCCACAACATCAGTCGAGTGTTCGTATTTCGGACATTAAAACTCGATTTAACTCAACAATAGCGAGTTTATCCATTCTGAGGGGAAAAAATCCAGATGTGTGGGATATAATTCAAAAGAGAGAATGACGAGTTGATTTTTATTATCAGACTTGTGAGATATAATCTCGGAATTGCGAGAATAAAGTCAGAATTTTGAAATATTGACATTTAAATTTTAACGCTGCTGCCTTTGCCAGACAAAAAATAAATAAATAAATGTAAAAAATAAACGACGACAGCTGTGGTTAAACGAGATAAAGAGCGGACTGGACAGTAAAATCATCAGAAAAGCTTGCGTTTGCAGGCGCACGCTTCTTATCAGAAAAGGTTCAATAAAGTATTGTCTTTTGTTGTTATGGGCGCGTCTAATGATTTCTTATGGATCTCAGTACTATGTCGTGAATGAAATAATGTCTGGGTGCATGTGTGTAAAACAACTAACTGACGATTTATATGCTTAATCATGTGTAATTGTATATACATTGTTATGAGTAATTGTAGCTGGAATAATAATGTAGCTGAAAAAAATAGTTGCCTGCTGAAATTTAAATATATATTACATCTTCATAGATACACAGAGAGTTTGTCTTTACTATACACATTAGTTGTGAGTCACTCAACCGGAGGTAATTCTGTCAGATTGTCCATCCTTTGCATGAGTACAGGTCGGCCAATTTCGTCCGTTAAAGTTAACCTTTTCAAATAACGCGGTCTAGGACAGTATGCAGGTATGCAGCCCTTACATATGCAGGTAAAATCGTAATTTCTCAAGTTATTGTTAAAAAACAAGCTAACAGACTTCATAGCTAGCTGAAGCGGTCAGGTGGATCTTTCTGCCACCACCGAAGCTCCGCCCACAGAAAAATGTCACAATGTTTACTAACAGGAAATTGGTCTATAGAGGTAAAGACGACGACTCATTAACAACAAAAAACATTCGATCGAATGCGATGCTTACCAGATGCTACGATCTTTCACAGACGTCTCTGCGACGTACCTGTGCTATCTGGGTATTATAATGAAACGCTGTGAAGTTGGAGTTTAGCTGCAGTGTTTCTGCGTGTTGTTGCGTGAAAAACACGTCCACAAAAGGAGTTCATTCAGAGCCGCTCAGGCACGTTCATGCATTCGAGGCATTTTGTGCAGATAGTCTATAAGTCGTGATATTAACGTTATGTTGTATAAATAACGAAGCGTATTCTATATGAGATAGATGAGTTAAATCCCATTGATTAAAAACCTGCCATCATTTGCTTCAATCTACTGGTCATCTTCAGTGCGTGCAGCTCAAAACAGAAATGCAGAACATTACATAACGTTATAATGAGAGCACTATTATAAAAAATGTTGTGAATTCTTAGGGTTTCGCTGACGTTTAATGTTAACTATATTTTAATCAAAACATAAAACTATATTTACCCCCTTTGTCTCTGCGAGGCTTCAGTTAGGCTATTTTCCGTCTGTGTTAACATCAGTATTTATGACTGTCTGACTTGACTCTTGGTACTTTGTATTTTGCCCCGCACCCAAACATATGATTCGTCTATCAGTCGACTATCGGCAAGATTCGAAAATCCAGATTCGACTATGAAAATCCTTATTCGGGGAAACCCCTGCTTGAAATAAGAGTTCATGAGAGAGGGAATAAGAGGTGAGACTAAGTTATTGTTTTGGAAATCACAAGTAAGTCTCGAGTCTTTGCATTCAAGCCGAGTTGCAAGTCTTCAACTTTAAGTCCTAAACAAGTCTGGCACCACAACGTTCACTATAGCAGGTTTAAAGGTGCCATAGAAAGCATTGATACAATATTTTAAATTGCTCTCTGATATCTACATAGAAGGTATGTGGCTTTATCGTTATCTTTATAGTTATCGCGCTGGCTGTGAACGGGCCTTATTGTCGCTTGCGCTGTCTATAACCGGTAATGCTCCGTGACGCTCTTGTTGGTCTCTGTAATGCTGGTTGCAGTAACTGTGCTAACTGTAATATGTTGTGCGGCAGGCTGTACTTATAAGTGTTTTGTCAAATCAAAATGTAACACATCTTCAGGGTCCTCCAAGAGCCTTTCTACCATTAAACATCTTCGTTCTTCATTTTCAATTATTAATAAATGTAATACCATTGTTGGACAGCGCAATTGTAAGCGGTTTTTCCTTTAGTTTTCAGATAATTTTGAAGTTAGGACGGGGTTGTCCTCAAGTTAAGACTGTTTTTAGGATTTTTTTGTCAATTTAGGAGGTTTCTGTAATACCCCCCAAATCTGTAGTTAAGATAGGATAACGCACTTAGGAAATGCTGTTCTGTAATAGCTTTTGTCCTAAATGTGGTCCTAACTGAAATGACCATGGTTACCAAACAGATAAGATGATATTTTAAAGTTAGGATCTTTCTGTAATACGCCCCTTGCTCTTGGTCAAAGTTGTGTGGTTCAGGGGGTCGTCATCATGGTCTTCCTCATCCTCTGTTCACTCCGGCAAAGACAGCCTCGATGTCCTTTTCCCATCCATGATCAGATACCAGTCTGACTGCAGCAATGAGGGTTGTGATGGATATATACAAACCCGATTCCAAAAAAGTTGGGACACTGTACAAATTGTGAATAAAAACAGAATGCAATGATGTGGAAGTTTCAAATTTCAATATTTTATTCAGAATGCAACATAGATGACATATCAAATGTTTAAACTGAGAAAATGTATCATTTTAAGGGAAAAATAAGTTGATTTTAAATTTCATGGCATCAACACATCTCAAAAAAGTTGGGACAAGGCCATGTTTACCACTGTGTGGCATCCCCTCTTCTTTTTATAACAGTCTGCAAACGTCTGGGGACTGAGGAGACAAGTTGCTCAAGTTTAGGAATAGGAATGTTGTCCCATTCTTGTCTAATACAGGCTTCTAGTTGCTCAACTGTCTTGGGTCTTCTTTGTCGCATCTTCCTCTTTATGATGCGCCAAATGTTTTCTATGGGTGAAAGATCTGGACTGCAGGCTGGCCATTTCAGTACCCGGATCCTTCTTCTACACAGCCACGATGTAATTGATGCAGTATGTGGTCTGGCATTGTCACGTTGGAAAATGCAAGGTCTTCCCTGAAAGAGATGACGTCTGGATGGGAGCATATGTTGTTCTAGAACTTGGATATACCTTTCAGCATTGATGGTGCCTTTCCAGATGTGTAAGCTGCCCACGCCACACGCACTCATGCAACCCCATACCATCAGAGATGCAGGCTTCTGAACTGAGCGCTGATAACAACTTGGGTTGTCCTTGTCCTCTTTAGTCCGGATGACATGGCGTCCCAGATTCTCTGAATCTTTGGATGATATTATGCACTGTAGATGATGATAACTTCAAACTCTGCAATTTTTCTCTGAGAAATTCCTTTCTGATATTGCTCCACTATTTTTCGCCGCAGCATTGGGGGAATTGGTGATCCTCTTCCCATCTTGACTTCTGAGAGACACTGCCACTCTGAGAGGCTCTTTTTATACCCAATCATGTTGCCAATTGACCTAATAAGTTGCAAATTGGTCCTCCAGCTGTTCCTTACATGTACATTTAACTTTTCCGGCCTCTTATTGCTACCTGTCCCAACTTTTTTGGAATGTGTAGCTCTCATGAAATCCAAAATGAGCCAATATTTGGCATGACATTTCAAAATGTCTCACTTTCAACATTTGATATGTTATCTATATTCTATTGTGAATAAAATATAAGTTTATGAGATTTGTAAATTATTGCATTCCTTTTTTATTCACAATTTGTACAGTGTCCCAACTTTTTTGGAATCGGGTTTGTATATATATATATATATATATATATTTCCCTTAAATGCATGAATGTTTAAATGCATGAACAATTACAGAAGAATAAAATAAAGCATATTTGGTTACCTTTTGAAACTTAAAAGGGTACAGTTTGAGCAGATGATTTTACCATCGCTGTCATCGTCAGAGCGCACTTCCACAGTACATTCAGCATCTGCCTCATATTCACGATCGCAACCATATTCTCAAAACTATCGTTTTCAATGACTTCGTATTCAATATTTTGATCACTGGCAGCTTATCCACCATCAAATACAGTAATCGGTCTGCAGTAAAGCCATTCAAACCAGTTCAATTTTTGCTGATGATATTCGTTTGTTTTATGCCTGCAGTAATTATGAGTGAAACATCACATCATCATTGTGTATCAAACAGATACGTAAATATAGTCGCGCAGGAAAAAATATACATTTACATACCTCGGGTCTCTAGCGACCCTATACACTTTTTTAGAAAAAAATTAAATCTGAAAAAGGGGATTCTTTTATATTTTACTTTTTCCCCCTTGTTATATTGTTTATAATTAATAGATTGAGGAATACTAAGAAAGTTGATGTCTAACTTTAAAAAATGAAGGAGGGAGAGGGTAGAGAATGATGTACCGGATCGCTAAAGACCCGAGGTTATGCATTTAAGGGATATATATATATATATATATATATAATTAATCAGCATTTATAATTAGAATAATTATTGCTCAGTGCATGAGAAATAAGGTGCAGGCGCAGACTGGACGTGCTGCTTGGCCGTCTGTAGGAGAGTGTTTGTTTTGTGCAGACAGTGAGAAACTCGATATTTGTGCAGTGTGCTGTGCATGTCAAAAAAAAAAAAAAAATTATATTCCGATTTCCAATTTATGTGTCACATCAACCCGATCACTTTATTTAGCGTTCATGTTAACACTAAATTCAGATTCATCAATCGTAATGAAGTCAAAACCTCAAGACTTCGATAGTGATTTCTCACAGCAGCAGCAGAAGCCACAAAATATCCTCCTAACCATATGTCAACACCATTCTCCAGTTTCTGAGGAAATTATTTCAAATATTTTGATCATTTTATTCTCCTGAAGCAGGTTCTATTAGCATCTCGCATCAACAGAGGAAACAAAATGTCTACTACATGAACTCCATTTGTTTTGTGAAAGAAATGCCAAATTTGTCACCACCGTCAGATTTTGTGTTCCAATGATATATCAAAATACTTAAATGTGACTCTTGAATAAAAGCTTTAAAAACAGTAACATATTCACTGTTTGTTGTGTTTGTTTTAATACAGTAATTGATTGATTCAATTTATTTGATAGTTAAAAAGACTACAAATTCAGGTTTTCGTCACCACCGTCAGATGTGTCACCTCTGTCAGGAATATTTTGATATTTCATTATGATATTTTATATTTGTTGTGGAATTGTAGGTCACATGTGAAACCCTGCTAAAAAAACAAAACAAAAAAACAATAGAAGCCCAATAGAAACCATCACAGAAATTCCAGTGGTTTCCATTAAAATACCACTATAAGCCATTAGCTTTTTCCAGTAAAACCATTACAAAATTCCTTTTTGTAGTGTGTTTTGGGCATTTTTCCAGTAGGATTTAACATCCCACCAATAGAATCCATCACATACCAGTAAACACCATTATAGTTTCCATTAAAACCATTACATTTTCTATTGTGTTTTGGGCAGGGTTCTACTGGTTTTTTCAGCAGGGAAGTGTAATCTGTCTGCTAACATGACAATGTGTTTTGAAATGTTAAAAACATTTTGAATACTGTTAACAGAGGCGGACAAAGTACACAGTTTCCTTACTTGAGTGAAAGTACAGATACTACTGGTCAAATACTACTCCACTACAAGTGAAAGTTGTAAAGACAGATTTTTACTTAAGTGAAAGTACGGAAGTACATGTTTTTAAAAGTACTTAAGTATCAAAAGTAAAAAGTAAATGCATTGTCGTATTGTTGTATATTTACAATACCATATGCCACTAATGCAACCTACTGAATACACTGATTATCTTGTATTATCTTTGGAATTAAGAGCTTTTATGTTACAAAACATATTAAAAAGGAACAACTGAATGAAGATAATCATCTTTGTTTTTATCTTACACTCCTACAGCTACATTGAACTCATTTTAATACTTGTTTAAAAGTTACAAAGTTCTTTTTCAAAGAGATATTGAAGTCTATGATATGGTGCATTTTAGGCAAACAAATCAAACATTGAAAAGAAAACATGCCTTTTTAGAGCACTTTTAGCTGTGCAGTAGCGCGGACGTTTACATTAGTTTAGTGGGGAAGATCCCGAGGTTGCCAGATTTGCATAAAAAATATCAGCCAAATGTCCTTTCACAGCTGGACGGAAAACTGCAGGCTTAGAAATACTGTAAGACTTGGCAACACAGGAAGGTCCCGGCAGATCGCAGGCCGGATTTTCGCAGAAAAAAAGGGTTCAGTGAATCTGAAAATTCACTCATTGTAAAAACTGCTACATATAACGACTTTCTACTTGGGGACCTTGATATAAATGTAGTTGAGTAAAAAGTGTGATATTTGTCTTTCAAATATAGTGAAGTTAAAGTCGCAAGTTTCCAGAAAAAATAATACTCGAGTAAAGTACAGATACTCAAAAAGTGTACTTAAGTACAGTACTCAAGTAAATTTACTTCGTTACTGTCCACCTCTGACTGTTAAAGATAAAGTTGAAGTTATATCACACAGTCCAAGGTAAAAAGCACATTTTGTTAAAAAAAGAGAAAAGTTGGGGGGTTGTATCAAAGCATAGCTCCGTAGCTTAGTACATATAAGATACATAAATGTAGTGTCATTTGTCTTGAGTATAAGGTTTATTTTTTCAATTTTGCACCCTGTTTTGTCCCACTTCTCAAGAATGACTGCTTTGATAATGATCTTTGATCTCTTTCTGTACAGTGAAAGTGTTATGATAAGTTGCCTAACTTACGTTTTTATTCACATTAACTCTCAATGTTAAATTCACATTAAATATAAAGGCAGTCGTATTAAAAATATGTTATGGCATGACACCCATTGTTACTTGTTAGTGATATAGTTGATGCGTTTGGGAATGTTTCGAATAAAAATGAAAAAATAAATAAAACATTCGTGCCCCCTCAAAAATAATGAGTGCATGACGCCCCTGATACGGATCACAGACTGTACAAGGCACCCAGGTTGGGAAAGACTGGATTTATGCTGCATGCAGTTTTTCTCATCGGAGGATATTCAGAGTTTCATGTGGGTTTCTTCTCTCAACTTTTGCGCTTTGCTCAACATGAAGTTGAGAATTCAAGATGGTTGCTCCCAACGTGAAACATAAGAGAAAGCTATAAATACTATCATTTTTTTTTTATTATAAAGCTTCTGTTATATTCCCGTGTCATTATTGAGTCATACACTCATTCTTGCCCAGCCTCTATCTGCAAACATGTTGCTATGGTGTATGTGTCTGCAGTTACAAGATGCAGCGCAGTGCTATGTTTACTGTCGTATACTGTTAGATATTTAAATAAATAGCCAGATCACAAACAGATTCAATCACCCATGCAATCTTGTTCATAATTGACAGGATTCATATGTCTATTAAAGCATTAATTACACTGTGACATTCAAATCTGCGCTCGCGCTGCCACTTATCCAGAGAGAGCAGTTTACGTATATGAAACATCTTTATCTTGAAGTATTTTGTATCGTTATTTCTGTGTTACAGACATTAAAATTGTAATATCTGTACTTTTGTAACAAAATAAAGAAGCAGACACAGACAGGGTTCTCTATTCTTTTCCTTGTCCTCTTTTTTCTTTACTCTCCTTTTTCACACCGCCATCTAGTGGCCACACAATACCTTTGCAGACACAACACAAATAATCACAGAAGTACTGGAATAAAAGGTTATAGGTCGGATATAAACACTACAGAAGCGATCAAAATAGAATACACAAGGCAAGGCAAGTTTATTTATATAGCACATTTAATACACAATAATTCAAAGTGCTTTACATGAAAGAAAGTAAAATAGTCATAAAAAAATTGATCACAATAAAAATAAGGAATTAAAAAAAGTAATAATAATAATAATAAAAACAAGAAATTTTAAAACAAATATTCTCAAGCTTTGTTCAAACTCTTCCGCACTTTAGTGAAAGACAAAACACCTTTTTGAAATTGACTGTACTTCAAATAAAGATCGTATCAGTTACACCGTGACACCAGCAGCTGGAGACAGTGACTTAAACTGAGATTCTGAGAAAAACATTGAGTGAAGTGAAGTCTTTATGAGCAAGTCGTGAAGTTATGAGTTATGAATTCAATTGTTTTAACTTTTTTTATCGTTGAATATTGTATTTTATAAATAGACTGCAGCATTTTTTATAGAAACTCTAGTAAATTACATGTTATTTTATTTAGTTGTCTGTTTTTTTCAGAATCATGGTGGGAGAACAGTGATATATATTTTAAAAATAAAATATTGATGCAATAAAGTTAAGATAAATATGGAAAATAATACTTTCTAAAGAATTTGTGAACTATATTTGCTCAATGTTTTGAGTTTTAGCATTTTGAGTTTATGTATGAAAGTATTTTTGCATCAATATAGCAAAACAAACCTTTTACTCTTAATTTTTTTGGTCCCACTTTATATTAGGTGGCCTTAATTACTATGTACTTACATTTAAATTAATCATTTGGTACAATGCACTTATTGTGTACATACATGATCTTACATTGTACTAATATTTTTTAAAATACCTATACGTAGTTACATCTGTAATTAGTTTATGTAATTACATTTATAATTACACTTTTGACCAATCCTTTACCCCTTAATCCACCCTTTAACCTACCCATACCACCAAACATGTCCCTAACCTTATCCCATACCTCAATAGCAGCAAATGTGTTTTGCAATACAATATGAACACAATAAGTACATTGTACTTATTTTTTGATGTAAGTACATAGTAGTTAAGGCCACCTAATATAAAGTGTGACCATTTTTTTTTTAAATCTGTAAATATTGTCTTAAATAAAGTCTGATGATGTAAATTATAATTTGTGGCCCTTCACATTTGATGTAGTTTAAATGCGGCCTGCTTGGCCTCTGAACTTGAGCAGCTCTACAAACACCGCTCGGTCTGCACGGCGCTGCTTCAAGTTGAACACACACCTGTTTTTCTGACTTCTGTAGAGGAACGAGACCCACTTGGATGTGATGTTATTCCCAGCCTCCACATCTGACTTCTGAGGTAAATCGACCGCTGCATTCATTGTTGTTTTTGGACTGTCTGTTAGCTTTAATACTTTAACTCCTAATACTTCAGCTTTCTTCAGCATTAAGGGTTTATCTATAAATGTATGTGTGGTGGGGAGGTATGAAATGTTCAGACTTAGTAATTGTGCAATTAGGAATTTATCATTCAGAACCAGGAATTACACAAATAAACCATCTACAATCATGCAAATGATTAAGTTGTTACTAAGAAGAACAAATAGAAAATTAAACATTATTTAAACTTTAAAGAAAATTATTGATTACACAATATTAGTTTGAACATTACTTACAGAAATATAAGAAGGTTGAATTTATTTAGTTATTTAGTTAATTTATTTGTTAAATTTAGATTAAATTACAGAAAAGTAAAAAAAATCATGAGAAAACAGTAAAAAACAACAAACTTAACAAATGTCTTTTTTCCCAAGTGTAATCAGCACTAGTCGATTGTATCGAGGGACGCCCCACTCTGAGCGGGATCTAAGGATGCCCCATCCTGATGTAGATTCAGCGATTCCTCACTTTTAGGTGAATCCAGGCATCTTATGATAAGCACATGTCTTTGTAAATGCCGATCTTTCAGTTTCAGTGGTAGTTGGTTTACGAAGTCGTCAGGGTCGCCTGCATAGAAATGGGCTGAGATAACATAGTCGTGCAGCCTACTGTCGAGAAGGATGAGCTGGTCGTGTCTTTCTGACACGCCAATTATCTCCAGCTCTTCCTCCTCGATCTTCCGGTCAATAATCTGGAAAAGAGTAAAAACAATTCACATGTAGGTAAAGGTTAGTGTTTTGGTAACAATGTAGTCTTAGGACACTAGTATTTTCACCAGATAAAAATGGTTTAAAATCAGTTATTATTTCTATCTTTTGCTGTAGTGTGTCGGTAGGAAATGTCACTTTACATTTCTAAATCTGTCTGAAGTGACATGAAGAAACAGAACAAACTGAGATAGACTAAATCCAGAAGAACTGTGGCAACATCTCCAAGACACTTCAAGTGACTGACCTGCAAAGCTACAGTGCTGTTAAAGTTTTAGGCACTTGTGTAAAAATGCTGTAAAATGAGGATGCTGTCATAAATAGATTTTCTTTATCAATTATCTTCTATTAACTAAATGAAATCAACATTTGGTGTGAGCATCCTTTGTGTTTAAAGCAGCTTTTGCCCTCGGTGCACTTGAGCAGAGTTTCTCAGGAGCTTTGCAGGAGGTTTCTTGAAGCGTCTTGGAGACACAGTTGACGCACGTTGTTATAGAAGAATAAAACTTCATCAGCATGTGCTAGTGCTAAACAAGAAGAGCATGATAAATCACACTTTAGTAATAAGAGTAATTATTTTTTATCTTTCTGGTTTTTATCTCACTGATTTAAAGCTTCTTGTAGACCTGATGAAACACCTGAAGAGTCACATGAAAGTTCACACTGGAAGGAAGCCGCTCAGCTTTCGATCTGAAAAAGCAACAGATAAGTCACACTGAGGAAAAAATAACTTGTCAAGTATTCACACTGCAACATGAGATAAAATCTGTAAAATCATGATTCCGCTTCCGGCTTCGCTACTGTTCGGACGCTCCTGCTTATTGCTCTGCGCTTTGCTCCCTATTTATGTACTTTTCTCAGATTTCTCTAAGATTTTAACTTTAGCAGATCAGCACAGTGCTCAAACAACACAGTTTTTTTGGGGGAAAAAAAGCCTCTTTGCCTCCCACTGCCAGCAGCTTACATTCCGGAGACGGGAAAACACAGCTGTCTACATTCAAACAGACGAGAGAAAATGTCTCTTGTAGAATCTACTTGCTGCATGAACTGCCACAGACGTCTACAAAGGATTGTGGTTTTTGAAACAAAGTTATTTGCTGGACCTCCAAAACAGGTGGAACACACAGCAGGCGGTCATCACAGACCCCCTCAGCATACAGCTGGTGAGTCCTGTGAATCTACTGAATCTCAACAGTTTATACAAAGTGTAGAGGAACAAGCTGAAACTGAACGACAGACTAATCGATGGCACAAACAGGGAGCGAGACCCAAAGGCACTCGAGACATCAGATTGTCACGAGTATCTCATATTGCTGCCGTAGCATCCTCTACCCCAGATACGGCTATGACAAGACTTGTAAACACTGGCATTCTACAACCCCCTATACATCTTGAGATTTGAAGCATTAATGAATGTGGGTGAGGAATCCCCAAATGTGACAAAACATGGATCGTATCAGCCAGCAGCTAACATCGCTACTAACAGGCGCTCGAGGTCGAGCAGACAGCGGCACTCAGCTCAGAGCGCAGCCGAGCCCAGGACTCTGATAGTGGGCGACTCTATTATCAGAAACATCAGTAGCAGGACTACAACTACATGCTGATTTCCTCAAGCAACCGTCTCTGATGTGAACAAGGAACTTCAGAACATTCTGATGAAGCACAAGACTGCAAATCGAATCATCATCCATGTGGGGAAGAACGATATTCGGAAAGATCAGTCAGAACTCCTTAAGAAGGATTTCAGTGAACTCTCTGAAACACTTCAAAGACTTGAAGTTCAGTCGTTCATCAGTGGACCACTCCCAGCAAGGAGAACTAACATGTTTTCACGGCTGCTTGGGCTGAATACATGGCTACAAAGAACCTGCAGTACAAAAGGAGTCAACTTCATCGACAACTTCAATATTTTCTGGGGCCATAGACAACTGTTTAGACTGGACGGCTTCCACCCAAACAAACTTGGTGCAAGAGTGCTAAAGGACAATATCTATTTCTCCCTCCGTCATCCTTCAGTGGTGTGTGCCAATCCACTCGGCCTCAATGGCACACACACACCTGGACAGTGTATGAGTGACCACTGGACTTCATATCAGCTTCAGAGTCATCTTGTGGTTGACACATCCCACAAGGACACTGATAACACCACGCAGCCAAAACAAACTTTCCTCACGGAAACTATCCCGGCTGAGGCTTGCCCACAGAGCTCATCACAAATAGATTGTGATGTACTACAACAGCTCCATGACTCAGCACCCAAGGACGACTTTCTGGAAAACAGCCAGGGAAGCCAGGACAAAATATAACAGCCACCGGAAACACCAGAGCCAGAGCCCCGCTCACCAGACACACTATCCCTCTCTCCAGAATCTCTACTTCTAAGCTTCTCACAGAAAATGGAGGAACTGGTGTATGCTGGGACCAAACTCTCCCACTCTTTCGCTGCAAGCCCCCAGATATCAACTAAAAAATGGCGGGCCCCACAACCACCAAAGTCAGCGGGCCCAGCTCTCCCTCCTCCTCCTGTGAGAGCTCTCTGACCGCTGCCACAACGCCAGGCCCAAACCCTCCATCGGCTGTAGGTGAACCAAAAACAACTGATAACAGCTCTCAGTGATATGTGTCGGGTCCAAGCTATATTAGTAGCAACATTCACAAATGTTCACAGAACAAGCGGGAACCCAGTGTGCCTGTAGCTTTCTCTATCTCTGTTTTATCACATGATAGAAAGTCTAAGGCCTTCTCAAGCCGTACAGCTGACCCATCTAATCTGCGGCCTTTAATGCGTCAATCTAAGATTGCTGTAGAGACAAAATGTAATTTCATCAAGTTACCATTTTTAAACATTCACTCACTAAAAAATAAATAATTTCTGATCAATTATTTAATAACCACAAACAACCTGGATTTTATGTTTCTAAATGAAACATGGCTTGAAGACAGCTGCAGTGCAACAGTCCTCAATGAAACAGCCCCTCCTAACTTTAACTTTACAAGTGTCTGCAGGACTGTTAGGAGAGGTGGAGGTGTAGCTGCTCTATTTAAAGATGTTTATCAATGCAAGTAAGTGTCATTTGGTCAGTATTTGTCTTTTGAATACCTAGGTATTGTGCTGAAAGGTGCTCCACGCATTCTGTTTATCATTATTTACAGGCCTCCAAAATACTCTCCAGCCTTTGTTGAAGAGTTCACAGAACTGTTATCAATGATTTCCTCAGAGTTTGACTGTTTTTCTATCGCAGGGGATATTAATATTCACGTAGATAATGCAGAAATCAAAACTGCAAAAGAAATTATAACTGTTTTAAACACTTTTGATCTGACCCAGCATGTGCATGAACCCACACACAATCGTGGACACACTTTAGATTTACTCATCAGTAGAGGTCTAAACATTTCATCCATTGTTATTAAGGATGTAGCACTATCTGATCCCTTCTGTATTTTCTTTGATATATTGATCTCTGTTACCACTGAATCTAGATCTGTCTCTGTCAGAAAGAGATGCATTAACAAGAACACTAGTGCGCTATTTATGAAGGCTAACACCAAGCATTTCTGCAGACTCTGTTGATCTTCTCCTGGATTCATTTAACTCAAAAGTTAGGAATGTTATTGATGATATTGCTCCGGCAAAAGTCTGCAAGAAGAATGGCAGACAAAAATCACCATGGAGAAAATCAACAGCAGTTCAGAGTATGAAGTATGAGTATTGAAATTCACTATAGCATCTATAAAGACAGCCTTCATGCCTTCAGTGTGGAACTAGCCACAGCTAGACAGACCTTCTTCTCAAACCTTATAAACAGTAACTTAAACAACACTCGCATTCTTTTTGCTACTGTGGAGAGACTGACAAACCCCCCAAGTCAAATTCCCAGTGAAACGCTCTCCGACAGCAAATGCAATGAGTTTGTTGCCTTCTTTTGTGAGAAGATCAATAATATCAGAAAGGAGATTGGCACAACTTCTAGTTTTGCAGAGGTCACACAGATTCGACCGCAATTTAAAAAAAAAGTGACTATGTCTGTTTTTGAAGCAATTGATTGCAAAATTTTGAAAGAAATAGTACAGCACCTTAAATCGTCAACATGCTATCTTGACACACTTCCCACATCTTTTTTTTCAAAAGTGTGCTTAACTGTTTAGAAGCAGATCTCTTAGAAGTGGTGAATACCTCACTACTTTCTGGGACTTTTCCAAACTCCCTTAAAACTGCAGTCGTTAAGCCCCTTCTGAAAAAGCGCAATCTTGATAACACCATATTGAGCAACTACAGACCAATATCAAATCTTCCTTTCATAGGTAAGATTATTGAAAAGGTAGTTTTTAATCAGCTGAACAACTACTTAAACTCAAATGGATACGTGGACAATTTTCAATCTGGTTTCCGAGCACATCACAGCACAGAGACCGCGCTTATTAAGATAATAAATGATATTCGCTTCAATTCTGATTCTGGCAAAATATCAGTGCTGGTACTACTAGATCTTAGTGCTGCGTTTGACACTGTCGATCATAACATACTTCTAGAGAGACTGGAAAACTGGGTCGGGCTTTCTGGGATGGTACTCAAATGGTTCAGGTCATACTTAGAAGGGAGAAGTTATTATGTGAGTATAGGAGAGCATAATTCTAAGTGGACGTCCATGACATGCGGAGTCCCACAAGGCTCAATTCTTGCACCACTCCTGTTTTGCCTGTATATGCTCCCACTAAGTTAAATAATGAGAGAGAACGAAATTGCCTATCACAGCTATGCTGACAATACCCAGATTTACATAGCCTTATCTCCAAATGACTATAGCCCCATTGACTCCCTCTGCCAATGCACTGATGAAATAAACAGTTGGATGTGCCAGAACTTTCTTCAGTTAAACAAGGAGAAAACTGAAGTCATTGCATTTGGAAACAAAGATGAAGTTCTCAAGGTGAATGCATACCTTGACTCTAGGGGTCAAACAACTAAAAACCAAGTCAGAAATCTTGGGGTAATTCTGGAGACAGACCTTAGTTTAAGTAGTCATGTCAAAGCAGTAAATCCAAAGTTTTAATTCCTTGTTTTTATTATTATTTTTAATGACTGTTTCACTTCCTTTTATGTAAGGCACTTTGAATTACCATTGTGTATGAAATGTGCTATATAAATAAACTTGCCTTGCCTTGTATGAATGTCTGAAAACACAAGAAAGGATTCACATTAACCACATCAGAGTCTGATCAATTATCTAGTCTACGGTCACAATCACAGTAACTAGATCCTCTTCAGATCCAGCAGTGTGAGAGCAGCAGTGTGAAAGCATTTCTTCCGTAGAGATTCTGTCCTAATAGACATGACGAAGAAACATCATATAAAGTGGTCAATCTCTCTCTGATGCAAAAGCGTTTCAGCACAGCGGTCCAGAGACAGAAAAATGACTGTTTTTACTTGTAATTTCTCAAGTTTGTCCAAAAATTATCATTAGATCTTTCTCCAAGTTAAAAGACATCCAATATTTTCATATCATAGCGTTAACGTATCTTTACAAAACTCAGTATGGGACATTGGCCCAATGATCCTAAATATACCTTTAACATGAATTATGAGCGTTGTGGAATTTCAAATTTAAGAATCAATTTAAGATCTGTTGATCCTATGTATGGAAGAATATTCAGGACTTTTCAATGTGAGTGGGCGGGACTATACTAATGTTTGTATTGGGAGGTGACGTCACTCACAGACGACTGTGCCTAATGCTTTGATCAATGGAGGTAATCGTTAAGACTCTGCTAAAGGCAGCTGCCAATCAGTTCGTGCCTGTGTGAACAAACAGAAAACCTTCCTGGAACAATTAATTTTTTTATAATAATAATAATTATAATAATAATCTTTTTTTACCCCAAATGCAGCGGTTATACCCTGCTAACAGTGGGAGCAACAACAGTACGCACAATAGGTCAATATTCACTTTTACCCAAACGCTTTTTTACTGTAAGGACGTGCCTGTTTGTACCCACTTGTCCATAAGTACTACATATTTACTGTGTATACACATTAGAAAGTACAGTAAAGTATCTAATTAGTTACCATGTACGGGCACTACCTGTAAGTGACCGTTCTTACCCACACTTGTCTGTATGTACAAACTAATTACCATGCATGTACGACTGTTACGTACAGCCGTGTTTCTTATTTATTACCATGTACATACACTTCAGGGAAGTACTCTGTGTTACCACTCATTTGCCTGTAGGTACAAGATATTTACCATGTATGTACCAGGGAAGTACATGTACTGTAAAATAAAGTGCTACCGGTATTTCTATCTGATACTACATACAACTCTAGTTTTGTTGTTGTAATCTAGTTCAACCAGGATTGTAACACAAACCAAGAGGATGTTATTTGAACTTAAATCCATTACGTTAACCCAACATACAACTTCCAAAAAAAAAAAAAACATTCAAAACATGCACACCTGCTCCATGCTGATTAGTGAAATTTGGTTCAATGAGAAATTATGATTTGAAGTTATTATATATTGTAGTGTGTTAGACTCACGTCACCTAAGACGTTGTGATTTTGGGTCACACGTCACTCAAGGTGCGGTTATGAGTATGTCAGATGACCAATTCCCACCTCACTTAGTTTAGTGCACCAGTCAAAGACAGGTAATTTGGCAATGTGGGTGTGTTTCCCACAAGCTATTCAATAATTTGAATTGCACACATTTGAGGGAGCTGGTCAACTGATTTATCTGAAAGATTGGTGATTTAGCTAGCTTGGATCATCAACACAAAGAAGACACAATTGTAGTAAGATAAATGAAATTTATTAACAATAGATATGCAAGGGTAAATGCAACAACTAGTGATGATACCAATAAGTGAATATGCACTGCTAATAGAGAATAATAGACAACTAAATATGAAGGAAGATACTGAGTAAATCGCAGAAACAAATAAATGGAATGAACACAGAATGACTGAATGCAATGCTGTTGAGCTGAATGTAGCAATGGAAGATATTTCTATGGAAATGTTGCTTATGGGAACCACTTAATGGCTCTGGTGAAATTAATGATAAATAACTGCTTATTTATCTCTGAACAAATAATATAGCTATTATTCATAATGCTGACCCCAAGTAAATGTTATCTAACAGGTTAGAAAAACATAGGCTGCAGGTATAAACTAAGCCAAGGTCTTTAGGAAAGAGGTTTGGTAAGTTTATAATTACGTTCCACAGGCGGGTGATCAGTCCGGCGGTAGAGACGTCTTCCACTGGTGATGCAGACTGCGTGCAGTGGGGAGGGCACAGAGTTACGTTCCGGTAGCTGTCAATGCGCTGACCTGGATGATGCTGAGCTGTTGTTGTGCCACAAAGGGTCCTTAGAGCATGGACCGGGCAGCTGGGTCAGATGGGTCTTCACGGGGTCCTTTGCAGCCTGGCTGCGTCGTTGAGGAGCCGTGGGTTTCAGGCAGTGTCTGCCACTGCGGAGGTCCTGTGTGGACTGGGCTGTGCTGCTTTCGGAGCGGCAAGAGTCAGACGGGGTCCGTCACTGCTGGGTCCTTTGCAACTGAAGTGTAGCCAAATGCGATAAAGAAGGTTTGCTCAGGAGCTGAGTTAAACCTTAGCTGTCTTGAAATCTCTTTCCTCGTCAGGCTAGAGACTCAGAACGTCGTATCTGCTACTGTCTCTCTGGATGTATCAGAGACTCAGAACTTTGGTGTTTCTGTTGGTGTCTCTCTAGATGAAAGACTCAGAAACGGGGAGTGTTCCTGTTGCTGCCTTCCCGGTAACAGGACTCAGACTCAGAACAAGGAGTGTCTTTTGGGAAGGTACCTTTATCTCTTTTTGTCTTCCTTCCTGTTAGAGATGTCTGGCAGTTGTCTTGGCATCTTATCTGATGGTTCTGAACATCTTTTTATGTTCCTTTACCAACATCCAATCACAGTGGGGGACATCTCCCTCCACGCCAGCAGTTAGAGAGGAGCCCTGCCATAAACTGGTCCTTGGAATGCCAGTTTGACTGTTGTTCACTACAATATTTTAAGTTGCAGCAAAGTGAAAATTACAATTGACAGCGCTACGCTTCAGCACAATGGTAACCACTGTAAAAAAAAAAAAAAAAATATATATATATATATATATATATAAATAAAATGTCACATGACTGGCAGCAAGAAAACATTAAACACTAACAGATCTCTCTCTCACTTATTACAATCCAGTCAGACATTATATTGAGAATTAGCTGAGGTTTAGATGTTGATGTTTTATTAAAAATAATCACGTTTGAAGTCACCATTGTGGGGATAAGTGTTAGCGTTAACTGGGTTCTTGATCCTTGAATATGTCATATGAGTTTTTCTCTTACTGCTGCAACGGTGTGTTTTTAAAGCACATTTGTTACAGCAACAGTTGTGAGAAAAACTCTGATCAGATGATCTTGATTGATCACTGATGATAACTCAGTCATCATGTAGTGATTAGATACACAGATCATATGAGGAGTCTGATGTCTGAGAATGTTAACTGTTAATCTAGTGATGTTATGACAGTCAAAAATTATCGTTTTCTCTTTCATTATATAGGAAGTATTTTGAGCTGTGTCTTTTTGACTCAGACAAAGATCAAGAATCAGCACATGAATCTCAACAATGGTGACAATCAATGCAAACCTTTTTTGTGACTTTAGTAGCTTGTTTTGTGATGTTCAGAGTTGATTGTCACCATTATTGAGGTTCATACGCAGATTCATGATGTCTGTGAGATCCGGTCCCAGTCATTTCTGCGTAATGATTTAAAAACGTTCAAAATTTCAACGCAAGACAACGTTTCAAAATGTGAAACTAGTAAATCTAAACAATACACTCCTGATGTGATTTGTGATCCCTAGTTGACAATAGAATCATTATCTCACTAGATTTTTTCAAGCACTTTCAGCTACATCAAATGTACTTTAGAAACACACAGTTACAGCAACCAGAGAAAAACTAATGCTAAAAAGTCAAGGATCAAGAGCCCAACTAAAGCAAACACTAAACCTCTGTTAATTCTTAATAAAAAGTTTTGTATGAAAGAAAGTCAGACTGGTTTGTATTAAGTGAAGATGCTGAGATCTAGAGAGATCTGTTAGTGTTTAATGTTCTGTTGGGATTTAAAGGGTTTCTGTTGTCTGTGTTTTGAGGGTTACCATTGTGCTGAACAGTAGAGTGTGTGCTTCAGTTCAGGAGAAGACCAAGAAACATTGACGTTATGCTGCATGTTGCTTTATTTAAAGACAGTAGCTGTACTGTTGCTGATGCAGTGATAGTTACATTAGTTCAAGCATGTGTGCTGTTGCTAGCTAATGGTTAACTGCAAAAGATTTATATTTTACAGAGAATGATTCACAGTGATAATGCAGGAATGTTGTTTCCAGTAACAGTAAATGTTTAACACTCTGTGCTGCCATGTGTTTTGCCTTTTTTTTCTCCATCATTTAAAATAAAAATATTATATGAAACTCATGCTTTTTCCATTTACATTGCCTTGCAAGAGTTAAAACTTTTCTTTCCCTTCCCTGCTGGAAAAACCAGCATAGACCAGCAAGCTGGTCATACCAGCAAGACCAGCATATGTTGTGTTTTGGTGCTGGTGACCAGCATGGGATGCTGGTGGGACGCTGGTGACCAGCATGGGATGCTGGTGGTATCCCAGGTAGCCAAAATGATCTGGCCCAATAACAGCCCAAATCCGGCAAGCCAGAAGAAATAGCTCGCCCCGGATGCGGTTACCGGACTCTTGTGAATTACGGGAGTGAATGACGCGTTAGAATCGGCCCGAGTACGCTGGTCCGAGTCCGCTTGCCGAAACTGAGCCGACACTGCCGGCATCGGGCCACAATCACGCCAGCGTAGATTATACAATTAGCCGGTACTGGCCCGAGTCTGGATACCAAATGGAAATGTATATGAAATACAAACCAATATTAATTTAATTAATTACAACAACAAAATTTACCAAAACAATATATATATATATATATATATATAGCTTGCATGGAAAAAAACTGTTCATGTAATTTAATTGGTTCTCTAAAAACTACAAAAAATGTATTATTAAAGCCAGTATTTTTTTTAACAATATTGTTTCCACAAATATCACACACACACACACAGACACACACACACACACACACAGACACACACGTGCAGTTCCCCCTTCAATACCCCCCAATTGGAATGACACCATATAAATGTAAAAACTATGAGAATTTATTTGAATTTATTATTGAAAATTTGACATCTACAAATGCATAAAAACACTTTAGAACCTCTAAGAACTCCCAGGACCTCAAGTTTATCCTAAAAGAGGACAGAAAAAAGGAAAGAGAGATAAAGAGGGGACACATATAGACACATAGTTAGTCAGATCTCAGTGAACTCAATGGTAAATGGTTAATTTGGAGCATACCTTAAGAAGAATTTCTTTGTTGTAGGACCTGCTCTCTTCTTCCATGCCTTCTGTTTATAAACTTCTCAGTTTCTCCATCCAGCACACTGCAGTATTTGCAGAAAAATAAATAAATATATATATATTTATAAAAAATATATATCAGAAGCAGAATCAGAAAGAGCTTTTATTGCCAAGTATGCTTGCACATACAAACAATTTCTTTTAGTGTCAAAAGCTTCCAGTTCACAGAGACAACGACACACAGACAATAAAAATAAGATGAGAATAAAAAGGCATTTAACTGTTCTGTAGATTGCCTGGGGAAAGAAACTGTTCTTGTGCCTGGCTGTCCTGGTATATCTGTGTCTGTGTGTGTGTGTGTGTGTGTGTGTGTGTGTGTGTGTGTGTGTGTGTGTGTGTGTGTGTGTGTACTGGTTTTTGCGGTTTACGGGGACAAAATTTGTATAATAACATGGGTATGACAGAGGTATTACAATTTGAAGGTGGTTTATGAGGACATTGCCTATGTCCCCGTAAAACAAAAGGCTTAAAAAACATACTAAATGGTGTTTTTTTTTTTTTTATCTAAAAATGCAGACAGTCTCCTGTAAGGGGTAGGTTTAGGTGTAGGGTTGGTGTAGGGCAATAGCACATACAGTTTGTACAGTATAAAAACCATTACGCCTATGGAGAGTCCCTGTAAACCACTGAAACAAACGTGTGTGTGTGTGTGTGTGTGTGTGTGTGTGTGTGTGTGTGTGTGTGTGTGTGTGTGTGTGTGTGTGTGTGTGTGTGTGTGTGTGTGTGTGTGTGTGTGTGTGTGTGTGTGTCAGTCTGGTATATGTGGCACAAGTTTGCCTATTTAAACATGAAGCTGGTTTTCCTAACTTAGCATAAAGACCAGGTAGGAAGAAAAAGTAATCAAAAAGATATTAGAAGAAATGTAGCAGGAGCATTATTACACTATTCACATAATATGTTGTGTAATTAAATAATTAAAATTCACCAACAAACTACAAAATACATAACTTTTAAAACAGATCAGATAATGCAAGCCTGTTAAATAAATAAATAAATAACTGCTGCATGACATATATTTAATGAACCTAAATAAAAAAAATTGAGAAAATGTTTGACAGTCAGCTTAAAAAATATATACTTACAAAGCCAAAGACTGTGGTATGGTGTGGTGTGGAGGCTTTGGGGTTCAGCAGCTACTGACACACACACAAAGGGGAGAGAAAGAAAAAGCCTCACTCAGTATCAGCAGGCCCGGATTAACACTGTGTAGTGTCCTAGGGTGAGCACATTTGAAGTGCCCCCCCCCCCCCCCCCCCAAAAAAAAAAAAAATTCAGGAGCACCTTCTGATCAATAACGAAAATTAGACTTCCCATTACTATGTGATATTTGACTCCTTAAAGTGATTTACAGGGGCATTTTTTGTAATGCCTTTTTTCTCTCTCTAATTTTATTAAAACTATGTCATTATGTCAAATTCAAAAGTCTATATTTATAAGCTTTTCCAAAATGTCTAATAATAATAAAAATAAAAAATAAATAGAATAAGAACAGGTAGAATAATAAGAATAAGTTACCAATCAAAATGAATCAATATTAACAAAATCAGTTTCCACTACAAAGGTGGCACAGAACACAAAAGTGGCATGAAGGTAAATTTACAGACATTTACAGAGGTTCAGAGGTGGGATGGGTGCTTTAAATTCATAACAATGTTGTGAGATTAATGTTTTAAATATAAAATTTAGAATATTGTTTGATTGAAATGATTTAAATAACTATGATACTTTAAAAATAAAATTGCCAGCAGGTGGCGGCAAGTCACTGATTTTATCACTGAATCATTCATTTAATTGATTCGTTTGAATGGCTGATTCATTCAGGAACGAAGCAAGTGACTCCCTGCGTCCCAGTGTGCATACTATCCACCCTATCTGCCCTAAATAGTATTGAAAATGACTACTATCACATAGAATTTAGGATGGATAGTATGCACATTGGGACGCAGGCACTGTCTTTATAAATGGATAATTGAATCACTGACTCACTAGATTCATTTAAAAACGCAGGTTCATTCATAAACGAAACAACTCTGTGTTTGAATGGAGATGCGCAGCGGCTCAGCGGTGACTGTTTGAAACTATTTTCCTTTACGAAATAGAGCAAAATCGGGCAATATTGTTAAATTCATACAATGTACATCACTTTATATTAACTTATTGTTTGTTGAACTGTTGTATTAATTTAATATCACATTTGCAAACTCCCCTATAATCTTTAAAAGCTGTCACTCACTTCAGTTCATCGCAATCTCACAAAGCTCCATAATAATCAATGAAGCTCTACACTACATAACGAATCTCTTATTTACACCGTCTACACTTTCTTTGTTATAACGAGAGGATTTGTGAGTTTGCATAACTCAGCAATGAACAAAAGTATTTTGAGCAGTGAGTGAATTCTGATTAACATTGCATTCAAGGAATCAATGTCTGCGATACATTACTCACCGCTGCGCAAACACGCAAGTAGAAATCTTTGAAGCTCCCCTGAGCTCAAACACAAATGCTGATCTGGTATGTTTTGATAGTTGCATGCAGTACTTTTCAGTCGCATTGTAGAGCCCTGGCTACGTGCCGTGATATTTTCTCTTTTTTTTTTATTTACGTGTATCACAACCGCGAAGCTGATGCTGCCTATCCATCATGAATTGAATTATTATAAATTGGCGGGCTCGACTCTGACTGGGGGAGGGCGCAATTACACTGTGGCCTGACCCAATCGCAGTTCTTTATGCGTAAATATATTTTATATTCTCTCTGTATACATTGTATCATTAACTGTTCAGTTTCTATGCATCTGCATCTCTTCCAGCAAAATAATATACACAAAACATGAAAAATATTTTAAAGGTCTAATCATTTTCTTAATCACTTGGTGCCCCCTTATTGGCTGGTGCCCCAGGGCACTCGCCCAATCCCGTCTATGGATAATCCGGCCCTGAGTATCAGATAATGTTTGTACAAACTGAACATGGAAAATCCAAGATGCAGGATGACTGCTTGACTGATCACTTACAACAATTGGATGACAATCTGAAAAAAGAAAGAAAAAGAATAAATATTTTCATTATTGAAAATAATTATAATTTTACTTATGACTTTTATATGACTTTTATTTCTTCCCTGGTGTATACACATGCATACATGTTTTACTTTTATTGTAATTATTTGTTATTAAAAAGCAGAAATATTATTATTTTTACTATTATTATCTCATAAGGATAGGCTACATTGGCTTGTGTGAGTCGTCTGTCTCTCGCTCGCTCGATCACACACGATGAGAGAGAGAGAGAGAGAGAGAGCGTTCAGTGTGCGTCAGTGTCGCTCGCTCTCACTCAGACAAATCTGAGACAACACTGCTTAAATGTGAAAATATTAATTGTAAATGGCTACATTTTTTTAAACTAACGTTACCTTGACCGACATGAATGTGAAACGAAAGGAGGTTTTCTCAATTCTAGCAGATCTGCGCAAATGACGTCACACAGATATAACGGCATTAACGGCGCTGAAGAGCGGGCCGTACAAAATAAAGACGGAACGGCTCGTTTGAACAGTCAACAGTAGGCTTATGGTACATTTAAATGACAGGCCGTCGATTTTATACTTGTGTACACACAAAATACTTTACCTGGTGAAAGCTCTCCCGTCAGGCGATGTCCACTCAGAGTCCGGCTGTGCGCGTCATGTGACGACCGCAGCTTATATAACCTCCGGTTCTTTCGCGGGCTTTGCACATGAGGTGTAAAATAGTTAAAGTTACATTTATATCTATTGATTGATTTTTTTTTTATTTTTTTTTTTTAAATAATCTAAGATGTAGGCTACATTTAAATCATTACCTCATGTTATATTTTTCCTGGCAAAAAAAATTAAAAAAAAAAAAAATTACACACACACACACACACACACACACACAGAGACACACACACACACACACACACACACACGCATGTTTGTTTTTGTGAAAAGTGGGGACTCTCCATAGGTGTAATGGTTTTTATACTGTACAAACTGTATGTGCTATTGTCCTACACCAACCCTACACCTAAACCTACCCCTTACAGGAAACTTTCTGCTATTTCAGATTTTCAATGCACTCAATTCTGTGTGATTTATAAGCGTTTTGAAAAGTGGGGGACATGGGGTAATGTCCTGAAAAGTCACCTTCTCCTTGTAATACCTGTCATATACCCTTGTCATTATACACATCTATGTCCTGATTTGTCACAAAAATGCAGTAGCCCCTCACTGCAGAACAAAGGCGCATGCACACACACACACACATATATATATATATATATATATATATATATATATATATATATATATATTTTGTTACAGTTATTAATAATAAAGTTTCACTTTGACAGGCAAAAGGTTTACAACTCTAAAGTATTTTGTTTAAAAATATATATTTTTGTAATTTTATAATTCAGCTTAATTGATTGATTGTGTGTGTACAGGTTTAATTTTTTTAATTTTTAATTGTGGGACCAAATATTCAGATAAGGAGTAAAACCTGAATTTTTGACATTTTAGGACAGACTTCTGGCCCACATTCGGGCTGAATGTGGCGAAATGTGCCGTTTCTCAACCAGAATCGGGCCAGATCCACAGATCCAAAACCTAGCCAAATCTGGCAACCATTACTGGGCCAGGCCGGACCTGGCTCAATTCTGGCAAGCCGCTGCCAGCACACAGCCGAGTGAGCCGACACTCAGCCACATTCGGCCTGATTCCGCTGGCTACCTGGGATGCTGGTGACCAGTATGGGATGCTGGTGAGATGCTGGTGACCAGCATCACCAGCAAGACCATGCTGGTAGACCAGCATCACCAGCAAGACCAGTAGACAAGCATCACCAGCAAGACCATGCTGGTAGACCAGCATGGTCTTGCTGGTCCACCAGCTAAACCAGCACCAAACCAGCATATACCAGCATAGACCAGCACCAAACCAGCATATACCAGCATAGACCAGCATAAACCAGCATATACCAGCATAGACCAGCATAAACCAGCATGGGAATTACGCTGGTCTATGCTGGTTTTTCCAGCAGGGTTAAGAAATTTGAAATAGTGATTCATGCATTTATCACCACACGTCTTGACTACTGTAATTCACTTTATTAAGGAGTTAATAGTTCATCTATTGGGCGTTCACAACTTGTTCAAAATGCTGCTGCGAGGCTGTTGACCGGTAGCAAAAAATTTGATCGCATCACTCCCATCTTGATATCTCTGCACTGGCTACAGTTAAATTTAGAATAGAGTTTAAAATCTTAGTCTTTGTTTATAAATCTTTACATGGCTTAGCTCCAGGCTACCTTTCAGTCTTGGTACTCCCTCATAATCCAACTCGGTCACTTAGGTCTGCGGATCTTGGACTACTCTTTGTGTGCACTAAGCTAAAACATAGAGGGGACAGAGCCTTTGCAAGGGTTGGCCCTAAACTATAGAACAGCTTACCACTGTCAATTCGAACGGTATCTTCACTTTCTATGTTTAAATCTAAGCTTAAATCTTATTTTCTATCTATGGCATTTAACAACATATTAATTTTTACAGTATGTATTTTACTTTGTTGATTGTAATTCTTTATTTTATGGATTGTTTCTAATGTTCTGTACAGCACTTTGGTCAACCTTTATAACTAACTAACTGACTAACTTATTAAGTAATAAGTAACTGGAGAAATCAAGTTACGTCTTCTAACAGTTATGCTTCAGTAACCTTAAATCATTTGTTTCATTTAAACAAAACCAGTTATTTTAGATGTTACCAGTTGACGTACAATTTCTAATTTAACCCGACTAAACTTTTTTATCAGTGTAAGGCTTTAGGCTATAGATTTATCACATTCTTAGTGAATTACAGTAGACCATACCTTCAACAAAATAGCCTTGATGATTGAAACTGCAGTTTTGTTTGCGTTTCTCTAACCAGACACTCCAGCTTTGCAAAAATACAAATTACATTTGAACACAATAGAAAAACATATACAGTATATGCTATATGTGACCCTGGATCACAAAACCAGTCTTAAGGGTCCATTTTCTAAAATTGAGATTTATACATCATCTGAAAGCTGAATAAATAAGCATTCCATTGAAGTATGGTTTGTTAGCATAGGACAATATTTGAAAATTGCCTGTAAAGTTGTCCAAATGAAGTCCTAGGCAATGCATATTACTAATCAGAAATGAAGTTTTTATATATTTACAGTAGGAAATTTACAATATATTTTCATGGAATATGGTCTTTACTTAATATCCTAATTATTTTGGATGGGATAATGGATAATTTTTACCCATACAGTGTATATTTTGGCTATTGCAACAAATATACCTGTGCTACTTATGACTGCTTTTGTGCTCCAGGGTCACATATACAGTACTGTGCAGAAGTCTCACAGGCATCTTTTGCTGTAATGTGTCCGTAGGAAATATAAGTTTGAATTTATAATATAATAAAACACGCCATAGTCATTAAAACTTTATTTTTTAGGATTTTAAATTACTTTTAATATTTAATGAAAGTCACACTGAGGAAAGTAATAAACAGGAGAATTATAAGAAAATTCTTGGGAGGGTTTCCGGTGCTATGAAAATTTAAGGCGGGGCTGTAGCCCCAGCAGGCCCTGCCCTATAGCAGCACTACTGTATATTAGGCTGGTGTAGTTTGCTGGAGGACAGCTGGAAAAGGACACTGAAAACACGATAGGTGAGTAGAACACTATTAGTACATTATTGTCAGTCATTGTCCAAATTGATATACTTTATTTGTTATTATTAAAAGTGTAATCATCAGAAAATCAATTGTACATTACTACTATCAAACAAAACCCAACCTGCAACGTCCTGGAAGGGTTTGTTAAGGCTAAAAAAACTAGTCAATAGGCAAAAAACCTTATAATTAGGGATCAAATTGCAGATAAAATGTATAAATTATTAAAAACGTTCACTGAATGGATTTACTATGAACTGACTGATATAGGGGAGCAGGGGGCACAAACTTATGCAGGGTTTTAACATGCGTGGTTTAAATATTTCCACACGTGCTAGAATAACCAAATTTATGCCATTTACTAGTTACCATATCAACATTATAAAAAGTGCACCAAAATTAAAAAATCTTTTGAAGATATCGCTGAATATTTATTTTACCATAGTAAAATAATTTTTCTGGCTGAATTAAATTTAAACTCAAATTTTAGTGTTAATTTAAAATGACACAAATCTGCTATTATTTTAATCTCCAGTCTGTTATTTATCAGTTTAGATAGTTATTTAATGCCTTGCTAACTAGCAGAAGGAGCGTTGTAACACTTCGTTACAATGTGCCCTGCTATTATATAAGTTATTCTATATAAGAATTAGCTCTTTTTTCAGCTTTTAGGGAATCAAGTCTTAAAGACTCGGGTTGATTTGATTGAATTGATATTAATTAAAAACTTATAATTTATACATTATTAACGGTTTGTCCAGTGAACGTTAAAATCAGTATATCTTAATTTTGTTTATCTTACTTCGTGGCCAACGATAAAACAAACAAAATAGTAATTTATCAAATTTGAACAAGGTAACGCAATCTTGGCAGATTGTTTAGACTTGAAAATCACACAACACAAGACAAGTGTAGGGGTAATATGTAAAATGTAAACAAAGTCAATTTAGCTCAAAGGTAATTATTTATGATGTTATAGGGAATTTTAACAGAATCACTGTTTTACAGCTGATTGCTGAATTGTCCTGCGATTCACTGAACGAGCCGTATAACATCAAATCTGCAATGGATATTAAAATCCAAAATATAGTGAAAACACTATTAATAAGCACAGTAACAAGATCGGCAGATTAAGACATTAACTTGTAAGCACAAAACACAAGATACTTCTCTTTTCAATATAAATAAGACTTTATTTATATAAACATAAGACATAAACTAATCTAACACATGAACACATGCATTCACACGTTGCAGAAAGAGAGAAAGTGAGGAAAGGATGAGTTCAAGAGAATGAAAATGTGAAATCCGAAGTTTACAGCAATATGTGCTATTGCATAGACCTTGAACAACCATCAATCACTTATTTAACCCTCGCATTGAGTTTCTCAATGAGGCTAAAATTTATATTAAATGCACCAGCTCAGTTAGAATCTGGAGGTTACTTGCGCGTTGCCTTTGTGTTACAGGGATTCCCTTCTGTCGTTGTCACTGCAGGAAAGGGGTTTTCCCGAGTTTCTGATTGGCTGGAAGTTCAGTAGTCTTTGAAGTGATGTCTTGGGAAGCCAATGGTTGGGCGTTGGCTGATGATGGTTTTGGAGTCGGTTGCTGGTTGCTGGTTGAAGTTTGAAGCGGGTGCAGTCGGAGCTGGACTTTGCGGCAAACTTAACTTTTGAACACGAAACAATGGAAAGAAAAGAAACTAAAGTAAAAGAATAAATGATATATCGAGACTAGGTGTTTTTTCTTCTTGTTGTGGTAGCAGCTGGTGTACAGGCCGAAGCACGCTGGAATGGCGCTCAAAGAGCAGCGTCAAAACGCGGTGGCATAAAGAAGAAGAAGAGAGAAGCTGGATTTGAAGAAGAGAGAAAAAGGGGTAAAAAGGGGCTGATTTGATGGTGTCCTGATTTTTTAAACTCAGCTTTTGGAACACCTCCCAACTGGTGTGTTGACCAATTAGATAGGCTATTATCTCAGCTAGGGGTGTTCCTCCCATTATAAATCAGTTTGTTATCTGGTCACATGGTCCGAATTTTACACGCTCTTGCAAAGTATAATTTTGGATGTGATTTCTATAACCAGAATATGATACATTTTACAAAGAATTAATTGGAAGAAACCTTTCAAGCATGAAGTTCCAAACACACACATATTAAATATGAATAAACCTTAAAGTCATTCAATAGTTATTAAAAAGACGTACATAATATTTGCTTAAAACATGATAGTCTAATGTGTGGGTTACATACATAATATGGGGTTATGCATAGAAATGTCCTTTTAGGATGATTTTATGTGCATATGAAAAAGAAAGTCTCTGTGTAGTTCTATGAAGACCAAAAGACATGTTCTTTGGACAAAGGAATTTCAGTCTGGTTCTTTGTCTTCTATGTGTGGGGGAAAAGTCAATCTAAAGAAGCTCGTGATTTCTATCACAGATCTGCATGTGCTGGTCACGCGGTGCATCTCTTTGGCCATTAATCTTGATTACTTGCCCCAAATTTGACGATCTCCTTCCTGCGTTGGACTTTTCAATAAGTATACTTTTGTCTTAATGTTGCAAGCTGTCCTGTGAAAAAGGCTTGTTAGTTAGGCTTTCTTCAGACTAGTTGGAGCTAGGAATCTGATTTATGACATCCTGTTTTCTTGGGGCCTCTCAGGAATTTCAGCTCCTCATGTTTTGATGTTCTGATTGAATCTTAAATTGTCTGATTCGTTCTGATCCTACAGAATAATTCTTTATAAATGAAACAGTTTATTTGCTAATCTACGATAAAATACTAAACAAAAACACACACACATACAAACGTTCAGGAAATGAGTTATTGCGATTTGAAGAAAGTTTAAGTCTAGCACCCTTTTGCTATTTCGTATAAATTCAACTGGAGGCAGATCACAAGCAGAGACTTTACTATCTTGACTCCATACAGATCAATTCACCAGTTTCCAGCAAAATTATGGAGATAGTTTGTTTACTTGCACTGAGTTGAATTGACAGCTGATCGCCGGTTGCGTTTCCCTTTCCTGGTTGGGAAACCTCCGAGGCTGCTGATTGGCTGCTGAAGTTGTCATCGCGTGACGCGTTTCTAGGAAAGCCCTTCCGTGATAGGTTGGTTTCCTTTGTGACGTGATGAGTGACGATGCCTTTAAGTTGTTTAGAGTTTCTTGCGGCTTCAGGTTCTAATAGCTTCTTCAGTAAGAAGTTTTTACGAAGTGTTTGAGTTTGGATGATCATACGGGTGTTAAGTCGGTGAGCGCTTCGCAGCGCGATCAGTGAGACGAAGCCAAAGTTTTGCAAGCAGCGAGCAAAGCCTTTGTGTCACGGAGTTTTACCAGGCTGAATTCTGTCGACCCACAACGAGTGATCCAATCAAATTGTCCCTGCAGGCGGAGCCCTGCCCATACTTTTGGACACAAAAGTTAACTTAATCTGTGATCTTCCATGCGGGGAATGTCTTTGGAGTTTTAATATCTTCTCAAAAAAGTATTATCATCATTCGTATAATGCTGAAAATTGACATATAATTCACACATAATTGTTGCATTTATCATGACCATTCATATGAAACCAAACTCAACATATTTCACACACATTAATAGCTTCTCCTGCTAAAACGAAAAGGGTTACAAATTAAAGATTAAAAATAAAACACATCACGCATAAAAGGGCATAGAACACAATTATTAGTAAGCATATGGCTCCAATACTTTAAATCACATGTGTCAATTACAAGGCCCGCGGGCCAAACACGGCCCGCCACAACTTTTAATCAGGCCCGCCAACAAACTCTGGTAATCAATTCAATGTGGCCCGTGAGCTGTTTAAGTCTGTCACAATTACAACATTGAGACACAGGTGATGCTGTTGGAGATGTTCGGGGGCGGGTGTGGGGGTCTACAGTGGTAAGAGGTCTACAGTTTTTTTCGGGTGGTAACTTGTGTGCAATCGGTGATTGTGTGTAGTTGCTGATGCTCGCGAAAGCGTGCAATCGCTTTAGTATGCGCGAAATCGGTCAGGTTCAGCAGGAGGGGAGAGGATGGAAAGGGGGGAACAGTAAGTCATTATAACCGTATAATGCTTATTTTAGGTTTCATACATTTAAATACACATAAGTAGCCTATATGCGAAAATACCTTTATAGTTTGTTAAAATACACACTATGTCTATGAAAGCGGCAATAACGATCCTTACAAATATCTGGAAACATGTTTACTCTTATGTCTTCTGGGAGGAGAGGATGAATTTACGTGTTGTAAATCCCACAGCTCGCATTCAATGTGGACTAAGGGTCAAATCTTTGAAAACCTGCCACCACTAAAGGCAGCTGCCACAAAACCTGCCACAGCTTACCTTGTTTTATTCCTCTCTTTAAATTCATAATGGAGCGCACAATGTCGGAAACATCGCGCCTGCCACTTAACATCAAACCTGCCACAGCATCTCTCACTGTGTACACTTCGATTGATCCAAGTAAGCAAAAAGACAATTCTTCACTAATTATTTGCCACCTTACTTATTCCTTCCTTTAATGGAGCGAACCGAATAAGCATCGCACCTGCCACAACTTAGCGTCAAACCTGCCACAACATGCCACAAGCAAACAGACAGAGCAAATCAAGTCTTATTTACTTATTTGCCATTGTGTGGCGTGGAGAAATGTTGTGGCAGGCGCGACACTTCGGTGCTGCGCGCTTCATTATGGATTAAAAGAGAAGTACGAATAAGGTAAGGTAACAAATAGGTAAATAAGTTTAGAATCGTCTGTTTGCTGTGCATCAATCGAAGTGTAAACAGTGATAGGTGTTGTGGCAGGTTTGATGCTAATTTGTGGCAGACGCAATGCTTCCGACATGCGCGCTCCTTTATGGATTCAAAGAGAAGAATAAAACAAAATAAAATGAACAAATACATTTACTTACACAAATATGAGAATTGGAATATCAGATATTTCATAATATAGTGAACAGTTTGTGAGTATATTTAATAAACAAGGAAAAACTAAATTAAAGCGATGTCACTATTGTGGCTGCGGTGTGTCACAGGACAAGCATGACACGTCGCCATGGAAGCATTAAGGTGATACATTCTAAATTAAATAACGGTCGCTTAAAATAACTCACAGCTAGTATATTATAAACACACGGCTAGCAATGGCTAAAAAAAGAAAAGTGGACAGCGAATATAGACAATTCCAACAAAGATGGGAAACTGAATATTTCTTCTGTGAATACTATGAAAAGCCAATGTGTCTCATATGTCAAGAGTCACTCGCGGTTTTCAAGGAGTATAATCTTAGAAGGCATTTCGAAATGAAACATGATCAGTATGGAAACATGGACATGGAACTGCGGCTGCTAAAAGTAAAAAAACTAAAACACAAACTTCAGCTACAGCAAAACATGTTTACTCGCATTAACAGTCAAAGTGAGGGAGCTGTGAAGGCAAGCTTCATAATTGCAGAGGAGATAGCGAGAGCATGCAGGCCGTTCACAGAGGAGGAATTTATTGAAAACTGTATTGAAAAGGTATGTGGCGTTGTGTGCCCGGACAAAAAGCAAGCCTTTGCTAACATCAGCCTTTCCCGAAACACTATGGCTAGTCGGGTGGATGAGCTAGGCTCCGACTTACAGATCCAGCTTAAAGAAAAAGCTAAGGACTTTATTGCATATTCCTTGGCTACTGATGAAAGTACAGACAGGGCGGACACTGCCCAGCTCTCGATATTCATTCGAGGGGTAGATTCTCAGTTCTCCGTTTCTGAGGAACTTTTGGATTTAAGAGCGATTCACGGGACAACATCTGGAATCCAATCCAAGATGGTGGCGCGGTCAGACGCAGCGGCTTCTCCGGGTCCCAAAGACGGTGCTTTTATGTCTTTTAATGTCATCTGTTCGTCTCCAAACAAGCGGTGTGAGAGAGGACGGAAGCGTGGTAAGTGCGGAGGTATACAAGCTAGGCTAAGGGCTAACCCCACAAGACCGGCTCTTCCAACACTCATGCTCTCAAACATTCGCTCTCTGGAAAACAAACTGGACTTAATTCAACTCAGTCGGTCTACACAGCATGAGGCAAGGGATTTTTGTGTGTCTGTTTTCACTGAAACATGGCTAAAGAACAACATCCCGGACTCCGCCATTCAGCTGCACGGGCTAACCTGCTACCGAGTGGACAGAGATTCATCACTGTCTGGTAAGACTCGCGGGGGTGGCTTGTGTGTGTATATCAACAAAGAATGGTGTAACAATGCTGCGTTAGTATCAAAACACTGTTCGTCGCTGGTGAAGTTTATGGTTGTGAAGTGTCGACCGTTCTATCTGCCACGGGAGTTCATGGCCATTGTTATTGTCGCGGTTTACATTCCCCCGTGTGCAAACGCTAAGGACGCCCTTCGTGAACTGTACAGCGCCATCAGCGAACAACAAACAAATAACCCCGACGGCTTTTTCATCATAGCCGGTGACTTCAACCACGCAAACTTAAAGACAGTTTTGCCAAAGTTCTACCAACATGTGAACTTTGCAACAAGGGGAAATAACACACTGGACTTTGTTTACACAACAGAAAAGAACGCATACAAAGCCGAACCCCGCCCCCACCTCGGGTACTCAGACCACATCTCTGTTATGCTAATCCCAGCATACAGACCACTTCTCAAACTTGCCAAACCGGTACTAAAACAGATCACGGTATGGCCAGAAAATGCTACCTCAGCACTGCTTCCAGGACACTGACTGGAACATGTTTAAAGAGGCGGCCACCTACAACAACCACACAGACCTGCAGGAGTACACTGAAACTGTGACTGCTTACATCAAAAAGTGCACTGATGATGTGACAGTCACCAAGACCATCACCACACGCGCCAACCAGAAGCCATGGATGACAGCAGAGGTTCGCGGGCTGCTAAAGACCAGAGATGAAGCTTTCAGATCAGGAGACAAAGCAGCCCTCAAAACAGCAAGAGCCAATCTGTCCCGCAGCATCAAAAATGGAAAACGGTCATATGCTCAAAAAATCAACAATCACTTCACAGACAGCAGAGACACACGGAGTCTGTGGCAAGCCATTCAGACCATCACAGACTACAAGCCCCCGCCACAGGCCTGTGATGATGACACATCCCTCCCAGATACACTCAACCACTTTTACTCACGGTTTGAAATGCAGAATGACACTCCTGCACAAAACCTGCCCACACCTCCCAATGACCAGGCGCTCTGTCTGTCTCCAGCCGACATAAGGAAGACCCTATCTAGGATCAACCCACGCAAGGCTGCGGGTCCCGACAACATACCTGGCCGTGTACTGAAAGACTGTGCTGTACAGCTGACAGATGTCCTAACAGATATCTTCAACACCACGCTGAGCCAGGCAGTCGTCCCCACATGTATCAAATCCACAACAATCATACCGGTACCAAAGAAATCACCTGTGTCCTGTCTAAATGACTACCGTCCCATAGCACTGACTCCAATCATAATGAAGTGCTTTCAGAGGTTAGACATGCACAACATCAAAACCAGCCTCCCCAACACACTCGACCCGCTCCAGTTTGCATACCGTCCAAACCGCTCTACAGATGATGCAATTTCCTCCACCCTCCACCTGGCTCTTACCCACCTAGAAAACAAAGACTCTTATGTTAGAATACTGTCCATTGACTTCAGCTCAGCATTCAACACAATAATCCCACAACAGCTCATAGATAAACTAAACCTGCTGGATAGATAAACTAAACGTATACGCGTTTGTCGACCCCAGAGGGTTAACAACTCCCTCTGTAATTGGATTCTGGACTTTCTAACCGGAAGACCTCAGCCAGTCCGTGTTGGCCACAACACCTCGAGCACTACCACACTGAGCACAGGTGCCCCACAAGGCTGTGTGCTCAGCCCGCTGCTCTTCACGCTGCTGACCCACGACTGCACTGCCAAGTCCAGCTCCAACCACATCATCAAGTTCGCTGATGACACAACAGTGGTAGGTCTCATCAGCAACAATGATGAAACGCACTACAGAGAGGAAGTGGCACAGCTGGCGAAATGGTGTGGCACTAACAACCTGTCCCTCAATGTGAGTAAGACAAAGGAGGTTGTGATGGACTTCAGAAGGAACTCCGGTGATCACCCCCCACTGACCATCGACAGCTCGCCTGTGGAGAGAGTCAGCAGCACTAAATTCCTGGGGGTGCACATCACAGAGGATCTCACCTGGACCACCAACACCATGTCACTCTCCAAGAAGGCACAACAGTGCCTACACTTTCTCCGCCGGCTGAAAAGAGCAAGTCTCCCTCCACCCATCCTCACCACTTTCTACAGGGGCACCATTGAGAGTGTGCTGACCAGCTGCATCACTGTCTGGTACGGGAACTGTACTGCAGCAGAACACAAGACCCTCCAGCGGACAGTGAACACAGCTGCAAGGATCATCGGTGCCCCTCTCCCCTCCATCCTGGACATTTTCCTCACACGATGCTCCAGCAAAGCCAATAGTATCGTGAAGGACTCCACACATCCCTCCCACAGTCTCTTCCAGCTCCTACCATCAGGAAGACGGTACCGGAGCATCAGAGCCCGCTCTGCCAGACTGCTCAACAGCTTTTTTCCCCCAGGCTGTGAGAGCCCTGAACTCAAATCACCCCGCCCCTCTCTGAAACCCCATACAAAACCCCTACCTCCTGAAACATGGACCATCTGAAACTTATGGAACTTTTTTGTGCAATCGAAGTGTGCTACACACAGGTGAGTGGGCCTGTACAAACCACCTGTAGTAGCACACTCTCCTCCTCTATGCGCACTGGTCACTTTTCACACACACTGCTGTGTGTATACAAATCCCACAAAAAGACTCAGTAATATACGTATGTTTACATGCTCATGCACTACAAATCATCCTGCACTGTTCCCCAGCCAGATGCTGACTCACAATGTTCTCTTCACACATGTACAGTATTTATCTGAAGCACTCGTATAGTTTGTATTTTTTAGTTTATGTATAGGTTAAAAAAAAAAAAAAATTATATATAGCATATTTATAGTCAAATCTATCAGTAGGATAGTTGTGTATAGGTTTATACTGTTTTACTTCATTGCTGTATGTATGCCTGTATTTATGTAGCACCGTGGTCCTGTGAGGCACGCCATTTCGTTCCACTGTATGCCCCCGCATGTAGCAGAATGACAATAAAGCTCAACTTGACTTGACTTGACTTGGACAGGGCATTTTCTCACAAGTTGAGTAGTGCGTCAATGACACAGATTTGCAGTGGAATAAACTTGTTGCGCTGACAACTGATGGTGCACCTGGGATGTGCGGAGGGGTCTGTGGTTTGGTCGGTTTGGTTCAAGAAAAGGTGAGGCACACGGGAGAAAACCTCACAGCCTACCACTGCATCATTCACCAGGAGGCCCTCTGTGGAAAGGTATTGGGCATGGGACATGTAATGACAGTTGTGAACAAAATAGTAAACTTTATTCGTTCACGGGGATTGAATCACAGGCAATTCAGAGCACTTTTAGAGGAGGAAAACTCTGTGCACGAGAATGTGCCGTACCACACTGAGGTCCACTGGCTTAGTTGGGGTAAAGTGTTGTGAAGGTTTTATGATACCCGCATTGAGATCGCTCGTTTCATGGAAAGCAAACAAAAGGTCATCCCTGAGCTTGAGGATGAAAAATGGTTCAGTGACTTGTCATTTTTGTGTGACATAACGGAGCACCTCAACGCTCTTCATGTTAAACTCCAGGGCCGAAAGCAGTTGATCACTGAAATGCGAGACTCCGTAAAGGCGTTTCAAATGAAACTGCGTCTGTGGGAGAGGCAGATGCGCCAAGGCAACCTGTCTCACTTTCCTATTTGTAAGTCAGTCAGTGACACAGTCGCCATCCCGTTCCCGACAGAAGTGTATGCCGACAAATTGAACACACTGAAAGTGGAATTCAGCAGGAGATTCGCTGATTTTGAAACACAGAAATTCGACCTTGACCTGTTCGTGAATCCATTTGCAGCTGATGCTGACGCTGCGCCTGAGCACTTGGAGTTGGAACTCATTGAACTTCAATGTAACACTCATCTAAAGACCCAGTTCGAGACAGTTGGGGAAGCTGAGTTCGCACCTCTGCTTCCTGCATCAATTCCACAGCTTCGCCTTCACGCTGCACGCGTCATGTCTATGTTCAGAAGCACCTACTCCTGCGAGCAGATGTTCTCCATAATGAAGCTGACTAAGACATCCCACAGATCTCGCCTCACAGACCAGCATCTTCTCTCTGTAATGAAAGTGGCCATGGCAAAGGACATTAACCCTAGAATAGACAAAATCATTTCCAAGAAAAGATGCAGAGTGTCTGGTAAGAATTAAAAAAAATAAATAAATAAAGCCAATTTGCTTAAGTTTGGCACAAGCCCGCAGCAAGTGCCCTTTCAGGTTCAAGCTGTCTTTTCAAAGTAAGAGCTATACTAAAATAAGCTATACAATTTCAGATTCCATTTGTTATCTACCATTTATCTATAATAGCCTATATTTGTTAGGCTACATGTTTTGCTTTATCAAACAGTTTTTCTGAACGTTTCAGTTGTTTAATACTGTTTTGTTTAACTGACAGTTGGCATTATCCTCAGAGCATTTGTCCTTTTCAAGTAAAAGTTTTCTTTTCAAAGTAATAGCTTCCAAAATAAGCCAAATAATACAATACTAGATATAATTTGTTTTCTATACCTACCATGTGGAATTTATATAATTTTTTGACTATTTTGCTCTATCAAACAGTTTTCCTGAAATTGAAATTGTTGTATTTAAAGTACTGTTTTATACATTTACATTTACATTTATGCATTTAGCAGACGCTTTTATCCAAAGCGACTTACATTGCATTCAACTTACAGTTTTTACATTTTATCAGCTCTTGCTTTCCCTGGGAATCGAACCCATGATCTTGGCGTTGCTAGCGCCATGCTCTACTATTTGAGCTACAGGAAACAGTTTATACTACTGTTTCATGCAGTTATGCTGGTCAGAGACCTTATTTCTTGTTTTGATAAAGATAAAAAAGTTTGCTGTGACATTCATTTGTTCCAAATGTGTTACAACTCAAAACTAAAATTAAAACCTTGTTGTTTTGATAAATGTGGTTTAATGAATTGTGAGGTTTATTTTATATATATATATATATATATATATATATATATATATCACACACACACGTGTATATGATAGTCAAATTATATGTTTGGGGGCAGGGGGCAAAATACATTACCCAAGAGTCAAGTCAGTTATTCAACAGTCATAATTACTGACGTTAACACTCAGGGAAAATGTGTAATGGATGCCTCGCAGATACAAAAATAATGTTTCATGTTTTGATTAAAAGTTATCATTAAACATCAGAAAAATCCACAACAAAAGAATTCACAACATTTTTTTACAACAGTGCTCTCATTATAACGTTAGGCTATATGACAGTAGTTAGGCCTATTAATGTTCTGCATTTGAGCTGCGCGTGCTGAATATGACCAGTAGAATGAAGCATTTGCTAGCAGGTTTTTAATCAATGGTATTTAACTCATACTTTTTTCCCAATCTTCTATTGTCCAATTTTGGTGAGCCTGTGCGTTCTTAGCTGACAGAAGCGGCACCCGGTGTGGTCTTCTGCTGCTGTAGCCCATCTGCTTCATGGTTTGATGTGTTGCGCGTTCAGAGATGGTATTCTGCATACCTTGGTTGTAACGAGTGGTTAGTTGAGTTACTGTTGCCTTTCTATCATCTCTAACCAGTCTGGCCAGTCTCCTCTGACCTCTGACATCAACAAGGCATTTTCGTCCACGCAACTGCCGCTCGCTGGATATTCTCTCTTTTTCGGACCATTCTCTGTAAACCCTAGAGATGGTTGTGCGTGAAGATCCCAGTAGATCAGCAGTTTTTGAAATACTCAGACCAGCCCGTCTGGCACCAACAACCATTCCACGTTCAAAGTCACTTAAATCCCCTTTCTTCCCGATTCTGATGCTCGGTTTGAACTTCCGCAAGTCGTCTTCACCACATCTAGATGCCTTGTGCCTAGTTGCTGCCATGTGATTGGCTGGTTAGCAATTTGTGTTACCAAGCAATTGAACAGGTGTACCTAATAAAGTGGCCGATGAGTGTATATATATATATATATATATGTGTGTGTATATATATACACACACACACACACACAGTTACTAATATACTTATATTTCAGCAATAAATGAAAAAATCCTCTAAACATATGTCCGGCCCCTGATTTTATTCATAACCCTCGCATGGCCCTTACTGAGTTTGGATTTGACACCCCTGCTTTAAATGATTGTACTTTTGAGAAATCTTCATGCAAGTTTGAATTTCTTTGATCATTAAAAGAAAAGTTGAAGATCGAGATGAACACACAGGAGTCATGAGCCGGTCATGTTACAGATCTCATGTTTTTGCGGGCCTGAGGGCAGTCAGTTAATTTAATCGTCCTTTTCCTGTTGGACAGACTATAGGTTCCATACATTGGGATCACGGAACACGAGGCTTCCACGGGTTGCGAGAAAGACTCTTGCAGTCCTCTATGCAAAAGATCTTTGTGGTTTTCTTGATTAAGTTAGTCATTATCACCATTCTGAGTAGAGAAGCTAAGGCACTGGCAGGAAACTACTCAGAATATTGACGTCAGTGGTAGTGCTAATTAACACTCGTGATGGTTCAGAGAAGGGGAAGATTTTAGATTCTTCTTAGAATGAGTTTGTTTGATAGCTCATTGTGGGATAGTCTCGATATATAAAATTCCTACATCTATGACATTAGCTATATAATTTACACTACTTACTTTTATGAGTTTTAATGAGAAGCCATGAGAAACAGGTGAATAAAGACTGGCAATCGATGTTTAATGCACAGAAATGATTATTTCAAGAAATGTAAAGCATTTTTGACTCGTTTGTGCGCTGGTGTTCATTGAGAGCTGTGTGTGGAGGGAGGGGAGTGTATGTCTGTTTTTTCTGAACGTGTTTCTTCATATATTTGCCCACATTGTTTTGAACAAGCATGTTTGCAATGTGTTCGTTGTCAAACTCCAAAATTAGATTATTCTTAATTCTTAAAAAAAAAAACACCATTATTTTATTTGAAAAATGTTAATTTATTTTAGTTTGACTTGTATATTTTTTTTCATTAGATCAGATTTATCAGACTTTTTAAGCTGTGAAATATGGTCATGTTACGACGATACAATGTACCCCACCTATTGGGCATGTTGTCACATTTCACTTCCATTTTTTGAGTTAAATAAAGACGTTTACAGTGTAATTATGAAACAAAGAGACATTTGTACTAGACAAGTGTGACATTAATACTCTGAACCCCACGTGAATTTACACAAACTGAGAAGGTCAAAGTGTTAGGTTGTGCCCTGCGCTCCCCTACTCTGAAAAAAGAATTGTTACTTGTCCAATTTACTTAATTTAATTTAAAATAAGTTATTATTTAACACAATTTTTAAAAACATTTTTTTATGTTCCACCCATGTAACTTAATCTGTCAAAAAACTCAACGGCAATGTACTCAAATATAATTAAAAATAAAAAGCCTTTATTCTCACTATACATTAAAAACAAATCACAAGTACACCGACGCTTTGTGGCTATCAAGCCTTCATTAGGGTGTCGACTGACATAAAGGCTTTTTATTTTTTCATTACATTTTCGAGTGCCTTGGCATTGTTACTTTTTGATGAATTAAAAAAATCCTGTATCCAAAGAGCACTGATTTATGGAATTTATACCCCGGTAGCATTTCTTGCATTTTTTTTTTTTTTTTTTAATCCATTCTTGCATTTTTTTTTTTTTTTTTAACTTAATCCATTCAAGTTGGGGTTACATGAATAATTTCTGTTGTGTTAACATAGAATTTTTTTAAACTGGGCAGAGGATTTCCCAGCATGCATTGCATAAAACTGCATTTGGAGAGTAATTTTCTCACTTAAGTGTTGTTTCATGTATCTTTCAGTAAAGAGAAAGACTTGATAGTGTTTAATGTACACTTTGAGATTTAGAAGAGTTTGGTATATTTTTGAGTTTTGTTTTTACCATTGTTCAGAAGCAGGGGCGCCGCTAGGTATTCTGGACCCCATCTAAATTTTAGCCTGAGCCACGATCGTGTTCTGGGGGGGTCCCCTGTTTGCATTCTGGGTCTGATCTCAGTGCCCCCAAAAGTGCGTGGGCCCTTAGAATCGTCTTGAAATTCCCTCCCCCTTACAGCGCCCCTTTTCAGAGTAGCGCCTTCGCTTTGGTTGTGTGCGGTTACTTTTTAAGCATTCTGTTGAGCTCTGTTAATATAACAATTTTGTGTAAAAGATAAATGAAAGTCAGATTAACTAAAAATATAAGTTGAGAACTTAAATCAAAATATGAAACTTTTACATATAAAAATCATGTTTATTTAACATGCTGAGTATGCTGAGTAAACATTACCAATGTACATATTTTATATGTTAATCCAACAGATTTTTTTCAGTGCACTAAGAAACCTTTCTGATTACTGAAAATATAATACAAAAGGAGGTGATTGTAAATTCACACCTTCGGTTACAAAACTGTTTTAGGCTTATATTCTGTTGATCACATCTTTTCTCATTTTATTTTTGAAACCTTACAGTTGGACGCTTCGCCAGTGAATGTTCATTAAAAAACATGGCTAATACCACAGGTAAGACACCTTCCATTTTAAACTCATTCATTTAGCCTGAAATAACAGTTCTGTTCAGAGGTGAACAGTACTCAAGTGTTTTTACTCGATCAAAAATACATTTTCAAGTATCTGTAGTTTCTCCTTTGGAAAAATGTTACTACATAAAATTTAGATAAACATATAATTCCTTTTGCTGCACTACATCTCATAAATACATGTTGTTGTTGTTTTTTTACCTTTAATAATTGAGAGCATCAAAACTCTAATACTTTCTTACATTTAACGAGGTTGCATCAAAGTCTGTTTACGGAAGTTGTGCCACTCGGTGGCCATGTTTGCAACGTCTCTGGGCAGTTATTTACGTCATACTGGCAAGACATGAATGGGGAAGACTGCTGTTTCTACAATCACCAGCTAAAATCCCATTTAAACAACACATTCAATACCTTGACATTTGTTTCTGAAGCTTAGGGTGCTTTCACACCTGCCTCATTTAGTTCGGTTGAATCGTACTAGAGTTTGTTTTTCCCTCTTGGTTCGGTTCGTTTGGGCAGGTGAGAATGCAGCGGGTGCGCACCAAAAGCTCATGTCTGTAAGGAAAACATTTACTGAGTTATGGTTCATTTTTTTGACGGGAAGCGCATCCTATTAGTTTTTCTTTATTTTAGAAGAGCACGTTTTCTTGATATTGTGAGTGCACAAATAAAAATACACCCTTTACAGTTCCGAACGATGTATTATTATTACCTTTATGAGCAACAATTACGGCGTATTTGTATGATGTCCTGAAGCGCGCTTCAGCTTCCACTCTCCGCACAAACGATTGGATATGCGCCTAGCGCACATTTATCTAGGTTAAATGTTTAAACTAACATTTTGATATGTTTTGAGTATTTCATATCTATAGATTTTATTTTTGGCAAGTCGTAATTACAACATTGTATGACATTGTCTCATATATGATGCTCAAAAGTTGCTTCATATTGCGTTTTTATCTCATGACAGCAAATCAGTAAAATAATAAAAATTGCACTACGAAAGATCTCCATGATTAGCCTGTTTTTGCACTTCCTGTTTTTCCCTGCTTGAGAATTTCTGTCCAGTGAACGGATGACCTTAGCACACCAGTGGTTTTGTTTACAATTTCTGGTTCACTTGCAAAAAGGGCAGTGTGAAAGCGAACCGCACCAAACAAACAAACAAAACATTCTATTTGGTCAGGACCAAAGCAAGTGAACTATCGGACTTTCCTGGTGTGAATACACCCTTAGATTGAGCTTAAAATCACCTTTTTCAAGGTCGCTTCAGTTACTGCGCATGCACACAGGCTGACAAGCACCTCATTAGAACCTCGCCCCAATAAAAACCGCCAGTCTTCATTGACTGACGATTGGTGATTTTTATGGAAAGTGGGACCAGCTTTACTAGAGCGGCCATATTGAGCATTGCATTCCCTCAACCATTAATTGTAATGACAGTGGTGCATTGTTAATAATATTGATTAACTTTGGTTAGATTTAAAGGGGTTGGGTTGAGGCTCCCCTTATTTACATTAGTTAAACAAAAATTTGATGCTCTAAAATCTCAGTTGGCATGCCCCAATGTACCACCTATACAAGATTTTAGTCTGTTACTAACCTAATCGCAGAATATTGCAGTGTTTATTATAAATAATTTATCTGTGTGAGTCATTTTATATATATATATATATATATATATATATATATATATATATAAGTTCCCCCATAATCTTTAATCAGAACCGGAAAATTCACTTTTTCATGGAGATCCTTCTCTGATGTCAGTTTTATGGCTTGGGCAGAACATCCGTTAACTCCTGCCATTTCAACACAAACACCTGTTTTATACGTCCAATTACAGAATACAGAAATAAGAAATATTGCATACCTGGCAAGAGATGAGACACAGCAGATCTGACAAGAGATTCCCATTGAAAATTGGGAAATATGGTGTTTTATGAAGAACACACAGCACTATGGGGTTCATGTGCCTATACAGAATCGCCCTGAATCTTTTACAAACTTCCTTTAAATACCCTTTCCTCCACATTAAGACATTATTAACATTAAAAGGGACCCTGGACCTGATCAGGTCACAAATCAGTATTTACATGAAAGACCCCAGGAAGGACACACCCTCAAAATCAACAGAATATCCTTAAACTCTCAAAACTTTATTATGATCTGCTCTACTGTTGAGGAGATGAGATTATTTTACCAATCACATCAAATGACATGAAACCTGAAAGTATAGATTCTTTGTTTACATAAAATGTGGTCTTTTGGTGCGGAAACCTTGGCACAGACCTTACGCTGTGTTGCGTTGGGCTGATAAACATATATAAGAAGACAGTGCTGCAGTGCATGCTGCTCATTTAGAAACACTGATGGTAGTCTCTTTTTTGGTAGTTATGTTAACATGAATATGTGCTATTTGTAGCTATAGCTGTTAATTTCACTGTTGATGCCACTCTGGATTTTCTCTTTTTATTGCAGAATCCTCTGAAGAGCTGATAAAGGCTGAGTTAGGTACGTTTATTCTGAAACAAAGCAAACACAACCACAAATGTCATCGGCAACACTTTATAATAACTTTCTTTAATAAATCATGATGTTTAACTAATCATTACTTAATATCAAGGGCATAAATTTAATCTAACAGTAGGGGGGGGACAATAAACAGAAAATTTCTCAAGAGCAATTTCTGAAGAGGACACAAATAATACAAAATTGTACTTGTAAGGATAAATAAATATGTGTACATAGCACGGAGACCATGTTTAAATATGAGTTCGGTTCATAGGTTCACCACGCGGTCATACTATAACTATTAATTATTTTGCGTCCTCCAGATAGTATTTTAGGTTTGGTCTGGGACTGAGGACGTCTCTGATTTAGATATTCAACCGCAGCAAGCACACTGATCTGCCACTTAACATCATATTGAGGAAAACCCAACACATCGATAACGTTAGTAACATCAGTATTAGCCTAATATCAGTTGTTGTGAACTTTTATCTTCTAAAGTTTAGGCAACTCAGAAGTGAAGACCATGGAGACTTCGGGTTGTATCTTCAGCAGGATTCTTTTATTGAGAACACAAGCTGTTGGTAGCTGTAGTCATCGAAAATCTCAACTAAAGCAGTGATACATTGTAGTTTAAATACATTTAGGGGGCAGTGCTTAGGAATGGAAACAAAGCACCTGGGTGACGACCTTAAAGCATGCAAATGAGGTATTCAGGTATAGCATCCTGCCCCATTTAACCACTCCTAATCTAATCAGCATAACTTCCCAAAGATTGGGGCAGGGGCATCAAGAGCAATTACAAACAAAAGGCAAGAGTCTCCGTCGTCTGGCTCATTTCACTTACAATAAGAGAACAGGAACTGGCAGGAACCTCTTGTATCGTTCATCTGATGTCATCATCTTGACCATAAATGCTAAATACAATGTATATAACTTCTTCAGTTTGTACACTATTACATTGGAATCTAAATTAAACATTTAAACAAATTTGTAATCCCACTGTCACGAATCCAGTCTGCACTTCCGTTCACTCACCACTAGGGGTCACCCGCTCACCACATGGACTTTCACACCACACATCACATGGACTCCAATTCCCATCATCCAACACTGATCACAGCTGTCACCAATCACTCATTGCACCAATCACGCACACCTGATCACACAGCTCCCACAAATCACACACGCTTTATCAGCCTTGGACTTTCTCTGCCTCTCTGCCGAGTATTGTATGCATCTTTGCTACCCTACAGAGCCCCGTTAGTTTTCCTTGCCTTGCCTTGCCTTGCCTTGCCTTGCCTTGCCTTGCCTTGCCTTGCCTTGCCTTGCCTTGCCGAGCCTTTGTTGTTTTATCGTGTTTTCCCCTGCCTGGACCATCGCTAACGTTTTGACTACCTCTCCTGTCTCGCCCCTCTGGATACTGTTCGCAGATCGTCGACCCACGCTTGCCCTAGTTTTACTCTTTGTCTTGTCCCTGCTATACCTGTTTGCCATTGTTTGACCCTGCCTGTACGACCACGTCCCTGCTTTAATAAAGCCCGCGTAACAGAATACTCGGCCGCACAAGGATCCAGCGGCTTTTCACGCGGACATTGGCCAGGTATGGACACTGCGAGACTATTATTAACCCTCGAGCAGGGCTTGCGATCGCTCGAGGGTTATATACAGGAGTACTTAGAGCTCGCATATTTTTCTGATTTGCCGGACTGTGTGCTCATAGATTTCTTTTGCGAGGGCATTAACCAGCCGCTCAAATCATTATTAACCCTTGAAGGTCCTCGTTCATCCCTAAGGGATTTTATGGATTACGCTCTATTAACTGTGGGTTCTTCGTTCACTGTGGGTGTCACGGAGGAACGTGACACCACACTCAATTGTGTGATCTCAACCGCGCAAAAGCACGCTCACAAAACGGCGGTCACAACAGCACCCCCTCATGTCCTTGCTACCAGTAATGAGTCAGATCAAGTCACAGTGGATATTAAAGAGCCCAGTCAAGTCACAGTGGATATTAAAGAGCCAAGTCAAGTCACCGTTGATCTTCACAAATCAAGCCAAGACACAGCTAATCTTCACAAATCAAGTCAAGTCAAAGCTGATCTTCGCAAGCTAAGTCAAGTCAAAGCTGATCTTCGCAAGCTAAGTCAAGTCACCGTTGATCTTCACGAATCAAGCCAAGTCAAAGCTGATCTTTACGAATCAAGCCAAGCCGAAGCTGATCTTCGCAAGCTAAGTCAAGTCAAAGCTGATCTTCGCAAGCTAAGTCAAGTCACCGTTGATCTTCACGAATCAAGCCAAGTCAAAGCTGATCTTCACGAATCAAGCCGAGTCAAAGCTGATCTTCACAAATCAAGCCAAGTCGAAGCTGATCTTCACAAATCAAGCCGAGTCGAAGCTGATCTTCACAAATCAAGCCAAGTCAAAGCTGATCTTTACGAATCAAGCCAAGCCGAAGCTGATCTTCGCAAGCTAAGTCAAGTCAAAGCTGATCTTCGCAAGCTAAGTCAAGTCACCGTTGATCTTCACGAATCAAGCCAAGTCAAAGCTGATCTTCACGAATCAAACCACGCCGAAGCTGATCTTCACGAATCAAGCCGAGTCAAAGCTGATCTTCACAAATCAAGCCAAGTCGAAGCTGATCTTCACAAATCAAGCCGAGTCAAAGCTGATCTTCACAAATCAAGCCGAGTCACAGCTTCTCTTCGTGAGTCAAGCCAAGTCACAGCTTCTCTTCGTGAGTCAAGCCAAGTCACAGCTTCTCTTCGTGAGTCAAGCCAAGTCACAGCTTCTCTTCGTGAGTCAAGCCAAGTCACAGCTTCTCTTCGTGAGTCAAGCCAAGTCACAGCTTCTCTTCGCGAGTCAAGCCAAGACACAGCTGATCTTCACAAATCAGGTCAAGTCACCGTTGATCTTCACAAATCAAGCCAAGTCAAAGCTGATCTTCACAAATCAAGTCAAGTCACCGTTGATCTTCACAAATCAAGTCAAGTCACCGTTGATCTTCACAAATCAAGCCAAGACACAGCTAATCTTCACAAATCAAGTCAAGTCAAAGCTGATCTTCCCAAGCTAACCATTGATCGTCACGAATCAAGCCAAGTCACAGCTTCTCTTCCAGAGTCACAGCACGTCACAGCTGTCCGTCCAGAGTCACAGCACGTCACCGCTGTCCGTCCAGAGTCACAGCGCCACGTCTCCGCTGACCTTCCAGAGTCACAGCGCCACGTCTCCGCTGACCTTCCAGAGTCACAGCGCCACGTCTCCGCTGACCTTCCAGAGTCACAGCGCCATGTCTCCGCTGACACACCCAGATCATCAAGGTCAGTCTTTCATTATTCCAGTCTGATATCCAGTCTGAGGGATTCACCGCTGGTGTCTGCACGCACAGCTGGTATCCCCAAACCCACTCACTCTAGCCCTCCTGTTCCTGAACTGATTCCACTGTCTGAAACGCTACCCCTGATGGGGATCGCATTTTGGTGTGTTTGGGCTGTATACACCACCACAGAACTCCCAGAGGTGGCGGCTGACGCTGCAGAACCTCCTGAGGTAGTGGCGCTCACTACTGTGTTCCCTGAAGTGATGGTGCCCGCTGCAGTTTCTCCAGAGGTGGCGGTACATGTTGCAGAACCTCCCGAAACGGCGGTGCTCACTTCAGCTCCTCATATGGTGGTGGCGTCCAGCAATGAACTCTCATTCTGTTGTGTTGCGGTCAAAGAGACCATTACTGAACTCTCCCTGTGTCCCATGTTTACCACTGTAGAACCTCCAGAGGTGGCGGCAACCGCCGCAGAACCTGCAGAGGTGTCAGCGGTATCTGTCAATGAACTTTCATTCTGTTGTGTTGCGGTCAAAGAGACCATTACTGAACTCTCCCTGTGTCCCATGTTTACCACTGTAGAACCTCCAGAGGTGGCGGCAACCGCCGCAGAACCTCCAGAGGTGTCAGCGGTATCTGTCAATGAACTCTCGTCCTGTCCTGTCGCAGCCAGAAGGGCTGTCCTTGAACTCACGTTCTGTCCTGTCACGGCTATGGAGGCCTCCAATGAACTTCCTGTGTCCCCTACCTCAGTCCTTGTGTCTGTGCATGTTCTGTCTTCTCCTTGTTTCTCCGTCCTCCCTAGGTCCCAGGCTCTGCTGTGGGTTCCTGCTCCGCTCTGGTGGTCTTCTGCACCACCGTGGTGGGCTCAAGTCCCGTCTGGTCCGCCCTGGTGGGCTCAAGTCCCGTCTGGTCCGCCCTGGTGGGCTCAAGTCCCGTCTGGTCCGCCCTGGTGGGCTCAAGTCCCGTCTGGTCCGCCCTGGTGGGCTCAAGTCCCATCTGGTCCGCCCTGGTGGGCTCAAGTCCCGTCTGGTCCGCTCCGGTGGGCTTGTGTTCCGTTGGCTCCGTCCTGGTGGGCCCCAGTCCCGCCTGCTCCGCCCTGGTGGGCTCCAGTTCCGTCCACTCTGCCCTGGCTTCCTGCTCTGCCGGCTCTACCTCGGTCCCAGATCACTCCGCTTCCACAAGGACCTGGCCCTCCATCCCTCCCCCTGTTCCGCCTCCGCTCCACCTCCCTCCTGGATTATAGACTGTGTGGAGCGTCTGGAAGCCGCTCTTAGGGGGGGGCTCTGTCACGAATCCAGTCTGCACTTCCGTTCACTCACCACTAGAGGTCACCCGCTCACCACATGGACTTTCACACCACACATCACATGGACTCCAATTCCCATCATCCAACACTGATCACAGCTGTCACCAATCACTCATTGCACCAATCACGCACACCTGATCACACAGCTCCCACAAATCACACACGCTTTATCAGCCTTGGACTTTCTCTGCCTCTCTGCCGAGTATTGTATGCATCTTTGCTACCCTACAGAGCCCCGTTAGTTTTCCTTGCCTTGCCTTGCCTAGCCGAGCCTTTGTTGTTTTATCGTGTTTTCCCCTGCCTGGACCGTCGCTAACGTTTTGACTACCTCTCCTGTCTCGCCCCTCTGGATACTGTTCGCAGATCGTCGACCCACGCTTGCCCTAGTTTTACTCTTTGTCTTGTCCCTGCTATACCTGTTTGCCATTGTTTGACCCTGCCTGTACGACCACGTCCCTGCTTTAATAAAGCCTGCAAATGGATCCGCACGCCTCTCGTCTCATCAGCCGCGTAACACCCACAGTCTCGCCCCTATTTTGATAGATCCGCCCCCACATATACGTAGCCTACGCAACCCAGGCAACGATTAGTTCTGTGATACATAAGCCTCTTTTCCACCAAAATTACCTGGAACATTATATCCCAGGAGCTTTTTTCCCCCAGACCTGTTGCTGTCTGCATTTCCATCGTGGTCTAAAGTACTGAGAACAGGGGCAGATTCAAAATGTATTAGGTAAAAGAAATATCTTAAGACTAATCAGATGCAAATGTCACGTAGAAATCTTTAAATGGATGGAGTTACTGCATTCAGTGAAAGAAAGAGTTATGACTTTATTTGTTTTTATTGGATTTGTAAAAAGAATTAGATTACATTGGACACCATTTTGTGAACTTTGTGAAACAGTGTGTGAACTAATAATCATATTTTTTGTATACTTGTTAGACTTTAACTACCTTTTTAGAAAACTTGACTAACAAGTTTTTAACAAGAATTTTAGAATGATAAAATTATTATATAATTACTATTATATCATTGTCCTTGGTTTTTATTTTCACTACAGACATGGCATCAGAACCCATTGAACTGGCGGCCCTAGGAAGACCTCTGTTTCCTGGTATGCTGTATGACTGCCGCAAGGATTCCTTCATTCCAGGTGCTTTACCTACTTTAAAAAAAAGCTTTTTGTTTCCCTTTTTCAACTAATTATGAATCCACAAAAAAGTATGGAAATGTTATAATACTTTTCATTAATAGTTATATTAATTGAAGATAATGCTTAACAGCTCATTAGTTAATATATATTCAAATACTTACAGGTATGAGATAATGTGCTACATAATGATGAACAAATCATTAGTTCATGTAAATTAAAATGCTTAAAAATATTATTATACTTTGAATTCATTTATGATTATGCACTTCACAAAAAAAAAAAAAATTGTCAGCCAAACCCCTTTGGCCTAAATTATTTTCTTGAAGTACCCCCTGAGATTTTAAGTAAATATTTCAATGATTTAATGACACATCGGGAAAGGACAGCAAGTCAGGACTCGAACTTTGGTCCCCCAAAGCGCAACTGCGCTATATGTAGGCGTACAGCCCACAAGTCTATTGGCACAGACATATCACAGTACTGTTAAAATGTGCTGGAAATGTTCAGAAAGTAGTCATATGCTGCCTTCACGTGCTATCGGAATTATCGTAAATACGAGTTTCCTAATCGGAAATTGGACATGAACGGCCTCTCAAGTCGTATTTACTACTGGGAAATTCTGAAATAATTTTGATACCCGAGTTTCCGAGTTGGGCGGGTCATAAACTTTAAACATGTTGGAGGGGACAACCATTGCTGCTGTCAATGCTGTTCTCACAACAACTACGTTACATCCATTTATCTTGTCGCTAAAGTAGTGTATTTACAGGCTAGATATGAACGATCATGCGAAGCATATTGTATGTTTTATAAGCAGTGAACTAAGCATGTATTTGACCAAAATTCCAGAATTGTCAGCGAACTGCATGTATAGCGCGGTGAATGTTTATATGATTGTCAACCAATGGGATGCTACATTTTATTCTTTTCGACATTAAAGCACTTGAATACGACAAGCTCGTAATCACGACTTTATAAGTGGGAAATAGGAAATTTCCGATAGCACGTGAAGGCAGCAATACACACACTAAAATAATTTTACCAAGTTTTATATCAAAAAACAACTGATTTTAAACAAAACTAAAAATGGCTGGGTGACAACAACAGAACATTTTCAAATGTTCAAGTTTTGACAAAGAAAAAAAAAATGGTTGAGATTTTTATAATGCACATTTGCTTATTTTCCATTTATCAGTTAAGATTACAACAAAAATTTGGTCCAATTTGTAGCATATTAGAAAGAATTGGACAAGATTCTATCAGAACAGTGTTGAAACAACAAAAAGAGCCAAATTCCACAAAGAGGCCAAGGATAACAATACAACGTCATAAACCTATCCAGGATTCTGGCACAATGAGTCTGAAGCAAGTCTAGCTACAGTAGGTATTCAACCAAAATGCCTATTACCGCCGTGTATACCGCTACCGGGAGACCACGGCATTAAACAAAACCCAGTCACATGTGAAACACGTTCGCAAAATCAGCACCAAGTGGCGCAAAGGGATAGTTGACACCACTGCTCAATAACGCAGGAATTGTGACTCTTTTTTTTTTTTTGACTGCATCTTGGAGGGGTGAGGTGTTCAAATTGCAACATCTAGCTTTTGGCGTGCCTCAGGGCTCAGTTTTTGGACCACTTCTCTTCTCTGTCTACATGGCATCACTAGCTTCTGTCATTTAGAAACATGGCTTTTCATATCAATTCTAAGCTGATGACACTCAACTCTACCTCTCATTCCATCCTGATGATCCGACGATAACCGCTCACATCTCAGCATGTCTAACAGACATTTCTTGCTGGATGAAGGACCATCACCTTCAACTCAACCTTGCCAAGACAGAACTGCTTGTGGTTTCAACAAACCCATCACTTCACTTCACTTCACCATCCAGTTAGGCTCATCAACCATAACTCCTTCAAAAACAGCCAGAAACCTTGGAGTTGTGATTAATGATCAGCTGAATTTCTCTGACCACATTGCTAAAACTGCCCGGACCTGCAGATTTGACTTATACAACATTAGGAAGATCAGGCCCTTTCTTTTGGAACATGCAACACAACTCCTTGTTCAAGCTCTTGTTCTGTCCAGACTGGACTATTGCAGTGCTCTCTTGGCAGGTCTTCCAGCCAGTTCGATCAAATCTCTACAATTAATCCAAAATGTGGCTGCAAGATTAATCTTTAATGATCCGAAAAGAACGCACATCACACCACTGTTCATCAATTTGCACTGGCTACCAATAGCTGCTCACATAAAATTCAAGGCATTGATGTTTGCGTACAAAACACTTTACCTAAATTCACTACTTCAGACTTATGTGCCCTCTAGAAGCTTGCGTTCTTCAAGTGAATGGCGCATTATTGTGCCATCCCAAAAAGGCACATAATCCTTTTCACAGACTTTTACATTAACTGTTCCCTCCTGGCAGAATGACAACTAGTGAAAATTTAATTGTTGATATCAAGAATTAACATTGTTACTAGTGGAAATGTAATTGCTGATATCAAAAATAGCCATTGTTACTAGTAGAAATCCAATTCCTGATATCAAGAATTTGTATTTTAACTAGTGTAAATTGAATTGTTGATATCAAGAATTCATGTCCTGAGAAGGAATAAAGGTCAAAATGGCTTGCCATACTGATATTGCTCTCACTGCTCGTGATATCGCTGATATGATATAAATATGAGACAAAAAGATATGAGATATGAGACATACAGGGGCATTTTTTGCCCCAATATCTTGAATTTTAGGGCACAACTGCACTTATGTAGTTGTTGTTGCCCTGCATCATATGTGTCAACAGTCAACTTTCGGAAATGTAAGATGATGTACAGGTCTGGGGGCGGGGCCAGTGCGTTGACTGCGTTAAAATATTTTAATTGCGCTATTTTTTCATAATTAATTAATCAAGTTAACTTGATTAATTTGTGTCAAAATTAGTGTGTTAACGCAGGTGATACATTTTTTTTCAGTTTAACGTGTTAAAATTATTTAACGCCGTTAACGCAGGGACGGGGCTTAGGGTTGGCCACCCCACTCATAACTGCTGTTTCTGTCTGTTTTTTCTTGACAAGAAGTGCATTTATTCAGTCGCAGAACGTCTTTACGAGCACATAAAACAGGAGACGTTTTAGACACGTGCTTCAACTTCACTTCAGCGTCAGGCGTGAGCAGGGCCGGAGTGGGACTCATTTTCAGCCCTGGAGTTTCATGCCTTAGACCAGCCCACTTTGTTTTTTGTTTGTTTGTTTGTTTTTTGTACTGGCCTTTTCAGTGTCACCTTTGCACTTTCTATTATACTGCTCGCATATCTCCAAAAATGAATTTTTTTTTTTTTTTTTGAGTAAGGTGCCACTGTCAGGGGAGTCAAAAGATAATTATGTCATTTATTGGGGGTGCCAATTAACTTCAGAAATGGAAAAAGGGACAATTTTGATTCTTTACTGTATTCTTTAAGAAAATACTGTTTATTCTTGTATTCTTGTAGAAAATAAGTGTTTATTCTTTAAGAAAATAAGGGACAGAATAAGGGATTCCAAATATTTGTAAAGTACCATAATGTAGGCCAGGTCTATTCAATTAACTTCATTTGAGGGCCGGATTATCAAATTGAACATTTGAAGGGGGCCAAGGTGGTGGGGGGCCCTCCTGATCTTTTTCTGGGGGGCCTATAAAATTGGAAATTAAATTTAAATGCATATTCAGCAGTAAAATTAACTAATCTTAGCCACAGTAACATCTATAAAAGGTTAACATTAGTGCTGTCTGCCATGCAATTAAATAATCACACATTTTCTTTCTGTAATTAATTAAAAATAATGTGACATATTAAATGCATATTAACATATTTATATTGTCATATGTTCACACTGAACTTCCAAAGTAGTATAGAAACAACATAAAGATGGTATATTTTATATGTGTTTAATGGCATCTTTTTACTAGCCTATTATTAATGAAGAATAATTGATACAAACAATGTTTCTGTTGTCTCTATTAAATCCATTTTGTTCTTTAATTTTAGCCATTATAGCCATTTAATATTACAGTATAATTTAAATGTTATGATATTATTGTTAACATTTAATAGGCTTTGAAAAATATAACAACTTTTTATAAGTGAACTTAAAACAATCTTCACAAACTATAAATTGTATGCATAAGCTATATTGACTATTCTTTACTCCAGCTACAAAAGTTAATCAGCGAGCAGAGCAGTCAAGTGATTTCTCTTTTTCTTTAGTTCTTTGATTTACATCAATCACAGACTGCAGCAGGTTTCACTTTAAAAGCAACGCTGGATGTGACACATCCAATTTTCTCCCAACTCTTTACAGTCATTTAGGATTTTATAATTGATTTAAGATTTTAACTGTTTATGAGGTAACTCGCCAATACCACATATTTTTACATCATTGTGTGTGGTTTTGTCCGTTGAAGTGCTGGTGCGCTTGTCTGAAGCGGCTCAGTTTATGAGTAACGCTAAATTTTTGGTGGAATCACAGCGCATCTCACAGCAACCATCCGATTCATTGCTGAATGATTCAGTGTTTTGAACGAATCGGTTGAGTCAAAGTTTCATTAGCTCATGCATAAACATCTGATGAATCTGCCATTTGAACGAATCGTTTGAATGAATGACTCAAATGTCTCACTCATTAAACACTCACTACTGGCGTTTTAATTTCATTGAAAAGTATAATTTCCACCATCATTTCTTGTTTGTATATTCAATTTTTTTTTAAAAAGAATCTCATAATTTAATGTAGTTGTATTTTTCAGTGTAAATGATTTAATTTGATAACGTATAGATAATAACAATCACATTATTATAATTGAATTTATAGATCAAATGTAAGAATTTGAAATGAAAGTTAATGAGATTAGTGAGAAAATGCCCTCTATAAAGGTTAAAAAAAAATGCCCTTGGATAAAATATAAAAAAACATGCAGATTTATAGCCTATGTCACAGCTGATAGAAAACCGATGAGAATTGTAGTGTCAGAACGAGTCAGACAAAACTAAGATTCAATCAGCACATCGAACCATGAGGAGCTGAAATTGCAGGAGAACAGGACAACGTCGTAAAGATTCCTATCTCTGACTTCTGGAGCAAGCATAACCAACAAGCCTCTTTCACAGAACAGCTCGCAACATTAAGACAAAAGAACACTTATTGATAAGTGTTCTACGCAGTGTTCTACGCAGTGTTCTACGTGTTCAAAAGTTAAGTTTGCCGCAAAGTCCAGCGACTGCACCCGCTTCAAACTTCAACAGCAACGGACTCCAAAGCCATCCTCAGCCAAGGCCCAAGACATCACTTCAAAGACTACTGAACTTCCAGCCAATCACCAACTCGGGAAAAACCTTTTCCTGCAAGGACGACGAAGACAAAAGGGAATCCCTGTAACACAAGGCAACGCAAGTAAAACAACTCCAGATTCTGGCTGGTGCATTTCATATAAATTTTAGCCTCATTGAGAAACTCAACGCGAGGGTTAATTAAGTGATTGATGGTTGTTCAGGTCTATGCGATAGCACATATTGCTGTAAACTTGGGATTTCACATTCTCATTCTCTAAATTCCTCCTTTCTCTTTTTCTGCAACGTGTGAATGTGTGAATGCGTGTGTTCATGTTAGATTAGTTTATGTCTTAGGTTTATATAAATAAAGTCTTATTTATATTGAAAAGAGAAGTATCTTGTGTTTTGTGCTTACAAGTTAATGTCTTAATCTGCCGATCTTGTTACTGTGCTCATTAATAGTGTTTTCACTATATTTTGGATTTTAATATCCAGTGCAGAATTAATGTTATACGGCTCGTTCAGTGAATCGCTCAGTGATCAGCCGCAAAACAGTGATTCTGTTCAAATTCCCTATAAAATCATTAATGATTCCCTTTGAGCTAAATTAAATTATATTTATGTAATCAAAACCCTTACATATTTATTGGTGGAGAACGCGGGCAGATTAATCTAAATTGCGAGCATAAACCAAGTTATTTAATCTTTTCCATTGCTGTGGATGAAAGATGAGACGCTTCTGAGCTAAGACTAGCGTGTGTGTGTGACGTCAGCAGCGCGCGCCTGCTTGAATGAATGAACACAGAAGGCTGTAACTCGAGTCTGCCTCTTCATTGTTGAACTGCAGTAAGTGAACTTAAAGTTATCTGAGATCGTACAATAAGGTTGAAATTGAGCGTGTTCCTCTTTTCTGTAATGCCTTGTTTTATAGCTGAATTGATCTCCTGCGTGTTCCAGGTCATTCAATAGTTATACTCCCGAATCTCAGTCAATGTTTGCTGAACGGAGCTCAACTGCAATAGTTAAAAGGTAAATAAATCGGTAGATAAAGAATAGTTTTGAGCGTGTTCCTCAATTCTATCTGATCAAAGCTTTATTATTCATAGTTTGATTTTCAGTGCGTGTTCCATTGTCAGATCATCTATCTATGCTATAAGCTTGATAAAGTTAAAGTTAACTTTGTGCCAACAGCGAAGAAAACCTGTTGTGTTACGTGTCCAGAGAAACTGGCACGGGCTTTTATAATCCGATCACTGTTTTCCTCAACTGCAGCACGAAGCGGCGATTTGAATAAAGTTTAATCAAACTCTGAACGAACTGAGAGTTTAAGCGCCACATCGCAGAACCAACTAAAAGCGGTGTTGTTATTTGTAGTGTTGAAATGCGCCGACATTTCATGTAACATGCCTAACTGTAACTGTATGTAATCTAGTCCACTAGAGTTTGTTTTAGTTGCCACAGTTACTTGCATGACACGGAAGTCTTAACCTACTTCCGGAGCAACTCTGAACTGCGCACGCGCAGCACATGATGCTATTGTAAACAAACTCCATACTGTTGCTAACGAAACGGTTGTGTTTACATTGAAGCCTATGCTAAAGCCATTAGCCTCAAAGGTTAGAAATTAGCATTAGCATCCAGTGGTTGAATACAGTGTGTGTGTTTGAAAAGCTAAAGTGGTTTAACCCTTTAAACATCTAAACTAATACACTTGTTGGTCTTTCTCTTTCTTATTTCTCTAATTTCTCACTTCTTACCACTTATTTGCATTTTACTAGAAAGGGAAATACTACTAGTTCACAATTATTAATTGTGCCAAATTCAAAATTTTATTAAAACATTACATTTATTTGGAATCATTCAAAATTTCCCCCTCAGATCATTTCATATGATCATTACTTCTAGTATTCTCTTTTGGGCCTAATCATTTTAGGTACAAATAAGTCTTGAACTTTGAAGGTTTAAGTAAACTTATTCTACCTAATTGATTTATTACCCATCTCAATAGATTCTATTCAGACTACTTACTCATTATTTTATTGTGTTTTACCCCTCTTTCTTCCTGTTTTGGTTATACACTTAGACACTATTTTTAGTTACTAAAACTAAAGACTTATTTGCTCCTTTATTTAATTTCATTTTTGCTTATTTTACCCATTTATTACTTTTCAAGTTTACTTTCTCTTTAACTCTCTTTCCTCTGTGTATCCTAGCTTGGGAACGACACACCCGAGCCTTAATAGGAGACATTGTTATCCCTCACTACGAGTGCAAATAAATTAGAGAGACAAATCTCTTTCACCCAAAATTTATTTATTTGTTATTAGTTGTGCAGCAACTGAAAATAACGCTCTACTCGTAGTTGGGCATAACAGCGTGCTAGTGGACCCGATCCACTTAACCTACTGTCTCTCTCCTGTTCTCTCCTGCTTTCTTCACTCTTCACTTTTCACATTTGTAGGGACCTGTAAGAACCATCAATCAATTCTAAGAGAATGAAATACACAATCCTGTCAAAAGGAGAATCTTCCTTACGAATTTGATTGTAATCAAACACTCTTTCGTTCTTCATAGCCTCCCCACATTTGAAAACGCAATCCAAATTTTAACATCTCATCCAACGCTGAGATCAATTTCATAGAGATTTTTTGGGCAACCGTTGCCTTTGCAGCCTCCTCTTGGTGAGCGGTCCAACTGTAAGGTGTATGTTGTCAATCCTGTCAGACTAAGAAAGAGATATCAGAATTATTATTATATTCATTTGTCTAAAACAGAGATTTAATAATATTGTTTGCCTCCTTGATAACATTTAATTGAGAAAAAAAAAGAATTTTCCTCATTTAAAAAAAAAAAAAAAAAAAGGAATTGTTTTGTTAATTGAATTTGTTTTTCACCTTTTTTCTCTCTTTTCCCTCTTCCTCATTAGAAGTGACGAAGTCTTCACATCTCTAGTCTACCTAGATACCCTGAGACCAACACAGTCATCACCACACTACACTAGTGGTTCACAATCACTGACACAACACTTAGTTGTCCCACCACACATAGGCTTCTACTCCACACAGATTTGTGTCAGTCTCTCTTCTCCCCAGCGTGCTAACATGCCGCAGACTGCAGCCCCCTTTGCCCAAGGGGAAGATGGGAACACTTGGCTGAGAGGCGCGACAGACAGCCTCACCCCCAAGACCCTTGAACTGTTATTATTTTTGATAATAATCCTAATTCTGAGAAGATTTCTGACACAAGATTCGAGCCAGAACACCAACCACGAGGAGCTAGTCAAAATCACCAGCTCCCTAAGCTATGCCTTCACGACCCAGCTGAAACTGAGCGACAAGCACATCACCCATCTTCAAGAGGAGCTGACATGTGCTCAACGCCGCATAGACAAGCTGGAAGTGAAAGTTCAAGATCAACCCAAAGCACCCAACGAGAGGGAGCAGGAAACAACGGAACAAGTTAAGGAGCTCCAAGCAGCCCTGACAGCAGCTCAGCTTGACCAACAACATGCAAAAGCTGCCCAGAAAGACCTGGTTAACAGACTCCAGTATGCTGAACAGCTACTAGAGAAAGCTAAGAATGACATCAGCAACAAGAACGCCGAAATCAGTTCCTTGAAAGACAACCTGGAAAGGTACAGAACTGAAATGGACAATCTGACCCAACAACTAGACGATACCAACTTTGAGCTCTATATGGTCAGAAAAGAACTCAAACATGCTTATGAGCAGAAACAAGAGCTAAGGCAAGAGAGACATCTCTCAGCCTCACCACTGCTGAGCAGAGCCGAGTCCTACGTCCAAGAACTGGTACGCAACGAAAGAAGCGAAGGGCCACAACCCAAAACCTCACCTGCCTTCGCCACAGAACTCTTTCCTGCCAACGAAAGAAAACCTCCCATCCAAGCAGACCTTGGAGCTGCACTTGGGATGACTGTCAAAGACCTTGACAAGCTGTCTAAAAACATCAGCAAGTTCAACCCGAACTCCACAGAGGGC